>CM039674.1:399448845-400692390 GCA_022496015.1 Hordeum marinum
TGAATAGAGTTTCTATATATATATATATATAATATATATATATATATATATATATAAACACTATTCTGATCACGGGATCATAATATTATTCTGATCACGGGTTGAACTTCCTCAGTTACAGAACCTGAACTTCCCTTTGTAGGAACCCGACCTTTGGGCTATCTTCGCAACCGTGACTTTCCGCACGAATTTTTATGGCCAGTCATGTTCTATGTGACATAAGTGTAATATGAGAACGATTTAGCAACTAAATGTTCATTTTAAATAAGAATCTCGCTCGTTGGCGGATTTGCTCTTGGAACGTGATGAACTTGGGTCTGTTGCAATTTTACTGCCTGAGTTGTTGGACCTGAACTTTCCTTGGTGAGAGGTTGAACTTCCCGTAACATTGTCCATATGAGGCTTGCAATATACCATTTGAAAGTTGTGGACACGACAGTCATGGCCTAAGTTGAATTTTTGTTAGAATCTAAATGGTTTAAGAGCACTTTTGAAAACCGTTTTTCTTCACACAAAAACATAATCATATTTTGCAGCCCATTTCTAAACCGTTTATCAGAATGAGGCAAATAAGATGGCGTTGGATAGCTGCTACAAATCCGCTCATTTCACATGTTGAACATTTTTCTAAATTCCATACGGATTAAGAGTAATTTCAAAAAATGGCGGAATATTGGAAATCAAACAGCCGGGTTCGTATTTCGGGTTTAATTTGAAAATGGCTAGTCCTATCGACAGATATGATATGGCGTTGGAAAGCTTATGAAAATGAACATCTTTCCATATAAAACTTTTGTTTAACAATGAATGCTTTAAAAGTAATTTGGAAAATGACCGAATATGTACGAAGTTCGTATTTTCACGTTGTTTTGTCGATGGTTTGTCGGAATGAGGCAAATGATATGGCGTTGTAAAGCTTGAAGAAATGCGAAACTTTTCTATGTAGATTGTTTTTTCCAATTCTTTACGGTTTCAAGTCAATTTTGAAAATGGCCAAAAACGTTTTTTGGCTCTAATTTCTAAAAACTTTATAGAAATGGGGCAAATAATATACTGTTAAAAAGCTACGGAAAATTTGAAGCTTTTTTATGCAGGTGGTTTTCTTTGATTCCTAATCATTATCAAAGCAATTTCAAAAATGGCGAGAAGACACGTTCTGCTTTTTTATCGCGAAACAGAGTCTTCGAAAATGCACCGCGTGAAGAACTTGAACTTCATCGGCACGTCTACCTGAACTTCACTCTGTTTCTTCATGTACTGTTTTTTTTGCTCGTAGCTCTACATCCACTCACCGGAATTGAGCAAGTGATATACCGATGGAAAGCTGCTGTAAACACACAACTTTTCCGTCTTGATCATTTTTTTCATACTCGCGACGGTTTGAAAGATTTTCATTCGAAATTCATTTAGCATAGTAGTTGAACTTCCTGCTGTTTCCACGTTGAACTTTTGTCGCGTATTTTTGTTTGTAATTTCTTCGCCCATTTGTCTTTTAGTATACTCGCACTAGAGATCTCGAACTGCACCGGAAGGAGCACGTGAACTTCTTGCAACAAATCTTTTAGGCTTTTAGTTTTTTATTCATTTTATTGTCATTGGAAATGCATTCAGTGTAGTAGTTGAACTTCCCGGTGTTTTCACTTTGAACTTCTACCATGTATTTTTGTTCATAATTTCTCACCCGTTCATCGAAGTGGCACAAATAATATACCATGCCAATTACCATGGAAGTTGAACATTCCCGTGTCGAGCACCTGAAATTCTTGCAAATAATTTTTTATACTTTTAACTTTCTATTCTATTTTCTTTTATGAAAACACACACCATGCAATACATGAACTTCTAGAAATTATGAATTTGAACTTCTCTCTGTTTCGCATTAGTATGAAAAAAATCTGAGTTTTTATAGACATCGAACCGCTCTAAGTTTTTTATTTGAACTTTTTGTGTTTTTTTCGAAATGTGAAAATTGGAGTTTTTTCAGGAACAATAAACTTCTTCGTTATTTCTTGTTCATATAATTCATGAGATAAAAGAACTAGCACTCGTGGAAAAAAATGGAAAGATCACGGGTAGCAAAGGGAGCAGGTCGGCGTAGCAGCAGGTGGGCATCACTTTTTTGAGGAGTGCATGCTTCTACAGGACGGAGGAGCCACCGTCGGCTCCGTCGGAGAAGGTCGGGGGGGGGGGGGGTATCGGGACACACATTCACCAGGGTCGAGGAGCACGTGGGAGCGGGAGGAAGCCGCACTCGGTGACTGGTGAAGGGAGACGGTCGCGACCTCGTGGTTGGCGTGCGTCGCGGGGTGCTCTCGTCGATGGGACCCCGTGCGGCGGCAGGGATCCTAGGCATCTAAAAAAACCCGGATGAAATTAATGGTTTTTGTTCTGTTCTAAAGGTTTCACATGACTTTGTTTTATGCTTGTTACAATTCGAACTTCCAAGGCATTATACGAGTGAATCTCCATGAAAAGGGGGAATTATATAGGTGTTTGTTATTATTTTGTACGAACTTACAGTTTTCTTCTTTCTGACTTCCTTAGGTACAACTAGTTAGTGCATTTTACTTTAATCACTCGGAAAGATGTAACACTACAAATGTTACAATGTGGAGTAAGTTTTTCATGTGTAGTTACTTCTAGATTCTCTTGTCTTTTTGTATGCGTGAACATCACACTAGTAGAAAATAGACCTTTGGTCCCAAGCATTAGTCCCGGTCTGGTTACGGGCCGGTACTAAAGATGGTATTAGTCCCATTTCGTGCCGGCTCCAACGGCTAGGAGCAGGGCGACCTTTAGTACTGGCTCGTGAGCGATCTTTACTACCGGTTCGTGTCACGAGCCGGTACTAAAGGGGGCGTGGCAGCCTTTTGCTCAGATTTGGGCCCCGCGTGCATCTTTAGTACCGGTTGGTGACACCAACCGATACTAAATGGCAACCTTTAGTACCGGTTGGTGTCACCAGCTGGTACTAAAGACTTCCTACATATACGCTTCGTCCGCAGCCGATCGAAGGGGCTCTCATTTATCTATTTTCTCCCCTGTTCGTCTTCTTGCTCAAAGCTCATCCTCCATTTTGCCAAGGATTTGTCAAGATTTAAAGTTACCCCATCTATCCAAGTGTTCATAAAGGTTAGCAACTTTGCTCCTTCATCTCTCATTGCTAGATTAGCTTGTGGTATGCTCAAAGATATGTGATTTGTGGGTTTTAGCTAGGTTTTGGAGGAGTGATCATTATGTGGGAGTTTATTGATTTATATGCAATTTGAGCTCAAATTAACTTGTTAGGTTTCATATGTGTAGGTGTGGTTTATTTGGTGCCTTCCCATCCCATCGTCGATCGTCCACACCGTCTCATCGCGGCACCGGCCACCTTGGTGAGCCTCTTGTTCTTCTTAAAACCTTTTTGTTAAAACAATTACTTTTATGATTTAGATACGTGCGTGTACGATTTACTTACTTGTATTATTGTTAGTTATTCTATAGTGTCATGGTTATGGTATCCGCCCACGTCGGCCCTCGTCCAGTCTATGATTCAGATGTGGTATATCGTTATCTTTTATAACTATTTCACACATCATGTAATGTCTATGACAATTAATTATGCCACCAAATTGACGTAGATGTTTTTATCTATAGGAAGTAGTTGAACCAAAAATTCCAACCAACTATGCAATTCTGCTCGAGAAATTAACACAAGCTGAAAAAGAAATTGATCATTTGAAAGAAAAATTGAAAAGAACTGAAGATGAGAAGATGGGATTGGAGTTGCATGTTGCCGATATCGTCGATGATCACAAGAACAAGATGGCTGGAATGCACTTGCAGCTTAGAAAGATTAGAAAATATGCCATTGATGAAGAGGCTTGGTATCATTATGTCGTTGGCTCAATTGTTACCTTAGTTGCGATTATGATCGCATTTGTTATTGAATTTATATGTTTTAGATAGTTGTATGTTATTTTATGAGATGTATGTATGAACTATAAGTATCTATTATTTGTAGTAATAACATTTGGTCACTGCTAGCTCTACTTTGGTTGTAATGTGATGATGAAGTTGTATTAATTTGGTCACTTTGATGTTGTGTAGTGAACATGAGCCGGCAATGAATGTACGATGACCGACTAAGTCCAGGGTTTCTTAATGGCCTGCATGATTTTATTCCTATGGCTGAGGCAAACAAGCAGAATGGTTTCCTGTGTTGTCCATGTCGTGACTGTAAGAAAGATAGGAATTACTCTTCCTCAAAAACCCTTCACTACCACCTACTGAAGTCCGGTTTCATGTCCGGCTATTGTTGTTGGACCAAGAACGGAGAAAGAGGGGTTATAATGGAAGACAATGAAGAAGAAGAGGATGATGACAACTATCCTTTCGTCGATACAACAATGGGGGAAGCTGAAGAAGAGGCATCAATGGGGGAAGCGGAAGAAGAGGAATCAGATGAGCCCGCTGATGATTTGGGTCGGTTTATTGCTAATGCAAAGAGAAACTGTGAAAGTGACAAGGAGAGGTTGAAGTTGAAACGCATGTTAGAGGATCACAAGAAATTATTGTATCCAAATTGTGAAGATGACCAAAAAAAGTTGTACCACGCTGGAATTGCTGCAATGGAAGGCGAAGAATGGTGTAACTGACAAGGGATTTTAAGAATTGCTGATAATGATAAAGAAGATGCTACCAAAGGATAACGAATTGCCTGAAAGTACATACGAAGCAAAGAAGGTTGTCTGCCCTCTAGGACTAGAGGTGCAGAAGATACATGCATGCCCTAAAGACTGCATCCACTACCGCGGTGAGGAGTACGAGAATTTGGATGCATGCCCGGTATGCGGTGCACTGCGCTATAAGATCCACCGCGATGACCCTGGTGATGTGGAGGGCGAACGCCATAGGAAGAGGGTTCCTGCCAAGGTGATGTGGTATGCTCCTATAATACCAAGGTTGAAACGTTTGTTCCAGAACAAAGAGCATGCCAAGTTGTTGCGATGGCACAAAGAAGAATGTAAGAAAGACGGGATGTTGAGAGCACCCGCTGATGGGTCGCAGTGGAGAAAAATTGAGAGGGAGTTCGAGGACTTTGCAGCTGACGCAAAGAACTTATGGTTTGGTATTAGTACAGACGGCATGAATCCTTTTGGGGAGCAGAGATCCAGTCACAGCACCTGGCCCGTGACTCTATGCATCAACAACCTTCCTCCTTGGTTGTGCATGAAGCGAAAGTTCATTATGATGCTAGTGCTCATCCAAGGCCCTAAGCAACCCGGCAATGACATTGATGTATACCTAAGGCCACTTGTTGAGGAACTTCTGTAGTTGTGGAAAAAACCAGGTGTACGTGTGTGGGATGCGCACACACAGAAGGAAATTGACCTACGAGCGTTGTTGTTTGTAACCATTAATGATTGTCCTACTCTTAGTAACATTTAGGGACATACAAACAAGGGATACAATGCATGCACGCACTGTTTAGATGATACTGAAAGTATATATTTGGATAAATGTAAGAAGAATGTGTACCTGGGACATCGTCAATTTCTACTGATCAAGCATATCTTAAGAAAGGCAGGAAACCATTTCAAAGGTGAGCTAGATAACCAGAAGAAGCCTGGCCTCCGTACTAGTGAATATATATTTGATATGGCCAAGGATTTACAGGTAATCTTTGGAAAGGGTCCTGGAAGACAATCTGTTCCGAATGACGCCAATGGACATGCACCCATGTGGAAGAAGAAATCTATATTTTGGGAACTTGAATATTGGAAAGCCCTAGAGGTCCGCAACGCAATCGACGTGATGCACGTGGCGAAGAATCTTTGTGTGAACCTGCTAGGATTCTTGGGCATGTATGGAAAGATAAAAGATACACCGGAGGCATGGGAGGACAAGCAAAGAATTAACGAAAAAGACGGCATGCCTCCAAAGCAGTATCAAGGTCCTGCTAGCTACGCTCTTACGAAAGAAGAGAAGGAAATCTTTTTTGAATGCCTGCTTAGTATCAAGGTCCCGTCTGACTTCTCATCGAATATAAATGGAATAATAAATATGGTAGAGAAAAAATTTCAAAATCTAAAGTCTCATGACTGCCACGTGATTATGATGCAATTACTTCCGGTTGCACTTAGGGGGCTTCTACCAAAAAATGTTCGATTAGCCATTGTGAAGCTATGCGCATTCCGCAATGCAATTTCTTAGAAGGTAATCGATCCAGAAATCCTACCAAGGTTACAGAATGACCTGGTCCAATGTCTTGTCAGTTTCGAGTTGGTGTTCCCTCCATCCTTCTTCAATATTATGACGCACGTTCTAGTTCACCTAGTCGAACAGATTAACATTCTGGGTCCTGTATTTCTACACAATATGTTCCCCTTCGAGAGGTTCATGGGAGTCTTAAAGAAATATGTTAATAACCGTGCTAGGCCAGAATGAAGCATCGCCAAGGGATATGGAACAAAGGAGGTTATTGAGTTTTGTGTTGACTTTGTTCCTCACATTAAGCCGATTGGTCTTCCTGAATCGCGACATGAGGGGAGACTGGGTGGAAAAGGCACACTAGGAAATAAAGAAGCAATAAATATGGACCGCATTCTTTCACTCAAGCACACTACACGGTTCTACAAAATTCCACCTTGGCGAGATCCCACTATGGGATGTGCCCGGCTTCACCGTCATCACTTTCTGTGTGAAGGACATGCATGCATTTTCTAGCATGCTATCTTGGTAACAGTTTGTACATGAAGTGCATCCAATTTTTGTTGGAAATATGCCCTAGAGGCAATAATAAATTAGTTATTATCATATTTCCTTGTTCATGATATCGTTTATTATCCATGCTATAATTGTATTGATCGGACACTTAGATGCATGTGTGGAGACATAGAGAAAACCATGTCCCTAGTATGCCTCTAATAGACTAGCTCGTTGATCAAATATGGTTAAGGTTTCCTAGCCATGGACATGAGATGTCATTTGATAACGGGATCACATAATTAGGAGAATGGTGTGATGGACAAGACCCAAACTACAAACGTGGCATATGATCGTGACAGTTTATTGCTATTGTTTTCTTCATGTCAAGTATCTGTTCCTATGACCATGAGATCATGCAACTCACTAACACCAGAGGAGTGCCTTGTGTGTATCAAATGTCGCAACGTAACTGGATGACTATAAAGGTACTCTACAGGTATCTTCGAGGGTGTCTGTTGGCTTGGCATGGATCAAGACTGGGATTTGTTACACCGTGTGACGGAGAGATATCTCAGGGCCCACTCGGTAATACAACATCACAACAAGCCTTGCAAGCAATGTGACTAAGTGTTAGTCGTGGGATCTTGTATTACAGAACGAGGAAATAGACTTGCCAGTAACGAGGTTGAGCTAGGTATGGAGATACCGACGATCGAATCTCGGGCAAGTAACATACCGAAGAACAAAGGGAACATCATACGGGATTAACTAAATCCTTAACATAGAGGTTCGACTGATAAAGATCTTCGTAGAATATGTCGGAACCAATATGGAAATCCAGGTCCCACTTTTTGTTATTGACCGTAGAGGTGTCTCGGTCATGTGTACATAGTTCTCGAACCCACAGGGTCTGCACACTTAAGGTTTGGTGACGTTTTAGTTGTATAGAGTTATGTATTGTGGTGACCGAAGGTTGTTCGGAGTCCCGGATGAGATCCCTGATGTCACGAGGAGCTCCGAAATGGTCCGGAAGTAAAGATTGATATATAGGAAGTCCTATTTTGGTCACCGGAAAAGTTTCGGGCTCATCGGTAATGTACCGGGAGTGTCGGTAGTGTACCGGGAGACCATTGGGAGGGGTATTTCGACCCACGAGGCTACATGGGCTGTGGGAGGATGAATAACAGCCCTTAGTGGGCTGGAGGAAGTCCCACAAAGGGCCCATGCGGCTGGAAGAAAAAGCCCAAAAGGAAAAAGGTGGAAAAAGACAAAAGGGCTAAATTAGGAAGGAGTCCTAATCCTACTAAGAGTGGAGGAGAAGGACTCCTCCCTCCTGGTTCGGCTGACCTAAGGGCTGGATCCTTTGGAGCTCAGCCTCCTCCTCCTCTCCTCCTATATATACTAGAGAGTTTTAGGGTTTTGGCACAAGATTTTTCAGCCACGTGCACCCTCTCCTCTAGTGCATAGTTTCGCCTCTAGATCGGTTTTCTGCAGTGCTTAGGCGAAGCCCTAGCGGAATAGATCCACCACAATCGCCGCACGCCGTCGCGCTACCGGAGAACTCTTCTACCTCTCCGCTCCCTCTTGCTGGATCAACAAGGCGGAGATCGTCATCGAACTGTACGTGTGCTGAATGCGGAGGTGCCGTCCGTTTGGCGCTAGATCGGAAGGACCGTGATCAAGATTGCGAGACGGATCGTGATGAGATCGCGGGATGGAGTGTGATGAGTTCGCGGGACAGATCGTGATTGGATCACAGGACGGATCGTGATGAGATCGCGGGACGCTCGGCGATTTGGATCGCAAAGACGTTCGACTACACCAACCGCGTTTCTTAACGCTTCCCGCTTAGCAATCTACAAGGGTATGTAGATCCACTCTCCCTCTCGTAGATGCTCATCACCATGGATAGATCTTGCGTGTACGTAGGATTTTTTTGTTTCCCATGCAACATTCCCCAACAGTTTTTGCCGTAACCCTCTCAACTCTTTAGAAGTTGCTATGTGGGTGAAATTATGATGTCATGCCAAGTTACAACCTTTTCGGAGTTCATTTGTACTGCTTTTCAAATTTAGGGTGATTTATCTCAAAATAAATCATTAAATGCATGAAAAATATCAAATGAAGTCAAAAAGGGTTGAAAATTGATGATGTGTATTTGAATGGTGCATATTGAACACACAAAAAGTATGGAGTTAAAATAAGTTATTAAAAATGAAATCCCTTTGTAATAGATGAGTTTTCATCTGAAACCCTGATACTTCGAAAGAAATTGTCCAATTTGTACACGAAGTGCATCCAGTTTTTGTCGTAACCCTCTCAACTCTTTAGAAGTTTCTATGTGGGTGAAATTATGATGTCATGCCAAGTTACAACCTTTTTAGAGTTCATTTGTACTGCTTTTCAAATTTAAGGACATTTAGCTCAAAATAAATCATTAAATGCATGAAAAATATCAAATGAAGTCACAAATGGTTGAAAATTAATGATGTGCCTTTAAAGGATGCATATTGAACACACAAAAAATATGGAGTTAAAATAAGTTATTAAAAATGAAATCCCCTTGTAATAGATGAGTTTTCGTCCGAAACCCTCAAACTTCAAAAGAGATAGTCCAATTTGTACACGAAGTGCATCCAGTTTTTGCCGTAACCCTCTCAACTCTTTAGAAGTTGCTATGTGGGTGAAATTATGATGTCATGCCAGGTTACAACCTTTTCAGAGTTCATTTGTACTGCTTTTCAAATTTAGGGTCATTTAGCTCAAAATAAATCCTTAAATGCAGGAAAAATATCAAATGAAGTCAGAAAGGATTGAAAATTGATGATGTGCCTTTGAATGGTGCATATTGAACACACAAAAAGTATGGAGTTAAAATAATTTATTAAAAATGAAATCCCTTTGTAATAGATGAGTTTTCGTCTGAAATCGTCATACTTCGAAAGAGATTGTCCAATTTGTACACGAAGTGCATCCAGTTTTTGTCGTAACCCTCTCAACTCTTTGGAAGTTGCTATGTGGGTGAAATTATGATGTCATGCCAAGTTACAACCTTTTCAGAGTTCATTTGTACTACTTTTCAAACTCGAGATATGACATTTCAAATACCATTTAATCAAAATGTCTTATACAGCAGTTTAAGTTGTTCAAACATGCATGGAAATGCCATAAACAGATTCTTTATATTTTTCAGATATTTTTTCATATATTATTTATTTCCAATGGAGTCATAGATTTTTTCTATGATTTTCTAAAGTTTAGGAGTTTTTCTAAAAATAATAAAGAAATAATCAATTAAATGACCTTTAGTACCGGTGCGAGCCACGCACCGGTACTAAAGGTCCATCGCCCCACGCATTTTTTGGGGTGGACCTTTAGTCCCGGTGTGTGGCTCGCACACACCGGTACTAAAGGTGCTCCACGTATAAATAGTGGAGGCCTTGTCCTGGTGCGAGCCACGCACCGGGAGAAGCTCATTTGCACGTCGCCAGGCTGCCAGAATCCGCCGTCGCCGCCCGACGCCGAGCGCCGCCCCGAGCCCGCTGCGCCGACCCCGCCGCCCCGACGCTGCGCGCCGCCCCGGCAGCCCCCACCTAACTCCGGCTCCGGTGAGTGCCCGACCGCCCCCACCTTTAATTTTTTTCCTTTTTTAGTTAATTAGGTTAATGAGGTTAGTTTAATTAGGTTAGTTTATTAGGTTAGTTTATTAGGTTAGTTTAGGTTAGTTTATTAGGTTAGTTTATTAGTTAATTAGGTTAGTTTAGGTTAGTTTATTAGGTTAGTCATAGGTTAGTTTATTAGGTTAATTAGTTTAGGTTAGTTTATTAGGTTCTTAATTAGGTTAGTTTTGGTTAGTTTAGGTTAATTAGTTAGGTTAGGTTAGTTTATTAGTTTAATTAGGTTAGTTCAGGTTAGTTTAGGTTAATTAGTTAGTTTAGGTTAGTTTAGGTTAGTGTAGGTTAGTTTATTAGGTTCTTAGGTTAGTTTAGTTAGTTAGTTAGTTAGTTAGTTAGGTTATCAGGTTAGTTTAGTTAGTTAGTTAGTTAGTTAGTTAGGTTATTAGGTTAGTTTAGTTAGTTAGGTTAGTTTAGTTAGTTAGCTTCTTAGGTTATTAGAGTATGTGTTAATTTTGTTAATTTTGTTAGATGCTAAGTGTTATTTAATTTGTTAAGTGTTATTTAATTTGTTAGATGCTAAGTGTTAATTTTGCTAAGTTTTATTTAATTTGTTTTCATAATTAAGTGTTTCTTCTCGACGTCGACGATGCTGATCCCGCATCCTCGTCGTCGAGTCGGCGGAGGAGGTCACTTACTTGAGTCGAGGGGCCCTGTCAGGGACTGGGCTCCGTCGGGCTGGTACTGGGAGGTGCTGCCTTTCGAGCGGTGCAGCTTGGTGAGGAGCCAGCCCGTCGTCGACCCGAAGGTTCTATGGTGGCGGCCGCATGGGCCACGGACGATTCGAAGGCTTGAGTCCCCCACGGAGGTGGTACAGTACCATGTCAGCAAAGAGAACGAGCACGTCCGTCGCTACATGGAAGCTTTGGAGGCCAGGTCCGACAATACCTAGCAGATTCTTTAGGGATCTCACTGGAGCTATGTTCATGTGATGGTTCCTTCTCTTTGGGTGTCCATCACCCGCCCCGATATCCGTTGGGCGCTAGGGTTCTAGTTAGATCGATATATTAGCTACTATATATGTATTATTATGATGTATTAGCTAGATCGATGGATTAACCAATGTATTAACAATTATCCGAGATTATGAGATGAGATCTTTTCTAAGAACTACTATATATGTATTCGATGATGCATTATTAATTAACTATCAGTTATTTTGCTTCTTGAATGCATGCTAATTTGAATACTAATTTGTTTTATCTATATTATTATGGATTAGTTATTAAGCTATGGACAATATCGGTAGAGCTCATGAAGAGGACATCTTCGACATGATACGCTCCTCCGAAAACCCAGCGGACCTTTTGGGTGAATCACATGATGATGACGGCTCACAATATCTAAAAGATTACGGTGATGGATGTGAGGCCGAGGTAGAACAACTTATGTTCCAAAATTCAGAATAACTAACAATTTCCGGCGAGGTATATACAAATATTAGCCTCTAGTGATCATTACATGTGTATTAATTAATTTGTATATATATATATATTAACAAATCTTTTTTCTTTTAATTATCAGCCCTCCGGATCGAGCCAATCTAGTAGAAAGGTACGAGGCGGTGCCAAAATATTAGACGGCAACGTAAAGCTCAATCTTGATGCTTTCAAACATGATGGCACACCGACTCACCCTGAAGCCAATGCCAAGACATTTGTGCGTCAATGCGGAGTAGTTGTTAGGGATGGAGTCCCGATCACAATGCAAGAATGGATTCAACAAAACAACCCAAAACCAGGAGTGAATTATGTCGATACAAGAATTAAGGATGCCCTTTGGCGAGATCTCATGGAGCATTTCATCCTACCAGATTCTCTCTCGGAGCGCCAAAGGGACCAAGTAGTTTGCTATCCATAAGATGGCCGGCGCGTTCCGTACTTGCAATTAAAAATTATGGACCGAGTACAACGCTAGAGGCCAGAAGGTGCCCGAATTCAGGCATGAAAGTCATGAGCTCGGAACACACGCATCAAAAGATGAACAAGAGTCACATAGAGATGTGATTGGCAAGTTGGCCTAACGATTGCAATTCTCATCACTTGAGATGGATACATCCTTGGCGTTGAATTGTAATTTGGCTCTTGAATCACTCACAATCAATTATGAGAGATATTGATTTGAGTGGGAGCGCACTGTAGAATTAACTTGTTTTAATTCTCAGTGCAATTTATTTTGAACACTGTCTAAGTGTGGTTTGCAAAATAGTTGTAGAATAATGGCTCGCGTTTCCACCTTCCCTATTAAAATTGAATAGCTGTTAAATATCTAGTTAAAACTTTACGGTTGGTAACGTAATGTGAGGATTGTCCTCAAGAGTGCTGAGAAGGACTTTGTCCTATTGCATGCTTTTGGTATTCTCCCGCTAATGCTATGGATCATGTGACTCTCGTCCTTCGATCCAAAATATAGAAATCCTTTTCAGTCAAAGTGCAATATGTTTGCTTCCATGAGACCCGAACTTCGAAAGTTTGGATAGTTATGTGATATTCATGGAATCTGAAAATCATTTTCAGAGAGAGACAAAGGCTAAAAGATGTGAGATATCCAAAGCAATGTTTGTTTGCAAAACTACTAGTAAAGAAGTTTACTATGCATTAGACTGATAAGAGAGGGATCCAGGAGAACGCGTGTCATATGATGAAAGGTGAATAAAACAACAACTTAAAGAGAAAGGAAGTGTCCGAAGGGTGTTAGTGAGACTTTCACGCCTAGGAAGTCCAGGGCTAATGCCACTCTTAAGTTGGATGCTTCCTCTTAGAGTAGGAGAAACACTGAAAAGTAAAACTGTTAGAAGTATAATGGCAAAAAGAAAGAAGACTGGAATATCCAGCTCATGTATGAATGTCATACAAGTTTTTGATGTATAGAAGGCTGGTCAAAGATATAGTTCTTGGAAATTATGGTTAAAAATGTTAATCACTAATTCTTGGGTATTGTGAGTTGGTCACAAAGATACCCGCTTGATTGCATTCTATTGCAAGTCGATGTAAGAACTACTATGGCCTGAAAGACTAGCCAGGGATGAGGTTTAGATACACGCAGGGAACATAGTAAATGTTACTATGCCTTCCATCGGTGTATTCCCTATGTATTAAGTTTCATAATTCATTTTAGAGTTTCACACTCTAGCCCTTTGCATAAGGTATCTTGCAAGAAGGTTGTTCATAAGAGAAACTTTCATGTTCGATGTTATGAATAACATAAGGGCCATACTTTCATTATGAATGAGACGTATGCTATGAATATTGATAATAATACATCACCTCTGGGTTTACTTTCATAATTCATTTTAGAGTTTCATACACTCTAGCCCATTGCACCATGTTTGTTGCAATAGAGTTGTTCATAAAAACAACAATTGTTGTTCAGTATTATGAATAAAATGAAGGGCCATGCTTCCATCCTAGATGGGATGTATGTTATGAATATTGATGGTTATATGATACATCCATAAACACTAACGCTAAATGTCGCAAGACTATAAGAATACCACACAAGTGTGGCACTGCATTTGGTCACATTGGACAAACTCGCATGGAAAATTCCATTATGATGGATTTTGAAGTTGTTTGATTTTGAATCATCTGACACTTGCAACTTTCCTCTGAAAAGTGAAGTGACTGAAATACCGTTCACAGGCCATAAGGAACAAGCAAAGAACATATTGGTGATCATACATTATGATGTATGTAGTCCAATAAATGTTGTTGCAAGTAGTGGATTTATCTATCTTCAGAAATGACTCAAGTAGATATATGGATATTTACTTGATGAGACGTAAGTCCGGATCTTTTGAAATCATTCGAAAGGTTTTCAAAAATGAAGTAGAAGTTATTGTAACAAGAAAGTTATGTTTCTGCTATTTGATTGCGGAAAGGAATATTTGAGTTACAAGTTTAGCGAATGTCTGATGAGTTGTGGAAAGAGTTTCATAACTTGGACCTCCCGGAACACCACTGCAAGTGAAAAGTCCGTGAAGATGTAATCAAACCATTTATGACATGTTAAGATCAAAGATGACATAAATAGATTTGCCATTATCTCTTTTATAGAGTGATTCTTTAGAGACTACGGCTTTTACACTGAAAAGAGATCCATCAGGTCTGTTGAAATGACGCCATGGTATGGTATGCCCAACCATGTTATATATTTTCTTATTATTTGGAATATGGGGCTTGTGTAAAAGGTTACAAACCTATTCCAAATCAGACAAGTGCTACTTTGTATGGTTATCCCAAGTCATTGGGTATTCCCCCACCACTATACCGAGGGAAAGGGTTTTGCCACAAAATGGTATGCTTTTAAAGAGAATAGTTCTTACAAAAGGTGAGTGGGAGGACAGTGCAACTCGACGAGATAACCAGTATCTTCGTCATCGGTTCAAAGGAAAGAAACCCTGGAAGTGATTCCATTGTTTTCCTACTACGACTGATACAGAAGTATCTACAATAAAATGTATGGACTTCGGTCGAACGTGCAGCTAAACCACGTAGGCAAAGCTCGTGCAAACCTATCAGGTGCGCAAACGAGATATTGTTGTTAGACAACAATATACCTACAATACACAAGGAAGCGTTGATGGGCTCTGACTCCGGGATTGGCTAAATGCCAATACAATCCGAGATAGTTTCCATATAAGTGATTCAAGATTAAAACCTTGATACACCTTTCAGAGGACTTAGAGTCCAACGAACATTTATGGAACTGAAAACTGGTACGGATAAAAATGTTTTATCCATAAAGCTCGACTTGTTGAAATAACAAGTTCAAGGAGTTGACTACGATGAGGTTGTTTCACCGTAGCGATGCTTAAGGTCGGTTCGGGTTGAACTAGCAATTAATACATATATCAATCATGAGATATGAAACAGGGATGACAAAAGGATTTCCATCTGATGGAAATGAAACGTAGGACTTGTATGTGATACAGTCCAAAGTAATTTGTCGATCTAGAGGATGCTAGTAAGTATGCAAACTTCAGAGTTCCAGCGATGGACAGAAGAGAGCAAAGCGGAGTTCGAATCTTCGTTTTTGATGGAATGGTCAAAGGAGTTTGACTTCATCAAATGGGTATCGAAGATGCTTGTGATTCAAGAAAGTAAGTGGGAGCATAATACTATTTCTAAAAACCTTGTGTACTTGACACATTGTTAATTGGAAATAAATTTCTTGACACGAATTAGGACTTCATTTGAAAATAGTTTTTTTTATGAAGTGCTTAGGCTAAATAGCCTCAATATTAGGCATGATGATCTATGGAGATAGATTTACCTAATGGGGCTAAGCAATGAATACATATTGACAAGGTGCTAAAACCTTTTAGCATTTAAAACGTCAAGGAGTGATTCTTGCCGAAGTCACATGGAAAGAGTTTTTGCAAGACTTAGTGTCCCAAAACACTGATGAGTGAAATACATGATGGAGATTCCACACACTCTTGTGTTTGGATTAATCATGTATTCCATGGAATGTAAAACCACCAGATATGTCCGATACTCCAAAGTTGTTGCGAGTATGGATAACCAAAGTGATCAAAGTACCGATCATAGGACAACAGGGAAAGATGTCATTGAGTACTAGAGTAGTAGTGATGACATGTTTTCTCGCAAGCAAAAATCATGAAGAGTTCGGTGTAAGATGTTACATCAATACAGTCTCCACCATTTCTCCATGTGATTTTCGATTTAATTGAGGTTTTTGTGTGATACACAATATGGTGGCACGGTAGTTGGAAATTGTTCCAAACAAGATACTGTGGCGAATTCTATAACAAAGGCTAAGTATGTTGACGCTTTGGAACCGACAAAGAATTTGTTGAATCATATAGTTCATTCATGAACTTAGTATGGTTCCAAGATGGCTTTGGTCTATGAGACACTATTGCAGATAGTTGCTCCATAGCTCAGCCTGAGGAATCAGGTTTCGACCAATGATTCACACATATGCAAAGCCAAGTCACACAAAATACGAATTTTGTGATAGCGTGAAAACACGAGGATATGCAATGTTCCACACGGAGCTGAAGTTGTCAGATCCATTGAACATCAGGCTATACCACAAGCGAAGCATATTTTACACCAGTATGCCATAGGTGTAAAGTCAATTAGCATTGACTAGATTATTGACTCTTGTGCAAGTGGGAGTCTGTAGGAGATATGCCCTAGAGGCAATAATAAATGTTTTTGATTATCTCCCTGTTCATAATTATGTTTATGTTCCATGCTATAACTGCAATGATTCTCGAGTCTACAAATAAAACGAGGCTTGGAGGGAAACTCATGTGCACGTGTGGGATAATAAACGGTAAAATGTATTCCTAGTCTGGCCTCTATGACTGGCTCAAGTATTGCATGATGATCCTGTTTTCCTGATCATGGGCATGGCTATGCCGACAATTTTGAGGGCATGATGTTAGAAGAACATTTGTGTTGAATCGACCCGAATTGATGTTATGCTATGAGATACATTCGTCATAAGTTAATAGTTAATAACACAGAGAAGTTAATGTTTGCATAATTCCTTAGACCATGAGAGTATCGATTTTCTTCATGCTTGCTTCATGAACTTTGGGGTTTGTTAAACGTCATCCGTAAATGGGTGGCTATTACGGCGGCTTATGGGTTCATGGAAAAGTATGTGAAGTAACTTGATAGCTCAAGATTGGGATTTTCTCTTCCGACGATGGAGAGATATCTCTGGGCCCTCTCGGTGTTACGGTATCCATCATCGTCTAGCCAGACACTTTGTGATTTGATCACAGGGATGCCGGAACACGGGAACGAGAAAAGAGAACAATACCGTTAACGAGGTAACTGGCATAGTGGACAAGTTGTTGATCCACGAGGATGCCAACGTGTCTCACCTCGGGTATTTGTAACATATCACGAAGCAACAGGAATAGCACACGACAACTCGAGGTTCACTCGAATATTTATTCGTGTGGGAATAGGGATCGATATGGGTGTCCACGGCTTCGATGTTGATCATTTATCAGAAGGGGTTCCGAGTCATGCCTATGCTTCACTTAACCTATAGGGTCACACGCTTAAGGGTCATCTATCTGTTGAATACTAGACAGGGAGTCTGAGAGAAAATCACCGAAAAGTTTCGGACACCGGAAAAGTTTCGGACAGTGGAAAAGTTCCGTAGACAGGTCACCGGAACAGTTTCGGTGAAACTGAAAAGTTGTTTCAAGGGATACCATTAAGTCAAATTGGTTTCGGCACATGCCTGATAATTCTTGGAGGGTGCCAGAATCATTCTGGAAACTTCTGGGAATTTTCCGGAAGAATAATCGGAAATGTTCCGGAGCTGCCGTAACTGCTTCAGATGCTTTTCGTAGATGAAAATCAATATTCTGGAATTGTTCCAGATCGCATTGAAAATTCTTTTAGTGGGGTACTAGAATAGTTCTAAGCCCACATAAATATTTTCAGTTTGAGCGGATGCTGAAAAATGTCGCCGTGAATAGTGAAAGTGCTTTTTGGACTACTTTATGGAAAGCCACCTTTTGGGGCTTTGCTCCAAAAGATCTTGGGGATGACATGGATGGATTGGAGCCATTTTTGGGGCCCCACATGAGGGTGTGGCCGTCCACATGGTGGACTCCTTCATGGAGTCCCTCTTGTTCCTTGGTTTCACTTTTATGCCCTTGTGGAAGGACTTCATTCATGTGCATTTTGGTTTTATTGTAAAACCACCCTACCCCTTGGTTTTCCTATAAATAGAGGAGATATGGGCTGCCATTTCTTCATCCTTGTGCTCTCATACACATGCTTTGCTTTTCAAGCTCTCTCTCTCCCTCCCAGCGAAATAGTTTCGTAGAGCCGAAAGGTTGTCTGGGTTCCGGCAGGAACTAGTTCTGGACGGCGAAGCCCTGCCGGATAGATGACACCGTATGTGTGCAACTCTGTAGAGAGATTGTAGTTTCGGTCTTAGTTCGAGAGTGCCTCCCGAAGGGCTGTCAATGTGACCATCTGAGTTTTGGAGGTCCTCCCGAAGGGCTGTCCGAGTGACAGTCCGAGCTTCGGAGGTCCTCCCGAAGGGTTGTCCGCGACACCGTCCGGGGGACTGTCTGACCGCCTCCCGGAGGGCTCTCAGCGGGGCAGATGAGGGTATACATCCTCGCGGTTGGGAGGTTGTAAATCCTAGCTGCGGGGATCTGCACCGCCGATCGTCATCGACTCTACTTCCGCTGCGCTACGAGTCGGTAACGAAAATGATCAAACCTTGTATGCAGTCTCCATAGTGGTCCTGGGCTGGTGCGTAGGTTGGAAAATTTTTGTTTTCTGCTGCGTTACCCTACACATTCCTCCCCACCTTGCCAGTAGTCCTCCCTGCCTTGCCAGCAGTCCTCCTTACCTCGCCAGTAGTCCTCCCCACCTCGAGAGGCATCCCACTTCGATATGGATCCCAGCGCGAGTCCACCCAACCTCGGGACGGAGCACGTCGTGGGTACGGTTCTGCTGAGTACGCAATGCAATATGCCGTCGGAAAACCACTTGTCACACCTGAGTAGTACAAGGAACTACCAACTGCGATGCGACGGTTGCATGATTGGTACCTGCGTGAAGCAAAGCGAGGGGAGACGGCGGTCATGGTCAAAGTAAGGAAAGAGCATTACGTCAATGGATGTGACATATGTCTTGAATTCTCAGAACTTTTCCATTTATACCACATGGACTCTATCGACAAAACTCTCATCAGGTGCTATTGTCTGTAAGTGATTTGTATCTTTAATAATTTAAGTCTCTAGCTAAGATATCGTTCATTGGCTTATCCTCACTATATATGTTCTTTTCTATGCTATTATGCAGATTGAAGATGTGGGAATTGAAACAAGAGGGAATCGATGACATTGGGTTCATCGACCCAAGTACCGTTAATGGTCATGTGGTAAAACATTATGCCAAGGACACACAACATATATCTTGGAAAATTTTCTAGAGGCACTAATGAATACCAAATCTACTATAATATTTCCTTACAACATGGGGTGAGTGTTACTCTCTTGTATACTATAAATTCTATTTTTGCTTACTAGCTCGCTGTCAAGTGTAGTTGATGAGTTATATGCATATCTGCTTAATTATATAAACTTCTGCGCAGAGACCACTATATCCTCCTAAAGATTATCCTCGTGGATGGACTTGTTCAAGTGTACAACTCACTAGATACACTAGAACAATCATACGTGGACTTGTATTTTATGATAGAACGGTAATTTCAATCTTTATCGACCTCGCTTTCTTTCATTATTTCCAGATATCAAAATTAATTATAATAACTCTTTCGTTCTTTTTCTTTGCCGCGTAGTGTTTGAAAAAAGATGATAGAAAAAAACCATCTGAAAAAGTTGCAGGTAATTAAGTAGTACTACTAGGTCCGCGCATCTCTTTAATTCTAGTTTCAATACCATTATCATGCTTGATTATTAATTATCTTATTGAATTCTATTCTTTTGCAAACTGCGCGAAGCAGTCACAGGGGACAAATTTATGTGGATACTTTCTCTACGAGAACATTCGCATTCAGACCGAAGGCCGTATACGTCGCAGAGGAGCACGTGAAAGACAACTCCAGGTTTGGCAGATGATGTCGAAGCTCTCACCCGAGAAACGCTTTGTAGCACTTCAAGGGGAATTTGCGGCATTTCTTCTTCGACATGTCATTGATGTAAACGGAGAGCACTATTAGTTAACGCCGCCTCAATAATGGCAGCAAATCAGTAGTAGAAAACTGAGATTTCATCCGGAGCACTAGCTAGCTAGTCCTGGCCGGGTTTTGGGCCTTAAATTATAAGTCCAGAATATATATGAATGTTTAATTCCATTTGTATATATATTGTGTATGAGATATTGTATATTATATTACACACACACATATATATATATATATGCATCAACTTGTGTAATGTTTACAATATGTAGCACCGTAAAATAAATTTGAAATGAATGGAAAACACAATAAATAGAGAGAAAAACTAAAACCTAATTAAAAGCGAAAACAAAACAACAGAACACTTAGCAGCCGCGTGACGGGCCTTTAGTATCGGTTGCGGAACCGGTACTAAAGGCCCGTCCCGACCGGCCGGACTAGTGATCGACATTCTACAAGTGTCAACTAACACATCAATTAGAGGTTAATTAGTGGTGCAAAAAGTGGCATCTTCTTTTTTGTAAGCATCAAGTGGCAAAACAACATAACAATAACCGGATCTCCTTGTTTGAAATTGCCATTTTTTCGACGAACAGAATGCCTGAACTTCCAGGAACCACATCCTATGAACATTTTGACCAATTTTATTTTTTTTGAAGCACTACACGGTTCTTCTTGATGAGTATGTACGAACTTCCAGGAACCTCATTTTGAAGCGCTACATAACTTTTTCCACCAAGAGGATTTGTGAACTTCCAGAAACCACAAAGCTTTTTCTGAACATTCTTCATTACAGTATTGAATTTCACGATTCTTGAGAACATGAACTTCAAAACACACGCTATAACATAAATCAATCAAAGTACAGTGATTAATCAAAAAGAGATAGTACCAGCGTTGTACACAGAATGAGGAAAGGGCGAGGACGAATTTTTTTCACGGTAGTGCTCGGCACTGCGCCGGTGGAGAGGTAGGTAGGTCGCCGGCGGCGGAGAAGCACAAGGGGGGGGGGGGGGGGGGGGGAGGGAGGCTCGGCACCTCCATGATCCAACCACTGCAGTCGATGTGGTCGGAGCCCGGGACCGCGCAGAGCAGCGGCGCTTGGCACGGGATGAGCGGCGTCGCGCGAGAAATTGAACTTCTTGGCTTTTACATTCTAGGTGTGGGATAAATCTGCTTTTGTATAAACTTCGAATTGCTTTGTTAATTTAATTAGAACCTCTTTGTTTTTACACTCGTAGCAACCCCACTAGAAATATAAAGAATGGAGAGCGAGCACTATCTATTTTTTGTCTGAATTTCACGCTGTTCAGTATCTGAACTTCTACGAGGATTCTGTAATACACGAGAGCAAGTGCTTGCTATCATCTGACATCCATACACAACGAGAACACGTGATGGCTAGTGCCTCCGCAAGCAGCGGATGGCGTTGACGGTGCATAGCGATGCCCCGCGGGAACCATGGTAGCCATGGACGATCTGCCGCCTCCGTGGTACGCTCGTGGACGAGCCACAGCAGCCGGGAGGAGCTTTGCTCGTGGTTGCCGTTCTTGCCGACTTTGACCTTCCTCGTCTGGCCTTTGTGAACTTCTCCACATGCTGGAGCAGGGGAGAAGGAGGTAGGTTACACGGAGCTCAGCTGGCTGGATGTTGAGACGGACCACAACGGCAGGGGTAGATGCGTGAGTCACGGTGGCGAGATGCGAGAGGTCAAAGGCCACCGCGGCGCACCTAATTGGGGCCGTAGGCGCACGACACCCAGGTCGGCATTACCTCAATATGAGGCTGGAAGCAACCGGGGACGGCTCCAGCCGCCGGGATCCCCGCCGGAATTGAGCTGCCATGGAGTAGGACGACGAAGCAGAAGGCATGGTGGCGGGCATGGCGGGCGGTGCGTAGTGTTGTGGCTGGGCGCGGCTGACCAGGCGGGCCCGGTGGTTGCGCGATGCTCGACGGCGGGGTTGGCAGCGGCAGGGTTGACGGAGTGGGATGCGGTGGTCGGGCGGTGCGCGGCGGTCGGGATTGACCGGGCAGGGCGAGGTAGTTGGGCGGTGCGCGACGGGGTCAGGAGGAGAAGCTGGGAACGTGGGTTCGGGGTGGGTTTTTTTCTCTGGGTTTTTTCAGGTTCGGGAATACGTCGTCGCTCCTATACAGGGGACGTGGTGATCCGAATAGTTATTTTGATCCTGAATTAAAATAGTACTAATATAATATGTATATAATTTTTTTATGAAACATGTAAGTTGAGTTTAACTTAAACACATACAAAAAACATGAACATATACAAAATTAGATGTCTTTGCACTAGAAAAAAAATAGGTCGTGACCAATTAAGATTTTGAATTATTCAAAAAATGAATTGGATGTATTAACGCGTGGCTTACACAACATCACCCACGGCGGATATGACAGTGCCATGCCATCAGATCATCATCACATGTGCGACCGGTCTCTCAGATGAGACGGTGTGGCCATCACGTTGGAAGGCATGAGCAGACACGTGTGTGCATAAATAACACAACTTGATTTATCTATGAATTGTAAAATAATAAAACTAAAATAATGTATTACATATATTCCATTTCTTTAAAATTAGGTTATAGGGCTTAAACATAAAATTTAATCAGTAAAACAGAACATAAGATTAAAGTTAAATTCAATTATAATCCAAGTCCAATCTAAGTAGACTATATGATTTTTTTAAAAGAATAAGATATTCGACAAGAAAATTTAATACCAATAGTTACTTCGTCTCATATACCTAGACAATTTTTATTTTTGCCCCAAAAATTTCATAATTTTTCTATATGGTCCTAGCCTTATTCAGTTAATGAGCTAATGAATTTCTTCTTTTGTGTCTAAATTTGTTAAACCGCTTTGTTTGTAACTGAATTGGTAGGTGTTTTGTTTAGGTGAACATGCCATGGTTGAGCTAGTTTTCTTTATATCGGAATGTTGACGTCAAGAACTAAGATATGATGTTGTAATACTAATGTTTCAGGTATCGAAAGTGTTTAACTGAAGAGAAAAATATTAAGTATAACATACGCAAAAAAAACTATGTCTAAATTACAATAAAAAGTGTTTATTTTTTGTTGGCCATATGCTATATTTTTGTGAGAGCAAAATAAATCTTTGCTCTTATTTTCTGCTCGACACTAGCAACCGTCACCAAAGTACAAGGAGTCGTACTCGGAATCCTCGGCGTGTGCGACTCAAAGTCCGCACTGTTCTCTCTCATATTATACAAAGATGGAGGATCTTATTTACAACGCTCTTAATATTATGTTGTTTCTCATGTGACGGCATGGAGGATTTCAAGGAATTTGTTAATGTCGTCATGTGTGGTGATGTGAGCCATTGGAGGTTTTTTTGTCTCCCATCGCAATGCACGGGCATTTGTGTTAGTAATAGTAAACGAAAACAGCCTGATGATGGGTCAGACTTCGTTGCTAATACCAACACTGGTTTCAAGAACCAGCATCGTAACAATCGCCCTGGCAGAGCTTACAATGGGAATAAGCCACGCAACTACGAGGAGGCACTCAAGGTGCCTTGTCCCAAACATACCACCCAGGATAAGCCGTCTACTCACTCATGGGAAAAATGTTACATCATGCAGGAATTCTGTAATCAAGCTTTCCAGAATCACCAAGGGGGCAATGGTGGTGGACATCTGGGTCAGCTTGGCGGGTCGCACGACGTCTCGTCTCGTGGATTTTCAGGGTCAGGTTTTCATGGTCAGGGTGGCTCAGGAACTGGTTTTCAGCATCGAGGAGGTAACGACACTGCACATCGTTCTGGCCGAAGCAATCAACAGCATAATAATCAAACTGATTTTCAAAGTAATCCCAAGCAGTTGAACAACGGACAATACCATGTTTTCACCACCAGTACCTGCAGGTGAAATAACAAACTCAAACAAAGAGCCATCAACATGGTCGAGCTGGCAGTTCCTAGGTATCTCAATTGTTCTGAGCAAACAATCACATGGAGCAGGGAAGATCACATCCCCTCCCCCCCCGGTTGACAACCCAGGTGGTCTAGTCTTGGTAGTGGTGCCTCACGTTGGCGGTTATACCCTCACAAAGGTCCTCATGGATGGGGGTAGCAGCATCAATATTTTATATTATGACACCTTCCGACGGATGAACCTCCAAGAAAGCATATTACAAACTTCGTCCACGGTTTTTCATGGTATTGTTGTCGGTAAGTCAACATATCCGATTGGGCGGCTTAAGCTAGACGTTGCTTTCGGTGATGAATTCAACTTCACATGCGAGCCTTTAACTTTTGAAGTGGTCAAGATCAAGACCCTTACCGTGCCCTCTCTGGAAGGCCGGTTTATGCTCGTTTCATGGCTCAGCCCTGCTATATTTACCTCAAACTTAAGATGCCCGGTCCAAACGGTACTATAATTGTGGTAGGCAGCAGAAAGATAGATCAAGAGTGCTAGGAAGGAGATGGAGCCTATGCTGGGTCGGCTTGTGCAGCTGAAGAGTTGAATTTCTATACGGCCAATGTTGATCCGACTGATATAAGCCCCCTCAAGAAGCCCACCACTGAGTTTGAGTCTTTGCTGAAATGCAAGCCGGCTGAAGATACAAAGCAGATTGACTTCATGCCCCGCGACTCGTCTCAGGAGTTCACTATCGAGAACGGCTTGGACCCAAATAGGAAAGCGTGATCATCGAGTTCTTCCATGAGAATCAGGACATCTTCGCATGGAAACCTTCTGACATGCCTGGAGTACCGAGAAAACTCGCTAAGCACCACCTTAATTTGGATCCAAAGATGAAACAAGTACGACAATACCTCCGTCGTTTTAACGAGGAGAGACACAGAGCTATTAGAGAAGAGGTAGCCCGGCTCCTAGCTGTCGGGTTTATCGTTGACGTTTTTCACCCTGAGTGGTTAACCCAGTGCTCGTTTTGAAAAAGAATGGTACTTGGCGTATGTGTGTTGATTACACAGATCTCAACAAAGCTTGTCCCAAGGATCCTTTTGCTCTCCCATGCATCGATCAAATTATTGATTCTACGGGCGGTTGCGAGTATTTATGCTTTTTGGATGCATACTCTGGTTATCATCAGATCAAGATGGCCATTGATGATCAAGAGACGAAAGCTTTCATAACTTCCTTCGGTGCTTTATGCTATGTCTCTATGCCCTTTAGGCTCAAGATTGCGGGGGCTACTTATCAACATTGTGTTCAGAACTGCCTTCACCCACAGATTGGGCGCAACTTTCATGCCGATGTTGATGATATCGTGGTGAAGTCTTAGAAAAAAGAGACACTCTTAGATGACCTCAAGGAGACGTTTGCTAATATCCGGGTACACCAGATGAAGCTCAACCCGGTCAAATGCTATTTTGGTCTTTCCACATGCAAGCTACTTGGATTTCTGGTTTCCGAGAGAGGTATCGAAGCTAACCCAGATAATATCAAGGCAGTGACTTCGCTTGCTAAGCCGGCCAATATCAATAACGTTCAGTGCATCGCTAGTCACGTCGCGGAGTTGAGCCGTTTCATAGGTCGCCTAGGAGAGAAAGCAATTACTCTTTATCAATTGTTGAGGAAAATAGACAATTTTTTTGGACCGATGCAACTAATGAGGCCTTCGAAGCACTTAAGAAATAGTTAGTTGAGCCGCTTGTCCTCGCCGCCCCGATTGACAAAGAGCCCATGCTCCTGTACATTGCTGCCAATTCCAAGGCGATAAGCGTTGCAGTTGTTGTCGAGCGAAAGGAGGCAGGGAAAGCGAACCAAGTGCAGCAGCCGGTCTATTTTGTCAGTGAATTCTTGACTTTGTCCAAACAGCGATACCTGCATTGGCAAAAGTTAGTCTTCGGTTTTTTTATGGCAAGCCGGAAGTTAAAGCATTACTTTCAGGAGCATCCAATTATTGTGGTCAGTTTCGCACCCCTTGGTGATATTATACAAACTCGGGAGGCCACTGGTCGAATCGCTAAGTTGGCAATTGAGCTTGGTCCTCACCATGTGAAATATATTCCCCGCACAACCATCCAATCTCAGGCACTGGTGGATTTCGTCAATGACTGGACTGAATTACAAATTCCATAGGATATGCCCAACAACACATATTGGACCATACATTTCGATGGGTCCACACAGTTGGAAGGCTCGGGGGCTGGAGTTATTTTGTCTTCTCCATGAGGTGATAAGTTATGTTATGTTTTACAACTCATGTTCCCTTGTACTAACAATGCAATCGAATATGAGGCCCTCCTGCACGGGCTCAGAATGGCTAAGGAAATGAATCTTAGTCGAGTCTGGTGTTTGGGTGACTCAGATTTGGTGGCTAAACAAGTCTCAGGGACTTGGGATTCAAAGGACCCTCTGATGGCGTCTTATCTACGAGCATTCACCCACATGGCAGGATATTGTCAAGGCTATCAGGTTGATCACATTGATCGCCGGCTCAACAAGGTGGCACATGCTCTATCACGACTCGTCTCTCAGCGCAAGCCATTTCCTCCTAATGTATTTCTGGATGTACTTCACAACCCTTCGGTTAAGTTGCCATCTGAGGAGGACATAGCTATTCCTGACCCAGAGGCACACCTTGTGGCGTCTCTCCATGCTATTCCTGACTGGACAGTGCCATACTTGGCTTATTTGACTCGAGGTGAGCTCCTAGCTGAGGAAATCATCGCTCGACAGATAATTTGATGGTCCAGGTTCATGACCATTGTTAATGGCGAGTTACACAAATGAAGTAGTATCGGTGTTTTCCAGCATTGTGTTTCCCCTGGGGAAGGACAGGAGATTCTCAATGAAATTCATGCTGGCAATTGTGGACATCACGCCGGCTCATGGTCTCTGGTGGAAAAGGCTTTTTGACATGGGTTTTATTGGTTGACACCTCATGCAGACGCAGAGGACATCATGCGCAAGTGCGATGGATGTCAAAAGTTCGCTTGACAAGCTCATGTGTCGGCTCAAGAATCGCGCATGATCCCAATTACTTGGCCATTCGCGGTCTGGGGGCTCGACATGGTTGGACCGTTCAAGTCGACTTCTGACAAGAAAACCCAACTATTGGTGGCAGTTGATAAATTCACCAAGTGGGTTGACAAGAAAACCCACCTATTGTGACGCAAAGACATCAGTTAAATTTTTGAAAAAGTTGATCTACCGTTTTGGCTATCCTCATAGCTTTATTACTGACAACTGTACTAATTTGTCCAAAGGAGCTATGGAGAAGTTTTTTCAGCGTGAGCATATCTAGCTTGATTTGGCGGCAGTTGCACATCCATAGTCTATTGGACAGGCCGAACGAGCTAATCAATATATTTTAAGAGGGATCAAACCCCGACTTATGGTTCCACTCTCGCGCACTCTAGGCTGTTGGGTTGAAGAACTCCCCGCATTACTTTGGAGCATTAGAACAAGTCCAAACAGATCCACTGGATGCACACTGTACTTTCTGGTTTATGGAGCTGAGGCGGTATTACCAAGCGATATTTGCCATGATTCCCCTAGAGTTACTGCTTATGTTGATGCATTCAATGAGCAAGCACGTCAAGATTCCTTGGATGCCTTGCAAGAAGAGTGTGAGTTAGCAGCAACCAGAACTACTATATATCAGCAAGACCTACGTTATAAGAGTTGTAAACTCCGAAGCCGTACTTTTCAAGAAGGCGACTTAGTGCTTCGTATGATTCAAGATGAAATAGGGATGCATAAACTTTCACCACCTTTGGAAGGTCCTTTCATCACAACAGGAACCTCAATAATGGGTCGTATTACCTGATAGATTTACGAGAAGGATCATATACCTCTGAAGAGGAAACAACCCAACCTTGGAACATTGCTCACCTTCGTCTCCTTCCCTTTTGAACCTCCTTTTCTGTACATACTTATTTATGTTCAAGTATATTAAAGCCGGCTCCCTCGAAACTCGGGTCTCTATCATTTCAGCCTAGCAAATTGAGCTTGAGTCTTTAGTGTTTGAGCATAAGTCACTTGGAGGCTTCCAAATCAATGAGTCAGCCTTTAATATCCCTCTTGACTAGGCTATAAGCCGATAAAATATGGTTAAACCTACCTGTTTGCACGACGTGGCTCCGAACAGGTGACCCCGTGTACTCTTGACAAGTCAATCCATCTGGACCCTTAAGTTATCAAGGTTAAAACACCGTATTGAGTCACGTGAGAGCCTTCCTACATAGAGCTAGAATAAACCATGGGTTATCACATCCACTTCATTGAAGCAAGCTTGAGCCTCGAAAGCCAGTCTCCTTGCCGAGTCTTACTAAGATGGCTCATTAACAGTTTTTTTTGTTATGTTATTACAATATTCTATTACCTCATGAGTTTTCAGGTGCAATATTGTTCTTATTACTGGCTCATAAGAGGATGTCCGGGTTACAAACTGCAGTCATATCATGGCTAGTTCGATTATATATATCTTCTACAAAACAAAAATTGTTGAGAGATGATTCAATTTGGCTGGCTTATATTGACCCGCCCATACTGATTCAAAAAGTTGCTCATTGAGCAAGACAGTAGAAAAGTTCAAAGACAACAAAAGGGAAGAGAAGCACACTCACATATTGGCGATAGATTGGAAGTTTAGAGTTACCTGGCAACCTAGCCACGACAAGACAAGTAAGAAACGTGCACGATGACACGACAGAACATTTCAAAGTTTTTACTACCCCTGTTACATGCTCACATCAGGAGGAACAAAAATATTCGAGTTTTTGTCCAACACTTGGGGCCTAGTATCTCCTGGCGACTTATCTATCTTCGGGTGAGACCCACCTTCCCTTTTCTTCTGCGCCAGCCGCCTCATGATCTGATTCCACCGGCTCATCCTCATCATCAACTTGCTGGTCTTTCTATAGCCACGGGATTGATTTAAGAGATTGAAAATTCGAAGTCCCCGCAACAACAGCTGATGCATCAACATCAAGAGCAAAGGTGTTCTTACTTCGAGGCAGCACTAGTTCAAAAGGCCCATCTGATGGCGTGGTTGATGCGTTCATTTGAAAGCACATTTGCTCCCTTGGTGGTTTTGGTAATTAATAACAACATATAAGTCATTGAACTAATGTTTCTACTAAGTATATTTCAGGAAATGTTCAATGAGAGGATTGGCAAAAGGAGATTGTGGAGAAACCCCAAGATTAAAGGAAATAGGTTGGCCAAGCTTCAAGCAAGCGGACTCTACATTTTATATTTGTGAGAAATCACACTATTAAAAGGGGGTAAGGTGTTGTTGGTGAACAATATGCTCAAACGTACACAAGTGATAGTCGCCAAAAACATCCACAAAACTCTCCCACCCAAGTCTGTTCTATACCCAACACTCAAAATCGATGCAACCAACTATCCCACTACGGTGCCACCTATTCCAGAACCTAGACAGACTCAGCCAAACCCTAGCCACTTCGGTGCAACCGATTCCATACCGGTGCCACCGAGTTCAGATTGCCAACTTTCTGTTATGCAAATTCACATTTTCGGTCCCACTGAGAATGTTGGATCGGTGTCACCGAGATTGGAAATCTGACTGTTGGTCACCTTATCGGTGCAACCGAGTTTCCTATATCGGCTTTACCGAGATTCAAAAGTTGCCACCTTTTGGTCACTTCGGTACCACCGAGATTCACACATCGGTGTCACCGAGTTGGTCATTTTGTGTGTAACGGTTGGATTTTTTGGGATACCTATATATACCCCTTCACCACCACTCACTCGACAGAGAAGCACTCAGAACTATTCCATACCTATCCTATTAGATTTTCTGAGAGAGAACCACCTACCCTTGTGTTGAGGTCAAGATCTTCCACTCCAATCATATGGATCTTGATTTCTAGGCTCCCCAAGTTGCTTTCCACCAATCCTATCTCTTCTACCAAGCCAAACCCGTGAGAGAGAGATTGTGTGTTGAGGAGTTTATCATCTTGAAGCACAAGAGCAAGGAGTTCATCATCATTACCGAGCCTATTACCTTTTGAAGGGTGGTGCCTCCTAGATTGGTTAGGTGTCGCTTGGAAGCCTCCTACTTCATGTTGTGGAGTGAACCAAGAAGTTTGTAAGGGCAAGGAGATCGCCTACTTCATGGAGATCTACCCCATAGTGAGGCTAGTCCTTCGTGGACGGAAGCCGTATGGAATAGTCAAGGTTGCTACTTCGTGGACCCTTAGGGTGGAGCCCTCCATGGACTCTCACGACCGTTACCCTCCGTGGGTTGAAGACTCCATAAACGTGGATTTACGATAGCGCCACCTATCGGAACCACGGGAAAAATCATCGTGTCTACAATTGCGTTTGATCTTCCTACCCTATCCCTTCTATACATGCTTGTTATTACTTTCCGCTGATATATACTCTTAGACTTGCATGTGTAGGGTGTACTTGACTTGCCATGAAATGCTAAAAACTATCAACCCTAAAATTTGGTATAGGCAAAACCTTTAATTGGTCAAGTAGTCTAATCACCCCCTCTAGACCTACTTTCGATCCTACAAGTGGTATTAGAGCATGGGTCTCCATTGCTTAGGTCTCACAACCTAGGAGAAGTATGGCGTCTAGTGAGGGAAGTTATCACCGTAGAGGTCCTTTTGATGGCACTAATTTTGCTAGTTGGAAGCATAAAATTAAAATGCATATTCTTGGTCATAACCCCGCCGTTTGGGCTGTTGTTTGTGTTGGCTTGCAAGGTGAGTTCTCTGCGAATGGACGGGAACCGGATCGTGAAGCGATCGCGGATGAATTGAAGATGTTGCAATACAATGCTCAAGCATGTGACATTCTCTTCAACTGCTTATGCCCTGAAGAATTCAACAAAATCAGTCGTCTTGAGAATGCAAAAGAGATTTGGGATACTTTGGTTGATATGCACGAAGGAACTGAGTCCATGAGAGAATCCAAGTTAGATGTTCTTCAAGGTCAGCTTGACAAGCTCAAGATGAAGGATGGTGAAGGAGTCGCAGAGATGTACTCTAGGCTAGCTCTCATCACCAATGAGATTGTCCGCTTAGGAAGCAAAGAAATGATCGACAAATTCATCATCAAGAAGATACTTTGAGCTTTGGATGAGAGATACGACACCGTGTGCACATTGATCCAAATGATGCCAAACTACAAAGATCTCAAGCCTACGGAAGTCATTGGAAGGATTGTTGCTCATGAGATGGCACTCAAAGATAAAGAAGAGCTTCATCACAAGTCTAGCGGTGCTTACAAAGCCACAAGTGATGCTCCCGCAACTTCAAGCAACAACCTTGTCACCAATGAAGAAATAAGCCTCATGGTCAAGAAATTCAACAAGTTCTACAAGAATAGAAGCAAAGAAAGAAACTCCAACTCAAGATATGAAGAGAAGCGTTTGTCAAGTCGTGACCGCAATTGATACAATTGTGGGAAGCCCGGACACTACTCAAATGAGTGCACGGCTCCCTACAAAAGAAGAAAAGAGTCAGCTCGAAGACAAAGCTCAAGGAATGAATCACCACAAAGAGAGAGAAGGAGTAGAGATGATCGTTATGAACGAAGACACTCAAGGAGAAGTAGAGATTCGGAGAAGAAGGACAAGTACACCAAGATCTACACAAGAAGAAAACATCAAGCTCATGTTGGTGAATGGGTTTCTGGATCCGACTCCGACAACAACTTTGAGAGAAGCTATCACTGCGACTCCGACTATAGTCAAGATGATGGTGTTGCCGGAATTGCTCTAGTGACTACCAACTCCTACGATCTATTTGATTCACCAAATGAAGATATTGGAAGTTGCTTCATGGCTAAAGGCCCCAAGATATCACACCTCGAATATCTTGATTTTGATAGTGATGAAGATGATCTACTTTGTGATGACTTGCTTTGTGATAAAACTAGTGATATTGATCAAAATGAACTTGACAATTCTCATGCTAGTAAAGATAAGTCAATTGATGATGATAAGATGAAAATAAAACAACTAACTAAAGAACTAAACACTCTTAAGTTAGCTCATGAATCTACTCTTGAAGATCATAGAGAGCTTGTGAGAACTCATGAGAAGCTACGCTTTGAGAAGCTCAACTTGGAGCAAGAGCATGGGTTTCTCAAAGCTATCAATGACGATCTATGAAAGAAGACCTCATCTTATCTAGCCAAATGACTACTCTTGTCTACTTTCATGCCTCAAGTTAAAACTAAGTAATCTAGTAACAAAGGCAAGAAAGATTCTTCATCTAGTAGCAACAATAAAAGTGATAAATCCAATGATGTTGCTTCTAGTAGTTCTATTGATTCCACTAATGATGTTTCTCTTAGCCAAGTTACACTTGGGCAAGAAAATGCTTTATTGAAAGGAATTAGAGAAAAAGGTATCTACAAGAGTCTTGTCGGATGTAAGCAATTTGAGGAAATTGTACGCAAGGACGGAGGATACCGGAAGAATCGTGGTGTTGGCTACTTCAACGCTAATGGAGTTGAGTGGGAAGAGGGTCAATATCCCAAGTCCAAGTTTGTTCCTCAAAAGTAGAAGTATGAAAATACTCTTCCCAAGGGGACAAACACTCAAGATGACCTTCCACCACAAGACCACAAGCTCAAAGGCAAGAACAAGCTTCAAGAGGACATTGACTCATATGAAGATGAACCCCTAGCTTTGGTGGAGTGGGTTACCAAGGCTACTTCAAGATCAGCTACTACAAAGGCTACTTCAACACCAAGGATCCCCATCAACTTGATGTGGGTTCCCAAGAAAAAGAACTAGTAAGTTCTTGAGGGGTGACTCCGCCAATGAAATTCACTCACATTCATTGATTGGCAAGAACATTTTGCACTTAACATCAACTCAATGCAATAGTTCAAGGAGTCACACATTCCCTCAAAGGTAAGCAAGGGACAAGGTAATCAACAAATCAATGGACATCATAACACATGCTTTGCACTCCATGTCCATAGATATCCTTGTATTTGTCTCTTGTATGTTGGGACTAACCCATGTAGGTGAGAGGAGTAAGGAAACAACAACGATGCTCCCAACTCTTGGTGATCCTCATCAACATTGAGCATCCACAACTATCTCACCAACATGAGGTCTTCATTGACAAAAACCCAAGGTTAGTTTATCCCTATTATGGGGGATGTCACATTTAGGGGGAGCTTTACTCAAATTCATGAGTCAAAGCATCTCTTAGTATGTGACAACATTAAATGCTTTATGAAAAAGTGGTAACCCCACTTGTGCTTAAACGATGAGTATGACCTATGATCAAGTACTCTTACTTGGCTCCTAAGTCAAATACTCATATATAGATGACTTTGTCATCGCCCAAGTGCTTGATAGATGCTAGTATGTTTGTGCATGTTCGTCATGATTTCTTTTGACATCTTATTGTGTGAGCATGTTGGTCTACATTTATTTTCTCATTCGAGGATATCCAATTGTTGCTATTTGCCTTTTGATTTATCTTTTGCCAATTGGATGGACAAGAATGTCTAGGACCACTCTTTAGCTATCTATGCTTTCTCATCTCATATTCCATTCATGCCGCATCACAAAATTTGAACAAGTGCTTTTCGATCCCTCTGTGTGTGGAGCACTCGGAGTTCCGTATCGACAAGGACTGGACATTAAAACCTCCCAAGTGTATCTCGGTGGAACCAACCACAAAATCTCGGTCTCGCCGAATGCCTAGGGTTGACCATGTTTTCAATCTCGGTAGCACCAATTTCATATTCTCGGTTACACCGAGTTTCCCTGTCATCTGACAGTTGTGGAACCTGGTGACACCGAAAAATAAAATTGGTATCACCGACAGTGAGGGGTATATATGCTGTGGACCCCGACGCTTTGAAATTTCTATCTTCAACGTCGCGCCCCAAGAACCCTAAGATGCCGCCCCAAGACCCCTGGTCATCGCCCTTGACTTCCCGAGCTCCTCCGCCGCTGGGAATCGCTGCCGTCGATTTAATCTACACCAACGTCACCACCGTAGAGGATCCACGCCAAGCTAGGGTACGGATTCGATCTCTAGTGCGCTCCCATTCCAATTCTTGTGCATTGGACCTTGTTTTCTCTATGAGTCACCTATTTCTCACATATTCATCCAATAAAATCTTCAAAATCTCAAGGTAGATGAATTTTTTAGGGTTTTGTTGTCCGCCCGATACATCTTGGTGGAACCGAAACGAAAATATCGGTCTCACCGATATATTTTTCTGTGTTGCTGAGAACTGACTCAGTGGACCGAGTGGCTCTTTTCGGTCCTACCGAAAAGGCTGCCAAGTTCCTGTTAAGGAGTTGGTCTGTCTTGGCCCCACCAAAAATTTCATTTCGGCTGCGCAGATATGTATGTGACAGATTGCAAACCTTTTGAAAAACTCATTCCTCAAATTTCAAAAATAGGCTCATTTTGTGATGACTCGTCTCCTTCTTCTCATCTATAGTCTATTCACAGGGTCAACATGTCAGGTTCAAAAGACAGTGAGAACAGGTCAGAGCAGAGAGCAAACATGAGTTTCGGGACAAGCCCAGAGCCCAGTTCATTCTCAGATCCAGGCACCCCCAGCTCTCATGGGTTGCCCAAGGCTGCCACGAGAACCAGGAAGAGGTTGAACTCAGATGAAGAGGATCCAGACTTTGTGCCTAAGGAAATTCTTGCTAAGAAGCAAGAGAAGGCTGCCAAGAAAGCTGCAACTGAAGCTACTTCCTCTCGAAGAGTTGTCAGCAAAATATATGCTCTAGCTTCTACCTTCAAGGCTCATGAGACGTCCAGAGCAACAATATTTGTTGAGATCCCTAGGATAGCTGTGCCTAAGAAGGCAGGAGAGAAAACGGCCAGGAAGAGGATCATTCATGTGACTGACAGGCCTACCTCCATGTTTGAGGATCCAGAAGTTGCTGCTACTGAGGAAGAGGAGGTTGAGCTAGCTGCAAAGGCTCCTCCCAAGAAAAATGCAAAGAAGCTGATGTCTGGTGCTATGCCTAAAACCAGCACATCCAAGAAGGCTGCTGAGAAACCCAAGAGGACCACTAGGCAGATTCTAGCTTTTGAGAAGAACAAAGGAACTTCTTCCAGAGTTGTTGATGTGAATGACTTGACAACACTGATGAAGCTTAGACCACACCTCCCTGTTCATAATGCCAGCTATCCAGTAGCTGAGGACATGAAGAAGAGGAAGGATTCTAGATTGAGGGCATGGAGAGCAATAGATCCATATGCTCAAAAAAAGAAAACAACTGTGGACTACAGGTTCTATACCAAGGAGCAGTAGGACTTCTATGAGACTATGCTCTTTGACAAGATTCCAGCTGTCAGTGATATGTGCTACATAGACTGGAAGTTCATCAAGGAGAATGAGGACTACTTTCCAAGTGTCCAGGATAACTTCCATTGCATTGGTCTTGATGAATTCATTGGCAGAGAATTCACAACATGGAATGACGAGATGATCATGCAGTTTTACTCCACTGCACACTTCTACGGAGATGGTAGAATTGTGTGGATGACAGAAGGTGCCCGATATGAATCAACTGTTGAGGAATGGGCAGATATCTTAGGAGTTCCTGAAGGACAGGATGGTGACCTGGATGTCTACTCAGAATCCAAGGCTAGTCACAATGTTATGGCTAAGATGTATAAAGAGATCCATGCTGCCAATGTGAAGTCTCACGGGCTAGGATCCATCTATTTCCTCCAGGCTGGCCTTCGCCCTATCAACACCATTCTGAGGCATACCTTGATGCCCAAGTCCGAAGATGACAAGATGATCTAAGGCCAATCCATAAATATGTTGATCCACATTGACGGTCACACCAGGATCAGGGTCATGGACTTGATTGTAGAGACAATCAAGAGGCTTGCTGTTGACCAGAAGAGCTCATGCTGTTATGCACCCTACATCGAGATGCTCATAAACTCAAAACTGGAGAAGCACATATTTGCCCTAGATCACCTACATTTGCCCCTATAGCCAGATCTAGAGGACAACGTCATGGTGATGGATGCTGATCATCCCACTTCTGCTGCAGCTCAAGAAGCAGTAGAGGCAGTGAGAGCCGCTAGTGATCAAGTCCCACAATCCAGGAACGAGCAAATGGATTTGCTGATATCATTTGTTCAAGGCATGCAAAAGGGCATTAAGGGGATTCTAGACAACCAGAACAGTCTTGTTAGAATCTTTGAGACCAGAATCAAGACCCTTACTGATAAGGTGGACGGGCTGACGAAGATAGTCATAGAACTTCAGCATGAAGTTGACTCCGTGAAAATCCCTCAGGTCTCTTCTACTTAAGATGATGATGATGATGATGATGATGATGAGGATGAATCACCTCTAGGGCCAGGCACACAGTTCACTACTCAAGCCAGATCAGCACAGTGCCAGCTCCAACAACTCCATCTGCTCCATCATCTTGAGCTCCCTTAGTGACCACTCCAGCTCCATCTACGACATCTGCAGAGATATTCGCCGACGCCATCATCTCGACTCCTTCATCAACAACCGGAGGAGATGTGCCCAAGAACGCTTAGATGTATGCCTTTGAACTATTTGGTAACTTGTTGCCAAAGGTGGAGAAGTGTATATAGATCTATAGGCTTCGAGCGAGAGAGAGATTTGTATTTTATTTGCTTTTCAAAAACATTTCGTTCTTTTGCTGTGAGATACATGTGTGTTATGCTACTATATTATGCGTGATGCTACTATTTCCTATCATCTTAATGCTCATAAGATGATCATTCACCTTTGTTTGATTATGTTGTGCATTGTTATTCATTCTAATTATTCTCGCACAGCACCAAGTTGTATGTGACATGGAAGAAGTGCCCCATATGCCCAATCGATTGTGCATTTGCATTCAAACGCAAATTCAAAATAATGCACAAATTTAGGGGGAGCTCTTACTTATCACATACCTCTCAAAGCAACGATTATACTCATTGATTTTATCATATGTCGAAGCTTTGATCTATGTGTTGTCATCAATTACCAAAAATGGGGAGATTGAAAGCACATTTACTCCCTTGGTGGTTTTGGTAATTAATAACAAATATAAGTCATTGAACTAATGTTTCCACTAAGTATATTTCACGACATGTTCAATGAGAGGATTGGCACAAGGAGATTGTGGAGAAACCCCAAGATGCAAGGAAATAGGGGCCAAGCTTCAAGCAAGAGGACTCTACATTTTATAGTTGTGAGAAATCACTTTGAGTCCATAGGAAAGCCAATACTATAAAAAGGGGGTAAGGTGTTGTTGGTGAAGAATATGCTCAAATGTGCACAAGTGATAGTCGCCAAAAACATCCACAAAACTCTCCCACCCAAGTCTATTCTATACCAATACTCAAAATCGGTGCAACCAACTATCCCACTTTGGTGCCACCGATTCCAGAACCTAGACAGACTCACCCAAACCATAGCCACTTCGGTGGAACTAATTCCATACCGGTGCCACCGAGTTCAGGTTGCCAACCTACTGTTACGCAAATTCACATTTTTGGTCCCACCGAGAATGTTGGATCGACATCACCGAGATTGGAAATCTGACTGTTGGTCACCTTATCGGTGCAATCGAGTTTCCTATATCGGCTTTACCGAGATTCAAAAGTTGCCACCTTTTGGTCACTTCGGTACCACCGAGATTCACACATCGGTATCACCGAGTTGGTCATTTTGTGTGTAACGGTTGGATTTTTTGGGATGCCTATATATACCCCTTCACCACCACTCACTCGATAGAGAAGCACTCAGAACTATTCCATACCTATACTATCAGATTTTCTGAGAGAGAACCACCAACCCTTGTGTTGAGGTCAAGATCTTCCACTCCAATCATATGGATCTTGATTTCTATCCTCCCCAAGTTGCTTTCCACCAATCCTATCTCTTCTACCAAGCCAAGCCTGTGTGAGAGAGATTGTGTGTTGAGGAGTCTATCATCTTGAAGCACAAGAGCAAGGAGTTCATCATCATTACCGAGAATATTGCCTTTTGGAGGGTGGTGCCTCCTAGATTGGTTAGATGTCGCTTGGGAGCCTCCTACTTCATGTTGTGGAGTGAACCAAGAAGTTTGTAAGGGCAAGGAGATCACCTACTTTGTGAAGATCTACCCCATAGTGAGGCTACTCCTTCATGGACGGAAGCCGTATGGAATAGTCAAGGTTGCTACTTCGTGGACCCTTTGGGTGGAGCCCTCCATGGACTCTCGCGACCGTTACCCTCCGTGGGTTGAAGACTCCATAAACGTGGATGTTCGATAATGCCACCTATCAGAACCATGGGAGAAATCATCGTGTTTACAATTGCGTTTGATCTTCCTACCCTATCCCTTCTATACATGCTTGTTATTACTTTCCGCTGCTATATACTCTTAGACTTGCATGTGTAGGGTGTACTTGACTTGCCATGAAATGCTAAAAACTGTCAACCCTAAAATTTGGTATAGGCAAAACCTTTAATTGGTTAAGTACTCTAATCAACCCCCCCTCTAGACCTACTTTCGATCCTACATCATTATCGTTGGAGTATACATCACGATTGTGTGTCGGGTCAACTTCCTCAGCTAGAATAGTCGCCAACATCCTAGTCTTTTTCATACACGTGGAGAAATCTTCATGAAAAACTCTGAGCCGTCTAATTTGAATTCACATAAGCTGTCTTTTTTAAGTTTCTAGATCCAACTCGGGTAAATATGCCTTTGCACAGGCAAGAGCGATGTTAGCTCCTGACCGAGCCATCAGTTTTCGGGATTCTGTGACCTATTGCGGCATAGTCGATAATTACTTCATCATATCTTTGATGTTCCTTTGCGGGTATTTCAAGTTCTTTACGGCCATAATGGCAAAAAACAGACCCTCTGAATAGTTGCTCCACATATCTTTGATGTTCCTTAGCGGGTGAATATTGCTTTCAACTTCACAATGGGCAGCATTACAAGCCTCTCCTCTTTTCATCATGTATACGAAAACAAGTGAGGCAATGAGCCGCCATATCACCATAACCCAGAAATTCAAAATAACGGAGTTATGAGTACTTAGCAAAGTTGGTAGTCAGTAACTCATTTATTTGCTTCACGAGAGTGAGATGATTTTGTTTTCAAGTTCCAGGTTTCCCCTCAGCCTTTTCAGCACACTTTACAAGGGCGACTTTTTCTTCTTCAAAATTATTTTTGGCCTGCTCAAGATGATCATTCGCTTGACGAGCAGAGTCCTCAAGATGAGTCGCCAAAAAGTTCAGCCCTAGTTTTTAGTGTCATCTCCTCCTTGAGACGTTTCTGTAGTTTTATAGCCACAGATTCAACATCTTCTACAGATTCTTGACAGACATGCAAGCTTTATCAATGGCTATTTCTGCAAAGCCTCAAGATGCCTTACAAAGGTGACTTGACTCTTGGGGGCTATGACAGTTCAAAGTTATTTTCATCCTACATAAAGTCCCATGCAGTTGTAAACAATCCGCACAACACTTGGGGGGTAATGTGCCAATTTTTCAATCAACAACAACAAGAAGACCCGACTATTTCACAGAAATAAGCCGGCCCTTGGGGGCTACAGGCTTTTGAACTTATAAGATAGACATTCACTTTCTATGAATGAAGACTCGGCTAACTCAAACAATATAAGACGACCCTTGGGGGCTAGAACAGTGTTCTATTTTCTACTCAAATGAAAGTACCGAGTCATTATCATCATAATGACTCAATCCTTGGGGACTACAAATACTTCTAGTATAAATATTTGGAAGAATCAGCTTACCATTTTCATACTAAGCTGGTCCTTAGGGGCTGAAGACAGTATATAAAGACAAGACAGTAAAAGGATGAATTTTACCTCATACTTTTCCTGGAGGGCGTTAACTAAGTTGATCTCAATCTCCCGGCTCTCCGTTAGCTGGGCTAAGTACTACTAATAAATGCCTTCAGCATCAAGCGCAGATAGATCTGGAAGTTCTAACTTGGCTTTTCCTTTGTCCAAATTCACCGCCTCTTCCTTGGCGATAATCTTGGCTAAGGTGTTGGAGATACCAGGATCTTGGAAGTTTTCCTTAACAATAACAACCTCTGGGGCACTCTTGTCAGCCGGCGGAACAGTGTCATCCACATGAGTTGTAGGGCTGAAGGATGAGCTGGGCTTGGCGGTCGCAAAGATGGCTCTATTGACATGCCTTGGGTCTCCATCGGCGTATCCATGAACACCGTCTCATCCGGTATGGACATCTCTATATCGGTGGTCGGCTCAACCCTAGCCTCTAGGTTATTTACTAAGGAAGGATCAACCTCGGTGTCTATCTCTTCTCGTGGGGGGGTCGGGATGTTCTGGCCTGCAGCACCAGAAGATGACCCGGCACCGTGCTTTGACAAAACAGCTTTGGCCCTATAATTGTCAAAAATCGAACATTAGTCTAAGGGAAAGACAGTCTAAGACTAAGTACATAAACCAATAGAATTTCAAGGCTTACCCGCGGTTAACGTTAAATGCGAGAAGTTGTGCTGTCATCGAGTCACTGAAAAATGGAGGAGATTCCTCATAAAGTGAGTTTGAGGGACTAAGTGGTTTCTTAAAAAGGCCAGCTCTAGGAATATAAGTGGTTGGATTATGTGGCACCTCGACACTTGATCTGCGAGCCATCGGTGCATGTGACAAGCTAGGATCTAACTCACCCGAGTTACTTCGGGTCCTGCGTTTCGATTAGCTGGCGAGTTGAGCTTTCTTCAAAATAAAATTGGGGTCTAAGTGAGCATCTGGATGTGAAAACTTAACTTTTCGGGCGGCTTGCCTTGTTTTTCTTGGGATAAAAGTTTCTGAGGAACTGGAGGAAATTGGAATTACCTCAACATTGTCGGCTTCACTGGATTCCGAGACATCTTGAGAAAAAGGGGTGCCAGCAAGTTCGATAAAAAGACGACCCAGTGAGTCAAGTTCTACCTCAGACTCCGCCCTTAAAGACGATTCTTGAGCCATTTCTTGAGCCAGTTCCTTCATCCGACTTGAAGAAGGAGCAATAACTTTTCAAGAAGTTTTCCACAAGTCAAAGTTAGCCTGCAGAAAAATAAGCCGATTGATAAGCATGGGACCCCAAATGAAAGTAAAGAAGAAATTAATATTCAAGTTTGCACCGTACATAATGGAGGAACGGGATTCTTCGGGTTGAATGGAGCTAGTTCGGTTACTTTACACTTTTCTTTAGAGTGGGAAAATAATTTCTTGGTTTGCTTGTCGATGGTAGTATCCCTCAAGTTTTTCGTGCTGAAACATTGCACATCTTTTGACCTGCCAGAGTAGTTGCACATTAAATTGCCCCTTACATTGACGGGTTTAATCTGCCTGGTTATCCAGCATCGGATCAGATTGATCCGAGTAAGGCTGTTGGCGTTGAGGGCTCTTGACCTTAGTAGCACGGGGGGGGGGGGGGCAGAAATTTTCTCTCTTCATTGGTTGGTCATCCTGGAAAATCGATGATGCCAAGCCGGTCTGGTCTATTACCCGACAATGGGTTATGACCTTCAGGAGTAGTGTTTTTACAATAGAACCAAGTCTTGTTCCATACTTTCGGATGACTCGCCAACTTGGTCTTAGGGAAAAGACTATTTTTCCTCTTCTGCACAGAGACGCCACCAAGTTCCACACTGGGGCCATCCTTGGTCTCGGTTTGGCGATTAAGATAACAGAACTCTCTAAAAAGAGTCAAAGATGACTCAATCTGAACATATACCTCGCAGAGGACTTGGAATTGGCAGATGTTGGTCATTGAGCTGGGACCAATGTCTTGTGGTTAGAGGTTAAAGATGTGAAGGAGATCCATGTAGAACTTTCACCCAGGCGGACGAGAACCCCTTTGCACGTGGTCAGTGAAACACACTACCTTCTCCAAGTCAGGCTGTGGGGAGGGTTCTTCTTCAGGCGCCCACCAGCTTATTACTTCTTGAGCCGGTAAAAGGCCGTGAGCTATGAGATTTTCCAAAGTAAGCACCGACTCATGGTACCTGACCCAGCCGCAAGCTACAATATGGAAAGGGAAGAATATGATGAGACATATTTTAAACCTTCTTGCAACGCAAAGAATTGGCCTTGGAGGAAATTATCGCCTCATATGGATCTAAAGGTATAGTTGATTAAAATAGTTTTCCTCCAAAATAAGTTAGTATTCAGTTACATGATATGGACTGGAGCCTTAACTTAATGTGCCAGAGCTACACGTCGGGGCAGAGAAATAATGGATTAACAAGCGATGAAAGTTTAGTCGGCATTTGTATGAACGAAAAGGATGACAGCAAGAGTAATTGAAAGGACTTATCTAAATTCTTCTATGGACAAACAACTTTGTACAACAGATGGAGGATCACCCAGATCTAATATATGCACGAAATAGAAGAAAAATATGCTCTACTCTGTAGAGGAACCGAAACTGAAGCATGTGAAAGACTCTATAGGAGGGCTATTTTAGATTTGCTTAACAAAAAATGAAAGGCGGCAACCAAACTAGAAAAAATTTCACTAGAAGAACATGGAACGTTCAGATCTACAATGGTCATTCAAAGGATACGATGAACTATGAACACTGGTGAGAACATGAAACCCTAATGGGGGAGGAAGATACCAGAACCTGGCACAGAAGGAGATGGTGATAGTCGTGTCTGATCCGGCAGCTGCAAGTGGGGTCGGATGGCGCGTGTTGCCTGTCTCGAAGAATCTGGCATGGCCTTCGAACTCCAGTGAGCTTCGGTTGAAGAGAGAAAGCATGAGGAATAATAAGTGCGAAAGGAGAACGAGGGGGTCTGGTTGGCCTATTTATAAGGAGGGGTGAAAGGTGAAGCGGCACCACGAGAAAGAGAACGAGCATGGTAAATTTGTGGCTGAAATTGCGCCTAGATTTTAGCGCGAGACCGGATTTGGTGGTGTTTTCAAAGAAGATTTCTTATGATGGTTTTGGGCAACAACGGTCAGCAAGATGACGTCCTGAAGACATCGGGTAAAGAAATACCAAGTCCTTACAAGGAAAAGGAAGAGCCAGCAAAATATTAACTTGGATGACGTTTTCAACAGATAAAAAAGGGAAGAATGGTGGCTCATAATTTGGTTTGGGTTTGGCAAAAACTTCTCGCTCAGGATGCCTAGCATTTTCAGGATGGAGTTTAGCATGAATAAATCAAAATAAAAACTGGGGGTTAATGTTGGGGATATACCCCATGAATATGAGTCGCCTAATTTGTAGCACGGATTCTACTAAACCGGCACATAAGGAAGATGCCCATAAGAAGTGCAAGGCCCAGTGGGTGGTTCATCTCCAAGGCCGGCTCAATGACATCTTCTGGCGAACTGGCTTAAACATGAGGGCGCAAGGAGTTCTATTTTACTTAGGGAGCAAGAAAAGATAGGAATTAGACTAAGTTACGGGTTGTATTGCGACACAGAGTCTGTTGTAAGCTCCGGGCCTCCATCGATATATAAAGAGGAGCCCCTGAGTTACAAAGATCAAGTAAGAAAGAACCAAACCCTTGAGAGCTAGGTTATCGATTCCGCACCCTTTTAATCGAGATCATCATCAATACACACAAAGTAGGACGTGAGCTATTAATTCCATCAGAGGGGCCGAACCTGGGAAACTCGTCTCTCGTTCCCGATCAACCCCTTTGAGTCGCCACCTAGCAGCGATGGACTCACACTTAAGTTCTCCTACGAGTACATCTGCATCGACAAATCCACGACATGAACCTAATATTAAAGTTAAGATTAAAAATTATGAATGTAATGCATTGTGTGATCTAGGTGCTATCTTATCTACTATAACAAAATCTTTATGAGATGTCCTAGGTTTCCCCGACATGGATGAATATTTCCTGAATTTGCATTTTACGGATTCCACTATTAAGAAACCATTGGGTACAACTAATGATGATCTCATAATTATGTACCCATGGATTTCGTTGTGCTTGATGATGACCCACAAGTATAGGGGGTCAATCATAGTTCAAGTAAGAGTGTCGAACCCAATGAGGATTAGACGGAAATGATAAGCGGTTTTAAATAAGGTAATTTCTGCAAGCACTGAAATTGTAAGTACTTAGTAGTTTTGTCGTGGTTTTGTCCCGGCAGATGTCCGAGGACTTAGATTCGAGGCCATCGCTAAGGTGATGGACTCAAAGGGGTTGATTGGGATGAAGGACACAGGTTTACCCAGGTTCGGCCCCTCAAGTAGAGGTAAAAGCCTACTTCCTGCATGTGCTTGTATTGCTTGGAATCTCGATTACAAGGGAGCGGAATCACTTGACCTAGCTCTCGATTAGTTAGTCTCTGTCTAAGTCGCCCCGGGTCTCGCCTTTATATAGGAGGTCAAGACCACGGGTCATACAAGTCATAACCGACACTCACAACATGTCTGAGTCTATCTCTATATTGTCTTGCCTTCCTGAGCAAGCTGTCTTCGGGTGGCTCACCCGCTCGGGTCTTCATACCTTCTCCGTCCGGGCCTCATCTTAGCCCATCTTGGCAAGCCGCCCAATGTCTTGGGCTTGAGTCTTCAAGGCCCACCTTGGTCTGGTCTATGAGCCGCCAGGTGTGACCCGGAGCCTCCGGGGTGGGTCTCGCCACGGGGCCAACATTAGGCCCCATGTTGATTTGAGCTTGCTCATTTCAGCCTCCTTCTTAATTGGCGGCGAGTCTCACTTATGTCACCTGAAAGTAAGACAAAATGACATGATGTGATGTCACATCAGATATGTTAAAAAGATCTTGTGATGACCGCAATAGATCTTTCCCTTATTAAATGGATGGCCCGAGAATCGAGGCGTCCGCCTCGGTCAATCAATATCTGTCGCCTGGATTTTCGCACCCGTTTCCACCTTTTTCCTATTAAATAGGACCGTGAGGAGCGGATTTCATTTCCTTCTCCGTTTCACACTTCTTCTTCTTCCTCCCGATGCCACCGCTCCAGCGTATCTTGCTCCGGCGAAACTTCCACACCGACGTCACGCCGGGCCACTGCATCAACCTGATCGTACCAGAGATTCTCCCGCGTCCGTCGCATCCCTTCTGGTGAGTCCTTCTCCTCCCATAGATCTGAAGTTTTCGGTAGGGTTTCATGGAGTCCCCTGCCCGCGTAGAACACGAGCTTCTCCATAATGGTAGATAATGCCTACATCAGTGAACAATATATTGCCTTCTTTTCCATTGCGGCGCACCATAGGAGAGTGACAACAGCGCCACGCAGATTTGTAGTTGCTCCGTTCGCTGTCTTCACGGACGTCACTGGTTCGACTGTTCATCACTGAGTCTAGGATAAATTTGATTTCCCTCTGTTTTGTAGATCTATAACTGCATATGTAGTTTGTAAAACTTGTTTTCCACACTTAGTGAAATTTTACTTTGTCTTCTCGTAGACTTGACCTGCCAGTGAAATTCCGGCTTTCGCCAAACAGCTCTTGGCAGCTTAACTTTATCGAATCTTAAACTTTCTAGCTGCCCTTAGTCGCCTGGCATCTCCTGACTCACCGTACATTGTTGCTTTGTGCAGTTTCGAGTCACCGCCATGTCTCGTGCATCCAATTCATGCAATTGGGTCGGCTTTGCCATCATAGAGGAGTTCCTGATGGATTTTGTAAACGCGGGTACCTTACCCACAAAAGATGTCATCCATTGGCGGGTTCCGGGTAATGAGCTAAAGCCCGTTCCTCAAGAGGGTGAGGTAGTTGTATTTTTAGATCATCTCGAGCGCGGGTTTGTCCCCCCGGGCTCAAAATTCTTCCGGGACATTCTTCACTTCTTCAAACTGCGCCCTCAAGACATCGCTCCCAATTCCATCTCCAACATATGCAACTTCCAAGTACTTAGTGAAGCTTACTTGCAAGCAGAGCCATCCGTTAGTCTATTTCGTGAATTTTTTTATGCGAACCGCCAGAGAGAGGTGAAGGCCGGTCCAACTTAGAGCTTGGCAGGATTTCCATTCGGAGACGATGGGACATAACCTTTCCGGTTGTTCAGATGCTGAGTCATCCTAAAGACTGGAATAAGACTTGGTTTTACTTCAAAGACACCTCCCCAGAAGGAGAGCATCCCTTGCCAGGTTATCATCCATCCTGACTCAAGACAACCTCTGAGCTTCCTGGCCGGCTGTCAACCACTGAGCGGGCGAAGCATGCTCCGAATCACGCAAAAATTAAAGCCCTTATGGCCGGACTGACGGGCCTGGATTTGACTGCTGCTGGATTTCCTGGAGGGTCATGCCCTTGAGATGGCGCAGCCGCCTCATGTGAAAATATACAGGTCAGTCTGATGACCCCCTTTGCTTCAACCAGAAAACATAATCAGAGGATGATATTGTGGCTGCCATCAGGAGCCTTGTCCATGAATCTTCAGGAGCTTGCAGTGCCATTGTGTAGCACCTTTCTGTGCCGCAAACCCAGCCCTAGATGTAAGGGCGACTCTCGATATCCTTATCTCTGTATTAACTTATACTTTGTAACCTCTCAACATTTTTCCGGCTTATACTTTCAGGCAAATTCCGGCTTCTGGAAAAAGAAGTACTTTCCTCCTCCGAAGAAGTCAAAGAAGAAAACTAACAGCCGAAAGAAGAAACCTACACCCCAAGAACAGCCTGAGGAACAACCGAAAACTAACGACTCAGAGGTAGAGCCTAATTCTTTTGGTCATCTCTTTATGCACCTTATTGACAATAATTATTCACAGGACGAAACGAAAACGAGCCACGCCAACGTTCCTGAGGTAACTTACGTTTCATCCAACTCAGAACATCTTGTACCATAGAAGATACGATGGGTCATCAGGAAAGTCCCCCTTTCTCATCCTCTTGCTTACTTAGACCCCCACTTTCTTTGAAAAAGCAACAACAAATCTCCCGATGCCAGACCCAGAGCACCGGCTCTAACGATCTCATGGCCGGCTTATCTCCGACTCAACAGTAGCGGGCGGCTGAGGTACCTGTTCAACCTGACTTTGCTTGTCCATCTTGTCTTTTGCAATTCGACATTGTCTTATATTGTCTTAAATGTTTTTCAGGAGTCACCCCCTTTGTCTGGCGACTCTACCGGAACTGCTCTGTCGCTTCTAAAAATTAACCCAGAGTCTGTGTCTTTTATGCTTATGTTCAAACTTGTGTTATGTATGAAGCTTGAACCATAACCTCCTGCATTTTCCAGGGCCCAAGAAAAACGAAGGAAGACGAGCGGGTCTACCCTTGGCCACAAAGCTCAAGAGCCGGAGCCTGCGAAGTCGGGCTCTCCCGTGCTGCATGTTGACCCCTCGGCGTCTTCCAAGGAGGCACGTGAAGAGGCTCGTCATTCTGCCGAACCGGCGGCCGACGAAATGATTCCTGAGAGTCCTTCGAGGGCCCATTCCAAGCCGCCGAGCCCTTCAAACGCTACTGATGAATCAACTACTCCTGACGTCTTTGTTACCGGCACCGGCTTCCAAGCTCCTCTGGCTCGTGTTTTGACAAAACATACTGAGAAGACCAGGGCTTCAGAGAAGATGGATTTTGAATTCTCCGCGCTGGAGAAGTTAACAGCTGACGAGCTGCACGCCGGCTATTTAATTCGTCTCTCTATCAAACGGGACATGGAACTCAAGTTCGTTAACTTAATGAAGAAGAAATATGAGGTACTCATACTCTATTACCTTCTACCATTACTTAGCCCCCAAGGGCCGGTTTAGTATTGAGCTAATGATAAGCCGGGTCTTCAAGTCTTGTTTAGAAGTAGAAATAGCTAGCATGTAGGCCTATATCAAAGAGTCATCCTTAGCCCCCAAGGGCCGGCTCAATTTTGATGAAATTGAGTCGGAGCTTCAAATGTAGATAACCTTAAGAGCCAAAATGTAGCCCCCAAGGGCCGGCTCAATTTTGATTAAGTTGAATCGGATCTTCAATAAAGATGTTTGAAAAGCCATATGTAGCTCCCAAGGGTCGGCTCAATCTTTGATAAAGTTGAGTCGGAACTTCAATGTAGACAGCTTGAAGAGCCTTGTGTAGCCCCCAAGTTCCGGATTAACTTTGATGAAGATGAACCGGGACTGCATTGTAGTATTGGAGAACAAATAGACATTAGCCCCCAAGTGTCAAACATATTGCTTGCAATCTTCTTGAGACTTGTATTGCATTGTCTTAATCTTCCTCGACTTATGATATATCCTTATGGTGACTTAATCCTCATTTTGCTTGCAATATGTCATATGAAGCTTTAACTGAGGCCGGCTCTGAACTAACCGGTTTGAAAAGCCAGCTAGCCACTCAACAAGCCGCCCGAAGCGAAGCCGACGAGAAGTGTCGGCTCCTTGTCGAAGAACTAACAAAGATTAAAGTTGAATTTGACGCCTTCAAAACCCGGCTGAGACGGAACAAGCCGCCCTGGCTCAACGAGCAGACGATACTGACCAGCGGCTCGTGATCGTATCAGATGAGCTGTAGTCCTTGAAGCGCCATATCGGGTGTCAGCCGCCATATTTGGTAAGCATTTAAATACTTAGCAAAAACTTTGTATGAATACTTATACGGACGACTTATGCCCAAAAATCCGGCTTATGCAGGTCCAAGGAGCCATCAACTTGCTTCTGAGAGTCTGCTGCCTCTGAAGGCTATATATACTTTGATAGAGCAGCTATACTGCAGAGCTGTCTGCATGATCAAGGCGGTGCTTTATAAGGAGAACATCCCTCCAACTATGAAGGGGGGTCATAGAACTGCTGTCCACCCTGCCGAAACACATCCGAGAGCTGAAAAATCAGCCGCCCGACAGGGAACCATCGCAGCCATAAGCCGGGCGTTAGCCTTTGCTCCGGAGTTGACTCGTGAAGACATGATGGACGGGTTTCCCTCCAAAAAGGATGACGGCTTAGAGTTTACGGAGGCTGACTACGCACAGTGTGTGAAGGCTTCCAAAGTCCTCGTTTCCGTGTTGGCAGAGGAAGTGAACTTGTCAACATACCAGGTAGCTTAAGGTGCCAATCAGAAGAGAATCTGTGGCCCCCTCTTTGAAGCCAAGGACCTGATGCCTGCCCGCAGTAAGCACCTCTTTGCTTCTGAACTTGACCCGTCCCCCTTCTTTGAAGAGGGAAACTTTTCAGCTTTAACCCACTGCAACTGGGACATGGACAATCTTCAGATCATGGAGGTCAAAGACTCGGAGCAGGGTGACCCGCCAGCCAACTGATGAATTTGGTGACGCCGTGGATAAGCCGGCTTTGTGACCCGCCATGAGCGGTGTAAAAAACTTGGAATCACTTTTGAACTCTACAAAGAGCATCTGTAATAGGCTTGTAGTAAATTGTGCCTTTGCCCGAACTGTGCCATTGTGCACAGGTTAAATTGTCCGGCTTAATATATGACATCTTCCTTGCACTTTCATACTGGATGTTTCGCCGGCTCTTGGCGGTTTAATCAACCTGCAAGAATAGATGTATCTTCACATTTGTTAGGAGGGCGGCTTAAAATAGCGTAACCCAAAGATGTTGTATCTTTCCTAACTTGTTTTTCACAATAGCTCATGTGTCGGTTCTACTGGGTTGACTTGCCACTTAAAACTCCTTAACAGTAAAGGGTCTCTGTGGAGATTGGTCGTTAAGTTTTTGAACCGGCTCAAGGTCTCTAAGCGAGATTAACTGAAAGGAAGTGTGATGTCCCAGAAGAGACACAGCAGGGCAAGAGTACCCTAATAGCCCAAAAATTGCCTCTCACGTGACATAAATCCGTCGTTTTAACCTTAAACACGATAGGGTCCTCAAGGATTAAATGTCTAAGAGTACAAATGGGCCACATAGCAGAGAGTCGGTAGTAGATGGGAGAGTTTATCCTTGCTTTCCGTAAGCCGGCCCTCACGTGACAAGGGCCGCTGTTTTGACCTTAACCGGTATAGGGTCTCTATGGAGATTGGCTGTCAATTGCTTTGAACCGGCATAGGGTCTCTAGGCGAGATTAACTGGTAAGAGTTCGGTGGGTCACCTAGCAAAGTAGCATCAACTTACAGGCAGGTTTAACCCTGTTTGTCTTAAGAGCCAATCAAGAGGGTGTGTAAGCTACACCCGGTGGGTGGGAAGCCCCCAAGTGACGTTTGTTGATGGAATCAACCGTTTGGCTTAAGAGCCGACCGATTGGGTTTGATAAGCTACAACCGGTGGGTGGGAAGCCCCCTAGATGATCATGTTGACGGAATCAACTTTTTGGGTTGAGAGCCGACCAATAGAGTTTGATAAGCTACACCCGGTGGGTCGGAAGCCCCTTGGAAGATCATGTTGACGGAGTTAACTTTTTGGCTTGAGAGCCGACCGATAGGGTTTGATAAGCTACACCCTCTGGGTGGGAAGCCCCTTGGACGATCATGTTGATGGAGTCAACTTTTTGGCTTGAGAGCCGACCGATAGGGTTTGATAAGCTACACCCAGTGGGTGGGAAGCCCCCTAGACAGTCATGTCTTTGCACAGATTGAGATATGCGAAACGGTAGAGGCCCCGGCTTGCAGGGATGCCAACTTTTATTTATATATAAATATGATATGTACAATGATAGTGTACGATGTCGAGTCTCAACAACTTAGGTATAGTAAGACTGTAGATGCGCTATGTTCCACGGCCGGTGGGTCTCCTTTCCCGAGGTATCTGAATCGTCTCGGATGTCAATGAGGTAATATTACCCATTGTTGAGATTTCTGCTGACCACGAAAGGTCCTTCCCATGGAGGAGACAACTTATGAATATTTGTCTGGTCTTGGATCAGCCGCAGCACCAAGTCGCCTTCTTGAAATGTTCGGGTCTTGACCCTGCGGCTATGATAGTGGCACAGGTCTCGCTTATAAATCGCCGAACGAGCCGCCGCCAGATCACGTTCCTCCTCCAGGTCATCCAACGCGTCTTGACGCGCCGTCTCATTGTCCGTCTCAATGTAAGCCGCCACTCGTGGCGAGTCATGACGGATGTCACTTGGTAACACGGCCTCTGCACCGTAAACCATGAAGAAAGGTCTAAAACCCGTTGATCTATTGGGGGTAGTTCTGATGCTCCATAAAACGGACGACAATTCCTCCACCACCCAACAACCCGGCGTTTGTTGTAAAGGAACCATAAGCCGGGGCTTGATACCTCTTAGGATTTCTTGGTTAGCATGCTCCGCCTGACCGTTGGACTATGGATGAGCAACCGCAGAAACATCAAGCCGGATGTGCTCAATGTCACAGAATGTTTTCATAGCCCCCTTGGACAGGTTCGCACCATTGTTCGTGATGATGCTGTGAGGGTAACCATAATGGTAGATCAGCTTTTTAATAAACTGAACCGTCGTAGCCGCATCGCACTTGCTGACCGGCCAGCTTCTACCCATTTGGTAAACTTGTCAACCGCCACCAAGAGGTGGGTCTTTTGTCCTTGGATCTCTTGAAAGGCCCAACCATATCGAGCCCCCAGAATGCAAACGGCCAAGTGATTGGAATTATGCGCAATTCTTGAGCCAGAACATGAGCACGCCAGCCAAACTTTTGACAACCGTCACACTTACGGACCAGATCCTCTGCATCCTTGTGAGTCGTCAGCCAGAAGACACCGTGCCTAAAAGCCTTGGCCACCAGAGATTTTGAGCCGGCGTGATGTCCACAATCACCAGCATGAATTTCATTCAAGATTTCCTTGCCCTCCTCCGGTGAGACATGATGCTGAAACACGCCGGTGACGCTGCACTTATGTAACTCGCCATTGACTATCGTCATAGACTTAGATCGTCTGGTGATCTGTCTGGTCAGATTTTCATCATTAGGTAACTCACCACGAGTCAAGTACACCAAGTAAGGCACAGTCCAATCCGGAAAAGCATGCAGAGCCGCCACCAGCTATCCCTCCGGGTCAGGAATGGCTAAGTCTTCCTCTGAAGGTAACTTAACTAACGGGTGATGTAAGACATCCAAAAAGACGTTAGGCGGCACCGGCTTTCGTTGAGAGCCTAACCTTGACAAGGAGTCAGCCGCCTCATTCCTGCGACGATCAATATGATCCACCTGATAACCCTTGAAGTGACCAGCAATGACATCCACCGCCTAACGATAAGCCGCCATCCGCGGATCCTTGGAGTCCCAAGTGCCTAAAACTTGCTGAGCCACAAGATCTGAGTCGCCGAAGCACCGAACCCGTCTTAAGTTCATCTCCTTAGCCACCCTGAGGCCATGAAGCAGGGCTTCGTACTCAGCTGCATTATTAGTACAAGGGAACATCAGCCGTAGCACATAACAAAACTTGTCACCCTTTGGGGAGGTTAAGACAACTCCAGCCCCTGATCCTTCCAGCTGCTTGGACCCATCAAAGTGTATTGTTCAGTAGGTGTTATCCGCCTTTTCTTTGGGCGCTTGACACTCTTTCCAGTCATTTATGAAATCCACAAGGGCTTGGGACTTGACAGCCGTATGAGGTACGTATTTCAGATTGAGAGGTCCCGGATCCAATGCCCACTGAGCAATCCTGTCAGTGGCTTCTCTATTTTGAATCATGTCTCCCAGCGGGGCAGAGCTGACCACGGTGATCTGGTGCCCTAAGAAATAGTGCTTCAGCTTGCGGTTGGCCATGAACACCCCATATACTAGCTTCTGCCAATGTGGATATCTCTGCTTGGACTCTGTCAGGACCTCACTGATATAATAAACCGGCCTATGAACCGGATATTCCTTCCCTGCCTCCTTGCACTCGACCACGATTGTAGCACTGACAGCCCTATTGTTAGCCGCCACGTACAAGAGCAAGGGTTCTTTCTCAACCGGAGCGGCTAAGACCGGCGGCTTGGTGAGCTGCTTCTTGAGCGCCTCAAACGCTTCACCCGCCGCTGTACTCCAGACAAAATTGTCTGTCTTTTTCATCATTTGATATAAAGGGGTGGCTTTCTCACCAAGGCGGCTTATAAACCGGCTCAACGTGGTGATCCGTCCTGCCATGCATTGAACATCATTGATGCACGCCAGCTCAGCCAAGGAGGTGATAGCCTTGATCTTATCCGGGTTAGCTTCAATGCCACGCTTCGAGACCATAAATCCCAAGAGTTTCCCTGTCGGAACACTAAAGACAAACTTTGCCAGGTTAAGCATCATCTTATAGACCCGCAGATTGTCGAAGGTCTCCTTCAGGTCGTCAAGCAGAGTCTCCTTCTTCCTTGACTTGATCACAATGTCATCCACATATGCGTGAACGGTGCGCCCAATTTAGCTGCGAAGACAATTCTGCATACAACGCTGGTAAGTTGCCTGGGCACTCTTGAGCCTGAAAGGCATAGACACGTAGTAGAAGGCGCCAAAAGGCATGATGAAAGCCGTCTTCTCTTGGTCCTTGACTGCCATCTTGATCTGATGATATCCAGAATACGCATCCAAGAAACATAAACTCTCACAACCCGCTGTAGCATCGATGATCTGATCAATACGAGGGGGAGCAAAGGGATCAGCCGGACAGGCCTTGTTAAGATCCGTGTAATCCATGCACATACGCCATGTATCGTTCTTCTTGAGCACGAGCATTGGATTACCAAGCCACTCCGGGTGAAAGACCTCAACGATGAAACCCGCCACCAAGAGCCGCGCGACCTCTTCCCCGATGGCCTTGCGCCTCTCCTCATTGAACCGCCGTAGAAATTGCTTGATAGGTTTAAACTTAGGATCCACATTAAGGTGGTGCTCAGCAAACTCTTTCGGTACACCCGGCATGTCGGAAGGTTTCCATGCGAAGATGTCCCGATTCTCACGGATGAATTCGATGAGCGCGCTTTCCTATTTGGGATCTATATTGGCCCCAATAGTGAACTGTTGAGATGAATTGCCCGGAGTGAAATCCACCAACTTGGTATCATCCGCCAAAAATTTCAAGGACGGCTCAACCTCTGTGGTAGGCTTTTTTAGCGGAGTCATGTCCTCCGGGTCAACATTTTCCTTATAAAACTTGAGCTCTGCCTCGGCACAACTTGATTCCATGTAAGCCGCGTCTCCTTCCTTGCACTCAATAGCCGTATTCAAATCACCATGAACAGTAATCGTCCCTTTTAACTTGGGCATCTTGAGCTGCAAATAGACATAGCAGGGCCTAGCCATGAACTTGGCGTAAGCCGGTCGTCCAAACAGGGCATGATAGGGGCTCTTGATTTTGACTACTTCAAACCACAAGGACTCTACCCTATAGTTGTACTCATCACCAAAGGAAACTTCCAAGGAGATCCTACCCACGGGGTAAGCTGACTTGCCAGGCACCACACGATGAAAGACTGTCGAGGAGGGCCTAAGGTCTTTATCAAGCAGCTTCATCCGTCGAAAGGTGTCATAGTACACGATATTGATGCTACTGCCACCATCCATAAGTACCTTATTCAACATATATCCTCCCACTTGGGGGGCAACTACAAGGGCCAGTCGCCCGGGGTCATCAACACGCGGCGGGTGATCCTCCCGGCTCCATGTAATGTTATACTCAAACCACTTCAAGTATTGCGGTAGAGCCGGTGCGATTGCATTAACTGCCCGTTTGCGCACCTTCTGATCCCGCATGTTAAGGCTAGCTGTAAAAACATGATACTGGCCCAAACTGAGCTGCTTTGGATTACTCTGATACCCAGACTGATTGTTCTGTTTGCTGATGATGGCCACCAGAGTGTTGATGATGTCCTCCCTGGTTGCCCTGGCCATGATGACCGGAACCTGAGCCGCCGGACCCAAACCTGGCTCCTGATCCGCCTGGTCCTGATCTGCCGGGTGGGCCACCACCATCATTGTTATGCTATCGCATGTTTTAGTCCTTGAACTTTTGCATAATGTGGCAATTGCCTCCCGTGTGACCCGCCGGTCTGTCGGGCCGGTGTGCTCCGGACAAGGTTTGTTGAGCATCTTCTCTAAGTTGAAAGGAGTCTTATCCTTGTTAAAAGGTGGTCTAAACTTCCCATTGCCCTTAGGACGATTGTGGCCGGTGTTGGCGCTGGCCACCAATTCTGACCCGCCATCCGGGTTCTTCCTCTTGCTTTGGTTACCATTACCTGTCGCACCCTTGCCATGGTTATTCTTTTTACCCTGACCAGTTTTCTCCTTATCAGAGCTCGGATCCTCCATGTTATCAGAATCGGCATACTTTGTGAGAGCCACCATGAGTTCTCCCATGTCTTGACACGTGCGTTTGAGCCGGCCGAGCTTTTGCTTCAGAGGGATGAAGTGACAGTTCTTTTCCAGGATTAACACCGCTTGAGCCATCGTGATCTATTCAGACGAGTGGATGATGGTCGACACCCGCCGAACCCAATGATGAGCCGACTCACTCTCTTGTTGAACACAGTGATCCAGATCCACAATCGTCATAGGCTGCTTGCAAGTTCCTTGAATTTTTTTAATGAACCTTGCTTTCATCTCAGCCCATGAGTTGATGGTATTGGGTGGCAAACCCTTCAACCACGTGCGAGCCGGACCTTCCAACATCATGATAAAGTATTTGGCGCAAACTGCGTCATTGACATCCAACATTTCCATAGCCAGCTCATAACTTTCAATCCAGGCCTCTAGGGGCAGGTCTGTAGTGTAATTCGGGACCTTACGAGGGCCTTTGAAATCCTTTGGCACATGCTCGTTCCGCAGAGCCGGCACCAAGCATGGGACTCCCACGGCTCTGGTGGTTACTCCCGCTCCAACTGAGACGGAATGTGCGGGCTCTTGATGAGCCGCCCCTGCTAGAGCCACTGCCTCACGTTGTACTCTTGCCCGGTCTGCGAGCGCCTACGCATCCAGAGCCGTCTGATCATCTCACGGTAGCCCCTGGCGCCGACCACTGCTAGAACCTTCCGGCGACTCATAGCGCCGGCTATAGCTACGGCTGGGGAGGGGGGTTGAATGCGCACGGCTCCGGCTGTAAGTATATTTCTCTTGCTGGGCCATCGCTGTTTGAAGGTATCCAAGGGCGTTCCGCACTTCCTCTGCAAATTGCGCCGCGTCAGGAATAGGGATTGTTTCAAGCCGGGTTGCTGTCGCCACCATGTTTTCCGCCGGGTTTGAGTAGTAACCCGCCGGCATTGGAAAAGCCGTTGGTGAGGCCTGGTTTCGTCGGGGCGGGTTAAGCTGTTGTCGAGCCGCCGACCAACTTCCAGGCGCGTCCGCTGTCCGTCCCATTCCTAGCATGTTAAAAAGATTCCTAGCCTCGTATTGTTCTGGTAAGAGGGACTAATGTCTCATCCGTTGCACCGTAGCTGCTGACTGTTGCTCTAGCTCAAGGCGGAAAGCATCTGTCCTAAGGTGCTCGGCCTCTACATCCATCCGAGCCTTTAACTCGCCAATCCCCTGTTGGAATTCCGCCATCCGGTCCTTAAGCCTTGTGATCTCCAAGTTCCGAGCCGCTTGATTATCTGGCGTGACTTCAGTCGCCATCAGGGTTGTGAGCTCGTTCATCAGATCTAGAAGAACCTGAGCCGGCGGCGGCGGGTCAGCCCACGTGTTTGCGTCTCCAACGGCTGTGCTGCTCGTGCCCGGCGCTGACCCCGCCATGAACACAGCCGTATGGATCGGCAGCCCATGATCCTCCGGCTCAGAATGTTCTGACTCGGGGTAAAGCCCGTCGTAGCCCCCGAGCCCGCCGTTGTGAAGCTGGTAGATTGATTCCGCCTCTCCGCTCGAAGATCCTTTTTGAGACAAAGGACACGCCAAAACGATCTCTTATAATAAACAAAATGTTCTTGAGGGTACACGGGAATTTCATCTAGTCACTTTCATCATGTTGGTTTGATTGTGCTCGCTACTTTGATAATTTGATATGTGGGTGGACCGGTGCTTGGTGATGGTCTTACTTGAACAAACTCCCACTTATGATTAACCCCCTCGCAAGCATCCGCAACTACGAGAAAAGTACGAAGATAACATCTAACCATAGCATTAAACATGTGGATCCAAATCAGCCCCTTACGAAGTAGCACATAAACTAGGGTTTAAGATTCTATCACTCTAGCAAGCCATCATCTAAGAACTACTCCACTATGCATTCCTTATGCCCGAGGTTGGTGAAGTGTCATGCAGTTGCTGTTCACATTACACCACTAAGGGGATCACAACGTACATATCATCAAAATATCGAAAACATATTAAATTCACATGATTACTTGCAACATGACTTCTCCCGTGACCTCAAGAACAAAGGTAACTACTCAAAAATAATACTCAAGCTCAAGATCAGAGGTGTATTGAATAGCATAATGGATCTGAACATATAATCTTCCACCAAGTAAACCATATGGCAATCAACTACACAAGGTAATCAACACTACTAGTCACTCACAGGTACCAATCTCAGGTTCAAGTACAAAGATTGAATATAAGAGATGAACTAGGATTTGAGAGGAGATGGTGTTGTTGAATATGTTGATGAAGAATGGCCTCCCAAAGATGCGAGGGTTGTTGGTGATGGTGTTGGCTTCGATTTCCCCCTCCGGGAGGGAAGTCCCCCCGGTGGAATCGCTCCACCTGAGGGCAAAAGTGCTCATGCCCAAGTTCCGCCTCGAGATGGTGGCGTTCCATACCCTAAGTCCTATCCTGGTTTTTCTAGGTCAAAACACCTTATATACCAGAAGATGGGCTCCGAAGGTGGGCCGTGCTGAGCACAACCCACGAGGGCATGCCTGGGGGGCCTAACGCGCCCTGGTGTCTTGTGCTCACTAGGTTGGCCCCCTTTGGTAGTTATTATCTCCAATATTCATCATATATTCCATAAAAAATGTCCGTAAAGTTTTAGCTCATTTGAAGATGTGCAGAATAGATATCTCTCGTATGGTTTTTCAGGTCCAGAATTCCAACTGCCGATATTCTCCCTCTTTGTGCAAACCTTGCAAATTATGAGATAAAATGCATTAGAATTACTCCCCAAAACATTATTATGCATAAAAACATTATAAATAATAGTAGGAAATCATGGTGCAAAATGGACGTATCACTTGATATTGATTGCAATCTGTCTTGTGCTATAATACTTGGTAGGCCCTTCCTACGAACCATAGGTGCTATTATTGATATACAAGAAGGAAACATTAGGTTCCAATTTCCTATAAATAAATATATGTAACACTTCCCAAGGAATCGAATTAAACCACCATATGAATCCATTGTGAGAAATACCTATAGACTCAATTTGCAGGATGACAATACTTGAAACTATGTATTATGCCTATATGGAGGCATAAAACAATAACACTTGTTAAGAAGCAACCCAATATTTATTTTATTCGCAACTTTTATATTATGTTTTGTGTCATGACATGATTGTTTATACTATGATGATTGTGTTTTTATATTTTAAATAGTGCATGTGCCAAGTAAAGACTTTGAGATGATTTGTATGATAGTAGAATCGACACGATGGAAAAACATAACCTTTTATAACCAGTATTTGACTTTTTGTTTTTTGATGGAATGTCATCAATTCCTCACACTTTTACACAATATTTTAATGCACATTGTTCTCCTTTTAATACTTTTTCAGAAATTTCGGAGTTAAATAAGTATGGGTTTAGTACAAATCATTAGAGACTAATTTTTTAGAGAGATTCTATTTTTAAATTGTATAGTGTGCTCATTTTAATGATTCTATGGATTATATCGGGGGTATAGATCATGGGAGAGTTACAATATATTAGTTATTGTTCAGTAATAATTATGAATTTTTTTATGACAGTACCTAAAGTTTATTTTATGCCTATTTTATTAATAGATCTCACGATGTTTTTGTCAAATTTTGTGTGCTGAAGTTTTCAAGTTTTGGGTGAGATCATGATGGTCGAAGGAATAAGGGGCGGCAAGATCCTAATATTGTGGATTCCCAAGGAATCCCAAGGTAATATTCAAGGAAGACCCATGCATCTAAGTTAGGGGATGCCCCGGATGGCATCCCGTCATTTCGTCCACAATTCATCGGTATGTTACTTGGAGCTACATTTTTCTTCATCACATGATATGAGTTTTTCTTGGAGCGTCGTGTATTATGGTTTTATTTTGATTGCTTGTTAGTTTTCCACAATCATTGTTTGATGAGCAAACCTTTTTAGAGAGACACACATTCAGCATAATTTTAGAATACTCTATGTGTTTCACTTATGTCTTTTGAGCTATGCGGTTCTCATGGTCTTCACTTATATCTTTAGAGCACGACGGTGGTTATATTTTATAGAAATGATTGCACTCTCATTATTAACTTAAATATTTTTTGATATTCTTAAATGGATGTGGTAATATGCAATGGTTATAATGACTACTCTAAAAATGATAGGTATATAAGAGGGATATAATAAAAACTTGCATGTAGATCACTAAATATGGTAGCGTGATTTGATTATATTGATGTAGTAATATGAAAGGGCATAGATTCATGATCATTGGTTAGTAAAGATATTGATATTAAAGCTTGTTATTAACTACTCATTTAAGTGTTGGTCATGGCATGACCAGATTGTTGGAGCACTTTTATTCCTCGTTAAAATCCTTGTGTTGTTTGAGTCGAGGGTGCGCGATGGTTCACTCCTCCCAACCTCCTCCCTAGGGGCACACAGGTAGTACTTTGCTTCGAGATAACTAATAAAACTTCCATAATAAGTATGTGAGTTCTTTATGACTAATGTGAGTTCATGGACTATACACACTGCCACCTTTCCACAATTTGCTAGCCTCATTGGTACCATGCATTGCCCTTTCTCACCTCGAGAGTCGGCGCAAACTTTCCCGGTGCATCCAAACCCCATGATATGACACACTCTATCGCACATAAGCATCCTTATAACTTCCTCAAAACGACCACCATGCATACCAGTCATGGCATTTCCATAGCCATTCTGAGATATGTCGCCATGCAACTTCCATTGTTTCATTTCATGATATGTGTGTTCCTTGTCATATTGCTTTGCGTGATCATATAGAGTTGGCATGATATTTGTGGCAAAGCCACCATTCATCATTGTAATACATGTTACACTAGATCATTGCACATCCTGGTACACTACCAGAGGCATTCAGATAGAGTCGTATTTTGTTCTAGGTTTTATCGAGATGTAAGTATATAGAAGTGTGATGATCATCATTATCAGAGCATTCTCCCAGCAAACAAAAATAATGGATGATGCAGGCTAAAGATTCCTCCAAAGAATGAGGACGGGTTTCCGGTCTATAAGAGTTTAAAAAATAAAAATAAAAAGAGAAGGGGCAATGCTAGTATCCTTTTACCACACGTGTGCTTAAAGTAGCACCATGTTCTTCATACAGATAGTCTCCTTAATTGTCACTTTCATATACTGGAAGGAATTATTTTCGTTATAGAACTTCCTCAACCACCCCAGGTCTTCATGAGAAAGCATGTTGGACGCACACCTACTTAGTTTCAATTTGAGCTTTCATATACTTATAGCTCTTAGTGCATCCATTGCATGCCAATACCTACTCCTCGCGTTGATATCGGTTGATAGGCCTCTCCATTTCCTATTGATCCCACTAGTTGATGCGAGACTTCTCCACTTTTTGTATTCCCTTATTAATCTCTACCACAATATTCTATTCCACCTGTAGTGTTATGTCCATAGCTCATATTCATGTATTGAGTATAGTTGAAAATGTTGTGCGTTGATACGTCCCCATCGTATCTATAATTTTTGATTGTTTCATGGCAATATTATACAACTTTCACATACTTTTGGCAACAATTTATATGATTTATTGGAATAACCTATTGATCAAGTGCCTATTGTCAGTTCCTGTTTTTTGTGTGTGTTTTGTTTCACAGAAATTCCATATCAAGCGAAGTCCAAACGTGATAAATTTACTAAGATTTGTTTTGGAATATTTGTGAATTTTGAGAAGTGGAATCAATGCAAACAGAGGCCCACAGCCAGCATGGTACACCACGTCACGGGCTAAGGCCCAAACCCGCCCTGGTGAACCGTTCCCACCTCATATGTCGGTTGGAGCTCTCCTTCGGCCGCAATAAATATATATTTTGGATAAAAAATCCCTCAAAATTTCAGCTCGATCGGAGTTACAAATTTCCAGGAATATAAGAAACAGTTTTAGGTCAGAAAAAGAACGTGAAATAGAAAAGAACAAAGAGGGAGATCCAATCTTGGAGGGGCTTCCACCCGTACGCCACCATGGAGGCCATGGACAAGAGGGGTAACTCTCCTCCCATCTAGAGGGAGGGAAGGAAGAAGAAGAAGGAGGGGCGCTCTCTCCCTCTCTCTCCTGGTGGCGCCAGAACGTCGTCGGGGCAAGGATCATGATGACAATCTACATAAACAAATCTTGCTACCGTCAACACCAACTTTCTCCCCCTATTGAAGCAGTTTAAAACCTCTCTTACCCGTTCTAATCTCTACTAAACATGGTGCTCAACTCCATATATTATTTCACAATGATATTTTGCTATCCTATGATGTTTGAGTAGATCTCTTTTGTCCAACGGGTTAATTGTGGTATGATGTTATGGATGTGAGTCGTATGTTGATATGATGATGTCCTATGGTTCCCTCTGTGTCGCGCAAGCGTGAGGGATCCTCGCTGTAGAGTGTTGCAATATGTTCATGATTCTCTTATAGTGGGTTGCTTGAGTGATAGAAGCATAAACCAGAGTAAGGGGGTTGTTGCGTATGGGAGTAAAGAGGACTTGATACTTAAGGCTATGGTTGGGTTTTACCTTAACGATCTTTAGTAGTTGCGGATGCTTGCTAGAGTTCCAATCATAAGTGCATATGATCCAAGTACGGAAAGTGTGTTAGCGTATGCCCCTCGCACATTGCATATAACAAGTATCTATCGTATTATATTCAATTGCCTATGGACAATCTTTCTCTTGCATTACACAAAAAGCTTGTTACAAAACTATTTACTTTTATTGTTCTTTCATTAAAAAAGCACCTAACTTTTATTTCCATGTTCATTATTATCTTGCAAAGTACTTCTAGTTTTATTCCCGCAAAGTAGTTTCATACTTGTTATAGGTAAACCAAGCATTAGCATGCGTAGAGTTGTACCGATGGTCGATAGAACTTCAGAGAATATTAATTCTACCTTTAGCTCCTCATTCGGTTTGACAATATTACTTATCGAAAAAGTCTACAAACGACCCCCTACACATGTGGGTTATCAAGACCTTTTTCTGGCGCCGTTGCTGGGGAGCAATAATGTGGGTGAATATTCTCATGTGTACTTATTTGCTTTATCACTAAGTAATTTTTATTTCTTTTATTAGTTTTTTCTATCTTTAAATATGGGTAGGAAACACAAAATACCAAAAAATAGATGTACTTGTTGCTCCAGAAGTTGAGGAACCACTAGTGTTTCATACAACCGAAGAATATTACTTGGATCATCTTCAATCCACTTGTGCTCGTGCTGAAAACCCAACTATTTTAGTTGAGGGGAAATCATTAAATGAGCATGCTCATTATGTGCAACACCGCAGATCTCAAAAAGGGAAACTCTTGTGGCATCAAACTAATACTTTGTGTTGCTATGCTTGGAATCTATGTGAAATCTATGATTTTACTTGTTGTTCTGAAGAAACTAAAAAACACCTTCCCTACCAATGTGTGTTTAATGATAATGAAATACTATATTCTTATGCCAAGGAGGCATGTTGTTATTTTGATGTTGAGAAAATTATAGAATTTGTTGCTTTAAAAGGTGCATATGAAATTGCTTCCTTGGTTGATAAGTATGATGCTACTCTTTATGAATCTGAAAATTTCACCATACTTAAATATTGCTATGAAAACTATGCTTCTAATGCCTATGTCAATGAATTTATTGAAATAATGACAGCTGCCTTGGAGGAGATCAATATTTTGCATGAATCTATGGAAGAGGAAGTTGCTGAAATTGTGAGCTCATTAGATGAAAAAGATGAGGAGGAGAGCAAAGAACAAAAGGAGGAAGAGTGGATTAGCTACCCGTGCCCACCTTCTAATGAGAGTAACTCTTCAACTCATAGATTATTTAATTACCCTTTGGATATATCGAAGGATGAATGCTATGATGATTGCTATGATCCCTTGGATTCATGTGAACTATCCCTTTTTGATGAACTTGATGCTTGTTATGCTTGTGGCCATGATGCCAATATGAATTATGCTTATGGAGATGAAATTGCTATAGTTCTGTATGTTAAGCCTGAAATTGTTGCTATTGCACCCACACATGATAGTCCTATTATTATTTTTCATTCTCCCAACTACACTATATCGGAGAAGTTTGCTCTTGTTAAGGATTATATTGATGGGTTGTGTCTTGCTACTACACATGATGGTTTTGATGAATATAATATGCATGTGCTTGTTGCTCCTACTTGCAATTATTATGAGAGAGGAACCAAATCTTCACCTCTTTATGTTTCCAATACGATAAAATTGCAAGAAACTACTTATGCTATGTATTGGCCTTTATTTAATGTGAATGAATTATTCTTTTATGACATGTTAATGCATAGGAATAGTTTTAGACTTCGTTGTTATATGCTACATATCACTTTGTGCTCACTATTACATTACAAATTATTGTTAATTAAAATTGGCTTTGATATACCTTGGGATCCGGGCGGATCCATTACTTCAGCACTTTATTCCAAGCTTAATGGCTTTAAAGAAAGTGCTGCCAGGGAGACAATCCGGAAGTTTTAGAGAGTCATTTTATTCTGTTGTGTGCTTTTATATTTTATTGTGCCAAGATTTTCCTTTAGGATGATTCATAAGATGAGTAGAAAAGATGTTGAATCTAAAACAAAAACTTTGACTCGAGTGCACGAATTTTCATTTTTCACTGGAGCGTGATAATGAGCTGAAATTTTAGCACGGTATTGTTATATAAGTATGGTCCAAGTTCACACTACAGACTGTCCTGTTTAAGACAGATTTTGTTTTTGATGCATTGTTTTGCTTGTTTTGATACAACTCTTGATTTTATCGGTGGCGTAAGCCATAGAAATGTTATAATACAGCAGGGATAATGCAAATATAAAATATGAATGGGTTTGCAACAGTACTTAAAGTAGGAATTTGCTTTATTATACTAATGGACCTCACCAGTCTTATGTTAAGTTTTGTGTGGATGAAGTGTTCGAACATCGAGGAGGTGTTGATATGAGGAGAAGGAGGAGAGGAAAGAGTTCAATCTTGGGGATGCCCAAGGCACCCCAAGTAAATATCCAAGGAGACTCAGGTGTGTAAGATTGGGGATGCCCCGGAAGGCATCCCATCTTTCTTCAACAAGTATCGGTATGTTTTCGATTTCGTTTCATTCATGTGATATATGTAAATCTTGGAGCATCTTTTGTGTTTAATTTTCACTTTTGTTTTATGCACCATGCTGGTATGAGATAGTCCATGGTTGATTTATAGAATGCTCATTGCAATTCACTTATATATTTTGAGTATGGCTTTATAGAATGATTCATGTGCTTCACTTATAGCATTTGAAGTTTGGATTGCATGTTTCTCTTCACATAGAAAATTGCTATTCGTAGAATTCTCTTTCGATTCACTTATATTTATTAGAGAATGGTATTTTTTAGAAAGAATTAAACTCTCTTGCTTCACTTATATCTATTTAGAGAGTCAACATGTTGGGGATATGACCCGCCGAAGAGGCTCCGGGTCATGATATTGGCTCGTGAACTGGCCCAAAGGTGAGTCGTAATGTTAAGTGGCCCAGGAAGATAGGTGGCTCATGGTGTGGGCCGTACGACGGCCTGGACTGAGAAGACTCGGGCGTGCAAGCTGACTCACAGACGGCTTGGGCAAGAAGATAGAGAGAGACTCGGTTAGCAATTGTAACGACCTGGATGTTCTGACCTCTGATATAAGGGCGGACCCGGGGTGACTCAGAGGACAGGCAATCGAGAACTAGGTCAACCTTTTAGCTCCTTGTAATCGATACGCAAGTAATACAAGCACAAGCAGGATCTAGGCTGTTACCTCGATTTGAGGGGCCGAACCTGGGTAAACCCGTGTCTTTCGTCCCAATTAACCCCTTTGAGTCCACCTCATTGGTGATGGCCTCGAACCAAAGTCCGTTCACCCGGACATCTGCCGTGATAAAACCACGACAGTTGGCGCCCACCGTGGGGCTAGCGCTTGGTGGTGTTGAGTTCTCAAAGGGCTCTCTCCCAGAGCTTGAAGGATACGTGGTTGGAAGGATGAGCAAGAGTCACCGCGACCGGCTCTACATCGACGACGCCGGCTCGGGGCTCGATGCTGGTTCTGTGGAGTATGGATTCCAGGTTCCATTCTGCGGGATCCAGGTTTTCATTGAAAAGGTTGATGGATCTACACCCAGGCCGAACGTCTACACCAACATCGTCGAGCCGGCTCGGCGTCTCCAATGTGCGTGTGGTACACAGTCTGCCTGTGCCCATCTGGGTCAGAAGCACGTTCTTGTGGGCTTCACTCAAGGCTTAGATCTGGAAGCGTCTGGGTCATAGGGAACTCTCGTTTGCTCGGAAGATGAGTCTTCCAGTGGGGAGACAGAATCAGTGTATCGGCTCAGCAATGGTGGCCTTGGGGGATACTACGACGACTATTCTGAGGTAGAAGGCATTGAGACGGATGCTATGAGCCCCCCGGTTCACGCGGCGGTATTCATGGCAGGATCAGCCTCAGCCGCCGGTGACACGGCTGTGGGAGCCGTCGCAGCAGGCGATAGCCCGCCGCCGCCGGCTCAGGTTCTAGTGGCATTGATGGACGAACTTACAGCTCTCATGGCCACAGAGGTAACCCCGGATAATCAAGCAGCCAGGAATCTAGAGGTGGCATGGATCAAGGGCCGGATGGCAGAGGAACGACAAAGGATGGACGAGCTAAAAGCCCACATGGAGGAAGAGGCGGAGCGTATCAAGGCAGACGCTTTCCGACTGGAGCTAGAGCAAAGGTCGGCGGCCGCGGTGCACCAGAGGAGGCATCAATCCCGTCGACCAGAACATTACAAAGCGAGGAACCTTTTTAACACCCCTGGTGCGGGGCGGGTTATGGGTGTGCCAGAGAGCCTCCCGATGGAGCTCCCGGCGAGTCATCCACCCCAGCATAACCAAATCTCTCCTAGGGCTTTTCCAACACCGGCGGGTCATTATTCTAACCCGGCCGAGAACATGATAACAGCGGCCGCCCGGCTTGAGACGATCCCCATCCCAGATGAGGCGCCCTTTGTGGAGGAGGTGGGGAACGCCATTGGATATTTACAGACGGCCATGGCCCAACAGGAGAAGTATACTCACAGCCGAAGCCGGGTTCACTCTACCCCCTCCCTAGTCGAAGTTTCAGCCGACGTTATGAATCGCCGGCGTGTTCCAGCAGTCACCCGCGCCGCGGACCACCGAAGGATAATAGGGCGGCTCAGGATGCGCAAGCCATCATGGGCTAGGTGGGAGACAGGCGAGAGGCGGAGGTAGCTACAGCCCGTCCAGAGCAGGCGGTTTCCGTGTCAATGGGAGTAGTTAGTACCAAAGCCGTAGGGGTGCCATGTTTAACTCCGGCTCAAAGGAGTGAACGGTTGCCCAAAGACTTTAAAGGGCCTCGAAAGGTTCCGAACTACATAGCTGATCTACCCCCGGAGGCGTGGGTTGAAAGTTATGAAGTGGCCATGGAGATGCTGGATGTCAGTGAGGCGGTATGCGCGAAATACTTCATCATGATGCTTGAAGGTCCGGCCCGTACATGGTTGAAAGGTCTTCCACCCAACACGATAAGCTCATGGGCGGAGCTGAGAGCGAAGTTTATTAAGAATTTCCAGGGGACCTGTAAGCAGCCTATGACTATTGTCGATCTGGACCACTGTGTTCAACAGGAGAATGAGTCGGCCCATCATTGGGTCCGGCGGGTGTTGACCATTATTCACTCTTCAGAGCAGATCACAGCGGCTCAAGCGGTGCTTATCTTAGAGAAGAATTGTCATTTCGTTCCATTGAAGCAGAAGCTCGACCGGCTCAAGCGCACGTGTCAGGACATGGGAGAGCTCATGACGGCTTTGACGAAGTATGCCGACTCGGATAACACAAAGGATCCGGGTTCGGATGATGAGAAGGCCAATCAAGCAAAGAAAAACAATCAAGGAAAGGGTTTTGCGAACAATGGGAATCAGAATAAGCGGAAGAACGATGATGGCGGATCCGAGCTGGTGGCGAATACCAATAGAGGACAGAATCATCCCAAGGGGGGTGGAAGATTCAGGCCAAGGAATAGGGGCCCCTTTAATTTAGAGGAGGCGCTTAGGAAGCCTTGTCCGGAGCACAGCATGCCTGACAAGCCGGCGTTACATGTGTGTGGTGATTGCTTTATCATGCAGAGATTCAAAAACCAGCATTCCCAACCGCGTAATAACCAGGGCGGTGGCCCGCCCGGTGGCTCAGGGCACGGCGGGTCAGGGGCTGGATTCGGCGCCGACGGTTCAGGAAACGGACATCCGGGTAGAATAAACAAGGGGGGCACCAACAGCATCCTAGCAACAACGGCAATAACAACAGTCAGTAGCAGCGCAATCAGTCCGGGTTTCAGAGTAACCCAAAGCAGCTCAGTTCTGGGCAGTATCATGTATTCACGACCGGTCACTGTAAATGAGACGAGAAGTTGCGGAGGCAAGCGGTTAATACGGTTGCTCCGGCTCTCCCGTGATATTTGCCGTGGTCTGAATAGGATATAATGTGGAGCAGGGAGGATCACCCGCCGCGGGTGGATGATCCGGGCCGGCTGGCTCTAGTTGTGGCTCCTCAGGTGAATGGCTATATGGTGAATAAAGTGCTCATGGACGGAGGTAGTAGCATCAACATCCTTTACTATGACACTTTCCGACGGATGAAGTTGGTTGACAAGGATCTCAAACCCTCCTCCACTGTCTTTCATGGTGTGGTCCCGGGTAAATCAGCATACCCAGTGTCGGGACCCCGATCCTAAGTCATCTGATTCCATACTGAAGCAAGTTACATCACTTTGCGGCCTCACGCACGGTACTCCACGGCTGCAGCCTTACCTTGGCCGGGACCGTTTGCGTCTTTTGGCTCACGTATGTGAACATGTCGCCGGCAATCACAAAGACAAAGAACCCCGAGCCGACATAACTAGTCATAGAACCCAAGTGGCACATCCGTACGGAAACAGGCATACATAACCCAGCAATGCAGGTACGGAAACAGACCTGACACAACTCTAAGCATAGCAATCATAGAAAGCAAAGTAAGCTAAGCACATCATGGCACAAGCATCTAGCAGGTATGCTAGGTTGCAAGGTTTAGCTATTTACTGTGACAAGATCAGGTCATGCATAAGAATAGGATCATCTATCGTGTATGACCGACATATGACTATTTGTCCTAATGCAATAAATGAGAGCAGGAGCGAGAGAGTGGGATGTTATAGGAATGATCAATGGGGTTGCTTGCCTTGCTGAGCTGCGGAGGAGTTCTCTCCTTCGTCGGCATACGGGGTGGTATCTTCCGGATTACGGCCTACCGCAACGCAGATAAGGAACAATCAATGCACGCAAGTGCAACAATATGGTGCATGATCATGGCATAGTAATATTCATGCGTGAGCTAATGCAACTGGTGATCATGTCAATTTGAAATGGATTTGAATATAGGTTCAAAGTTGTTCTTCTTTCAAATTCCATATATTAACCTAATGGCAAATGTCCATGTTCACCTATTTATATTGCTCTAACATGCATGAGAATAGCACCATTGGATTCATTGGATTTTTCTGATCAATTTTCATATATAAATTATTTTCATTTGACTTACAGATTATTTTATATGATTTTTCAAAGTTTTAAACAATTTCTGGAATTATTTTTAATAAGAAAATGGAATTATGACATCATCCTGACGTCATCCTGACGTCAGCTGGTCGGCTGACCTGCCAGGTCAAACTTGACAGCAAGGGAACCTCGTGTCAGCGCCAGGGGATAATCCCCGTGCTGACTGAGGTTTGACCCACCGATGGGGCCCATTGTCAGTGGCTGGGCTAAACTAATTGGGGGAATTAGCGGCTAACTGACCGGCCACGTCGGCACTGGCTGGAGGGTGGTCGCCGGCGACCATCCGACGCGACGGAGGCTCGCCGGAAGCCGCTAGAGGGCTCAGATCGGCGCGGGGAGAGCACTGGGACGGAGCCCGTGCTCGACCGCGTCGAGTGGGCTGGTCAGGGAGGACCTGCGATCGCCGGAGGCTCGCCGGGGAGCACTTCCGCGGTGGCGCCCGAACGGCCACAACGGCGAGGATCGCCAGGGAGCACAGGGAGACCAGGGAACAGAGGGGGAGGACGGGGTGCTCACTGGGAAGCTGCAGGGGGGCTTAGAGGGCTCGGAGACGACCGGCGACGGCAGGAACGGCGCCGAAGCTCCGGCGGATCCCGAGGTTGAAAATGGACGCGGCAGCGGCCTCGAGGGGCTCTCGGGTCCTTCTGGCGCCACGGGGAGGACGAGGACGTCGTGGCGAGTCTACTGATGGGCTCGGAGGGGAGCGGGGGTGGCCAGAACGGCGGCAACGACGAGCGGCGACTACGGCGGCGCTCGGCTGGGAAGGAGGGAAAAGAAAGGAGAGGGGAGAATGGAGAGGGGAGGGATCCAGCTCATCCCTGGCGAGTCTTCTCGCTCACCAGCGCGGTGAGGGAGCGGCCAGGCAGGCAGGTGGCGTGGCGCCACCGCCGCAGGCGCCGTCCCCTACTTCTCCTCTGCCTTCTGGCAAGAGGTAGAAGACGGGGCTGCCCCTGGTGGGCTGGGCCACCTGGTGGGTCGCGGCCAGGTAAGCCCTGCTTCTTTTCCCTTATTCTTTTATTCTGTTTTCTGATTTCTTTTCTAATATTTGTTTAATTCTTTCAGGTATAAAATACTAGTTGTAAAATACTCCAAGTATTTTATAAACTATAGTTTGACTATCTCAAACTTTTCTGAAGATGTTCCAAAATAATTTGAAAACATAATTAATGGTATTTGCTATATTTATCATTTTCAGAGGATTAAATCATTAATTTAAATTATTTAAAATGTTCAAATGATTAGAATGGTCCCTGGTATATCCATGTCCTTAATTATCAGACATAGGGAACATTTTTGATGGGCATTTTGGATTTGTTGAAATTCATTTATCTTGAATTTCTTTAATTCATTAAGTGCTTAGGGTTTCTTTTCTTCCTCCCCATTTCAAGTTAATGCAATGATGATGAAGATGATGCAAACACAATGCTAACCTAGGACAACTTGCTAGGGTTGTGACAACTCACCCCCACTCAAAAGAATCTCGTCCCGAGATTTTGAAGTCGTCGGAAAGAGCGTGGGGTACTCTAGTCGAAGACGATCTTCTCTTTCCCATGTCGCCTCCTTTTCAGAATGATGCGAACACTGAACCTTGAGAAACTTGATGTTCCGACGTCGAGTGGTACGCTCAGCTTGATCGAGAATACGAACAGGGTATTCTCGGTATGTAAGGTTATCTTGGAGATCAAGCGCTTCGTGGTCCACTTCTCGGACAGGGTCCTAAAAGCAACGCCTGAGTTGCGAGACGTGGAAGACATCATAAACTTTGGAAAGATGCGGCAGAAGTTCCAATTGGTAGGCAACCTCTCCTCGTTTAGCAAGAATGCGAAAAGGTCCAATGTAACAAGGAGCCAACTTGCCATTGATACCGAATCGATGGGTATCCTTCAGAGGTGTAACCCGAAGGTAAGCCTTCTCATCAACCTCATAGGTCACAGACTTATGATGACGGTCATATTGACTCTTTTAACGGGATTGGGCTGTTTTCAACTTTTCACAAATAACGCGAACTTGCTCCTCTGCATCCTAGATCATGTCCGGACCAAAGAGTTGCCTCTCTCCGATTTCTGTCCAGTTAAGAGGTGTTCGACATTTTCGTCCATAGAGAACTTCAAAAGGGTCTTTGCCCAAGCTTGATTGATAACTGTTGTTATATGCAAATTCAGCAAATGGAAGGTAGTTCTCCCAATTCATACCGAAAGATATAACACAAGCTCGGAGCATGTCTTCGAGAATTTGATTGACTCGCTCAACTTGACCACTTGATTGAGGGTGGAAGGCAGTGCTAAAGGATAGATGAGTCCCCATAGCGGTTTGAAAACTTTCCCAAATCGAGAAGTAAAGATACTTCCACGGTCTGAGTTAATCTCCAAAGGAACACCATGAAGAGAAACTATTCGAGAAATATATAACTCCGCTAGCTGACTAGCAGTAATGCTTTCACGAACAGGAAGAAAATGAGCCACTTTGGAGAGGCGATCAATGACTACGAATATAGCATTGTTCCCTCTCTTGGTCCTGGGAAAAACCGTGATGAAATCCATACGGACCTTATCCCATTTCCATTCAGGAATAGCTAAAGGTTGAAGGGTTCTAGCAGGCCTTTGATGTTCTGCTTTCACACAACGACAAACGTCGCAGTTAGCAACATACTGAGCAATTTCTCTCTTCATCCTAGTCCACCAAAACCTCTGGCGTAGATCCTGATACATTTTGGTACTACCCGGATGAATTGTGAGAGGAGAATCATGAGCCTCCTTAAGAATTAGCTGCCTAAGATGTTGGCTCTTAGGAACCACCAAATGGCCCTGGAAGAGCACTACACTTTGATCATCTATAGAGAATTCCTTAGCGAGACCGCTAACGAGGTTCTCTTTGATCCGGGAAATTCCCTTATCACGCCTTTGGCCAGCTATGATTTGATCCTTAAGAATAGGTTTCGCCACCAGGTTGGATAGGAATCCTTGAGGAACAATGTGAAGGTTTAACTTTCGGAATTCCTCATAGAGAAGCGGTTGACCTTGTTGTAACATCAGGTTGTTACAATAAGACTTACGACTTAGTGCATCATCCATGACATTGGCTTTCCCCGGGGTGTAAGTTATCCCTAAGTCATAATCTATAATCAACTCTAACCATCGTCTTTGCCTGAGATTCAAATCCGGCTGGGTGAAAATATATTTCAGACTTTGGTGATCAGTGTATATCTCGCAACGATTACCCAGAAGGTAATGTCGCCATGTCTTTAGTGCATGAACTACAGCTAGAAGCTCAAGATCATGTGTTGGATAATTATCCTCATGTGGACGCAACTGTCAAGATCCGTATGCAATCACATGACGATCTTGCATGAGAATGCAACCTAATCCTTGTCGCGAGGCATCGCAGTAGATAATAAAGTCCTTAGAAAAATCTGGTGGCACCAGAACGGGAGCAGAGGTGAGTCGTCTTTTCAACTCCTGAAAACTATGCTCGCATTGTGGGGTCCACTCGAACTTTTTATCTTTCTTAAGGAGTTTAGTCAGAGGTTTCGCAACCTTGGTGAAATTCTCAACAAAGCGGCAACAATAGCTCGCTAAGCCAAGGAAACTCCGAACTTGCGTAACCAATTCAGGTTGAGTCCAATCAAGGATGGCCTGAACTCTCTCGGGATTGACAGCAATACCTTTGCCAGAAATCACGTGACCCAGATAGGTCACTTCCGGCAACCAGAATTCACACTTAGAGAATTTGACATATAAGCGGTGCTCTCGAAGTTTCATCAATACTAGCCTTAGATGCTCGACATGTTCTTGTTCGTTCTTCGAGTAGATGAGTATGTCGTCGAGGTAAACCACGACGAACTTATCCAGATACTCCATGAAGATCGAATTCATCAGCCGAGAGAAAGTGGCTGGGGCATTGGTTAAACCGAAGGACATGACGGTGTACTCGTATTGGCCATAACGAGTGACAAAAACCGTTTTTGGAATGTCCCCGTTTCTAATTCTGATTTGATGGTATCCCAACCTCAAATCCATTTTGGAAAAGACAGAGGATCCAGCGAGTTGATCATACAAATCATTGATCCTGGGGAGCGGATACTTGTTCTTGATAGTGACCAAATTCACTGGTCGGTAATCCACAACCATCCGATCCGATCCATCCTTCTTCTTAACGAAGAGGACGGGGCAAGCCCAAGGAGAAGAGCTAGGACAAATGACACCTTTCTTCAAAGCTTCATCAAGTTGGGTTTTTAGCTCGGCTAGTTCTAAGGGTGCCATCTTATAGGGTCTTCTGGCTATTGGGACTGTCCCTGGAATAAGCTCTATCACGGACTCAACATCTCTGACAGGTGGAATACCTGGCAGTTCTCTGCGAAGACGTCCGGAAAATCACGGACTACCGGAATATCTTCTAACTTTGGAAGAGGGCTAGCATTTAGGGAATAGAGTTGGCGCTTGGTTGTTCGAGTAGAGACATTAACTATCTCACCCGAAGGATGTGTAAGTTGAACATTCCTAGAATGAGTATCAATCTTGGCATAGTGGGCTTTCATCCAATCCATACCTAGAATGATATTGATGTCCGAAGACTTAAGAGCTATCAAGGATGCTAAGAATACTAGTCTATCCACCATAATTTCATTGTCATGACTCACTCTAGAAGTTTGCCATTTTGAACTAGGAGTCTGAACTACTAAGGGAGTGGGCATGTCACAGAAGGACATGTTATGCAACTGTGCATAACTTTCTGAGATGAATGAATGAGATGCCCCAGTATCAAATAGAACAGATGCTGGATGGCTATTAACAAGAAGCATACCTAGAATGACATCAGGATCTTCAAGGGCTTCTTCAGCAGACACATAATTCACTCGCCCACGGACAGGGGCTGGCTTCACATAGAAAGCTTTTCCTGGTTTTCCACGTCCAGCGGGCTTAGTATTGTTCTGGGGACACTCATGAGAAGAGTGTCCCGGTTCTCCACATTTGTAGCATGCCACTGTGGCACGAGGTGCAACATTTGTAGGCGGTCCTCCAAATGGTCTAGGTGGAGGGTTGGACTGAACTGGACGAGGTGCCTGGAAGGATGGCCTCGCAGTGTATCTTGTCGGCAAAGCTGCATTGGGCACCCAAACTCGGCGTTCGTTAGGGCCTGAACCCGATGCAGGGTTGAAGTCACGGTTATGCTTCCTCGTAGCCTCGTAGTCAGTTTGTCCGGACTCAGCATTGATGGCCTTATTGACGAGAGCCTGGAAGGTGGTGCACTCGTGTAAGCGTAGATCTCGGCGAAGCTCAGCATTAAGTCCCTTGCGGAACCTAGCCTGCTTCTTGGCATCAGTTGAGACTTCCTCTGGAGCATAGCGAGCAAGATTACCAAACTCGCGACTGTATGCATCCACTGACAATCTGCCCTGGGTGAAGGCACAGAATTCCTCTGTTTTGCGATCCATCAGCCCTTCCGGGATGTGATGGAGACAGAATGCGGCGCTGAACTCTGCCCAGGTTGGTGCAGGTCCCTGGGGACACATAGCCTCATAGCTTTCCCACCACAGGTTGGCAGGTCCCTCTAGAAAGTACGTCGCAAAGGTCACCTTGTTGGCCTCTGAAACATTTGCAGCTCGGATCTTGCGTGACATACTAGTCAGCCAATCATCCGCATCGAGGGGGTCGATCGAATGATGGTACTTGGGCGAACACAGCTTGATAAAGTCACCAAGTGATACTCCATCGTGGTGATCATTGCAGGGAGCACGAGCTGTGTTTTGTTCAATTCTTTCCAACAGCCTATTGGTCTCCCTCTTATTGCTTTCAGCCTCTAACATCGCCTCCGCCAGGGATGGTGCATGTGCAGCTCCTCTTGCCTTGGCTGGCTTCCCTCGCCCTGCTCAGGAGCAGGCACGGGATTGTTCCTAGTTGCTACCATCCTGGGAAAAGCAATCCACAGCTTAGACATAGAGAACATCAACTCTAAGACAAGAGATAAGGAATGTACTGGCAACATGGCATGTAGGATAAACACCAATCAACATGGTAAAGCAACTACCATATGAACATTACGTTTCATACACACCATGACTTAGTTCAGTACAAGCCCAAGCTGAAAACAACTACGGAGAGATGACACAACTCATCGGAGGTATTACAAGCTTCCTATACATTATCTATCTACACCTCCGGAACTCAACTCTCGACCTAGGTCATATCCCACAAGACACGCAGGACTGTGGCGATACGACTACTACCATACCAAGACTAACATGCATGCACTCAAACATCACCGTAGAATGCCTCGTACAGGTTACCCCCATGACCTGGGAGCTGAACCTGAGGATCTGGAAACACTCTAGCCTGGGATCCCTGGAAACCATAAGGACACGGATGTGGCCTTGGTCCCCTTGTCGGCGGCAACAGCGGTCCTCGAAGAGGGGTGATGCCTCCAACATCAGGCCAGTCTACGTGTGCTGGAAAATGAGTCCGCAATGGGGTCAGCATCTCCAAATCTCCATAGCCTATCTGCACGACAGGTGCCAACTGCGTCAAGGCTGTCCAAAGACGTGCACGGGTAGCATAGAGCTCCATGCGAAGGGCACGTGCATCACGATCCCTGTTCTCCAACATCTGAGCGGTCACCTGCAGCCTAGGGTCCTCATGAGAATGATCAAAGTAGGTTGCACTAAGATATCCATCCTCTCCTCCAATGGAAGCAGGAACATAGCAGAACTCCGTGTTCTATAGCAGACCATGGTGAAACCTCATGATAGTCAGCATAGTGTAGGCGGCTTCCTGAACTGACATATCTATGGTAACTCCCAATCCATGAGTCCAGTGAAGCGGCTCTGCAGCTCCAGGATATGAAGGATATATCCTAACGGTACACAAATACTGACTCTGGTTAAAATCTCGATACTGCTCCTCCACTGTGTACTCTAGATACCAGCGATATCCAGCCTCCATCATAACTCTAACCAACATGGCCGTGTGACCTAGCACATCGATGCACCTGGTCAGACGGACCACCTGACGGAAAGGATGAGAGGGCATCTGAAACAGAGAATGATGCAAAGACATTAGAGATCCTAGCAGAAATTGGACAGCATAACGGCTGTAATTGCTCAAGAAATTTTTTGAGACAATTGAAAAAGATTGGAAAGGCATAACCACTCGACTATCTAGACTCAAATCTCTTCTCCATCTGTTTGTCACACCAACAATACTTGAATAACTGCATTCACTTACAACCAAGCTAGCTATTGGTCCATGGCTAGTAACTCGTCATCCTAAGCAATAGATGAGAATCCTAGTTCCTATCCCCGTAGAAGAGATGAGAATGACCCAGCATAGAATAACTTGGGAAGAGGAGTAAAAAGAGCCTTACGTTCCCTTCCACAATCAATTCCCCTACTTATCTATAGTGTTTCTAGACTCAACTCTGACCGGTTTGGCTTGGTAGTCCTACAGTCAGTCAGGCTCTCACACCAACGCTGTCCGGACCCGATCCTAAGTCATATGATTCCATACTGAAACAAGTCACATCACTTTGCGGCCTCACGCACGGTACTCCACAGCTGCAGCCTTACCTTGGCCGGGACCGTTTGCGTCTTTTGGCTCACGTATGTGAACATGTCGCCGGCAATCACAAAGACAAAGAACCCCGAGCCGACATAACTAGTCATAGAACCCAAGTGGCACATCCGTACGGAAACAAGCATACATAACCCAGCAATGCAGGTGTCGGTCTCAAGCGTGTGTAGACGAGTCATAGCAAGCTACAAGGACTCCATTACGTCACGAGACACGAATGTCATCACTGCACGTAGACGAGTCGTAGCAGGCTACAGGGACTCCATTACACTGTGAGACATTTCCCCAAAGGGACAGACACAGCAGCAAAGAATGATACATGCCGGTCAATCAATGTGTCCGGAGTAGTAGCAAGCTACCATGGCTCGGAGGAAGCACAAAGAGGCAGTTTCCCGTAAAGAGTACTACTAAAGGCACATGACTAGGTGTCGGATCCCATACATACCGTTGCACGTCACACGTACGCACGACATGCCCGAGATGCATAGATACAACTATGGCATCACAACATAACCATACATCAACATGACTTTTATTTAAGAGGCTCAGACGAGCCTTGCATAATATGTTCTTACAGATAGGGGTCACATGACCCGACACTCAAGTCATACAAACAAAATCATACAAGCCAGCGGAAACTTAAGCTGTCTGAGTACAGACGGCGAAAATAGAAAAGAGGCACACGGCCTGACTATCTACAGCCCACCACATGGGCAAGATCGTAGCTGGGACACCAGCTATTCGGCATCGTCAACGCCTAGATAGAACCCACCTGATGGGTCCTGGTTCTCTTCTGCAACATTAATTAAGCAAGGATGAGTGCAATCGTACTCAGCAAGTCTTTAAAACAGACCTAGTCTATTTATGCTCATGTATCAATAAAGGGGGTGGTGGGGTTCATGCACGAATGCCAGCTTTGACTCATGGCTAACCTACACTACTCAATTTTAAACTCTTTGTTAAAATTTTAGTTATCGCACACGAGTCCACTATCTCCATCACAATACACCACCATAGATTCACCTTCCCCTCCCGGAAGAGTGCCATCCACGGTACTCACACTTGTCTTGATATTTTTAGGAGTATCCATTTGATTATCTATGAACAGCATAAGTTCTCCAAGTAGTCCATATCCGAGGACGTGGCTATTCGGATAGTTTCATACCCTGCAGGGGTGTACTTCTTCACACACGCTCTCGCCACTTATCGTGTATGACCGACATATAACTGTTTGTCCTAATGCAATAAACGAGAGCAGGAGCGAGAGAGTGGGATGTTATAGGAATGATCAATGGGGTTGCTTGCCTTGCTGAGCTGCGGAGGAGTTCTCTCCTTCGTCGGAATACGGGGTGGTATCTTCCGGATTAGGGCCTACCGCAACGCAGATAAGGAACAATAAATACACGCAAGTGCAACAATATGGTGCATGATCATGGCATAGTAATATGCATGGGTGAGCTAATGCAACTGGTGATCATGTCGATTTGAAATGGATTTGAATATTGGTTCAAAGTTGTTCTTCTTTCAAATTCCATATATTAACCTAATGGAAAATGTCCATGTTCACCTATTTAGATTGCTCTAACATTCATGAGAATAGCACCATTGGATTCATTGAATTTTTCTGATCAATTTTCATATATAAATTATTTTCATTTGACTTACAGATTATTTTATATGATTTTTCAAAGTTTTAAACAATTTTTGGAATTATTTTTAATAAGAAAATGGAATTATGACATCATCCTGACGTCATCCTCCCGTCAGCTGGTCGGCTGACCTGCCAGGTCAAACCTGACAGCGTGGGACCCTCGTGTCAGCGTCAGGGGGCTGATGACGGGAAAATGGGGCGATCATAAAAAAATACAATACGCGTCCACGTCATAAAGACAGATAGAAATAAAATTTAAAATGCGTGAACATAAATGCGACCATATATCAAGTATTGCGAGTACATATTTCCGGAACTCTTACATTTATGTAAAAGGACCGTTAATTACATCTCCGAAGAGAAAACCCCTGATTAAGAATTCCAACTTTCTAATACAAAGAATTACATCACACATATGACTATTACAAAGATACAATAAAACTAAGAAGTCCTCCTCATCGTCGTCGACGCCATCATGCTTGGGGGAACACCTAGTCTTCTTTGGGTCGTCATATTTGGTTGTATGACATCTTTTAGTTATCATATTTCACTTAATTTTATCCAAATTCAGTCATATAATTTTGGAGTGATTTGGTTTGTGTCAATATAACCAAACCAAACACATGATTTAGTGATAGATGAATTTGGAGAGCACCTTGGTTTGTGTCAATATGACCAAACCAAGAGCCAAAATTTTATTGAGTTGTTTGATTTTAGAGCAACTTGGTTCGTGTCAACATGACCGAACCAAGAGGCGAAATTTGATGATTTATGCATTTTTTCGACATATTTAGACTATGATGTCATGATCAAATATAAGGGCAAATTTTAGAATCATATGCTTTTAGTGCCACTTGGTTTGTGTCAATATAACCAAACCAAGGGCCTGGTTTTTATGATTAGAAGCAAGCAATTTAGCATACGTGGATGCAAAAACATGTGTAACAAATATGAATAGATCTCTAGTCTGTGTCAATATGACCAAACTAAAGATTAGGAGAAGACAACTCCATGGATGTGTCAATATAACCATCCAAGAAGTAAAACAACATGCAGTAAATAGGAGGAGATGCCCTCTGGATGTGTCAATATGACCACCCAAACAACAAGGAAACATGTATCAAATAAGCAAAATGCCTAGTTTGTGTCAATATGAAAGATTGGGGGGAGAAAACTCCATGGATGTGTCAACATAACCATCCAAGAAGTAGAATATGTAGTAGATAGGAAGAGATGCCCTCTGGATGTGTCAATATGACCATCCAAACAGCAAGGGAAGAACCATAATCCCACCTTCTCTTGTACTTTCTTCTTCTCACGTGTAGTGTGGCGGAGCAGCACGGCTTGTATGCGGCCGGCCGGCTGGCGACGGCAGCGTCTAGACGGCGGGAGCGTGTATGTATGCAAGGCAGCGACGGGCTGTGCAAGCGATCGATGGAATGGTATGCGGCTGGTGTTGTGTATGAGCGATGCGCAGTGGAATGGAATGGTGTATATGGTGTCCCCTGGAATGAGCGACGGAGTGGTGTATATATAGCGGCCAGGCCGGCAAGGGATGCTCCGAGACGGCGCGTACGTACATCGCACACGTTCTGCTGATCATGGGAGCATGCGGCGGTTCTATGCTCCTCCCTTTTATTTTTCTCTCCTTTTGTTTTATTTGGCTGATATTTGTTTCGAAGAGCTGACCGAGTCTCGTTGCAAATTGTATGAAGCGCAACGTCCTGGCTATATCCATGCATGGGCTGCTATATGTGGGCCATGGGCTAATTAGTTAATGCTTAATTAGGCCACGGTGCTGCTAAATCCATGCACACACGTACGTGACTCTGCAGCTGTACGTAGACTTGTGATGCCTACATGAGCTAGCTAGCTAGCTTAATAGACATCAAGATTGTAAGGCGACTATTTCTATGTGTATTACACATTCATTTCCTTTTGAAATCTTTTGCATATAATTTTCATTTGTTTTAATATAATATGACCGAATTTTATAGGGTTGCGGCAATAGAGCCGACTTTTATCCCGCTGTCAATATATTTTCAAAAATTTAGAGTTAGCTCGCGACGTTGTAAATTTAGGTCAATATTGGACCACTGTCGTTGATGAGTGCGATATGTAAATAAATCATTTTACTTATTTATATGTTTATCACACAAAGCATTTTCTAGAGTTTGTTTAATTATTTTATCAAATATATAATACTCAATTATTCTTTGACCGTCTGAGACAAAATCAATGTCAACAGGGGCTAATCCCCGCGCTGACTGAGGTTTGACCCACCGATGGGGCCCATTGTCAGTGGTTGGGCTAAACTAATTGGGGGAATTAGCGGCTATCTGACCGGCCACGTCGGCACTAGACGGAGGGTGGTCGCCGGCGACCATCCGACGGGGCGGAGGCTCGCCGAAAGCCGCTAGAGGGCTCAGATCGGCGCGGGGAGAGCACTGGGACGGAGCCCGTGCTAGACCGCGTCGAGTGGGCTGGTCAGGGAGGACCTGCGGTCGTCGGAGGCTCGCCGGGGAGCACTTCCGCGGTGGCGCCCGAACGGCCACAACGGCGAGGAGCGCTAGGGAGCACAGGGAGACCAGGGAAGAGAGGGGGGAGGACGTGGTGCTCACTGGGAAGCTGTAGGGCGATATGTAAATAAATCATTTTACTTATTTATATGTTTATCACACAAAGCATTTTCTAGAGTTTGTTTAATTATTTTATCAAATATATAATACTCAATTATTCTTTGACCGTCTGAGACAAAATCAGTGTCAACAGATGCCCCTCGAGGTCTGGTTGCGAATATTAATTTTATTCGGATCCAGAGCTCGAAAATACATGTAGGCATTTAGAACGCGTAAATAATTACTTTTTTTAGTACAGTCGTTGAGTTTTCCTGCCCGTCAATTTGAAGATTTGTTGATGCTCCCCGATCGGATAGGGTATTTAACTATGCAAGTCCGATGTGACTTGAAGTTACCGATATTTTAGGGAGCAACCTTGTTTTCCGTTGAATCGGTTCAACGTATATATCTATCTGACTTTCTGTTTCTTTTCTCTTGCCATACCTACGATCTTTTCTCCCGCTTCTCTTTTGGTGAGACGTCTCTAGGTAGCATCTCTAATTAATCCATTGATTAGGCGACAATTTATAATAGTCGATGCATCTGTTCTTTGGTTGATCCTTTTCCTTTCTTTCTTTCGCTTTTCAACCAAGTTCTACATATGGCGATTGATCCAGTAGTCGTGGTGTATATCAGATTGATCCTGGACAGACACATACGTTAGCTTTCTTGATCAGGTACTAATGCCTTTCCTGTGTGTGTTTTTTTAGGATACGATAGATCACTGATGTATCAAGTGGTGTTTTGGCGATGTTGGCTAGATCTGACGCCTGATTTTGTTCTTTACGTATGCGCAGCTATCACAGCGGATTTTTTTTTGCTGGGATAAAAGCTAGCGGAGTATTTTCGGAGATCTTGTGTTTAGTTCATATGCCGGTGAGTGCATGTCGGCTCCCGCGTATATCCATATGAACGCGTGATCTGATCTAACTTGAATCTCTTATCTCTCTCTTTTTTTATTTATTTTAGAGAAGCTGATCTTAAACTGGTGCCACTGATATCTCGACTTGGTCGTGGTGCACCTGTTCTTTGCACAGGTACCATATGACTCCTTTTCTATATATATACAGAAAGATTTCTTTGGACAACATGGCATAGTTCATTTAATCACTTTGCATCCTATATATATTTTAATTTTTTTTTTGCGGTTCGATCTTATGGTTGGCGTGCCGGCAAGTTTTAAACTTGGTCCGTCGTACAACCAAGGGTACAAATTAACATGCGGACATTTTCGTCCCCCTTTTTTTATAGAGGGAAACTTCTTGGTATATGATGCTATAGATTTTTTTTGTGTGGTTGACGTGCCGGCGAGTTTCCATAAACTCGGTCCGTCGTACAACCATGGGAAAATATTCGAAGATGTTATGCACAATTTTTTTATATAAGTTCTCTTTCTTTTATTACAGGGCGCTTTTGCCTCGTTGCTGGAAGTGGTTTGCTCACAAGGCCTAGGTAATATAGACCTTTCTTTTCTTTATTTTCATTATAGTTTCATTAATGCATTTTTTTACTAGATGGCATTTGGTGGGCCTACCCTTTCCTCATACCAGCTTAAACTATCAGAATTAGCTAAGAAGAAGCGTTTGTTTGAACCAGAAACAGATGTATCAATTAATCCTATACTGGTCAAGTCAACTGTAGTAGGGAGAAATTTGGACCCTTCAGAAAGGGGGTGGCACTCTGAACATTCTTTCGACGCATTGAGTTACCATCCATTGGCACTCCAACCCAGAATTGAGTTAGAATGTGTTTTGGGGACTAGAATGGTCTCGCAAAGGTTAGGGTGGGAGCATCACCATATCCGGCACGTCAAACGCCCTGATGGTTATATTAAATGGGATGTTGAAGTTCTCAATCACCACTCTTTTAATTGAAAAGGGGGTGAGGACCAGACAGATTATATTTGTGGTGCCATATACTGCTCCTTGTGTGACTATAACATATCTCTCTCTTTATTCCAATCTGTACTAGAAAAATGGAGTCCACAAACCAACACCTTCTTGTTCTCGTCCGGTGAGCGTACGATTACATTGATCGATATGCTTCTTATGGCCGGGCTGCCTATCGCCGGAGATCTTTATGAAGAATATATTCCTCCAATGAATAAACTAAGTCCTTCTTTGCTTCTGTATCCAAACTTTCTGTGTGAAATTTTGCAAGTATGGGAGGAACTTTCTTTAAAACGTGATGACAAGTTGGTACCTTTCCAGATTTGGTGCGACTATTTTCACAACCAACGTGACAAACCTTTGAAATTTAATAGCCTTCACGATGAACGTATGTATGTCGTGGCGTTCATTGCAGTTTGGCTATGCAGTTTTGTCGTCGTCGGTGGCGGATCATATATCCGTCCCGGTGTTCTTGTCATGGCATCTTGGATTGCCATAGGACGCAAAATTTCACTTGCTCCGCCGGCATTGTCTTCTTTGTATTTTTCTCTCCGGCGCCTTAGTAGGCATCCTGTCGGGCCTTCATATATTAAGAAACCTTGGCTGACTCATTATGTCATAGCGTGGATACATCTCTATTTGAAAAGAACTTTTGGGGCTAAAGGTAAAGGCAATCGCCTTCCAACTCCTAAAAGTTTATTAATGCAACCAGCTATGCTAAATACAATGTTTAGACATCCCACTGAACTCACTCCTGTACAAGCACATGATTACCTTGAGAACCATATGAATTTCTATTGGTGTCCTTATTCTTCACGTAATTTAACCGGAGTGGACCAGCTACAGAGGGCTTTCATGATTTCCATCCGCCGGTGCATTCTTCCTTGGAGGTTTTTATATCAGAGTATTGATGTGTGCATTGCCGAACCCTATCATCCAGATCGTGTGGCTCGCCAATTTAGATTGGATCAGCACATAGCCTATAACCCATTGAAATCATTGTTTACCGACGTTGAAGTTGGTATCGTCGTATGCATACTGGTCACATTTAATGTGCCCCAGTCAGGAAAATATCCAACATCCCTTTAACAGCGCCTATGAAGGCAGATGTGCTTTGCCGTGGACTAGATGGTGGAACAAGTTTCTGCAACCGCTCACCCTTGTTTTGGATAACCTTAAAGCTGGCAGTTTGCATGGGGAAATCTCTTATGAAGAGAGGAAAAATGCTTTTGAGCAGAGTGGGAATATATTTATGCCTCTACGCGGTCTCGCGACATGTGATTTGGTTATAATAAAACGCGTATCAAAGGAGCGTCTAGAGGAGTATATTGCTGCTATTGACGCAAAAGAGAAAGAGATTGCAGACTATTGGAACCAGATTTTGGCTGCTTTCCTTTCAGATAATGAACCTTCTATGAACTCTCGACATGTGAGTCAATAATCTTTGTTTCAATTTATTTATTTTACCATTGCTACAATTTATCTCTCCTTTATATATAATACAATACACATATTTTATAGAAACGGAAGAGTAAGGGTGTTGTCATTGACTCTTCCTCTGATCGTTTGCTGCCAATGGATACGCAAGTTGGTGACAACCTTTTAGTTGGTAGTCTAAAGGAGTCCTGTACAACTGAAGTTATCTCTTCTGATGAGGAGGCACGGCCTAATGCTAAGAGGAAACTTGATTTCTCCCACGATGTGAATACTTCCAGTCCTATACAATTAGATGGACCTCTATTCGTACATGATCAACTTAGTTGCACAGATCTGGATAATATACTTAGTGGAGATATAGCTCACGGTTTGGGTGATCTTCAAGCATTAAATGTGGACGACTATGGTATATCAGGTCCAGATATGGATCCTTTAATCTCTTCGCCGCGCATAACTTCAAATGTGCCCCCAAGGACTGATATGTCCAGCCATTTACCCTCTTCTTTACATGGTAGTACTACAACAATTATTTGTCATATGCTTTTTCTTTACAGGAATATTTATCTTGCTTTTTTTTGTTATTTTAGGAGTTGAAGTCCCTGTTAGCGACGCGGAAGCATCAACAAAGATCACAATGTCCTCGAGTATGGGTGTTCATTTTGTTACAGAAGTTATCATGAATGCTGTCAATTCAGCTTTGGAAGCTGCTCTTAAAGATTTAAATTCTTCTACGATAGTAGATCCCGAGCGTCATACAATTCTTGAGGCGGTATATTCGCTACTTCCAGCGAGTGACGATATCGCTCGAGTTGTTGCTGTTCGTATGGCTTTAAAAAGGCTCATATGTATTTCAAGTGAAATGCGAGAAGCTCGCAAAGTAATTGATTCTCATTCTCAGAAACAAGAAGAAGCTCTTGCTGTAGCAGATAAAGAGTGTATGTTGCTGGAAGAAATTTTAAAGGGTAATGAGGCGAAGCTGACATCCATGGAAGAGCAGCATGCCGAGAAGAAGAAGCACATAGAAGCTCTTAACGCGCAGCTTGAAGAGGCTAACAATGCATTGCAGCAGATTGAGGATGGTGTTAAGCAATTGCAATTAGTACAATCTAGCAAGCAAGCTGAAGCCAAGGAGTTACGTGACCAACTTTCCGAGGCTAATGCAAAGGCTAATCAAGAGCTGGAGGCTCTCCAACAGAAGACATCCGCAATGAGCAGTGAAGTTGACTCTATTATTGAGAGTGTACAAAATATTCCTCCTATGCCATGATAGTCCGTCTTTAGACATTTAAATATTCTTTGAGCTAGCCTTTTTATCTTTTTATGATTAATAAGCACTCTTATCTTCTGTGTGCTGCTGGATTATTAAACCATTCAAACCTCAGTTATTGCATGCAAGGTTAATGATTTATTTATATTTGGACTTGTACTGCTGAAAGCTTTTATTGCACGCACTTTCTTTTTGACAGTGGCCATGATTTTTTTTTATTGCTCGATACTGTTCCAAACAGTAACCTTGTTATATACAAAATACATGGCGCGCATATTCAATGCACTCTTGCGTGTTGTATTTTTGGCATATAAGATTTTGGAGCTTTATTTAATTGCTCACCAATTTATTTGCCGCAATCAATAACCACAAGTAATTGGGTTAGTATATATCACCATATAAACTTGTAAGTCATTGGATTTTTTTTAATATATATTTTTTTGCCCCAGTTTATACTCATGATGGTATGGAGTAATTCTGTTTACATGTTTTAATTTTTCTGCCCCAATTTAGACTCACGAGGGTATGGAGTCATTCTGTTTACATGTTTTAATTTTTCTGCCCCAGTTTAGACTCACGAGGATATGGAGTCGCATTATTTATTATTATTATTTTTACTTAAGCATAGTAACGTTTAAGGAATTTCCCGTTCACTGGCGATGGTGAATATTTACCATCTGGTGATACGATTTTGTATGCGCCGTTAGAATAAACTTCTTTTATAACATAAGGACCCTCCCATTTAGGTTCAAATTTTCCTTTCATCCGTCGCGTTATATTCATAGGACGAATAACGGAGAGCACTAAGTCTCCCTGTTTAAAGGACATCCTAGCTTGATATGCTTCGAGATTCTGCAAGGCTTGAAGTCGTTTTCCTTCAAGTCTTTCTAATTCATCAAGACGTAATTGTGTCGATTCCTCTTTTGATAATTTCTCATGAGTAGCGACCCTTAGTGAAGTAATTTGTACTTCCAAAGGTAAAACCGCTTCTCCTCCGAATACAAGGGAATAAGGTGTCATTCCCGTCGGTGTGCGCGTCGTGGTTCTATAAGCCCACAATGCTTCAAGTAGCTTTTCATGCCACTCACGTTTATTCTTGGATACAACTTTCTTTAACAATTTGCAGAGAGTTTTATTAAAAGCCTCAGCTTGTCCGTTAGCGGCCGGATTATATGCCGTAGAATAGAAATGATCTATCTTAAATTTTGAGCATAACTTATCGACATGCTTGTTTTTAAAAGGAGTTCCATTATCAGACATGATCCGAGCAGGAACACCATAGCGATATATGAGTTGTGTTCTTATAAAATGTTCCACATTTTCTGCTTTATCCTGTTTTAGTGGTGTAAGTTCAGCCCACTTAGAGAAATAATCAGTCGCGGCCAAAATAAATTTGTGACCTTTGGATGATGGTGGATGAATTGGCCCTACTATATCCATACCCCACATTTCAAAAGGCCAAGATATATTCGTCGCATGAAGTGGTTCATGCGGTACATGTATAAAATCACCGTGCACTTGACATTCATAGCATTTCTTCGAGAATTTGGCGGCGTCTTCAAACATTGTGGGCCAATAATAACCTAAACGCCTTAGTTGGTAATGTAGTTTAGGACCAGATTGATGTGAGCCACATATTCCGGCATGCACCTCATTTAAAGCCTCTATAATTTCATTTCCAGCGAGGCAACGCAATAAGACACCATCATGCGAACGCCTATAAAGTATGTCACTGATGCATGTATAATGAATTGCCCTCTTGCGGATTCTAGATCTTTCACTAGCATCCAAAGGTAAATATCCATGAAGTAAATATTCTAGGAATGGTGCACGCCAATCCCCTACTTCAATTTCACATACGTCAGCTGTCATTGCCGAAGATATTATTGTTTCTTCCTCTTCTTCACCAAGTATTGGTAGGATTCTTCTTTCCTCAACATGAACGTCCATTGATTGGTGAGAAGTTAGTGCCATGCTAGCAGCTAGACTTGTTAAAGCGTCAGCCTTATCATTTTGGCTTCGACCAATATGTTCAATCTTTATATTTGCCACTGAAGACATGAGCATTTTCGCTCTTCTAAAATATGGCATTAACTCTTCTTTTTTTACCATATATATTCCCAATAATTGGTTAATTATCAACTGGGAATGACCATATACGGTAAGCGAATCTAGCCCCATGTTTAGAGCCAACTCAAGTCCGATTATGAAAGCTTCATACTCAGCTGCATTATTTGATATTGCTGAGGTTAAAGTGAATGAATATGGGATTATTGCCTCGCTTGGCGTAACGAAGACAACTCCAGCGCCTGCCCCTGATTGTCGAGAAGCGCCATCAAAATACATTTTCCATGTCGAGTTAACCACCGTCGTGATGAAAACCTCTTCATCTGGCAAGTCGTCATCAATTGGGAAATCATCGGGAATTGGATGTGCAGCTAGAAAATTAGCTAAGGCTTGCCCTTTTATAGCCTTTTGTGGTACAAATTTAATATCAAATTGTGACAAGAACATTGCCCATTTGGCCAATCTTCCTGAAAGCACCATTTTATTAAGAATATACCTAAGAGGATCTGCTCTTGATACTAGGTGTACAGTATGTTCTAGCATGTAATGGCGTAATATTTGAGCCGCAAATACTAATGCTAAACATATTTTTTCCATGTCCGGATAATTACTCTCAGCCCCCACAAGAGTGCGACTAAGGTAATACAGGGACACCTCTTTTCCGGCATCATTATTTTGTGCCAACAAAGCACCCAGCGATGTAGGCATGGCTGCTGTATATAGGATCAAAGGTCGATCCTTAACTGGTGCACCTAATACCGGTGGATTTATTAAGTATTTTTTAATCTCTAGAAATGCATTCTGGCATGATTGATCCCACTCAAAAGGGACACCTTTTTTCATAAGGCGTGAGAAAGGCTTGCATCTCCAGGATAAATTAGAGATGAACCTTCTTATATATGCAAGTGGCCTTGAAAACTTTTTAGCTTGTGCAGATTTATGGGCGGTGGCATTTTAACGATCGCATGTACTTTACTTGGGTCGATTTGAATGCCGTGCTTTGTGACGACAAACCCGAGGAATTTTCCAGAGGAAACTCCGAATGCACACTTCATTGGGTTCATTTTTAGATTATGTTTTCTGAGACGTTCAAAAACGATTTCGAGGTGTTTTAAATGGTCTTGTTCATGCTTCGACTTTACCACTATGTCATCTATGTAACATTCAACGGTATCGTACAACAATCCGTCTAGGATAATTGTCATGGCTCGCTGATATGTTGCCCCAGCATTTTTTAACCCGAAAGGCATAACTCTATAACAATATATACCCTTAGGTGTGCGGAATGTTGTTAGCTCCTCATCTTCCGGCGCCATCTTTATTTGATTGTAACCGGAATAACCATCCATGAATGAAAATATTTCATGTCCCATGGTGGCATCGACTAGTATTTCAGAAATAGGTATTGGAAAATCATCTTTCAGACATGCTTTATTCAAATCTCTAAAATCTACACATACACGGGTCTGACCATTTTTCTTTTTGACAGGTACAATACTCGAGACCCATGTGGGATATTTAAATTCTCTAATAAAACTTGCAGCTATAAGTTTATCTACCTCAGCTTCTATTTTTGGAAGAACTTCAGGCCGATATTTCCTTTGTGCTTGTTTCACCGGCGCAACGTCGTCTTGTACGGCGAGGCGATGGACAGCGACTTCAGTCCTGGCATTTCTTCATAAGTCCAAGCAAAGATATCTCTATTTGCAGAGAGAAATTTATGATATTTTACTTTATTTTCATTTGATAAGTATTTACTAATAAAAATTAGACGCGGGTTATCAGCCGTACCAATATTTATTTCTTCCAAGACGTCGACGGTAGGTTGATTACCGTCTTCTATTTCTGGCGATGCTTCACTCATATCTATAAGCTCGCTTGAAGTCATGCAAACTTCATATCCTAGTCCGTATCTTTTTTCTATCAAAGTTTCATCTTCATGTAGAGCCTTGAGTTGCGCCTGGGATAACGCCCCTTCAAATGGCGCAAGTTGGCCCTGGCCGTCGCATAAAGACGGACCGGTGAAGACATCATATCTCATTTTTTGCATCATATACAAAACTCTATTATCATACATAGAAATAGGTAACGATTTGTCGTCTTTATTCGACAAAGTAATTTGCGCCACATGGTTTCTCTTATTTTTTCTGTAGTGATGTGACTCCCTGTTAGCTAGTTCAATTGTGTGTTGAACCAAAGGAGGCAGAGGCGTAGGAAAATGTATACCTCTTTTCGCGGATGACTTATGCACGACGCGGGATATCGGGTCGCCCTTTTTTCTCTGATTACTTGGTATATACTGATAGATCTTTTTGCTCGACGAAGACTCTGCGACGTCTTGTTTTGAAATATTTGATTCAGGCACTATGACTGGCTTTGGCTTGTACACTTTCTCGACAGGCTCAAAATAAAATTTTGCATCAGCGTAAAAAGATTCAGCCACTGTGAATGGTTTCTTGTCTGCAAATATTCTTACTGTCTCTCCGTCTTGGTCCATGTATTTGATGCACTGATGAAGTGTAGATGGCACAACCTGATTCTCATGCAACCATGAGCGACCCAGCAAAGAGGTGGCTGCATCTATTACACGGAATGTTACGTGAGTGCAAAGTGCTTCCAGTTTTAGAACCAAAGATATAGTACCCATGGCTTCTTGACCCGATTGATTAAATCCATGAATAACTACATTAGACCGACTCAAGTCTTTGGTGGAATATCCAATTCTTTTGAGGGTACGCAGTGGTAACAAATTTATGGCAGATCCACCATCGATCATTATGCGATTTGTGGATAAGTCATCAATTTCACCGAACATAAGGAGAGGTCTGTTATGCTTCTTTGAACCTAGTAGCATGTCCTCATCTGTGAATGTGATATTTAGCACATCACTCAATGCAGTTTCAGTATGTGAGACCTCCACTCGATAATCTTTCGGGAATGATAATGCTATGACAAGAGCCTTGCGCAAATCAGAAGAAAGGGACAAAGCATCATACACAGAAAGCATAGCTGGTATTTTCTTCAAGTGCGAAATTACATCATACTTGACTGACAGCTTAGTAGTAGGGTCGGTTGTCTCATTCACAACTACATCTTTGTTCCTAGGCTCTTTTCTAGGTGGAGGATATGGGTCAGCTAACTGGCGACCTGATCTAAGATGAACTTGATCAACTTCTGGCGTTTCTTCTTCAGGGAAGTGAAGAGATTCGCTATCATCCTCAAACACACCAATGGTCAGAACATCAAATTCTTGGGGAAGTCCTTTTAAACGCTTCGCCAAGCTCTCTGATATTCCCGGCCTAGAGCGTGGAACATTGATTTCTTCTTTCACTTGACGCTGGACGATGAGTCCAGGTCGCCGTCGTCTTCGATCTTGAGATCCTCCGGGCTCGACGGCGTGTAATCCTCCTCATCGAAGAGTGTCTCTTTTGAGTTGGCATCTACACCGTCCTCCATATCCGAAGTGCGGTTCAACTCCTGACAATATCATAGGATTAAATTCCCCAGCTGATATGAACATATTTCTATCATAAGCTGGTCTCATATTTGTAGAGGCACAACTCACCATGTCATCTTGAAGGGTAGCCACGTTTGCTGCAGCAACCCTCTTTCCTTTCTTTAAGCTTTTAAGGAGGTCTGTATCAATTGTTCCTTCATCTATCATTTTCTGAATGATGTTCTTGACCACAAAGCAATCTTTGAGCGTGTGACCTAAGATGTGATGATATTTGCAGAAGTTTGGATCATTGAATTTGTTAGCTTCTTCTGGTCTCTTCGAGTGTGGAAGCTCAATAAGTTTCAGCTCAAGTAAACCAGCAAACAAATCATCAATTTCATCTACAGGGAAAGAATACTCCCTGCTCTGACGCTCAATAAGAGTCGGCCTCCTACGAGATGGTTCACCTGTACGCTCTGTATATCTTGCGCCGGCTGCCCCAGACTGAAACTATGGTTTCATTGCCGTTGTCTCCATAACCTGTGCTGGCTTGGGCTTTACGGGCAACTTGTCGCGCTGGCCGCTCTTCTCCACTGGCTTGTATACTGTCTTTGTTTGACGTGCGACAAGCTGCATATAATTTTCAATATATGTGGCTTTTGAGGCCAGCTCTTCAAAAGTTACAGGCCGTACACCCTGCAAGTATACAGCCATGTCAGGACGCAGGTTATTCATGCACATACGTACAGATTCAGACTCTGTAATGGGCTGTGGACAATGGAGGCTGAGGTTTCTTCATCTGTTAATAAAATCTGCTGCCTTTTCATTCATTCCTTGTTCTGTTTGAGTCAGCTCCGTGATGCCAACAGTTCTCTGAGTGCTGTAGAAGCGCTCAAGAAAGGCATCCTGCATCTGCTCCCATGTCTTGATTGAACTTGGTGGCAACTTGCTGTACCAAGTAAAAGCAGGACCAGAAAGTGTTTGCACAAATTGACGGAGGAGAAGTGCACCATTTTGAGCTGCATCTTGACATGCTGCTAGGAAATGAGCTATGTGTTCATGTGGTGATCCACCTCCACTGAATTTACTGAACTGAGGCTGCCGGTAATTTGCCGGGAACGGTACAAGGTCAACATCCGGAGGGTACGGCTTAACGTATCCCGGCCGCATGGAGTAATGAGTTTGCATATACTGAGCCTTGACCCCTTCGGCTATCATTTTCTGAATAGCTTTAAGGTTAATTCCTGGCCCTCCTTGGTTAATATTATGACTACTGGAGGCATTTCTCTCAGCTTCTGTATTTGTGTTGTTTTCTACACGATTGCGTAAAGCAACCAGTTCATCTTCTTTCTGTTGGAGTGCAGCCGTGAGTTGTGCTAGCTGCTCTTCAACTGATCTACCTGCATTTGTCGTGAGGACTTGCTCCACCCGGGTTGTATCAAGTTCTTCTTCTTCATGAGATCTTAGCTCATTCTCAGAATTGTGTTGAGGCTCCTTATACATAGGATTTTGAGACTCTCCACAATTTGACTCATTTTCTTCATTACTCGAATCTATTTGACTGCGAGTTTTGGGGCGATGGCCCGGCACAACATTTTTCTTGGCTTTCTTCCTCTTGAAATGTACTAACGTTGATGATGTTTCGCTATTGCTGTCCGCTGCTTCTATGACACCAATCGGAAGTGAGTTGAACACCTCAAATGAATTTCTTGAGGCTCTCTTACGAGCTGGCCATGGAGTGAGGGTCGTGACAGGCTTCTTTGGTGTATTTTCTGACTTCTTGCTCACTTGTAATCCACCAACTTGGCTTGATGATGGGGAATTTCTTCCTTCTATCCTGCTGTACCCAGAGTCAGCTTGTACTGCCATCTCTCTTCTCTTGAGGGCAGCACGTTTTGCACTTGCCTGACCTGCTTGGGTGACATATCCTTGTCGCTCGGGATTTTCTTTCACAAACTCTTCATACTCTGGCCATTTGGCGAGAGTCTGTGCGCGTCGCATGATTACGCCGCCCTCATCATCTGCTGACAGGGAATGTCCAGGCAACATATCTTTCAATGTTTCACATATGCTATGTGCTAACTTTTTGTGAAAACCAGCATAACGGTTTCCACGGATTCTTGCATTTATCGTCCTATCTCTGTTTTGGATGGGATATGCGACTTGCTTCCGCTGTCTTCTTGCTTGGTTAGAGTCGATTACCACCGGAAGGTCGACCCACGCCTGATGAGCCCTTTGCCGTCGGCGATGGTGCCGAACGGGGTCATAGGAAGCTTCAAAAGATGGACGTGGCGTTGGAACTGATGACGACAAAGGGTCTGAAATTGTAGCGGTCGGATCAACATGACCCGTCTCAATGTCATACGGAGTGAGGTACACCCCTTGCCACATAAGCGAACGTTTATTGTCCGGCTCAGTGTATGTTGGGAAGAACTCGGGCGCATCAACTCGAAGCTGACCACGTGGTCGAGGAGATTCTGTCTCCTCTACCATGACAACTTTTCCTTTATCCGCCGCAGAAACCTTATGAGCTGCTCCCGGCGTGTTTGAAGTAGCCTTGTATGAGCCTGCCTTCGACACCTCGTGAACATCCCTTCTCATGCATACTGTCGACGGTACGCCCACCTTCAGTTTGGAAGGAGTGAGCGGCACCGCGACTTTGGTCGATGTAGACGAAGAAAATGGTTCCCGTCTAATTGGCGTGCCTGGAGCTGAAACAGACCGTGTCCGTGAAGCTAACTTCAATGGAGCTACCCCTTTTGCAAGAACAGGCCATCCCTCAAGTGATGTGCCATGGAACTTCAACGGAGCTTGCTGACTTGTAGGCTTGACATGTACTGCCTTAGTAAAACCAGGAGGAACCGAACCAGATGAGGCAGCCTTGTGCACACTCACGTTCTGGCTATATGCAGCGGCTCTGGAAGCTTTTGCAGCTGCAGCTCTCATCCTTTTCTTGGCTGACTTAGAGAGTACCGGAACAAATCCATCTTTGGGTGCTGAAGTGACTTCTTTTTCTTTTTCTGGTTCAGTTGGTGATGCAGCTGTACTCTTCCAGGCCTCACTTGCTGCGGTCACAAGCGGACCAATTGGCACATCTAGCCAGAGGTCGCCGAAACGGAGGGTCACGAAGTGCTGAACTTGTCCCTCCATACCTTCTCTAAAATCAAGAAAACCATATATTAGCTTTCTTGCGTACATTTTTTTTGACATATTTATTATTTCAATGTCATATATATATGTTGTAATCCTATGTTGGAATTCAGAGATGAGGGGAAAAATAGGTCCCACTGGGCGTGCCAGAATCTGATGACGGGAAAATGGGGCGATCATAAAAAAATACAATATGCGTCCACGTCATAAAGACAGATAGAAATAAAATTTAAAATGCGTGAACATAAATGCGACCATATATCAAGTATTGCGAGTACATATTTCCGGAACTCTTACATTTATGTAAAAGGACCGTTAATTACATCTCCGAAGAGAAAACCCCTGATTAAGAATTCCAACTTTCTAATACAAAGAATTACATCACACATATGACTATTACAAAGATACAATAAAACTAAGAAGTCCTCCTCATCGTCGTCGACGCCATCATGCTTGGGGGAACACCTAGTCTTCTTTGGGTCGTCATTATATTTGGTTGTATGACATCTTTTAGTTATCATATTTCACTTAATTTTATCCAAATTCAGTCATATAATTTTGGAGTGATTTGGTTTGTGTCAATATGACCAAACCAAACACATGATTTAGTGATAGATGAATTTGGAGAGCACCTTGGTTTGTGTCAATATGACCAAACCAAGAGCCAAAATTTTATTGAGTTGTTTGATTTTAGAGCAACTTGGTTCGTGTCAACATGACCGAACCAAGAGGCGAAATTTGATGATTTATGCTTTTTTGACATATTTAGACTATGATGTCATGATCAAATATAAGGGCAAATTTTAGAATCATATGATTTTAGTGCCACTTGGTTTGTGTCAATATAACCAAACCAAGGGCCAGGTTTTTATGATTAGAAGCAAGCAATTTAGCATACATGGATGCAAAAACATGTGTAACAAATATGAATAGATCTCTAGTCTGCGTCAATATGACCAAACTAAAGATTAGGAGAAGACAACTCCATGGATGTGTCAATATAACCATCCAAGAAGTAAAACAACATGCAGTAAATAGGAGGAGATGCCCTCTGGATATGTCAATATGACCACCCAAACAGCAAGGAAACATGTATCAAATAAGCAAAATGCCTAGTTTGTGTCAATATGAAAGATTGGGGGGAGAAAACTCCATGGATGTGTCAACATAACCATCCAAAAAGTAGAATATGTAGTAGATAGGAAGAGATGCCCTCTGGATGTGTCAATATGACCATCCAAACAGCAAGGGAAGAACCATAATCCCACCTTCTCTTGTACTTTCTTCTTCTCACGTGTAGTGTGGCGGAGCAGCACGGCTTGTATGCGGCCGGCCGGCCGGCGACAGCACCGTCTAGACGGCGGGAGCGTGTATGTATGCAAGGTAGCGATGGGTTGTGCGAGCGATCGATGGAATGGTATGCGGCTGGTGTTGTGTATGAGCGATGCGCAGTGGAATGGAATGGTGTATATGGTGTCCCCTGGAATGAGCGACGGAGTGGTGTATATATAGGCGGCCGGGTCGGCAAGGGATGCTTCGAGACAGCGCGTACGTACATCGCACACGTTCTGCTGATCGTGGGAGCGTGCGGCGGTTCTACGCTCCTCCCTTTTATTTTTCTCTCCTTTTGTTTTATTCGGCTGATATTTGTTTCGAAGAGCTGACCGAGTCTCGTTGAAAATTGTATGAAGCGCAACGTCCTGGCTATATCCATGCATGGGCTGCTATATGTGGGCCATGGGCTAATTAGTTAATGCTTAATTAGGCCACGGTGCTGCTAAATCCATGTACACACGTACGTGACTCTGCAGCTGTACGTAGACTTGTGATGCCTACATGAGCTAGCTAGCTAGCTTAATAGACATCAAGATTTTAAGGCGACTATTTCTATGTGTATTACACATTCATTTCCTTTTGAAATCTTTTGCATATAATTTTCATTTGTTTTCATATAATATGACCGAATTTTATAGGGTTGCGGCAATAGAGCCGACTTTTATCCCGCGGTCAATATATTTTCAAAAATTTAGAGTCAGCTCGCGACGTTGTAAATTTAGGTCAATATTGGACCACTGTCGTTTATGAGTGCGATATGTAAATAAATCATTTTACTTATTTATATGTTTATCACACAAAGCATTTTCTAGAGTTTGTTTAATTATTTTATCAAATATATAATACTCAATTATTCTTTGACCGTCTGAGACAAAATCAGTGTCAACAGGGGCTAATCCCCGCGCTGACTGAGGTTTGACCCACCGATGGGGCCCATTGTCCGTGGCTGGGCTAAACTAATTGGGGGAATTAGCGGCTATCTGACCGGCCACGTCGGCACTAGCCGGAGGGTGGTCGCCGGCGACCATCCGACGGGGCGGAGGCTCGCCGAAAGCCGCTAGAGGGCTCAGATCGGCACAGGGAGAGCACTGGGACGGAGCCCGTGCTAGACCGCGTCGAGTGGGCTGGTCAGGGAGGACCTGCGGTCGCCGGAGGCTCGCCGGGGAGCACTTCCGCGGTGGCGCCCGAACGGCCACAACGGCGAGGAGCGCCAGGGAGCACAGGGAGACCAGGGAAGAGAGGGGGGAGGACGGGGTGCTCACTGGGAAGCTGTAGGGGAGCTTAGAGGGCTCGGAGACGACCGGCGACGGCAGGAACAGCGACGAAGCTCCGACGGATCCCGAGGTTGAGGATGGACACGGTAGCGACCTCGAGGGGCTCTCGGGTCCTTCTGGCGCCACGGGGAGGACGAGGACGTCATGGCGAGTCTACTGATGGGCTCGGAGGGGAGCGGCGGTGACCAGAACGGCGGCAACGGCGAGCGGCGACTACGGCGGCGCTCGGCATGGAAGGAGGGAAAAGAAAGGAGAGGGGAGAATGGAGAGGGGAGGGAGCCAGCTCGTCCCTGGCGAGTCTTCTCGCTCGCCAGCGCGGCGAGGGGCCGGCCAGGCAGGCAGGTGGCGTGGCGCCACCGCCGCGGGCGCCGTCCCCTGCTTCTCCTCTGCCTTCTCGCAAGAGGTAGAAGACGGGGCTGCCCCTGGTGGGCTGGGCCACCTGGTGGGCCGCGGCCAGGTAAGCCCTGCTTCTTTTCCCTTTTTCTTTTATTCTGTTTTCTGATTTCTTTTCTAATATTTGTTTAATTCATTCAGGTATAAAATACTAGTTGTAAAATACTCCAAGTATTTTATAAACTATAGTTTGACTATCTCAAACTTTTCTGAAGATGTTCCAAAATAATTTGAAAACATAATTAATGGTATTTGCTATATTTATCATTTTCAGAGGCTTAAATCATTAATTTAAATTATTTAAAATGTTCAAATGATTAGAATGGTCCCTGGTATATCCATGTCCTTAATTATCAGACATAGGGAACATTTTTTATGGGCATTTTGGATTTTTTGAAATTTCATTTATCTTGAATTTCTTTAATTCATTAAGTGCTTAGGGTTTCTTTTCTTTCTCCCCATTTCAAGTTAATGCAATGATGATGAAGATGATGCAAACACAATGCTAACCTAGGACAACTTGCTAGGGTTGTGACACCCGGTGGGCCGGATATCATTGGAAGTAGCTTTTGGTGATGAGCATAATTACAGGATGGACTCTTTGTGGTTCGAGGTGGTCAAAATCAAAAGTCCCTATAATGCGCTATTTGGGAGGCCGGCTTATGCTAAATTTATGGCTAGGCCCTGTTATGTTTATCTGCAACTCAAAATGCCCGGCTTAAATGGCACAATTACCGTTCACGGTAACAGGAAAACAGCTCTTGAGTGTGAAGAAGGAGATGCGGCTTATGCAGAGTCTAAGAAGACTTCAATCCGGGTGATTCATCCAAGAAGTTCATCATTGGGGCTCACATGGATCCCAAATAGGAAAGCATGCTCATCGAATTCATCCGTGAGAATCGGGACATCTTTGCATGGAAGCCTTCTGACATGCCGGGTGTACCGAGAGAGTTCGCTGAGCACAATCTTAATGTGGATCCAAAGTTTAAGCGAATCAAACAGTTTCTACGGAGGTTCAATGAAGAGAGACGTAAAGCTATTGGGGAGGAAGTTGCTCGGCTTTTGGCCGCAGGCTTTATAGTGGAAGTTTTTCACCCGGAGTGGTTGGCTAACTCGGTGCTAGTACTAAAAAAGAAAGGCATGTGGCGCATGTGCATAGATTACACGGACCTTAACAAGGCTTGCCCGGCTGACCCTTTTGCGCTCCCTCGTATCGATGAAATTATTGATGCAACAGCCGGATGCGAAAGTTTATGCTTCCTAGACGCTTATTCAGGGTATCATCAGATCAAGATGGCAATAAAGGATCAGGAGAAGACGGCGTTCATTACACCTTTTGGCGCGTTCTGCTATGTCTCCATGCCCTTGGGGCTCAAGAGTGCCCAAGCGACTTACCAACGTTGTGTGCAGAATTGCCTCCACAGTCAGATTGGCCGAAATTTCCATGCTTATGTAGACGACATCATGGTTAAATCTAGGAAGAAGGAAACTCTTTTAGAGGATTTGAAAGAAACCTTTGACAATCTTCGGGTCTACAAGATGATGCTTAACCCGACAAAGTGTGTCTTTGGTGTTCCAGTGGGAAAGCTTTTGGGTTTCTTGGTCTTTGAGCGGGGCATTGAGGCTAACCCAGATAAGATTAAAGCCATTACTTCTTTGGGTGAGCCGACGTGTATCAATGACGTTCAGCGCCTTGCAGGGCGGATTGCTGCATTGAGCGGCTTCATAAGCCGGCTTGGAGAGAAAGCTATTCCTTTATACCAGATGATGAAGAAAACAGACAAGTTTAAATGGAGCGCAGCAGCGGCTGAAGCACTTGAAGCTCTTAAAAAGCAGTTGACTGAGCCGCCAGTGTTAGCCGCTCCGGTTTATAAAGAGCCTTTGCTCCTGTATGTGGCGGCTAACAACAGAGCGGTTAGCGTAGCAATTGTGGTTGAGCGCAAGGAGGCCGGGAAAGAGTACCCTGTGCAAAGGCCGGATTATTACATCAGTGAAGTTTTGGCGGAGTCTAAACAGAGGTATCCGCATTGGCAAAAGTTAGTATACGGAGTTTTCATGGCCAATCGCAAGTTAAAGCATTACTTTTTGGGGCACCAAATAACAGTGGTCAGTTCTGCCCCGTTGGGGGATATCATTCAAAATAGAGAGGCTACAGAAGGATTGCCAAGTGGGCCTTAGAGCTGAGTCCTTTTGATATCAAGTATGTTCCTCGTACAGCAATTAATTCTGAAGCTTTGGTGGATTTCATAAATGATTGGACTGAATGTCAAGCCCCCGAAGAGAAGCCGGATAACACGTATTGGACTATACACTTTGATGGATCCAAGCAGCTAGAAGGGTCTGGGGCAGGAATTGTTCTCACCTCCCCCAAGGGTGACAAGTTTTGTTATGTGCTCCGGTTAATGTTCCCTTGTACTAATAATGCAGCTGAGTATGAAGCATTGCTCCACGGTCTCAGAGTCACTAAAGAGATGAACTTAAGCCGGGTCAGGTGTTTAGGCGACTCAGATCTGGTGGCTCACCAAGTTTCAGGCACTTGGGATTCAAAGGATCCGCGTATGGCGGCTTACCGGCAGGCGGTGGATATCATTGCTGGTCACTTCAAGGGGTACCAGGTGGATCACATTGATCGTCGCAGGAATGAGGCGGCTGATGCCTTGTCACGGTTAGGTTCACAACGAAAGCCGGTACCACCTAATGTTTTTCTAGATGTATTGTATCATCCGACTGTCAAGATACCTTCTGAGGAGGATCTAGCTATTCCTGACCCGGAGGCGGAACTGGTGGTGGCTCTGCATGCTACCCCAGATTGGACTATTCCTTATTTGGCGTATCTAACACGTGGCGAGTTACCTCAAGAGGAGGATCTGGCCAGGAAGATCACTCGCCATTCTAAGTCTATGACGATTATCAATGGTGAGTTACATAAGTGTAGAGTGACGGGTGTCTTTCAGCACTGCATCTCACCAGAGGAGGGCCGGCAAATATTAAGTGAAATTCATGTTGGCGACTGTGGGCATCACGCCGGGTCAAAATCTTTGGTGGCTAAAGCCTTTCGACATGGGTTTTTCTGGCTGACGGCTCACAAGGATGCAGAGGACTTAGTTCGCAAGTGTGACGGCTATTAGAAATTTGGCCCGCGCGCTCACGTTCCGGCTCAAGAATTGAGGATGATACCAATCACTTGGCCGTTTGCGGTCTGGGGGCTTGATATGGTAGGACCTTTCAAGCGATCTAAGGATAAGAAGACGCACCTTCTGGTGGCGGTTGATAAATTTACTAAGTGGGTAGAGGCAGAGCCGGTCAGTAAATGTGACGCAGCTACGGCGGTTCAATTTGTTAAGAAGCTGATTTATCGCTTTGGTTACCCACACAGTATTATTACAGACAATGGGACAAATTTATCCAAAGGAGCTATGAAAACGTTCTGTGAGAAAGAGCATATACGGCTTGATGTTTCAGCCGTGGCACATCCACATTCTAATGGTCAGGCAGAGCGAGCCAATCAGGAAATTTTGAGAGGTGTCAAGCCACGGCTCATGGTTCCTTTGAAACGGACACCCGGATGTTGGGTTGAGGAGTTGCCTTCCGTCTTATGGAGCATCATAACTACACCTAACAGATCTACAGGTTTTACACCTTTCTTCATGGTGTACGGTGCTGAGGCGGTTCTACCCAGTGACATCCGGCACGACTCACCAAGGGTGGCGGCTTATGTTGAGACGGACAATGAAGTAGCCCGCCAGGATGCGTTGGACGCCTTGGATGAAGCACAAGAGTTAGCAGCAGCCAGATTGGCAATTTATCAACAAGACCTGTGACGCTATCATAGCCGCAGGGTAAAGACCCGGACGTTTCAGGAAGGTGACCTGGTGCTCCGGTTGATTCAAGACCAATCTAGAATGCATAAGTTATCTCCACCATGGGAGGGGCCTTTTGTGGTCAGCAGGAACCTTAACAACGGATCATATTACCTCATGGATGTCAGAGATGAGTCGGAAACCGCGGGACAACAGACATTGCGACCCTGGAATGTCGCACATCTGCGACCGTACTTTACTTAATAGGGGTTGAAAGCCGCTATCATTGTATATATCATGAGCACATGAGTAAAATCTAGCATCCTCGCACAAGACTGAGGCCTCTGCTCTTATGTATACCTTTGTACGATCAAGATAAAATCTACCGGCTCAAAAAGTTTGAGTTGAAGAGGGTCGTTCGCCGTCAAAACGGTTGATCTACCTTTCGGCTTTACGCTTTATTAAACGTTGTTGCAAAGAGGCTTCTTGCCTTCGGGTATAGCTTACTTCTCCTTTGCACAGCCAGCTGCCATTAAACTGTTGCAAGGAGGCTTCTTGCCTCCGGGTATAGCTTACTTCTCCCTTGCACAGTTGGCTTTATGCCTAGTTTGGATATATTAAGCGATGATTGTTAACGGAGGCTTCTTACCTTTTGGTATAGCTTACAGTGCCCTAAGACAACAGCGTGTATACCAAATTCTAGTTGCTTATCAACTGCGGCCATCGAAGGGGACTTCTTACCGACGGGTATCGCTTATCTCACCCTAATGGCCGGCTTTATGCCATTTCCGGTTACTTATTAACCGCAGTTGTCGAAGGGGGCTTCTTACCGACGGGTTCGCTTATCTCACCCTAACAACCGGCGTTTACGCCAAAATTCAGTTGCTTATCAACTGTAGCTGTTGAAAGAGGCTTCTTACCTTCAGGTATAGCTTACTTCTCCTTTCAAACAGCTGGCTTTATGCCGTCTTAGGCTAATTATTGGCCGCGGTTGTCGATGGAGGCTTCTTGCCTTGAGGTATACCTTACATCTCCCATTGACAGCTGGTGTTCACTATACTCTTACCAGTCAATCTCGCTTAGAGACCCTGAGCCAGCTCAGAAATTGACGGCCAATCTCGCCTAGAGACCCTAAGCCGGTTCAAGAAATTGACGGCCAATCTCGCCTAGAGACCCTGAGCCGGTTCAAATAATTGACGGCCAATCTCGACAGAGACCCTGAACTGGTATGAGTTTAACCATTCAGATCCATGCAGAAGAGTCATCATATGAGTTTTTGAGGAAGGAAAGATCATCCTCGCATATGGTATCATGCCGGCTTATCAAAGCCGGGCAATTGTAAGTCCCGGGTTGCCGCGGGCGAAACTACCCGGCACTTGGGGGCTACACAGCCGAACTCTCATCAAAGGTTCCGCTTCATCAATAGCCGCAGTTGTCGATAGAGGCTTCTTACCATCAGGTATAGCTTACATTATCCTAAAGACAACCGGCTCTTTAATAACTCCGTCCGATGAAAGCCGGAGCCATGTGGCTTCGGTCAACAAAATTGAAGGTCTCAACGAGATTGTCCGGCTGAAATATTCTGGAGAAAGGAATGGCGTCTTAAAGGACAGGCCCCTCATCAGAAAATTTCAAAGGTAGAGCCGGCAACACATCAAAACACAGAGAGGTGCAAATATATATGGCCACCAAGTGGCAGAGTCATGGTTATTCTATTACAAAAGGTACTCTCAAAAAGAGCAAAAGCATTGTCAGCCGCCCACGGCGGGTCATTACATAAAATCTGCGCTCAGAAAGGCTAAGAGATTACAATTCAGTTGTTGGTGGCTCATCCTGCTCCGGGTCTTCTGCTGGCTTTATCTGAAGATTGCCCAAGTCCCAGTTACAGTCAGCCAGAGCAGCAAATGACCCCTCAAGGAACGGAGACGCATCAATCTCACAAGGAAAGAGATCCTTACTGCGGGCGGGTGTCAGATCTTTCCACTCGTAGAGCAGCCCGCGGATTCTCTTCTCTTCTGCGTCATAAGCCGCTTGATAGGTCTTTAAATCAGCTTCATCCGCCAAAACAGAGGCCAAATAGCGCGACTCTTTGACACACCGGGTATAATATTCCTCGGTGAAATCTGAGCCGTCATCTCTTTTAGACGGATAGCCATTCATCATTTTAGCCGGCGTTAGCTCGGGAGCAAAGGCAAGAGCCCGGCTCAAACCAGCAACAGCTCCTTGGCGGAAGGCAGACTTCTTGAGCTCTTCAATCTGCTTCAGCATTGTAGAGAAGAGTTCCAAGACCCCTTTTAGAGCAGTGGGGATCTTCTCCTTGTACTGCACGCTCTTGATGGTGAAGATGGCGCCACAGTATAGCTGCTCTGCAAAAGTGTAAATGGCCTTCAGTGGCAGAAGGCTATCAGAAGCCAACTGCCGGCTCCTGGGACCTGGATGAGTCGGATAAAATTAATGAGCCGCCAATTTTTCTTACTAGCAATGCTAACAAGGACAAAGTGAACAAGGAAGCTTACCAAATAGGGCGGCTGACATCTTTGCAATATGCTGTTTCAGATCTTGAACTTCATCCGCCACGGCTGTAAGCTACTGTTCAGCATCATCCGCCCGTTTGGTTAAGGCGGCCTTTTCAGATTCAGCCGTCTCTTTTAAAGAGGTGAGCTCAGCGGTAACACTGGCCAGTTCTTCTGCGAGAAGCCGGCATTTTTCATCCACGATACTTCGAGCTTCTTGCTGAGCTGCCAAGTTGGCCTTCAGATCCGTCAGCTGAGACCTGGCTTCCTTCAAAGCTGCCTATAAAACATCAAAATACAGGATAAGCCGCCAAAATGCAAGATGGGTGTTAAAAGAAAATACAAGTTTCAAACAGATTGCAAGCAATATATTTGACACTTGGGGGCTAATGTCTATTTAATCTTGCAAGTATGTAGTTCCGGTTCATTTCCTTCAAAGTTGATCCGGAACTTGGGGGTTATATAATGGCTCTTCAATATGCTAATAATGGAATCACCGACTCAAATGTAATTTGAGACGGCCCTTGGGGGCTACGATTGGCAGTTCACTTTACTTACAGTACAAAGTTAAAGGTATGACAATCTCTGTAAGAGGTCACAAAAAGACCCGGCTCAACGATGATACGTTAAGCCGAATCTTGGGGGCTAAGAAAGGATATAGTAAAGAAGGAAAGGTACCTCATATTTTGTCTTCATGGAAGAGATCAACCGAAGTTCAAAGTCCCGGCTGGTGGTAACCCGGTTTATGTACCCAGTGTGTAGCTCTTCAACGGTCATCTTCTCGCATGAAGAATCGAAGTTTAGTTTCTTTGAAGCTTCAGCCGGCTCTGTATGTTTGGTCAACACATGAGCCGGAGGCGTTTGATGATCAAACCCGATGATAACAACATCCGGGGTGTCAGGGGTCTTGGCAGGAGTTGCCGGCTTAGAAGGAGCCCTTGGAGGGCTCTCCATGATGACATCTTCTGCAGTCGGTTCAGCGGAGGCAGCCGGCGGGTTTTCCTCCGGTTAAGTTTCTTCTGACTGCTTGGGCTCCGGTTCTTCAGTAACTGGGCCGGAGGAGGGCTTGTTGGCCTTGCGATGTTTAGCTTGAGCACTGTAAAAAAGAATAAGAATCGGCAGTTGAAGATATTGCTAATCATAGTAACAACCGGTTATCAAGATGCTTACAGTGGATTAATCTTAGGCGGTGGTATAATTGACTCCGAAGAGTCACCGGAGGAAGGAGATTTCTGCAAAAATGAAACAGAAAGGTGAAGAGAGTATCAAGTTTACAAAGGGAAAGATAAAGGAAAAGAAGGGGTTCAAACCTCGGCAGGGCGTTTCTTGGGAGCCGGAGAATTTGGCAACCCGGACATGAGCTCGGTAGAGCCGGTGCTTCGAGTCTGTCGATGCTCGATTTGTTGTTGCTTTTTTAAGAGGAAATCGGGAGCCAGATAAGCAAGAGGGTGAGAAAGAGGAACTTTTCTGATAACCTGCCGCGGCTTTCGGGGGATGAAACATTCTGAGCCAGAGGAAAAGTAATTTACCTTAGGAGCATTGGCACGGCTGGTCTCCACTTCATCCTATGAGTAAAGTAAGTGTTAAAATAGGAAGGTAAAAGATCAAGCAAGAGAGTTGAAACTTTACCTCTGAGCTGGATGATGGTGGCAGGTCAAACAAATTATCTTGTGGGACATGTTTTTTAGCCTTCTTGGTTGGGACCTTCTTTCTGGATTTTTTCAGAGGGGCAACATACTCCCTCTTCCAGAATTCTGAGTCGGCCTATAAGGATGACCTGGAGAGTGAATATCAAATTAGCAAAATGCAAACAACGTCTGAGAGACGAAAGGGAAGAGATTAAACTTACGTCGGGAGCCGGATTGTTAGCACTGAAAGGCGCCAGGCCAATTTCGCTACATGATCCGGAAGCTTCATGGACAAGACTCCGGATGGCGAGGGTAATGTCAGTTTCTATCAACAAAGATCGGCTGAAGCATAATGAGCTATCATACTTGCCTTTATATTCACACATGAGCCGGCTTCTATGGCTCAAAGGCATAATCCGCCATGAAATCCAGTAGCGGATCAGGTCCAGCCCGATTAAACCGTTGGCCATGAGAGCCTTGATTTTGGCATGAGCCGGCTCATATCTTGTGCGTTCTGAAGCTGGTAGCCGGCCAGGAAGCTCTGATGTTGTTGTAAGCCAGGAAGGGCGATAACCCAGCAAAGGACGCTCGTTCTCAGGAGAGGTGTCCTTGCAATAGAACCAGGTCTTGTTCCAGTCCTTGGGGTGACTCGGCATCTGTGTAGCTGGAAAGATGATATCCCTACGCTGTTGGATGGATATGCCTCCAAGTTGTAAGCTCGGGCTGGCTTTCACTTCTGTTTGCCGGTTAGCATAAAAGAATTCCCGAAAGAGTCCCACCGACGGCTTGATTTGAAGGTAAGCTTCACAGAGCACTTGGAAATTGCATATGTTTGAGACGGAATTGGGGGCCAAGTCTTGCGGGTGAAGCTTATAACAGTGAAGGACGTCCCGAAAGAATTTGGAGCCGGGAGGCACGAACCCTTGTTCAATATGGTCAGAGAACACCACCACTTCACCTTCTTGAGGTTTGGTTCGCGTCTCATCACCTGGGACCCGCCAGCTAATGACTTCCTTAGAAGGAAGAGTACCCGCGTGAAAAAAATCCGACAAAAAGTCCTCCGTAATGCATGACCCAACCCAGTTGCATGAGTTGGACGCACGGGACATGTTGATGGGTTAAGTGCTATGTAAGATAAAAGGCGCGATGAGTCGAAGCGCAAGCAAATATTTTTGACGGCTTAAAAGTTTAAGGGCTCTACGGATAAAGCTGAAGACCCGGCTGCTAAGAGCCGGAGGAGTTCGGCGACTCAACAGGGAAAAGGAAGATCGAAAAATCGACTAAGTCCTAAAAACAGATTCCGCAAGATGTCACTATATCTATGGATCTACAAAAGCAGAGAAAATGAATTTTATTTCTAACCTAGCGATGAACAGCGAAGGAAAAATAAAACGGACTGGGGCCATCGAGGCCCGTGCATTACGCGCGACCGGCCTGCGTGCGGCGGCGGAGCAAAAGCGCATCCTAAAGACGTTGGCGGCATCGAGATGCACTAGCGATAATGGTGCTGGAGCCCAAACGACGGCGGCGGAGCACCGATGAAAACCCTACTATAGCGGCGACCATCTAGGGAGCGGGAAAACTTACCGGAGACGGCGCGGCAGAGGCGGATGGATCTCTGGTATGTTCAGGGTGATGCAGCGGCCAAGGTTGGGGACGATGTACGGACGGCGTCGGCACAGAGCTCGAAGGCGCTGGGGCGGCGACAGGAAGAAGACAAAGAAACAAAGGCATGGGCGGGAGAATGGAAACCCTAACCCGCACGGGTCATATTTAAAAGGAGGTTAAGGAAGGCGTGAAAATCCAGGCGATGACACCGTTCGACCGAGGCGGACGCCTCAGTTCTTGGGATGACAGTTAAGTGAAAGATTTGGTGACACGTCAGCAGATCTCATGACATCACGCCGGTTCATTTCCGGGCGACTCGCCAAAAGTGGAAGAGAAGGATGAAGTGAGCAAGCTCAGTTCAACCTGGGGCCTAATGTTGGGGACATGACCCGCCGAAGAGGCTCCGGGTCATGATATTGGCTCACGAAACGGCCCAAAGGTGAGTCGTAATGTTAATTGGCCCAGGAAGATAGGCGGCTCACGGTGTGGGCCGTACGACGGCCCGGACTGAGAAGACCCGGGCATGCAAGGTGACTCACAGATGACTTGGGCAAGAAGATAGAGAGAGACTCGGTTAGCAATTGTAACGACCCGGATGTTCTGACCTCTGATATAAGCGCAGACCCGGGGTGACTTAGAGGACAGGCAATCGAGAACTAGGTCAATCTTTTAGCTCCTTGTAATCGATACGCAAGTAATACAAGCACAAGCAGGACGTAGGCTGTTACCTCGATTTGAGGGGCCGAACCTGGGTAAACCCGTGTCTTTGGTCCCAATTAACCCCTTTGAGTCCACCTCATTGGCGATGGCCTCGAACCAAAGTCCGTTCACCCGGACATCTGCGTGATAAAACCACGACACAATGGGAGTTGGTCATTTGCACGGTTAGTCATAAAACCCTACATAAAACTTAGGGATCACTGAATATGGTATGTTTGATTCCATGCAATAGTTTCTTGATATAGAGATGATAATGTGTGGGGGGTACTAGTGGTTGACTATGTTTAGTAAGATATTTGTGTTAAGGTTTGTGATTCCATAAGCATGCACGTATAGTCTCCCTTCATGCTAGGAAGTTGGAGCACAATTTATCCTTGATTGTCTATCTTTGTGTAGGGGCGCATGATGGTTAACTCCTACCAACCTCCCCCATAGGGGCATGCGTAGTAATACTTTGCTTAGAGGCCTAATAAACTTCTGCAATAAGTATATGAGCTCTTTATGACTGTTGTGAGTCCATGGATTATGCGCACTCTTACCTTTTCGCAATTTTCTAGCCTCTACGGTATCGTGCATTGCCCTTTCTCAACTCGAGAGTCGGTGCAAACTTCGCGGGTGCATCCAAACCCCGTGATATGATATGCACTATCACACATAAGCCTTATTATATCTTCCTAAAAACATCCACCATACCTACCTATTATGGCATTTCAATAGCCATTTCGGGGTATATTGCCATCCAACTTCCACCTCTTCCGTTTTGATGACTTGAGCATTCATTGTCATATTGCTATACATGATTATAGGATAGCTAACATGATGTTTCCATGTCTTGTCCGTTTTTTGATATCTTTTCTACGCTAGATCATTGCATTCATATAGAGTCATACTTTGAGTTATAATATTGAGTTGTAAGTAAATATAAGTGTGATGATCATCATTATTAGAGCATGTCCCAGTGAGGAAATGATGATGGAAATTATGATTCCCCCACAGGTCGGGATGAGGCTCCGGACAAAGAAAAAAAATTAAAAAAATAAAAAATAAAAAATGGAAAAATGGAGAAAAATGGGAGATAAAGAGAGAAGGGGCATGCTAATTCCACAATTGTGCTTCAAAGTAGCACCATGTTTTTCATATAGAGAGTCTCCTATGTTGTCACTTTCATATACTAGTGGAAATTTTTATTATAGAGTTAGATGCACACCCACTTAGTTTTCATATTGAGCTATCATACACCTATAGCTCTTAGTGCATTCGTTGCATGGTAATCCCTAATCATCACATTGATATCTATCGATGGGCATCTCCATAGCCTGTTGATATGTTGAGTTGATGCGAGACTTTCTTCTCCACTTTTACCCCTTTGAAACCTAACACCACATTCTATTCCACCCATAGTGCTATATCCATGGCTTGCGCTCATGTATTGTGTGAGAGTTGAAAATGTTGAAGCACGTTAAAAAGTATGAACCAATTGCTTGCCTGACACCGGGGTAGTACATGATTTATACTTTTTGCTAAGAAGCTAGAGCATGACAAGGCTATATGAATTTGTAGGGATAATGTTCTTTAGCCTTGATATTTTGAAAAACATGATTGTTTGTTAGGATGCCTGAGTATTAAAGTCTTCATGTCAAAACTAGACTATTTCTTTGAATCACTTATATCTTAATATTCATAAAATGATTATATATATGATCAATATTATGCTAGATAGAATTCCACATCAAAAATTATCTTTTTTTTATCATTTATCTACTCGAGGACGAGCAGGAATTAAGCTTGGGGATGTTGATATGTCTCCGTCGTATCTATAATTTTTGATTGTTTCATGCCAATATTATACAAATTTCACATAGGTTTGGCAACAATTTATATGATTTATTGGACTAACCAATTGACCCAGTGCCCGGTGCCAGTTCCTGTTTTTGTTTTGCAGAAATTTCTTATCAAACGAAGTCCAAATGAAATAAAACAATTACGGAGATTTTTTTGGAATATTTGTAAATTTTGAGAAGTGCAATTAAGCAAACGGAGGACCATGGCGAGCACGGTACACAAGGGCGCGGGTCAGGGCCCGAATGCGCCCTGGTGGACCGTGCCCAACTTGTATCTGAGTTGGATCTCTCCTTCAGCCACAAGAAAGCTAATTTTTGATAAAAATCCCCTCAAAATTTCAGCCCGATCACAGTTACGGATCTCCAAGAATATAAGAATCGGTTTTCGGCCAGAAAAAACATGACACATAAGAGAACAGAGAGAGAGATCCAATCTCGGAGGGGCTCCCGCCCCTCCACCACCATGTAGGCCATGGACCAGAGGGGGAACTATCCTCTCATCTAGGGGGGCAAGGAAGAAGAAGAAGGAGGGGCATCTCTCCCCCTCTCTCCCGGTGGCGCCGGAACGCCGCCGGGGCAAGGATCGTGACGACGATTTACATCAACAATCATGCTACCGTCAACACCAACTTTCTCCCCCTCTTGCAGCGGTGTAACACCTCTCTTCCCCGCTGTAGTCTCTACTTAAACATGGTGCTCAGCTCCATATATTATTTCACAATGATATTTGTCTATCATATGATGTTTGAGTAGATCTTTTTTGTCCAACGGGTTAATTGTGGTATGATATTATGTATGTGAGTCGTATGTTGATATGGTGTTGTCCTATGGTGCCCTCTCTGTCGCGCAATCATGAGGGATCCTTGTTGTAGGGTGTTGCAATATGTTCATGATTCTCTTATAGTGGGTTGCTTGAGTGACAGAAGCATAAACCCGAGTAAGGGGGTTGTTGTGTATGGGAGTAAAGAGGACTTGATACTTAAGGCTATGGTTGGGTTTTACCTTAATGATCTTTAGTAGTTGCAGATGCTTGCTGGAGTTCCAATCATAAGTGCATATGGTCCAAGCACGTAAAGTATGTTAGCGTGTGCCTGTCCCTCATTGCATATAACAAGTATTTGTCGTATTATATTCAATTGCCTATGGACAATATTTCTCTTGCGTTACACAAAAATCTTGTTACAAAACTATTTACTTTTATTGTTCTTTTATTAAAATAACACCTAGCTTTTATTTCCATGTTCTTTATTATCTTGCAAAGTACTTCTAGTTTTATTCCCACAAAGTAGTTTCATACTTGTTCTAGGTAAAGCAAGCATTAGCATGCGTAGAGTTGTATCGGTGGTCGATAGAACTTGAGAGAATATTAATTCTACCTTTAGCTCCTCATTGGGTTCGACACACTTACTTATCGAAAAAGGCTACAAACGACCCCCTACACTTGTGGATTATCACACGTGAAGAAGTATGAACCAAATGCCTGACTTGAAACCGGGGTGCTCATGATTTGTACTTGTGTTAGGAAGACGAATGTTACTTGTGAGATGTGTTGGGTTTTTCCCCGAAGAGAAAGGGTGAAGCAATATAGTAGCAATAATTATTTCCCTCAGTGAGAACAAAGGTTATCAAAACAGTAGGAGAATCATGACAACTTCACGTCAACAATACATGCACACACAAAACCAAACACTTGCACGCAACGAGGGCAAGACGGTTGTCAAGCCCCTTGAACTTGTTACTTGCAAGGATTAGTTCTGATAGTGATAGATAAAGAAATAAAAACTAAAATAAAAAAAAGTAAATAAATTGCAGCATGGTTTTAGGGTTTTAGCAATATAATTTAAATAGACCCAGGGCCATAGTTTTTCACTAGAGGCTTCTCTCTCGAACACATAGTATACGGTAGGTAGAAAAATTACTGTTGGACAATTGATAGAAAAGCGCATAGTGATGATGTTATTCACGGCAATGATCATGTACATAGGCATCATGTCCATGACAAGTAGACCGATAAGATTCTGCACCTACTACTATTACTCCACTTAGAGAGCGCTTTTATGCTTGCCTTTCTAGGTATTGAGTTCATATGAAACAGAGTAACATATTAAGCAAGATGACATGATGTAGACAAAGTAAGACAAGTAATATGTTCAAACCCCGTCATTTTATCCTTAGCGACAACAATACAATATGTGTCTTGTCCCCTTCTGTTAGTGGGATATAGAGCACCAAAAGATTGAACCCACTATTATGCACCCCTCCCGGTGAAGATAAATCAATCTAGTTGGACAAACCAAACATAGATCGGAGAGAATACAAAGCTATGATAATCATGCATAATAAAGTTCAGTAAAGACTCAATTACTTCCAATAAATAATCTCATTATAAACCCGCAATTCATTGGATCTCAACAAACGCACCACAAAATAAGATTACATCAAATAGATCATCGCGAGAATCATGAAGAACATCATATTGAAGATCAAGGAGAGAGAATATGCCATCAAACTACTAGTTATCGAGCCGTTAGTCTGTGGTGAACTACTCACACATCATCATGGAGACAGCAAGGTTGATGTAGATGGCCTCCATGCTGGATTCCCCCTCCGGCAGAGTACTACCGGAAAAGGTCTCTAGAATGGGATCGCGGAAGAAGATAGGCTTGCGGCAGCAGAAAAAGTGTTTCGGGTGTCTCTCTGTTGGTTTTGGGATAACTAATGATATATAGAAGTCCAATTAGGTCGGGAGGTGCCATAGGGGGGCAATGAGTTGTGGCAGCGCACCCTCAAGGGTAGAGCGCGCTTCCTGGGTCTCTTTTGGTCCAAAAATAACTCTCATAAATTTTATACAATTTGGACTCCGTTTGATATTGATTTTCTAAAAAAGTACAAAAACGGGAACTGGCTCTAGGCGATGGGTTAATAGTTTAGCCCCAAAAAACGATATAAAATAGCATGTAAATGCATATAAAGTATCTAATATTGATAATATAATAGCATGAAACAATCAAAAATTATACATATGTCAGAGACGTATCAACGGAGTCATGCCATCCTTACATAATTCAATGAGTAGGCATAACATTCGTTAAGCGTCATATATTTGGAAAATAGTAATGATTATGTTCTAATATTCAATTATTCATGTATATTATATTATTATATTGATATTGACTACTTCATCATTTGCCAATATTCATTCCTTACAAAATATTACACGATAAACACGCTAGGTAGCATTCAACATCAAAATTCTGTTTTTATCATTTACCTACTCGAGGACGAGCAGGAACTAAGCTTGGGGATGCTGGTACGTCTCCAACGTATCTATAATTTTTAACTGTTTCATGCTATTATATTATCAATCTTAGATACTTCTATTATAATTTTGTATCATTTTTGGGAACTAGCCTATTAATCCGGTGCCTACTGCCAGTTGGTATTTTTTTCCTGTTATTGGTTTTTGAGAAAATCCATATCAATCGAAGTCGAAATGCTACTGATTTTTTTGACTATTTTTTCTAGACATAAGTGACCCTAGAAGCTTCTGGGGGTGTCCAGATGACAAACGAGTAAGGGCAAGACAACATGGCGCTCCCGAGGGTAGGCGTGCCCTGTTGCCTTGTGGGCCCCACATGGATCCGTTTGACTGAATTCCACTTCTATAAAATCCCAAATATTCCAAAAACCCTAGAGAGCCTCCCAAAACTATTTTTCCGCCGCTACAAGTCTTTGTTCTTCTGTGATCCCATCTGGAGGCCTTTTTTGGCACCCTGACGAAAGGGGAATCGATCACGGAGGGCTTCTACATCAACCTTGCGGCCTCTATGATGATGTATGATTATTCTACCATAGACCTACGGGTCTGTAGTGATTATATATATGGCTTCTTCTCTCACTTTTATCTTCAATACCATGTTTTCTTTGGAGATCTATTCGATGTGATCCTTTTGTGCGGTGTGTTTGTTGGGATCCGACGAATTGTGAGTTTATGATCAGATTATTCACTGAAAGTAGTTGAGTCAATTATGAACTTTATTGTGTGTGATTTATATAACTATGTAAATCTTACCGATCTATGTATTTTCTTTGGCCAAGTTGATCTATCGATCTTCAGTGGAAGTGGTTAATAGTAGTGGGTACAATTTTGTGGTGTCCTCACCAAGTGACAGCAAGGGTAGCAAGGCACATATTGTGTTGTTGCCACTAAGGATAAAACAACGGGGTCTGAACATATTTCTTATCTTTCTTTGTCTACATTATTTCATCTTGTTTAAAGTGTTGCTCCATTTTGTTATGAACTTAATACCGTAGATGCAGGCAGGCGTCATTCTATTGGTGGAGTAATGGTAGTAGATCCAGACATGAGTCGGTCTACTGGTCACGGATGTAATTTGTATGTATATGATCATGTCATGAGTAACGTCGTAACTATGCGTTTTTCTATCAATTACTCACCAGTAATTTCTTTACCCACCGTATGTTATGCTAAAAGAGAAGCCTCTAGTGAATACTATAGCCCTAGGGTCAACTTCAATCATATTAGCAAAAACTAAAATATATTACTGCACTTTATTTACTTTTATTTTACTTTGAAAATATATGTCTATCACTATTAGATTTAATCCTTGGTTCCAACAAGTACAAGATGATTGACAACCCTCTTGCCTGCGTTGGGTGCAAGTATTTTCTCTTTTGTGTGTCGATGCTGCTAACAATTTGCTTGCTTGTTCTCCTATTCGTTCGATAAACCTTGGTTCTTAACCAAAGGAAATATTTTTCGCTACCTTAATACATCACCCTTCCTCTTCGGGAAAAATCCTAATGCATCTCAAGTAGCAATGGGTCGCCAGTGCACTGTAATATGGGTGACGCAAACAACCCGAGAGGTATAACGGGCCATAATTGGGTTGGCAGCCTAACTGGTTAAAGGTGAGCAAATCTTATGAGGCCTAACACAACTAAAAATACTATGGGTCAACCTAACTCGGCGAAGTCATCATGAGTCGTTCAGGGGCTGCAATGGTTCATGGGCTTTAAATGGGCCTACAATCAGTTCGAACCATTAGCACGCTGAAAGGTATGGCTGACCCAAAATAACCATGTGTTGTTAACATGCCCAACTAATCCTCGGGACATACTTATCCCAAACACACGAGTAATCATTAACACGCCAAAATAAACACGGGGCCATATGTGTCTCAAACATACTAGGGGTCGTTAACAGGCCAAAAGACAACACGGGCCTTAAATGGACCACAAGAAGCCACATGTCTTTAACAACATGAAAGGTAGGCTCAGTTGGAATTATGCCAACAAGACAAAGGGTCATTAATGGGCTAAAAAATACATCGAATCTTAATTGACCTAATTATATCACAAGTCGTTAACAAGACCAAACCAACTTGCGCCATAAATGGGCTGAAACATGCCACACGCCTTTAACATGCCGAAAGTCGGGACGGTAACAGCCTGAAAGTCATGTCGGACCACAAATGAGCCCAAGTGTACCACGAGTTGTTAACAGCTTGAAATACACGTGAACATGGAAATTCACCGAACTCTACAATGGGCCGCTAATAGGCCAAAACACGCACCGGCCAAAAAACGGCACAATTCCACCATGGGAGGCTTATAGGTCAACCATTGGACAACACATGGGTGAAAGTATACAACATGCCTTTAACTGGGTGAAATACACAGCAGACAGTTAACGGTCCATGACTACCGACGGGCCACAAATATGATAAATGTCTAACGGGCCGGTGACGGGCTGAATTGGCACTAGTCCTCTTGTGCCATATGGATCGAGGTTATAAATGGGTTATTGGTGACCCACAAGTATAGGGGATCAACAAAATCTTTGAAAAAAGTATTTTTCTCAAATTTATTGATTTGACACAAGAGGGGCCAAATAATATTTGTAAGTGTTGGTGCTAAATCGAGCATATGTCATGGTAGGGGTCATAAGCTAGGTGTCTTGGAGCAATGGTAACATGGACACATGATTTTATCCAGGTTCGGACTCTCTCGAAGAGATAATTTCTATGTCATGCTCTTGATTGTACTGATATAGGGGGTAGTACATATTACATGTATCTACCACGAGAATGTTGTGTATGATTCTAAGGATCTAAAATATGATATATCGACTAGCCTCGCCTTGGCTTATATAATGTACCATAGGCCTAGGATAACAAGAGTCCTAGTCGGATACGTCGGTGTAGGGGAGTCTTCGGCTTGCGTGTCAAGTCTTGTGGAATCTCCCTTGTATACACTATGGGACGCCCGAAGAATCCCATCAGTGAATAGCCATGGGATTCCTTGGCCCGACCCACCTGGTCAAGAAATCATGGGGTGAGTACCCCCTAGTCCAAGACACCATCAGTAGCCCCTGAACCGGTCTTCAAGTTGGGGACGCTCCTAGGTTCTTCTGAATTATTCTTTGTCTTCGGTCGTTGGTCTTGAAAGCCGGTTCAACAATCTTCCCATCTCTGATCTTGAGGATCGCAGAGGTGAATCCGAAGAGTTCACATATCAGGTATCCGAGGAGTTCACACGTCGGGCGTCCGAGGAACCCTTTTAAGTTCTCAACCTTTATCAATGCCTTACTGTTATTATGCGGACCCCGGGTTCAAAGTTTTTCCCGTGCGGCGGTGTACTCGTGTTGCATAGCTCCAACGCGGGACTATATCTCAGGTGTCTTTTTGCAATTGAACTCCAATGCCGATCTGCATGCAAGTTGTCACAGATTACCTCGATATTAAAAAAATTGAAGGAATTCAACCAAGCTTAATGTCGGAAACGTCCTCTATGGAACTATCCACTCGCATCTGACCTTTATGATGAACCGCCACCTCGCTCTAGGGATGATTTTTTGCTGTTTTTATTGGTGTAATTTATTGCCGAGATGTATAGACAATAGCCCTTAAGGTGTGTGACGGTCTAAAATCCGACATGCACCTGAAGGAAAACATAAAACAGTTGGTTCCAGTAGCTCCTGAGACTCGGGTCGATTCGCAAAATTGACCTGAGGATCAAGTCTTAGCTCGGTAACATACTTAGGAATGGAAACATGGCTTGCATAGTGTCCAAGACTCAAGTTGATTGCAGTCAGCCAACCTGAGGATCCTAATCTCCTCGGAAATTGTATTGCAGTTAAATTTTCTGCATTGAATCATCAGTGTAGTAGCCCTCGTGCCACTCGTCAGGTGGCAATACCTGATCAGGGGATCGATGTAACCCTTTATTGGATTTTAATTAAGAAGCACAAAGCGTGTATCCTAGTAGCCCTTGAGACTTAATTTGGGCACGGGTGGCCGGATTGAGGATCGACATTCGTTTGACACAACAGTTAGTTTTGTTTAACACATACTTCTCGAGAAGAGAGTAAAGATCTTCTAAAGGAGCCGGAGCTAGCGAGAGTCGAGCTTGCCAAGTCACAAAAATAAGTGTCTAGTATCAAGAGGTTCACCAATTAGGCACATGGTAAGTTTAATACTTGACCTATGCTACCAAGATGATGATTACATGTGCTCGAGAAGCATGTGGCATGGCAAAGACACACTATCGTCTGTTGAGACCAAAGAGATTGCCAAGGTCGGCCCCAAAGGTACTGATAGAAAGGAAATTAAGGCCAATGGGAATTATGAGAACAACATGCCTGGTGCTTGGCTAACCGAACATGATTGTATTCTCGACGCCCTTATAAATGGCCTTGAATAAATTATGTAAACAATTTATGTTGAATGCTAACTTTATGTATTTATGTACTTTTGTCATTTTGAATACTCGTATCAGCAGATTTTATACTCCGTTAACCAGCCATCGGCTTCTACCTCGTTGGCTAGAGGCCGCAGAGTGTTCCCAATGTTGTCCTGAGTCCTCGAGCAACATTTGTAGGGAACAAGGCAGTCTGGCCAAAAAGCCTTGCTGAGATTTATCTTATATTGCTATTTAACACAAGTCGCATCTTCCACAAAAAATAGTTCTTGTAGCAGTTTCTTTTGTTGGAATGTCATGTTAATCACGACGAATTACCCGATATCCCTTGGCGTAATAGGTAGGCTCTATACCTTACATATAGCGCCCTTTAAAAACGCCTTGATTTTCATTTCCTTCATTGTCGACCAATCATATTCTTGTGGCCGCTATCTTTCGGCTTCACCCATTCGAGGCACTTCCCAGGTTGATCCGAAAGTAATAATTATACAGGTGCTTCCTTTACCCCTTAGTCTAATTCATTGGAAATGTAAGGGGTAAGCACAGCAGCCAGACCACCGAGAAAATCTCAAGTCAAATTGATACATATTGTGGCTCTATAACGGGAAGGAACACTCGTATATTCAAAACAAATGTTGAGGATAAGATGGGCTCTCCAGGAGCTTCGAGGTGTCCGTGCCGAGATGCCTCAAGGATCCGTCGGTACATTTTATTAGATTCTTTCATAGGTTCAAAGTGTTTTATACCAAAAAATCGAGATAAGTATTATGTAGCTTTTTGAAAGTCTACGGAATTGCTTTCTTATTAGTGATTCACACAAGTTGAGCACCATTATGAAAGCAAGTTTTGTGACTTATCGAAAAGTCTTTTGTTTTACACATGTAAACTTTATGGACAATACTTCGGACCGGACCATCGAATTTGCACATGTTGCGATAGTCAGCCTTAGGCTGTTTTGCAGCTTTATCCTATACGTTATTTTGACTCGACCATGAACTTTTAAGATGTGTCGTTGCTCAGTTGTCGACTTCTACCCCTTAGTAAAAACTACTTAGGGTGTTCCCTTTCTGATTACAACCCTTAATACATGTCTTGGTGTCTAGAGGTGGTTATATCAGTGGAAACCAGACAATCAAACTTGTAGGGCTAAAACATACACTCAGTCGTAGGAGCATTAGGTGGGTGTAACACTACCTATGGTTCACCGACCGATTCATGTGTTGGGAAACGTTGCATGGGAAAAAAAACTTTCTTACGCACATGCAAGATCTATCCATGGTGATGAGCATCTACGAGAGGGAGAGTGGATCTACATACCCTTGTAGATCGCTAAGCGGGAAGCATTAAGAAACGAGGTTGGTGTAGTCGAACGTTTTCGCGATCCAAATCACCGTGCGTCCCACGATCCAATCACGATCCGTCCCACAATCCAATCATGATCCGTCCCGCGATCCAATCACGATCCGTCCCACGAACTTGATCACGATCCTTCCGATCTAGCGCCGAACGGACGGCACCTCCGCGTTCAGCACACGTACAGCTTGATGACGATCTCCACCGTCTCGATCCAGCAAGAAGGAGTGGAGAGGAAGAAGAGTTCTCCGGCAGCGTGACGGCGCTCCGGCGATGGTGGTGGAGCTATTCTGGCAGGGCTTCGCCTAAGCACTGCAGAAATCCGATCTAGAGGAGAAACTATGCACTGGAGGAACTGGTAGCACGTGGCTGAAAAACTAGTGCAAAAACCCTCAATACCACCAGTATATATAGGAGGAAGAGAGGAGAGGAGGCAGCCTTGGCTTCCCAAGCCAAGGGCTTCGGCCGAACCAAGGGTGGAGGTGGAGTCCACCTCCAATCCTAGTAGGACTAGGATTCACCTTCTTTTTTGCCTTTTTCCACTTTTTTTTCTTTGGCCTTTTTCCTCCAGACTCATGGGACTCTTTTGGATGTTCCACCAGCCCACTAAGGGCTGGTTTACACCCTCCTACAGCCCATGTAGCCTCTTGGGTCGAAATACCCCTCCCGGTGGCCTCCCGATACACTACCGATGAGCCCGAAACTTTTTCGGCGACCAAAACAGGACTTCCTATATATAAATCTTTACCTCCGGACCATTCCAGAGATCCTCGTGACATCCGGGATCTCATCCGGGACTCCGAACAAACTTCGGTCACCACCATACATAACTCTATACTACCGAAACGTCACCAAACCTTAAGTGTTCAGACCCTACGGGTTCGAGAACTATGTAGACATGACCGAGACACCTCTACGGTCAATAACCAATGGTGGGACCTGGATGTCCACATTGGTTCCTACATATTCTACAAAGATCTTTATCGGTCGAACCTCTATGTCAAGTATTCAGTTAATCCCATATGATGTTCCCTTTGTTCTTCGGTATGTTACTCGCCCGAGATTCGATCGTCGGTATCTCCATACCTAGTTCAACCTTGTTACTGACAAGTCTCTTTACTTGTTCCGTAATACAAGATCCCGTAACTAACACTTAGTCACATTGCTTGCAAGGCTTATTGTGATGTTGTATTACCGAGTGGGCCCTGAGATACCTCTCCGTCACACAGAGTAACAAATCCCAGTATTGATCCATGCCAACTCAACAAACACCCTCGGAGACACCTGTAGAGCACCTTTATAGTCACCCAGTTATGTTGTGACGTTTGATACACACAAGGTACTCCTTTGATTTCCCTGAGTTGCATGATCTCATGGTCATAGGAACATATACTTGACATGCAGAAAACAGTAGCAATAAACTGACACGATCATAAGCTAAGTTTGTAGTTTGGGTCTTGTCCATCACATCATTCTCCTAATGATGTGATCCCTTTATCAAATGACATCTCATGTCCATGGCTAGGAAACCTTAACCATCTTTCGATCAACGAGCTAGTTCACTAGAGGCATACTAGGGACATTGTGTTTGTCTATGTATCCACACATGTATCCATGTTTCCAATTAATACAATTCTAGCATGGACAATAAACAATTATCATGAACAAGGAAATATAATAATAAACACTTTATTTATTGCCTCTAGGGCATATTTCCAACAGTCTCCCACTTGCACTAGAGTCAATAATCTAGCTCACATCACTATGTGATTTACATTGTAATGAATCGAACACCCATATAGTTCTGGTGTTGATCATGTTTAGCTCTTGGAAGAGGTTTAGTCAACGGGTCTGCAACATTCAGATCCATGTGCACTTTGCAAATATTTATGTCCTTCTCCTCGATGTAATCGCGGATGGAGTTGAAGCGTCACTTTATGTGTCTGGTCCTCTTGTGAAACCTTGGTTCCTTGGCTAGAGCAATGGCACCAGTGTTGTCACAAAACAGGTTCATTGGATTCAGTGCACTAGGCACTACTCCAAGATCTGTCGTGAACTGCTTCATCCAGACACCTTCCTTCGCCGCCTCCGAGGCTGCGATGTACTCCGCTTCGCACGTAGAATCGGCTACCACACTTTGCTTGGAACTGCACCAGCTTACCGCTCCCCCGTTAAGAATAAATACGTATCCGGTTTGTGACTTAGAGTCGTCCGGATCAGTGTCAAAGCTTGCATCGACGTAACCCTTTACGACGAGCTCTTCATCACCTCCATAAACGAGAAACATTTCCATAGTCCTTTTCAGGTACTTAAGGATATTCTTGACCGCTTGTCAGTGCTCCATTCCAGGATCACTTTGAAACCTTCCAGCCATACTTATGGCAAGGCTGACATCGGGTCTTGTGCATAGCATTTCATACATGATAGAGCCTATGGCTGAAGCATAGGGGATGACACTCATCTTTTCTCTATCTTCCGCAGTTACTGGGCATTGAGTCTTACTCAACTTCACACCTTGTAACACAGGCAAGAACCCCTTCTTGGACTGATCCATTTTGAACTTCTTCAAAACTTTATCAAGGTATGTGCTCTGTGAAAGTGCTATTAAGCGTCTCGATCTATCTCTATAGATCTTAATGCCTAATATGAAAGCAGCTTCTCCTAGGCCCTTCAATGAAAAACTCTTGTTCAAATATTCCTTCACGCTTTCCAGCATTTCTATATTGTTTCCAATCAGCAATATGTCATCCACATATAATACTAGAAACGCTATAGAGCTCCCACTCACTTTCTTGTAAATACAAGCTTCTCCGTAAACTTGTATAAACTCAAACGCTTTGATCACCTCATCAAAGCGCTTATTCCAACTCCGAGATGCTTGCACCAGTCCATAAATGGATCGCTGGAGTTTGCAAACTTTGTCAGCATTCTCTGGATCGACAAAACCTTCGGGTTGCATCATATACAACTCTTCCTCAAGGAAACCGTTGAGAAACGCTGTTTTGACATCCATCTGCCAAATTTCATAGTCGAAATAAGCAGCTATTGCTAACATGATTCTGACAGGCTTAAGCATCGCTACGGGTGAGAAAGTCTCATCGTAGTCAACACCTTGAACTTGTGAAATACCCTTTGCCACAAGTCGAGCTTTATAGATGGTGACATTACTGTCGGCGTCTGTCTTCTTCTTAAAGATCCATTTGTTCTGAATGGCCTTTCACCCTTCAGGTAATACTTCCAAAGTCCATAATTTGTTTTCATACATGGATCCCATCTCGGATTTCATGGCCTCTAACCATTTCTCGAAATCTGGGCCCATCACTGCTCCTCCATAGCTCATAGGTTCATTGTTGTCCAACAACATGACCTCCAAGACAGGGTTGCCATACCACTCAGGGGTAGTACGCGGCCTTGTCGACCTACAAGGTTTAATAGCAGCTTGATCCAAAGCTTCATGATCCTCATCATTAACTTCCATTTCTACCGTTGCAGGTTCCACAGGAACATCTTTTTGCGCCGCTCTACTTTTTGGTTGAAATAAAGGTTCAATAACATCATCAAGCTCTATTTTCCTCCCACTCAATTCTTTCGAGAGAAACTCTTTCTCAAGAAATGTTCCGTTCTTAGCAACAAACACTTTGCCTTTGGATCTGAGATAGAAGGTATACCCGACTGTCTCTTTCGGGTATCCTATGATGACGCATTTCTCCGCTTTGGGTTCTAGCTTTTCAGGCTGAAGCTTTTTGACATAAGCATCACATCCCCAAACTTTAATAAACGACAACTTTAGCTTCTTGCCAAACCATAGTTCATATGGCGTCGTCTCAACGGATTTTGATGGTGCCCTATTTAAAGTGAATGCAGTTGTCTCCAATGCATAACCCCAAAACGATAGTGGCAAATCAGCAAGAGACATCACAGAACCCACCATATCTAATAAGGTTCGATTACGACGTTCGGACACACCATTACGCTGTGGTGTTCCGGGCGGTGTCAACTGTGAAACAATTCCACACTGTCTTAAGTGACTGCCAAACTCATAACTCAGATATTCACCTCCTCGGTTAGATCGCAGGAACTTAATCTTCTTGTTACGATGATTCTCAACTTCACTCTGAAATTGCTTGAACTTTTCAAACGTTTCAGACTTGTGTTTCATTAAGTAAATATACCTATATCTACTTAAGTCATCAGTGAAGGTGAGAAAATAACGATATCCACCACGCGCTGTAACATTCATTGGACCGCACACATCAGTATGTATGATTTCCAATAAGTCACTCGCCCGTTCCATTGTTCCGAAGAACGGCGTTTTAGTCATCTTGCTCATGAGGCATGGTTCACATGTGTCAAGTGATTCAAAATCAAGTGACTCCAAAAGTCCATCAGCATGGAGCTTCCTCATGCGTTTTACACCAATATGACCTAAACGGCAGTGCCACAAGAAAGTGGTACTATCATTATCAACTCTACATCTTTTGGCATCAATGTTATGAACATGTGTGTCATCACTATCAAGATTCAATATGAATAAACCCCTAACATTGGGTGCATGACCATAAAAGATATTACTCATATAAATAGAACAGCCTTTATTCTCTGATTTAAATGAGTAACCGTCTCGCAATAAACAAGATCCAGATATAATGTTCATGCTTAACGTAGGCACTAAATAACAATTATTCAGGTTCATCACTAATCCCGATGGTAATCAAAGAGAGAGCGTGCCGACGGCGATCACATCAACCTTGGAACCATTTCCCACGCGCATTGTCACTTCGTCCTTTGCCAGCCTTCGTTTATTTCGTAGTTGCTGCTTTGAGTTGCAAATGTGAGCAACCGAACCGGTATCAAATACCCAAGCACTACTACGAGAGCTAGTAAGGTACACATCAATAACATGTATATCATATATACCTTGTTTGTCGTTGGCCGCCTTCTTGTCAGCCAGGTACATGGGGCAGTTCCGCTTCCAGTGACCAGTTCCCTTGCAATGAAAGCACTCAGTTTCTGGCTTGGGTCCATGCTTGGGCTTGTTTACAGGAGTAGCAGCTGCTTTGCCATCCTTCTTGGTTTTACCCTTCTTGCCCTTGCCTTTGACTTTGCCATTTTTCTTGAAACTAGTGGTTTTATTGACCATCAACACTTGATGTTCTTTCTGGATTTCAGACTCAGCAACTTTTAGCATCGCAAACAGCTCAGCGACTGACTTGTTCATCCCATGCATGTTATAGTTCATCACAAAGCTCTTGTAACTAGGTGGCAATGATTGAAGAACTCTGTCAGTGATCGCCTCTAGCGGAAGGGCAATTCCCAACTCCGCTAGACGAGTTGAATCCCGAGACATTCTGAGTATATGTTCACTGATAGACCCGTTCTCCTCCATATTGCAAGCATAGAACTTACCGAAGGTTTCATACCTCTCGATCCGGGCATTCTTCTGAAAGATAAACTTCAACTCCTGGAACATCTCATATGCTCCATGACGTTCAAAACGTCTTTGAAGTCCCGGTTCTAAGCCATACAATATTGCACACTGAACTATTGAGTAATCTCTAGTACGTGCCTCCCAAGCGTTCTTAACGTCTTTGGAGGTCATGTCTTCTAGTTGGTCACCAACAGGTGCATCAAGGACATATGATTTCTGGGAAGCCGTGAGGATAATCCTCAGATTAAGGGCCCAGTTAACAAAGTTACTTCCATCATCTTTCAACTTAGCTTTCTCTAGGAACGCATTAAAATTCAGGGGTGCTACTACGCGAGCCATTGATCTACAACATAAATATGCAAAGTTTACTTAGACTATTGTTCAAGATAATGAGTTTAGTTAATCAAATAACTAAAGCTCCCACTCAAATTGACATCCCTCAGGTCATCTGAGTGTCACATGATCCAAATCCACCAACTCACGTCCGATCATCACATGAGTTGAGATGGCTTCAATGGTGAACATCATTATGTTGATCATATCTATTATATGACTCATGTTCGACCTTTTGGTCTCTTGTGTTCCGAGTCCATGTCTGTACATGCTAGGCTCGTCAAGTTTAACCCAAGTGTTCTGTGCGTGCAACACTGGCTTGCACCCGTTGTATGTGAACGTAGAGTCTATCACACCCGATCATCACGTGGTGTCTCAACACGACGAACGTTCGCAACGGTGCACACTCGGGGAGAACACAATTTATCTTGAAATTTAAGTGAGGGATCACCTTATAATGATACCGTCGTCCTAAGCAAAACAAGGTGCATAAAAGGATTAACATCACATGCGATTCATAAGTGACATGATATGGCCATGAACTTGTGCTTTTGATCTCCATCTAGAAAGCACCGGCATGATCTCCATCGTCATCGGCATGACACCATGATCATCTCCATCAACGTGTCGACATCGGGGTTGTCGTGCCCAACATGCTTCTACTACTATTGCTACCGTTTAGAGATAAAGTAAAGCATTACATAGCGCTTAATGATTGACACGCGGGTCATACAATAATTAAAGACAACCCTATGGCTCCTGCCGGTTGCCGTACTCATCGACATGCAAGTCGTGATAATCTATACATCACATGATCATCTCATACATCACATATATTTTCTTACGCACACGCACGATCTATCCATGGTGATGAGCATCTATGAGAGGGAGAGTGGATCTACATACCCTTGTAGATCGCTAAGCGGGAAGCGTTAAGAAACGCGGTTGGTGTAGTCGAACGTCTTCGCGATCCAAATCACCATGTGTCCCGCGATCCAATCACGATCCGTCCCGCGATCCAATCACGATCCGTCCCACGAACTTGATCACGATCCTTCCGATCTAGCGCCGAACGGACGACACCTCCGCGTTCAGCACACGTACAGCTTGATGACGATCTCCACCGTCTTGATCCAGCAAGAAGGAGTGGAGAGGAAGAAGAGTTCTCCGGCAGCGTGATGGCGCTTCGGCGATGGTGGTGGAGCTATTCCGGTAGGGCTTCGCCTAAGCACTGCAGAAATCCGATCTAGAGGAGAAACTATGCACTGGAGGAATGGCTAGCACGTCGCTAAAAAACTAGTGCAAAAACCCTCAATACCACAAGTATATATAGGAGGAATAGAGGAGAGGAGGCAGCCTTGGCAAGTCTCTTTACTCGTTCCGTAATACAATATCCTATAACTAACACTTATTCACATTGCTTGCAAGGCTTATTGTGATGTTGTATTACCGAGTGGGCCCAGATATACCTCTCCATCACACGGAGTAACAAATCCCAGTATTGATCCATGCCAACTCAACAGACACCCTCGGAGACTCCTGTAGAGCACCTTTATAGTCACCCAGTTACGTTGCGACGTTTGATACACACAAGGCACTCCTCCGATGTCCGTGAGTTGCATGATCTCATGGTCATAGGAACATATACTTGACATGCAGAAAACAGTAGCAATAAACTGAGACGATCATAAGCTACGTTTGTAGTTTGGGTCTTGTCCATCACATCATTCTCCTAATGATGTGATAACGTTATCAAATGACATCTCATGTCCATGGCTAGGAAACCTTAACCATCTTTCGATCAACGAGCTAGTTCACTAGAGGCATACTAGGGACATTGTGTTTGTCTATGTATCCACACATGTATCCATGTTTCCAATTAATACAATTCTAGCATGGACAATAAACAATTATCATGAACAAGGAAATATAATAATAAAAACTTTATTTATTGCCTCTAGGGCATATTTCCAACATTATGCATGTCGTGACAGTCAGCTTTGGGCTTTATCCATCTAAGGTACTTGACCAGTTAAACTATAAGTAACAATCACAGTGGTTATCCCTTTACACCCTTAGGCAAACAAAGCGGAAACATAAGGAGTAAGCACAAGAGTCGGGCAATCCAACTATTGACCAAAGACACAAGCCGAAATCAATGCATATAAGTGCGAAATAACAAGGTTTTTTTTACCAAGGACTCCATGGAGTACCTTGGCTTTTGATGGCTTGTGTTCTATTCGCAGCCCTCCATTAATATTGTCGAAGCTTTGAAGCCGGGTGACCTAGTGCTGCGAGTGTTATGCTTGGAAATCCAAACAAATTATGTAAAAACATCATGTCTAAATTAAATCAAGTGTTTTTGTGCCAATAAAAAATTGATCTTAAAATTAATTTCTGCTTTCGTCGTGCTTTAACATGACACATCTGATCTCAAGACTTCAAGTGGGCCAGTCTTCGGATTCAACCTCCTTTCCCAAAGGCGGAGTGCTTCTCTCGCTAGTTTAGCAAACTAAACTCAAGCGGTTTTAGAGACAAGTCATGCTATCCGGCTATCTAACTTAGAAAAAATATTTATTACAAAATGGCACATATAAACTTAAGAGCACACGGTAAGTTGGTTAAAGAAAGTTGTTTTTAACAAACAACATTTTTAACAAATGGCTTTTCTATTGAACAAAAATATAACGATTGGTTGAACCGAACAAAAATTAAAAAATTGGAAAAAAATGAGCATGAAAGTGACTTACTTGCTTAATGTACTGGATTTTGACGATGCGGTTCGGGCTTGCGGTGGGACGAGAACGCCCAACGAACTTCGAAAATCTGACATGGTGTGTAGTCCTCAGCTTAACCGAGGTCCCAGCCCCCAAGCACATCCTGAGGTGACCAAGCGAGGAGACGTGGCTCGATGAAGTGGCGTTGTAGCATGGTTGATGTGGCGAGGTGAAGCCCCCAGTCCAACTATCGTGATGAAGCAGCGGGGTGATGATGAAGCCCCCGGAGCACATCGATGAAGCGACTCAAAAGCTCCCCATCTCGATGTAACTGAGCAGGTCAGCGAGGTGACTTTGAATCCCCCATGTCAACCAACATGTTGAAGTAGGTCGGTGTGGTGGACGTCGGTTTGAAGAAGCGACAATGCGACGATGTAGACGCATGTCAGAATTTGTGACGCGATCGACGCCGGCTTGATGCAGCGACTGCACGACGATGCCGACTTGCCCACCCCGTGCAATCTGTGTAGTGACGAAGTTTCCATGATGATTTAGACATCGAATGTCGAACTCTTAGGTTGCTCCTCGACGTGATGATCCAATGGGGTTGACCTCGACTCGATGAAGCGACGACTCGTCTAGCGTAGATCGATAGTTGTGGACCAACGTGGTCGGGTTGGTTTGACACCAACGTGACGGTGAAGATTACCTAAAAATGATTAAAATTTGTAGGCACATGTTTGAGAGCAAAACACAATACCCTAGAAAACAATCTTTCCAAAGGATGTCTGATATTGATCCATGAAAAAGATGAGCTTGGGTCGGACCCATTTTCGTCTAGAAAACATATCTAAAAATTCACACACACTTCGGACTCTTACCAAAGTTTGAACAGTTGGATCTATCGGAAAATTTGAGGGGTTGTCGATATGTGAATTCCGCATACGATGAACGGTTAGATCTTTCAAAGGATGTCCGGGCTGATGGCTGGACTCCTTACCCTTAACTCATCCAGATTCCCATCAAGATTCGACACGGCTCAAGTATATTAGAGATTGTCGGAGATTCCTCAATTGGAACGTGATGAAATTTTACAGGCTTGTTCTAGACTGAATTCCGCACAATTCCACAAATTCAATTGTCAAAGCAACGCCCGAGGAGGCGGGGATGCAATGTGTAGTCCAGAAAAACTGCATAATCGCGCGAGGATGATGTTGGCACTGAGCCCCCGAACTCCATGGACGAATCCATCCATGACCTGAGTTGAGATTGGAGTTGATGTCCGGGTATGCAGCTGTCCGATCTTGATGATTCGACGATGAGCATAATTATTGGTCCAGCCAAGACGACCAATTGAGCCGGCGACGAAGATGCCGACATCGACGATGAAGCTCGTTTTCGAAGTGTAAATCGTATCGGAGACTATATGAATTCCTATCACACTACATAGACTACGAACAAGGACATGCATGATCCATCAATGTCGGTGATAAATATGTTATATCTCACGGTAGCGGTCCTAAGCTAGGCGTCTTGAAGCGATGGTAACATGGACACATGATTTTACCTAGTTCGGGCTCTCTCGAAGAGATAATACCCTACGTCCTTCTCTTAATTGTATTGATATGGGGATAGTACATGGTATAGGTAACTACCACGAGATTGTTGTGTATGATTCTAATGATCTAGAATATGATCTATCGACTAACCTGACCTCGGCTTATATAATGTACCGAAGGCCTAGGGTAACAAGAGTCCTAGTCGGATACGTTAGTGTAGAGGAATCTTCATTGTGTGTATGAAGTCTTGTGGAATCTCCCTTGTATACGTCATGGGCTACCCCGAAGAAGCCCATTAGTGAACCGCCATGGGGAGTCATTGGCCCAACCCACCTGGTCGAGAGACGACGTGGTGAGTACCCCCTAGGACACCGTCAATTAAGTCTTAGCAGTTGAATTGTTAATTCAACCACACCTGAGAAGCAAACTCCTGGCAACAATTTATTAGTAGCACAATAATTTGATAGTTTGGATAGCAGTGGTAATAGTAGCAACTTGTAGTAATTGGAATAGTAGCAACAATAGTTATTGAAGCAAGACAATATTATGAGAAAGCAAAGGGGTTGAGTAGTGATGGATATTTGGATGAAATTCATCATATAACAGTCACAATCTAGAGCGACACAGAACTAGCTCCAATTCATGAATCATATGTAGGCATGTTTTCCATATATAGTCATATGTGCTTGCAATAAGAACTTGCATGACATCTTTGTCCTTCCCTCCCGTGATAGTGCGGTCTTAATGGAAACAAAGGATAATTAAGGTACTCCTTTTAATAGAGAAGAGGAACAAAGCATTAACACATAGTGAACACATGAACTCCTCAAATTATAGTCATCCTCGGAGAGTATCCCAATTATTGTCACCTTGGAGTCTACGATTCAGAACAATAACAGATGCATATAACTTGCAGATAGAATCAAGAACTCAAATATATTTTTTTAAACATAATAGGTTCATATCTAAAATCATACCACTCAGGCCCTACTAACATGCATTAAGCATAGCAAACTCATAGCAACATCAATCTCAAAACATAGTGGATACAAGGGATCAAGCCCTAACAAACTGACTTGATTACATGACGAATCTCGTCCATCTCCATTTACCTACAGTATACTACAATGAGATTACTCACTTCCGGTAGTGAGCATCATGAGGTTGTTGATGATGACAATGATGATTTGCCCTCTCCGTAGCCACGATGAACTCGAGATTAGGTCGCCCGATGAAGAACAGGAGGTGGTGGTGGCTTCATATCGTAAAACGCGATAAAACTTTCTCTTTTTTTTCTTGGGAATATGGTATATATGAAGTTGAATTAGGTTAGACGGAGGCGGAAGGGCCCCACAAGGCAGTTAGGCATGCCTCCTGACTTGTAGGCAGGTGGTGGCCCCCTTCAGTAGATGTTTGCTCCAGTATTTTTGATATATTCAATAAAAGATCTCCTCCAAGTTTCATCCAATTCCGAGAACTTTTATTCTACATGAAAAACAACACCAACGTAGTTCTGCTGGAAAAAAAACGTTAGTCCGGGTTAGTTTGATTCAGATCATAAAATTAGGGGATAATTGGTTTTGTGACCCTAGTTGGGTCACACTCGACTGGCCTACCCCTAGTTTCCGAGAACACGCGTTCCTGCCCAAACCATTTTTCTCGTCTTATGCTTTTGCCCTTTGACCGTTTGATCGTCATTTTGAAAAAATCATAAAAAAATTGTACTAACTCAGAAAAATGCAAATAAGATATCAAAATGTTCAGATAAACACCACCTATATGTGCATGTCATTTGCATTCATGACAAAAGTGTTGGGAAGTCCTCATAACATATATGAGCTAAAACTGAGATGAGGACTTTCAAACACTTTTGTCATGAATGCAAATGGCATACACATATAGGTGATGTTTTTATGAACATTTTAATATCTTATTTGAATTTTTCTGAGTTAGTATGATTTTTTTATGAATTTTTCAAAGTGGCGATCGAACGATCAAAGGGCAAAAGCATAAGACGAGCAAAGTGGTTTGGGAAGGAACGCCTGTATTTGGAAACTAGGGGTAAACCAGTCGAGTGTGACCCAACTAGGGGCATAAAAACAGTTATCCCTAAAATTAGAGGCCAAAATAAGACCAAAAGTCATTGAAAAAGTAGATACAATGGAGACATGTCAGCTATCTGCAAGCATGCCTTTAGCGGGCCCACCCGCTAACTTTTGCGTAAATCATGTGGGCTCTGACTGGGTCGGCCTTTTAACTAAACAGGCCACTATAGGGTCGTGCCATGTGTCGATATTTTATAGGGCATATCGTATGTTGGATGTGCGGCACCTATCACAAGGTAGAGTTGACGAGTGGCTCCATTGGCGAATGAGAATCCACGTGGAAAATCATCATTGGTCCCGGATGTTAATGGGTATCAGAACTGGAAGCCACAACCAATAACTGGACGGAGACTTGTCACGATGTCTGCCACGTGTCAGTTCTCCTTGACGAAAAGACTTCCATAACGTGTTGTTTATCATCACGGAAGTGAACACTTCTGTGATGAAAAAGTAATTATTTTCATGGAGCACATCCCCGGCAACACATATATGACTATATTTATTTTGTCAAGAAACGCCACGGATGTATATGGGTGACTGAAAACATGGCCTATTGTGACAAACTCGTATCATCACGAAACCACAGGTGTCTTCTTTTAGTGACAGATGATGAACTAAACTACACTTTGCAAAGGCATGCATACATAGGAACCTAAATCAAGAGGAAGAAAATCATATATATTTGCTACTCCTATGATTATACATTTCCTAATAAAAAAATAAAAAAATGAGCTGATATGTCTGAAATGTATCTATAACTTCGATTGCTTCATGTGAAACACAACTCCTACCGAGAAGGACAATGTCAAGACCTCGACTACGCAATACCAAATCGGCCCAAATAGTGCAAGGTAAATTATTTGTCTTCTGAGTTGGCGCTCTTCTTGTTCTTCGATAAAGTAGTAGTTTCGGGATATGTACTAGTTCGGTTTGCGACCTCCCCGTACATTGCGGCTAATCAGTTTGCGCTTTCTTGTGTAAATGGTGCAAGACATCAAGTCAGCGCATCGTCATTCACACAACACAACGAGGACAGGTATCGACGTTGTGATCCTGTATCATATACCTAATGACATGTTTGTCATGTGTAATACTTTTGTTCGTTCGATCATCATGTAATATGCTTATCGTGATTTAGGCTAGCCGGACCAATGGTTATGCCAGCACCACACACCCCCACCCCTAAAAAACGGGGCATAGGAGGCCTCGATTAGAAATTTCATAGCCTTTGGCCATTCTAAACACTTGTATTTTGCGTTCTAGCTTTGCCATTGATGATTTATCTACTACATATTTGAACTAGACTTGATAAAAATGCTTATATATTCAGGCCTTGTCGGAATTTCATAGGACATAATTTCTAAAGGAAAAAATTCAATAGAGCTCTTTGATTTATAGGGAACGGATCCTTAATCCTACGTAGGATTCGTTCCTATCCTTCATATTTCAATGTAGAAAAAAAACATTAACTCAGGCCTAGTGAAAAAATTCATATCCAACGGACAAGTGATCTCTTTTCTTGTAGGGAACCGAGATACATGTCATCCCGTTTCTACGACTTTCATGTTTCTATGACTCTCCTATCCTATGAACTCAAAGGAACACGTTCATCCTGGTGGTTCACGGTGAACTCAGGTGGACAGGAAGCGTGCCAGGCAGCTGGCGGACTGGGCCTTGCGGAGATACAACGTGCAAGAGACGGCAAGCCGCCGCACTGGACCGAGCACGGCTCGCCACCATATTGCATGCTAGCTCTCGCTTTCCTCGGCTGCAAAGTTTCCCTATCAAACAAACAATCACTGGGGTGGGCGACATCCTACGCCTGGTGGGCTACGCATGTCAGTTTTGTCGCCTCCACCCGCGCGCGAATCTCTCGGCGGACAGGATCCACCATGCGTCCATGCCCATGCCCATGCCCATGCATGCCACCTCCCATCGCTTTCACCGCTGCACGTACCGGCCACTGCTCCTCGTCCACACCCAACTCAGGCCTCAGGCCTACTTACCACTGCCGCTGCCATGCCAGGCGCGCGGCCTGTCGCCTTCCCAGGCACCACGGACGGGGCGCCAAACAGTGCTGCGGCGGGGCACCGCACAGGGGCTCCCCCGCCACTGTGCGCCGCTGCTCGGCTCCGACCGCCCAACAGTTGCCGCCGCACGCCCAGCCTGTCATGTCGCGGGCCCAGATCACTGCTACTCTACCTTTTTCCACAATAGGCATGCGCCTCGTTTGCCACACGCGTTTGCACAAACACGTTGCATGCATCAAGGCGACGAAGAGATCATACTACCAACGGCCAAACCAAAGGCACGGGCACCGACAATGTAGAGTGCATTTCAATGTAAACTGTTGGTCTAACGGTACTATGCGGTAACAACTGCCACTGACCTTGCCTCCCCAGGAGGGTCCCAGGGAAACGGAAGCAAAGCCAAGGACGAACGAAACAACAGAACAATGTTTTCGGAATCGGAATAGGGTCCCTCTCCACCCCGGTGATGTGCCGGGGAGATGATAGCTACGGAGCCTGCCCCCACGCCGGATCGCCATGGACGACAGCCTCGGCGAGGGTGGGCCTTTTTAGCTGTTCTTAATAACGAATGCAATGGAACGAATGGCTGCTCGGATCATCCTACTCCTTGGAGTTGCGGTAGAAGTCGACGCAGGTCTGGCATTCGCAGTCGGTGAAGCGGCACATCTCGCACCCGAAGCACACGCACTTCATGCAGCCCGTGCACGACGCCGCGCGCGAGCACCCCTTGAGCACCTTGCGGCTCCCTCGCTCCTCGTCGTCATCGCAGGTGGCGCTGGTGGCATATGATAAGCCATAAGTCAGATAGGCACTACGAATGGATCGATGCCAGAGAAAATAATAGAACAGCATGACTAAGATTAGAATATAGAAACAGAAACGAGTTATCAAAGTACACTAGGCGAAGTGATTCGATTTCTTTTTAAAGCAAAAGATGCAAGGAAAAACAGAAGAGCTGCAAACACCGTCAACAATCTTTGATAAATTTCATAGTATATGATGATATTACACCAGCAGGCAAAGTTAAAAGATACAGTATTATCAATGATGGTGTACTGTAGTTACAGGCCACACGAATGTGCAGACAACTGACAATACTGGAAACAAAACTTACACAGACATACTTTCACAGCATGTAATACAGGCCACCAGTTTCTGGTTTCAGCTTCCTAGTTCCTACGGTACAATTCTGAAAGCATTGGATTTTACTTCTGGAAAGAAGTATTTGATTTCTCTTGATTACAAGCACTGATGTGTACTGGGGTCAGAAGTTGCAAAAATATTTGGTACCACAGGTATGACATTTTATCGGCTTGCAGCGGCCTGCTGCCACAGCAGGCAGTGCCAATAATACCACGGGTGATGTACCTGCTATTTGGATTATTATTAACTATAGGTGTCACTATCCTTGTAACTCTACCGGTAGAGACAAAACAACCTACAGGGGAGTTTGGCACCCCACATCAGTTTCTTCTTGTTAGTCTAACTGGAGAACAAGGTCCACAATTTTTTATGTTATTAAACTTGATCGCTTCTGCGCTCTTATGCTTATTGTACTGGAGTACTTTTTGTTTAGGATTATCTGGTCATTCTCATAGCGGCTATCATCTTATACACTTCTTGGCCGTGAAATTGATATGAGCTAATTGATATTATTAGTGGCACGGTGGATTCTTGTTGACAGTGCCAAACATGAATTCGAGATGATGGCACGGACGAAATAAATATACGCTACAGCTCAATATTTGTAAACTAGCCTATCGATTAACATTAGGTGCAACACATACCTATCAGCCGTCAAATCTGCACATGTCCAGTTAGGTTTTGCAAGAGCATCATGGTAAATACGGCACTCTTCTTTGGTCCGAAGCCGAAACCTCCTCTCCTTGTCACACCTTGTACAGCGGATGAACTCATCACGGTGCAATGGGCGTCCATTACGACTTTTGTTAGAGCCATTAGCAGACTTGTTTGACAGGTTGTAGTATTTGAGAAAAACCGTCTTTCCCAGTGGAACCTTTTCTCCTTCAACCATGACCCACACGGTGTTCCTCCACTTTCCTGCAGTCTCCCTTCCCGAGTGCTTCTCAAACGCTGAAGGAGTCAGCTTTTCTGAAATCAAGGTAAAAAAGAACTCGAATGACAATTCTCCTGAACAATCATGACAACAGAAGTTCAGAACTATTGTAGAAAGCAGAATAACAAGATGTACAGCAGTTTTCTGCAACGAAACACTAAACAGAAAAATTACAACAAGAAGCACCCGGTTGTATGTACCCAGATCAATAAACAACTTACTGAAGGCCGCCGTCATAACTTATTGGCATAAGGAACTGCATATTTTGAATGCAGAGCCTTTCACCTTTGTTAAATCACACATCAATCTAGGTTTCATAAACAAATCCTTAAAAACTGGAAGGTGGAGATGTAAATCAACTAGGATACGGCAAGTCGGAACTCGTAAGCGATGCCATCTTTTTCTGATGTTATTTCACACATTTCATCCATGATGAAAATTAAGCACCAGGCTGGACCAAATAATGACCTACATTTGATGAAAGGATAAGAGAATGGTTGCTGAACGCGTTGAACTGCCCAAGAGACTTTTCAGCTAGAGGCATTTTCGCTGAAGACGCTGAACTACGTATGCAGACTCTGAAGTCTGAACTCATACGAATGTACAGATAATGCAAGATGACCTACAGTGTAGAGTACAGTAAAACCCTCAGTGGTAGCACAATCATGGTCTACGAAGTTCGGTACGGATACACTGAACTACAGATATGGAAAACCAAAGGCATCTTCAAGATACATGTCAGAAATAAAGGTCAATGCGATCAGGTAGAACAGAGAAGAAGCAGATAGGCTTCCCATATCCTATCCAATGCAAACGACACAAGCACCCAAAGGATAGACACGGAAGGGCATGGCCTAAGCAAAGCGCAAATCTGATACCACATGCAAAACAAAGAACTCAATCAACATAAACAGAGACAGCAAGAACGTGCAGCCTGCCTGAACTGCGTGAACAGAGAGGCAATCCGATCATCGCCAGCATGCAGAGAGTACACGAGACAAACTACGTACGTTAGGTAAGTACCACGGAAGAAGCGTTTCCATGGTACATTACATGCGCTAGACGGCTAGAGGACCTGCGGCATGAAGGCTCGCATGTATAAACCGAAGGAATGATGCAGGCCATGTTAATCCCAGAGACGCGCTAGAGATATCCTGACATTGGCCAGAGCAACAATGACAATGCATGGGCGGCGGCGGCCGCATGGGCACACCGAGTAGTAGTAGTATGGCAGGCAGGCGACGCCGGCCGCGAGCAGCGCATGTACTGTGCCCGGCATTGCATGCAGATCGAGTTAAGAAGCAGCTTGACCAAAAGACCAAACACCATCCGTGCATAGCATCGATGCACGGACATGAAATCAAGAAAAGAAAAGTGAAAAAAAAAAGTGTCAAGCAGGCGACCGGACGTGGGCGTATGGTGGTGGGCCACTGACCTTCGCGGCAGCCGGGCGTGCACTCGCAGCTAATCTCCAGCTCGCCGGACGGGTAGATTACGAGGCGGCCGACGGCGTCGCCGTAGCGGCGGCTGGTGCATCCGCACGTCATCTCCACGAAGCCCTCGCCCAGGCGCACCCCGCTCACCTCCCGGAGCTCCTCCTCGCTGAACAGCGCCGCGCCGCCTCCGTTCGCCGCCGCCATGTCTCCGACCAGGGACGGGGACCGCCTCAACCTCTATGCTCCCGGGGAAAAGAAAGCACCAGAAAGCGATCTGGCCCGCGTCAAATCAAGAAACGACGGCACGGACAGCGATCGAATACCGAGACGGGGAAGGGCGGATCAAAGTAAAAGGAAGTTAGGCGAGTAGGTGGACAGGAGGTGGAGATATATAGGGGATGGGTGGAGGACCGTGGAGAAGCAAGGACCGAAGCGGCGCCCTTTCCACGAGGAACCGCGGCGAATTGGGTTCCCACCGAAATCTTGACGAGGGCGATCTCCCGACGAAGAGTAAATGCAAAGGCGGCTGCTTTTGATCCGAGGCTAGGAAGAGGAAGGAGCAGAGGGGCTGCAGCCGCGTGCGCGAGGGCAACCTCTCGTCTCGGCAACAAACGATTTGGGGGCCTTCCTCGAGAGTCCAGATCGCCCGAGACTACCCGAAAAAGCGGATCTGGGTAGGGGGCGCGCAGGCTTCGAGGAATGCCTCCTTCCCCAGCTCCGGCCCTCCCGATGGCTATGGCCGCGGGGGGGTTGGAGAGGGACGGGAGGGGGAGGGAAGAGGTGGAGAGGTGGAGGTGTGGAGGAAGATAGGAGATGGAGTTCGCTCGGCGTTGTGCTGCTGCTGGCCTTTTAACCTATGGTCGGATGGGAGGATAGCTATGTGTGCGTTCCTCTCTTCTGCACAGGCAACTCCCTGTTGATCAACTGTGCTTCCATTGTTTCCATTATTATTGCTAGATTGAACTGTGTCTATTCTATTTTGGATTTCAAAATAGCCGGAAGAAATTCATTGTGGGCTTGAACAATTTAGGTGCAACATGGTTAACGAGTATCTGCCAGAGGAGGGGGCGGCGGCGGCGGAGGGCGGTGAAACCCTAGTGTTGCCTAACATGACCTAGGTCAAAGGTTGGTCCTCTCGGGTTTGCTGGGCCCACATTTGGGGCCTAGCTCGATTGCGTCGTCTACGATCCATTAGGAAAGGTTTGTTGGGTCCGCACCTCGGGCCTAGCTCATTTGTGTCGTTTGTGATCCATTTGGAAGCCCATTACTCCAAGCCGACTATTTGGAACAATAATGTAGAATGGACTAAGTAAAAGCCGCATGTTCGACAATGAGGCACCCAACATGACCTAGGGAAGGCCGGTCCCCTCAGGTTTGATGGGCCCACATATGGTGCCTAGCTCGGTTGCGTTGTATGTGGTCCATTGGGAGGCCCACGACTCTAAACCAGCTATTCGAAACTACGATTGTTGAATAACAAAAGATGCATGCTGGATTTCAGAATAGACGGAAAAAAATTCATTGTGGGTTTGAACAATTTAGCGCGACATGGTTAACGAGTAACAGACAAAGGAGGGGGTGGCGGCGGGTCGGCGAAACCCGAGGGTTACCTAACATGACCTAGGGCAAAGGTTGGTCCTCTCGGGTCTGTTGGGCATGCATCTGGGGCCTAGCTCAATTGCGTCATATTCAATCCATTAGGAGGTCCATTAATCTAAGGCAACTATTCGAAACTATGATATAGAATGGAATAAGTAAAAGCCGCATGGGCGGCCGTGAGGCATCTAACATGACCTAGGGAGGGTCAGTCCTCTCGGATTCGATGGGCACGAATATGGTGCCTAGCTCGGCTGCATAGTATGTGGTCCATTGGGTGACCCACTACTCTAAATCGACTATTCGAAACTACGATGTGGAATAGTAAAAGGTGCATGTTGGACAGTCAGACGTCGAGCATGGCCTAAAGGTTCGTCCTCTCGGGTTTCATGGGTTCGCATACGAGGCCTAGCTCAGTTGTGTTATATGCAGTCCGCTAGGAGGCCCACTCCTCTAAATCGACTATTGGTAACTACAATGTAGAATGTAGAAGCCGCGTGTTCGGTGGAGAGGCTCGTGATGAGATGCACTTTCAACCATTATTTTGACTTGGTGTCCTCAATGAGCCGGTCCATCTTGTGTTGTGGCTGGACTTGGGCTAAACTTGTGGAAGTTTCAACCCATCGATTCGTACCAATATTCAGTGTGGAAACATATTGTAAAAACGTGATTTGTTTTATTCTTTGTTTTTTGGGAATTCACACAAACACAAGTTAATTGTCGTGGTTTGCATATAAAACCATAATTCTCACTCCAGACAATTTGTTGCTTCATAAACTCTACTAATCTACCCTCAAAAGAAAAACGGCATGAGCATCGTATCAGCTACACACTACTACTAACATATTGTAACGCATATAGTGATATTTCATTGATATGTGTTAGCACATGATTTCCCATAAAAAAAAGGGGCATGATTTTCACTACTATATATATACCCACATGGAATATATAATTGGATGTTTAGAGCACATCTAAATGTGACATAGTTATTACACATCTAAATGATTAAATTAAGCAAAAAAAAGAAAAGAGAAAAAAAATGCCTACACGAATCTTCATGTAAAATCAACGTTATAAAATTTAGACGTACAATACTTATCTCACATCTAAATGTGTTATAATAAAACTGTATACCATTAGACCAGTCCAAAAAAGACAATGGAACAACGATAATAAGTGTTTGTTGCCTACTCGGTTCTTTGTTACACACTACTAGTTAATCGGTGATGAACACCCGCATTTGAGTTCCAAACCTCAAGACTGTCGGTCCTGCAAAAACACGCTAAGAATCTGTCGTTAGCTTACTAGCAAGACCTTGATGCTGGCTAAGTAATAGAAACTCTCGTTTACCCCACACCAAAAAAAGAAAACTATCTTCGCAAAAAAAAAAAAACTATGGAGTACTTTTAAATTTGTACCACAAGCCAGGCTAGCATCCGTATACAGGAAATGAAGCTGTTTATAGTACTGCATTACATTGTGTTTTAATTATGCTTGATAATGCTAAGTGTGCACCCGCAAGAAGGAACGCTTAGTGTGTCGCTAGTACGTTATTTCCCGCCCTAAAAAAAAGGTACGTTATTTCCCGGGGTACATTTTTTGCTTTCGAGAGAAATTTCCCGGGTAATAAAGACAATGTGTACCTACAGCGAAATAAGGCCAGACATGTTACATGTGAACTGTGATAAGTAGTGTTGAAAATTTAAGTGGCCGTGTGAGTTACTCCCCTCGTTCCATAACATAGTACCTATAGATTTTTGTACAAGTCAAATATTACAAATTTTAACCGTATTTATTGAAAAAAAATACATCTAGAATACCAAATGCAATACATCATGAGTTTTTTTTATAAATTTGGTCAAATTTGATAAAATTTGATTTTAAGAAAAATCTGTATGCAATACATTGTGGAATGGAGGAAGTATCTCGTAAAAAAAAGGATGGCCGTGTGAGCGCTTTTCGAGATTGAAGTTTGACCATATATTTAATCAACGAGACCGATTACAACGGGGGCAAAAATTATACCGTTAAATTTAATCTCTTCCCCCAATCGGTCTCGTTGGTTAAATTTATGATCAATTTTAAATTGCGAAAAACGAAAACATACTATATTGTGAAATGAAAAGAATACATTGTAAAAAGAAAAGGACAGAGAGGGCGTAGCGGATTGCCCAGAAAACAAAGAGGAGGGCGGGCGCGGCGTCACCATGGGTGCCGAAGGGCGCCGGCCCCGCGCTCGCAGGGCGGCCGTAGCGTAGCGAGTAGTCGGCGGCGGGGCCCATGGGCAGGGAAAGGCAGTGCGCTGGACGCTGATACGGCGGGGACTGGGGGAGGCGGAGGAGGGTGGAGTCTCGGCTGCTGGAAAGGGCCAGCGGGGCCCGCGTCGCGGGTCCCTCTGTCCCCGACTCCCGAGGCGGGAAGGGGTGACGCGGAGGAGGTCAGCTGGCGGGCTGGCGAGGCGCGCGTGGAGATTGTGAATTTATGATGCACCGGCGCGCATGACATCACAACCCAGACCAGGGCTCCTGCCTCTGCTGCCACTGGCTGGCTGGCCGGCCCCGTTGCGTCCCGTGTGGTGTTGGTCTTCCTCCGCCCCGCTCCTCGGTCGCCGGGCTGTCTACGTAGTACGAGTACTCGTCTTCGTTCCTCGCCGCGTTTCGGCCGACGGTGGATGCTGGCCATACGTTCGGGCCGACGGGCGTGTGAGGCGGGTGGTAGAACGGCGGGGCAGCGCCGCTTCGCTGCGGCGACGGTGGGGTTTCGCCTTTCGCGCGCGTGCTTTGCGTGTGTGAGGCCATGCTGGAGCTGCCTGTCGCGGTCTTGTGTTTCTGGCGCGCGCAAAGGTCTACTACCAGCCGCGCACTGGGCGCGGGTTTGGAGACACAGCCGACACAGAAAGAAGATTGTATGCATGGTCTCTCTCATCGAGTGCCAAATCTGGATACATCTATGAGAAAATCGCATCGATGTGTGAGCGTCATCGGTTAGTGCTCTCGCTGGTACGTACGCTTTTCAACAAGCAAGACACTTTTGCGGGCAGGATGCCAAAAGAGTGGCTTCGTACGGCGAGTATCACTGTCAGGCTAAACAGCGCGCAAGGCAAAGCGAGACTATCGTTCGCTAGTGTGCTGCGATTTTTTAGGAGAGCAATTAGCAGTCGTACTTTTGATTCGAGCGAGAAGATGAGGAACGTGCTGCACGCCATCGCATGTTCTATAGTACTACTACAAGGCAGGAGTGTTCTTAAAAAAAAAAGTAAAATGCTATACAAGGCAGGAGTGCAAAGCACCAGGCACCAAGCACACGGGCTGGAAGGGTGGACAAGAGGCACAGAGGGGCAATTGTGCCATAATAATTGTATAGAGGCGTAATCTGAATCCCATCCGATCACGTGTTCGTGCTGAGTGTTGACGGGCAGCGTACGTTCGGGCACCGGCGATCCGCGGCTGGCGACCGCCCGAGGACCGAAAAGCAGCCGCCGCGTGCCCAGCTAGCCCATGCATCAACCGTGTCTCCCCACGACTGCTAGTGAGCTGCTCTACCTCTAGACGTTCTGTATCGTGGCCACCTTCTCCCTGTACACAGCCACCCCTCTGTACAATGCTCGGCCATATATTTGAGAATACTCCTACACAACAGAGAGGCACCGTGCGGTGCAACAATCATCAACTATTCTAAACAGTGGATACGCATACGCGCATGTCTCATTTCACACCGGCACGAAAGGATCGTTGCGGAGATCCGCTGAACCGCACTGATCCGACTAGAGATGACAATGGATACCAATTACCTATGTACACGACCGGTAAAAAACTCATAAGGGTAAAGTTATAAGACAAAAAGTTGCACATGAGTGCATAAATAGAAAAATCTCAAACTCATGGATACATAGGATACAGGTATGGGATTGTATAACCTATATCCGTATGTTCATGTACCCGTATAAAATCTCACAAGTACGATCAAATTATCTCTACACTTTATAGTAAATTTGTGAAATTAAAGTGTGTGATATGCGTTTTTTGTCCACCACTATGTCTTGTTGTTTTGATATGTTGTCGTTAATGAGAAAATATTGGCGTTCATTAAAATGTGTTGTTGTTTATGATATGATCTTGTTTATAAGTATATGCTCATGTTATGTTGTGTGTTGTTTATAAGTTATGATATATTTTGTTGTCTATGACTATGTGTTGCTCAAACTGATTCTTTGCAAATGTGGGTACTTTTACCCATGGCTACCAATTTACCCAATCGGGTGACGGATATGGGCAAACATTATACTTGCTAACGGGTATGGGTACATGTATGAGTGATGGGTAAGCCCAAGGAGTCCGAGTAAGGAAATGGTATGGCTCCACCCATACCCAAACCCCAATGGGTGCCATCTCTAAGCCCGGTTGGGCTGCTTGCGCGGAAGCTCTTCTCTCACACTCGCCACCACATGCTTGTTGTGTCATCGGTTTGTTTCTCTCTGTTGTAGTTTCTTGGATGTTAAAACAAATACTTGTACCTGACAACATTTTCAAATATAACTTAGGTTTGCTATAGAAAAACCAACGCACAATTTCACCCCACAAGTACTTTTGCAAATATATTATTTTATATGATTTTCATAAGTAGACTCTAGCATAAATTACTGGTCAGAAATATATTTTAGGGACCTTGTCACCCAAATCAGTAGGTATACCAATGGGATGGGTATAAAGTAAAACAATAACTATACAAAAATGTTGGTTCTTTTCAACTTGAGTTTAACCAGTCAAGCAAATAGAGTCTGACACCTTTCTGACTAGGCAATTTGCTTGGCTCAAAATCATGCCACCTTTGAGAAAAAACGGATCAATACTCTGTTTGAAATTGTGTTTACAGCATGTGCGTTTCTTAAATATTGGGCAGGTCTGCAGAAACCTAGGATGATAGAGGTGACAAAGAAAGGAGCAGAGATGCTGAAGGAGAACGCATTGCAGATGTTGCTGCTGTGCCGGCTGCCAATGCTAGAAGCAAACGAGCACGCCGATGGAGGAGAGGAGTGGGAGAGTTGGTGAACTGGCTCTTTGCTGATCCTGGAGAAGCATGCTGAAAGTTGGAGCAGTTTGTGGGGTGCTTTTGGAGGCTAAAATAGATAGACTTGTGATCCATGGGGGTCTTGTTCTGTTATTTTGGTTTGTGTTGTACTATGAGGATGATATGCAGTACTTTGTGGTCTTAGGATAGTCTGTAAGTGCGGTTTTGGATGATGTTCCAGGTTTTCGCCCCATAGTCTGTGTTCCTGATGACAGGCGCAGATGGTGGGTTTCCTCGCATTGTCCCGAACTCGCTTCTTTCCTTTCTCTGGTCCTACTTTCTCTGGTTCGAAAAATGATGTATTTCCGTTATGCCTATAATGGAAAGGGGAGAAGCCCGGTTTGAAAAAAATAGAGTCTGACACATAAAACAACCAATTCACACGTGGATGTGCCACCTGTCGTGGGAACGAGCCTGAGAGTAGAAGGTAGGGGTACGTAAGGAGAGGGCAGAGTCCTAGCTATGACAAGATTGTACACATGGATGTATGAGTTCAGGCCCCTCTCGTGGAGGTAACATCCCTACGTCTCAGTGCTCGGGAGCTTCTGTTGTGTGGAATGTATGAGTTACAGGGGGTGCGAACCCTTGTGCCAGAGGGGAGGGATAGCTTATATAGAGTGCGATGCCCCTCATCGATACCCGGCAACCAAGGGTTCGATCGTGGTAATAAAGGCATACGTTACTGATAACGTGTGTAATAAATGCTACTAATGGCGACCAGTCAAACACCTGTCTGTTGGCCTCCCTAGAGTGGCTTCTCGTCCTCTGCGGTTGACTGGCTTTTGGTTCTTCCGAGTGAAAGGAGACTGTCGAATGGAGGGAGAAACTTTCGAGTGGACTTTTTGTCGAGTGACGCATGCGCCATGGTGACTTTAGTCGGAGTCTTCCTTGTAATATTGTAATCATTAAGTTCTCGAATGTAGTGTCCTTAGGTACTACCCTAGGTACATATCCTCATCGTTAGCCCCCGAATGGATCGGGGTTCGAGGGAAAAAGGGATCGATGCATGTTCTGATAAGACACAAAAATTCCGAATGCACTTTAGGGCTCCATAGAAGTCTGCATCGATTGGAATCTTTGTCATTCACCCTGGTCGATTCTGTCTTGATATGTGTCTGAGTGAACTTGAGCACGGACTTAGGTCCGAGTGATCAGCAGGATCTTTTGATGCGACGGGTGATACGTCTCCAACGTATCTATAATTTATGAAGTATTCATGCCATGTTTACAATAATTCCATATGATTTTATTAGAAGTAACCCAGACTGACGTTGTTTTCAGCAGAACTACCATGGTGTCATTTTTGTGTGCAGAAATAAAAGTTCTCGGAATGGGTTGAAAAATTTATGGAGAATATTTTTGGAAAATATAAAAAAACTGGAGCAAGAACCAACCGGAGGGGGGCCACCCATTAGCCACAAGCCAGGGGCGTGCCCACCCCCTAGTCGCGCCTAGCAGGCTTGTGGGCCCCTCGGGAGTCCCCTTGACGTGATTATGACGTAAAAAATTCCTATAAATACCAAACCCCCCAGAAAGAAACCTAAATTGGGAGTCCCGCCACCGCAAGCCTCTGTAGCCACGAAAAACCAATCGGCAGCCCGTTTCGGCACCCTGCCGGAGGGGGGAAACCATCACTGGAGGCCATCTTCATCATCCCGGCGGTCTCCATGACGAGGAGGGAGTAGTTCACCCTCGGGGTTGAGGGTATGTACCAGTAGCTATGTGTCTCAAGCATCTAAGCTTGGGTATGCTATGCATCCCACCTCTCTTCTTCAACTATCGGTTAGCCCATGTTGAACCTAATTTTTTTGTTCACATGATGCGTCCTATTCTTAGAGTGCTATTTTTGTTTTTCTTCATGTTTAAATAAAATACTCAAATCTGAAAATATTTATTGAGAGAGATAGAAAGTCCTCACATAGCTACTTAATTGTTTGACTACTCATTGATCTTCACTTATATATTTTGGAGTAGTTTTGTCATTTACTCTCGTGCTTCACTTATATCCTATGAGTAACTGGTTGAATGAATTGAATATCATAAATCTGAAATTATATATGTCTTATATGCTTATCCCATGGGGAGTAATGACTTCACATATAAGAAGTATAGGTGGTAAAATTTACTGAAAGTTAGCAAACACCGCATTGGTCACTTGAACAATTCATGAAAGAATATTGAAGGAAGAGAGATTTCACATATAAATATACTATCTTGGACATCTTCTATGATTGTGAATACCCAATAATTATTTTCAAACTTGAGCAAATTAGTTGAAGTTGGACAAGGAAGACAACGTAATGAGTTATGTTTGGGTATATTTGTATAGAAGTTATATTGTTATGGATCCTCCAATATGTGGTGCTTGCTTCCACCTCATACTAGCCAAAACTTGCACACCAAGTAGAAATACTACTTGTGCATCCAAACACCCTTACACCAGTTTTGCCATGAGAGTCCACTATACCTACCTATGGACTGAATAAGATCCTTCAAGTAAGTTGTCATCGGTGAAAAAAGCAATAAAAATTGCTCCTAAATATGTATGATCTTTTATTGTAAGGGAAAATAAGTGTTGGACAAACTTGTGATGGTAAAGAAATAAAAGCGACGGACTGCATAATAAAGGTTGCTATCACAAAGGGCAATACAACGTGACGTTCCTTTGCATTAAGGGTTTGCACATCCAAAATTAAAAAGCGCATGACAACCTTTTCTTCCCTCTGCGAAGGGCCTATATTTTACTTTCTAGTACTTACCTTTATATAAGAGTCATGGTGATCTTCACCACTTCCTATATTTCACCTTTTTCTCTTGGCAAGCATCATGTGATGGGGAAAGATCCAAGCATATATGGCCCTTCAAATATATTTGATCATGAATTATTATTGTTGACAATGATCTATATGATAAATAAGTTGGGAGGCGAAACTTTAAGCCCCTATCTTTCTCTGTGTTCGACGGATGTCATTTGCTCTAAAAATATGCTTTGAGAGTTAGCCATCATGGAAGACTATATGATAGTTGAGTAAGTGGAATTTGCTGAATCAAAGCTCTTACATAGACCCTTCCTGAAAATAAGATGGATTGCAATTGTTTGGTGACTGAGAGCATAGTTTGTTAGTTTTCAATAAACTTTATGGTCTATACTTAGGTGTTTGGAACTATCATTCGTCAAATTTATGCACTATGCTAGCATTCATACTTCATAAATTATTCCTTTTATCATTTACCTACTCGAGGACGAGTAAGAATTAAGCTTGGGGATGCTGATACGTCTCCAATGTATCTATAATTTATGAAGTATTCATGCCATGTTTACAATAATTCTATATGATTTTGGTATGGTTTTATTAGAACTAGCCCGGACTGACACTGTTTTCAGCAGGACTACCATGGTGTCGTTTTTTGTGCAGAAATAAAAGTTCTCAGAATGGGCTGAAAATTTATGGAGAATATTTTTAGAAAATATAAAAAATACCGGAGCAAGAATCAACCGGAGGGGGGGCCACCCATTGGCCACAAGCAGGGGCACAGACACTCCCCGGCCGTGCTTGTGGGCCCCTCGGGAGTCCCCTTGACGTGATTCTGACCCCAAAAATTCCTATAAACATCAAAACACCCAGAAAGAAACCTAGATTGGGAGTTCCGCCGCCGCAAGCCTCTGTAGCCACGAAAACCAATCGGGAGCCCATTCCGGCACCCTGTCGGAGGGGGAAAACCATCACCGGAGGCCATCTTCATCATCCCGGCGATCTCCATGACGAGGAAGGAGTAGTTCACCCTCGGGGCTGAGGGTATGTACCAGTAGCTATGTGTTGGATCTCTCTCTCTCTCTCTTGTTCTTGAGATGGCACGATCTTGATGTACTGCGAGCTTCATTGATATAGATGAATCATATGGAGATTCCCCCTCTCTATCTTCTTGTAATGAATTGAGTTTTCCCTTTGAAGTTTTCTTATCGGATTGAGTCTTTAAGGATTTGAGAACACTTGATGTATGTCTTGCGATGGGATATCTGATACGTCCATTTTGCATCATGCTTTTATATTGATATTTATTGCACTATGGGCTGTTATTACACATTATGATATAATCCTTATGCCTTTTCTCTCTTATTTTACAAGGTTTACATGAAGAGGTAGAATGCCGACAGCTTGAATTCTGAACTGGGAAAGGAGAATATTTGAGATACCTATTTTGCACAACTGCAAAAGTCCTGAAAATTTACGGATAATTATTTTGGAATATATAAAAAATACTAGGCAAAACAGATACCAGAGGGGGGCCACCAGGAGGTGACAAGCCTGCGAGGCGCGGCCACCCCCCTGGCCGTGCCTAACAGGCTTGTGGCCCACCTGGCTGGCCCCCGACGCCCATGTTCTGCTATATGTTGGGTTTTGACCTGGAAAAAATCAAGAGAGAGCTTTCGGGATGAAGTGCCGCTGTCTCGAGGCGGAACTTGGGCAGAACCAATCTAGAGCTCCGGCAAGGCTGTTCTGCCAGGGAAACTTCCCTCCTGGAGGGGGAAATCGAAGCCATCGTCATCACTAACGATCCTCTCATCAAGAGGGGGTCAATATCCATGAACATCTTCACCAGCACCATCTCCTCTCCAAACCCTAGTTCATCTCTTGTATCCGATCTTTGTCTCAAACCTCGGATTGGTACCTGTGGGTTGCTAGTAGTGTTGATTACTCCTTGTAGTTGATGCTAGTTGGTTTACTTGGTGGAAGATCATATGTTTAGATCCTTTATGATAATTAATACTCCTCTGATTATGAACATGAACATTTTTTGTGAGTAGTTGCGTTTGCTCCTGAGGACATGGTATAAGTCTTGTTATAAGTAATCATGTGAATTTGGTATTTGTTTGATATTTTGATGAGATGTATGTTGTCTCTCCTCTAGTGGTGTTATGTGAACGTCAACTACATAACACTTCACCATTATTTGGGCCTAGGGAAAGGCATTGGGAAGTAATAAGTAGATGATGGGTTGCTAGAGTGATAGAAGCTTAAACCCTAGTTGATGTGTTGCTTCGTAAGGGGCTGATTTGCATCCATATGTTTCATGCTATGGTTAGGTTTACCTTATTTTTTCTTTCATAGTTGCGGATGCTTGCGATAGGGGTTAATCATAAGTGGGAGGTTTGTCCATGTAAGGGCAGCACCCAAGCACCGGTCCACCCACATATCAAATTATCAAAGTAACGAACGTGAATCAAATGAGCATGATGAAAACTAGCTTGATAGAAATTCCCATGTGTCCTCGGGAGCGCTTTGCTTTATATACGAGTTTGTCCAGGCATGTCCTTTACTACCAAAAGGATTGTGCTACCTTGCTGCACCTTTGCTACACTTGTTACTTGTTACTCGTTACAAATTATCTTATCACAAAACCATTTGTTACCGATAATTTCAGTGCTTGCAGAGAATACCTTACTGGAAACCGCCTGTCATTTCCTTCTGCTCCTAATTGGGTTTGACACTCTTACTTACCTAAAGGACTATGATGGATCCCCTATACTTGTGGGTCATCAAGACTCTTTTCTGGCATCATTGCCGGGGAGTGAAGCGCCTTTGGTAAGGAAAAATTTATATAGTGTGCCGAAATTTACTGTTACTTGTTACTATGGAAAGTAATCCTTTGAGGGGCATGTTCGGGGTATCTTCACCTCGACCGAAAACACAAAGAGTTGTCCCTCAACCTACTAAACCTACTGAAAATATTTATTATGAAATTCCTTCGGGTACAATAGAGAAACTGCTGACTAATCCTTATGCAGGAGATGGAACACTACATCCTGATTTACATCTAATCTATGTGGATGAAGTTTGTGGATTATTTAAGCTTGCAGGTCTGCCCGAGGATCACGTTAATAAGAAGGTATTTCCTTTATCTTTCAAGGAGAAGGCATTGACATGGTATAGGCTATGTGATGATATTGGATAATGGAGCTAGAACCGGTTGAAAACGGAATTTCATCAGAAGTTCTACCCAATGCATCTAGTTCATCGTGATCGGAATTATATTTATAAATTTTGGCCTCATGAATGAGAAATAATCGCTCAAGCTTGGGGGAGGCTTAAGTCAATGTTTCATGCCCCAATCATGAGCTCTCAAGAGAAATTATTATTCTGAATTTTGATGCTCGGCTTTCTCGTAAAGATCAATCCATGCTCGATACTTCTTGTGCTGGTTACTATATGAACAAAGATATTGATTTCAAATAGGATATATTGGAAAGAATTAAACGCAACTCTAAAGATTGGGAACTCGACGAAGGTAAGGTGTTAGGTATGAACCTTAAGTTTGATTGTGTTAAATCCTTCGTAGACATCGATGCTTTTCGTGAATTTAGCACTAAATATGGACTTGACTCTGAGATAGTACCTTCTTTTTGTGAATCTTTTGCTGCTCATGTTGATCTCCCTAAGGAGAAGTGGTTTAAATATCATCATCCCATTGAAGTGAAAGTAGTTGAACCTATTAAAGTTGAAGAGAAAACTATTACTTATAATGATGATCCTGTTATTCCCACTTCTTACATTGAAAGACCACCTTTCCATGTTAGAATAAAGGAACATGTTAAAGCTTCAACTGTGGTTTGTAAGAGTTGTGCTAGAACACCTACACCCCTTGAGTAAATTAAATTTGAACCTAGTATTGTTATGGTTAAGGATCTCTTGGTTGATAATATTGATGGGCATAATATTCAATTTTGTGATGAAGCCGCTAGAATTGCTAAACCTCATGCTAAAGATAAACATAAACCCATTGTTGGCACGCGTGTTGTTCTGTGAAAATAGGAGATCATTGTTATCATGGCTTATGTGATATGGGTGCTAGTATTAGTGCAATTTCCTTTTCCTTATATAAAGATATTATGAATGATACTGCACCAACTGAGTTAGAGGAAATTGATGTTACAATTAAGCTTGCTAATATAGACACTATATCACTAGTTGGGATTATTAGAGATGTTGAAGTCTTGTGTGGGAAAATAAAATATCCTACTGATTTTCTTGTTCTTGGCTCCCCACAAAATGATTTTTGTCAAATTATATTTGGTAGACCCTTCTTGAATACCGTTAATGCGAGGATAGATTGTGAGAAGGAAACAATTACCGTAAGTTTTGGGGATACGTCTCATGAGTTTAATTTCTCTAAATTTTGTAGACAACTCCATGATAAAGAATTGTCTAGTAAGGATGAAATTATTGGTCTTGCTTGTATTGTTGTTCCTCCTACTGATCCTTTAGAGCAATATTTGCTAGACCATGAAAATGACATGCATATGAATGAAAGGACTGAAATAGATAAGATTTTCTTTGATGAGCATCCTATTCTGAAACACCACTTGCTCGTTGAAATACTTGGGAATCCTCCTCCACCCAAGGTTGATCCCGTGTTTGAGCTTAAAAAATTACCAGATACTCTGAAATATGCTTATCTTGATGAAAAGATGATGTATCCTGTTATTATTAGTGCTAACCTTTCAGAGCATGAAGAACAGAGATTATTTAAAACTCTTAGGAAGCACTGTGCTGCTATTCGATATACTCTTGATGATCTTAAGGGCATTAGTCCCACTCTATCTCAGCACAAAATTAAAATGGAGCCTGATGCTAAACCAGTCGTTGATCACCAACGATGATTGAATCCTGAAATGAAGGAAGTGGTAAGAAATGAAATATTAAAGCTTATGGAGTCACGTATCATTTACCCTATTGCTGATAGTAGATGGGTTAGTCCCATTCATAGTGTCCCTAAGAAAGGAGGTATTGCCGTAGTTCCTAATGATAAAAATGAATTGATCCTGCGGAGAATTGTTATAGGATATAGAATGGTAATTGATTTTAGGAAACTGAATAAAGCTACTAGGAAAGATGATTACCCTCTGCCTTTTATTGATCAAATTCTAGAAAGATTATCCAAACACACACATTTCTGCTTTCTAGATGGTTATTCTGGTTTCTTTCAAATACCTGTGTCAAAAGAGGACCAAGAGAAGACCACCTTTACCTGCCCTTTTGGTACCTTTGCTTATAGATGTATGCCTTTTGGTTTATGCAAGGTACCCGCTACCTTTCAAAGATGCATGACTATTATATTCTCTGATTTTTGGGAAAGGATTATTGAGGTTTTCATGGATGATTTTTCCGTTTACGGAACTTCTTTTGATGATTGTTTGAGAAACCTTGATCGAGTTTTGCAGAGATGTGAAGAAACTAATCTTGTCTTGAATTAAGGCATTGTCTTCGGACATAAAATTTCTGAAAGAGGTATTGAAGTTGACAAGGCTAAAGTTCATGCTATTGAAAAAATGTCGTGTCCTACGGATATTAGAGGTATAAGAAGTTTCCTTGGTCATGCTGGTTTCTATAGGAGATTTATTAAAGATTTCTATAAGATCTCTAGGCCTCTCACTAATATTTTGCAAAAATATGTTCCATTCGTTTTTGATGATGATTGTGTAGAAGCTTTCGAAATTCTTAAGAATGCTTTGATTTCTGCACTTGTTGTTCAACCACCTGATTGGAACCTGCCCTTTGAAATTATGTGTGATGCTAGTGATTATGCTGTTGGTGCTGTCCTAGGACAAAGAGTTTATAAGAAATTAAATGTTATTCATTATGCTAGCAAAACTCTAGACAGTGCTCAAAGAAACTATGCTACCACTGAAAAAGAATTGTTAGCAGTTGTGTTCACTTCTGATAAGTTTAGACCTTATATTGTTGATTCTAAAGTAACTGTTCACACTGATCATGCTGCTATTAAATATCTTATGGAAAATAAGGATGCTAAACCTAGACTTATCTGATGGGTTCTTGTGCTACAAGAATTTGATTTGCATATTGTTGATAGAAAGGGTGTTGCTAAACCTGTAGCAGATAACTTGTCTAGGTTAGAGAATGTTCTTGATGACCCACTACCTATTGATGATAGCTTCCCTGATGAACATTTAGCTGTCATAAATACTTCACGCAATGCTCCTTGGTATGCTGATTATGCTAATTACATTGTTGCTAAATTTATATCGCCTAATTTCATGTACCAACAAAAGAAAAAGTTCTTTTATGATTTAAGGCATTACTTATGGTATGACCACACCTTTATAAAGAAGTAGTAGATGGTGTTATTAGACGTTTTGTACCTGAGCATGAACAAGAACAGATCCTACAAAAGTGTCATTCCGAGGACTACGAAGGACACCAAGCTGGAGATAGAACTGCACATAAGGTATTACAATCTGGTTTTTATTGGCCTATTCTCTTCAAGGATGCTCGTAAGTTTGTCTTGTCATGTGATGAATGTCAAAGAATTGGCAATATTAGTAGACGTCAGGAAATGCCTGTGAATTACTCTCTTGTTATTGAACCATTTGATGTTTGGGGTTTTGATTATATGGGGCCTTTTCCAACGTCCAACGGGTATACTCATATTTTAGTTGATGTTGATTATGCTACTAAGTGGGTAGAAGCTATTCCAACTAGTAGTGCTGATCATAACACCTCTATTAAGATGCTTAAAGAAGTTATTTTCCCTAGATTTGGAGTCCCAAGATATTTAATGGCTGATGGTGGTTCACATTTTATTCATGGTGCTTTCCGTAAATTGCTTGTTAAGTATGATGTTAACCATAGAATTGCATACCCTTATCATCCTCGGTCTAGCGGTCAAGTAGAATTAAGCAATAGAGAAATTAAATTGATCTTGCAAAAGACGGTTAATGGATCTAGGAAGAATTGTTCTAAGAAACTTGACGATGCATTATGGTCTTATAGAACTGCTTACAAGAATCCTATGGGTATGTCTCCGTATAATATGGTTTATGGTAAAACATGTCAATTACCTCTAGAGCTAGAGCACAAAGCTTATTGGCCAATCAAAGAGCTCAACCATGATTTCAAACTTGCTCGTGAGAAGAGGTTATTTGACATTAGCTCACTTGATGAATGGAGAACCCAGGCCTATGTGAATGCAAAGTTGTTTAAAGAAAAAGTTAAGAGATGGCATGATAAAAGGATACAAAAGCATGAATTTAATGTAGGTGACCATGTCTTGCTATACAATTCTCGTTTAAGATTTTTTGCAGGGAAAGCTTCTCTCCAAATGGGAAGGGCCTTATATCGTCGAGGAAGTATATCGTTCCGGTGCCATCAATATCAACAACACCGAAAGCACAAATCTGAAGGTGGTAAACGAGCAAAGAATCAAACATTATATTTCAGGTACTCCCATTAATGTTGAGACCAATGTTATCAATACCATAACTCCAGAAAAGCATATTAGGGAGACCTACTGAAACGTTTTAGACTCCGAAAAGGAATAGGTACGTGGTACGGTAAGTAAACTGACTCTAAAACTTTCCTAATAGCAATTTTACTCAGTTTTGGAATATTTAAAAAAAATAGGAAAATAAAAAGTAGTCCGAAGGACGCATGGGGAGGCGACAAAGCCTACTAGGCGCGACCACCCCCTGGCCGCGCCTAGGGGGCTTGTCACCACCCCGTGCGCCCTCGGACTCCGTTTTCTTGTGGAACACCCCTTCGGGTCGGCAAAAAATCATTATATAATCTCCCGAAGGTTTCGACTTTCGTATCATGACAATACCTCTGTTTTCGTTTTGAGCTGTTTCTGCAGCAGATTTAGAGCAAGATGTCGTCCCAAAAGTTGACCGGGGAGAGTCGTGTTTATCACCCGGCACACGAGCCCGAGGCATACATTGAAGCTAACCACTTTGGGTGAACCATGGAGGAGGATATGGAGGCTGACTTAAAAAGGGTGGATGCCATGGAGGTAGACTAAGAAGTTAAATCTCATCCACAACCTGGAGCCATGTTGGAGGAACTTCTGAGTGCAGCAATCCCGAATTCGGTCATTCCTTACTTATGAAAACTTGAAAAAGAGTGTTGTCTTTTCACCCGCAATAATGAAACATCCCTGGGTGAAGGGATCTCTAACCGTCAATGGAAAACCGCACAAGGAAGTAATGGATCTCAGGCAACAAAATAATAAGCTTGAAGAGGAGAGTCGCATTCTGAAGGTATCATCACCAAGAACATCGCACCATGACTTACGAAGAAGGACACCTGAGCACATGGGTATGGGCACTCCCCTTGGCTTGTTCCAAGCTTGGGGGAGGCGCCCCGGTATCGTATCACCATCACACCTTTCTTCAGTTTTGTTTTTCCTATTTTTCTTGTTCGGCCCTTTTTAATTTTGTTTTGATCTAGTAGAATAAAAGTTTTAGTATGATCTACCTTTTAGTATTTGGTTTTGCTCCCCTTATGTAAGCAAGTCCGAGAGTTATATAATAAAAGTAGTTTCGATGAGAGGGCTTTGCTAGATTACTATGCTCTTGAGAGTACTGAATAAAGAATAAAAGAATAAAAGAAAAGAGTATGCATAAGGATCTTATGGGGAGTGATGACTTCACATATAAAAAGTATGTTGATTGAAATTTGTTGGGAGTTAACAAACATAGTAATTGGTCATTGGTGCAATTGGAAAGGAAGTGATAAAGAAAGAGAGATTCGCATATAAATACATTATCTTGGACATATTTTATGATTGTGACCACTCATTAAAATATTACATGCCAAGAAGTTGATGTTGGACAATGAAGATAACATAATGGGTTATGTTTGCTTGCCTCCGGATAGAAGTTATATGGTTTTAGATCCTTCAACATGTAGTGCTTGCTTCTACCTCATATTAGCCAAAACTTCCGCACCAAGTAGAGATACTACTTGTGCATCCAAACACCTCAACCCAGTTTTTCCATGAAAGTCCACCATACCTACCTATGGATGGAATAAGATCCTTCAATTAGTTGTAATCGGTGCAAAAGGCAATAAAAATTGCTCCTAAATATGTGTGATCTTTTATTGTAAGGGAAATAAGTGTTGTACGAACTTGTGATAGTAAAGAAATAAAAGCGACAGACTGCATAATAACGGTTGCTATCACAAAGGGCAATACAATGTGGCATTCCTCTGTACTAAGGGCTTGTGCATCAAAAACAAAAGGCGCATGACAACCTCTACTTCCCTCTACGAAGGGCCTATCTGTTACTTCTACTTTTAGGGTACTTACCTTTATGCAAGAGTCATGGTGATCCTCACCACTTCCTATATTTTACCTCTTTCTTGACAAGCATTATGTGTTGGGGAATGATCTAGAAGCATATATCCACTCGGATGTGGGTGATCATGAGTTATTATTGTTGACATCACCCTTGAGGTGAATAGTTGGGAGGCAAAACTATAATCCCCTATCTTTCTCTGTGTCCGATTGAAGCTTTGATCCCGTGGGTACCGCTTGAGTGTTAGAAATTGTGAAAGACTAGAAGATGATTGAGTACGTGGATTTGCTTTACAAACTCTTATATCGACTCTTTCCGATGTTATGATAAATTGCCAATTGCTTCAATGACTAAGATCATAGTTTGTTGGTTGTCAATAGAGTTCTTGGTTCATACTTTATCTTGTGAATGAATTGTTACTCTAGCATAAGAGATCTTACACAATAAGTATTGTTGTTCTGAATATGTTCATGATGCCCTCATGTCCGTAGTTTATTTTATCGACACCTCTATCTCTAAACATGTGGACATATTTATCGATCTCGGCTTTCGCTTGAGGGCAAGCAAGGTCTAAGCTTGGGGGAGTTGATACGTACATTTTGCATCATGCTTTTATATTGATATTTATTGCATTATGGGCTATTATTACACGTTATGGTACAATCCTTGTGCCTTTTCTCTCTTATTTTACAAGGTTTACATGAAGAGGGAGAATGCCGGCAGCTGGAATTCTAGACTAGGAAAGGAGCAAATCTGAGATACCTATTCTGCACAACTACAAAAGTCCTGAAAATTTATGGAGAATTATTTTGTAATATATAAAAAATACTGGGCAAAATAGATACTAGAGGGGGCCACCAGGAGGTGACAAGCCTGCCAAGCACGGCCACCCCACTGGCCGCGCCTAGCAGGCTTGTGGCCCACCTGGATGGCCCCCGACGCCCATCTTCTCCTATATGTTGTGTTTTGACGTGGAAAAAACCAAGAGAGAGCTTTTGGGATGAAGCACCGCCATCTCGAGGCGTAACTTGGGCAGAACCAATCTAGAGCTCCGACAAGGCTGTTCTATCGAGGAAACTTCCCTCCTGGAGGGGGAAATCGAAGCCATCGTCATCACTAACGATCCTCTTATCGAGAGGGGGTCAATCTCCATCAACATCTTCACCAGCACCATCTCCTCTCCAAACTCTAGTTCATCTCTTGTATCCGATCTTTGTCTCAAACCTCATATTAGTATCTGTGGGTTGCTAGTAGTGCTGATTACTCCTTGTAGTTGATGCTAGTTGGTCTCCTTGGTGGAAGATCATATGTTCAGATCCTTTATGATAATTAATACTCCTCCTATTATGAACATGAACATATTTTGTGAGTAGTTACGTTTGTTCCTGAGGACATGGGATAAGTCTTGTTATTAGTAATCATGTGAATTTGGTATTCGTTCGATATTTTGATGAGATGTATGTTGTCTCTCCTCTACTGGTGTTATGTGAACGTCGACTACATAAAACTTCACCACTATTGCGGCCTAAGGGAACGCATTGGGAAGTAATAAGTAGATGATGGGTTGCTAGAGTGACAGAAGCTTAAACCCTAGTTTATGTGTTGCTTCGTAAGGGGCTGATTTGGATCCATATGTTTGATGCTATGGCTAGGTTTACCTTAATTCTTCTTCCGTAGTTGCGGATGCTTGTGATAGGGGTTAATCATAAGTGGGAGGTTTGTCCAAGTAAGGGCAGCACCCAATCACCGGTCCACCCACATATCAAATTATCAACGTAACAAACGTGAATCAAATGAGCATGATGAAAAATAGCTTGACAGAAATTCCCATGTGTCCTCGGGAGCGCTTTGCTTTATATACGAGTTTGTCCAGGCCTGTCCTTTGCTACAAAAAGGATTGGTCTACCTTGCTGCACCTTTGCTACACTTGTTACTTGTTACTCGTTACAAATTATCTTATCACAAAACTATCTGTTACCGATAATTTCTGTGCTTGCAGAGAATACCTTACTAGAAACCGCCCGTCATTTCCTTCTGCTCCTCGTTGGGTTCGACACTCTTACTTATCGAAAGGACTACGATAGATCCCCTATACTTGTGGGTCATCAATATCCATGGTGACAATGGGATATTATATTGATCCACTTGATGTATGTTTTGGTGATCAACTTGCGGGTTCTGTGACGTTGGGAATCTATGCATAGGGGTTGGCACATGTTTTCGTCTTGACTCTCTGGTAGAAACTTTGGGGCACTCTTTGAAGTTCTTTGTGTTGGATTGAACATGATGAATCTGAAATTGTGTGATGCATATCGTATAACCAAGCCCATGGGTACTCGTGGTGACATTGGAGTATCTAGGTGACATTAGGGTTTTGGTTGATGTGTGTCTTAATGTGTTACTTTAGTACGAACTCTAGGGCTGTTCATGACACTTATAGGGATAGCTCATAAGATTGATTGGAAAAGATAACTTTGAGGTGGTTTCGTACCCTACAATAATTTCTTTGTTAATTCTCCGCTATTTGTGACTTTGGAGTGAACTCTTTGTCGCACGTGAGGTATTTACATATGATTCAACTATGTCAGTATTGTTGAGAGAAATTGCACTAGTGAAAGTATGAACCCTAGGCCTTGTTTATAAGCATTGCAATACCGTTTTTGCTCACTTTTATCATTAGTTACCTTGCTGTTTTTATATTTTCAGATTACAAAAACCTATATCTACCATCCATATTACACTTGTATCATCATCTTTTCGCCGAACTAGTGCACCTATACAATTTACCATTGTATTGGATGTGTTGGGGACACAAGAGACTCTTTGTTATTTGGTTGCAGGGTTGTTTGAGAGAGACCATATTCATCCTAAACCTCCCACGGAGTGATAACCTTAGGTCACCCACTTGAGGAAAAATTTCTATTGTCCTACAAAACTCTGCGCTTGGAGGCCCAACACGAGTCTACAAGAAGAAGGTTGTGTAGTAGACATCAAGCTCTTTTCTGGCACTGTTGTCGAGGAGGTGAGTGATTGAAGGTATATATTTAGATCTTGCAATCAAATCTTTTAGTTTCTTGTTTTTTCACTAGTTTGGTTTTATAAAAGAAAACTACAAAAAAATGTAACTGAGGTTGCCTCATATGCTTCATCCTTTTAATGCCTTTCGTGAAAATGATGGAAAGGAAAATTGTGCTCAAGTGTTAGAAGAAGAAGTTATCAAAATGTTTGGCACTAAATATTTGTATGACATGATCGCAATGTTGTTAGTATGAATTCCTTGAATACTCATGATGCTAACGATATCCAAAGCTACAAGCTTACGGATGCTATGTTTGATGAAGATGATATATTTAGTCCCCCAAGTTTTGATGAGCAAATTTATTGTGACGAAAGCATGCCTCCTATTTATGATGATTATTGTGATGACATGTATGCTATAAAGAATAATGATAACCATGAGACTTGTCATCGTGATTTTAATTTTCAATTGGAGTATGCTTCACATGATAGTTATTTTGTTGAGTTTTCTCCCACTACTATTGATGAGAATAAATTTGCTTATGTGGTGAGTAGTAAAATTTCTATGCTTTTGAATCATGAAAAGAATGCTTTACGTGATAGTTATATTGTTTAATTCATTCATGATGCTTCTGAAAATTATTATGAGCGAGGAGTATATGCTTGTAGGAATTGCAATAATATCAAGTTTCCTCTCATGTGTTCAAAGTTTCAAAGTTATGCTTGTTTTGCCTTCCTATGCTAGATAACTCTTGTTCCCATAAATTGTTTCCTGACAAAATCCCTACGCATAGGAAGTGGATTAGACTTAAATGTTCTTGTCATGAGATTCATGATGCTCTTTTGCATGTTTCAATTATTATTCCTGTACGAGCATCATTGAAATCATCGTGCCTGGCTAAAAGGCTTAAAAAAAGCGCTTGTTGGGAGACAACCAAACACTTTTACTTTATGTTTTTGTGTTTTCACATTATTAAGCTACTGTATTAATCATGTTTTGTGTATTTTATTTCAATAAAGTGCCAAGGAAAGCCTTTGGGATAGTGTGGATACCTGCTTGTTTGATTCTATGCAAAAACAGAAAGTCTTGCGTCCAGTATATGAATTATATGATTTTACTAGCGATTTAAAAATATATTAAATTTTTAAATAACATTTATATGCTAATTCCTTGAGTTTTGATAATTTTCAGAATTTTTAGAGCCAGGGAATATGGTGATCATTCAGATCTTTACAGACTATTCTGTTTTTGGCAGATTCTGTTTTGCATGCATAGTTTGCTTGTTTCAAGTGTTCCTATAGCTTATATTGATTAATATAAATTGTGGAAATTATGTAATACATTAGGTATCACGTGGTAATAATTATGAATCTTGTCTTGACAGTACCTAAGTGAATGATCTATCTTTATTACACTAACCCTTCTCACAAAGTTCCGTTAAGTTTTGTGTGATTGAAGTTTTCAAGTTTTGGGTGAGACACCGATATGAGGAGAATAAGGTGTGAAAAGAACCTAAGATTGGGTATTCCTAACGCACCACCAAGGTAATATACAAGTAATACTCAAGCTCTTAAGCTCGGGGATGCCCTGGACGACATCCCCTCTTTCGTCTTCAACACTATCAGTATATCTCACTTGGAGCTATATTTTTATTCGTCACATAGTATGAGTTTTGCTTGGAGAATAATTTTATTTTGTTTTTATATGTTAGTTTTTATTTATAATCTTGTTTTTCAATAAATAGTTCCAACAATTTCCTTTAGGATGCTTGAATTACATGTTTGATATGTGCTGTGTGAAAACAGAAACTTCTGCTCTGGTGTTTGAATTTTCATATTTTACTTATACGTGGAAAGTTTATGAAATGTTTACAAAATATTTTAATATAAATTTTATAGAATGTCCTAAATTTTCAAAATGTTTTGACTTACATAAGTACACTGGTTTAATAGATTACTACAGACTGTTCTGTTTGGACAGATTGCTGTCACAGTTTTGTTATCTACTTGTCCTATAGTTTCCATAGCCTATATTGGCAGATATAAATTGTGTAAATGATAGTATATGGTAACTAATGTTTGAAAATTATTGTGCAACTTGTCTTGGCAGTACATCAACTATCGATCTTTTCTTATGTATACTAACCTATCTCACGAGTTCTTTTCGAGTTGTGTGTGGATGAAGTTTTTGAGAATAGGTGAAACCATGATATGAGAGGATTGAACGAGATACAAAAGATCATTCTTGGGGATGCCCAAGTCACCCAAGTAAATATTTCAAGAATTCTCAAGCATCTAAGCTTGGGGATGCTACACATCCCAACTCTCTTCGTCAACTATCAGTTAGCCTATGTTGAACCTTAAAAACATCATTCACATGATGCATCCTATTCTTGGAGTGCAATTTTTATTTTGCTTCATATTTAAATAAAATACTCATATCTGAAAATATTTATTTGGAGAGAGAGAGAGAAAGTCCTCACATAGCTACTTAATTGTTTGACTACACATTGATCTTTACTTATATGTTTTGGAGTAGTTTTGTCATTTACTCTCGTGCTTCACTTATACCCTATGAGTAAATGGTTGAATAAATTGAATATCATAAATCTGAAATTATATATGTTTTATATGCTTATCCCATGGGGAGTAATGACTTCACATATAAGAAGTATAGGTGGTAAAATTTATTGAAAGTTAGAAAACACCGCATTGGTCATTTAAACAATTCATGAAAGAATATTGAAGGAAGAGAGATTTCACATATAAATATACTATCTTGGTCATCTTCTATGATTGTGAATACCCATTAATTATTTTCAAACATGAGCAAATTAGTTGAAGTTGGAGAAGGAAGACAACGTAATGAGTTATGTTTGGGTATATTTTTATAGAAGTTATATTGTTATATGGATCCTCCAACATGTGGTGCTTGCTTCCACCTCATACTAGCCAAAACTTCCACGCCAAGTAGAAATACTACTTGTGCATCCAAACACCCTTACACCAGTTTTGCCATGAGAGTCCACTATACCTACCTATGGATTTAAGAAGATCCTTCAAGTAAGTTGTCATCGGTGCAAAAGGCAATAAAAATTGCTCCTAAATATGTATGATATTTTATTGTAAGGGAAAATAAGTGTTGTACGAACTTGTGATGGTAAAAAAATAAAAGCGACGGACTGCATAATAAAGGTTGCTATCACAAAGGGCAATACAACGCGACGTTCCTTTGCATTAAGGGTTTGCACATCCAAAATTAAAAGCGCATGACAACCTATGCTTCCCTCTACGAAGGGCCTATCTTTTACTTTCTAGTACTTACCTCTATATAAGAGTCATGGTGATCTTCACCACTTCCTATATTTCTCCTTTTTCTCTTGGCAAGCATCATGTGGCGGGAAAAGATCCAAGCATATATGGCCCTTCAAATATATTTGATCATGAATTATTATTGTTAACAATTATCTATATGATAAATAAGTTGGGAGGCGAAACTTTAAGCCCCATCTTTCTCTGTGTTCGACGGATGCCATTTGCTCTAAAAATATGCTTTGAGAGTTAGCAATCATGGAAGACTATATGATAGTCGAGTAAGTGGAATTTGCTAAATCAAAGCTCTTACATAGACCCTCCTGAAAATAAGATGGATTGCAATTGTTTGGTGTCTGAGAGCATAGTTTGTTTGTTTTCAAGAAACTTTATGGTCTATACTTTAACATGTGAATAGCTTGTTACTTCATCATGAGAAGTTTTATGAGATGAGCTACTGTTTATGATATATATTGATGCTAGAAAAGGTGTTTGGAACTATCATTGATCAAATTTATGCACCAGAATTCACACTTCATAAATTGTTTCTTTTATCATTTACCTACTCGATGACGAGCAGGAATTAAGCTTGGGGATGGTGATACATCTCCAACATATTATAATTTATGAAGTATTCATGCCATGTTTACAATAATACTATATGATTTTGGTATGGTTTTATTAGAAATAACGAGGACTGACGTTGTTTTCAGCAGAACTACCATGGTGTCGGGTTTTTTTTTGTGCAGAAATAAAAGTTCTCGGAATGGACTGGAAACTTACGGAGAATATTTTTGGAAAATATAAAAAATACTGGAGCAAGAATCAACCGGATGGGGGGCCACCCATTGTCCACAAGCCAGGGGGCACGGTCACCCCCTGGCCGTGCCTAGTAGGCTTGTTGGCCCCTCAAGAGTCCCTTTGACATGATTCTGACGCCAAAAATTCCTATAAATACTAAAAAAACGGAAAGAAACCTAGATTGGGAGTTCCACCGCCGCAAGCCTGTGTAGCCACAAAAAACCAATCGGGAGCCCGTTCCGGCACCCTGCCGGAGGGGGGAAACCATCACCGAAGGCCATCTTCATCATCCCGGCAGTCTCCATGACAAGGAGGGAATAGTTCACCCTCGGGGCTGAGGGTATGTACCAGTAGCTATGTGTTGGATCTTTCTCTCTCATGTTCTTGATATGGCACGATCTTGATGTACCGCGAGCTTTATTGATATAGATGAATCATATGGAGTTTTCCCCTCTCTATCTTCTTGTGATGAATTGAGTTTTCCCTTTGAAATTTTCTTATCGGATTGAGTCTCTAAGGATTTGAGAACACTTGATGTCTGTCTTGCGATGGAATATCCGTGGTGACAATGGGATGTTTTATTGATCCACTTGATGTATGTTTTGGTGATCAACTTGTGGGTTCCATGACCTTGGGAATCTATGCATAGGGGTTGGCACATGTTTTCGTCTTGACTCTCTGGTAGAAACTTTGGGGCACTCTTTGAAGTTCTTTGTGTTGGATTGAACATGATGAATCTGAAATTGTGTGATGCATATCGTATAATCAAGCCCATGGGTAATCATGGTGACATTGGAGTATCTAGGTAACATTAGGGTTTTGGTTGATGTGTGCCTTAAGGTGTTATTTTAGTACGAATTCTAGGGATGTTCATGACACTAATAGGGATAGCTCATAAGATTTATCGGAAAATATAACTATGAGGTGGTTTCATACCCTACAATAATTTCTTCGTTAGTTCTACGCTATTTGTGACTTTGGAGTGAACTCTTTGTCGCACGTGAGGTATTTACATATGATTCAACTATGCCAGTATTGTTGAGAGAAATTGCACTAGTGAAAGTATGAACCCTAGGCCTTGTTTCTAAGCATTGAAATACCATTTGTGCTCACTTTTATCATTAGTTACCTTGTTGTTTTTATATTTCTAGATTATAAAAACCTATATCTACCATCCATATTACGCTTGTATCACCATCTCTTCGCCGAACTAGTGATCCTACACAATTTACCATTGTATTCGGTGTATAGGGGACATAAGAGACTCTTTGTTATTTGGTTGCAGGGTTTTTGAGAGAGACCATCTTCATCCTACACCTCCCACGGATTGATAAACCTTAGGTCACCCACTTGAGGGAAAATTGCTACTGTCCTACAAAACTCTGCGCTTGGAGGCCCAACACGAGTCTACAAGAAGAAGGTTGTGTAGTAGACATCAACGGGTTGCTTCGTCAGGCTCGGATTTTGCAGGATTCGATATTTGGGAAGCGCACACCGTGCGACGATGACGCAAAGACCAGGGCAAGTGGGGGCATGGTGCCACAATTTTCACGCCATCTTTTACGCCACTTATCGCGCTTCCTCTGCAACCGGGATACACAGAGATCCGGTGGGCCCGCAGGTCAGCGACCCACTCGAGCAGCTATAAGACGCGATGACGCAAGAGTTGGTACAGTGTTCCTCCCCCATTCCCCTCTTTTGCTCTGCCTCCTTTGTTCCACGCACGCCGCTCGGCCCCACCTCGGCAACCGTCGTTGTCATGACAAAGGGGAAGACGGAGAAGCTCGAGCACGACTAGAAGGGAGCCAAGACGAACAAGCCGTCAAGCGCTCGGTCCACGGTGCTGCAGGGATGGATCCAAGGGGATTTCATTCCGTCGACCGTCACGGCGGAGGATGTCCATAACCTCATCGCCGACGGGCTAATAGTTGACGGGTCGTGGAGGTTGCCGAAGAAACAGACCGAGCCAGAGCCGCACACAGCCGAGCGAGTCCTCCTCCTCGCCCATGTCAAGCGAGGTTTTCCTCTGCCTCCCTATCCATTCATCCGTGGGTTCTTGAACTTCTTTGGAGTGCAACTTCACCATTTCCCTCTGAATGCCATTGTGTATCTTGATGCGTTTATAACAATGTGTTAGTGCTTCTTGGGATGTCCCCCTCATTGGGGCTTGTTCAAACACATCTTCACCATCCGGTCTCAGTCGATCAAAATTTCCAACACCAATGATAGTAAGACCCATGTCATCCAGCTATGCGGTGGTCTGGGACTCCAAAAGAGGAGCAGGAGTGCGTTTCCATCGATGACCTTTCCTAAATCTGTTCGGGGCTCGCAGTCGACCTAGTTTTACTACAACGATGTTGCATTTCCCAACATGTCGACTGGCCTTCCCCCTTCACATTGGAGTGACGCACTACTCCCAGATCATTATCCATGACAGAGGGGGAGAAAGTGCAGGTAGGAATTTTAGTGAACTCAGTAGTAGATTTGATCCGTGGAAGAGTGACTAGTATGGACCTGTTGGAGGCGTTTCTTAGTCGACGAATCAAGCCCCTTAAAGCAAGGGACCAAACTATGTGGCACTATTCAAGCGCTGGAGACACCACTCGGACACATCCAGAGGAAGTCTCTGAGTAGACTCTTGCACAGTGGCTCTGAAGCACCACCGGAGCCTATGACAACCCTCTGGGAGCCAAGCGAATCTTGCCCTTCTCTGCTGTGAACCCGCCGCCGAACCTGTTGAGTTATATCTTTGTCGAATGCTTTCATGTTTCGTCGAGTGCCTAAGGTCTTCATCCGACTGACTTTACTGTTTGTATCTAGCAGGAGTTTACGAACATGCATTCGCCCGTGCCGAACGGAGAGAATCTTGATGATGGAGAAGAGAGTGCACATGGCAGCATAGACATTGATTACGTCGAGAATAGTGAGGGCAGCTACGACGACTCAGAAGAGAGCGAGGAGGAAGCTCAATCTCCTCTGCGCACCGAGCATTGTTCCAAGAAGCACCAGGACCCAGCGACTGCCTGCTACGTCCATTTTGCATCATGTTTTCTTGTTGTTATTTATAATGTTTTTATCCATAATAATGCTTTTTGGAGTAATTCTAATGCCTTTTCTCTCATAATTTGCAAGGAACACACCAAGTGGGAGAATTCCGGCAACTGGAAATCTGGACCTAGAAAAGCTATGTCAGGCTACCTATTCTGCACAACTACAAACAAGCTGAAACTTCACGGAGATTTTTTACGGAATATTTAAGAATTATTGAAGCAAATAACTACCAGAGGGGGCCCACCAGGTGGGCACAACCCACCTGGGTGTGCCAGGGAGCCCAGGCGCGCCCTGGTGGGTTGTGCCCTCCTCGGCCCACCTCCGGTGCCCATATTCTGGTATATAAGTAATTTTGACCTAGAAAAAAGAAGAAGAAGGCTTTAGGGACGAAGCGCCTCCATCTCGAGGCGGAACTTGGGCAGGAGCACTTTTGCCCTCCGGCGGAGCGATTCTGTCGGGGAACTTCCCTCCCGGAGGGGGAAATCATCGTCATCATCATCACCAACAACTCTCTCATCTTGGGGAGGGCAATATTCATCAACATCTTCAATAGCACCAACTCCTCTCAAACGCTAGTTCATCTCATGAGTTCAATCTTGTTACCGAAACGATTGGAGCTTGTGGGTGACTAGTAGTGTTGATTACGTCTTGTAGTTGATCACTATATGGTTTATTTGGTGGAAGATTATATGTTCAGATCCATTATGCTATTTAATACCCCTCTGATCTTGAGCATGATTATTATTTGTGAGTAGTTACTTTTTTTCTTGAGGTCACGGGAGAAATCATGTTGCAAGTAATCATGTGAATTTGATATGTGTTCGATATTTTGATAGTATGTATGTTGTGATTCCCTTAGTGGTGTCATGTGAACGTCGACTACATGACACTTCACCATATTTGGGCCTAAGGGAATGCATTGTGGAGTAACAATTAGATGATGGGTTGCGAGAGTGACAGAAGCCTAAACCCCAGGTTATGCGCTATTCCGTAAGGGACCGATTGGATCCAAAAGTTTAATGCTATGATTAGAATTTATTCTTAATACTTTTCTCGTAGTTGCGGATTCTTAATACATTACCTTGCTGAAAACTACTTGTCATTTCCTTTTGCTCCTCGTTGGGTTCGACACTCTTACTTATCGAAAAGAGCTACAATTGATCCCCTATACTTGTGGGTCATCAAGGCTATTTTCTGGCACCGTTGCCGGGGAGTGAAGCGCCTTTGGTAAGTGGAATTTGGTAAGGAAACATTTATATAGTGTGCTGAAATCTACTGTCACTTGTTACTATGGAAAACAACCTTTGAGGGGTTTGTTCGGGGTATCTTCACCTCGTCCGGAACCACAATTAGCTACCCCTCAACCTACTGCACCTACTGAAAATATTGAATATAAAATTCCTTCGGGTATGATAGAACAGTTGCTAGCTAATCCTTATGCAAGAGATGGAACTGAACATCCTGATATGCACTTGATATATGTGGAACAAATTTGTGGATTGTTTAAGCTTGCAGGTTTACCCAGGGATCAAGTTATGAAAAAGGTTTTCCCTTTATCTTTGAAGGGAAAAGCATTGGCATGGTATAGGCTATGCGATGATATTGGATCATGGAATTGGAATCATTTGAAATTGGAGCTCCACCAAAAATCGTATCCTATGCATCCAGTTCACCGTGATCGGAATTATATATATAATTTTTGGCCTCATGAAGGAGAAAGTATCTCTCTAGCTTGGGGGAGGCTTAAGTCAATGTTATATTCATGCCCCAATAATGAGCTCTCAAGAGAAATTATTATCCAAAAAATTTATGCTCGGCTTTCTCGTAATGATCAAACCATGCTTGATACTTCTTGTGCTGGTTCTTTTATGAAGAAGACTATTGAATTCCGGTGAGATCTTTTGGAAAGAATTAAACACAACTTTGAAGATTGGGAACTCGATGAAGGTAAAGTGTCAGGTATTAAACTTAAGTATGATTGTGTTAAATCTTTTATGGATATCGATGCTTTTCAAAAGTTTAGCACTAAATATGGACTTGACTTTGAGATAGTAGCCTCCTTTTGTGAATCATTTGCTACTCATGTTGAACTCCCTAAGGAGAAGTGGTTTAAATATCACCCACCTGTTAAACAAGAAATAAAAAAACCAACACCAATTAAAGAAGAAACTATACTCTATAATGTTGATCCAGTTGTTCCTTCTGCTTATATAGAGAAGCCACATTTCCCTGTTAGGATAAAGGAACATGCTAAAGTTTCAACTCTGGTTAACAAAAGTTATATTAGAACACCTAAACCTGAATAACAAATTAAAGTAGAACCTAACATTGCTATGGTTAAAGATCTCTTGGAAGAAGATATTGATGGGCATGTTATTTACTTCTATGAAGAAGCTGCTAGAATTGCTAAACCTGGTAGAAAAGATAAACATAGACCTGTTGTGGGCATGCCTGTTATTTCAGTTAAAATAGGAGATCACTGTTATCATGGTTTATGTGACATGGGTGCTAGTGTGAGTGCTATTCCTTACACTTTATATGAAGAGATTATGAAAGACATAGCACCTGCTGAGAAAGAAGAAATAGATGTTACTATTAAACTTGCTAATAGAGACACTATATCACCAATTGGGATTATTAGAGATGTTGAATTATTGTGTGGGAAAATAAAATAACCTACTGATTTCCTTGTTCTTGGTTCCCAACAAGATGACTTCCGTCCCATTATCTTTCGTAGACCTTTCTTGAACATAGTTAATGCTAAGATAGATTGTAAGAAACAAACTGTGGGAGTTAGCTTTGCTGATGAGTCTCATGACTTTAATTTTTCCAAGTTTAGTAGAAATCATCATGAAAAAGAATTGCCTAGTAAGGATGAATTATTTGGTCTTGCTTCTATTGTTGTACCACCCACTGATCCTTTAGAACAATATCTGCAAGACCATGAAAATGATTTACATATGCATGGAAGAAATGAAATAGATAAAGTTTTCTTTGAAAAACGTCCTCTGCTTAAACACAATTTACCTATTGAAACTCTTGGAGGTCCTCCTCCACCTGAAGGTGATCTTGTGTTTGAATTAAAACAATTGCCAGACATTTTGAAATATGCTTATCTTGACGAAAAGAAGATCTATCCTCTTTTTATCAGTGCTAACCTTTCAGAACATGAAGAAGAAAGATTATTGAAAGTTCTAAGGAAGCACCGGTCTGCTATTGGATATACTCTTGATGATTTAAAGGGCATTAGTCCCACTCTATGTCAGCACAAAATCAATAGTGAACCTGATGCTAAACCAGTTGTTGATCACCAACTTTGGTTAAATCCGAAGATGAAAGAGGTGGTAAGAACGGAAATATTAAAACTTTTGGAAGCAGGTATAATCTATCCTATAGCTGATAGTAGATGGGTAAGTCATGTTTATTGTGTTTCTAAGAAAGGAGGTATTACTATTGTTTCTAATGATAAAAATGAACTTATTCCACAAAGAATTGTTACATGCTATAGAATGGTATTTGATTTTAGAAAATTAAACAAAGCAACTAGAAAAGATCATTACCCTTTGCCTTTTATTGATCAAATGCTTGAAAGATTATCTAAGCACACACACTTTTGCTTTCTTGATGGATATTCTGGCTTTTCACAAATACCTGTATCACAACCTGATCAAGAAAAGACCACTTTTACTTGTCCTTTTGGAACCTATGCTTATAGATGTATGCCTTTTGGCTTATGTAATGCACCTGCTACCTTTCAAAGATGCATGATGGCTATATTCTCTAATTTTTGTAAAAAGATTTTTGAAGTTTTCATGGATGACTTCTTTGTTTATGGGAAGTCTTCTGATGATTGTTTAAGCAATCTTGAGCGAGTTTTGCAAAGATGTGAACAAACAAATCTTGTCTTGAATTGGGAGAAGTGCCACTTTATGGTTAATGAAGGCATTATCTTGGGTCATAAAATTTCTAAAAGAGGTATTGAAGTGGACCAAGCTAAGGTTGATGCAATTGAGAAAATTCCATGTCCTAAAGATATAAAAGGTATTCATAGTTTCTTAGGTCATGCTGGTTTCTATACGAGATTTATCAAAGAATTTTCTAAAATTTCTAGGCCTCTTACTAATCTCTTACAAAAGGATATCCCTTTTGTTTTTGATGATGATTGTCTTGAAGCCTTTGAAACACTTAAGAAAGCCTTAATTACTGCACCTATTGTTCAACCACTTGATTGGAACTTGCCTTTTGAAATTATGTGTGATGCTGGTGATTATGCTGTTGGTGTTGTTCTAGGACAAAGAGTTGATAAGAAATTGAATGTTATTCATTATGCTAGTAAAACTCTAGACAGTGCTCAAAGAAATTATGCTACTACTGAAAAAGAATTATTAGCAATTGTGTTTTCTTGTGATAAATTTAGACCTTATATTGTTGATTCCAAAGTAACTATTCACACAGACCATGCCGCTATTAAATATCTTATGGAAAAGAAAGATGCTAAACCTAGACTTATTCGTTGGGTTCTCTTGTTACAAGAATTTGATTTACATATCATTGATAGAAAAGGATCTGAGAACCTCGTAGCTGATAACTTGTCTAGGTTGAAAATGTGCTTCATGACCCACTGCCTATTGATGATAGTTTTCCTGATGAGCAGTTAGCTACAATAAATGTTGCTAATAGTACTCCTTGGTATGCTTACTATGCTAATTACATTGTTGCTAAATATTTACCACCTAGATTTACTTACCAACAAAAGAAAAAATTATTCTATGATTTAAGACATTACTTTTGGGATGACCCACATCTTTATAAACAAGGAGTAGATGGTATTATTAGACGTTGTGTACCTGAGCATGAATAGGGACAAATCCTACGGAAATGTCACTCCGAGGCTTATGGAGGGCATCATGCTGGAGATAGAACTTCTCATAAGGTATTGCAATCTGGATTTTATTGGCCTACTCTCTTCAAGGATGCCCGTAAGTATGTCTCGTGTTGCGATGAATGTCAAAGAATAGGTAATATCGGTAAGCGTCAAGATATGCCTATGAATTATTCACTTGTTGTTGAACCATTTGATGTTTGGGGATTTGATTACATGGGACCTTTTCCTTCCTCTAATGGGTATACACATATTTTGGTTGCTGTTGATTATGTTACTAAATGGGTAGAAGCTATTCCATCCAGTAGTGCTTATCACAACACCTGTATTAAAATGCTTAAGGAAGCTATTTTCCCAAGGTTTGGAGTCCCTAGATATTTAATGACTGATGGTGGTTCACACTTTATTCATGGTGCTTTCCGTAAAATGCTTGGCAAGTATGATGTTAACCATAGAATTGCATCACCCTATCATCCTCAGTCTAGTGGTCAAGTTGAACTTAGCAATAGATAAATAAAATTAATTTTGAAAAAGACTGTCAGTAGGTCCAGGAAGAATTGGTCTAAGAAATTAGATGATGCACTTTGGGCTTATAGAACAGCATATAAAAATCCTATGGGTATGTCTCCTTATAAAATGGTTTATGGAAAAGCTTGTCATTTGCCTCTTGAGTTAGAACATAAAGCATTTTGTATAGTTAAAGATCTCAATTATGATTTAAAACTTGCTGGTGAGAAGAGGCTATTTGATATTAGCTCATTAGATGAATGGAGAACCCAAGCTTATGAAAATGCAAAATTATTCAAAGAAAAGGTCAAAAGATCGCATGACAAAAGAATTCAAAAGCGTGAGTTTAAAGTCAGAGAATATGTTTTTTGTACAACTCTCGTTTTAGATTTTTTGCACGGAAGCTCCTCTCAAAATGGGAAGGCGCATATGTCATCGAGGAGGTTAACGGTCTGGTGCCATCAAAATAAATAATTCCGAAGGTACTAACCCGAAGGTTGTCAATGGAAAACGAATAAAGCATTATATCTCAGGTACGCCTATTAATGTTGAAAGTAATATTATTCAAACTTTGACACCGGAAGAACACATAAAAGAGTCCTTTTGGAACACTCCGGAACACTCCAGAGCCCACTTGGGGCACCTTCCGTACTCCGTTTTTCTTCCATGTACTTGTCCTCCAAGATAAAAAAATCTATATATACTTCCCGAACCTGTTAACCACCGTATCATGAAGAAATCCTCTATTCTCTTTTATTGCTCTCTCTGGTCAGATTTGTCAAGCCAGGCATCATGTCTTCTTGCTCCAACAACATGGAAGAAGATGCTTGGCTGATGAAGATCGAGACGAAGAGGGGGGAGCCCACAGACGCCGTTAAGGGAGACAAGGGCAAGGAAACTACCGTAGATCCACCCCCGGTGGCAGCACAAGAATTGCTGGCCGAGGACGAGGATGAAGATATCCTTAAACCCTACCTTACTCACCTTACAGCTTTTGAGATTGAAGCTTTTCGCGTCATTGAAATAGTCCACATACAGAATAAGTATCTTACTCATGAAACTATTTTGCATCAAGAGCATATCATCTGTCTCCGAGTTGTCATCTGTCGGTTGGAGAACCTCTTGATCCTTAAGGATAGGATCGCTTCTTCACCACCACCATCTTCTTCACCACCAAAGGAGAACTAAGTATCGAGTATGAGCACTCCCCTTGTCTTCCGCCAAGCTTGGGGAAGGTGCCCCGGTATCATATCATCCCACTATCTTTTTGCTTTTACTTATCTTAGTTCAATCTTTTGCCTAGATGAAATAAATTTCAGTTCGATCCTTTCTTATTTGAGAGTTTGCTTAGTGATCTATCATTGTAATCGTGTGCAAGTTATATGATAAAGTTTAGTTTGAGTTTTTGCTTTCTTTACTTCCATGTTGCAAATAAAGAAAAAGAAATAAGAAAGAAAGGAAAGAAAGGAAATAAATCAATAAGATCATATACTAATCCTATGGTAGGTGATGGCACCACATAAGGAAAAATATAAGTAAGAAATTTTATTAGAGATTGACAAACATAGCATTAGTCAATGATGCAACTCATGAAATAATTAATAAGGGAAGATAAGATTCACATATAAATATACTATCCTAGAAATCTTTTGTGATTGTGAGCCCTCATCAAAATATTATATGCCAAAATTGTTGACGTTGGACAAGGAAGACAACTTAATGGTTTATGTTTGTTTATATTCGCATAGAAGTCATATTGTCATAGATCCTTTAACATGTGATGCTTTCCCCCTACCTTTGCTAGCCAAAAAATTCCGCACTAAGTAGAGATACTACTTGTGCATCCAAAAACCCTTAAACCCAAATCCTATTTTCAAGAGTCCACCATATCTACCTATGGATTGAGCAAGATCCTTCAAGTAAGTTGTCATCGGTGCAATAAGGCAATAAAAATTGCTTCTAAAAGTGTAAGATCATTTAGTGTAAGGAAAAATTGAGCGTTGTACGAACTTGGATGACAAAGAATAAAAGCGATAGACTGCATAATAAAGGTTGTCATCTTAAGGGGCAATACAACGTGACGTTCTCTTGCACTAAGGGATTGAGCATACAAACAAATAAGCGCATGACAACCTCTGATTCCCTCTGCGAAGGGCCTATCTTTTACTTTTATGCAAGAGTCAAAGTTTTTCTCTATTACTTTTATTTTTCTCCTTTGGCAAGCATCATGTGGTGAGGAAAGATCTAGGAACATATGTCCAGTTGAATATAGATAGCATGAGTTATTATTGTTGACATCACCCTTGAGGTGAGGATGTTGGGAGGCGAAACTATAAGCCCCTATCTTTCTATGTGTCCGGTTGAAACGTTTTGCTCATGGGTACGAGGCGAGTGTTAGCAATCATAGAAGACTATATGATGGTTGAGTATGTGGACTTGCCTAAAGGCTCCGATACGTGACCCTTCCTGAAAAGATAATGAATTGTAGTTGCAAAGTTGACTGAGAACATAGTTTGTTGGTTTCTAATAGAGTTTTTCCTTTATACTTCGATTGTGTGATGAACTATTACTTATTCATGAGAAGTATATGATAAAAGTCCTATGTTTAATTTTGTTTCTCTTATAATAATCAACATGATTCTTCTATGTCCGTATTTTGTTTTTATCGACACCTCTCTCTCAAAGCATGTGGATATGTTTTTCGATTTTGGTTTTCGCTTGAGGACAAGCAAGGTCTAAGCTTGGGGGAGTTGATACGTCCATTTTGCATCATGTTTTCTTGCTGTTATTTATAATGTTTTATCCATAATAATGCCTTTTGGAGTAATTCTCATGCCTTTTCTCTCATAATTTGCATGGAACACACCAAGAGGGAGAATTCTGGCTGCTGGAAATCTGGACGTGGAAAAGCTACGTCAGGCTACCTATTCTGCACAACTCCAAACAAGCTGAAACTGCACAGAGATTTTTATGGAATATTTAAGAATTATTGGAGCAAATAACTACCAGAGGGGGGCCACCGAGTGGGCACAACCCACCTGGGCGCGCTAGGGAGCCCAGGCGCACCCTGATGGGTTGTGCCCTCCTCGGCCCACCTCTGGTGCCCATCTTCTGGTATATAAGTCATTTTGTCCTAGAAAAAAAGAAGAAGGCTTTCGAGACGAAGCGCCGCCGCCTCGAGGCGGAACTTGGGCAGGAGCACTTTTGCCCTCCGGTGGAGCGATTCGGCCGGGGGAACTTCCCTCCCAGAGGGGGAAATCATCGTCATAATCATCACCAACAACTATCCCATCTTGGGGAGGGCAATCTTCATCAACATTTTCAACAGCACCAACTCCTCTCAAACCCTAGTTCATCTCTTGAGTTCAATCTTGTTACCGGAAGTATAGATTGGTGCTTGTGGGTGACTAGTAGTGTTATTACGTCTTGTAGTTGATCACTATATGGTTTATTTGGTGGAAGATTATATGTTCAGATCCATTATGCTATTTAATACCCCTCTGATCTTGAGCATGATTATTATTTGTGAGTAGTTACTTTTGTTCTTGAGGTCACGGGAGAAATCATGTTGCAAGTAATCATGTGAATTTGATATGTGTTCGATATTTTGATAGTATGTATGTTGTGATTCCCTTAGTGGTGTCATGTGAACGCTGACTACATGACGCTTCACCATATTTGGGCCTAAGGGAATGCATTGTGGAGTAGCAATTAGATGATGGGTTGCGAGAGTGATAGAAGCCTAAACCCCAAGTTATGCGCTATTCCGTAAGGGACCGATTGGATCCAAAAGTTTAATGCTATGATTAGAATTTATTCTTAATACTTTTCTCGTAGTTGCGGATGCTTGCAGGAGGGTTAATCATAAGTACCGAACACAAATTAAACCAACATGATGAAAGTGACTAGATGAAATTCCCGTGTACCCTCAAGAATGCTTTGCTTATCATAAGAGACCGCTTTGGCCTGTCCTTTGCCTCAAAAAGATTGGGCTACCTTGCTGCACTTTTGTAACTATATCCGTTACTTGCTCGTTACAAATTATCTTGTTATCAGACTACTTCGCTACTTACAATTTCAGCACTTGCAGACATTACCTTACTGAAAACTTACTTGTCATTTCCTTTTGCTCCTCGTTGGGTTCGATACTCTTACTTATCGAAAAGAGCTACAATTGATCCCCTATACTTGTGGGTCATCACTGCCCCAAGCAGAATCTTGGCATCGAGTACCATAAACCCGAAGCGTAACCGAGCCACAACATCTGGACCGACTGAAAAGGCCACAAAGCAGCCCAGGACTTATGCACCAAAACCTTGGAAGGCTCTGCCCCGCATGAAGATCTCTATGCCCGTTGCCTCAATGTGAGTGTTCATTTTCCTTTTTCTTTGCTATTGCGGAACTTCATGTTTTTGCCGATTGAGTGGAATTTGTCTGCCAGAGCTGCTATCTCGGTGACATCACCTCCGTGAGATGAAGAAAAACACATGGAAGTGGACACTGCTGACGCGGTCACCTCTCAATGAGGTATAACAAATCTCCACTCTGCTCTATTTTTTGAAGACGATTCATCGATTGAATAAGTTAATGTTGTCGATTGATAGTTGCGAACATCATCCACGTGGAATACAATGAGGAGACACATCAGGGTGCGAAGGGTGAAGGTGTGACCTTGGGCACCCCACGCGTGTGCCCTTGGAGGACATCATTGGGGCAGGCACCTCGTGGAGCGACTACTGCATCGTCCCAAGAACTTGGCAACTCTTCCCGAGCCAGAACTGAACTTGCGGTTCCACTGTCGAGTGAACCACCAGCAACTTAAACTCTTGTGGCCTCAGTGCCAATTGGGCAACTTCAGGCAACCCTTGTGACCTCAGCTACAACACCGACTCATTCGACGTCCGCATTCCCTCTATACCGCGTCCTAGAGGACCAGACTGGAGATGAAAAAGAGGCCATGATCCGGGCTGAGCAAATGATGATGCGTACGAAGGAGGTATATGAGGCCATCAAGTTGGCTTATGATGCCAGCTCAGCGCTTCGCGCCAATGTCCGAGTAAGTGCGATTGTAAGTTCAATTCCGATTGAATACTCGTCCATCTTGACTCTACACCCACTAGGTGTTTTCTTTTGATGCATAATTGCTTGTTTTCCTCTCGAGTAGATCAGGTCTTAGTCGAGTGGTCTCCAGTCCAGTGGGGGCACGCTGAGTGCACCCACTGGGTGTAGTCCCCGAGTCGCTGTCGAATGGCAGTGACATCAACAGGGGTCTTAGATTTGTTTGATGGTTGCTTGTCACTCGACAGGTCGAGTGATAGCAGGTCTAGTGGGGGCACACTGAGTGCACCCACTGGGTGTAGTCCCCGAGAACGTCGTCGAGTGCTTGCATCGGCGGGGGTCTGATAGAGACAATTTTTGCATGTTTGCTCTTTTTTTTACTCAGATAGGTCGGGCCTGGTCGAGTGGTGTCGTATCCAGTGAGGGCATGCTGAGTGCACCCACTGGGTGTAGTCCCAGAGACTACTATCGATCGTTTACGAAGGGCAGTAATCTTAAGGATTTGGACTCGGGGTCCTTTTTCGTACTTGGAATACACTTGTCATTCGGTCCGTCAAGTGAGTTATTTCCCTTAGTGTCTCCAGCTCTGAATGCTTGTATTAGGGATGGAAACGTCCGAACTAGGAAAACCTATCATGCAGGTTTCATGGACTGCATTTTCATCAACCATGATATGACGCATTGCAGGGGTGTGGGGTGGGGCGCGGGCCGCCATCCAGTCGACTGAACTTGCTCTTTTCCACTCGGGAGTGGATAAATATTAGTGTCAACTGAACTACTTTTTTGCTGATTTCAGAAAGCCTGTGAACTCGAGACTCAGTACGTCAACCTGGAGAAGGAGAAAAACCAGCTTCAGCTGGATCTGGAGGTGGCCAAGAGGAAGCTAGACTGTGTACAGACCGAGATGAAGACCCTGGGAGGTAGTCCTTGTCGACCATTTTCACTATTACTTTTATTTTTAATCCTTTGAACCGATGGTCCTCACTCAAACAAACGTGCGTGGTGAGAACCGTTGACTTCAAGCGTAGCTCAACAATGTTATTTCTTTACATACCATGAAGAAGGCGCTTGAAGATAAAGACAAGGCACTCGTTGATGCTCAGAAGGTGGCGAGGGAGAAAACCGAGGCTGCTGAGAAGAAGCTTGCCGCGGCTAGTAAGTTGGAAGAATAGAACACCAAACTCAAGCAAGAACGGGCGGATTGGATCAAAAAGGCTGAACAGTTGACAAAAAGAAGTAACGGTCTGGAGAAATACTTGGGAGACTTTGCGAAGAAGATGTTCGACATGCTTGAAGGTAACTTTCTTCCGTCGATTGAATTTCCTTAATTTCTTCAGAACAGTAGCGTGACCAACCATTCATTCCCCCTTCCTGTAGAATTCTACCAAGACTTTGACAAGGAGACTTAGGAGATCGAGCCAAATCTGGACCCCACCAAGTCACCAGTCGGGGACGTTGTGGACATGAACATGTTTCGGCTTGACGCTCATGTTAGAAGTGTTCAAGAGTATATCACTCGACTGAGGATCATGCTGGAGAAGATCGACAAAGAACTATGGCCAGAAGACAGCCTCCAAACTGACCTTGAGTCGATGATGACCCACCTCAACGAGATTCTCGGTCGAGTACAGGCATGGAAAAAATCCGCTGCTCGTTGTGGAGCTGACGTGGTGCTTCCACTCATCCGGGTCCATTGCAAGGAGGCCAAGGAGGACAAGCTGAAGACCCTTCAGGTGGCCAACATGAAGAAACTTCAATTCAAAGACTTCATGGAGACCTTCATTGAAGCAGCCACTCGGATCACCGATGGGATTGATCTGGACACCTTTGTCGAGCTCGCGAGCCCCACTGGTGCTTGAGAAATACTTTGCTTGCAGTTGGAACTTTATTTGCCTCGGTATGCCGAGTGATGGTGTAATAGTTTAAAACTTCGTTCAGGCCTTAAGCCTAAGTACTTTTGTTTGTGTTGGCAACTTTTATCCGTGCTAGGGATTCTGGATTTATCTGCATTTTACTTTCCAATCCTTGGCTTGGTTAAGTTTGTTTGGTTTCCGAGTGAGTTGGATGCTCATTACTCAGAAGAATTTTGACTTAGGCGAAAACTGGTTCGCAGCTAAGTTTCCATGTGAATAGGATGCTATGCACTCGGTCGAATGTTTAACTTAGGCGAAAACTGGTTCGCGGCTAAGTCCCCGAGTGATAGGGCTCTCACCACTCGGAGGAGTTTCGAACTTAGACGAAGACTGATTCGCAGTTAAGCTTCTGAGTGAATAGGATGATTTTCACTCGGTGAGGTTTTTAACTAAGGCGAAAACTTGTTCGAGGCTAAGCCCCTGAGTGAGAGGGTAGCTCGTCACTCGGAGGAGTTTTCGACTTAGGCGAAGACTGATTCGTAGCTAAGCTTCCGAGTCAATAGGATGCTATTCACTCGGCGAGGTTTTTAACTTAGGCAAAAACTTGTTCGTGGCTAAGCCCCCGAGTGAGAGGGTCGCTCATCACTCGGAGGAGTTTTCAACTTAGACAAAGATTGATTCACAGCTAAGTTTTCAAGTGAATAGGATGCTATCCAATCGATAGTTTTTTTTAACTTAGGCGAAAACTTGTTCACGGCTAAGCCCTCGAGTGAGAGGGGCGCTCGTCACTCGAAGGAGTTTTCAACTTAGATGAAGACTGATTCGCAGCTAAGTTTCTGAGTAAATAGAATGATATTCACTCGACAGGGTTTTTAACTTAGGTGAAAACTGGTTCGCAGCTAAGCCCCCAAGTAAGAGGATCGCTCATCACTCTGAGGAGTTTTCAACTTAGACGAAGACTGATTCGCAGCTAAGTTTCTGAGTGAATAGGATGTTATCCAATCGGCAGGTTTTTTAACTTAGGCGAAAACTGGTTTGCAGCCAAACCCCCGAGTGAGAGGATAACTTGTCACTCAGAGGAGTTTTCAACTTAGACGAAGACTGATTCACAGCTAAGTTTCCGATTGAATAGGATGCTATCCAATCGGCAGGGGTTTTAACTTAGGCGAAAACTGGTTCGCGGCTATGCCCCTGACTGAGAGGGTCGCTCGTCACTCGGAGTGTTTTTGAATATGAGATTGTGCAATCGGAATCGACAAAACACTTCAGGAGTCATAACTTTGATAAACAACATTGTCTAGAGTACTCTTATTACATCAAACAACTCAGTTGTCAAGTATAAAAACGTCGAAGTAAATCATTCCAGCCATGCGGCTCGTCGATAATCTTCTTGAGGTTGTAAAGGTGGTAGGCTCCATTGTTCGGTACTTTGGTGATGATGAAAGGACCTTCCAACACGGGTGCGAGCTCGTGAGGACGCTGCTGATCCACTCGGAGCACAAGATCATCTTCATGGAACGACTGACTCCTACCGTGCCTTGCATGGAAGCGATGCAGATCTTGCTGGTACACAGTCGACCAAATCAAAGCCATTTCACGTTCTTCTTCCAGGAGATCTACACCATCCAATCGTGCTTGTTCATCTTCAGCCTCTGAGTACAGATCTATACGAGGAGAGTTGTGAAGAAGATCACTCAGCAAAACGGCTTCGGCTCCATACACCATGAAGAAAGGAGTGCGCCCCGTCGACCGATTAGGAGTCATCCTCAAGCCCCGCAGAACGGACGGCAATTCAGTAACCCAAGCTCTAGCTGCATGTTCAAGATCTCGCGTGAGTCGAGGCTTCATCCCTTGAAGGATAAGGCCATTCGCTCGCTCAGCTTGACCATTAGTTTGGGGGTGCACAATGGATGCGTAATCCACCCGAGTGCCTTGGGCAGAGCAAAAGTGTCTGAACTCTTCCGAGTCAAAGTTGGAACCATTGTCTATAATGATATTGTGGGGAACTCCATACTGAAACGTTATCTCTATCATGAACTTGATAGGAGTGCGTGAATTCAGCTTCTTTATGGGCTTAGCCTCAATCCACTTGGTGACCTTGTCGACTGCTACAAGCAGATGCGTGAATCCACTCTGGCCCGTTCGGAAAGGGCCAACCATATCCAAACCCCAAACAGCAAACGGCCAGACGAGTAGAATAGTCTTCAAGGCGGACGCGGGCTTGTGTGACATGTTTGCATAAAACTGGCATCCTTCGGAGTGCTGAACAATATCCTTAGCCATTTCGTTGGTGCGCGGCTAGAAGAAACCAGCTCGGTATGCTTTGGCAACAATCGTCTGAGAGGACACATGATGACCACAGGTTCCCCAGTGAATTTCCTCAAGAATGAGTCGACCTTCTTCAGGAGAGATGCACCGCTACGCTAGTTATGCTTTCTCTATAAAGTTGTCCATCCATCACAGTCAAGGCTTTGGACCTGCGGACGATCTGTCGAGCTTCAACCTCGTCTTCTCGGAGTTCTTGCCTCAGTATGTATGCAATATATGGCACCGTCCAATCGGTCGTAATCACCAGAATCTCCATGACTAGATCTATGACTATCGGGACATCAACCTCAGTCGGACTAGAGGCGATTATTTCTTGCGGGGGCTCTTCAATGAAGGGATCTTCTTGCACCGAAGGAGAATGTAGGTGTTCCAGAAACACATTGCTAGGTACAGGCCTCTGAGTGCATCCGATCTTTAGTAAATCATCGGCTGCCTAATTCTTCACTCAGGGAATATGGTGGAGTTCCAAACCTTCAAATTTCTCCTCAAGCTTTCTCACTGTATGGCAATATCCAGTCATGGTAGGGTTCCTGACATCCCACTCCTTCATCATTTGATTAACCACCAAATCTGAATCACCGTATACCATCAGGCACCGGACGCCGAGTGAGATGGCCATACGTAACCCGTAGAGGACTGCCTCATATTCAGCTTCATTATTGGAGGAATCAAAGTTAATCTGGAGAACATAACTGAGCTTGTCACCCTTTGGAGATACCAATACCACACCAGCACCAGACCCATTCAGCATCTTAGAGCCATCAAAGAACATGGTCTAGTGTGCCGAGTGGATTTGAGTTGGTTGTTACTGTTCTATCCACTCGGCCATGAAGACAGCAAGCGCTTGAGATTTGATTGCCTTTTTTTGCTTCAAACTTGATATCAAAGTAGAGGAGCTCAATAGCCCATTTGGCCACTCGACCAGTCGCATCTCGATTGTTGAGGATGTCAGACAATGGACCATCATTGACGACTGAGGTTGAGTGATCTTGGAAGTAGTGTGCCACCTTCTTCGCTGATAGATATATACCATAGATGAGATACTGGTAATAAGGGTACCTTTTCTTTGAAGGATTCAACACTTTAGAGATATAGTAAACTAGATGTTGGACTTTATAAGCCTTGCCCTCCTCTTCTCGCTCGATAGTGAGAACCGTACTGAAGACTTGGTGTAGGATCACTAGAAGTGTATGTCTAGAGGAGGGTGAATAGACTACAAGCAGAAATTTAAAACTACCTCAAGCATAAGACAAGATGTTGGCAGTTTTAGCATACATAATTAGTCTATGACACCCAACACATGCAAGTCATCAAGTATAGCAGCATAAAGTAAAGACATTGCACATGGAAGTAAGGAGTAGAGATAGAGAGATCAAACACATGAAGGACACAAGATTTTTCCCGTGGTTCCGATAGGTGGCGCTATCGTACATCCACGTTTATGGAGTCTTCAACCCATAGAGGGTAACGGTCGTGAGAGTCAACGGAGGGCTCCGCCCATAAGGGTCCACGAAGTAGCAACCTTGACTATTCCATAACGGCTTCCGTCCATGAAGGATTAGCCTCACTATGGGTAGATCTTCATGAAGTAGGCGATCTCCTTGCCCTTACAAACTTCTTGGTTCAACTCCACAACACGAAGTTGGAGTCTCCCAAGCGACACCTAACCAATCTAGGAGGCACCACCCTCCAAAAGGTAATAGGCTCGGTAAGATGATGAACTCCTTGCTTTTGTGCTTCAAGATGATAGACTTCTCAACACACAATCACACTCTCACAGATTTGGCTTGGTGGAAGTGATGGGATTGGTGGAAAGTAACTTCGGGAGGCTAGAAATCAAGATCCATATGGTTGGAGTGGAACATCTTGACCTCAACACAAGGGTAGGTGGTTCTCTCTCGGAAAACTGGATGGGGCACGTATGGAATAGTTCTGAGTGCTTCTCTTCCGAGTGTGTGGTGGTGGTGGAGTATATATAGGCATATCGAAAAATCCAACCGTTACACACAAAATGACCAACTCGGTGACACCGATGTGTTAATATCGATGGTACCAAAGTGACCAAAAGGTGGAAACTTTCAAATCTCGGTGAGACCGATATAGGAATCTCGGTTGCACCGATAAGGTGACCAATGGTGAGATTGCCCAATCTCGGTGATGCTGATCCAACAATCTCGGTGGTACCGATATTGTAAATTTGCATGACATGGAGTTGGCAACCCAAACTCGGAGGCACTGAAGAAAAATCGGTTACACCAAAGTGGCTAGGGTTTGGTTGAGTCTATCTAGGTTTGGGAATCGGTGGCACTGAGTGGAATGTGTTGGTTGCACCGATTTTGAGCATTTGGCTTTGATAGACTTTTGTGGAAGAGCTTGTGGGTGTTTGTGGTGACTATCACGTGTGCACGTATGAACATTTTGTTCACCAACAAAACCTTACCCCCTTTTAATAGTATTGGCTTTCCTATGGACTCAAAGTGATTTCTCACAAAGTAAAATGAAGAGTCATCTTGCTTGAAGCTTGGCCAATGCAATTCCTTCTCCTTCTTCTTCATGGGGATACTTTACACACTCCTTTTTGCCAACCCATCTCTCTCTATGGACTTTATCTGAAATACACTAGATGAAAATATTAGTCCAAGAGATAATGTATGTTGTCATGAATTATCAAAACCACCAAGGGAGCACATTGTGCTTTCAATCTCCCCCTTTTTGGTAATTGATGACAACATACAATCAAAGCTTCAAATAAAGATACGCATGTATATAATGAAGACTTTGAGAGACACATGGCTTAGACTTGCTCCCCTAGGTGTGTGCTATCCATTTAAAGGATAGTTGCTTTGGAATGCATGGGCACACATGTAGTAGAAAGGATAAAAATGAGTCATGTGTATCTTGTCTATATGCATCAAATGTATGTGAATGAGATGTATCCTCGTTCAAGACTTCAATCTTGCAAACAATATGTGCAAGAAGCACGAGATCATCTTGATCAAAGATATGATACATATACTTACCTTGAGTTCTTGAGCATTCTAGTAGTAGAAACACACTTGAGAAAAAAATGTTAGGAAACACAAGAGTATTCTACTAATCAAAGGCAATAGAACTCAAAAGTACCAAGATATGGAGAACATATATAAAGTAGTATTCCTTAGAATTTATATGTCTCCAAGATCATTTAGAACTTATAGTAGGACATCCTCTCCCTTTGAATCTTAGCATGTAGATATTGGGATTGGATAGGGTGAGAAAATTCTTCTCCCCTACTTTGGTATTCTCCCCTTGTAAATGTAAGTGTAAACTTGATATTCTCCTCTCCCCCTTTGCATAAGCGTGTATCTCCCTTTTTAGCTTTGAAGCTTTGTATATCTCTCCCCCTTTGGCATTAATTTCCAAAAAGGTCAGACGTAGGGTCAGATACATGGATCATTGAATAAAATGGGATCCTTGAGAACAAGGGTCATTGAATGTAGGAGTCATAGAAAATTAAAAACAAGAGAAAAAAATGAGGGAATCATTGAAATTAATTTCTCTCCCTCTGGATAAACTGAGATCTTGCAGAACTTCTCCTCCTTTAAGTTAGGGATCCTTGAATGTATTCCCCCCTCCCTTAAAAAAATTAAAATAAAAACAAAAGGGATCATCGAAGGATGGAGAAAATACATAAAGGAACACAAGGAATATTTACAATCACAAAACGAAAAATGACAGAAAGTTGGTGGCTTCGAGACAGATTTGTCAGTGATACCGAGGTAATGTTATGCAGCTCATCTGCTAAATCGGTAGAACCGAGTTCTTTGTATCGAAGGCTCCGGGGTGTAACTCAGAAACTTGGCAAATGTGAAATTTGATCAAAGACAAAATTGCAAATGAAAATCAAACAAGAAAGAGAATCAAAAGATTTGTACCAATTGCGAATATTTACAGATAGATATCAACTAGGAAAGATTTGAGTGGTTCCAAGAAATTTTGCGATTTGAGAGTGAACCAACCAAAAACTTAACTAGATAATGGGAAGTGACTAGGTCACCTATATTAGAGTATATTGACTTAGGAGCCAAGCAAGAATGCTTGATCATAGGTCATACTCATTGTTAAGCTCAAAATGGGGTTACCATTTTTCCATTAAGCATTTTAATGTCTTCATATCACTTCAGTTGCTTTAGCTCATGACTTGGAGTAAAGCCTTTTTCAAGGATATGAATACATACCTTTGAGTGATGTTGTTGGCGTAGATTGTAGGTGAACTTGATGAGGATTCTCGAAGTTGATGAAGATCATCTTGAGTTGGGAGCAATCCTTGTTGTTTTTGTTCACTCTTCACTTACATGGGTTAGACACGCAAGGAACAAACATGATATATCCAAATGACATGATACCAATTTGAGATTTAGAAATTTAGGGATATATGTCAAGGATATGTTTTGTTGTCTTCTTCCTTTCATCATCAAAGCGAAGTTGTGGATACTTGGTCATGACAAGATTGCTCAAGGTAAGAGTTGATGGAAATCTTGTGGAGTGTAGTTCTTCCAAGTACCTACGAAAGGGTTAGATGCAACACAAGGGAGCATAGAATTCCAAGATATGATATTCAAGGTAATAGCATGGAATAAACAATGAAGCTCATCCCCTTGCATGCATCTGAGTGAGCTTAGCTCAAGTTTGAAGCATCAATGATGTTCAACTCACTCATCAAGTGGCAAAACATTGTTTTCATCAAGTGGCTTAGTAAAGATATTGACCTATTGCTTGTTAGTACGAACATGTTTAAGATTAATATCTCCTTTGGCAACATGATCACGAATGAAATGATGTCGAACTTGAATATGCTTGGTTCGAGAATGTTGCACGGGATTATGACCAATCTTAATAGCACTTCAATTGTCACAAAGTAACGACACATTTTTAGCATAGATTCCATAATCTTTAAGCGTTTGTGTCATCCATAACAATTGCGCACAACATGATCCAGCAGCAATATATTCAGCTTCGGTGGTAGATAGAAATACCGAGTTTTGTTTCTTGGAAGACCAAGAGACAAGAGATCTACCAAGAAATTGACATGTACCTGAGGTGGGTTTTCTATCAACCTTGTCACCGGCATAGTCCGAGTTGGAGTAGCCAACAAGATTAAAGGAAGATCCCTTGGGACACCAAATGCCAAAGTTTGGTGTATGAATCAAGTATCTCACAATGCGTTTCACGGCTTTAAAATGACATTCTTTAGGTGCAGCTTCATATCTAGCACACATGCAAACACTAAGCATAATATCGGGACTGGAGGCACACAGATAAGAAATGAACCAATAATTGATCGATAAACCTTTTGATCAACCAGTTCACCCTCCTTAGTGAGATCATCATGTCCGCTAGTGAGCATGGAAGTTTTCGTACCTTTGCACTCTTGCATGTTGAACTTTTTGATTAGGCTCATCAAACTTCACATCTACTATCTCTTCAACTTCTCCTCCTTTAAGTTAGGGATCCTTGAATGTATTCCCCCCTTTAAAAATAATAAAAATAAAAGGGATCATTGAAGGATGGAGAAAATACATAAAGGAACACAAGGAATATTTACAAGCACAAACAGAAAAATGACAGAAAGTTGGTGGCTCCGAGACAGATTTGTCAGTGATACCGAGGTTGTTATGCAGCTCATCTTCTAAATTGGTAGAATCGAGTTCTTTGTATCGGAGGCTCCGAGGTGTGACTCGGAAACTTGGCAAATATGAAAATTCATCAAAGACAAAATTGCAATGAAAATCAAACAAGGAAGAGAATCAAAAGATTTTTACCGATTGCAAATATTTACAGATAGATATCAACTAGGAAATATTTGAGTGGTTCCAAGAAATTTTGCGATTTGAGAGTGAACCAACCAAAAACTTAACTAGATGATGGGCGGTGACTAGGTCACCTATATTAGAGTATATTGACTTAGGAGCCAAGCAAGAATGCTTGATCATAGGTCATACTCATTGTTAAGCTCAAACTAGGGTTACCATTTTTCCATTAAACATTTTAATGTCTTCATATCACTTGAGTTTCTTTAGCTCATGACTTGGAGTAAAGCCTTTTTCAAGGATATGAATACATACCTTTGAGTGATGTTGTTGACGTAGATTGTACGTGAACTTGATGAAGATGCTCGAAGTTGATGAAGATCACCTTGAGTTGGGAGAAATCCTTGTTGTTTTCGTTCACTCTTCACCTACATGGGTTAGTCACGCAAGGAAAAACATGATATATCCAAATGACATGATACCAATTTGAGATTTAGCAATTATGGGGTATATGTCAAGGATATGTTTTGTTGTCTTCTTCCTTTCATCATCAAAGCGAAGTTGTGGATACTTGGTCATGTCAAGGATATGTTTTGTTGTCTTCTTCCTTTCATCATCAGCAGGGGTTCTTTGTCATGCGGAGCAGCAAGCACCGGCCGGGTGGAAAGCAGGGTTTTGATATTGACAAACGCTGCTTCTGCCTTGGGAGTCTACTCGAACATATCAGATTTCTTCATCAGACGGTATAAACGCAATGCCTTCTCTCCGAGATGAGAAATAAACCTACTCAATGCCGCCAGGCAACCATGAGCTTCTGGACATCGTGCACACACTCAAGGCATTTCATTCGGATGACGGTGCCAATCTTCTCGGGATTGACGTCGATCCCCCGTTCGGAAATGAGGAAGCCGAGCAACTTGCCACCAGGAACTCCAAAAGTGCACTTGGATGGATTTAACTTGATATCATATTTCCTTAGGTTGGTGAATGTTTCTGCCAAGTCAGTTAGTAGGTCGGAACCTTTGCGAGACTTGACTACAATATCATCCATATAAGCCTCGACATTCCTAGGGATTTGCTCGAGCATGCATTTCTGAATCATACGCATGAAAGTAGCACGAGCATGTTTCAAACAAAAAGGCATGGTGATATAACAAAAACACAAGAAAGGGGTGATGAAGGCTGTCTTTATTTCATCTGGACCAAATAGACAGATCTGGTGGTAACCAGAGTATGCATTGATAAAAGATAAACGCTTGCACCCCGCAGTTGAGTCGACAATCTGATTGATGTGGGGGAGTGCTACTTCTCGAGCATGCGTTGGTTTCCTATGAAGAGGAACGGTTTGATGCAGCAAAGTAGATAAGTATTTCCCTCATTTTTTGAGAACAAAGGTATCAATCCAGTAGGAGATACAAGCGAGTCACCAATAGATTTACCTGCACAAAGAATCAAACTCTTGCACCCAACACTATAAAGGGGTTGTCAATCCCTTCACGGTTACTTGCAAGGATGAGATCTAATAGAGATAGATATAATATGATGCTTGAAAGAAAAGTAAAAATAATGCAGCAAGTATTTTTGGTATTTTTGGTTTTAGATCTGAAAGTATAATATGGAAAACAGACACGGGGGGCCATAGGTTTCACTAGATGGCTTCTCTCACGATGGCAAGTATTACGGTGGTTGGACAAATTACTGTCGAGCAATTTATAGAAAAGCAAATGATTATGAAGATATCCAAGGCAATGATTATGCATATAAGCATCACATCCGTGACAACTAGACCGAAACGATTCTGCATCTACTACTATTACTCCACACATCGACCGACTCCTGCCTGCACCTAGAGTATTAAGTTCATGAAGAATAGAGCAATGCATTAAGTAAGATGACATGATGTAGAGGGATAAACTCAAGAAATATGATGAAAACCCCATATTTTTACCCTTGATGGCAACAATACAATACGTGCCTCGCTACCCCTACTTTTTCACTGGGTGAGGACACCGCAAGATTGAACCCAAAACTAAGAACTTCTCCCATTGCAAGAATTACCAATCTAGTTGGCCAAACCAAACCAATAACTCGAAGAGACTTGCAAAGATATGAAATCATGCATATAATAATTCAGGAAAGACTCAAATAATATTCATGCATAATGTGAACATAAACCCACAATTCATCAGATCTCGACAAACACACCGCAAAAGAGTATTACATTGGATAGATCTCCATGAAGATCATGAAGATACTGGTATTGAGAAGCAAGAGAGAGAAGAAGTCATCTAGCTACTAGCTATGGACCCATAGGTCTATGGTGAACTAATCACGCATCATCGGAGGGGCAATGGAGTTGATGCAGATGTCCTTCATGATCGAATCCCCCTCCGGTAGATTATGGGAAAAGGCTCCAAGACTGGACCTCTCGGGAACGGAGGCTTCTGGTGGCGGAAAAGTGTTTTCGTGGCTCGTTCTGATAATGATGGAATATTTGGGAATTGATAGGCCAAATATTAGGGTTAGGGGAGCTGTCGTGGGCCCACAAGCCTACTCGGCGCGGCCTACCCCCTGGTCGTGCCCCTAGGGCTTGTGGCCCCACGGTGGATCCTCTGCCTTGGTTCTCAAGCCTCGTAGATTCCATTTATTCCAGAAAAATTCCTTCCGGAGGTTTTATTATGTTTGGACTCCGTTTAATATTCCTTATCTGCAATCTTAAAAACAAGGAAAAAACAGAAACTGGCACTAGGCTCTAGATTAATAGGTTAGTCCCAAAAATAATATAAAATAGCATATTAATGCATATTTAACATCCAAAACAGATAATATAATAGCATGGAACAATCAAAAATTATAGATACGTTGGAGACGTATCAGCATCCCCAAGCTTAATTCCTGCTCGTCCTCGAGTAGGTAAATGATAAAAACAGAATTTTTGATGTGGAATGATACCTAACATATTTATCCATGTAATATTCTTTATTGTGGCATGAATATTCAGATCCGTAAGATTCAAAACAATAGTCTAATATTGACATAAAAACAGTAATACTTTGAGCACACCAACAAGGTAGTCATGTCCTTTCAAAATAACATGGCCTTAGAAAGTCATCCCTACAAAATTATATGGTGTGGCTTTGCTCCATCTTCCCCACACAAAATATCTAAATCATGGACAACCCCGATGAACAAGTCAAGAAATTGTTTCACACTTTTGATGGTCTCAAACCTTTTCAACTCTCACGCAATACATGAGCGTGAGCCATGGATATAGCATTATAGGTGGAATAGAATATGGAGGAGGTGCAAGGGAAAAAAGGAGAAGATAGTCTCACATCAACTAGGCGTATCAACGGGCTATGGAGATGCCCGTCAATAGATATCAATGTGAGTGTGTAGGGATTGCCATGCAACAAATGCACTTAGAGCTATAAGTGTATGAAAGCTCAAAAAGAAAACTAAGTGGTCGTGAATAATGAATATCCACTAGTTATATGAAAGTGACAAAATAGGAGACTCTCTATCATGAACATCATGGTGCTACTTTGAAGCACAAGTGTGGAAAAAGGTAGTCGCAATTGTCCCTTCTCTATTTCTCTCTTTTTTTATATATTTTTATTTATTTTGGTGGGCTTCTTTGGCCTCTTATTTTTTGTTTGGGCTTCGCTACCCTCTTTTATTTTTTGTAAAGTCCGGATACTCATCCCAACTAGTGAGGGAGTCACAGCCTCCATCATCCTTTTCTCTCACGGGACAATGCTCTATTAATGAAAAATCATCACACTTTTATTTACTTATAACTGAAAGAAAAAGAAATTACAACTCGATTCCTATGAAAAAATATGACTCTATATGCAATATGAAGTGATGATGCAAGTCATAGAAAAACTACATGGTGGAAGTTGCATGGCAATATATCTCGGAATGGCTATGGAAATGCCATAATAGGTAGGTATGGTTGTTGTTTGAGGGATATATGGTGGCTGTTTTGAGGAAGGAGGGTTTGGTGTACCGACGAAAGTTACGCGGTACTAGAGAGGCTAGCAAAGATGGAAGGGTGAGAGTGCGTATAATCCATGGACACAACATTAGTCATAAAGAACTCACATACTTACTGAAAAATACTATTAGTTATCAAACAAAGCATTAGACGCATGCTCCTAGGGGAGAGGTTGGTAGGAGTCAACCATCGCGCGCTCCCGACCCTCACACAAAGGTCGACAATCATTAAACAAATCATGCTCCGACTTCGTTACATAAAGGTTCACCATACGTGCATGCTACAGGAATCACAATCTTTAACACACGTATCTCTTTCAATTCACAACTACTCACTAGCATGACTCTTATATTACCATCCCTATTATCTCAAAACTATATGCAAAGAATTAAACTTCTCACAGTTTTTAATGCACTTAATATGAAAGTTTTTATTATATCCCTCTTGTATGCCCATTATATTAGGACTAAATTCATAACCTAAACAAATTACCATGCTGTTTTAAGAAACTCTCAAAATAATATAAGTGAGGAGCGAGAGTTCAAAATTTTCTATAAAATATAACACCACCATGCTCTATAAAGATATAAGTGAAGCACACAGAGTATTCTAACAAATTCACGATTCAGCGTGTGTCTCTCAAAATATGTGTGCAGCAAGGATGATTGTGGAAAACTAAAAATAAAAGACTCATATCATACAATACGCTCCAAGCAAAACAGATATCATGTGCTGAATAAAAATATAGCCTCTAGTAAATCTACCGATGGATTGAAGACGAAAGAGGGGATACCTTCCGGGGCATCCCCAAGCTTAGGCTTTTCGGTATCCTTGAATATGACTTGGGGTGCCTTGGTCATCCCCAAGCTTAGGCTCTTTCCACTCTTTATTCCATATTCCATCAAATCTTCACCCAAAACTTGAAAACTTCACAACACAAAACTCAACAGAAAACTCATGAGATCCGTTAGTATAAAAATATAAATCACCACTTTAGGTACTCTTGTGAACTCCTTATTTAGTTGTATTTGTGTAATACCTACTATATTCTAAATTTTCCATGACTCATACCCCTCGATACGACCCATAGATGCATCAATAAGCAAACAACACAAAGAAAACAGAATCTATCAAAAACAGAACAGTCTGTAGCAATCTGTAAACTTTGAATAATTATGGAACTATAAAAATTATTAAAAATTGATAAAATCATGGAAATTTGTATATCAATCTTGTTTTAAACTTTCATATCAATTATACGCTCTGAAAATTTTGGAAAATTCCTGGACTGGGTGCAAAAGTTTCTGTTTTTCAGCAAGATCAAATCAACAACTACCATAGATCACACCAAAGGTTTTACTTGGCTCAAACACTAATCAAAACACACACAAAAAATTAATACAGAATTAATAATGTGCCAAACACACCAAAACAGAAGCAGAAAAGCAGAAAGCAAAATAAAATTGGGTTGCCTCCCAACAAGCGCTATCGTTTAACGCCCCTAGCTAGGCAAAACGATTTCAACGATGCTCACATAAAAAGTGGTAATTGAGATATGCAAAAGAGCATCATGAATAGCATGAAAAACACATTTAAGTCTAACCCACTTCCTATGCATAGGGATTCTGTGAGCAAACAATTTATGGGAACAAGAATCAACTAGCATAGGAAGGCAAAACAAGCATAACTTGAAAACCTTGAGCACATAGAGAGGAAACTTGATATTATTGCAATTCCTACAAGCATATGTTCCTCCCTCATAATAAATTTGAGTAGCATTATTAATTAATTCAACAATATAACTATCATATAAAATTTTCTCTTCATGATCCACATGCATGCAAAGTTGACACTTTTCTAAAATAGTGGGATTATCATTAACTAAAGTCATGACCTCTCCAAACCCACTTTTATGAAAAAATTCATAATATTGAACACTCTCCAAATAGTGGGATCAATAATGCCTAAAGTATAGTCTACGCTTCCAAACGCACTTTCAATATCATATTCATCATGAGTATTAAATAAATTATCAAGATCATAAGAAGCATTATCACCCCAATGATGATCATTGCAATAAGTAGTGGTCATGGCAAACTCATCAAATATAGCATCCCCAAGCTTGTGGGTTTGCATACCATTAGCACAATTGATATTAATAGAATTTATAGTAATAGCATTGCAATCATGCTTTTCAATCAAGGAGCTATCATGAATCACCTTATAAATTTCTTCTTTCAACACTTCATCAAAATTACCAGATTCATGATTTTCGAACAAAACTTCATAGAGATAATCAAGTGCACTCAACTCACTAGCAATTGGTTCATCATAATTTGGCCTTTTGAAAAGAATATTAGCAAGTGGATGAGGATCCATATCAATAGTTTTTTAGCAAGCAAAGATGCAAGCAAATAGAAGGCACATGGCAACACAAGCAAACAAAAAGAGATCCGGCGAGAAAAAGGCGAATAAAACGGCAAATTGGTGAAGTGGGGAGAGTAAAACGAGAGGCAAATGGCAAGTAATGTAAATGCAAGAGATGAGTTTGTGATGGGTACTTGGTAGGCTTGATGTAGATCTCCCCGCAACCAAACCAGAAATTGGCAAGTTGAAGAGAGAGTTCTTATCTTGACTTGCCATGTATCTCCCTAGCAACGACACCAAAAATCCTTCTTGCTACTTCTCGAGCATGCATTGGTTTCCTGTGAAGAGGAACGGTTTGATGCAACAAAGTAGATAAGTATTTCCCTTAGTTTTTGAGAACTAAGGTATCAATCCAGTAGGAGATACAAGCGAGTCACCAATAGATATACCTGCACAAAGAATCAAACTCTTGCACCCAACACTATAAAGGGGTTGTCAATCCCTTCACGGTTACTTGCAAAGATGAGATCTAATAGAGATGGATATAATAGGATGCTTGAATGGAAAGTAAAAAATAAAATTAAAAATAATGGAGCAAGTATTTTTGGTATTTTTGGTTTTAGATATGAAAGTATAATATGGAAAATAGACCCGGGGGCCATAGGTTCCACTAGATGGCTTCTCTCATGATGGCAAGTATTACGGTGGGTGAATAAATTACTGTCGAGCAATTGATAGAAAAGCGAATAATTATGAAGATATACAAGGCAATGATTATGCACATAAGCATCACATCCGTGACAAGTAGACCAAAACGATCTGCATCTACTACTATTACTCCACATATCGACTGACTCCTACCTGCATCTTGAGTATTAAGTTCATGAAGAACGGAGTAACGCATTAAGTAAGATGACATGATGTAGAGAGATAAACTCAAGAAATATGATGAAAACCCCATCTTTTTACTCTTGATGGCAACAATACAATGCGTGCCTCGCTACCCCTATTTTGTCACTGGGTGAGGAGACCGCAAGATTGAACCCAAAACTAAGCACTTCTCCCGCTGCAAGAATTACCAATCTAGTTGGCCAAACCAAACCAATAAATTGAAGAGACTCGTAAAGATATGAAATCATGCATATAAGAATTCAGGAAAGATTCAAATAATATTCATGGATAATCTGAACATAAACCCACAATTCATCGGATCTCGACAAACACATCGGAAAAGAGTATTACATCGGATAGATCTCCATGAAGATCATGAAGAACATGGTATTGAGAAGTAAAGTGAGAGAAGAAGCCATCTACCTACTAGCTATGGACCCGTAGATCTGTGGTGAACTGCTCAAAAATTATAGATACGTTGGAGACGTATCAGGGAGCGGAAAATGATCTTTCGGGCAGACTCGATTGATATGTTTAAAGTCAATACACATGCGGAGTGAATTGTCCTTCTTGAAGACCATGACGACATTCGTGAGCCACTCGGAGTGGTAAATATTGCGTATGAATTTAGCCGCCAAGAGTCAAGCCACCGCCTCGCCAATTGCCTTCCGCTTTTCTGCTGCCGACCGACGCAAGTGCTCCTTGACAGGCTTGGCCTTCGGGTCAACACTCAATCAATGCACAGCCAGTTCCCTGGGTACACCTAGCATATCAGAAGGCATCCATGTGAAAATGTCCCAGTTATCACGAAGGAACTGGATGAGCGCGGCTTTTTATTTGCTGTCGAGTGTCATCGAGATGTTAGTCGAGGCAGCATTAGGATATGTCGGGTGAATGTTCACTTGCTTCACTTTGCCTGTCGACTGAAAATCAGACTCAAAGGCGGGCTTCTTAGGACGCATCAGGTCCGTGGGATCAGCATTCCTATTGTATTCTTCCAACTCGACCACATCCATTTGATGGTCGACAATCTTGGAACCTTGCTGAAGGCACTCCTCAGCCCTTTGTCGATTCCTTGTGACTGTGATCACACCCTTGGACCCGGGCATCTTTAGCTTGAGGTACATGTAACATGGATGGGCCATGAAATGGGCATAAGGTGCACACCAAGGATGGCGTGATATGCGCTTTGGAAGTCTACAACTTCAAACGTCAACTTTTCCTTGCGATAATTCTCGTCGGTGCCGAACACCACATCCAATGCAATCTGATCGAGTGACTTGGCCTTCTTCCCAGGGATGACTCCGTGGAACTACATGTTGCTCTCACTGAGTCCGGACATCATAATGCACATCCCCTTGAGGGTATCTGCATATAAGATGTTCAATCCACTCCCTCCGTCCATTAGAACCTTGCGGAGCTGAGTGTTGGAAATATGCCCTAGAGGCAATAATAAATTGGTTATTATCATATTTCCTTGTTCATGATAATCGTTTATTATCCATGCTATAATTGTATTGATCGGAAACTTAGATACATGTGTGGATACATAGACAACACCGTGTCCCTAGTATGCCTCTAATAGACTAGCTTGTTGATCAAAGATGGTCAAGGTTTCCTAGCCATGGACATGAGATGTCATTTGATAATGGGATCACATCATTAGGAGAATTATGTGATGGACAAGACCCAAACTACAAACGTAACATATGATCGTGTCAGTTTATTGCTACCGTTTTCTGCATGTCAAGTATCTATTCCTATGACCATGAGATCATGCAACTCACTGACACCACCAGAGGAGTACCTTGTGTGAATCAAATGTCGCAACATAACTGGGTGACTATAAAGGTGCTCTACAGGTATCTCCGAGGGTGTCTGTTGGGTTGACATGGATCAAGACTGGGATTTGTTACTCCGTGTGACGGAGAGGTATCTCAGGGCCCACTCGGTAATACAACATCACAATAAGCCTTGCAAGCAATGTAACTAAGTGTTAGCCACGAGATCTTGTATTATGGAACGAGTAAAGAGACTTGTCGGTAACGAGGTTGAACTAGCTATGAGGATACCGACGATCGAATCTCGGGCAAGTAACATACCGAAGAACAAAGGGAACATCATACGGGATTATCTGAATCCTTGACATAGAGGTTCACTGATAAAGATCTTCATAGAATATGTAGGAATCAATATGGGCATCCAGGTCCCGCTATTGGTTATTGATCATAGAGGTGTCTCGGTCATGTCTACATAGTTCTCGAACCAGCAGGGCCTGCACACTTAAGGTTCCGTGACGTTTAGGTAGTATCGAGTTATGTATGGTGGTGACCGATGGTTTTTCAGAGTCCCAGATGTGATCCCGGAAGTCACGAGGAGCACCGGAATGGTCCGGAGGTAAATATTGATATATAGGAAGTCCTGTTTTGGTCACCGGAAAAGTTTCGGGCTCATCGGTAGTGTACCGGGAGTGCCGGTAGTGTACCGGAGGACCATTGGGAGAGATATTTCGACCCAAGATGCTTCATGAGCTTTGGGAGGACTAATACCAGCCCTTAGTGGGCTGGACAAAGTCCCACACAAGGCCCATGCGGCTGGGGAAGAAATTCCAAAGGAGAAAAGGTGGAAAAAGGCAAAAAGGTGGAAATAAGGAAGGAGTCCTAATCTTACTAGGAGTGCAGGAGGAGGATTCCTCCTCTCCCACTTAGGCCGAAGCCTAGATGGGCTAGCCCTTGCGCCAAGCCTCCTCCTCCTCTCCTCCTATATATACTAGAGGGTTTTAGGGTTTTGGCACTAGATTTTCAGCCACGTGCAACCCTACCCTCTAGTCCGTAGTTTCTCCTCTAGATTGGTTTCGGCTGTGCTTAGGCGAAGCCCTGCTGAGGTCACTCCACCACCATCGCCGCGACGCTGTCATGCTGCCAGAGAACTTGTCTACCTCTCCGCTCCCTCTTGCTGGATCAAGAATGCGGAGATCGTCATCGAGTTGTACGTGTGCTGAACGCGGAGGTGCCATCCGTTCGGCGCTAGATCGGAAGGAGCATGATCAAGATCGCGAGACAGATCGTGATGAGATCGCGGGAAGGATCGTGATGAGTTTGCGGGACGGATCGTGATTGGATCGCGGGACGGATCATGATGAGATCGCGGGCCGCTCGGCGATTTGGATCGCAAAGACGTTCGACTACACCAACCGCGTTTCTTACGCTTCCCGCTTAGCGATCTACAAGGGTATGTAGATCCACTCTCCCTCTCATAGATGCTCATCACCATGGATAGATCTTGCGTGTGTAGGAAATTTTTTGTTTCCCATGCAACGTTCCCAACACTGAGTTCCTCTAACAATAGGATCCACCACAAGATCTTGCCGATTGGGGGTAGCAACATGTGCAGGGTGGTCTGACTGGTCGAAGGTGATAGGAGTCTGAGACCACTTGAGGTACGTGGGGGTTGCAGGAACAGCCATGTTGACCTCCTTGTTGCTAAATTTCAGTCGACTTTTTCTTTCCACATCAGCAAAAATCATCAAAGTGGCATTGACCTCAGGAAAATCCTCTTTATATTCATCCTCTTCCTTTTCAGGAGTTTTCCCAGTCGACTGACCTTCCTTGAACTATTGGATCAGTAATCTACACTGTTGAGTGGTGTGCTTCGGCAATATCAAATTGCCCTCTTCATACTTCTTCGCGTGGATTGCACACAGCAAATCCATGACATTTGTTCCTGACTGGTTCTTTGATTTCTTGGGGGTAAATTGCCCTTTGGGTTTCCCCTTATTCTTTCCTGGCGCCGCCAGAGCAGCCGCCTCTGCCTGAGCAGAACCATCGGCTTTGCACTTTTGCTTCCGACTGGAATTGCCGCCGCCAGCATCATTGTCAACTGCCTTTCCCTTGCCGCCGTGGAGGTGGTCCTCCTCTTTGCCATTGGCGTACTGAGTGGCAATCTCCATCATCTTGCCCAAGGATATATCTCCTGTCTGACCAAACTTCAGATAGAGCTTATGTACTTAACACCGGCCTTGAAGGCGCAAATAGCTTGGTGCTCGGAAACATTTTCCACCGTTGATGGAGGGTGGTGCAACGCTGAATATAAACCCTCAAAGTTTCATTCGGTTTCTGCACACACTGCTGGAGATCAATCAAACCAGCGGGACACTTGCATGTGCCCTCAAAAGTTCTCATGGACACTCGGGCAAGATCTTCCCAACAGTAGATGCTAGAAGGAGCCAACCGATTTAGCCATGCTCGGGCCGAACCATCCAACATCAAAGACAAATGCTTCATGGCGATGTTGTCATTTCCTCCACCAATCTGCACCGCCACTCGATAATCGTCTAGCCATGTTTCCGGCTTCGACTCACCGGTGAACTTGCTTATTCCAGTCGACAACCTAGAGTTGGGGGGAATCTCAGCAAATCGAATGGTTTTGCTGAAACATTCGGGCCCAGAGACAACGACACCACTTCCACTCGGATGATCTCTGTCATAACCATCCCTGTGAACCTTGCCCCTGTCAACCAGATTATGTACGAGGACAGACCTCGCATCGAACCCAGGAATCCGCTCATCGCCGAACTGGCGCCGATCATCAAAGTGTCGGGGCACATATGAACCACCCCGCGGAGGGGAATGCACTCGATGGCGGTCATCACAGTGATAACGAGGAGCAAGCTGATCTCATCCCTGATCTCGGTACTAATCTTCCTAGAAACCTCCACCCCTGCGATGCAGAGGTGACCTCGGGCGGTGAGTCGACTAAACTTTGTCCGCCTTGACCAAATTACTGTGTAACCTATTGCGCGATTGAGAAACAGCCGAATTCTGCTGTTGTGCTGCCCCAAGCAACGCTCGGATCTGTTGTAAACCTCTGCCAGCCTCTGAACGTGATGGTTGAATGGAATCTGCAATCCTAGCAGTGGCTGCAACATTCAGAACTAGAGTACGGAATACCTGGACGTTGTTTAGAGATCCACTCGGAAACAACTGTCATTGACATCGACTGGGAACTCGTGGACGCTAGTAGGTACGCTCGTCGAGTGCCCTCTGCATCTCTTCGAGCCAAATGCGCGTGGCCTCCAAGTCCCGGGCCTCGGCAGTTGCACCGACGATGGGTGTATGGAGACTATCCTCATCTCGGCGTTGTTGCTCATTCGATGGACCTCCAACCTCATGCCCACCACGGCTGAAGCCAGGCGGGCTTTGATGTGAACCCGTCATAAGAACCTCAACCGCTGGATCGTAGCTCTCTCACTCTGAAGGAACGTCAGACTGATCCAACATCAGGTCAAACACGTCGTGAAGTGATTCAGCAGGCTCAATAGCCACAATCTGCGGAGATGACACTTGGCGAGCCGCCGCACGACTCAACCAACGCTGGAGCCACGAGCGACTAGATCGCTTGCGGCGACGAACAACGGGGAGATCAAACGATGTCGGAGCCGATAGGTACGGAGTCGACGTTGTCGAAGAAGAACACCGCAGGAGCTTGCACGGAAGTGCGTCGCCCCACGGATCGGGAGCGCCTCAACGTCCAGAGGCGCTTCCTGAAGCCATGCCGAATCGTCGGCGACGAAGGTGAGCGCACCAAGACGGATATCGTGGCCAAGGAACAAACGGCCACCGAAAGACATGACGAAGAAGAAAATTGCAACCTCGTCGGAAGTTGCTTAGATGCTTGCCCCACGATGGGCGCCAACTGTCGTGGGAACGAGCCTCACAGTAGAAGGTATGGGTACGTAAGGAGAGGGCACACTAGTGCAGAACAAGCCTATAGTCCCGGGCCGGATGGACCTTTAGTACTGGTTTCCCAACCGGTACTAACGGGTCGGGACTAAAGGTCCAGACCTTTAGTACCGGTTGGACCACGGACCGGTACTAAAGGCCCTCCACGTGGCTGCCTGCGTGGACTGGTGGTGGAAGACCTTTAGTACCAGTTGGTGATACCAACCGGTACTAAGTCTTCTGTTTTTTTTGTTTTAGCTTTTAATTAGGTTTTAATTTTCCTCTCTATTTTTTGTGTTTTCCATTCATTTCAAATTTATTTTACGGTGCTACATACTGTAAACAGTACATAAGTTCATGCATATATATGTAATATAATATACAATATATCATACACAGTATATATATATATACAAATGAAATTACACATCCATATAAATTCGGGACTTATAATTAACTTAAGGCCCAAAACCCGACCGGGACTAGCTAGCTAGTGCTCCGGATGAAATCTCAGTTCTCTACTTCTGATTTGCTGGCATTATTGAGGCGGCGGTAAGGAATAGTGCTCTCCATTTACATGAATGACATGTTGAAGAAGAAATGCCGCAAATTCCTCTTGAAGTGCTACAAAGCGTTTCTCGGGTGAGAGCTTCGACGTCATCTGCCAAACCTGGAGTTGTCTTTCATGTGCTGCTCTGCGACGTATATGACTTTCGGTCTGGATGCGAATGTTCTTGCAGAGGAAATATCCACATAAATTTGTCCCATGTGGCTGCTTCGCGTACTTTGCAAAAGAATAGAATTGAATAAGATAATTAATAATTGAGCATGATAATGCTATTGAAAATAGAATTAATGAGATGCGCGGACCTAGTAGTACTACTTAATTACCTGCATCTTTTTCCACTTCAGCTTCGGTTTCCATTGACGACCGTGATGGTTTTTTTCTATCATCTTTTTCCAAACACAACCCGGCAAAGAAAAAGAACGAAAGAGTAATTATAATTACTTTTGATATCAGGAAATAATGAAAGAAAGCGAGGTCGATAAAGATTGAAATTACCGTTCTATCATAAAATACAAGTCCATGTATGATTGTTCTGGTGTATCTAGTGACTCGTACACTTGAACAAGTCCATCCGCGAGGATAACATATAGGAGGATATAGTGGTCTCTACGCAGAAGTTTATATAATTAAGCAGGCATGCGCATATAACTCATCAACTACACTTGACAGCGAGCTAGTAAGCAAAAATAGAATTTGTAGTATACAAGAGAGTAAACACTCACCCCATGTTGTAATAAAATATTATAGTAGATTTGTTGGTATTCATTATTGCCTCTAGAAAATTTTCCAAGAGATCTTCTGTGTCCTTGGCATAATGTTTTACCACATGACCATTAATGGTACTTGGGTCGATGAACCCAATGTCATCGATTCCCTCTTGTTTCAATTCCCACATCTTCAATCTGCATAATAGCGTAGACAAGAACATATATAGTGAGGATAAGCCAATGAATGATATGTTAGCTAGAGACTTAAATTACTAAAGATATAAATCACTTACAGACAATGGCAACTCATGAGAGTTTTGTCGATAGAGTCCATGTGGTATAACTGGAAAAGTTCTGAGAATTCAAGACATATGTCACATGCATTGACGTAATGCTCTTTCCTTACTTTGACCATGACCGTCGTCTCCCCTCGCTTTGCTTCATACATGTACCAATCATGCAACCGTCGCATCACAGTTGGTAGTTCCTTGTACTGCTCGGGTGTGTCAAGTGGTTTTCCGACGGCATATTGCATTGCGTACTCAGTTGCATCGTACCCGCGGATTTCCTCGGTGCCAAGGATTTGGTCAAGAGTAAGACCTGCAGCCTTTAGTACTTCGAGGTCGATTGGGTTGCCTTGCACGTCGACTGCTTAGATCGGTTGCTTGCTTGGATTGGTACTCACCTTGAGCGGAGAGATCGATTGCTTGGATTGTTCTCCGAGCTGGGGAACTGTTTTCCCGCTAGTTGATGTCGTACTTCCCGACTTCTTCCTTGGGCTGGGCCAACTTCTCTACTCACTTGCCTTCTGAATCTGTTGCTCATAGTCTATCGGCATACGCTCGAGATATGTCGGGGGTTGATCAATAAAGTGTTCCATAAAGTGCTCTTGGACTTCCTTGGGTATTACCTCCTTTGGCGGCATGGTCTTCTTCGCAAAAAAGGCTTTCACTTGGAGATCGCATTCAATTTTATTTTCCTCCGGTGTCATGTCATAAGGCAGCTTCTTTTTGGCCGGAGGCTCGGGTTTCTTCTTTGCTTTCTTCCGAACAGGACTGCTGGTGGCCTTCCTCTTTTGGGAGCCTTGCTGGCGGGACCGCTGCTGGGGTGGAGTCGGCTCACGCAGCGGAGATCGATATCGATGATGATATGGACTCGCGTCGTGCTCCGTATCGAGGTTAGGAGGACTGCTCATGGCGAGGTGGGGAGGACTGCTGGCGAGGTGGGACGCCTCTCGAGGTGGGGACGACTGTGGGGGAGCTCGAGGTGGGGAGGACTGCTGGCGAGGTGACTGCTCTCGAGGTGACTGCTGGCGAGGTGGGGAGGACTGCTGGTGAGGTGGGGAGGACTGCTGGCGCTGCGATGCCTCTCGCTGGGATCCCTCGCGCTGGACATCGATACTCGGAGGAGCCGGTGGCCTTAGCGCCGAGTGTGGAAAGACGATGCAGTCCTTACTCCATAGAATGAGACCACGGCCGGCTTCTGCCAATGTGGACTCCCCCTCACCTCCAGGGATGTCAAGCAATAGTTCATCATATCCCGGCTCTATTGTGTCCACCACGACACGAGCATACCCAGCTGGAACTAGATTGCAATGCCAGAGAACATCGGGTGTATTTGGTAAAGCATAGCCCGTCGCAACACGCATGGGTATGTTCTTCATTTTCTCGATTAGCTCACAAGATGTCTTCTCGGTGATATCATCCACGGGGGTGTGACCCGGCGGTGCCCCCGTGGAACCCACGCTGCTTTTCTGCATTGTAGATGGGACAGGTTCTTCCCCTGCCTCCTGCTGCGGAGTTTCCCTTTGCTGGGTCAGTACCTGTATCTGCAGCTGCTGCTGCTCGTACTTCTGTTCCAACTTCGAAAGTCGGTCTGCTTCCACCTTCTTTTTTCTCGAATGGCTTTTATAACTGTCCTGCCATCCCGCCAACCCCTCGTACCACGGAACAACGCCCATGCCTCGTGTTCGTCCTCCGTGTTCAGCATTCCCGAGGGGGCATGTAAGCTCGTCGTTCTCTCTATCGGGGTGAAACCGTCCTTCTTGGGCAACTTTTATTGCTAGAATCAACTCATCTGATGCATGCTTCAGAATGGCCAGTGCAATAATCTTCCCTGTGGTTGGGTCCAACTTTCCCCCATGCGCAAAAAACCAATTCCTGCACCTCTTGGGCCAGTTGAAGGTTACTGGAGTGATCCCTTCAGCAAGCATCTTATTCTCTAATGCATCCCACTTAGGAATGGCTGACTTGTATCCACGTGTCCCTAGTTTATGGTGATACTTTTTTTCCTCAGCATTTATCTTATTCTTTGCCGACTTCTCCATAGCAGCTATCAATGTCTTGTACTCGATAAATGTGTCCCAGTGATCCCTTACCTTCTCGTATATTCCTTTGAATTCAGACACCTTCTTGCCTCTAGCATTGTACTCGGTCCATAATCTTTTCTTCCAAGTCTGGAGCGCGCCGGCCATCTTATGGAGAGCAAACTCCTTGACGCTCCAAGAGAGAATCCGGTAGGGTGAAATGCTCCATGAGCTCTCGCCAAAGGGCATCTTTAATTCTTGTATCGACATAATTCACTCCTAGTTTTGGTTCCTTTGGCTGATTCATGCATTATGATCGGGACTCCGTCCCTAACAATCACTCTGGATTGATGCACAAATGTCTTGGCATTGGCTTCAGGGTGAGTCAGTTCGCCATTATGTTTGAAAGCATCAAGATTAAGCTTTACGTTGTCGTCCAATATTTTGGCAGCGCCTCGTACATTTCTACTAGATTGGCTCGATCCGGAGGGCTGATAATTAAAATAAGAAAGATTTGTTAATATATATATATATACAAATCAATTAATACACATGTAATGATCACCAGAGGCTAATGGATGTGTATATACCTCGCCGAACATTGTTGGTTGTTCCGGATTTTGGAACATAAGTTGTTCTTCCTCGGTCTCACATCCATCACCGTGATCGTTCAGATATTGTGAGCCATCATCATGATCATGTGATTCACCTCGAAGGTCCGCTGGGTTTTCGGAGGAGCGTATCATGTCGAAGATGTCCTCTTCATGAGCTCTATCGGTATTGTCCATAGCTTAATAACTAGTCCATAATAATATATATAAAACAAATTAGTATTTAAATTAGCATGCATTCAAGAAGCAAAATAACTGATAGTTAATTAATAATGCATCATCGAATACATATATAGTATAGTTCTTAGAAAAGATCTCATCTGCATAATCTTGGATAATTTTCAATACATCGGCTAATCTCCACCGATCTAGCTAATACATCATAATAGTAGCTAGCTAATATATCGATATAGCTAGAACCCTAGCGCCCAGCGGATATCGGGGCAGGCGGTGGACACCCAAAGAGAAGGAACCATCACAGGAACATAGCTCCAATGAGATCCCTAAAGAATCTGCCAGGTATTGTCGAACCTGGCCTCCAAAGCTGCCATGTAGCGTTGGACGTGCTCATTCTCCTTGCTGACATGGTACTGTACCACCTCCGCGAGGGACTCAAGCCTCTTGATCGTCTGTGGCCCATGCGGCCGCCACCACAGAACCTCCGGGTCGACGACGGGCTGGCTCCTCACCAAGCTGCGCCGCCCGGAAGGCAGCACCTCCCAGTACCAGCCTGGCAGAGCCTAGTCCCTGACAGGGCCCCTCGGCTCAAGCAAGTGACCTCCCCCGGTGACTCGACGACGAGGATGCGGGATCGGCATCGTCGACGTCGAGAAGAAACACTTAATTACGAAAACAAATTAAAAAAACTTAGCAAAATTAACACTTAGCAAAATTAACACTTAGCATCTAGCAAAATCAAGAATTACGACACGCTTTGGATCCTAATGCGTGTGTGACTATCAGTCTGTCGAGACTTTCCTTAAATAACTCTCACATATCTCATGGTGTGTTGGTGCGCACTCTCTCACATTGATACGGTGATGTATATATGTTGGTGGACACTCTCTCGCAGTAATAGGTTCGACCAGCGGTGATGGACGCTTCCCCTCTCCTCTTCTTGCACAATATATTGATGAGTATATCGCAAAGAAGAGGAGAAAGAGGAAGCGCCCCCCACGACAACAGTCGGGATTCCTCCATCAAGAACACACATGAAACCCTAAACTAAATTAGGATCAACAGCAGACCGAAAGTCACACACGCATTAGGATCCAAACTAAATTAAACCTAAAACTAAACTAAACATAAACTAAATTAAACCTAAACTAAACATAAACTAACACATATCCTAATAACCTGACAACCTAACTAACTAACTAACTAACTAAATAGGGGTGTTGTGTCGTGGTCGGGGTCGGGTGTCGGGGGTGTCGTGTCGGGGTGTCGGGGTTCGACGTCGAGGGACCCTAGATACCCTAGCATCTACACACTAGTCCGGCGATCATCGGGGCGATCGTCAGGGAGAGGGGTTGGCCGGGAGATCTCACCTGGCCTCCTGACCCGGAGGTGGCATCGGCGACGGGCTCGGGGCGGCGGCAACGGGATCATGGAGCGACGACCGGAGTGAGCGGGTCGGCAGCAACGGGACCGACGATGAGGGGCAGCGTCCGGGTAGGCGAGGGCGACCACGGCGAGGGCGACCGCGGTGGTGGTGAGGGCAACGGCGGCGAGGGCAACGGTGGCGAGGGCGACGACGGCGATGGTGAGGGCGACGGCGGCGAGGGCGATGGCGGTGGTGGTGCGACGACGGCAGTGGTGAGGGCGAAGGCAATGGCGCGGTGGTGGTGCGACGGCGGCGAGGGTGACGACGGCGAGAGCGGCGACGTCGAGGGCGACGGCGGCAAGGGCGACCGCGGCGAGGGCGACCGCGGCGAGGGCGACGGCGGCAAGGGCGACTGCGGCGAGGGCGACCGCGGCGAGGGCGACGGCGGCAAGGGCAACGACGGCAAGGGCGACGGTGGCGAGGGCGACGGCGGCGGTGGTGAGGGCGACGGCGGCGCAATCGACGGCGGTGAGGGCGAAGGTAGTGGTGGTGTGACGACGGCGGTGGTGAGGGCGACGGCAATGGCGCGGTGGTGGCGCGTCGGCGGCGAGGGCGACGACGCCGAGAGCGACAGCGGTGAGGGCAGCGGCAATGGCGATTTCGGTAGCCTGGCAGCGCAAGTTGAGCTCTCCAGGTGCGTTGCTCGGCCCGGGATGACGAAGTCCTCCTTTTATACCAGACAGACCTTTAGTACCGGTGCGTGGCACGCACCGGTACTAAAGGGTCTTTAGTACCGGTGCTAGCCATGCACCGATACTAATGGTCCTCCAAACAGAGCGCGGGGGCGGTGGACCTTTAGTACCGGTGCGTGACTAGCACCGATACTAAAGGGTCTTTAGTACCGGTGCTAGCCACGCACCGGTACTAAAGGTCCTCCCAACAGAGCGCGGGGGGGTGGACCTTTAGTACCGGTGCTAGTCACGCACCGGTACTAAAGGTCCTGCCAAAAGAGCGCGGGGGCGGTGGACCTTTAGTACCGGTGCGTGGCTAGCACCGGTACTAAAAGTGTTTTTTAATTAAATATTAGTTATTATTTTTAGAAAAACCCCATAAACTTTAGAAAATCATAGAAAAAAACGTAGGACTCCAATGGAAATAAATAATATATGAAAAAATATCAGAAAAATATAAAGAATCTGTTTATGGCATTTCCATGCATGTTTGAACAACTTCAACTGCTGTATAAGATAATTTGATTAAATATGGCATTTGAAATATTCATATCTCGAGTTTGAAAAGCAGTACAAATGAACTCTGAAAAGGTTGTAACTTGGCATGACATCATAATTTCACCCACATAGCAACTTCTAGAGAGTTGAGAGGGTTACGGCAAAAACTGGATGCACTTCGTGTACAAACTGGACAATCTCATAAGAAGTATGAGGGTTTCGGACGAAAACTCATCTATTACAAAGGGATTTCACTTTTAATAACTTATTTTAACTCCATACTTTTTGTGTGTTCAATATGCACCATTCAAAGGCACATCATCAATTTTCAACCCTTTCTGACTTCATTTGATATTTTTCATGCATTTAATGATTTATTTTGACCTAAATGACCCTGAATTTGAAAAGCAGTACAAATGAACTCTGAAAAGGTTGTAACTTGGCATGACATCATAATTTCACCCACATAGCAACTTTTAGAGAGTTGAGAGGGTTACGGCAAAAACTGGATGCACTTCGTGTACAAACTGGACAATCTCATAAGAAGTATGAGGGTTTCGGACGAAAACTCATCTATTACAAAGGGATTTCATTTTTAATAACTTATTTTAACTCCATACTTTTTGTGTGTTCAATATGCACCATTCAAAGGCACATCATCAATTTTCAACCCTTTCTGACTTCATTTGATATTTTTCATGCATTTAATGATTTATTTTGAGCTAAATGACCCTGAATTTGAAAAGCAGTACAAATGAACTCTGAAAAGGTTGTAACTTGGCATGACATCATAATTTCACCCACATAGCAACTTCTAGAGAGTTGAGAGGGTTACGGCAAAAACTAGATGCACTTCGTGTACAAACTGGACAATCTCATAAGAAGTATGAGGGTTTCGGACGAAAACTCATCTATTATAAAGGGATTTCATTTTTAATAACTTATTTTAACTCCATACTTTTTGTGTGTTCAATATGCACCATTCAAAGGCACATCATCAATTTTCAACCCTTTCTGACTTCATTTGATATTTTTCATGCATTTAATGATTTATTTTGAGCTAAATGACCCTGAATTTGAAAAGCAGTACAAATGAACTCTGAAAAGGTTGTAACTTGGCATGACATCATAATTTCACCCACATAGCAACTTCTAGAGAGTTGAGAGGGTTACGGCAAAAACTGGATGCACTTCGTGTACAAACTGGACAATCTCATAAGAAGTATGAGGGTTTCGGACGAAAACTCATCAATTATAAAGGGATTTCATTTTTAATATCTTATTTTAACTCCATACTTTTTGTGTGTTCAATATGCACCATTCAAAGGCACATCATCAATTTTCAACCCTTTCTGACTTCATTTGATATTTTTCATGCATTTAATGATTTATTTTGAGCTAAATGATCCTGAATTTGAAAAGCAGTACAAATGAACTCTGAAAAGGTTGTAACTTGGCATGACATCATAATTTCACCCACATAGCAACTTCTAAAGAGTTGAGAGGGTTACGGCAAAAACTAGATGCACTTTGTGTACAAACTGTTACAAAGATATACCATGCTAGCTAGGAAATGCATGCATGTCCTTCACATAAATATATATAAAATGATGATGGTGAAGCCGGTCACATCCCAGAGTGGGATCTCGTGGTGTAAGACTTTTTCTGCGTGTTTATCCCTTTCTTATGATTGCACCGTAACCACGGATAATCTTCATCATTTAACAGGATGCTTGGGTCAGTCTTCACTCTGAAGCGAGGGATTTCATGAAACTTTTCATAATCTTTGGACATGTCTGTCTTGTCCTCCACTCCCACAATGTTTCTTTTCCCTGAAAGAACTATGTGGCGCTTTGGCTCATTGTATTATGTATTCGCTTCCTTATCTTTTTTCTCCTCGGTTTGCTAGACATGTCATTCACATAGAAAACCTGAGCCACATCATTGGCTAGGACGAATGAGTCGTCTGTGTATCCAAGATTGTTGAGATCCACTGTTGTCATTCCATACTGCGGGTCTACTTGTACCCCGCCTCCAGTATATTTGACCCATTTGCACCGAAACAAAGGGACCTTAAGATCAGGTCCATAGTCAAGTTCCCATATCTCCTCTATGTAACCATAATATGTGTCTTCAAAGTTGGTTGCATCATAGCGGACACCACTGTTTTGGTTGGTGCTCTTCTTACCTTGGGCGATCATGTAAAATGTATTCCCATTTATCTCGTACCCTTTGAAAGTCGTTACAGTCGAACTTGCTGTCTAGGCCAACCAGTACAGTTCATCTGGAACATCGTTGTCATTGATGAGCTTTGTTTGCAACCAACTGGCAAAAGTCTCCGTGTGTTTACGTTCAATCCAGGGGTCAGACTGCTCCGGGTTCTTGGAACGTACAATATCCTTGTGTTCCTCCATATATGGAGTCACCAAGGTGGAATTTTGTAGAACCGTGTAGTGTTCTTGAGTGAAAGAATGCCCGTCCATATTTATTGCTTCTTTCTTTCCTAATGTGCCTTTTCCACCCAGTCTCCCCTCATGCCGCGATTCAGGAAGACCAATCGGCTTAATGTCAGGGAAAAAGTCAACACAAAACTCAATAACCTCCTTTGTTCCATATCCCTTGGCGATGCTTCCTTCTGGCCTAGCACGGTTATGAACATGTTTCTTTAAGACTCCCATGAACCTCTCGAAGGGGAACATATTGTGTAGAAATACAGGACCTAGAATGTTAGTCTCTTCGACTAGGTGCACTAGAACGTGCGTCATAATATTGAAGAAGGATGGAGGGAACACCAACTCGAAACTGACAAGACAATGGACCAGGTCATTCTGTAACCTTGGTAGGATTTATGGATCGATTACCTTCTGAGAAATTGCATTGAGGAATGCGCATAGCTTCACAATGGCTAATCAAACATTTTCCGGTAGAAGCCCCCTAAGTGCAACCGGAAGTAATTGCGTCATAATCACGTGGCAGTCATGAGACTTTAGATTTTGAAAAAAATTCTCTGCCATATTTATTATTCCCTTTATATTCGACGAGAAGCCAGACGGGACATTGATACTGAGCAGGCATTCAAAAAAGATTTCCTTCTCTTCTTTCGTAAGAGCATAGCTGGCAGGACCTTGATACTGCTTTGGAGGCATGTCGTCTTTTTTCATTAATTCTTTGCTTGTCCTCCCGTGCCTCCGGTGTATCTTTTGTCTTTCCATACACGCCCAAGAAGCCTAGCAGGTTCACACAAAGATTCTTCATCACATGCATCACGTCGATTGCATTGCGGACCTCTAGGGCTTTCCAATATTCAAGTTCCCAAAATATAGATTTCTTCTTCCACATGGGTGCATGTCCGTTGGCGTCATTCGGAACAGATTGTCCGCCAGGACCCTTTCCAAAGATTACCTGTAAATCCTTGACCATATCAAATATATATTCACCAGTACGGAGGCCAGGCTTCTTCCGGTTATTTGGCTCACCTTTGAAATGGTTGCCTGCCTTTCTTAAGATACGCTTGATCGGTAGAAATCGACGATGTCCCAGATACACATTCTTCTTACATTTATCCAAATATATACTTTCAGTATCATCTAAACAGTGCGTGCATGCATTGTATCCCTTGTTTGTATGTCCTGAAAGGTTACTAAGAGCAGGCCAATCATTGATGGTTACAAACAGCAATGCTCGTAGGTCCCGCACACGCACACATGGTTTTTTCCACAACTGTAGAAGTTCATCAACTAGTGGCCTTAGGTAAACATCAATGTCGTTGCTGGGTTGCTTAGGGCCTTGAATGAGCACTGGCATCATAATGAACTTCCGCTTCATGCACAACCAAGGAGGAAGGTTGTCGATACATAGAGTCACTGGCCAGGTGATGTGACTGGAGCTCTGCTCGCCAAAAGGATTCATGCCGTCTGTACTAAGACCAAACCATAAGTTTGTTGCGTCAGCTGCAAAGTCCTCAAACTCCCTCTCGATTTTTCTCCACCGTGACCCATCAGCGGGTGCTCTCAACATCCCGTCTTTCTTACGTTCTTCTTTGTGCCATCTCAACAACTTGGCATGCTCTTTGTTTTGGAACAAACGTTTCAACTGTGGTATTATAGGAGCATACCACATCACCTTGGCAGGAACCCTCTTCCTGTGGCGTTCGCCCTCCACATCACCAGGGTCATCGTGGGGGATCTTATAGCGCAGTGCACCACATACCGAGCATGCATCCAAATTCTCGTACTCCTCACCGCGGTAGAGGATGCAGTCATTAGGGCATGCATGTATCTTCTGCACCTCTAATCCTAGAGGGCAGACAACCTTCTTTGCTTCGTATGTACTTTCAGGCAATTCGTTATCCTTTGGAAGCATCTTCTTTCTCATTATCAACAATTCTTGAAATCCCTTGTCAGTTACACCATTCTTCGCCTTCCATTACAGCAATTCCAGCGTGGTACCCAGCTTTTTTTGGTCATCTTCACAATTTGGATACAATAATTTCTTGTGATCCTCTAACATGTGTTTCAACTTCAACCTCTCCTTATCATTTTCGCAGTTTCTCTTTGCATCAGCAATGACCTGACCCAAATCATCAGCGGGCTCATCTGATGCCTCTTCTTCAGCTTCCCCCATTGATGCCTCTTCTTCAGCTTCCCCCATTGTTGTATCAGCGAAAGGATAGTTGTTGTCATCCTCTTCTTCTTCATTGTCTTCCATTATAACCCCTCTTTCTCCATGCTTGGTCCAACAGCTATAACCGGACATGAAACCGGACTTCAGCAGGTGGTAGTGAAGGGTTTTTGAGTTAGAGTAATTCCTATCATTCTTACAGTCACGACATGGACAACACATGAAACCATTCTGCTTATTTGTCTCAGCCACACGAATAAAATCATGCAGGCCATTAAGAAACCCTGGACTTAGTCGGTCATCGTACATCCATTGTCGGCTCATGTTCACTACACAACATCGAAGTGACCAAATTAATACAACTTCATCATCACATTACAACCAAAAGTAGAGCTAGCGGTGACCAAATGTTATTACTGCAAATAATGGATACTTATAGTTCATACATATACATATCATGAAACAACACCAACTATCTAAAACATGTGAATACAACAACAAATGCGATCATAATCGCAACTAAAGTAACAATTGAGCCAACAGCATAATGATACCAAGCCTCTTTATCAATGGCATATTTTCTAATCTTTCTAAGCTTCAAGCGCATTCCAACCATCTTGTTCTCGTGATCATCGACGATATCGGCAACATGCAACTCCAATCCCATCTTCTCATCTTCAGTTCTTTTCAATTTTTCTTTCAAATGATCAATTTCTTTTTCAGCTTGTGTTAATTTCTCGAGCAGAATTGCATAGTCGGTTGGAATTTCTGGTTCAACTACTTCCTATAGATAAAAATATCTACGTCAATTTGGTGGCATAATTAATTGTCATAGACATTAGATGATGTGTGAAATAGTTATAAAAGATAATTAATGACATACCACATCTGAATCATAGACTGGACGAGGGCCGACGTGGGCGGATACCATAACCATTACACTATAGAATAACTAACAATAATACAAGTAAGTAAATCGTACGCACAGCTATCTAAATCATACAAGTAATTTTTTTTAAAAAGATTTTAAGAAGAACAAGAGGCTCATCAAGGTGGCCGGTGCCGCGATGAGACGGTGCGGATGATGGACGGTGGTTTGGACGGCCGGGGATGGTGGGAAGGCACACCAAATAAACCACACCTACACATATGCAACCTAACAAGTTAATTTGAGCTCAAATTGGATATAAATCAAATAAACTCCCACAAATCACATATCACATATCTTTGAGCATACCACAAGCTAATCTAGCAAGAGATGAAGGAGCAAAGTTGCTAACCTTTATGAACACTTGGATAGATGGGGTGCCTTTAAATCTTGACAAATCCTTGGCAAAATGGAGGATAAGCTTCGAGCAAGAAGAAGAACATGGGAAGGCACACCAAATAAACCACACCTACACATATGCAACCTAACAAGTTAATTTGAGATCAAATTGGATATAAATCAAATAAACTCTCACAAATCACATATCACGTATCTTTGAGCATACCACAAGCTAATCTAGCAAGAGATGAAGGAGCAAAGTTGCTAAACTTTATGAACACTTGGATAGATGGGGTGCCTTTAAATCTTGACAAATCCTTGGCAAAATGGAGGATGAGCTTTGAGCAAGAAGAAGAAGAGGGGAGAAAACAGAGCTCTTTCGATCGGTTGCGGACGGATGTATATGTAGGAAGTCTTTAGTACCGACTGCCCTTTAGTGCCGGCTGGTGACACCAGCCGGTACTAAAGGTGCAAGCGGGGCCCATGTCTGACCAAAACCCTGCCACGCCTCCTTTAGTACCGGCTCGTGAGACAAACCGGTACTAAAGGTCCCTCACGAGCCGGTACTAAAGGTCGCCCTGCTCCTAGCCGTTGTAGCCGGCATGAACCGGGACTAATACCATCTTTAGTATCGGTTCGTGACCAGACCGGGACTAAAGCTCGGGACGAAAGGTCTGTTTCTACTAGTGGCAGAGTCCTAGCTACAGCGAGATTGCACATGCGGATGTATGAGTTCAGGCCCCTCTCATGGAGGTAACAGCCCTATGTCTCAGTGCTCGGGAGCTTCTGTCGTGTGGAATGTATGAGTTACAGGGGGTGCGAACCCTTGTGCCAGAGGAGAGGGGTGTCTTATATAGAGTGCGCTGCCCCTCATGAATACCCGGCAACCAAGGGTTCGATCGTGGTAATAAAGGTGAACACTACTGATAACGTATGCAATAAATGCTACTTATGGCTGCAAGTTGAACGCCTGTCCTTTGGCCTCCCTGGAGTGGCTTCTCGTCTTCTGTGGTCGACTGACTTTTGGTTCTTCCGAGTGAAAGGCAGCTGTCGAATGGAGGGATAAACCTCCGAGTGGATTCTCTGTCGAGTGACTCATGCGCCATGGTGACATCAGTCGGAGTCTTCCTTGTAATCTTGTAATCTTTAAGTTCTCAATTGTAGTGTCCTTAGGTAGGGTATGTAGGTCAGGCCTAAGACATCCTCATCACCACTGATAGGTTTAACACGTATACTTGAACACTCCAAGGACCAAACCCTAGGTTTGCCCATGTGCGGCCATGCGTGTCTCGTTAGGTTTAATTTTTCTTTTAGTGAGAGGTGATGTTTCTTCCGATAATAAGATCTTTTTGATGAGTCATTTTTAGTCTCAAATATTCATGACTATTTGTATCGAGTCCTCAATTGATCATATATGCACATGTGTGTGTTTCTATGTTGTAATCGGTTTTATCTTTAAAAAAAGGTGCACCACTTTTGCTTGGAGACTCGAGGAAGTGCTCTTTGTACGCAATTTTTAAATCAAATCTTCATTTCTAATTTTCAAAATATATATAAAAAAGAACTTTGCCTCAGTACACCTCGCTAGAAAAGTTTACGAATTTCTATGCAGATTAAAGGTGGAGATTTGAAGGCACCGCTTCATAAAAAAGGATAATATAGTCTTTTGTATTGGAATTAATCCATTCAGTATGTTTCATGTGCAAACTTATATGGTGATATCCTTTTTAAGTAAAATTCATGCAAACTTATAGGGGTGTGGGGGGTGCCGACGCAAACTCGCAAAAAATGCATTGGAGAGAACCTTTGAAAGACTAAGGTGGAGGCCAAATGCAAGTTTTTCTTCTGGCTTTTGCTGAGAGGCAAGATCCTCAACAATGACAATCTGGCTAAATGCGGTCTCCCGCACAACCAAGCCTGCAACCTCCGTGGGCAAAATTTTATGTTTTGGCCCTTTTGAAGAAGTTGTTCAAGATCTGATCCTAGTTTGCAATTTTTTTGAGATTTGACCCTTTTCCTATCGTCAGGGGTATGGCGGTAGGGTATAGAAGCCTACCGTCAAGTTCCCTGATGATAGACAACTTGGTCACGTCAGCGCAGCACACACCTACTGCCACAGGGGTTGGTGATAGCATGTGCAACTCTACCGTCAAGATGTCCGACGATAGGTGCGCACGCGCACTTGTGTCTGAAACTTAGAATATTTTTGCGGTAGGGCGTGCAACCCTACCGTAAAGGACCTCGACGGTAGACTGCTATACCCATCGCCATAACCCTTGACGGTAAAAAAGGATCAAATCTTGAATTTTTTGCAAGCTAGGGTGAGATTTCGAACAACTTCTCTAAAAAGGTCAAAACACGAAATTTAGCCACCTCAGTGACCAGCTGGAAGAAACTGCTATGCATCTTATTCTACAATGTCCATTCTGAAGATTGATTTGGCAAATGGTGGGGGTTGGCAAAAGCTCCCTGGGCACGTTACGGCCGCCCTTCAGGCAACCTTGATCACCTCTTGGTGGAATGAACTAATATGTCCTCTAGGCAAGAAGGAATTGTCTCTACTATCATCTACACTGGATTGAAAGAAACATGCTTGTCTTCGAGAATAAAGCTCTTCATCACAACGGTGTTTTCCTCTTGATCAAGCAAGACATCCTCCAACCTATGCTCTCAGTCCATTGGCATAGCGACACGGAAAACCCTGCTGAACCTGACCTGATTGGGTTCTTCCAGGCTTTGTACGGAACATTTGTAGTTTGGTTTTCTCCTGCTCAAAATATCCTGCAATTTCCTAAAAAAACATTAGTTGTATGATACACACCTATGATATGAAATGCATAGCTTTTTTTACAAGCATACATAGTCCTTAGATGATAAATGGATAACTCTTTCTTTGCTAGGCTTCTTAGATGAGACGATCAACAGCTCAATTGACATTTCGCCCAGACATATTCTCCGTAAACAAGTTATTAATGTCTCGGAGCCCTTTTGGTATCATGCTTAAACAAATCGGCCTAGATTCCATGCCATATCGTCTGAATAAACAAGTCATCAAGGTTTCCAGGAGTTTAGTGCGTACCGTCTATGTCAATTTGTTAATCTAGGCTCTCCCCATTCAGACTTCAGTACCGTGGCAGTCTAGTGACGTTTATTAATCGTATCATCATTGCCTACTCCCTCCTGCCATCACCAACATTGCCTGATTGTGGTGTACGTGTCCGTAGTACATATCCCGCTTCGACCGTATATTGTCGATCGTCGTAACTACCGCTAACATACTATCAGCACATAAAAAGGCACTCTAGGAGAATCTGTCATGTGTCTCACGATCGTCATAATTTATGAAGTTCGCCTTAAAAATGGGCTCGCAACCTTCAAATATGGAGATTGTGGAGGCTCGATTTGTAGCATGCTTGTCTCTAACAAAATGAAGGGATTAAAGTTTCATATTCTTTATACTCGCGATGGGGTTTTCAAGCTTTTTGCCGCCCAAATACGCACCACTATGCATAAAGAATCATCAACAAGGAGGTGTGCCTACTCCATTAATGGAGTGAACACTTCCTCAAACACCCGAGACGACCTTTCGGATGGCATCGCCAAACCGCGTGTCAACCCCACCTATAAGACCTGGTAGCGAGGTTTTCTCATAAGGCCATAAGGTAAACCTAGTTACCCATCCCTCCCTAGCAACCACAACCTTCCCCTTTCGCCTGCACCCTCTAGCTACCGTCTAGCCAGGACAATGTCGCCATGTCGGGATGCCCAATACTTGTTGAACATCCTAGCGAACGCAAATCTACCATCGCAGAACCCGTGCACCGGCGGTGTGACCTCTCCCCACGGCGCACTACCTATGAAATATGTTGCGTCGTACGTTGCGGTTCACGCCTCATCGGCGGCTGGCCCAAAAGATCGGGGGGGGGGGGGGGGGGGCGTCACCATGGTTGTCCCCATCAACGTTGTCACCCACATTGATCCCTACCTCGTTCTTCCTCATCCCCATAGGCCCAGTATGGGCCCAAGTTCGAGACCCCAACAGGGGTCATTCTTGAGCTTTGCGCCCTCAAAACAAAGATGTCGCCACGAAAAGAAGCGTCTCTGCGAGCACTTTGGCCCCACGGTTACCGATGACGAAGAGCGGTGACATATCACCCTCCCCGCTCGTCGCTTGGAGGAGGAGGAGGATTTCACCAACCTTGAAGAGTTGTCGTATTCGTCCGAGGAGAGCGATGACGATGACTACACGGTGTTGGAATAGTGGTATTAATAGCTAGTAGCTAGCAATGTCGAACAACAACATTTCATGGTTTGAAAATGTGGCTTAATGATGTTTCAAATGACAAAATATGTGTATTGCGACGAATTTGGGTCATCATTAGTACGGTTTCTAATTAAGTTATTATGTTTATTCCATGTTTGGTAGGATTAAATGTTGCTTAAATTGTCCCTACAAATTTGAATCAAATGAGAATGAATAAATAATTATGGAGGATGTCATCTGGCGGTTCTGTGTTGCACAGGTTCGACAACCTACTGAATATTATGAAGCACGCTTCGTGTGGCGGACGGGTTACTCTGTACATTTTAAAACCGAATCAACAAATGACACCGAAAAAAATCAAACGGAGTCAATTTTACTGTGTATGGTTTCTAGTTTCAATTCGGTATAACTTTTCATTAGTGTTTTGAATTTCGGTTTTTTGGTATATATCAAAAAACTGGACGATTAAGTGAATGGGCCGGATTTCAAAAAGTACATTGCTTGTTTAGGCAAAAAAAAGTATACAGCTTCAGCAAACACAAAAGCTAATGGGCAGACCAAAGGCCCAAAAGAGTTTGTAACGCAATGGCTTTTTGTACAGAGCCAAATTCCTTCCTAAACACATCCATTTTTCTTATTACGCGTTTTTTTCTCCAATTTATTATTACTAGCAAAATGGCCAGTGTGTTGCAACATGAGAAAAAAAATCACAATCTTCAATGGTCATGACCATATTTTATTGCATCACAGAGATAAACTATCACTCTCATTTTTGTGAAATCATGAACAATTTTTGAAAATCATGAGAAAAAATAAATCATAAACATATTTGAAATCTTCAATTTGTTTCAAATTCGTGAACATTTTTTTGAGATTTCTGATTTTTTTGTGAAATTATTAACATTTTATACTATTTTCAAACTTCTATAAAATTGTGAACATTGATTAAACCATTTTTATTGAATCTGCGGACATTTAGAATTGGCAAAAAAAAACTTCATGAACATTTATTGAAATTTATGATCATTTTTTGAATCAGTGAAGATTTATGAATTAATAAACTATTTTGTAAGTCACGAACTGTTTTTGAACTTTAGGGTTTTTTCAATTCATGAACATTTTTTGAATTGGCAAATTTTTGTTCGATCTCATTAATATTTTATAATACCCGAATTTTTACAAAAATCATGAATGTTTTTTGACTTCCTAAATATATTTTTTCAAAATTGCGAGAAAAAGATTAATATGCGAATATATTTTAAAAATGGCGAACAGTTTCTGAACCACAAACATTTCTGAGTTGTTTCCCAGAACTGTTTTTGAATTCTGAAATTATTTAAAGTAGAAAAAAGCAAAGATGGAAAAAGAAAAGGAAAAACGAAAAACAAAAAATAAAGGCCGCCCGGACATGGCCGGCCCGAACAGGAGCGTTGTATCTTCTCCTAACGTGCAGAGGGTAGTATAAGATATCTACTGCATAGGCCGGCCCAGGCGGGGATGCTTCACTATGAACCGTTTATTTTTCACTTGCTGGTGAAAAGGTGGGTAATTATCGGCAACTTTGAAGATAATTTGAATGATGGATGACCAGAAGCAATCCGTGCTTGCAGACGGAATTCCTTTGGTCTAATTTAGGACTTTCAAATCTACTTTATTTTACCTAATTCTATCTATGCTCCAGGGGCTAAGAAACAATCCTTTCCTTTTTCTAATCATAGAGAAGCCGTATGATGCTAAGGTTTCATGTACGGTTTTGAAATGGCGGTCCATGCGTCATTATTAGGTAGACATAAGCACATAAAAGCAAATGATGCATTTCACATTTGCATACATAACCGGCCATCATTCCTTAAAGGCATGAATCATGCATGCATATATACTTGTATAAAAACTAGCACAATTGCTCCTGCGTTAGAAGGGAACACATTGTTACCATCTCACTCGTCCACTTGTTTTTGCCTGTCCCGCCCTACTTCTCTCCCTTGGAGAGGACATTGAGCTTCTTCGCATTCATCAATGCAGTCTTTTGTTCATACATTTAATTTCGTATCGCTTGTTGAATCTTCAACCTTTATCCTTTAATTATGCAGCATGCCGTATAATTGGGCACCACTTAATTGGCCCACATAGAACAACATGTTCCTTCCTTTCTTTAACGGGACTCGTTCTATTTTTCTCGCGTCATCATTCTCATCCTCCGCTTATTGATTTACAAGCCGATTTATTTAATTGATCGATAATAGGTAACTCCAAGACGCATATAAAGTAGATGATGCCTCGCGCGTTGTTGTACTTTATTAAAAACATGCATAAATAGTTGCTCAAAATATCTAAATTAAATAATAAGAAAATATAAGCTTGAAAATCAATATAAAAATGACTTAAATAGTTTTTTTAATTGAAGTAAGAATTATCATTTCGAACAAAAATGTGGAGACTAACATGCATGTATGACTTTGCAGCATCACATGCATAGACTAATACAAATACCATTATAATTTATAAGTTATATGCATGACTTGCTTTTGTGGCGGACTTATAATGCCTGGCTTAATGGAAAGTAAGACTTAAATGCATGGCTTAGTGGGAAAATTGAGGTGAACACTTTGCATATTAAGAGAATTGGGGCCAATTTTTTAAGAATAGAAGATTAGTGATTTTGATTCTAAGGGGACGAAGTACTACATTTAATAATAATAGAAGAACTGACATATTGAGTTGGGGTCTTTTCACGTCCATCACAGGCCTAACGCATCCTTCGTTATGCAATGGCATTCGGAATACTCATAGTGTAGGTTATAAAGAAAATGTCAATTTAATATATATTTTCCTTGTGGTAATCGAAGGGAAAAAAAAGATCGGAACGCGCCCCTTGGCCCACGTAGGAGACGAACTCCTTGTGGCCCAATCAAAGAGAGAAAGAAAAATATGTGAATCGGGCCCCTTGACTGCACGGTTTGGAGGCTCGGCCCAATTTTTTTTTTGCACGGACGGGTACAATTTTTTGTACCACCTCAAATAGGTACAAGAGAGAATAATTTCATACGGTGAACAGGCCAAAAATTTCGAGAAACATACCTTACTTTATTAGTAGGTATAGATGCATAGAAGTACTTCATCCGTTCACAAATATAAAATGTTTTGAATATTTCAATACAGACTAGTTACAGACTGAATGGATAAACAAACACTAAAACATGTGTATATACATTCGGTTAAAAAACTCTTATATTTGTGCATGGAGCGAGTATGTGCTATGAGTCAAAAAATTATAGCATATTACCGTGTCATTCTTAATTTCATGCCAATTTTTTTATTATGATATATACTGAAATCTTAGTTTGGTATATATTGAAACCGAATAATATTTTTAATTTTGTATGGTATGTTCCGAAATATCAATACTGTATAAACGTAAAATGTATGAAACATACCGAATAAACCGAACGCTCAGGGGACACCTCCTAGTACATCTTTTTTTTAGATAACATCATTTCTTTGTTACTTTTGTTGCGAGAGGTCTTCAGAAGGAAAAGAAAAAGAAATCTGTCAGTCACCGACCGCGAGAATCAAATCGTCTGCACTACTAGCGATGAAGCTCGTTCAGGTTGCAAGTTCTATGCAGGTCTTGAAAACCACACGCGTTTTTGTGGATTTCAGGTTCTAAAAAAAAAAGGTTACCTCTGGTCCTTTTTTGAGGGGTAGATTATTGCTGGTCAGCGGTTAAATTGGTGAGGATGGGCTTGTGGTGGCAAAGCGTGAAAGCGGTCCAACTATAACCCATCCCCCTATAGGCCTATACAGTGCTTTCTGCCTGACAAATAGGCTTTTCTGGGCCTGAATGGCTTTCTGTGTAGGTAGCTGTAGAGAAACTCGTGCTACTACGGAGAAGACAAAGCAGTGAAAGCTCTCGAGTCGTGACTGCTTGTCAGCGTACGATTGGGCAGTATTCCTAGCATAGCGCGGACATAAACGGGGAGAAAAAAAGAGCCCGGTGCATGGCTGCGCTGAACAGTGTCAATAGATTCGACAGTGTAGCATGCTTACAGGAATCATGCACGCCAACATCTTAACAGAATCGGTACTAAAATACCCAAAAAAAATAAAGAATCGGTATTAAAAATACAGGGAAGCTACGCTAAACTCGATTTTGTGTAGTGAATACTGCCCACAGACAGTTTGAATAGTAATACTTGCTAGTGGTGGCGGATCCAGCCCAAAATGTTAATAGGGTGGGGCTGAGGTGAGTTGGGCTGGCCCATTCTGATTTTTTTTTTCAAATTATTGGGCAGGTACATGGGTTGGGCCAAGATATTAGGGTGGGCTCAGCCCCACCCTAGATCCGCCCATGCTTGCCGCTATATATTGACGCATTCTTTGTTTATTTCCGAGCGATGACATTTAAGCAAAGGAGAGCCCAACATACACATACTCTTGTTTTAACATGTCATTGTTTTAGTAACAGGCTCTGTTGTGACGATCCTTACATTTACTTTCGATGTTTTAAAATGTAATGTCAAAGAACGTCTTACATTTTGAGACATGTGGAGTACATAAAATTACATGTATGTACTCTCATTAGCCCACCCAACACACGATTTCGAGAGGATGAGGTGTAGAGGACCTCTTGATCTGAATTTCTTTGATTTGGGACTCCCACCCAACACGTAGGCGCTAGGAAGCTCCGTCGCCGTGAGACGAAGGAGAGCTATCGAGGTTGTGCCCTTTGCATCTCTTATTCAGGTTCCCCACCTTGTCGTCAGAGGACGGCTATGTCGGCGTGACCGCGCGACGTCTGCGACTGTTACCTCAAGTGTTTCGGCTAGGGATCATGTCGAGACAGAGGTCTATGGCGCGGACAACGACCATAGCTAGTGCCTGACGACAACAACACGACAAACGGTGCAACCGACAAGGGTGGGAAACTTCCGCACACTAGGCATGCCTCCACACCTTAAATATTTCTACTTCCATGTCATGATGGAAATGGGCCGGGTTGGCCTGCTGGGTCGCTGACCCGGCCCAAAAATTCAAGGCCGATGGGTCACATGGGTCGGCCTCAAAAATATACAATATAATGCATGGATGCTCCAGCTAGACCACTTGAATAGCCGTATAATTGTTTCTTCTATTCCTAGATTACTACTAGTCTATTAAAATTTTATCTGTCAACACATCACAAGAAAAAGCAACGCATGTCACTAATAATTGGGTCGACCCGAAATACCCATTGGGCCAACGAAGCCACTTTCATGATATGGGTCGGCCCATGGCCTCTTAAGTTGGCCTGAAGCCACTAGGGCCGAGTCCAAGGCTAGGGCCGGGTCGACCCATTCCCATCGTGACTTCCATGCTATATACACGTTATAGTTGACGAAAGTTTCAAGCTCAATGTAAGGTTGTGTGAGGGCCCACATGCGTCAATCATATCAGGAAAAAAGACCAGCTCTAAGAGCAAGTATAATAGAGCTGAGTCAGCGGACTATAAAAAATAAACTTGTATATTTTTGCTTAGTTGGAGGAAAGAGAAGAGGAGAGAGAAGGTAAGCGGGCTCTTCGTGAAGAGCTGGCTCTAGCACGTGCTCCTAGACACTTTGTGAGAGTGAAAGGTGGGCCACACAATAAAAAAGTAGTACACTCATTTGATCAACTATTGTACATGTTGGCTATAAGATGGGCTATAGATGACATGACAATGGCTTATAGCCAGCAACTGACTATACTATTAACCATGCTCTAACCTTCGTCGTTGTTCCCAAGATGTCATAGAAGACAACCGATGAAAACTTCCATCCTCGTGCCCACCGTCGCCCTTTGCTCCAACGAGTGTGTTGCCCCGATGCGAGTGACCACCTTGCCTTACCTGCCCCTCGTGCACCCGCGCAACCCCGCTTCCTGTGGCCATCACTTGTCCAACCTGACTTCTAGCCTTGGCGTGCCGCTCGAGCCACCTAGATGTGCCACCCAACCCGTCACTCCGCCATGCCACTCGAGCTACCTCGCGCGTGTCGCCTGACCCCGATGGATAAGAAAGCGGGAGAGATGGAGGGGTAAAAATAACAATTATTGTCCCACTAACATGTTGGTTCTATATGTCAAAGTGTGTGTTAGGAGCTGCGAAAGCACCACCTATTTCTATTCTTTTACTAATATGCCCTAATAACACCCTATAGAAGATATGGTTTTTTAGAGTAACTATTGAAGATGCTAATAGTAAGGGTGTTCGTATCCTCTCGAGTTGCTCATAACTCCGGATATTCAGCTTCTCTTCGTGGCTTCTAGCTCCAGGCAACGATCCCACAACCGTTTGACTCTAATTCCATCTTCTGCCAGTGCTACATCCTCGCTTGGGAGGGTTGTGACCTGCTCGGCAGTCCAATTCGGGCCAACCAGTGCACATGCAGAGAGAGAGAGAGAGAGAGAGATGAAGCAAAGAGATCTCATCTTGGGTTTGGCTAGGGGGCATCGGGTGAGGCAGACTCCGATGAGGTGAGCACAACGTCAAATGGTGCCAGGGTTGGGGCTATGTCTTGCCGGTGCAGGCGGTTGCGTCACCAAAAACCGAGAGGGGTGATGGATGGGCCTGGAACGGCTGGAGGAACTATGACCGACAATGGAGTGGCGACATGCGCGGTGGCGGATAGGGTTAGCACAAACAGAGCAATGCCAAGAGAGTAAGGGGTACCTTTTCAAGGGAGTTGGCTCGTGCAATGGTAGATTTTCTTTTCTTTTCGATGAGGGCAACGATCTTATGTTTGGCGATGGCATTTGGTTGTAGATTCACGTTTTGATGGAGTTGGACCGATCGAGTTCTACAAACACGCCTTAGCGGCAGACGCTTGAACTACAACACGAAACCCAACAGTCGGGCTCTCCTGAAGTACGACGCGTAGCGCTCGTCGTATTGCATCTGAACGGACTTCGTATGACCCCTCATTTGAAGTGGCATGAGCATCTGTAAAAATTTAGACTCAAATAATTAGTAACTTATTTTCATCAATTCAAAAGATTTGGTTCAATATTTAGATCGTAGTAATTACCACTCTTTTCTCAATATGAAGCGGGCACGATGAGCCTTGCCGATGCAGGGTCAAGTATGAAGTACTTAGTGCCGATATTTGATGACCCCACAAGTATAGGGGATCTATCGTAGTCCTTTCGATAAATAAGAGTGTCGAACCCAATGAGGAGCGGAAGGAAATGACAAGCGGTTCTCAGTAAGGTATTCTCTGTAAGCACTGAAATTATCGGTAACAGATAGTTTTGTGATAAGATAATTCGTAACGGGTAGCAAGTAACGAGTGTAGCAAAGGTGCAGTAAGGTGGCCCAATCATTTTTATAGCAAATGAAAAGCCTGGATAAACTCTTATATAAAGCAAAGCGCTCCCGAGGACACATGGGAATTTATGTCAAGCCAGTTTTCATCATGCTCACTTGATTCGCGTTCGCTACTTTGATAATTTGATGTGGGTGGACCGGTGCTTGGGTGATGCCCTTACTTGGAAAAGCCTCCCACTTATGATTAACCCCTCCCGCAAGCATCCGCAACTAAGAAAGAAGAATTAAGATAAATCTAACCATAGCATGAAACATGTGGATCCAAATCAGCCCCTTACGAAGCAACGCATAAACTAGGGCTTAAGCTTCTGTCACTCTAGCAACCCACCATCTACTTATTACTTCCCAATGCCTTCCTCTAGTCCCAAACAATGGTGAAGTGTTATGTAGTCGACGTTCACATAACACCACTAAAAGGAGAGATAACATACATCTTATCAAAATATCGAGCGAATACCAAATTCACATGATTACTTATAACAAGACTTATCCCATGTCCTCAGGAACAAACATAACTACTCACAAAATATATTCATGTTCATAATCAGAGGAGTATAAGTGATGATCAAGGATCTGAACATATAATCTTCCACCAAGTAAACCAACTAGCATCAACTACAAGGAGTAATCAACACTACTAGCAACCCATAGGTACCAATCTGAGGTTTTGAGATAAAGATCGGATATAAGAGATGAACTAGGGTTTGGAGAGGAGATGGTGCTGGTGAAGATGTTGATGGAGATTGACCCCCTCTCGATGAGAGGATCATTGGCGATGACGAGGGCTTCGATTTCCGCCTCCCGAAGGGAAGTTTCACCGGCAGGATCGCCCTGTCGGAGCTCTAGATTGGTTCTGCCCAAGTTCCGCCTCGAGACGGCGGCGCTTCGTCCCGAAAGGTCTCTTATGATTTTTTCCTCGACTAAACCCTCCATATAGCAGAAGATGGGAACCGGAGGGCTGCTAGGTGGGCCACAAGCTCGCTAGCCACGACCAGGGGGCCCACGGCCAGTAGGCTTGTGGCTCCCTGGTGGGCCTCCTGATGTATTTCTTTCGCCCAGTATTTTTTATATATTCAAAAATAATTCTCCGTAGATTTTCAGGACTTTTGGAGTTGCACAGAATAGGTATCTCAGATTTGCTCCTTTCCCAATCCAGAATTCCAACTGCCGGCATTCTCCCTCTTCATGTAAACCTCGTAAAATAAGAGAGAAAAGGCATAAGTATTGTAACACAATGTGTAATAACAGCCCATAATGCAATAAATATAAATATAAAATCATGATGCAAAATGGATGTATCAAGTCCCCCAAGCTTAGACCTCGCTTGTCCTCAAGCGGAAGCCAAAATCAATAAATATGCCCACATGTTTAGAGATAGAGGTGTCGATAAAATAAAATACGGACATGAAGGCATCATGATCATCTTTAGAACAAAAATATATTTTGACATATAATTTCTTATGCTAAAGTAACAATTCATTCACAATGGCAAAGTATGAATCAAGAGCTCTATTGAGAACTGACAAACTATGATCTCAGTCATTGAAGCAATTCCAATTTATCATAACGTAGGAAAGAGTCAATATAAGAGCTTGTAAAGCAAACTCACATACTCAATCATCTTTTAGTCTTTCACAATTGCTAACACTCCCGAGGTACCTATGAGTTCAATGTTTCAATCAGACACAGAGAAAGATAGGGGCTTATAATGTTGCCTCCCAACTATTTACCTCAAGGGTAACGTTACCAGTAATAACTCATGCTCATCCACTTCCGAGTGGATATATGTGCCTAGATCATTCCCCAGCATGTGGCATTTGCCAGAAGATAAAGGCGAAAATAACGAAGGTGATTGAGATCACCACGACTCTTGCATAAAGGTAAGTACTAGAAAATAAAAGTAACAGATAGGCCCTTCGCAGAGGAAAGCAGAGGTTGTCATGCGCTTTTATAATTAGATGCCCAATCTCTTAATGCAAAAGAACGTCACTTTATATTGCCCCTTGTGATAGAGAACTTTATTATGCAGTCCGTCGCTTTTATGTCTTCCCTGTCACAAGTTCGTATAAAGTTTATTTTCTTCATACTAATAGATCACACATATTTAGAGAGCAATTTTTATTGCTTGCACCGATGACAACTTACTTGAAGGATCTTATTCTATCCTTAGGTAGGTATGGTGGACTCTCATGGAAAAATTGGGTTAAGGGTGTTTGGATGCACAAGTAGTATCTCTACTTGGTGCGGAAGTTTTGGCTGATATGAGGTGGAAGCAAGCGACACATGTTGAGGGATCTATAACAATATAACTTCTATTCGGAAATAAGCAAACATAAACCATTATGTTGTCTTCCTTGTCCAACATCAACTTCTTAGCATATAATATTTTAATGAGTGCTCACAATCATAAAAGATGTCCAAGATAATATATTTATATGTGAACCTCTCTTTCTTTATCACTTCCTTTTAATTGCCCCAATGACCAACAACTATGTTTGTTAACCCACAACAGGTTTCAATCGACATACTTTTTATAAGTGAAGTCATCACTCCCCATAAGATTTTCATATGTACTCTTTGCTTTTATTCTACACTTCTTTCTACTTTATCTTTCTCAAGATTAAAATCATACCAAGCAAGTCCCTCAACTCAAAAGCACTTTTCATTATATAACTCATGAACTTGCTTACATAGGGGGGATCATAAAGCAAAGACTCAAAGCTAGATCACACGAAAACTTTATTCTACTAGATCAAGATATAACCAAAAGGGTTGAACTAAGAAAAGATGACGAAAATAAAAATAAAAATAAAAACGAAAGATGTGGTGGTGATACGATACCAGGGCACCTCCACCAAGCTTGGCACAAGCCAAGGGGAGTGCCCATACCCATGTGTTTAGTTGTCTTGCTTTGGAGGCGATGATGTAGGAGTTGTTGATGGGGTTGGAAACCTTTCTAGTTTCCTCCTAAGCATAAAATTCTGCTCCCTCAAATCGTCCACTTCCTGCTCGAGCTTCAATATCCTTTGACATAATTCTTCCTTGCTTTCCTGTAGGAAACGACAAGGAATAAATAGAACCTTGGGTTTTCGCCTTGTGTTTGGGAGGCTTGATTTCTTGAACTCCACGTGCATATCTCCTGGCTGAAGTAGGGGGGCCTCTTCTTCATCCGAGCTTTCTGCCTCGTACTTGCCTTCTTGTTACTCCTCTAAGAACAATCCATAAGGGTCCAAGTACCCATAGAGCTTGGTATTGGCAAGATAATGCGATATGAAGCTCTCCCCATCAAAATCTTGGGATGACATATTGCTCTAAATATGTTGCAGAAACAACTCAAAAAGAAAATGGGAGGTATTGTCGTGATACGGGAGTCAAAACCTTCAGGAGATTATATAATGAATTTTTACCGACCCGAAGGAGTATGCCACAAGAAAATGGAGTCCGCATGGTGCACGAGGTGGCCACAAGCCCTAGTGGCGCGGTGTTGGAAATATGCCCTAGAGGCAATAATAAATTAGTTATTATCATATTCCCTTGTTCATGATAATCATTTATTATCCATGCTATAATTGTATTGATTGGAAACACATTGCATGTGTGGGTAAATAGACAACACTTTGTCCCTAGTATGCCTCTAGTGAACTAGCTCATTAATCAAAGATGGTCAAGGTTTCCTAGACGTTGACATGTCATGTCATTTGATAACGGGATCACATCATTAGGAGAATGATGTGATGGACAAGACCCAAACTACAAATGTAGCATATGATCGTGTCAGTTTATTGCTACTGTTTTCTGCATGTCAAGTATATGTTCCTATGACCATGAGATCATGTAACTCACGGACACCGAAGGAGTGCCTTGTGTGTATCAAACGTCGCAACGTAACTGGGTGACTATAAAGGTGCTCTACAGGTATCTCCGAGGGTGTCTGTTGGGTTGGCATGGATCAATACTGGGATTTGTTACTCCGTGTGACGGAGAGGTATCTCAGGGCCCACTCGGTAATACAACATCACAACAAGCCTTGCAAGCAATTTGACTAAGTGTTAGTCACGGGATCTTGTATTACGGAACGAGTAAAGAGACTTGCCGGTAATGAGGTTGAACTAGGTATGGAGATACCGACGATCAAATCTCGGGCAAGTAACATACCGAAGAACAAAGGGAACATCTTACGGGATTAACTGAATCCTTGACATAGAGGTTCGACCGATAAAGATCTTCGTAGAATATGTAGGAACCAATATGGGCATCCAGGTCCCGCTATTGGTTATTGACCGTAGAGGTGTCTCGATCATGTCTACATAGTTCTCGAACCCGCAGGGTCTGCACACTTAAGGTTCGGTGACGTTTCGGTAGGATAGAGTTATGTATGGTGGTGACCGAAGGTTGTTCGGAGTACCGGATGAGATACCGGAAATCACGAGGATCTCCGGAATGATCCGGAGGTAAAGATTGATATATAGGAAGTGCTATTTTGGTCGCCGGAAAAGTTTTGGGCTCATCGGTAGTGTACCGGGAGTGCCGGGAGTGTACCGGGAGACCATCGGGAGGGGTATTTCGACCCAAGAGGCTACATGGGCTGTGGGAGGATGAATACCAGCCCTTAGTGGGCTGGAGGAAGTCCCACAAAGGGCCCATGCGGCTGGGAAGAAAAACCCTAAAAGGAAAAAGGTGGGAAAAGGCAAAAAGGGCTAAATTAGGAAGGAGTCCTAATCCTACTAAGAGTGGAGGAGGAGGACTCCTCCCTCCTGGTTCGGCCGACCCAAGGGCTGGCTCCTTGGGAGGCAAGCCTCCTCCTCCTCTACTCCTATATATACCAGAGGATTTTAGGGTTTTGGCACAGAATTTTCAGCCACGTGCTACCCGTTCCTCCAGTGCATAGTTTCTCCTCTAGATCGGATTTCTACAGTGCTTAGGCGAAGCCCTGTCGGAATAGCTCCACCAGTATAGAGGATCAATTGTAGTCCTTTCGATAAGTAAGATTGTCGAACCCAACGAGGATCAGAAGGAAATGACAAGCAGTTCTCGATAAGGTATTCTCTGCAAGCAATGAAATTATCGGTAACAGATAGTTTTGTGATAAGATAATTCATAACGGGTAGCAAGTAACAATTGTAACAAAGGTGCAGCAAGGTGGCCCAATTCTTTTTATAGCGAAGGATAAGCCTGGACAAACTCTTATATAAAGTAAAACGCTCCCGAGGACACATGGGAATTTATGTCAAGCTAGTTTTCATCATGCTCACTTGATTCGCGTTCGCTACTTTGATAATTTGATATGTGGGTGGACCGCTGCTTGGGTGCTGCCCTTACTTGGACAAGCCTCCCACGTATGATTAACCCCTCCTGCAAGCATCTGCAACTACGAAAGAAGAATTAAGATAAATCTAACCATAGCATGAAACATGTGGATCCAAATCAGCCCCTTATGAAGCAACGCATAAAGTAGGGTTTAAGCTTCTGTCACTCTAGCAACCCACCATCTACTTATTACTTCCCAATGCCTTCCTCTAGGCCCAAAAAAGGGTGAAGTGTTATGTAGTTGACGTTCACATAACACCACTAGTGGAGAGACAACATACATCTTATCAAAATATCAAGCGGATACCAAATTCACATGATTACTTATAACAAGACTTATCCCATGTCCTCAGGAACAAACGTAACTACTCACAAAACATATTCATGTTCATAATCAGAGGAGTATAAGTGATGATCATGGATTTGAACATATAATCTTACACCAAGTAAACCAACTAGCATCAACTACAAGGAGTAATCAACACTACTAGCAACCCACATGTACCAATCTGAGGTTTTGAGACAAAGATCGGATACAAGAGATGGGCTAGGGTTTGGAGAGGAGATGGTGCTGGTGAAGATGTTGATGGAGATTGCCCCTTATCGGTGAGAGGATCCTTAGCGATGACGAGGGCTTCGATTTCCCCCTCCCGAAGGGAAGCTTCACCGGTAGGATCGCCCTGCCGGAGCTCTAGATTGGTTCTGCCCAAGTTCTGCCTCGAGACGGCGGCGCTTCGTCCCGAAAGGTCTTTTATGATTTTTTTTCCTCGACGAAACCCTCCATATAGCAGAAGATGGGCATGGGACGGCTGCCAGGTGGGCTACAAGCTCGCTAGCCACGACCAGGGGGCGCGGCTAGTAGGCTTGTGGGTCCCTGGTGGGCCTCGTGATGTATTTATTTCGCCCAGTATTTTTATATATTCCAAAATAATTCTCCATAGTTTTTTAGGACTTTTGGAGTTGCACAGAATAGGCATCACAGATTTGCTCCTTTCCTAGTTCAAAATTCCAGCTGCCGGCGTTCTCCCTCTTCATGTAAACCTTGTAAAATAAGAGAGAAAAGGCATCAGTATTGTACCAACATGTGTAATAACAACCCATAATGCAATAAATATCAATATAGAATCATGATGCAAAATGTATGTATCAATATTGTCCGCAAGAGGGGGTCTCCTAATTCTTTTTGCAAATGATGTTGTGTAATTTCGTTCATCTTTGCTTTTTTTTGAAAGTAACAACAAGTATTCCATTACTTAAAACATGTCGGCATTGTCACCAGCTACAAGGTTTGTTAAAAAATCAGGAAAATGGCCAACACAAATGTTGAAAGTGCCATTCCCTAAACCAGTTCCCAGTGCAGCTAAGTTGTACTGTCACGCCCAAGATGCGATCCTATCCTTATTTTGGCACGAGGGCCTCGACAGGGATAGAAGCGCATCTCGTCGTGTTGCAAGAATGGATATCATTACAAGTACATGTATAGAAGAGATGACTATATGGAATTGGCTTACACTTGCCACAAGCTACATCAATATCACATCAATACATCAACATATCCAAACATCATACACAAGAGCAGGGTCCGACTACGTACGAAAACAAACGACAAAATGACATCCATCCTTGCTATACCAGGCTGCCTCCTGAAACCCATCCTAGATTGATAAAGAAGAAGCAAAACTCCAAATCAAAAACAAACATCGTGCTCACGTTCAATCATCGCATTACATGTACCTGCAACTGTTGTTGTAGTAATCCGTGAGCCACGGGGACTCAACAATCTCATTTCCAAGGGTATCAAGAATATTAAAGCTTAATGGGTGAGGTATGGTTAAGTGGTGAGGCTGCAACAAGCGACTAAGCATTTATTTGAGTGGCTAACTTACGAATACACAAAGTAAAGTGGGTGGTCTACGCATAACGGACATGAAATAGAAATGATCACTAAATGATCCTGAACACCTACTTACGTCAAACATAACCCCACCGTGTTCTCTCTCGAATAAGGACTCATGAGAAGAGACAGTCGCGGTTAGGCACACAGTTGGTGTGTTTTATTAGAGTTTACTTCAAGTTTGCTATGACCAGGTGTTAAACAAAGTATCCAAGTTTGCCACAAAACCACGGGCACGACTTTCCAAAAGATTTAACCCTGCAGGGGTGCTCCAACTCATCTATTACAAATTAACCACACGCCGCGGGAATAACCTCGACCTCGGATCTCGTGATCATCCTAGGAAATTCTAAAGGAAATCCGACACCTCGAGATAGCCCGAAGAAGATCAGAGTTCCTCACGCAAGACATTCAAGAAAGGTAAAATAAATCCAACAAGGCCGCCCGACGTGTCGACAATCCAGATAGGAGCCGCATATATCGTTCTCAGGGCACAACCGGATGAGCGCAGCATACAGTGGCCTGATAGAAACCTCCCGAGTTGCCCCGGGTTGTCCCCACACACGACTCTAGTTTGGACCAACACTCATGAGGAGCACTGGCCCGGAGGTTGATTAATTATCCACGGGGTGATCATGCCCTATGCATATTTTAGTTGTTATTGAGCAAATAGTACCAATGTTGGGCCTTGCTAGACAAGCTTTATCCTAAAACGAAGATCAAGGGGGTCCCCATAACAACCTCGGGCATGTTAGGAGCGCTCAATTATGGAACATAACATCGTTTCACAAGTAACTAGGGTGGCAAGAGTGGAGCAAAACACCGAGCAAAAGGCCAAGCCTTCCACCCTTTACCAAGTGTATAAGTGCATTAAATTAAATAGCAATAATATCGTGATAACAAAAGAATGTCCATGTTGTCACATGGTAGCAATTGCACCTGCAATTAGAAATGCTATAAGAAGGGCTGAGCAAGCGGTAACATAGCCAAACAAAGGTTTGCTGGGATGTGGAGGGGTTAGAGGCTTTTCATGGCAATGTCGGAGGCTTGTCAAACAAGTGGTAGGTAGCGAGACATAACAATAAAAGCGGGACAACTAACATAGCAATGATAGTAGTGGTATCCAGAGAAATGTGTCATCTTGCCTGAGATCCCGCTTGGAAGAAGAACGAGTCCCTGAAGAAGACGAGCCAACGTAGTCGAACGAATCCTCACACTCCGAACGCTTTCGGAACTCTATCGAGAAGGAACAATCTGAAACAACAATCAAAACACGATACACCACAACATATGCATGACACGATGCGCTATCAAATATGATGCATGTCTGGTTTAATATGCAAGGCATGGCATGGCATGGCAAGAACATCAAACAACTACTACAAATTAAGTGAAGTTCAATATGCAACGAGTTGCATATTGACAAAACTCCACGATCAAATATTTAGTTGAGTCTCGTTTATTTACTCGGCAACATTAAATGTTTTTAAACATGGCAAGAGGTGAATCAATAACAACTATATCATGTAGGCATTTTAAATGGGTCCGGAAGCAACATATAGCATTTCCGAAACATCCCCATAAGCATAATATGAATTTGGTCCAGATCTGTACTAACCATATTTTAGAGTTGTTAAACAGCAAAATAAATGTCACCAGGTGATTCTACATATTTTTCTAGTCAAGTTACATATGTGGAACATTTTTATCGGAGCTACGTTTTGTAGTTATGAAATAAATCAGTTTAACATGGCAATTACGCAAATCAATGCAAACAGCAAGGTTAAACATTTTAAACATGTATGAAAGTTGAATATTATTAAACTACACAAAATTTTAGTCAAGTTACATATATAGAGTATTTTAATCCGATGCACGGTTAAAACGTTATTAACAATTTAAAAACATGGGTTTTTCTGTAATTCTAAAATCACAGCTTAATTAGAAAATTCGCAGGATAGGAAAAAAACAGCACGGGCCGAATCTGGACAGGGCACCGGGCGCAGGATAACTAAGCATCGCCCTGGGCAAAGGATAGGCGGGGCTGCTCACCTAGGGCCCGTGGGCCAGCTCGAGCAGGGAACTCGGTCGCGGGAGGTTACGAGAGATGGGCCGGCCTTAGGCACACAGGCCCACGCGCGGGCGAGCAGCGGCCCAGGTGCGGGTCAACGCGGGTGAGGGCTCGGGCGTCGTTCTCCCGCTCAGCCCCGAGCGAGGACGGGACATGGCGACGCCGGCAGGGCAGCAGGATGGCGCTTCGGCGAGGGGGGAGGTCGGGGAAGGGCGCCGGGTTCGGATCCGGCCTTGGGGCCGCCTGATCCGGAGGTTGGCGGCGGCGGCGGCTTGGGGCGACGAGCTAGCATCCATGGTGGCGGGGACCTGTGGGAAAAGAGAGAGGCCGGGGGTAGAGAGAGGGACACGAAGAGGAAGGAAGAAGAGGGGAGGAAGGGAGAGGGAGATCTGGCGGGGTCTGGCCTCCGGCGAGGCGGCAGGGCACTCCGGCGAGGCCGGTGGCCGGCTGGGGCGGCGCGGGGCGAGGAGCTCGGGCGCGGCGGCCATTGCGGGAGGCTTTGGCTGGCTACGGCTCTGCGGTCGCCGGATATTGTCCGGGTTGGCCGCCGGACATGTCCGATAGGTGGGATTTGGACGAATTGCAGCCCCTGGATCAAGATCTAAGGGCTGAAAAATGGCTATGGAGGTGGGATTTCGAGGGAGAGGGAGGTGGAGCTAGCATGTGGGGTTTTCTAGGGGTGTGGCTGCTATTTTACATGGGGGAAACCCTAGAGAGTGAGGGGGCTCTCTTCATGTGGGGTTATATAGGGGAGGCACTAGTAGGGGTTGGACCTCATCCGTCCGATCGCGATCCGATGACCACGATGGAGGAAGGGGCTAGGTTGGGCTAGCGGGCTGTGTAGAGGGCCTTGGGCTGAGATGAAAGGGAATAATTGTGGCCCGAGACAAAGTTTTAAACACCAAAAAATGTTCGACGAATAAACCGATGACCGCACTGCTACGACTGACCGTTCGAGTATCAAACGAACTCGGAATGCGACGAAATTCGGCAGGTGGTCCACCTACAATATAATAAGACCGCACGCAAACTTTCAAACTAATCCAAGAATATTTAAAGGCACTTTAAAAAAAATTAATGATGCCGCGGGCGCGTGCATGTGTGGTTGGTCTCGAAATGGGCAACGACAAGAACGGAGAGAACCAACGACTACGAATGGATGCAAGTTTGAAAACTCATGTTAACAAAATGCCGATGCTATGCAGATGATGCGGATGATGCGATGATTAATGCGACCACCACACGAAACACAAGCGAGAATGGAAATAAAAGGGGAATCTTCTGGAGCGTCGGTCCCGGACTGTTACAACTCTCCTCCACTACACGAGGATCTCGTCCCAAGATCTAGAATGAGAAGGGAAGAGAAAGAGCAAGAGGTAAAACTTAGTTACTTCTCTGACAAACGAGTGAACCTAATGAAACATGAAGGTTGGAAGAGATGAAGAATAACATGAGAACAAGCAAGAATTCACAAGAAATTTCGGCAACACTTCGGTAGGATAGAGGGGCCAAATTTAATAAGATGTGAGAACTTGAAAAGAAAACACAACACTCTGGTCAAATGGATAAGCAAGGGAAGAACATGATCTTGATCAAACTAGATGTGAGTTGAAAAGAGCAACACCATAATGCCTCCGTAATAAAGAATAGAAGCTAGATCTTTGAAGAGAAGAGAACTGAGAAGAAAATGACAACTTCTATCACCATTGAATTTGAAAAACATGGTTGAACGGAGTTATTGAAAACCAACAACAAAAAGAATAGCTTGTTATGGGCTTATGAAAAACATCTCGAAATTATGAGGTGACAACCTGCCATAACAGAAACAGTTGATTGCTTGAGAGCAACAAGATATGCAAAACTTCTTTCACGAAGAAGAGGAGGAGAAAACTTGAATCATTTATGACACCATGATAGCAACAATCCTTCGGAAATGATTTAGGTGACATCCAACCCAAGATAACTCCGAGAATACAAGATGGGTTTTACCTATCTCATTCTTGACAATTTTCCTTCGAGACTCTTCATAATCAAGAATTTGATAATACCATCTCAAAAGACAATGGAGAAGGAATTGAACTTAGAAATCCAAGATAAAGAACACTTGAGCACCTCCAACAGAATCTTGAAGAACAATTCGAGAAGAATTACATCTTTAATAGCCACCATAAAAACCATCGGGATGAACTCCGGAATGAAAGGATGATAGAAAAGAATTGAAGGTTGCGAAAAGACAAGATTGATGCCTTCCAATGATTTAGATGATGCTTCGGGACAAGATACTTGAGCAAAACTAGGAACTCCAGAAAAGAAAGATGACCACTTGGGATAAGGAATTTTATATCATGAACAACTCCAGAAGAAGGATTGAAATCACTTGGATGAAACAAGAATAAGAATTATGATATGCCTATCCTTCATCAAGTTAAATTGATGACAAACAACGGATTTGGCATACCACTTATCCTTTTGGAAAAGATAGGAAAGATAGATAGAGCACAAACTTGCAAAAGTCTTGAACGATACATCGGAAAGAATTCGAAACTAAAGAGAACACATGAGAATGAAGAGATAAAGATTTGCCTAATAGAAACTAAACAAGGCACCGGAATAATTGAGAGACGAATGAAGAGATAACAATTGAGAAGAATTTGAGAATGAAAGCTGAAAGCTGAGAACGAAGAAATCTTCTGAAACGATGGCCTTCAGAGGATCAAGAAACGAAAACAATTATGAAATGCACGGGATAGATATGGGAGGAATAACACATGATCAAAACAATTGAGATGATAGCAACAACCCGAAGCCATGAATCTTTGGAAGAACGAACAACGATTTAAGAGAAACTCCTCTTCGGTCTTCAATGCTGAGAATGATGACGAGAAACAACACCATGAATTACTAAGATACTCCAGAATAATGAATACAGAAAAGGTTGAGCCAACAATGAAAATGTTTTAGAAGCGATCTTCGAGAAGGAATATGACTGATGGAACTCGAAAAGAACTTGACAACTCCTGAAAAGATTAGAAGAGCCAGGTAAGATCCTAGGGAAAAACCTGTGGGTTATGGGCCCAGTCAAAAGAAACCACCGTTGAAACAATTGATTAAAAGAGAGATTGCACCGGTACAAATTAAGAACTTGATGAAGTGAGAACCCCGAAATAATTTGAAAGGATTATGAATGGAAATGAAAGTCTTCTGAGATATCTTTAGCACTCCGGATAGAATAGAGATATGAATAAGCAAGAGAGGCTTAAAATAATTTCCAACAAGGAAACCATTAAACGAATGAGAAAGGATATGATGAACATCGAGATCTTGAATTGAATCCACCGGAGAAGAATAACAACAAGAACAAAGAATATGAGGATAGACCTTGAAATTGAAACTCTTGAGAATCTCAACAAGAAATCACCGGATACAATATGAAGAAATGATAGCGGAAGCATTGATGAAGAGAAAGGCACTTGGAAGAGAATTTAATCATTGAAGAAAAGGGGCAGGAGGGTGGGAAAAACAAATAAAACTTAGGACTGATGAGACAAACTTCGGAACGAAATATGAGGATTGGTCTTGCAATTAATGAAGAGGATAGAATTCACTTGAAGAGAAGCACACCAGATAAAAAGAATTGATATGACAACTCTGGTTGAGCAAAAGAATTATCAATCCCACAGACATATGAGAACACTTAGGAAAGATATGAAATCACCACTTGACATCGAAGCAAGTCGAATTTACCATATTCAAAACAAAACAAAGGATGAGGCTTATGAAACAAGCCAGTACAAATGCATAACAGAGATTTCGCTCGATATTTTTGTGGTAAGGTTCGCACGGGCTCAATCGTACATTGGATTGTCATATTGAAATGACGCTCGAATATGCTCCCCAGGCGTAGCGAATTACAAGGCTTGACGAAGCATAAATCGAGACTGTCCTCCTTAAGAAAGACCATGAACAAACGAATCCACTAGATGTCGAAGCCCAACCTCACATCATGATCTGTTGGAAGATAGCCTAGGTAACTACTTGAATTCCCACCTAAGAACTTCCGAAAACTTTCTTGGTTATGCAATCCGGTGTTGGGGATACAAGGAGGAAATATCTCACACAACTAACAAACCTACACCCCAACTGTATCCATCCTTCAACACATAACCAGAGGCTTTTGCAAGTCCATCTAACTTGGATCCTCGAAAGCACAACGATACTAACCATGGTGGTACCCCGGACGCCTCCCCAGTACTGGGTGACTCCGACCTTATCTCACCATGACAAGTATTGAAGCAATTCCGAACACCCTCCGTCCTAAGATACTTAGGAAGCTGAATGATAACGATGTGCCAAGAATTCCCTGGAGCTCAACTCCCCAGAAGAAATCAAGTCAGACAGGAGGCACCAAGACAGAACTTCGTCACATCGGTACCATATAGTTTCCAAAATACTCGCATGATCCTAAACAAAATTTGAGCGAGAAGAGGAGTAGAAACAAAATTCCTAAGTCGAATACCTCACCATAGCATAGAAGAGGAGTAAAAATAATCATACTCTTCAATATAACTAGACTCAAAATAGTTTTTCTCTAGACTCGACTCGGCCAAGTTCGATCAATCAAGGGGGCTCCTAGGTCGGTACAGGCTCTGATACCAACTTGTCACGCCCAAGATGCGATCATATCCTTATTTTGGCACGAGGGCCTCGACAGGGATAGAAGCGCATCTCGTCGTGTTGCAAGAATGGATATCATTACAAGTACATGTACAGAAGAGATGAGTATATGGAATTGGCTTACACTCGCCACAAGCTATATCAGTATCACATCAATACATCAACATATCCAAACATCATACAGGCGAGCAGGGTCCGACTACGGACGAAAACAAACGACAAAATGACATCCATCCTTGCTATCCCAGGATGCCGCCTGGAACCCATCCTAGATTGATGAAGAAGGAGCAGAACTCCAAATCAAAAACAAACATCGCGCTCACATTCAATCATCGCATTACCTGTACCTGCAACCGTTGTTGTAGTAATCTGTGAGCCACGGGGACTCAGCAATCTCATTTCCAAGTGTATCAAGACTATTAAAGCTTAATGGGTGAGGTATGGTTAAGTGGTGAGGCTGCAGCAAGAGACTAAGCATTTATTTGAGTGGCTAACTTACGAATACACAAAGTAAAGTAGGTGGTCTACGCATAACGGACGTGAACTAGAAATGATCACTAAATGATCCTGAACACCTCTTACGTCAAATATAACCCCACCGTGTTCTCTCTCGGATAAGGACTCACGAGAAGAGACAGTCACGGTTACGCACACAGTTGGTGTGTTTTATTAGAGTTTACTTCAAGTTTGCTATGACCGGGTGTTAAACAAAGTATCCAAGTTTGCCACATAACTGCGGGCACGACTTTTTGAAAGATTTAACCCTGCAGGGGTGCTCCAACTCATCCATCACAAATTAACCACACGCCGCGGGAATAACCTCGACCACGGATCTCGTGATCATCCTAGGAAATTCCAAAGGAAATCCGACACCTCGAGATAGCCTGAAGAAGATCAGAGTTCCTCATGCAAGACATTCGAGAAAGGTAAAACAAATCCCGCAAGGCCGCCCGATGCGACGACAATCCCGATAGGAGTCGCATATCTCGTTCTCAGGGCACAACCGGATGAGCGCAGCGTACAGTGGCCTGATAGAAATCTCCCGAGTTGCCCCGGGTTGGTCCCGCAAACGACTTTAGTTTGGACCAACACTCATGAGGAGCACTGGCCCGGGGGTTGATTAATTATCCACGGGGTGATCATGCCCTATGCAAATTTTAGTTGTTATTAAGCAAATAGTACCAATGTTGGGCCTTGCCAGACAAGCTTTATCCTAAAACGAAGATCAAGGGGGTCCCCATAACAACCTCGGGCATGTTAGGAGCGCTCAATTATGGAACATAACACCGGTTCACAAGTAACTAGGGCGGCAAGAGTGGAACAAAACACCGAGCAAAAGGCCAAGCCTTCCACCCTTTACCAAGTGTATAAGTGCATTAAATTAAATAGCAATAATATTGTGATAACAAAAGAATGTCCATGTTGTCACATGGTAGCAATTGCACCTGCAACTAGAAACGCTATAAGAAGGGTTGAGCAAGCGGTAACATAGCCAAACAAAGGTTTGCTAGGATGTGGAGGGGTTAGAGGCGTTTCATGGCAATGTTGGGAGGCTTGTCAAACAAGTGGTAGGTAGCAAGACATAACGATAAAAGCGAGACAACTAACATAGCAATAATAGTAGTGGTATCCAGAGAAATGTGTCATCTTGCCTGAGATCCCGCTTGGAAGAAGAACGAGGCCCTGAAGAAGACGAGCCAACGTAGTCGAACGAATCCTCACACTCCGAACGCTTTCGGGACTCTATCGAGAAGGAACAATCCGAAACAACAATCAACACACGATACACCATAACATCTGCATGACATGATGCGTTATAAAATATGATGCGTGTCCGGTTTAATATGCAAGGCATGGCATGGCATGGCAAGAACATCAAACAACTACTACATATTAAGTGAAGTTCAATATGCAATGAGTTGCATATTGATGAAACTCCATGATCAAATATTTAGTTGAGTCTCGTTTATTTACTCGGCAACATTAAATGTTTTTAAACATGGCAAGAGGTGAAGCAATAACAACTATATCATCTAGGCATTTTAAATGGGTCCGGAAGCAACATATAGCATTTCCGAAACATCCCCATAAGCATAATATGAATTTGGTCCAGATCTGTACTAACCATATTTTAGAGTTGTTAAACAGAAAAATAAATGTCACCAGGTGATTCTACACATTTTTCTATTCAAGTTACATATGTGGAACATTTTTATGGGAGCTACGGTTTTGTAGTTATGAAATAAATTATTTTAACATGGCAATTACGCAAATCAATGCAAACAGCAAGGTTAAACATTTTAAACATGTATGAAAGTTGAATATTATTAAACTACACAAAATTTTAGTCAAGTTACATATATAAAGTATTTTAATCCGATGCACGGTTAAAAAGTTATTAACAATTTAAAAACATGGTTTTTTCTGTAATTCTAAAATCATAGCTTAATTAGAAAATTCGCAGGATAGGAAAAAAAACAGCACGGGCCGAATCTGGACAGGGCACTGGGCGCAGGATAACTAAGCATCGCCCTAGGTGAAGGATAGGCAGGGCTGCTCACCTAGGGCCCGTGGGCCAGCTGGAGCAAGGAACTGGCCCGCGGGAGGCTGCAGGAGCTGGGCCGGCCTTGGGCGTGCAGGCCCACGCGCGGGCGAGCAGCGGCCCAGGCACGGGGTAATGCGAGCGAGGGCTCGGGCGTCGTCCTCCCGCTGGGCCCCGAGTGAGGACGGGACATGGCGGCGCCGGCAGGGCAGCACGATGGCGCTCCAGCGAGGGGGAGGCCGGGGAAGGGCGCCGGGTTTGGATCCGGCCTTGGGGCCGCCGGATCTAGCCGGAGGTTGGCGGCGACGGCGGCTTGGGGCGGCGAGCTAGCATCCATGGCGGCGGGGACCTGCGGGAAAAGAGAGAGGCCGAGGGTTAGAGAGAGGGAGAGGGAGAGGAAGGAAGAAGAGGGGAGGAAGGGAGAGGGAGATCCGGCGGGGTCTGGCCTCCGGCGAGGCGGCAGGGCACTCTGGCGAGGTCGGTGGCCGGCTGGGGCAGCGCGGGGCGAGGAGCTCAGGCACGGCGGCCGCTGCGGGAGGCTCTGGCTGGCTACGGCTCTACGGTCGCCGGACATTGTCCGGGTTGGCCGCCGGACATGTTCGGTAGGTGGGATTTGGACAAATTGCAGCCCCTGGATCAAGATCTAAGGGCTGAAAATGGCTATGGAGTTGGGATTTCGGGGGAGAGGGAGGTGGAGCTAACAGGTGGGGTTTTCTAGGGGTGTGACTGCTATTTTACATGGGGGAAACCCTAGAGAGTGAAGGGGCTCTCTCCATGGGGGGTTATATAGGGGAGGCACTAGGAGGGGTTGGACCTTGTCCGTCCGATCGCGATCCGATGACCACGACGGAGGAAGGGGCTAGGTTAGGCTAGCGGGTTGTGTAGAGGGCCTTGGGCTGAGATGAGAGGGAATGAATTGTGGCCCGAGACAAAGTTTTAAACACCAAAAAACGTCCGACGAATAAACCGATGACCGCACTGCTAAGACTGACCGTTCGGGTATCAAACGAACTCGGAATGCGACGAAATTCGGCAAGCGGTCCACCTACAATATAACAAGACCGCACGTCAACTTTCAACCCAATCCGAGAATATTTCAAGGCACTTTAAAAACGGGTTTTTAACGATGTCGCGGGCGCGTGCATGTGTGGTTGGTTTCAAAATGGGCAACGACAAGAATGAAGAGAACCGACGACTACGAACGAATGCAAGTTTGAGAAGTCATGTTAACAAAATGCCGATGCTATGCAGATGATGAGAATGATGCGATGATGAATGCGACCACCACACGAAACACAGACGAGAATGGAAATAAAAGATGAATCTTCTGGAGCGTCTGTCACGGGCTATTACATGTACGCAGCTACATTACATGTTCTTGAACACACATTCAGTTTAACATCATCAATGGAAACTCTTAACTGGTGCTTTATTTCCTGGAAAAGAGCTCCTTGTTCTACTAAATTGTAAGTTACAGTTGAAACGGCTTGCTTTAACACCGTAGAATCAGTCTCCAGGATGATTCGGTTGCATCCAATTCTAGATGCAACATTAACAGGATACAACATAGCTAGTGCTTCAGCATGGAGGGCATTTGATAAATGCTCCAGTCTTCCCGCTCCTGCAGCGATCACATCACCCAGTTCATTTCGAATTATGAACCCCCGTCCGCCTATGCTTGTTGCTTCATGAAAGGATCCATCGGAGTTTATTTTCAAAAACTCACTTGGGGGAGGAGACCACCTATGATTAGCAGGTTGTTTCATGGCCGTTTTTCTTTTCTTGATGCTCCTGAAAACAAGCATCTAATAGTCAATGGAAGATAAAATAGTTTGAGGAGGTCTCAACTCACCACCCTCATTCACTCTGTTCCTCTCCTGCCACCATCTCCAAAATAGAATACACACCTTAATTCTTTCTTCCTCTTCTAGCTGGAACATAACTTCAAACAAATTAATAGGATCAGGACACTGAATAAGCTTCAGCCTTGTTTGTCCCATTTGGGCCATTCTCCATAGGTTGTTAACATTTTTGCATTTCAAGAAGCAGTGTCCTCCGTCCTCATCAAACCGATAGCATACCGGGCATCGGGTGTCTACATCCATCCCTCTGTGTTTCAACCTTGTTTTGAGGGGTAAGCTATATGTCACCATCCTCCATAGAAACTGCAACACCTTGTTTGGCAGTGGTAACGCCCCAAAGCTTGCTCCAGTTGAAATTGAGAATTTCACCCGGGCCTTTCGAGCAAGAAGCCAAACCATGTCTTGACCCCCTTCTTGTGGAATCTATTGCCACCTTATATGCATGTTTCATTGAGAAGACACCTTTCTTATCAAAATGTCATGCAATGGAATCATTCATGTTCTCATGAATAGGAATTTTGAGGATTGTCTCGGCGTCCTTTGAATTAAAAGTTTGGTATACCAGATCGGTGTCCCACTAGTTCGTGATTGGATTTATAAGCTCATTCACCTTGGTTACTAGGTGGAGCCTTGAGGAATCCAAGGATCTGACCAAATGTTTATGTTACTTCCATCTCCTACCCTCGAGATGATCCCCTCCTTAAGCAGTTGCACTCCCTTTAAAATGCTTCGCCATGTGTAAGAAATTTCATTTTTTGGGTCTTGCTTCCAAATACAGCTTGTCGGATGATACTTTGCTGCAAGTACCTGAGCACATAATGAGGATGGGTTCTGTAGCAGATGCCATGCTTATCTCGTGAGCATAGTTAAGTAGAAAGAGTATAAGTCTCGAAAACCCAACCCTCCCTCTCTCTTTGGTCTTGATAATTTCTCCCAAGACACCCAGTGAATCTTATTTTTCTTATCCATTTGACTTCATCAAAATATGTTAACCGTAGAGCTGAGTTCATCACATAATGATCTTGTGATGTCAAACAAGCCATAGTGTACACAAGGTTAGCCTGTGCTGCAGCCTTTATTAGTATTTCTTTATCCGTTTTGGACAATAATTTCTCTTTTCATCCATGTATCTTGTTCCACTTTTTCTCCTTCAGATACCGAAAAGTTTTAGCTTTTACTTTTCCAATGTAAGCTGGCAGACCCAAGTATTTTCCTTTGAACCCTTCCGAGTAGATTTGTAGGAAATTCCTCATTTCTTCCTTCTGTCCTGGCTTGGTGTTTTTGTTGAATAATATCGCTGACTTTTCTTTATTGATTACCTGCCCAGAGCATGTTTCATAGGTTTCCAGGATGAATTTTAACACCCGTGCATTAGTTGCGTTTGCTTCCATGAGCACTGGAGAGTCATCAGCAAAGAGATTTGGTTGGCCGACTAGCAGCGAAAGAAAGCTTCGGAAGAAAGGCAGGATAAACGCGTGCACGGTGCACCCACAGCGACAGAGCGTTGCAGACTAGAGCGTGCGGAGAAGCATCAAAGAGACAAAGACTCCACACTTTACACGAAACCCCTCGTAGTTCTTCGTCCTCCCAAACTCCCCCACACCTCGCTTCTCCCCGTCTCTGTCCCCTTCGTCCCCAATCTCGCGCGACGCCACCAAACCCTAGCCCCCAAATTCGCTCGCCGGGGAAAGAGGGAGGGAGGCCGGAGACGGACCCCGCTCGCCGGCGCCGATGGAGGTGAAGCTGTGGAACGACAAGCGCGAGCGGGAGCTCCTGGAGAGCCTGGCCGACCTGTACGCGATCATCAAGGCCACGGAGAAGCTGGAGCGCGCCTACGTCCGCGACCTCGTCTCCGCCGCCGACTACGAGGCCGACTGCCTCAAGCTCATCTCCCAGTTCAACTCCCTCTCCTCCTCCCTCGCCGGGGTCGTCACCATCCCGCGCTTCGTGCAGGCCTATCGCCTCGACTGCCCCGCCGCCCTCAACCGCCTCGTCCAGTCCGGCGTCCCCGCCACCATCGAGCTCCGCGCCGCCACCGCCTCCTCCTCCGCGCCGCCCGCCACCGCGGCCTCCGCCTCCGCCATCGCCCAGTGCGTCCAGAGCTTCATCACCGCCATGGACGCCGTCAAGCTCAATATGCTCGCCAACGACCAGGTCCGCCCCCTGCTCCACGACCTCTCCACCTCCATGGGGAAGCTCGGTACCGTCCTGCCGCCGGACTTCGAGGGAAAGGTCAAGGTGAACGAGTGGCTCGCAAAGCTGCATAAGATGGGGGCTGGGGACGAGCTCACCGATCAGCAGGCCAGACAGCTCAATTTTGATCTGGAATCAGCGTATAGTGCGTTTATGGCCTCGCTTCCCACTGCTGGCCTCTGAACAACGATCGGCTTGGTTCAGAGTTGGTTCTTCTTTCTGTTTTGTCATGCTCTTGTCTTCGCATCATTGATGCAGTGGTATAGATATGTGTAATTTGGCTCACGCTGTATCGCTTGTCAACAACAATGCCAATCTTATCGAAAGTTGCCCCCCTACATACATACTGATTATGGGGACCCTTGATTGTATACAGTATTGTGTTCATTTGTTTATCTCCATCAATTCGTCCTTGCATATGCGCTTTCCATTTGGATATGCTTGGACATATTTGTAGTGCATTCATGGCCTCGCTTTCCACTGCTCGCCTGTGAGCAAGGATCTGCTTAGTTATAAATTGTTCGTTTCTTCCTGTTTCTCCGTTGAGTTCATGCATATGCCGATTCATCTTGCTCATATATGAGGAAATAAGTGTGAAGTATGGTTTTGCCTCTGAGTTGGTATTTTTGACCTTTTGGCTTGTAAGAATCTTCCAATTGGAATTGAGGGCAGAAGAAGAAGGCTCTTCTGTGATATTGTGACTGAAATAGCTTGATTATGAACTAGGGTAAAAAATATTCATGGTTTGGATCCACAAATCTAATATGTTTGCAGTTGACTCTAACCAAATTGCCACATGGCTTTGATAGTTTTGTAAGGATAGCACATTTGAACATGCCATCATGGCAGATCCCTCTTTTACTGATTATACGATGAGAGAAATATACATAGGAGGTAGGTAGGATGTAATAGAACTATTTAGATTTGTCGCATGTAAATTTGGTAAATTCTCATGCGCTTACCAAAATAGTTGGGACTATATCGGACTTCAGATTTGTTGCGTGTACATTTGGCTATTTCTCATGCGTTTTCTCAAAATAGTTTTGTTCATCAGGAGAATACTCTTATAGTCTTGTTCAGATGCCCTCATTGTGCGTTCTTGTGCTGGTTAACATCACTACATGATTGGTATTGCTTATATAGTATCGTCCAAGTATCTTTCCAGAATCATAACAAGAAATTATAGTATTTCGTTTGCATGGGTCAGGAGACCACTACTTATGAACTCTGTACAGTTCTTGTGTTTTCAACATTCAAATAGGAGAAAATAAGCATTTTAGCTGAAATCGTCATCAGTCATTCTGATAGGTTAGGAGGATTTCAGTCTAAGCTCCCACTCCCCCTTTCCCCCTTTTCAGTGTCATAGTCGCTCTTCATTGTTCTTTTTTGGTCACCATAGTCTTCTAGATTATAAATGTAATATGAAAAACACTCCCCTTTTTAGCTTGCTGTATGGACGGACCCAAATTGATGGAAATCACTGCAGTTCTATGTTATGGATTTTTTTTAGTTAGAAAACAATCTAGTCACTGTTTATTCTTGGCCATCGTTTTCGGAGATAAGGCCTTAATCGTGATGGAGAAACAGAAAGAGACTACCAGCTTCCAGTGTACCTCTGGATCAGATATTTTGTTGTCTCTTGTCTCACTGTTTGGTGAGCTCTGGTTCTGATTTCTCTTGTATTACAACACTTCTCCCGCCTCGTCGAGAACCTTGCATTACCGTCGCCGTCGTGGTGGCTCCAGCAACGATTCTTTCGTTGTCCTCCATTCCTTCATCTCTGTAAGCATTCCAACCTCCTATACTATTTAGTTTCCCCTGTTCAAATAGTTCTGTCAACACAGAAAAACAGATCTGCTTGCAGGGCTCTGATTTTCTTTTTTCATTTTCTAATATACTGCAGTAGACTAAATTTGTCTTGTCATCGCACGCTCCGGCGGATATTTTCATCCAATTGATGTATCCATTGTTTGCCTCATAAAGTCTTTTTAATTCCCTGCCATTTTGTGTATTTACACAGCAGCCAGGATCTTTGTGTTCGCTGTGCAAAAGCCATTTCCCAATCCCCAACAAACAGTACCCTCTGATTCCATGACTGGGGTAGCGCTAGCTGGCTTAAAGTTGGCAGCATCGCCAATCCTGAAGAGGCTCCTCACTGATGCTTCAACGTTCCTTGGGGTGGACATGGCAAGTGAGCTCCATGAACTGGAGAGCACAATTATGCCGCAGTTCGAGCTGATGGTTGAAGCAGCTAACAAAGGCAACCACAGGGTCAAGTTGGACAAATGGGTCCAAGAGCTCAAAGAAGCCTTCTACAAGGCTGAAGACCTGCTGGACATGCATGAGTATGACCTCCTTGAGCGCAAAGCAAAGACTGGGAGAGATTCCTCACCACCGCGCGCCTCATCCATCAGCGCTATTTTGAAGCCTCTGTGTGCTGCATCTAACAGGTTATCCAATCTTCGCCCTAAGAACAAGAAGCTACTTTGCCAGCTGAATGAACTGAAGGCCATTCTGGCGAAAGGGAAGGGGTTCTGTGAGCTTCTTTGTTTACCAGGTGGTAACAGTGCAGAGAGCCCCATTATTCCTCAGGCCACATCATTACCACCTCTGAAAGTAATAGGTCGTGACAAGGATCGCGATGATATAATAAACCTTCTTACCGAGCCGGTTGCTGTTGAAGCTAATGTAGCTGTATATGTGGGTTTGGCCATTGTCGGAGCAGGAGGTATGGGAAAATCCACCTTGGCACAACATGTTTACAATGACAAGAGGGTACAAGAACATTTTAATGTCAGGATGTGGGTGTGCATCTCACGCAAACTTGATGTCCATCGTCATACACAGGAGATTATCGAATCCGCAGCTAAGAAGGAGTGCCCACGTCTTGATAATCTGGATACTCTTCAGTGCCAATTAAGGGACATACTGCAGAAGTCAGAGAAATTCTTGCTTGTATTGGATGATGTTTGGTTTGATGATTCGAGTAGTCAGATGGAATGGGACCAACTGTTAGCTCCCCTAGTTCCTCAGCACAAAGGAAGCAAAGTTTTGGTAACTTCTCGACGGGATACATTTCCTTCCGCTCTTTACTGTGAAAAGGTGCTCCGCTTGGAAAGCATGGAAGATACTCAGTTCTTGGCACTCTTCAAATACTATGCCTTCACTGGAGCACAAATTAGAGACTCTCTGTTGCTTGAAAGGCTAGAGGCGATTGCAGAGGAGATAGCTAAAAGGCTTGGACAGTCTCCTTTGGCTGCAAAAGTTGTCGGTTCCCAGTTGAAAGGGAAAATGAATATCTCTGCCTGGAAAGATGCTTTGACTTTAAAGATTGACAACTTAAGTGAGCCTAGAATGGCTCTGTTGTGGAGTTATCAGAAGTTAGATCCACGTCTGCAGAGGTGCTTTGTATATTGTAGTTTGTTTCCAAAAGGGCACAAGCATAACACTGATGAGTTGGTTCACCTGCTGATAGCGGAGGGGCTTGTTGATCCATGCAACCAGAACAGGAGAATGGTAGATGTTGGGAAGGATTACCTGAATGAGATGGTTTCTGGGTCTTTCTTGCAACCATTTTCTGAAAGATTTATGGACACATACTACGTTATGCATGATCTTCTTCATGATTTGGCAGAGTCGCTCTCTAAAGAAGACTGCTTCAGATTAGAAGATGACAAGGTGACAGAAATACCAGTCACTGTTCGTCATCTGTCTGTTCGTGTTGAGAGTATGAAACAACATCAGCGCAGTATCTGCAAGCTACATCATTTGCGCACTGTTATCTGCATTGACCCACTTACAGATGATGTAAGTGATGTTTTCAGTCAGGTACTTCAAAACTTGAAGAAGTTACGTGTACTCTATTTGTGCTTCTACAATAGTAACAAGCTACCCGAATCTGTGGGTAAGCTGAAACACCTTCGATATTTAAACCTCATTAAAACTTCCATTGCCGAATTGCCTAGATCATTATGTGCTCTTTACCACCTACAGTTACTTCTGTTGAACCATAAAGTTACGAGTTTGCCTCACAAACTATGTAAATTAAGCAAGTTACGGCATCTTGAAGGGTATCGTGATCTGGGATACAGGATGTATGAAGAAGCTCTGCCTCAAATCCCTTATATAGGCAAGCTAACTTCGCTCCAGCATGTTGAAGATTTTTGTGTGCAAAAGCAGAAGGGGTATGAGTTGCAGCAGCTCAGAGACATGAAAGAGCTTAGTGGCAGTTTAAGAGTCAGAGATCTCGAGCATGTCACTGGAAAGGATGAAGCCTTAGAGTCAAAGCTATATCAGAAAAGTCATCTTGGAAGCTTGGCCCTTGTCTGGAGTTGCAATAATCGCATGAATGCAGATGATAGTTTACAGTTGGAGATTCTAGAAGGTTTGATGCCACCGCCTCAACTGAAAGGCCTCGAGATCAAGGGTTACAAATCTGCCACATATCCAAGTTGGTTACTTGAGGGTTCGTATTTTGAGAATTTGGAATCTTTTAAGCTTGTCGATTGCAGTGCCTTAGAAGGCCTGCCACTCAATACCGAGCTCTTTAGGCATTGCTCAAAACTAGAGCTCGAGAATGTCTCGACTCTGAAAACATTATTGTGTCTTCCAGCAGCCCTTAGATGCTTATCAATTGGCAGTTGCCCACTGCTTATATTTATTACCAGTGATGAGCTAGAACAGCATGATCAGAGGGAAATCACCATGAGAACAGACTACTTGGCATCACGACTAGCTTTGATATGGGAGGTGGTTTCTGAATCAGAAATTAAGGAAGTATTATCGTCAGAACATTCATCTCTGAAGCAAATGATGACATTAATGGGTGCTGACATGTCACATCTTCAAACCATTGCAAGTGCTCTAGAAAGAGAGAATGGTGAGGTAATGCTGAAAGATGATATCATTAAGGCATGGATATGTTGCCACGAGCAGAGGATGAGATTCATTTATGGAAGTAGCATCAGCTTGCCGTTGATTCCACCATCAGGTCTTCGCCGACTTCATCTTTCTTCATGCAGTGTTGCAGATGGGGCATTAGCTATTTGCCTTGGCGGTCTCACGTCACTGAGAAGTTTGTTCTTATCAGAGATCATGACTTTAACTACACTTCCGTCGCAAGTGGTCCTCCAACATCTGACAAAGCTGGACTTTTTGTTCATCAGATATTGCTGGTGCTTCAAGTCATTAGGAGGCTTACGAGCTGCTACCTCTCTTTCGGAAGTTAGATTGATTTCTTGCCCTTCTTTAGACTTGGCACGTGGAGCAGGTTTATTGCCGTTGTCTCTTGAGGAGCTCTGTATATACCAGTGCATGGTTGCAGATAATTTCTTCAGTAGTGACTTGCTGCACCTGAAAAGTCTTAGCATGTATGGCTGCAGAAGCCCCACTTCCTTGTCTATCGGTCATCTGACTTCCCTTGTATCCTTATCAGTGGGAGGTTTCCCTGATCTGTGCTTTCTTGAAGGTTTGCCTTTCTTGCAACTTCACCATGTACATTTGACAGATGTCCCGAAGCTCGTTGCGAACTGCATTTCACAGTTTCGGGTGCAGCAATCACTCTACGTTAGCAGCCTCGTGATGCTCAACCAGATGCTCTCGGATGAAGGTTTTGTAGTTCCACCATTTCTATCTCTCGAAGGATGCAATGAATCATCCGTTTCATTTGAAGAATCTGCAAAATTCACATCCGTCGAGTGCCTTAGATTATGTGGGTGTGAAATGAGGTCCCTACCAGGAAATCTTAAGTGCTTCTCTAGTCTGATGACACTCGATATCTATGACTGCCCCAACATATCATCTTTATCAGATCTGCCATCCTCCATCCAACATTTATGTGTTTGGCGTTGCGAACGCTTGAACGAGAGCTGCCGAGCACCTGATGGTGAAAGCTGGCCAAAGATTGCGCATATCCGCTGGAAGGATTTCAGATGAACTGTTTTACGGATTCGTAACTTACAAATAAATGGAAAGGTAAATGATCCGCTTGTCTTTGCAAAGATTGTCCTTTTCAGGTTTGTAAATAAAAAAGACAGCTTTTCGTAATAGTTGTTTCATTTTTTATCTTACATATGACTCATTTATTTCAAACTTGCATTTATTCATTTGTTTCAAACAGTAGGCGCAAGATCTATCCCTTCCGGCTACCTTGTCTCCACTGCGTGTCAAGAGTTGGAGCGCCTCAACTCTCTTGGCAAGTCGGCATTGTCGCTGCTGCCGACCCCTCGGGATCCCTTCTACGTTGATTACTGCACCTTCCACTTTCTCCACCACCTGGATTGAGACACATGTCTAAATTTGAATCTTGTTCTATAGTTATTGCCGTTGTGTTGCTATCCTGTCTTAGTAGTGTTACTTCTGATTGGTGATGCTTGTAGCAGTTATCCCTTGTGTGCTGAGATGCACTTGGATGGTTGTAACAGTTATCTACCCCTTGTTTAGCTGAGATACACTTAGATATCTCATGTAGTTGTGTTGGGCTAAGCTCCATAATTCCATGTTGTAGATGAACTTCTGCAGTTAGTCTTGGATGAAGGTATTTGGAGGCCTCTTTTTTCAAGATTGAGCGAATAGTTGAATATACGCTCACTTTGAAGATGAGAAACGTCAAGTCTGAAGAAATTGCCAGCGACAACCAGTTCAGACATCATGCCTTACGCATCAAGCTACGGTGTCCATGTGAAAAAGCTTGACGGTCGCAGTGTGATTCAGCGAAAGCGCAGGCCGAGCCAGCACTTTGGATTGGCTATGAATGGAATCGGAACTGAAACGAGAATAATTCAGTTGTGTGGCCTTGCCCTCCTCATCAGTCATCACGAAGAGGTGCTATGCTGAGATGCGCAACCTTTTATTTGAAAATCTTGTTTTAGATGCAATGTACTCCCTCCGTTTACAAATATAAGATGTTTTGAATATTTCAATATAAACTACGTACAGACTGAAATGAGTGAATACACACACCAAAACATGTCTATATACATATGATTCACAAAAAAGTTAGAACATTCTATATTTGTGAACGGAGGGAGTAGCAGTTTGCAAATATGAACAAAGTGTAAAGCAATTGACTCAGATAGACAATCTCCGGAGAGAGGAGAAGCAAGGGTGAATCATTTTGTGACAATATACAACTTTCTCTTTATGAATCTTGTTTTTGATACGATGGTGCGCTTTGAAGTTATGAACCAATAATAAAGCAATTGACACGAACGGACAATCTCTGGAGAGAGTAGAAGAGCAAGTGGGTATCATTTGGGACAATATACAGTGGCCAAGCCCTGGTGCACGGTGAGCTGAACAGAAGGGCCATAGGCCATCAGATCTGGGTTCCGGCCACACGTTCCTTCTCCTCTGGCAATCACCTCGCCGTCCACGTCTACGATGCCGCCCCTTTTCGGATCCTCCACGAGCTGCCCCGGCGATAACCGAAAGGATTTCACCTGCAAACTCCAACCAGTGAGAGAAAATCCTACCGATGAGCCACTCTATGGAAGAAGGTTGGCACCGTGATCTGAATCGCTGTAAGTTGATGATCAGGCTGACAGGGGAAAAAAACGGTTGACCTTGAGATATGTAACATGTGGCGATTTCACGTAGCTCCCATCGCTCATCTTCAGCAGCAGAGCCAGAAGATCGGCCTTCGGACAGTCTTTCAGTAGGACCGCGTCCATGTAGCCATCTGAGAACTGCATCACAGCCACACCATGCATCTCGCCCAAATTACACCAACACTTACGGGCAGCTTTTGCAGAAGCAAATGGAGCTCGATCAGATCACCGTTGGAAAATGTTACCTTGGCTTCAGGAGCTGCCATGGCGTTCTCAGCAGCCCATGGCACGTTGTAGACGCACACACCCACAAACGGGCCATCAATGGTTCTCCAGTCTGAAACTTGAAACTCGGCCGAAGGGCCTTGATAAGAACACATCCGAGATTCCCCATTTTGCTCCTTGGTGAGATTCTCAGCTTCCTTGACAGGATCCCCGTATGCCTCGTAGCCCGGGGCAGGCACAAAGTGGACGATTCCACGGTATCGGCGCAAGTTCATTATCCGAACCAAAGCCTGGGATAAATCAAGAAGAACTCGTTACAATGTGAGGCATCAGTTATTCAAAGATTTCAAGGAAGAACTAAGAATACACACATAAAAGTCGAAACGCGCGCTCCCCATCCACCTGTATTTCTCAGACTCGATGTCAACATCGGCCACCAAACCTGGTTATTATTTTTCCATGAAAGAGTTAGATCCAGCGTCCACAGGAGTTCCATTGGAAGTTGACAGGCATTGTTGATTTTTCATGGTTGCGTACCCCAGGTAGTTGACAGCACGCTGAAAACAGTCTTTTCTCCTTGCACTATAGTGCAGACATCCAAGGCCTGCTTGTGACCTGCCCAACGAGAGAGTTGTTTCCATCAGATTCTCTATTTGAAACTGCCGCGGAAACGTATATTATGTGCCTGAGTATACACAACGACCTTTGATAATGGCAAATACGGCATCTGAAACCGAGCACGTCTCGCTGGCAGCATGCAGAAGTGATTTAGCCATGCCGTTTCCTGTGCCTGCATAAATAACAAGCCAGCACACATGTTTGAGCACTTTCAGAATTTGTTGTGCTACCAGTGTCTGACCAAAGATCAATTGATATTCTGCTAAACAAAAGATCAGTTGTCTTTTACCAGCTGGAACCACCCCAATTGGCATTTTTATTGCTTCCTCCCAGTCTGATCTTTGCAGAATTCCATTCACAAGCTACATGCCAGAAATGTCAGCATGAGAAGAAAAAAAAGGTAGGAACCTTACAGCATGCACTACATTTTCTATGTTTTCTTGAGTAGATCTCTTAACTTTTGTCCTTTTTCTGCGAATGAGTTGATTCGAAGGCACTAAAAACTGCTCAAGCTAAACTTGCATCAGATGCTGTGAACATCAGAGTTATTTTTTGTTCATCTGGATGGCTCGCGGATGGGTGGCATTGCCAGCCTTCCAGACAAGATGCTCATGTGATGTGAGATCCATCATCCATTATTATGTGGGGAAAATATCGGGTGATGTGATGTGAAGTCAACTCGCAGCTGCATATCGGATGCCAACTAGTACTAGAGTCAACGCTGTGGATTCAAGCCCTGTGCCCCTGTCATGTCGTGCCATGCCTTGCCATTGCCAACCATGCAAAGCTAAACACGGTAGAGTACTGTTAGTTTGTTACCAACCTCCACGAGGACGCCATCGCCGCTGACGCAGACGATCCCGTCGTATCTTGTAAGATCCAGAGAGGACGCCACCTCCCGGGCATGCCCCCGGTACCGGGTCTCTGAAACAAAAACAAAACAAAACCACGAACCAGAGAATCGGATCAAACTAACTGCAACAGCCAAGAATGTAGGAAAAGATGAAGATCGCTTCAGAAAACCATGGAGAACCTCACCTTGCATTGTGATTTCGACGCCGGCAGCCTCGAACAGCGGCTTGATTTCTGCCTCGTAGATCTTGCTTGCCCGCCTTTTGCCGCCGTAGGGGTTGATGAGGACGAACAATCTCTTGGGCCGGCCTATTATCACATGTTCGTCACAAGATGTGAATCTTTTACGCAAATGGAGCATCTCATTACTAAACCATGCCCTAAAAAAACTCTCATTGCTAAACTAGAAACAGTTGATAATCCCATAAAGAAATAGTTGAAAAAACAGAGGAGCAGCTCGTCCCATCTACTGGATTGGAGAAACACTGTTCATCGTCGGAGGAATCGAAAAATCCGAGACAGTTTGGACTGGTCGCGTGGTGACCGGCACGACGGACGGAGGCACCAAAGGCACGTACCGAACGAGTCCAGGCAGCCCCGTAGCGTCTCGCCCCAGGCCGCGGCCGCGCCCTCGCCGTCGGCCATCTCGAACACGTACTCCCTCCTGCGCCGCTTCCCTCCAGCCTTGGCGCACGGCGGAGGTCTCGCGGCGTCCTCCGCCACGAAGGCCCGGACGACGACCTCCTTCCCGCTCGCCTCGGCTCCGAGCACGTCGGCCTCCAGCGAGAGGCTCCTCTCCGGAGAGGTGGCTCCAGCGCAGCGCCACCGGAGCTCGGGGCAGCCGCCTGTGGTGGTGGAGAGCGTCGCTTCGGCCGGCGTGCCGTTCACGCGGACCTTGGTCGCGGCGACGCCGGCGGCTTGCCGGTCTTCCATGGCGGGGCGAGAGAGCTAGAGGAGCGTGAGATGCGGGATGGGTTTTTTTGGCGCCGAGTTGGGCCCGCGCAGCAGGGCGGAGGAGTTGGAGTTGGAGATGAAGATGCTGCTGATCGATGGATGGACCTGTCACGTACGCGTGGGTTCCCGACTTGCGTGCTGCTCGCGGGCTCCAGTGATCGGCTTGTTGCCGTGTGTTTGAGTACTTTGGACGAGAGAAAACGTACGTTATCTTTTCTTTTTTTATTTATACTTTGGATTTGGATTTGGATTTGGAAAAGAAACGTACGTTGTCAATAGATCGTTTTGAACTTTTTTTTAGAAAACCTCCAATTTACAAAGAACACAGAAAAAACGAAAATTACATGGATGTTATCAGCACTGGAGCGAGCCGAAGGCGCGCCGTCGACCACCATCATTGCCCCTTCCTCACGAGAGGCGGTCAAACTTGTTGCAGCATAGGGTTAAGAAGTCGTTGTGCTAAGCCTTCACGTGAACAACGGGTCAAAGCAACAACCGTCGTCGCTGAAGAGAAATATAGTATATCTAAACGATCCAATATGTAGATACACAATCAAAAATCGGATCCACGTAAATCCACCGAAGACCAGCACCGACTGAATCCCGCAAGATCCACTGGTGACACACTTCCACACAGCCTCTAACGATGATAAAGGCACCACCAAAACGGGGCCAGGCAGAGTGAACCTTATTTCATCTTCAGGTAGCCTTCACCATCTCGTCTTACTGAGTATTACACAAAACCCAATAAACAAACTCACAAAAACACCTAAAAAGGAAACAAGATCCCTCCCGCTGACAAAGAGGTGAGGACCACCACGGCCTACATGGCCCTAGGGCCACCGGAGACAAGGTGGACTGGCATCGACACCGGCGGGAGGCACGAGAAGCCTATTTACGGTTAAGCTTCTTGTGATGAAACTAGCCCACTAAGGTTTAAGTCTTAGACTTGTTACCGGCGCTTACATTTCTTGAAAAGGAAACGTAGATGGAGATGCGGATCGTTCGATGGACCTACCACGTACGAGGGTTTTTTCGACTTGTCGCGTGATTGACAATTTTGGACGAGAGAAAAGGTACGTTACCTTTTATTTTCTTTCTATTTTACACATACTTTGGATTTGGAAAAGAAACGTACGTTGTCAATATAGATAAACTTCTTTTATTAGAAAACCTCTGACCTATTCATCATGCCATGACCGTATAAAGAACACATAAATAACAAAAATTACATTACATCTGTGTTCATAGACCATCTAGCGATGGCTACAAGCATTGAAGCTAGCCGAAGGCGAGCCACCGACCGCCATCATGTTCCCTCCCCGGAGTCGGGTTAAATTATTGCAGCAGACAGTTGGAAAGTCAGTGTGCTAAGGCCCCACACGACCAGTGGATTGGAGCAGCATTCGTCATCGACGAAGAGAATGTAGTAGATCTAAACGATCCAGCATGTAGACGCACAAATGAAGACCGGATCTAAGCAAATCCATTGAAGACCAGCATCGGCCGAATCTTGCAAAATCCACCGATGACACACTTCCTGTTGGGGAACGTTGCATGGGAAACAAAAAAATTCCCACGCACACGCACGATCTATCCATGGTGATGAGCATCTACGAGAGGGAGAGTGGATCTACATACCCTTGTAGATCGCTAAGCGGGAAGCGTTAAGAAACGCGGTTGGTGTAGTCGAACGTCTTCGCGATCCAAATCGCCGAGCGTCCCGCGATCTCATCACGATCCGTCCCGCGATCCAACCACGATCCGTCCCGCGAACTCATCACGATCCGTCCCGCGATCCAATCATGATCCGTCCCGCGATCCAATCACGATCCGTCCCGCGAACTCATCACGATCCGTCCCGTGAAATCATCATGATCCATCTCGCGATCTTGATCACGGTCCTTCCGATCTAGCGCCGAACGGACGACACCTCCGTGTTCAGCACGCGTATAGCTCGATGACGATCTCCGCCTTCTTGATCCAGCAAGAGGGAGCGGAGAGGTAGATGAGTTCACCGGCAGCGTGACGGCGCCGCGGTGATGGTGGTGGAGCAATTCCGGCAGGGCTTCGCCTAAGCACTGTAGAAATCCGATCCAGAGGAGAAACTATGCATTGGAGGAACGGGTGGCACGTGGCTAAAAATTCTGTGTAAAAACCCCTAAAACCTCCAGTATATATAAGAGGGAGGGAGGAGAGGACTTGGCGCAAGGGCCAAGCCTCCTTGGGTCGGCCGAAGTGGGGAGGAGAGGAGGACTCCTCCTCCAATCCTAGTAGGACTAGGATTCCTCCCTTTTTTGGCCATTTTCCACCTTTTTCCCTTTGGGCTTTTCTTCCCAGCCGCATGGGCCTTGTGTGGGACTTCCACCAGCCCATAAAGGGATGGTTTTACTCTCCCACAGCCCATGTAGCTTCTTGGGTCTAAATACCTCTCCCGATGGTCTCCCGGTACACTACCGGCACTCCCTGTACACTACCGATGAGCCCGAAACTTTTCCGGCGACCAAAATAGGACTTCCTATATATGAATCTTTACCTCCAGACCATTCCGGAGCTCCTCGTGACGTCCAGGATCTCATCCGGGACTTCGAACAACCTTCGGTCACCATCATACATAACTTTATACTACCGAAACGTCACCAAACCCTAAGTGTGCAGACCCTGCGGGTTCGAGAACTATGTAGACATGACCGAGACACCTCTACGGTCAATAACCAATAGCGGGACCTGGATGCCCATATTGGTTCCTACATATTCTATGAATATCTTTATCGGTCGAACCTCTATGTCAAGGATTCAGTTAATCCCGTAAGATGTTCCCTTTGTTCTTCGGTATGTTACTTGCACGAGATTCGATCGTCGGTATCCATACCTAGTTCAACCTCGTTACCGGCAAGTCTCTTTACTCATTCCGTAATACAAGATCCCGTGACTAACACTTAGTCACATTGCTTGCAAGGCTTATTGTGATGTTGTATTACCGAGTGGGCCCTGAGATACCTCTCCGTCACACGGAGTAACAAATCCCAGTCTTGATCCATGCCAACCCAACAGACACCCTCGGAGATACCTGTAGAGCACCTTTATAGTCACCCAGTTACGTTGCGACGTTTGATACACACAAGGTACTCCTCTGGTGTCAGGGAGTTGCATGATCTCATGGTCATAGGAACAAATACTTGACATGTAAAAAACAGTAGCAATAAACTGACGCGATCATATGCTACGTTTGTAGTTTGGGTCTTGTCCATCACATCATTCTCCTAATGACGTGATCCCATTATCAAATGACATCTCGTGTCCATGGCTAGGAAACCTTAACCATCTTTGATCAACGAGCTAGTCTATTAGAGGCATACTAGGGACATGGTGTTGTCTATGTATCCACACATGTATCTGAGTTTTCGATCAATACAATTTTAGCATGGATAATAAACGATTATCATGAACAAGAAATATGATAATAACTAATTTATTATTGCCTCTAGGGCATATTTCCAATAGAGTGTCCCTCCTTCAGTACGCCGACAACACCATCATCATTGTTGAGGGCTCCACGTCCGATATCACAAACTTGAAGTTCCTCTTACTCTGCTTTCAACAGATGTTGGGCCTTAAGATCAACTTCGACAAGAGAAAAGTGATGGTGTTGGGCTAAACCCCCGCCGAGAGTCAGATTATCATAGACATACTGAATTGTCAACTGGGAGTCTTCCCCACTTCCTACTTGGCGATTCCCATTAGTGACTCTCGCCTTTTCATGGTGGACTTGCAACCTATGGTGCTCAAGCTCCAGCATCGTATTGAGCCTTGGAAGGGCTGATGGCTTTCTAAGGCGGCACTAGCGATCCTCATCAACTCCTGCTTGTCCAGCCTACTCCTGTTCATTATGAGATTCTACAGCTTGCACGAAACATTCCATCATGATGTCGGCATCGCCCAGGCTAGGTTCTTCTGGGCTGGTGATGGTGATAAATAGAAATATCATATGGTCCGCTGCCCGACATCTGCAAGTCGCGTGACTAGGGTAGCCTCCGGATCATGTCCTCCAAACGCATGAACATTGCCTTGTTGACGCGTTGGTTGTGGCAGATTGCGAATGGGGATGGAGGTATCTAGCTCCAGTCCGGAACAAATACCTACAGGGCCAACCGCTTGCCTTCTGTGAGAGGTCTGGAGGCTCCCAGTTCTGGCAGTCCGTCATCCAGCTGCTCCCACTCCTCCGCATCACGACCTCCATCATGGTGGGATTCGAGACATCCACCCTGTTCTGTCCATGACTAGGAAACCATAGCCATCTTTGATCAACGAGCTAGTCTATTAGAGGCATACTAGGGACATCGTGTTGTCTATGTATCCACACATGTATTTGAGTTTCCGATCAAAGCAATTATAGCATGGATAATAAACGATTATCATGAACAAGGAAATATGATAATAACCAATTTATTATTGCCTCTAGGGCATATTTCCAACAGTCTCCCACTTGCACTAGAGTCAATAATCTTGTTCACATCACCATGTGATTCGCATTGTTATGAACCTAACACCCAATGAGTTCCGAGGCTCGATCATGCTTTGCATGTGAGAGAGGTCTTATAGTCAATGGGTCTACGACATTTAGATCCGTGTGTACTTTGCAAATCTCTATGTCAAACTGTAAACACTGCTACCACACTCCACTTGGAGCTATTCCAAATGGCTGCTCTACTATACGTATCCGGATTGCTACTAAGAGTCATCCGGATTGGTGTCAAAGCTTGCATCGACTTAACTCTTTACGACGAACTCTTTCTTAACTCCATAATCGAGAAACATTTCCTTAGTCTTTTAGTTACTAAGGTTGATCTTGACCGCTGTCCAGTGATCCACTCCTGGATCACTCTTGTACCCTTTGACGGACTCATGGCAAGGTACACACATGTGCGGTACACAGCATGGCATACTATACAGAGCCTATGGCTAAGGCGTAGGGGACGACATTCGTCCTTTCTCTTTCTTCTGTCGTGGTCGAGCTTTGAGTCTCACTCAACTTCACACCTTACAAAGCAGGCGAGAACACTTCTCTCTGACTAATCCATTTTGAACTCTTTCAAAATCTTGTCAAGGTATGTACTCATTCATAGTCTCATCAAGCATCTTGATCTACCTCTATAGATCTTGATGCTCAACAATTAGGTAGCTTTATCCAGGTCTTCCTTTGAAAAACTCCTTTCAAACAACCCTTTATGCTTTTCAGAAATTCTACATCATCTCCGATCAACAATATGTCAACCAGATGTGCTTATCAAAAACTCTATAGTGCTCCCACTCACTTTATTGTAAATACAAGTTTTCTCATAAACTTTGTATAGACTCAAAAACTTTGATCACCTCATCAAAGTGTATATTCGAACTCCGAGATGCTTGCTTCAGTCCATAGAAGGATCACTGAAGCTTGCTCACCTTTTAGCATCCTTAGGACTGACAAAACCTTCTGGTTGTATCTCATACAACCTTTCCTTAAGGAAGGAAACGATGTTTTGGCATCCATCTGCCATATTTCATAATTGAAAAATGCAGCAACTGCTAACATAATTCCAACAGACTTTAGCATCGCTACGAGTGAGAAAGTCTCATCGTAGTCAACTCCTTGAACTTGCCGGAAACTTCTTTGTGACAAGTCGAGCTTTATAAATGGTGACATTCACCATCAGCGTCTGTCTTCATTTTAAAGATCCATTTGTACTCAACGACCTGCCGTCCAACGAGCAAGTCTACCAAAGTCTATACTTGGTTTTCATATATGGATCCTTTCTCGGATTTCATGGCCTCTAACCATTTGTCGGAATCTGGGCCCATCATCGCTTCTCCATAGCTCGTAGGTTCATCGTTGTCCAACAACATGACCTCCAAGACAGGGTTGTCGTACCGCTCAGGAGCAGTACACGTCCTTGTCGACCTACGAGGTTCGATAGTAACTTGATCCGAAGCTTCATGATCATCATCATTAAATTCCTCTTCAACTAATGTAGGCTTCACAGAAACATCTTCCTGCGCTGCGCTACTCTCTGGTTGAACAAAGGTTCAACAACCTCATCAAGTTCTATCTTCCTCCCACTCAATTCTTTCGAGAGAAACTCTTTCTCGAGAAAGGACCCAGTTTTAGCAACAAACATTTTATGCTTGGATCTGAGATAGAAGGTTTACCCAACTGTCTTTAGGGTATACTATGAAGATGCATTTGTCCGCTTTGGGTTCGAGCTCATTAGGTGAAAACCCTTTTTCACATAAGTGTTGCAGCCCCAAACATTAAGAAATGACAGATTAGGTTTCTATCAAACCATAATTCACACGGTGTCATCTCAACGGATTTAGATGGTGCCCTATCTAAAGTGAATGTAGTTGTCTCTAATGCATAACCCCAAAACGATAGTGGTAAAAGGATAAGAGACATCATAATTCGCACCATATCCAATAGAGCACGACTATGACGTTCGGACACACCATCACACTATGGTGTTCCAGGTGGCGTGAGTTGTGAAACAACTTTCACATTGTCTTAAGTTGTATACCAAACTCGTAACTCAGATATTCACCTACACAATCATATCGCGGACATTTTATCTTCTTGACACGATGATCTTAAACTTCACTCTAAATTTGCTTGAACTTTCTCAAACAATTCATACTTGCGTTTCATTAAGTAAATATACACTATTATCTACTCAAATCATCAGTGAAGGTAAGAAAATAATGATATCCACCACATGCTACGAGACTCATTGGATTGCATACATCAACATGTATCATTTCCAATAAATCACTTGCCCGCTCCATCAAACCAGAAAACGGTGTCCTTAGTCATCTTGCCCAAGAGGCATGGTTCGCATGTCTCAACCGATTCGAAATCGAATGAGTCCAAAGATCCATCAGCATGGAGTTTCTTCATGCGCTTTATACCAATATGACATTTAGCGGCAGTGCCACAAGTATGTGGTACTATCATTATTAACTTTGTATCTTTTGGCATCAATGTTATGAACATGTGTATTACTACGATCAAGATTCAACAAACCATTCTCACTGGGTGCATGACCATTAAAGGTATTATTCATGTAAACAGAATAACCATTATTCTTTAACTTAAATGAATAACCGTGTTTCAATAAACACGGTCTAATCATGTTCATGCTCAACGCAAAACACCAAATAACATTTATTTAGGTTCGTCACTAATCCCGAAGGTAGAGAGAGCGTGCGATGTTTATCACATCAACCTTGGAAACATTTCCAACACACATCGTCACCTCACCCTTAGCTAGTGCTCCATTTATTCCGTAGCTTTTATTTCGAGTTACTAACATTTAGCAACCGAACCGGTATCCAATACCCAGGTGCTACTAGGAGTACTAGCAAGGTACACATAAATAACACGTATATCAAATATACTTCTGTCGACGTTGCCAGCCTTCTTATCTACCAAGTATCTAGGGTTGTTCCGCTTCAGCGACCGCTCTCCTCATAATCGAAGCACTTAGTCTCGGGTTTGGGTTCAACTTTGGGTTGCTTCACTGGAGCAGCAACTGACTTGCTATCCATGAAGTTTTCCCTCCTTGCTCCTGCCCTTCTCGAAACTAGTGGTTTGATTAACCATCAACACTTGACGCTCCTTCTTGATTTCTACCTTCGCGGTGTCAAACATCGCGAACAGCTCAGGGATCATTATTTCTATCCCTGGCATTTTATAGTTCATCACCAAGTTCTAGTGGCTTAGTGACAGTGACTTGGAAAACTATATCAATCACTATCTTATCTGGAAGATCAACTCCCACTCGATTCAAGCGATTGTAGCACCCAGACAATCTGAGCACATGCTCAACGATTGAGCTATTCTCTTTCATATTATAGGCAAAGAATCTTGTTGGAGATCTCATATCTCGCAACACGGGCATGAGCCTGAGATCCTAATTTCAGCTCTTACAACATCTCATATGTTTTGTGACGTTCAAAACATTTCGGAGCCTCAATTCTAAGCCGTAATACATGACGCACTAAACTATTAAGTAGTTATCAGAACGTGCCTGTCAGATGTTCACAACATCTACAAACAACGTTAGAGGGGTTGGCGCACCGAGCGGTGCATTAAGGACATAAGCCTTGTGTGCAGCAATGAGGACAATCCTCAGATCACGGAGCCAGTCCGCAATATTGCTACCATCATCTTTCAACTCTATTTCTCTAGGAACGTATAAAAATTCAAGGGAGCTACAGCGTGAGCTAGTAATCTACAACACAGTTTGCAAAGACACTACTCACCATGTTCATGATAATGAGTTCAATTAATCATATTACTTAAGAACTTCCACTCAAATTGACATCCCTCGAGTCATTCGGGTGATACATGATCCAAATTCACCAACTCAAGTCCGATCATCACGTGAGTTGAGGTGGTTTCAATGGTGAACATCATCATGTTGATCATATCTACTATATGACTCATGTTCGACCTTCCGGTCTCTTGTATTCCGAGGCCATGTCTGTACATGCTAGGCTCGTCAAGTTTAACCCGAGTGTTCTGCACGTGCAACACTGGCTTGCACCCGTTGTATGTGAACGTAGAGTCTATCACACTCGATCATCACGTGGTGTCTCAAAACGACGAACTTTCTCAACGGTGCACACTCGGGGAGAACACAATTCATCTTGAAATTTAAGTGAGAGATCACCTTATAATGCTACTGTCATCCTAAGCAAAACAAGGTGCATAAAAGGATTAACATCACATGAAAATCATAAGTGACATGATATGGCCATGAACTTGTGCTTTTGATCTCCATCTTGAAAGCATCGACATGATCTCCATCGTCACCGGCAAGACACCATGGTCTCCATCATCTTGATCTCCATCAACGTGTCGCCATCGGGGTTGTCACGCCCAACATGCTTCTACTACTATTGCTACCATTTAGCGATAAAGTAAAGCATTACATAGCACTTAATGATTGACACGCAGGTCATACAATAATTAAAGACAACCCTATGGCTCCTACCGGTTGTCGTACTCATTGACATGCAAGTCGTGATAATCTATACATCACATGATCATCTCATACATCACATATATCACATCATGTAATTAGCCATATCATATCACAACATACCCTACAAAAACAAGTTAGACGTCCTCTAATTGTTGTTGCATGTTTTACGTGGCTGCTACGGGTATCTAGCAAGAACAATTCTCATCTACGCAAAAACCACAATGGTGATACACTAGTTGCTTTTTAACCTTCTCAAGGACCGCCTTTGTCGAATCCGATCCAACTAAAGTGAGAGAAACTGGCACCCGCAATCCATCTATGCAACAAGTTGCGGTTGAGGGAACCGGTCTCTCGTAAGCATACGAGTAATGTTGGTCCGGGCCGCTTCATCTCACAATACCGTTGAACCAAAACACGACCAAGGGAGGAAGCAATCTAAGCATCAACGCCCACAAACTCTTTCTGTTCTACTCGAGATCTCATCTACACATAGACCTAGCTCATGATGCCACTGTTGGAGAACGTTGCATGAGAAACAAAAAGTTTCCTACGCACACGCACGATCTATCCATGGTGATGAGCATCTACGAGAGGGAGAGTGGATCTACATACCCTTGTAGATCACTAAGCGGGAAGCGTTAAGAAACGCGGTTGGTGTAGTCGAACGTCTTCGCGATCCAAATCGCCAAGCGTTCCGCGATCTCATCACGATCCGTCCCGCGATCCAATCACGATCCGTCCCACGAACTCATCACGATCCGTCCCCCGATCCAATCACGATCCGTCCCGCGAACTCATCATGATCTGTCCCGCGAACTCATCACGATCCGTCTCGCGATCTTGATCACGATCCTTCCGATCTAGCGTCGAACGGACGGCACCTCCGCGTTCAGCACACGTACAGCTCGATGACGATCTCTGCCTTCTTGATCCAGCAAGAGGGAGCGGAGAGGTAGATGAGTTCACCGGCAGCGTGAAGGCACCACAGTGATGGTGGTGGAGCAATTCCGACAGGGCTTCGCCTAAGTACTGCAGAAATCCGATCTAGAGGAGAAACTATGCACTGGAGGAACGGGCAGCACGTGGCTAAAAATTCTGTGTAAAAACCCTAAAACCTCCAGTATATATAAGAGGGGGGAGGAGAGGACTTGGCGCAAGGGCCAAGCCTCCTTGGGTTGGCCGAAGTGGGGAGGAGAGGAGGACTCCTCCTCCAATCCTAGTAGGACTAGGATTCCTCCCTTTTTTGGCCTTTTTCCACCTTTTTTCCTTTGGACTTTTCTTCCCAGCCGCATGGGCCTTGTGTGGGACTTCCACCAGCCCACAAAGGGCTTGTATTTACTCTCCCACAGCCCATGTAGCCTCTTAGGTCGAAATACCCCTCCCGATGGTCTCCCGGCACACTACCGGCACTCCCGGTACACTACCGATGAGCCCGAAACTTTTCCGGTGACCAAAATAGGACTTCCTATATATGAATATTTACCTCCGGACCATTCCGGATCTCCTCGTGATGTCTGGGATCTCATCCAGGACTCCGAACAACCTTCGGTCACCACCATACATAACTTTATACTACCGAAACGTCACCAAACCTTAAGTGTGCAGACCCTGCGGGTTCGAGAACTATGTAGACATGACCGAGACACCTCTACGATCAATAACCAATAGCGGGATCTGGATGCCCATATTGGTTCCTACATATTCTACGAAGATCTTTATCGGTCGAACCTCTATGTCAAGGATTCAGTTAATCCCGTAAGATGTTCCCTTTGTTCTTCGGTATGTTACTTGCCCGAGATTCGATCGTCGGTATCTCCATACCTAGTTCAACCTCGTTACCAGCAAGTCTCTTTACTCTTTGCGTAATACAAGATCCCGTGACTAACACTTAGTCACACTGCTTGCAAGGCTTATTGTGATGTTGTATTACCGAGTGGGCCCTCAGATACCTCTCCGTCACACGGAGTAACAAATCCCAGTCTTGATCCATGCCAACCCAACAGACACCCTCGAAGATACCTGTAGAGCACCTTTATAGTCATCCAGTTACGTTGCGACGTTTGATACACACAAGGTACTCCTCCGGTGTTAGGGAGTTGCATGATCTCATGGTCATAGGAACAAATACTTGACATGCAAAAAACAGTAGCAATAAACTGACATGATCATATGCTATGTTTGTAGTTTGGGTCTTGTCCATCACATCATTCTCCTAATGACATGATCCCGTTATCAAATGACATATTATGTCCATGACTAGGAAACCATGACCATCTTTGATCAACGAGCTAGTCTATTAGAGGCATACTAGGGACATGGTGTTGTCTATGTATCCACACATGTATATGAGTTTCCGATCAACGCAATTATAGCATGGATAATAAACGATTATCATGAACAAGGAAATATGATAATAACCAATTTATTATTGCCTCTAGGCCATATTTCCAACACTTCCGCACACCCTCCAACGGCGCTAGAGGCATCACCATAACGGGGCTAGGCAGAGTAAAGCTTATTTCATATTCAGGGAGTCTTCATCGTCTTATCTTTCTGAGCATGACACAAAGCCTAAACAAACTCATAGAAACACCTAAAAATGAAACAAGATCCCTCCCGCCGGCAAGGGGCGAGGTCCACCACGCCTCCGTGGCCCTAGGGCCACTAGAGACGAGGTGGACTGGCATCGACATTGTTGGGAGGCATAGGAACCCTAGCTTCGATGGTTAAGTTTCTTATGATGGAACTAGCTAGCTAGGGTTCAAGTCTTAGACTTGGCGCGGATGCTCGCATTTCTTGAATTTATTTCATACTTACTGACGAAGTTCGTTTGGTGGTAGGAGACGTCCCCATCGACTACAAGGCACGGGTGGTGACTTTAATCTTTAGATGTTGTGACAACACGATATTTCGGAGGTGATCATATGGGTAGGGTGTGTATGCGTGCGTTTATATTGGTGACTCTATGTGTATGTATGTGAGCATCTGCATCTCAGTTCCCCACAATTCATCAGAGGTGCTCTTGATATGATCCTGCGTCTCAATTTTCCAAGTCAAAAATTTCCCCTTCACATCATACAAAAAGGGTGTGCCTTGGAAGTTATATTTTGTTTTTTTTGGGTGATGGTTTACGATAGTTTCATCCATATTTACTTGGATTGATCCTCAAGGGCAGGTTAGTTGTAGGGATGGGCATCAGGCTTGGCCACAAATGGTGTAGCCACTGCCGGAGAGGTAGCAACACCACCAAGGCTTCCCGATGCTAATCTTATCTCCACTGCCCGATCAATCATTGTTTGAAGGTCGATGGATTGTTTATCTAATGCTTTCTTAAAGTTCAGAGAGCTATATATCTTCTCTTCTTGTGGTGAGGTACTGAGGTATCCACAATTGGATCACTTAGCTTGTGGACTTAAGTACCACTTCTTCCCTAACTTTTGGAGGTCTTGCTCTATTGCGGTTAAGCCAAAAGATAGAGCACGAGGTTATGATGCCAGTTAAAAGGATCAAGATGGATCTAGAGTGGGGGGCATGGCAATATCGGCAGGCGGTGGTGGTGGTGGCAGGGCTGTCGCCCCTCGCTCGCCTAACCCTATCATGATGAAAAACACGTATGGTATTTTCAATTGCCCCTCTCCAGTCTGACTAGACATGTATACTGGAACCCTGACAAATAGGCCAAGCTTGGCAACATAAGTTTTACAAAACCACGGCAATCTAAACCGTCAATACTTAAATGACCACGCAATGGTTATTGTTGTGTCGATTTTTTTTAAAAGATACATCTTTCTCAGATACTATAAAAAACACGATACTAGGGATAGTATGATTTATAAAACTATAGTATTTGTAGATGGTAAACACATCAAACATTCCCAAAACGTGGTTGGAAAAACACGATGTATTCTTTAAATACCCTAGAAAAAAGGAGCTGCTAAACGTTGTCTTCGAGTTTTGAAAAGAAAAAGATGACGATGAGTGTTTTTCAGTATAAAATGATGACAAGATGATTGATTTATGGTGAATAGACCCTAGAGGGTTGATATTATGTATTCTTTAGTTCTTTCATCAAACTCAGTTTCCTGAAGGCTAAATATTAATATGATCATTGAAAGGAGAAAATCTCACCACTCTTTCATCAAACTCAGATTCTGGAGCCCAAACTAACACAATCATCTAAGCAAACATATCGTGACAAAAAGAAGCTTAATGTGCATCATAATCGGAGTGAATAGACAAAAGGACAGTATGGTAGAACATGACATCTGATCTGAGCACATGCGTGACAAATATGCAGAGCAGGCACCCCCCGCAGAAAAAAAATGTAGTGCAGGTATAAGAGAATCCAGTCAGATTTCTTGAAGAACACGGAGGGTATCTAATCCTCGAAATGAAAAACTTACGCCGTTGCCGGGGATCGAACCCGGGTCACCCGCGTGACAGGCGGGAATACTTACCACTATACTACAACGACTTTGTTGAAACAATACGTAGAAGACACTGTCAAACCAATAGTGACATTCGCTGAACCCAGCTCACGACCAAATTTTCTTTCTAGCACGGAAGTTGATATAGAGAGGTGCATTGCAAATCAGATATAGATTACCAGGTCGGTGCTAATGTAAGTGTGAGAGTATTTACTCGCTCCCAGCTTGCACACATCACAGGGCTAAGATAAAGAGCCTTGTGAAGTTCTATCTCACACGACATCATCTTCCCATCGTCTTCGGCTATAAAATCCCGACGATGAAGCTTCCCAATCGTGTAAACCATGTCCGTCTCCTCCGCTCCCTAGTCTCCATTGCCTCCTCCTCATTCACTAGCCACCGGCTCCTAGTTCCTTCTCGATGATAATGTTCTTGTGCCGGCCCGTAGGGTATTGGCTCGACATTCTCAACAACGAGGGTAGGCTTTCATAGTTGCCCCATATCCGCGAGTTGTACTTCTCGTGGCTATCAGAACATTCTCCTCGCGCCGCGACACATGGGACGAGTGGTGTGGCGGCGGGCATAGCGGATCTGTTGTCTCAGGTGTTATCGTCCAACGAGAAGATGATATCGTTGTTTCCAATGCCTTTCAATCTCTGCATGGTGCCCTTGAGGCCGAGCGAGAGACCTGGGACAAAATAGGGTTAGTTATGGACCTCTTTGCCCGTAAAGTGGAGCATCGCTCCCGTGAACGAAGCGCCTTCATAGCGCTTTCGCCCCACAACGGATGATGGGGAGGAGGAGTGGAATATCACCCTCTTCACTCGTCACTCTGAGGATGAGTCGGCGGTCATGCATAGCAAGACCGTTGTCAGAGACTCGGCCTGTCGCTAGGCGCCCACGCCCTCATCTATCAAGATGCGAACTAGATGACGTCAGCGTCGGTCGGAGTAGCTAGCAATGCAGAATAACGACATGGCATATTTTCAAGATGCCGCTTAAAAAAATTAAGTAGTATTTTGTTTAAATGGCTTAAATGACACTTAGATTAAAATTGCAAAATCGAAGCAAATGGAAAAGAGAGGAACAAATAGAATACAAATTATGGAGGCTGCGGTTTGGCGATTATATGTTTGCGAACATGCCTGCTAACCTCCAAAAAATGATGAAGGGAAATCCATATAGCGGATAGCGACTTCATTTTGACGAGTCTGCTAAAGTTGTTCTGATAAAACTCAACGTAGCATGAGATCGGATCCCCTCGCTACGGTAAAACCTAGACCAACTCTGTCACCATGAACCACGCCAGGGCCATTAACTTGTGGATAAGTCAGGTACAAGTAAATATTGCAAATGAAGTAAAACTGTTGTGTTTGTGAAATTATCCATACACAACTGGTACTATAACTAGATGATAAACTATGCATTGCTGCGAGAATCAGTTGCAAAATATTTCAATGTGATTTTGTTGTATGAAATATGAATAATTGAATTAATAACATATGAACAACAACAACGAAGCATTTAGTCCCAAACAAGTTGGGGTAGGCTATAGGTGAAACTCATAAGATTTCACGACCAAATTATGGTTCTGGCACACGGCTAGCAAGCTTCCATGCATCCCTGTCCATGGTTAGTTTTTTGGTGATGCTCCGATCCTTCGTATCTCTCTTTACAGACTCTTCTGATGTCAAGTTCAGTCCCTCCCGACCTATTTTGACATTATCAACATGATTTAGCTGTCCGCTATGTACTGGTGCTTCTGGAGGTTGCGTCGAATATGCCCAAGCCATCTCAGACGATGTTGGACAAGCTTCTCTTCAATTGACACTACCACAACTATCTCGTATATCACCATTCATGATTTGGTCCTTCCTTGTGTGGCCACACATCCATCTCAACATGTGCATTTCTGTCACATCTAAATGTTGCACATGTCGCCTTTTAGTCAGCCAACAATCAATGTCATACAACATTGCGTCTCGAAGCGTCGTCCTATAGAACTTGCCTTTTAGCTTTTGTGGCGCTCTCTTGTCATAGAGAATGCCAGAAGCTTTGTGCCACTTCATTCATCCGGTTTTAATTTGATGGTTCACATCTTCATCGATATCCCCATCCTTCTGCAACATTGATGCCACATATTGAAAGGTATCCTTCTGAGGCACCACTTGCCCATCAAGGCTAACATTCTCATCCTCCTCGTGACTGGTAGTACTGAAAGCGCACCTCATGTAATCGGTTTTAGTTCTACTAAGTCTAAAACCATTTGATTCCAAGGTTTGTCTCCATAACTCCAACTTCCTGTTGACCCTCGTCCGACTATCATTGACTAACACCACATCGTTCGCAAAGAACATACACCCTGGGATATCTCCTTGTATATAACTTTTGACCTCATCCATCACCAAGGCAAAAAGATAAAGGCTCAAAGCTGACCCCCTGTGCAGTCCTATTTTAATCAGGAAGTCATCAGTGTTGCCATCACTTGTTTGAACACTTGTTAAAACATTATCGTACATGTCCTTGATGAGGGTAATGTACTTTATTGGGACCTTGTGTTTCTTCAAGTCCCACCACATGACATTCCGCGGTATCTAATCATATGTCTTCTCCAAATCAATGAACACCATATGCAAGTCCTTCTTTTGCTCCCTGTATCTCTTCATAAGTTGTCATACCAAGAAAATAGCTTCCATGGTCGACCTCCCAGGCATGAAACCAAATTGATTTTTGGTCACACTTGTCATTCTTCTTAAGTGGTGCTCAATGACTCTCTCCCATAGCTTCATGATACGTATCAAACGTATTGGTTTTTTATGAAGTATTCATGCCAAATTTGCCTATGTTTATAATAATTTTATATGTTTTTGATGCACTTTATAGGATTTATTTAGAACTAACTCGGACTGACGTTGTTTGTTGGAAATATGCCCTAGAGGCAATAATAAATGGTTATTATTATATTTCCTTGTTCATGATAATCGTTTATTATCCATGCTATAATTGTATTGATTGGAAACACATTGCATGTGTGGATACATAGACAACACTGTGTCCCTAGTATGCCTCTAGTAAACTAGCTCGTTGATCAAGGATGGTCAAGGTTTCCTAGCCATAGACATAAGATGTCATTTGACAACGGGATCACATCATTGGAAGAATGATGTGATGGACAAGACTCATACTATAAACATATCATATGATCATGTCAATTTATTGCTATAGTTTTTTGCATGTCAAGTATTTGTTCCTATGACCATGAGATCATGCAACTCACTGACACCGGAGGAGTACCTTCTGTGTATGAAACGTCGCAACATAACCGGGTGACTATAAAGATGCTCTATAGGTATCTTCGAGGGTGTATGTTCAATGGGCATGGATCGAGACTGGGATTTGTTACTCCATGTGACGGAGAGGTATCTCAGGGCCCACTTGGTAATACAACATCACAACAAGCCTAGCAAGCAATGTGACTAAAGTGTTAGCCACGAGATCCTGTATTACGGAACGAGTAAAGAGACTTGCCGTTAGATTGAAATAGGTATAGAGATACCGACGATCAAATCTCGGGCAAGTAGCATACCGAAGAACAAATTGAACAACATACGGGATTAACGGGATCCTTGACATAGAGGTTCAACCGATAAAGATCTTCGTAGAATATGTAGGAACCAATATGGGCATCCAGGTCCCGCTATTGGTTATTGACCATACAGGTGTCTCGGTCATGTGTACATAGTTCTCGAACCCATAGGGTCTGCACACTTAACGTTCGGTGACATTTCAGTAGTATAGAGTTATGTATGGTGGTGACCAAAGGTTATTAGGAGTCTCGGATGAGATCCCGGGCGTCACGTGGAACTCCGGGATGGTCTAGACATAAAGATTGATATATAGGAAGTCCCGTTTTGGTCACTAGAAAAGTTCCAGGCACTTCAGTAGTGTATCCGGAGTGTCGGTAGGGTACCAGGGGACCATCGGGAGGGGCCTCTCGCCCCAAAGGTCCTCATGGGCTATGGAAGGAGGCAAACCAGCCCCTGGTGGGCTGGCCGAAGCCCTCACTAAGGCCCATGCGGCTAGGGGTGGGAAAACCCAAAAGGTGGAAAAAGTTTTCAAGTGGGGGAGGAATCCTACTCCTAGTAGGATTGGAGTAGGACTCCACCACCTCCTCCACTTCGACCGCAGCCTAGGGGAAACCCTAGGGGTGCTAGCCTCCCTCCCCTTCCTCCTATATATACTGGAGGGGAGAGAGGGCAGCCGCACCAAAAAACCCTAAGCCACGGTGCAGCCCTCTCTCCCCGATAGATCGCTCCCTCTAGTTTTCAGCGGTGCTTAGGCGAAGCACTGCCGGAATAGTTCCAGCACCACCACTGCCACGCCATCACGCTGCCGAAGAAATCATCTACCCCTCTGCTCCATCTTGCTGGATCAAGAAGGCGGAGATCGTCATCGAGTTGTACATGTGCTGAACACGGAGGTGTCGTTAGTTTGGCGCTAGATCGGGACATATCGTGATTGGATCGCGGGACGCTCAGCGATTTGGATCGCGAAGACGTTCGACTACATCAACCGTGTTTCTTAATGCTTCCCGCTTAGCGATCTACAAGGGTATGTAGATCCACTCTCCCTCTCGTAGATGCTCGTCATCATGGATAGATCTTGCGCGTGCGTGGGAAATTTTGTGTTTCCCATGCAACGTTTTCCAACAGTGGCATCATGAGATAGGTCTATGTGTAGATGAGATCACGAGTAGAACACAAAGGAGTTTGTGGGCGTTGATGCTCAGATTGCTTCCTCCCTCGGTCGGTTTTTTATTTGGTGGTATTGTGGGATGAAGCGGCCCGGACCAACCTTACTCGTATGCTTACGAGAGACCGGTTCCATCGACTGACATGTGACTTTGTTCCATAAAGATGGTTGGCGGGTGTCTGTCTCTCCTATTCTAATTGGACCGGATTCGACAAAGGCGGTCCTTGAGAAGGTTGAATAGCAATTTGTGTATCACCGTTGTGGTTTTGCATAGGTGAGAACCGTTCTTGCTAGATACCCATAGCAGCCACGTAAAACTTGCAACAACAATTAGAGGACATCTAACTTGTTTTTGCAGGGTATGTTGTGATGTGATATGGCCAAATTACATGATGAGATATATGTGATGTATGAGATGATCATTTTTTGTATAGAATATCATGACTTGCATGTCGATGAGTACAACAACCGGCAGGAGCCATAGGGTTGTCTTTCATTATTTTCGCCGTTTTGCTTTACTTTATCACGATGAGTTAGCAATATAATCGTGGAAGCAACAATTGGCGCAACAACCTCATGGCGACACGTTGATGGAGACATGGTGTCATGCCGGTGACGATGGAGATCATGTCGGTGCTTTGGAGATGGAGATCAAAAGCACGAGTTCATGGCCATATCATGTCACTTATGATTTGCATGTGATGTTAATCTTTTTATGCACCTTGTTTTGCTTAGGACGACAGTAGCATTATAAGGTGATTCCTCACTAAAATTTCAAGATAAAATTGTGTTCTCCCCGAGTGTGCACCGTTGCGAAAGTTTGTCGTGTTGAGACACCACGTGATGATCGGGTGTGATAGACTCTACGTTCACATATAATGGGTACAAGCCAGTGTTGCATGTGCAGAACACTCGGGTTAAACTTGACGAGCCTAGCATGTACAAACATGGCCTCAGAACACAAGAGACCTAAAGGTCGAACATGAGTCATATTGTAGATATGATCAACATGATGATGTTCACCATTAAAACCACCTCAACTCACGTGATGATCGGACTTGAGTTGGTGAATTTGGATCATGTGACACTCGGATGACCTGAGGGATGTCAATTTGAGTGGGAGTTTTTTAAGTATTTTTATTAACTAAAACTCATTATCTTGAACAATAGTCTTAGGAACCTTGGCATATTTATGTTGTAGATCAATGGATCGCGCAGTAGTTCCCCTGAATTTTAATGTGTTCCTAGCGAAAGCCAATTTGAAAGATGATGTAAGTAACTTTGTTGACTGGGCTCGTAATCTGAGTATTATCCTCACGGCTTTCCAGAAGGCTTATGTCCTTGATGCACCGCTTGGTGATCCACCCGCTCCCGTGTCGTCCGAAGACCATAGTTTTAAATAGCGGCCGCTACCCCCACTATTGCGGGCGCTATTGTGGTAGCACGCACCTAACGCTATCTCTTTTGCGTTGCGTTGTGATATAGCGGGCTTATCATGATTCGTCTGCTATTGCGTATGTCAGAGCGATATTGCATGCTATATAGTGTTTTGTGATGTGGACATAGCGCTCCCGCTTCATAAAATATGGTGGTCAGACCAGACACCAGACACCAACGCATGCATGTGTGTCAGGCATGCAGTCCCGTCCAAGCTCGTGTATGACCCACCTCTCTCTCTATATCCTTGGTTCTGCTGCTAGCCTGAAGTGTTGTTACTCTGGTACACGGTGGAAAGTGCAAAACCAAAATATATTTTTTGCGGGTAGAACCAAGACAGTTTCTACACGAGAAGTCTTATCTCCTTAGGCCAACTCCAGCGCGCGACCCCATCCGGACGTCCGTTTGGCCTGGATTCTGTCCGTTTGGGGCGGGCGATGGGGTCATGTCCGGGCCTGTCCTGGGATGCGGTGGCCGTGCACCCAACGCGCGGACGCATCCTTCGGTCGCATCCTGTCCGCCACGGCCAATATGTCCATGTATTCATATTTATCAATATTTTAAAAAAGTTTGCACGTCCAAATATCAATTGTCTCGAACAAAAATAGTTTTAACAACCCAATCGAAATTGTCTCAAATAAAATAGTTTTACAACGAAATCGAAATTATCTCGAATAAAATAGTTTTACAACCAAATTGAAATTGTCTTGAATAAAGATAATTAAGCAATACATCTATTGGTTTCCAATGTGATCCCACATGTGCTCAACCAAGTCATTTTGAAGCTGCAAATGAGTGTGCCAATCATGGATTTCATGATGGAAATTGGGTAAACTGCTCAAACGTGGCCGGTTGTTGATGCAAGGGCTCAACATTGTTACCTTGCAAATCCAATTCTTGGTCGAAAATGGAGTCATCATGATCGTCCTCGACGATCATGTTGTGCATGATCACACAAGCAGTCATCACCTCCCAAAGCTTTCTTTCATCCCATGTCAATGCATGGTTTCGAACGATACCCCATCGGGATTGAAGCACACCAAAAGCATGCTCCACATCCTTTCTAGCACTCTCTTGCATTTGTGCAAATCTCTGTCTTTTCTCACCTCGGGGGTCGGAGATTGTCTTCACAAAAGTTGACCACTGAGGATATATACCATCAGCCAGGTAGTATCCCTTGTTGTAGTGGTGGACATTGATCTCAAAGTTGATAGGTGGGGAGTGGCCTTCTACAAGCCTAGCAAACACCATGGAACGTTGTAGCGCGTTGATATCACTGTGAGAACCGGCCATGTCGAAAAAAGAATGCCATATCCAAAGATCTTGCGAAGCCACCGCTTCTAATATGATAGTGCACGCTTTCACATGGCCCTTGTACTGGCGCTGACAAGCAAATAGACAGTTCTTCCACTCCCAGTGCATACAATCTATGTTGCCAAGCATGCCTGGAAAGCCTCGATCGGCGTTGATCGCCAACAGCCTTTTTGTGTCAGAGGCATTTGGCTGCCTCAAGTACTCGGGGCCAAACACCACTACCATGGCCTTGCAGAAGTTGTACATTGACAACAAACATGTGGACTCACTCATGCGCACGTACTCATCCACAAGATCGCCTGGAATTCCATATGCAAGCATGCGAATGGCTGCGGTGCATTTTTGATAAGAGGAGAATCCAAGCTTGCCAAGGGCATCCGTTTTGCACTAAAAGAATGGGTCATGCTGAACCACTCCCTCACGGATGCGATTGAACACATGCCTTGACATACGAAAATGATGACGAAATTTCTCCGGTTTGAAGAGCGTGGTATTCTCAAAGTAATCAGCATAGAGCAAGGACTGGCCTCTCTCTCTTTGGCGGTTCAGGTTGGGCGCACGGCCAGGCACTGACCCCCTATACCGAGGCTGCTGCCTTTGACTGTGGTCATGAACGACCAGTGTAGCAACCACAATTTCTTCGTCATCCAAGGATGAATCATCTGATGAACAAACGAAGTGGTTGAAGCAAAATCCATCTCCACTGTCCATACCTTTGTGGGCCAAGTGTCAAACACGTTGCGGTCGTGATGGCGAAGAGGCCGCGAATCACCTCAAGGTAGCGGGGGCGGATGGCGGCCGGCTATAGGTCGCGTTGTAGCACCCCCGACGGAAGCTGCCATTGCCGATGGGCATCGTCGGCAGTCGTATCCCCTCTGCGATCGAATCCGACAGCGACGGCCAAAACACCTCCGAACGACGGCCAAAGCTCCTACCAAAGCGCGGGCATGGTGGCGGCCATGGTGAGACGTGGTTTGGTATGGACGACCGAGGTGCGAGCGGCGAGAAGGCGGACGAATAACAGTGGCGGCGCCGACAACGGGGTTGGGCAGGGAGGGGCCGGTGGAGGCTTGGGGGTGAATGAATTGGCAGAGTCCCCAACAGGCGGGCCAGGGGAGGACAAGGGCGTGCGTCCCGCCCGTCCATGCGCTATCCATTTCTCCCCAAACTCCGCGCAAGTTTGGACTGGGAATGGATCGAAAACGGACGAAAAACGGACATTTGGCCATTTTGGACCGCGCGTTGGGCCGCGTTATTCGTCCGTTTTATCCCAAATGGACGCACCCAAACCGGGTGGGGTCGCGCGCTGGAGTTGGCCTTACAAGTTGATTAATTTAACCTGACGCTTCCGGCTAGAGAAGTTCTTTGATTGAAATATTGAGGCTTGGGGCTGGATGCACACAGACATGATTGTTTCATAAGTGATTTTAGTAGACTGTAGCCAACAACTTTGACCACGTAGAGATCTTATGTGCATGTAATTTAGGGAGACCATCACACGGAGCTTATACAAATAAATTGCAAAGTTAAAAAGCCATTTTTATTGACAACTCTATAAAAATATACATAATACATTAATATCTTGCACATTTTTATAAGTCTGCTGTGAGGACATAGTGCCCGCAATAGCATCCGCAATCCGCAATCCGCTACACCGACCCAAATCCGCAGCGAGCCCGCTATCCGCTATTTAAAACCTTGCCGAAGACGTTAAGAACACTTGGGAGACACGTTCTGGAGATTACTCAATAGTTCAATGTGCAATGTTATATGGCTTAGAACCGGTACTTCAAAGACGTTTTGAACGTCATGGAGCATATGAGATGTTCCAGGAGTTGAAGTTTATCTTTGAGAAGAATGCTCGGATCGAGTGGTATGAGACCTCCGATAAGTTCTATGCTTGCAAGATGGAGGAGAATGGGTCTGTTAGTGAACATATACTCAAAATGTTAGGGTATTCGAACCGTCTAGCTAAGTTATGGATGCCCCTTCCACCGGAGGCGATCACTGACAGAGTTCTTCAATCATTGTCACCTAGATACAAGAGCTTCGTGATGAACTATAACATGCATGGGATGAACAAGTCAGTCATCGAGCTATTTGCGATGCTGAAAATCGCTGAGTCTGAAATCCAAAAAATGCAACAAGTGTTGATGGTCAATAAAACTACTAGTTTCAAGAAGAATGGCAAGGGCAAGAAGGGTAACTCCAATAAAAGTGGCAAAGCAGTTGCCCCTCCCGTGAAGAAACCCAAGGCTGGACCCAAACCAGAAATTGAGTACTTTCATTGCAAGGGAACTGGTCACTGGAAGCGGAACTGCCCCAAGTATCTGGCCGACAAGAAGGCGGCCAACACCAAACAAGGTATACATGATATACATGATATACATGTTATGGATGTGTAACTTACCAAGTCTCGTTGTAGTGCTTGGGTATTTGATACCGGTTCAGTTGCTCATAATTGGAACTCAAAACAGGAGCTACGGAACAGACGAAAGCTGGCTAAGGACGAAGTGACGATGCTCATGGGAAATGGTTCCAAGGTTGATGTGATCGCCGTCGGCATGCTCGCTCTTCAATTACCATTGGGATTAGTGATGAACCTGAATAATTGTTATTTAGTGCATGCGTAAGCATGAACGTTATATGTGGATCTTGTTTATTACGAGATGGTTACTCATTTAAATTAGAGAATAATGGTTGTTCTATTTATATGAGTAATATCTTTTATGGCCATGCACCCAATGTGAGGGGTTTATTCCTATTGAATCTCGATAGTGATGATACACATGTTCATAACATTGATGCCAAAAGATGTAGAGTTGATAATGATACTACCACTTTCTTGTGGCACTGCCATTTAGGTCATATTGGTGTACAACGCATGAAGAATCATCATGCCGATGGACTTTTGGAGTCACTTGATTTTGAATCACTTGACACATGTGAACCATGCCTCATGAGCAAGATGACTAAAACCCCGTTCTCTGGAACAATGGAACGGGCAAGTGACTTGTTGGAAATCATACATACTGATGTGTGTGGTCCAACGAACATAGAGGCGTGCAGTGGACATCGTTATTTTCTCACCTTCACTGATGGCTTAAGTAGATATAGGTATATTTACTTGATGAAGCACAAGTCTGAAACGTTTGAAACGTTCAAGCAATTTCAGAGTGAAGTTGAGAATCATCGTAACAAGAAGATTAAATTCCTACGATCTGATCGAGGAGGAGAATATCTGAGTTATGAGTTTGGCATTCACTTAAGACAATGTGGAATTGTTTCACAATTGACACTGCTTGGAATACCACAACGCAATGGTGTGTCTGAACGTCGTAATCGAACCTTATTAGTCATGGTGCGTTCTATGATGTCTCTTGCCAATTTGCCACTATCATTTTGGGGTTATGCATTAGAGACAATTGCATTCACTTTAAACAGGGCACCATCAAAATCTGTTGAGATGACGCCATATGAACTGTGGTTTGGCAAGAAGCCAAAGTTGACGTTTCTTAAAGTTTGGAGATGTGATGCTTATGTCAAAAAGCTTCAGCCTGAAAAGCTGGAACCCGAAGCGGAGAAATGCGTCTTCATAGGATACCCAAAAGAAACAGTTGGGTATACCTTCTATCTCAGATCCAAAGGCAAAGTGTTTGTCGCTAAGATCGGAACATTTCTTGAGAAAGAGTTTCAAACGAAAGAATTGAGTGGGAGGAAAATAGAACTTGATGAGGTTATTGAACCTTTAGTTCAACCAGAGAGTAGCGCAGCGCAGAAGGATGTTTGTGTGGAGCCTGCATCAGTTGAAGTGGAAGTTAATGATGATGATCATGAAGCTTCGGATCAAGTTACTATCGAACCTCGTAGGTCGACAAGGGCGTGTACTGCTCCTGAGTGGTACGACAACCCTGTCTTAGAGGTCATGTTGTTGGACAACGATGAACCTACGAGCTATGGAGAAGCGACGATGGGCCCGGATTCCGAGAAATGGTTAGAGGCCATGGAATCCGAGATGTGATCCATGTATGAAAACAAAGTATGGACTTTGGAAGTATTACCTAAAGGGTGAAAGGCCATTCAGAACACATGGATCTTTCAGAGGAATACGGACGCGGACGATAATGTCACCGTCTATAAAGCTCGACTTGTGGCAAAGGTTTTTTCACAAGTTCAGGGAGTTGACTACGATGAGACCTTCTCACCTGTAATGATGCTTAAGTCCGTCTGAATCACGTTAGAAATAGCTGCATATTTTGACTATGAAATTTGGCAGATGGATGTCAAAACAGCGTTCCTTCACAGTTTCCTTAAGGAAGAGTTGTATATGATACAACCGGAAGGTTTTGTCGATCCATATAATGCTAACAAAGTTTGCAAACTCCAGTGATCCATTTATGGACTGGTGCAAGCATCTCGGAGTTAGAATCTGCGCTTTGATGAGGTGATCAAAGCGTTCTGGTTTATACAAGTTTACGGAGAAGCTTGTATTTACAAGAAAGTGAGTGGGAGCTCTATAGCGTTTATAATATTATATGTGGATGACATTTTGCTGATTAGAAATAATATAGAAATGCTGGAAAGCGAGAAGGAATATTTGAACAAGAGTTTTTCAATGAAGGACCTAGGAGAAGTTGCTTTCATATTAGGCATCAAGATCTATAGAGATAGATCGAGATGCTTAATAGGACTTTCACAGAGCACATACCTTGACAAGGTTTTGAAGAAGTTCAAAGTGGATCAGTCCAAGAAGGGGTTCTTGCTGGGGGGGAACGTTGCATGGGAAACAAAAAAATTCTTACGCACACGCAAGATCTATCCATGGTGATGAGCATCTACGAGAGGAAGAGTGGATCTACATACCCTTGTAGATTGCTAAGCGGGAAGCATTAAGAAATGCGGTTGATGTAGTCAAACGTCTTCGCGATCCAAATTGCCAAGTGTCCTGCGATCCCATCACGGTACGTCTCGCGATCCAATCACGATCCGTCCCGCGAGCCCATCATGATCCACCCCGTGAGCAAATAACGAATCGTCTCGCAATCTTGATCACAGTCCTTCCGATCTAGCACCGAACGGACGACACCTCCGTGTTCGGCACACGTACAGCTCGATGACGATCTCCACCTTCTTGATCCAGCAATAGGGGTGCATAGGCAGATGAGTTCTCCAGCAGCGCGACGACGTGGCAATTAGGGTTAGCTATCCTCTCTAAAACCTCTAGTATATATAGGAGAGATGGAGGGGAGGAGGAAGCCAAAATTGGAGGTGTAGGAATCCTACTCCAATCCTACTAGGAGTAGGATTCCTCCTCTCCACTTGGAAACACTTTCCACATTTCCACCTTTGGGTTTTTCCCACCCTTAGCCACATGGGCCTTTAATGGGTCTTCGGTCTGACCACCAGGGGCTGGTTTGCCTCCTTACACAGACCATGTGGCCCCTTGGGTCGAGACACCCCTCCCGATGGTCCCCTGGCACCCTCCCTGACACTCCCGGTATACTACCGATGAGCCGGAAACTTTTCCGGTGACCAAAACAGGACTTCCTATATATCAATCTTTACCTCCGGACCATTCCGGAGCTCCTCGTGACATCCATGATCTCATCCGGGACTCCTAACAACCTTAAGTCACCACCATACATAACTCTATACTACCGAAATGTCACTAAACCTTAAGTGTGCAGACCTTGCGGGTTCGAGAACTATGTAGACATGACCGAGACACCTCTATGGTCAATAACCAATAGCGGGACCTAGATGCCCATATTGGTTCCTATATATTCTACAAAGATCTTTATCGGTTGAACCTCTATGTCAAGGATTCAGTTAATCCTGTATGATGTTCCCTTTGTTCTTCGGTATGTTACTTGCCCGAGATTCAATCGTCGGTATCTCCATACCTAGTTCAACCTCGTTACCAGCAAGTCTCTTTACTTGTTTTGTAATACAAGATCTCATGGCTAACACTTAGTCACATTGCTTGCAAGGCTTATTGTGATGTTGTATTGCCGAGTGGGCCTGAGATACCTCTGTTGGAAATATGCCCTAGAGGCAATAATAAATTAGTTATTCTCATATTTCCTTGTTCATGATAATCGTTTATTATCCATGCTATAATTGTATTGATCGGAGACTTAAATGCATGTGTGGATACATAGACAAAACCATGTCCCTAGTATGCCTCTAATGGACTAGCTCGTTGATCAAAGGATGGTTAAGGTTTCCTAGCCATGGACATGAGATGTCATTTGATAACGGGATCACATCATTAGGAGAATGATGTGATGGATAAGACCCAAACTACAAACATAGCATATGATCGTGTCAGTTTATTGCTATTGTTTTCTGCATGTCAAGTATATGTTCCTATGACCATGAGATCATGCAAATCACGGATGTCGGAGGAGTGCCTTGTGTGTATCAAACGTCGCAACGTAACTGGGTGACTATAAAGGTGCTCTACAGGTATCTCCGATGGTGTCTGTTGAGTTGGCATGGATCGAGACTGGGATTTGTTACTCCGTGTAACGGAGAGGTATCTCGGGGCCCACTCGGTAATGCAACATCACAATAAGCCTTGCAAGCAATGTGACTAATTGTTAGTTGCGGGATCTTGTATTACGGAACGAGTAAAGAGACTTGCCGGTAACGAGGTTGAACTAGGTATGGAGATACCGACGATCGAATCTCGGGCAAGTAACATACCGAAGAACAAAGGGAACGATATACGGGATTAACTGAATCCTTGACATAGAGGTTCGACCGATAAAGATCTTCGTAGAATATGTAGGAACCAATGTGGACGTCCAGGTCCCGCCATTGGTTATTGACCGTAGAGGTGTCTCGGTCATGTCTACATAGTTCTCGAATCCGCAGGGTCTGCACACTTAAGGTTCGGTGACGTTTCGGTAGTGTAGAGTTATGTATGGTGGTGACCGAAGGTTTTTAGGAGTCCCGGATGAGATCTCGGACGTCACGAGGAGCTCCGGAATGGTCCGGAGGTAAAGATTCATATATAGGAAGTCCCAGTTTGGTTTCCGGAAAAGTTTCGGGCTCATCGGTATTGTACCGGGAGTATCGGTATTGTACCGGGAGTGCCGGTAGTGTACCGGAGGACCTCCGGGAGGGGTATTTCGACCCCAAGAGGTCCATGGGATGTGGGAGAATAATAACCAGCCCTTAGTGGGCTGGGAAAACAGCCACAAAGGCCCATGGCGCAGGAGAGAAAGTCCTAAAGCAAAAAGTGGAAAATCAGCCAATAGGAGGCAATCCTACTCCAACTAGGATTGGAGGTGAAGTAGGATTGCTCCCACCTCCTATTTCGGCCGACCCAAAGGCCTTGGCTGCCTCTCCACTCCTCTCCTCCTATATATACTAGTGGATTGGGTGGTTTTTGGACAGAATTTCCGGCCACGTGCTACCCGTTTCACCGGTGCACGGTTTCTCCTCTAGATCGGTTTTCCGCAGCGCTTAGGCGAAGCCCTGCCGGAATCACTCCACCACCATCACCGGAGCGCCGTCACGCTGCCGGTGAACTCTCTATCCTCTCCACCTCCTCTTTCTGGATCAAGACGGTGGAGATCGTCATCAAGCTGCACGTGTGCTGAACGCGGAGGTGCCGTCCGTTCGGCGCTAGATCGAAAGGACCGTGATCGAGATCGCGAGACGGTTCGTGATGAGATCGCGGAACGGATCGTGATGAGTTCGCGGGACAGATCGTGATCAAGATCGTGAGACGGATCGTGATGAGATCGCGGGACGGATCGTGATGAGTTCACGGGACGGATCGTGATTGGATCGCGGGACGGATCGTGATGAGATCGCGGGACGCTCGGCGATTTGGATCACGAAGATGTTCGACTACACCAACCGCGTTTCTTAACGCTTCCCGCTTAGCGATCTACAAGGGTACGTAGATCCACTCTCCCTCTCGTAGATGCTCATCACCATGGATAGGTTTGCGTGTGCGTAGGAAATTTTTTGTTTCCCATGCGACGTTCCCCAACAGTGGCATCATGAGCTAGGTTGATGGTTCGATGAGATCTTGAGTAGAACACAAAAGGTTTGTGGGCGTTGATGCTTAGATTGATTCCTCCCTTGGTCGTATTTTGGTTCAGCGGGATTGTGAGATGAAGCGGCCCGGACCAACATTACTCGTACGCTTACGAGAGACCGGTTCCCTCGACGCAACTTGTTGCCTAGATGGCTTGCGGGTGACAGTTTCTCTCACTTTAGTTGGATCGGATCCGACAAAGGCGGTCCTTGAGAAGGTTGAAAAGCAATCTATGTAACACCGTTTTGGTTTATGCGTAGGTGAGAATCGTTCTTGCTAGATACCCGTAGCAGCCACGTAAAACATGCAACAACAATTAGAGGACGTCTAACTTGTTTTTGCAGGGTATGTTGTGATGTGATATGGCCAATTACATGATGAGATATATGTGATGTATGAGATGATCATGTGATGTATAGAATTTCACGAATTGCATGTCATTGAATACGGCAACCGGCAGGAGCCATAGGGTTGTCTTTAATTATTGTATGACCTGCGTGTCAATCATTAAGCGCTATGTAATGCTTTACTTTATAGCTACGGTAGCAATAGTAGTAGAAGCATGTAGGGCGTGACAACCCCGATGGATACACGTTGATGGAGATCAAGATGATGGAGATCATGGTGTCGTGCCGGTGACGATGGAGATCATGCCGGTGTTTCGAAGATGGAGATCTTAAACACAAGTTCATGGCCATATCATGTCACTTATGAATTGCATGAGATGTTAATCCTTTTATGCACCTTGTTTTCCTTAGTACGGCGGTAGCATTATAAGGTGATCCCTCACTTGAATTTCAAGATGAACTGTGTTCTCCCCGAGTGTGCACCGTTGCGAAAGTTCGTCGTGTTGAGACACCACGTGATGATCGGGTGTGATAGACTCTACGTTCACATACAACGGGTGCAAGCCAGATTTGCACGCGCAGAACACTCGGGTTAAACTTGACGAGCCTATCATGTACAAACATGGCCTCGGAACACGAGAGACTGAAAGGTCGAACATGAGTCATATAGTAGATATGATCAACATAATGATGTTCCCCATTGCAGCCACCTCAACTCACGTGATGATCGGACTTGAGTTGGTGAATTTGGATCATGTATCACTCGAATGATCGGAGGGATGTCAATTTGAGTGGGAGTTCTTAAGTAATATGATTAATTGAACTCATTATCATGAACATAGTCAAAGTGTCTTTGCAAATTATGTTGTAGATTACTAGCTCGCGCTGTAGCTCCCTTGTATTTTTATATGTTCCTAGAGAAATAGAGTTGAAAGATGTTGGTAGCAATATTGCGGACTGGCTCCGTGATCTGAGGATTGTCCTCATTGCTGCACAGAAGGCTTATGTCCTTAATGCACCGCTCGGTGCGCCACCCCCTCTAGCGTCGTCTATAGATGTTGTGAACATCTGACAGGCACGTTTTGATGACTACTTGATAGTTTAGTGCGTCATGCATTACGGCTTAGAATTGAGGCTCGGAAACGTTTTGAACGTCACGGAACATATGAGATGTTCTAGGAGCAGAGATTGTGATCTCAGGCTCGTGCCTGTGTTGCGAGATATGAGATCTCCAACAAGATTCTTTGCCTGTAAGATGAAGGAGAATAGCTCAATCGTTGAGCATGTACTCAGATTGTTTGGGTACTACAATCGCTTGAATCAAGTGGGAGTTGATCTTCCAGATAAGATAGTGATTGATATAGTTCTCCAAGTCACTGTCACTAAAGCTACTAGAACTTAGTGATGAACTATAATACACCAGGGATAGAAGTATTGATCCCTGAGCTGTTCGCGATGTTTGACACCGCGAAGGTAGAAATCAAGAAGGAGCGTCAAGTGTTGATGGTTAATCAAACCACTAGTTTCGAAAAGGGCAAGATCAAGGAGGGAAACTTCATGGATAGCAAGTCAGTTGCTGCTCCAGTGAAGCAACCCAAAGTTGAACTCAAACTCGAGACTAAGTGCTTCTGTTATGAGGTGAGCGGTCGCTGAAGCAGAACAACCCTAGATACTTGGTAGATAAGAAGGCTGGCAACATTGATAGAAGTATATTTGATATACGAGTTACTAATCTGTACCTTGCTAGTACTCTTAGTAGCACCTGGGTATTGGATACCGGTTCGGTTGCTAAATGTTAGTAACTTGAAATAAAAGCTACGGAATAAACGGAGAACTAGCTAAGGGTGAGGTGACGATATGTGTTGGAAGTGTTTCCAAGGTTGATGTGATCAACATCGCACGCTCTCTCTACCTTCAGGATTAGTGACGAACCTAAATAAATGTTATTTGGTGTTTTGCGTTGAGCATGAACATGATTAGATCATGTTTATTGCAATACGGTTATTCATTTAAGTTAGAGAATAATGGTTATTCTGTTTACATGAATAATACCTTCAATGGTCATGCACCCAGTGAGAATGGTTTGTTGAAATCTTGATCGTAGTATTACACATGTTCATAACATTGATGTCAAAAGACACAAAGTTAATAATGATAGTACCACATACTTATGGCAGTGTCGCTAAATGTCATATTGGTATAAAGCGCATGTAGAAACTCCATGCTGATGGATATTTGGACTCATTCGATTTCGAATCGGTTGAGACATGCGAACCATGCCTCTTGGGCAAGATGACTAAAGGACCCCGTTGGATGGAGCGGGCAAGTGATTCATTGGAAATGATACATGTTGATGTATGCAATCTAGTGAGTCTTGTAGCGTGTAGTGGATATCGTTATTTTCTTACCTTCACTGATGATTTGAGTAGATATAGTGTATATTTACTTAATGAAACACAAGTCTGAATCGTTTGAAAGGTTCAAGCAAATTCAGAGTGAAGTTTAAAGATCATCGTGACAAGAAGATAAAAATGACTGCGATATGATCGTGGAGGTGAATATCTGAGTCACGAGTTTGGCATACAACTTAAGACAATGTGAAAGTTGTTTCACAACTAAATGCCACCTGGAACACCATAGTGTGATGGTGTGTCCGAACATCATAGTTATGCTCTATTGGACATGGTGCGTAATATGATGTCTCTTGTCGTTTTACTACTATAATTTTGGGGTTATGCATTAGAGACAACTACATTCACTTTAAATAGGGCACCATCTAAATCTGTTGAGATGACACCGTGTGAATTATGGTTTGATAGAAACCTAAGTTGTCATTTCTTAATGTTTGGGGCTGCGATGCTTGTGTGGAAAATGTTTTCACATAATAAGCTAGAACCCAAAGCGGACAAATGTATCTTCATAGAATACCCTAAGAACAGATGGGTATGCCTTCTATCTCAGATCCGAGTGCAAAATGTTTGTTGCTAGAACTGGGTCCTTTCTCGAGAAAAAGTTTCTCTTGAAAGAATTGAGTGGGAGGAAGATAGAACTTGATGAGGTTGTTAAACCTTTGTTCAACCAGAGAGTAGCGCAGTGCAGAAAGATGTTTCTGTGAAGCCTACGTTAGTTGAAGAGGAAGTTAATGATGATGATCATGAAGCTTCAGGATCAAGTTACTATCGAACTTCATAGGTCGACAAGGATGTGTACTGCTCCTGAGCGGTACGACAACTCTGTCTTGGAGGTCATGTTGTTGGACAACGATGAACCTACGAGCTATGGAGAAGCGATGATGGGCCCGGATTCCGACAAATGGTTGGAGGCCATGAAATCCGAGATAGGATCCATGTATTAAAACCAAGTGTAGACTTTGGTAGACTTGCTCGTTGGACGGCAGGACGTCGAGTACAAATGGATCTTTAAAATGAAGACAGACACTGATGGTGAATGTCACTATTTGTAAAGCTCGACTTGTTGCAAAGATGTTTGTGACAAGTTCAAGGAGTTGACTACGATGAGACTTTCTCACTCGTAGCGATGCTAAAAGTCTGTTGGAATTATGTTAGCAGTTGCTGTGTTTTCAATTATGAAATCTGGCAGATGGATGTCAAAACATCGTTTCCTTAATGGTTTGCTTGAGGAAAGGTTGTATGTGATACAACCAGAAGGTTTCGTCAGGCCTAAGGATGCTAAAAGGTGTGCAAGCTTCGGTGATCCTTCCATGGACTGAAGCAAGCATCTCGGAGTTGGAATATACGCTTTGATGAGGTGATCAAAGTTTTGATGTTTATACAAAGTTTATGAGAAACTTGTATTTGCAATAAAGTGAGTGGGACACTATAGAATTTCTGATAAGTATATGTGGATGACATATTGTTGTTCAGAAATAATGTAGAGTTTCTGGAAAGCATAAAACGGTTATTTGGAAAGTGATTTTCAAAGGAAGACCTGGATAAAGCTACCTAATTGTTGAGCATCAAAATCTATAGAGATAGATCAAGATGCTTGATGAGACTTTCAATGAGTGCATACCTTCACAAGAATTTGAAAGAGTTCAAAATGGATCAGCCAGAGAAATAGTTCTCGTCTGATTTGTAAGGTGTGAAGTTGAGTGAGACTCAAAGCTCGACAACGACAGAAGAAAGAGAAAGGACGAACGTCGTCCCCTATGCCTTAGCCATAGGCTCTATATTATGCCATGCTGTGTACCGCACCTATGTGTGCCTTGCCATGAGTCTGGCAAGGGGTACAAGAGTGGTCCAGGAGTGGATCACTGGACAGCGGTCGGAATTATCCTTAGTAACCAGAGGACTAAGGAAATGTTTCTTGATTGTGGAGGTGATAAAGAGTTCGTCGTAAATAGTTACGTCGATGCAAGCTTTAACACCTATCCGGATGACTAGTAGTAGCAATCTGGATACGTATAGTGGAGAAGCCATTTGGAAATAGTACCAAGTGGAGTGTGGTAGCAGTGTTTACGGTTTGACATAGAGATTTGCAAAGTACACACGGATCTGAATATCGCAGACCCATTGACTATAAGACCTCTCTCACATGCAAAGCATGATCGAGCCCCAAAACTCATTGGGTGTTCGCTTCATAACAATGCGAATCACATGGTGATGTGAACTAGATTATTGACTCTAGTGCAAGTGGGAGACTATTGGAAATATGCCCTAGAGGCAATAATAAATTAGTTATTCTCATATTTCCTTGTTCATGATAATCGTTTATTATCCATGCTATAATTGTATTGATCGGAGACTTAAATGCATGTGTGGATACATAGACAAAACCATGTCCCTAGTATGCCTCTAATGGACTAGCTCGTTGATCAAAGGATGGTTAAGGTTTCCTAGCCATGGACATGAGATGTCATTTGATAACGGGATCACATCATTAGGAGAATGATGTGATGGATAAGACCCAAACTACAAACATAGCATATGATCGTGTCAGTTTATTGCTATTGTTTTCTGCATGTCAAGTATATGTTCCTATGACCATGAGATCATGCAAATCACGGATGTCGGAGGAGTGCCTTGTGTGTATCAAACGTCGCAACGTAACTGGGTGACTATAAAGGTGCTCTACAGGTATCTCCGATGGTGTCTGTTGAGTTGGCATGGATCGAGACTGGGATTTGTTACTCCGTGTAACGGAGAGGTATCTCGGGGCCCACTCGGTAATGCAACATCACAATAAGCCTTGCAAGCAATGTGACTAATTGTTAGTTGTGGGGTCTTGTATTACGGAACGAGTAAAGAGACTTGCCGGTAACGAGGTTGAACTAGGTATGGAGATACCGACGATCGAATCTCGGGCAAGTAACATACCGAAGAACAAAGGGAACGATATACGGGATTAACTGAATCCTTGACATAGAGGTTCGACCGATAAAGATCTTCGTAGAATATGTAGGAACCAATGTGGACGTCCAGGTCCCGCCATTGGTTATTGACCGTAGAGGTGTCTCGGTCATGTCTACATAGTTCTCGAATCCGCAGGGTCTGCACACTTAAGGTTCGGTGACGTTTCGGTAGTGTAGAGTTATGTATGGTGGTGACCGAAGGTTTTTAGGAGTCCCGGATGAGATCTCGGACGTCACGAGGAGCTCCGGAATGGTCCGGAGGTAAAGATTCATATATAGGAAGTCCCAGTTTGGTTTCCGGAAAAGTTTCGGGCTCATCGGTATTGTACCGGGAGTATCGGTATTGTACCGGGAGTGCCGGTAGTGTACCGGAGGACCTCCGGGAGGGGTATTTCGACCCCAAGAGGTCCATGGGATGTGGGAGAATAATAACCAGCCCTTAGTGGGCTGGGAAAACAGCCACAAAGGCCCATGGCGCAGGAGAGAAAGTCCTAAAGCAAAAAGTGGAAAATCAGCCAATAGGAGGCAATCCTACTCCAACTAGGATTGGAGGTGAAGTAGGATTGCTCCCACCTCCTATTTCGGCCGACCCAAAGGCCTTGGCTGCCTCTCCACTCCTCTCCTCCTATATATACTAGTGGATTGGGTGGTTTTTGGACAGAATTTCCGGCCACGTGCTACCCGTTTCACCGGTGCACGGTTTCTCCTCTAGATCGGTTTTCCGCAGCGCTTAGGCGAAGCCCTGCCGGAATCACTCCACCACCATCACCGGAGCGCCGTCACGCTGCCGGTGAACTCTCTCTCCTCTCCACCTCCTCTTGCTGGATCAAGACGGTGGAGATCGTCATCAAGCTGCACGTGTGCTGAACGCGGAGGTGCCGTCCGTTCGGCGCTAGATCGAAAGGACCGTGATCGAGATCGCGAGACGGTTCGTGATGAGATCGCGGAACGGATCTTGATGAGTTCGCGGGACAGATCGTGATCAAGATTGTGAGACGGATCGTGATGAGATCGCGGGACGGATCGTGATGAGTTCACGGGACGGATCGTGATTGGATCGCGGGACGGATCGTGATGAGATCGCGGGACGCTCGGCGATTTGGATCGCAAAGATGTTCGACTACACCAACCGCGTTTCTTAATGCTTCCCGCTTAGCGATCTACAAGGGTACGTAGATCCACTCTCCCTCTCATAGATGCTCATCACCATGGATAGGTTTGCGTGTGCGTAGGAAATTTTTTGTTTCCCATGCGACGTTCCCCAACAACCTCTCCGTCACACGGAGTAACAAATCCTAGTCTTGATCCATGCCAACCCAACAGACACCCTCGGAGATACCTGTAGAGCACCTTTATAGTCACCAGTTATGTTGTGACGTTTGATGCACACAAGGTACTCCTCCGGTGTCAGTGGGTTGCATGATCTCATGGTCATAGGAACAGGTACTTGACATGTAGAAAACTTTAACAATAAACTGACATGATCATATGCTATGCTTATAGTTTGGGTCTTGTCCATCACATCATTCTCCTAATGATGTGATTCTGTTATCAAATAACATCTCATGTGCATGGCTAGGAAACCTTAACCATCTTTGATCAACGAGCTAGTCTACTAGAGGCATACTAGGGACACGGTGTTATCTATATACCCACACATGTATTTAATTTCCAATCAATACAATTATAGCATGGATAATAAACTATTATCACGAACAAGGAAATATAATAATAACCAATTTATTATTGACTCTAGGGCATATTTCCAACACCTGCCTATGTTGCAAGGTGTGAAGTTGAGTAAGACTCGGTGTCTAGTGACTTTAGAAGATAGAGAAAAGATGAGTGACATCCCCTATGCTTCGGCCATAGGCTATTTCATGTATGCAATAATGTGCACAAGACCCAATGTCAGCCTTGCCATAGGTACGGCCAGAAGGTTTCAAAGTGATCTAGGAATGGAGCACTGGACGGGGGTCAAGAATATCCTTAAGTACCTAAAAAGAACTAAGGAAATGTTTCTCGTTTATGGAGATGATCAAGAGCTCGTCTTAAAGGGGTACATCAATGCAAGCTTTGACACTAATCCAGATGATTCTAAGTCGCAAACCAGACACATATTTATTCTCAATGGGGGGTAAGCTGGTGCATTTCCAAGCAGAGCGTGGTAGTCGATTCTACATGCGAAGCGGAGTACATCGCAGCCTCGGAGGCGGTGAAGGAAGGTGTCTGGATGAAGGAGTTCACGACAGATCTTGGAGTAGTGCCCAGCGCATTGAATCGAATGGCTCTGTTATGTGACAACACTGGTGCCATTGCTCTGGCCAAGGAACCAAGGTTTCACAAGAGAACCATACACATAAAGCGACGCTTCAATTCCATCTACGATTACATCAAGGAGGAGGACATAAATATTTGCAAAGTTCATACGAATCTGAATGTCGTAGGCCCGTTGACTAAACCTCTTCCAAGGGCTAAACATGATCAACACCATAATTGTATGGGTGTTAGATTCATTACAATGTAAATCACATAGTGATGTGCGCTAGATTATTGACTCTAGTGCAAGTGGGAGACTGTTGGAAATATGCCCTAAAGGCAATAATAAATGGTTATTATTATATTTCCTTCATGATAATCGTGTATTATCCATGCTATAATTGTATTGATTGGAAACACATTGCATGTGTGGATACATAGACGACATTGTGTCCCTAGTATGCCTCTAGTGTTGGGGAACGTCGCATGGGAAACAAAAAATTTCCTACGCACACGCAAGATCTATCCATGGTGATGAGCATCCACGAGAGGGAGAGTGGATCTACATACCCTTGTGGATCGCTAAGCGGGAAGCGTTAAGAAACGCGGTTGGTGTAGTCGAACGTCTTCGCGATCCAAATCGCCAAGCGTCCCACGATCTCATCACGATCCGTCCCGTGATCCAATCACGATCCGTCCCGCGAACTCATCACGATCCGTCCCGCGATCCAATCACGATCCGTCCCGCGAACTCATCACAATCTGTCCCCCAAACTCATCACGATCCGTCTCGCGATCTTGATAACGGTCCTTCCGATCTAGCGCCGAACGGACGACACCTCCGCGTTCTTGATCCAGCAAGAGGGAGTGGAGAGGCAGACGAGTTCACCGGCAGCGTGACAGCGCCGCGGTGATGGTGGTGGAGCAATTCCGGCAGGGCTTCGCCTAAGCACTACAGAAATCCGATCTAGAGGAGAAACTATGCACTGGAGGAACGGGTAGCACATGGCTGAAAATCTTGTGCCAAAAACCCTTATACCTCTAGTATATATAGGAGGAAGAGAGGAGGAGGCTTGGCTCCCAAGGAGCCAGCCCTTGGGTCGGCCAAACCAAGGAGGAGAGGAGGAATCCTCCTCCAATCCTAGTAGGACTAGGACTCCTCCTTATTTTGGTCTTTTTGCCTTTTTCCACCTTTTTCTATTTGAGATTTTCTTCCCAGCCGCATGGGCCTTGTGTGGGACTTCCACCATCCCACTAAGGGCTGGTATTTACTCTCCCACATCCCATGTAGCCTCTTGGGTCTAAATACCCCTCCCGATGGTCTCTCGGTACACTACCGGGACTCTCGGTACACTACCGATGAGCCCGAAACTTTTCCGATGACCAAAACAGGACTTCCTATATATCAATCTTTACCTCCAGACCATTTCGGAGCTCCTCGTGATGTCCGGGATCTCATCCGAGACTCCAAACAACCTTCGGTCACCACCATATATAACTCTATACTACCGAAACGTCACCGAACCTTAAGTGTGCAGACCCTGCGGGTTCGAGAACTATGTAGACATGACCGAGACACCTCTACGGTCAATAACCAATAGTGGGACCTGGATGCCCATATTGGTTCCTACATATTCTACGAAGATCTTTATTGTGATGTTGTATTATTGTGATGTTGTATTATTGTGATGTTGTATTACCGAGTGGGCCCTGAGATACCTCTCCGTCACACGGAGTAACAAATCCCAGTCATGATCCATGCCAACCCAACGGACACCCTCAGAGATACCTGTAGAGCACCTTTATAGTCACCCAGTTACATTGCGATGTTTGATACACGCAAGGCACTCTTCTGGTGTCCATGAGTTGCATGATCTCATGGTCATAGGAACATATACTTGACATGCAGAAAACAGTAGCAATAAACTGACACGATCATATGTTATGTTTGTAGTTCGGTTCTTGTCCATCACATCATTCTCCTAATGATGTGATCCCGTTATAAAATGACATCACATGTCAATGGCTCGGAAACCTTTGACCATTTTTGACCAACGATCTAGTTCACTAGAGGCATGCTAGGGACAAAGTGTTGTCTATTTACCCACACATGTAATGTGTTTCCAATCAATACAATTATAGCATGGATAATAAAAGATTATCATGAACAAGGAAATATAATAATAAACACTTTATTTATTGCCTCTAGGGCATATTTCCATCAGTCTCCCACTTGCACTAGAGTCAATAATGTAGTTCACATCACCATGTGATCCGCATTGTTATGAATCTAACACCCAATGAGTTCTGGGGCTTGGTCATGCTTTGCATGTGAGAGAGGTCTTTTAGTCAACGAGTCTGGGACATTCAGATCCGTGTGTACTTTGAAAATCTCTATGTTAAACTGTAAACACTGCTACTACACTCCACTTGGTACTATTTCCAAATGGCTGCTCCACTATACGTATCCAGATTGCTACTACGAGTCATCCGGATTGGCGTTAAAGCTTGCATCGACGTAACTCTTTACGATGAACTCTTTATCACCTCCATAATCGAGAAACATCTCCTTAGTCTTTCAGTTACAAAGGATAATCTTGACCGCTGTCCAGTGATCCACTCCTGGATCACTCTTGTACCCCTTGACGGACTCATGGCAAGGCACACACAGGTGCGGTACACAGCATGGCATACTATACAAATCCTATGGCTAAGGCATAGGGGACAACGTTCGTCCTTTCTCTTTCTTCTGCCATGGTCGAGCTTTGAGTCTTACTCAACTTCACACCTTACAAATCAGGCGAGAACTCTTTCTTTGACTGATCCATTTTGAACTCTTGCAAAATCTTGTCAAGGTATGTACTCATTGAAAGTCTCATCAAGCATCTTGATCTATCTCTATAGATCTTGATGCTCAATAATTAGGTAGCTTTATCCAGGTCTTCCTTTGAAAAATTCTTTTCAAACAACCGTTTATGCTTTCCAGAAATTCTACATCATTTCTGATCAACAATATGTCATCCTCATATACTTATCAGAAATTCTATAGTGCTCCCACTCACTTTATTGTAAATACAAGTTTCTCGTAAACTTTTTATAGACTCAAAAACTTTGATCACCTCATCAAAGTGTATATTCCAACTCCGAGATGCTTGCTTAAGTTCATAGAAGGATCACTGAAGCTTGCACACCTTTTAGCATCCTTAGGACTGACAATACCTTCTGGTTGTATCACATACAACCTTTCCTGAAGTAAACCGTTAAGGAAACGATGTTTTGACATCCATCTGCCAGATTTCATAATTGAAAAATGCAGCAACTGCTAACATAATTCCAACAGACTTCAGCATCGCTACGAGTGAGAAAGTCTCATCATAGTCAACTCCTTGAACTTGTCGTAAACTTCTTTGCAACAAGTCGAGCTATACAAAGGGTGTCATTTACCATGAGCGTCTGTCTTCATTTTAAAAATCCATTTGTACTCAACGACCTGTCGTCCAACGAGCAAGTCTACAAAGTCTATGTTTGGTTTTCATACATGGATCCTTTCTCGGATTTCATGGCCTCTAACCATTTGTCGGAATCCGGGCCCATCATCGCTTCTCCATAGCTTGTAGGTTCATCGTTCTCCAACAACATGACCTCCAAGATAGGGTTGTCGTACCGCTCAGGAGCAGTACACATCCTTGTCGACCTACGAGGTTCGATAGTAACTTGATCCGAAGCTTCATGATCATCATCATTAACTTTCTCTTCAACTAACATAGGCTTCACAGAAACAAATTCTTGCGCTGCGCTACTCTCTGGTTGAACAAAGATTCAACAACCTCATCAAGTTCTATCTTCCTCCCACTCAATTCTTTCGATAGAAACTCTTTCTCGAGAAAGGACCCAGTTTTAGGAACAAACACTTTATGCTTGGATCTGAGATAGAAGGTTTACCCAACTGTCTTTAGGGTATTCTATGAAGATGCATTTGTCCGCTTTGGGTTCGAGCTCATTAGGTGAAAACCTTTTTCACATAAGTGTTGCATCCCCAAACATTAAGAAATGACAGCTTAGGTTTCTATCAAACCATAATTCACACGGTGTCATCTCAACAGATTTAGATGTCACCCTATCCAAAGTGAATGTAGTTGTCTCTAATGCATAACCCCAAAATTATAGTAGCAAAACGATAAGAGACATCATAGCAAGCACCATTTTCAATAGAGCACAACTATGACGTTCGAACACACCATGACACTATGGTGTTCCAGGTGGCATGAGCTGTGAAACAACTTTCACATTGTCTAAAGTTGTATGTCAAACTCGTAACTCCGGTATTCACCTCCACGATCATATCGCAGACATTTTTATCTTCTTGTCATGATGATCTTAAACTTCACTCTGAATTAGCTTGAACTTTTTCAAACGATTCAGACTTGCGTTTCATTAACTTCACTTCGGTCATTTGCATGATACATGATCCAAATTCACCAACTCAAGTCCGATCATCACGTGAGTTGAGGTGGTTTCAATGGTGAACATCATTATGTTGATCGTATCTACTATATGACTCATGTTCGACCTTTCGGTCTCTTGTGTTCCGAGGCCATGTCTGTACATGCTAGGCTCGTCAAGTTTAACCCGAGTGTTCTGCATGTGCAACACTGGTTTGCACCCATTGTATGTGAACGTAGAGTCTATCACACCCGATCATCACGTGGTGTCTCGACACGACGAACTTTTGCAAAGATGCACACTCGGGGAGAACACAATTTATCTTGAAATTAAGTGAGGGATCACCTTATAATGCTACCGTCCTCCTAAGAAAAACAAGGTGCATAAAAGGATTAACATCACATGCAAATCATAAGTGACATGATATGGCCATGAACTTGTGCTTTTGATCTCCATCATGAAAGCATCGGCATGATCTCCATCGTCACCGACACGACACCATGATCTCCATCATCTTGATCTCCATCAACGTGTCGCCATCGAGGTTGTCGCTTCCAACATGCTTCTACTACTATTGCTACCGTTTAGCGATAAAGTAAAGAATTACATAGCGCTTAATGATTGACACACAGGTCATACAATAATTAAAGACAACCCTATGGCTCCTGCCGGTTGCCGTACTCAGCGATATGCAAGTCGTGATAATCTATACATCACATGATCATCTCATACATCACATATATCACATCATGTAATTGGCCATATCACATCACAACATACCCTCCAAAAACAAGTTAGACGTCCTCTAATTGTTGTTGCATGTTTTACGTGGCTGCTATGGGTATCTACCAAGAACAATTCTCATCTACGCAAAAACCACAATGGTGATACACTAGTTGCCTTTCAACCTTCTTAAGGACCGCCTTTTTTGAATACGATCCAACTAAAGTGAGAGAAACTGACACCCGCAAACCATCTATGCTACAAGTTGCGGTTGAGGGAACCGGTCTCTCGTAAGCGTACGAGTAATGTTGGTCTGGGCCGCTTCATCTCACAATATCGTTGAACCAAAACACGACCAAGGGATGAAGCAATCTAAGCATCAACGCCCATAAACTCTTTGTGTTCTACTCGAGATCTCATCTACACATAGACCTAGCTCATGATGCCACTGTTGGGGAACGTCGCATGGGAAATAAAAATTTCCTACGCACACGCAAGATCTATCCATGGTGATGAGAATCTATGAGAGGGAGAGTGGATCTACATACTCTTGTAGACAATTAAGCGGGAAGCGTTAAGAAACGCGGTTGGTGTAGTCGAACGTCTTCGCGGTCCAAATCGCGGACCGTCCCGTGATCTCATCACGATCCGTCCCGCGATCCAATCACGATCCGTCCCGCGAACTCATCACGATCCTTCCCGCGATCCAATCACGATCTGTCCCGCGAACTCATCACGATCCGTCCCGCGAACTCATCACGATTCGTCTCGCGATCTTGATCATGGTCCTTTCGATCTAGCGTCGAACGGACAACACCTCCGCGTTCAGCACACGTACAGCTCGATGACGATCTCCGCCTTCTTGATCCAGCAAGAGGGAGCGGAGAGGTAGATGAGTTCACGGGCAGTGTGACAGCGCCGTGGTGATGGCGGTGGAGCAATTCCGGCAGGGCTTCGCCTAAGCACTACAGAAATCCGATCTAGAGGAGAAACTATGCACTGGAGGAACGGGTAGCACGTGGCTGAAAATCTTGTGCCAAAAACCCTAAAACCTCTAGTATATATAGGAGGAAGAGAGGAGGAGGCTTGGCTCCCAGGGAGCCAGCCCTTGGGTCGGCCAAACCAAGGAGGAGAGGAGGAATCCTCCTCCAATCCTAGTAGGACTAGGACTCCTCCTTATTTTGGTCTTTTTGCCTTTTTCCACCTTGTTCTCTTTGAGCTTTTCTTCCCAGCCGCATGGGCCTTGTGTGGGACTTCCACCATCCCACTAAGGGCTGGTATTTACTCTCCCACAGCTCATGTAGCCTCTTGGGTCGAAATACCCCTCCCGATGGTCTCTCGGTACACTACCGGGACTCTCGGTACACTACCGATGAGCCCGAAACTTTTCCGATGACCAAAATAGGATTTCTTATATATCAATCTTTACCTCCAGACCATTTCGGAGATCCTCGTGACGTCCGGCATCTCATCCGGGACTCCTAAAAACCTTCGGTCACCACCATACATAACTCTATACTACCGAAACGTCACTGAACCTTAAGTGTGCAGACCCTGCGGGTTCGAGAACTATGTAGACATGACCGAGACACCTCTACGGTCAATAACCAATAGTGGGACCTGGATGCCCATATTGGTTCCTACATATTCTATGAAGATCTTTATCGGTCAAACCTCTGTGTCAAGGATTCAGTTAATCCCGTATGATGTTCCCTTTGTTCTTCGGTATGTTACTTGCCCGAGATTCGATCGTCGGTATCTCCATACCTAGTTCAACCTCGTTACCGGCAAGTCTCTTTACTTGTTCCGTAATACAAGATCCCGTGACTAACACTTAGTCACATTGCTTGCAAGGCTTATTGTGATGTTGTATTACCGAGTGGGCCCTAAGATACCTCTCCGTCACACGGAGTAACAAATCCCAGTCTTGGTCCATGCCAACCCAACGGACACCCTCGGAGATACCTGTAGAGCACCTTTATAGTCATCCAGTTACGTTGCGATGTTTGATACACACAAGGCACTCTTCTGGTGTCCATGAGTTGCATGATCTCATGGTCATAGGAACATATACTTGACATGCAGAAAACAGTAGCAATAAACTGACACGATCATATGCTATGTTTGTAGTTCGGGTCTTGTCCATCACATCATTCTCCTAATGATGTGATCCCGTTCTCAAATGACATCACATGTCAATGGCTAGGAAACCTTTGACCGTCTTTGACCAACGAGCTAGTTCACTAGAGGCATACTAGGGACAAAGTGTTGTCTATTTACCCACACATGTAATGTGTTTCCAATCAATACAATTTATAGCATGGATAATAAACGATTATCATGAACAAGGAAATATAATATTAAACACTTTATTTATTGCCTCTAGGACATATTTCCAACATCTAGTAGACTAGCTCGTTGATCAAAGATGGTCAAGGTTTCCTAGCCATAGACATAAGATGTCATTTGATAACGGGATCACGTCATTGGGAGAATGATGTGATGGACAAGACCCAAACTATAAACATAGCATATGATCATGCCAGTTTATTGCTATAGTTTTCTGCATGTCAAGTATCTATTCCTATGAACATGAGATCATGCAACTCACTAACACACGAGGAGTACCTTGTGTGTATCAAACGTCGTAACATAACTGGGTGACTATAAAGATGCTCTACAGGTATCTCCGAGGGTGTCTGTTGAGTGGGCATGGATCAAGACTGGGATTTGTTACTTCGTGTGACGGAGAGGTATCTAAGTGCCCACTTAGTAATAGAACATCACAACAAGCCTTGCAAGCAATGTGACTAAAGTGTTAGCCACGGGATGTTGTATTACAGATCGAGTAAAGAGGCTTGCCGATAATGAGATTGAACTAGGTATAGAGATACCGACGGTCGAATATCGGGCAAGTAACATACCGAAGAACAAAGGGAACATCATACATGATTAACTAAATCCTCGACATAGAGGTTCAACCGATAAAGATCTTCATAGAATATGTAGGAACCAATATGGGAATCCAGGTCCCACTATTGGTTATTGACCATAGAGGTGTCTCGGTCATGTCTACATAGTTCCCGAACCCGCAGGGTCTGCACACTTAACGTTCGATGACGTTTCGGTAGTATAGAGTTATGTATGGTGGTGAACGAAGGTTGTTAGGAATCGCAGATGAGATCCTGGACATCACGAGGAGCCCCAAAATGGTCTGGAGGTAAAGATTGATGTATAGGAAGTCCCGTTTTGGTCACCGAAAAAGTTTCGGGCACTTCGGTAGTGTACCGGGAGTGCCGGGAGGGTACTAAGGGACCATCGGGAGGGGCCTCTCGCCCCAAAGGGCCTCATGGGTCGTGGGAGGAGGCAAACCAGCCCTCGGTGGGCTGGACGAATCCCCCACTAAGGCCCATGCGGCTAGGGATGGGAAAACCCAAAAGGTGGAAAAGGTTTCCAAGTGGGGGAGGAATCCTACTCCTAGTAGGATTGGAGTAGGACCTTTCCACCTCCTCCACTTCGGCCGTAGCCTAGGGGAAACCCTAGGGGCACCGGCCTCCCTCCCCTTCCTCTTATATATACTGGAGGGAGAGAAGGCAGCCGCACCAGAAAACCCTAAGCCACGGTGCAACCCTCTCTCCCCGATAGACCGTTCCCTGTAGTTTTCGGCGGTGCTTAGGCGAAGCCCTGCTGGAATAGTTCCACCACCGCCGCCATCGCACCATCGTGCTGCCAGAGAACTCATCTACCTCTCCGCTCCCTCTTGCTGGACCAAGAAGGCGGAGATTATCATCGAGCTGTACGTGTGCTGAACGCGGAGGTGCCGTCCGTTCGGTGCTAGATCGGGATGAATCGTGATTGGATCACGTGACGCTCGGCGATTTGGATCGCGAAGATGTTCGACTACATCAACCGCGTTTCTTAACGCTTCTCGCTTAGCGATCTACAATGGTATGTAGATCCACTCTCCCTCTTGTAGATGCTCATTACCATGGATAGATCTTGTGTGTGCGTAGGATTTTTTTTGTTTCCCATGCAACGTTCCCCAACATTGTGTTTCATTGGAATTACCGTGGTGTTGTTTTTGTACAGAAAATATACGTTCTCGGAATCGTCCAAAAGTTTTTTATGTTTTTTCTGGAAAAAATAAGAAATACCGGAGCGAAGAACCACCAGAGGGGGGCACCTTTGGGCCACAAGACAACAGGGCACGCCCAGCCCCCCTGGGCATGCCCTGTTAGCTTGTGGGGCCCATGTGGCTCTGGCTGACGTGATTCCAACGCTGAAAATTCTTATAAATCCAGAAACCCCCGAAAGTTAACCTAGAACTTTTGCTCCGCCGCCGCAAGCTCTATACCAAAGAGAACTCATCCGGAGCCCTGTTTTGGCACCCTACTTGAGGGGGCAATCGTTACCGGAGGCCATCTTCATCACCCCGATAGTGTCCATGACGAGGAGGGAGTAGTTCACACTTGGGGTTGAGGGTATGTACTAGTAGCCATGTGTTTGATCTCTCTGTTTCTCTCTCTCCCTCTCTCTCGTGTTCTTGAGATGCCACAATATTGATGTATCACTAATGTGATGAATTGAATCTTTCCCTTTGAGATTTTGTTATGTCGGATGGAATATTGGATTTGAGATCACTTGATGTATGTTTTGCATGTGGATACCCGTGGTGACAATGGGGTGTTCTATTAAATCATTTGATATATGTTTTGGTACTCAACTTGCGGATTCCCGTGGTGATAATGGGGTGTTTTATTGAATCACTTGATATATGTTTTGGTACTCAACTTGCGGATTCCCGTGGTTAAAACGGGGCAGCCTATGCATAGGGGTTGATACACGTTTTTGTCCTAATTTATCCGATAGAAATCCTGGGGTACTCTTTGAAGTTTTTTGTGTTGGATTGAACATGATGAATCTGAAATTATTTGATGCATGTCGAATAATTAACCCCCGGATACTTGTAGTGACATTGGAGTATCTATGTGACATTAGGTTTGATTGATGTATCATAGGTGTTATTCTAGTATGGAGTTTAGGTCTTTTTGTGACACTTATAGGAATAACTCAATAGATTGATCGGAAAGGATAACTTTGAGGTGGTTATACTACCTACAACAATGCCATCTTATGTTCTCCGTTACTTATGAACTTTGAAGTGATTCTTTGTCGCACTTTAAGGGATGATCACATGATTCTATTATGTTAGCATTGTTGAGAGATTGCACCAGTGCAAGTATGAATCCTAGGCTTTATTTTCAAACATTTATACAACATTTTGCTCTTTGTTTTCCACTTGATACCTTGCAGTTTTATATTTCTAGATTATAAAACCTATCCATATTGCACTTGTATCACCATCTCTTAGACGGACTATTGCACCTGTACAAATTACCATTATATTGGGTGTGTTGGAGACACAAGAGATTTATTGTATTTGATTGCAGGGTTGTTTGACAGAGACCATCTTCATCCTACACCTCCTACGGATTGATAAACCTTAGGCCATCGAGTTAAGGGAAATTTGTTGATGTCCTATAAAATTCTACACTTGGAGGTCTAACAACGTCTATAAGAATAAAATTGTGTAGTAGACATCAAGCTCTTTTCTGACGCCGTTGTTGGGAATGTAGGTGCTTGAAGGTATATATCTAGATCTTGCAATTAAATATTTTAGTTTCTTATTTTTCAGTAGTTTGGTTTTATAAAATAAAGTTATAAAAAATGGAATTGAGGTGACCTCAAATGCTTCGTTGTTATAATGTCTTTCGTGAAAATGAAGGTTCGGAAAATTGTATTCAATTGTTAGAGAAAGAATTTATAAAAATGCTTAATGTGAAATCCTTGAATGATGAACATGATAACAATATTATTAGTATGAATTTATAAATATCCGACTCATCCGGCAGAGGCAGGCTGACGCCCTCTTCGACGAGCTGGAGGCCGAGATCGAGGCCGAGGAAGGCGCAACGAAGGGGGCCGCAACGCCGGAGCCGGAGGGGACGTACCTACGACTGCCGCACATCTATCCGTCGAAGGAGACAGAGATCGTTGACATCTCCGACGAAGAGTAGATAACTCTTCACATAGTACGTATGTTTTATTTAGTTCCATGCTTTTGTATGGATTTGAGAAAAATACGAAATATTCGGGTGCAACGAGTTTTATTTAAGACGTGACAGGTCAGTGTTTACCGACGCGACCAAACGCGTCCGTAGATGTTTGAGAGACCGAATTTATAAAGTCGGGCTGTAAATGATCTTACATGACTAGTTTGGGTAAAAATAGGACGGTACGGTTTGGGTCGGGTCCAGCCGTCCAGGTGACCTGCCACATCTTTGTAACCTTGACTTTTTCTGAGATGGTTTAAATAAAACTTCCTTTTATCCCGTAAAAAGGAAAAAAAAGAAAGAAATTGAAAGGGATTAAATCCCCATCAAGTCCAAATCCACATCAGACGAAAATCGCCATGATGAACCGATCCGCCCCGGCGCCCCGTTTGTTTCGCGCGGAGGGAGGCAGCCCCGTTCCCGCCCTCCCGGGCCAGCCCAAATTTCACGACGCAACCTGTCGCGTCGCCCACCCACCGAAAGGAAGAAAGAAACGTGCAGGGCGCGTGGGACTGACCACCGTGGGATGGGACTGGGAGCGCGGGCTGGCGAGCGAAATTTCGAAATTCCCCCGAAACTCTTGGCCGCTCTCTCTATCACCCGGTGGGGAATTCCCCACCTCTCCGCCCCCCCCCCCCCCGCCGCCCGCTTCCACTTCGCTTCCTACGCTCCGCCGTTTCAAATCCCTCACCGCTCCTCCGCCTGGCCGCCACCTACCCAGACCTCCGCCCGGGCTCCCGCCTCCCGCCGTCGACGGGTGTCCGGGAGCGAGCGGACGGAGGACGCTTCCGGATTCAGGTGAGAACCCGTCTCCTCATCCCCTCCCCCGCCCACACCCCCCCGACGACCCCAGCACCGCACCCCCTCCCTCCGACCAGTCTCGTCCCCGTCGGCGGGGAATCCTATCCTATCCTATCCATCGCCCTCCCGCAGCCCTCGTCCCTCTCTGGGCCTGCGGCGGCGGCGATTGTCTCGCCCGGCGGTGGGGGTGCGCGGATCGGGCCACGGCGCGTTGATATAGGACGGACGACCGTGGCGGGGTGAGCGGCTAGCGGTGGCGGCCGAGGACCGAGCCTGCTACCCCCCTCCCCCGGTCTACATCTCTCTATATCTCCATCTCTTCTCTGCACTCTCGTTGATCTGCCCCCTGTCGCCCCGGAGATCTCCTCGATCTAGTTCCTTCTCTCAGATCTGCTGCCGCGATAAACAGCAGGTGCGGCCGAATGAGTTTGTGCTGTTAGCGAGCTGCTAGGGCCTGCACCGACGGAACCCAACGTGTCGTGATAAGTTGATCTTTTCAGTTTCGGTAGCTGGGAAATATACAGCGTCTTTGCGGTTTGGTCATTCATGTGCACTTTGTATATCTTTGGATAAGCGTAAGTTTTTAGAGAGTAAAAGAGTGTTGCTTTTCGTCTTGTGTAAGATTAGAGTATTAGTGAACCGCCTCCAGATATATAGTACGGTCACTGTTGTCTTGACTTGAGGAGTTCATATAAAACAAGGGAAAATATACCTACAAAATTATGCCTTATTGACCACTGACGAGTATGCATGATTAACCATGTTTAATCATCTGTCTGAAATGCGAGCTATAACCAATATCAGAATTATACATATGGCAGGTGGATTATTCATAAGTACACATGTTTATTAATTTCTCTTATACTCCCTCTGTCCCATACTATAAGAGTGTTTGTGTCAAAAACACTCTTATATTATTGGACGGAGGGAGTAGCAAACTATAATCACTAATACAGATTGAATAATGCCAGTCGGAAGTCAAATAAAGTGGCCTGAAGCCCTGAACGTGTGCTCATTATGATGCCAACATGAGGTTATGAATTATAATAGCTTCAGGCTTCAGGTAACAACAGATAATTGTCAGGAGTAGATGATGCCTAGTATTAGAAAGGGAAACATATAACATATAATTGTCAGGAGTAGCCCCGCCACCTCATTGCAAAGAAGTCGTCATAACGAAACAACATATTCACCTCTCATCCTTCCAACCAAACAAAAATCTGGACATGATGATGTGCCATTAACCACCTTTTCCGTGCTAAAAAAGTTAATATGGGACGGAGAGTTGATTTTTGGAGACTGTTTGTGTGTTTTGATAATTAGATCCAGCCCCTCTCCGCCTGTTCGTAAAAATGCTACAAAGATGTTGCCTTTTGATTGGGTTTACGATGTCTATGTATTCTTTCATTGTAAGTTTTGCTGATATGTGGAAAATAATCACAATATCCTTGTTTTCGTCATTTTTGGGCTGTAGGCTGAGGGAGTGAAGGGAGGTTGGGCAAGGCAGAGTGAGGGATGCAGAATTAGAGTATTTGGATGCTGCAATGGCGCAGGTTGCTGTTGAATCTGCCGTGAGTGGTGGTGCTTTGATTGGGAGACTGGCGGGGGTCCCAAGGATGAAGAGGAAGACTCCCTCGGAGCTGCGGGTAATGCTTTTGTTCCCCTATTTATATCCCCAATCCATGATTATTCTGTTGTCATTGCAAATGCTAATTGGACTGAACACTATGTGAAATGTGTGTGCCACCATGCATTGTGACCTGTGAAGCTGTACTAAACTACCCCCTCCTTCCCAATATCTTAGGTGTCTAAGCTTTTGCATGCATTCCCATAATTTAAGGCGCACATGCCTTCCTCTCTCATTTAGTTACAGCCATAAGTAACAATCCGTATTGTACTGAAAAGACATCATGGATGCCTCCCTCTTTTCCTTTTCTTAAGTTGTGGATGCCTCTCTGTATGATGGCTGAAGTAAGGATCAACGTGCTATTTTCCTGCTGAAAACAAATACCCCTAACATTATGGGAAGGAGGAAGTACTAATCATGTGAATGAAGTATTAGCTCCAAAAAGTCCCAAACAAGCTCTTAATGCAGGGCCACATTGTAATCTAATAAGCAACAATTTTGTTGCTTGATTTTATAGAGCAAAATGTGCAGCAAATCAACCACATTTTCAGTTTCTCACTTAGATGTGTTCTGGAGAAGTAGAGAGCCATAGGCATGTCCTGTTGTAGCATGTTTCTGTGTTATGTTATGTCTTATTATACATGAATGTTGCAAATATCGCTCTCCTTTAACCCCTTCTAAGCATTGAAATTTATTTCAATGATCAATTTCTGCAGGGAGAACAATATAAGAGGCACACATCTGAAAAGATTGCTGATGATCAGTTATTTGCTTCTGTGCCATTTGATAGGTAAATCTGCAATATTCATATATTGATGTTCTTATTGTGCTTGATCACCAACTTGACACCTATCTCGTGGGTTTAGGCCAAGCAATGGGCTTTGGAATACGGAACAACAAAAAATACCAAAATATATCAACACTCGTGTTACAGAGGTGTTCCCAGTTAAAAAATCCAGAAATGTTGGAAAGGAAAACTGTAAGGTTAGACATCTGAGACATTCATTTTGATGGGCTTAATGATGCTCATTGCTCTGCAATTCTTGACAGTATCATGTTGAGCAATAATTTTGATATAAATCTAATATATTGAGAACAGGATGCTTTACTGAATAATGAGAAGGTTCCCAAATTTGCTGATACTGTAACGACTTCACATTCTGTGTCATCTTCATTCTCACGGTAATTATTTGACTAAAGTCGCTGCATCTTGTTTTACACCATGTTTATTCTCTTATGTGCATTGTTGTATCACAATTCAGCGGTGACTCTGTTAAGTTGGACTCTTCTGTTCCATCACCTGCGGAGGCAGCAAAACCAAGTTTCAGGAAAGCTGAGAAATACAGTGAAAATGCTCTACGGAGTGTATCCGAGCTTCACATCGGTGATGACAAGCAGCCTGCCTCGAACAAATTTGATATGGTAAGGCTCATCTATGTATGTATGTATGTATATGTATATGTATATGTATATGCATATGTATATGTATATATATATATATATTAATTATTGCATGCACTGATCTTTCTTGTGCCTTGTGATAGGAAAAAGTGATGAAAGGGTTTGGAGCTCGTGATGCTTCTGGAGCTTCCAATGCCCCTAATGTACAAGTTGGTGCTCTTCCTTTGAAGTCTTCAGAAGTGTGCCCTTCTAAAATAAAAATTGCAGGAAAAAGAGCTCCTTTGGATCTCACTTTAAAGACTACCCTGCAGTTTGTTTCATCATCTTCTGTGAAATGGTGGGTGTGCATTTGCTTCTCTCTTTCTTGTCTTCCAAACAAGTTTCAGGTCGAAAGTGCATTCTTCCCAAAGAAACCTCATCTGTCTCTTGGTTGAACCAGTGACATATCCTAAATTGGCAGTCGGAAAATTATATATGAAAATTGTTATGTGCCCACCTCAAAGGATGCTTTACAGAACCTGCAAAATTTGCACATGTTTCAGTTTCCCGTGCTCCTAGTGGAAATATGTCTAGTAGAGCACTAGGAAAGAAGAATTCAAAATTACTTGAAAATGAAATTATATTGTCATTCTTATGTTTAGTTCATTTGCCTCAAAGATCCAAGTATCAACTACTCCTGCTAAGAATTCTTCTGTTTAACAGGTGTCACAATTTGAGTATTGCTGGGCCCATCACTCAGAGTTATCGTGGTGGGTCTCAAAATTCACGATGCGCAAGGCCTGGGAGCAACAAGGAATTCTTGTTCTCAAGGGCACTGCAATCATGGGTATATCCGCAATCCCTGTTACCTGCTTCCATCATATCTGTGATGCTCTCATCAAATGCACGAGGAGGTAATCACTGGACTTGAATTATTATTGTATTTAAAGAACAAACATCCCTGTAATTCCCATGGATGTAAGTCCTTACAATTTCCCCCTTCTGGCATGTAGAAAATGAGTTCCTTCTCAAGAGGTATCAGGACTGGGAAGACTCGTTTCAGAATCTTTACTACATGCTCCGCAAGAATCAGTTGAACATCTTTTATGGTATCTTACTCACTCCTCAGGCCTCAATGATTCATTCAATATCTTGATAATCACTTATATGAAAAATCTAACTATTTTATTTTCCATTATGTCCTCATTGTACATGCACAAAAAATGGTATATCTTTGCTAAGAAATGCATTAGCTCATGACAGCTAATGCACAATATGATTTATCTATGTTAAACAGCAAACATTTCTATCTAGTGTAAGATGCATTCCCAGTATTACGATATGAATTTCTTCCTGCCTTACACTTTGTTATTAAAATATGAATGAGAACTTTGAGCACGTAATGCCACATTTTGCTCAAGGCCACCTTTATTTGCCGTTTGATTTCATGTGCCCTGGAGTATTTAATTTAGGTTCTAGACTAGTATTACTTTATCTATGGTTAGTCTCCATCACTGTTCTGAACACTGGTTTTGTTATCTAGTTTATACCGCACAGTTTGTTGCTCTATTCATCCGTGGAAACTGTTCGGAGAAGCAGTCCTGCAATGCCTACTTATCACAATCTACACGTGGCATACGGTCACTACTGCGAAAACATGTAAGCTCTCCATTCTGTTTGTCTCTACGTTGGTTTAATTTCCACATTAAAATAAACTCATATATGCCCGCAAGTTAATATGGCATATTGCTGTCATCGACCAATCATTATTTTCACTATGAACTTACTTGCAATTTGTGTGATACTTTAATCAAGTAGATAAGCTTGTTGGTTATTGAGACTATTCCTTGTGTTTCTTTTAACTTTTGAGAACGTATGGTGTTGTAGTGGTTCTACATTGGAATAAAACATTGTATTTTGTGATGTACTCCTCCTGTTCCACAATGTAGCGCATATAGATTTTTCCAAAAGTCAAGCTTTGCAAACTTTGACTAACTTTGTAGCGAAAAATATCAACACTTAAGAGTACAAATACAATCATTAGATAATCATGAGACATGTTTTCATATTGCATATGTTTGGTATTGTAGATATTGATAATAGGAACTACATTGTGGAATGGAGGGAGTAATAATTGTCTCTTCTGATTGGCCATTTTGCTGAAAGTAACATTGCTTTGGTAGTTTATGTCAATTATATACCCTTATGTCGTACCCTAATAGGCCTATAGGAGTGAGATATAATATTGGTATGTTGGTCTCTAAGTCATCCAATGACCAATGTGCTCAAGACAATTCAAGCTTAGTTTCTTATGAGCTCTGTACTGGTCCAAAATATTTTTCTATTAGGATTATGATTGTAGGGTTTTGTGAATGGATTGTCACAGGGTGTTCGCTTTTCTATGCCTCTTTGCAATGCTGAAGTGGAGCAGGTTACTGACGATGACCTGATGGATTTTTCAAAAATCCAAACACTCAATCTGGGCCAGGTACCGTTTGCTTCTTCAACCTTTCCCTTGTTTGCTAGCCAGGCTGCAGTTATTGACAGTTTGAGCTTTATTTTTCTTGAACTTGCAGACACTTCATATAGATGCTTTATCTGAGGTGGACAACACTACAGAGTCACTCCTTTCGTTTACTGGCAATAAGAGCGTTCATGGCTTATATGATGTCTTGTTGAACTACAAGTAGGGTGCTTAGTCTCTAGTAATCAATCTGCTCCTTTTGACCTGCTAGAGTTTTATGTTGCATAATCTAATTTTGTGAGCTTTCAGGTTCTTTCTGAATTCATTATCTGCCACAGACGTCCCAGTGTTATATTCGCCGGTGCCATTTCAAAATGGCTGCCTCCATATTCCAGAGGTGATTTCATTTCTGTAGACTATTTTGTTTCCATGATAGGGGTTATATGGCCTATTTCTATGCGTGATTGCCTGACTTGAAAATCTGATACCCCGAATACATGCTTTTGCAGGTCATATGCAGGGAGATGAGGAAAGCTGATACTGGCCTGGCCTCCTCTACCGGTTTAGATGAAGAACCTGGACCAGCGTTTGCTCCTCCGCCAGGCAACATGTGTTACAGCATGGAAATAAAGGATGTGGTCATCCCACCATGGGTTGCCTCCGGCATTTGTGCCGCGATGAGCTCAGACACGGATTGCTTTGATTTAACGTAAGTACGATCTTCCCTGGCACCACCTGTTCAAGTCTTTCCACGTGCTAAAAAGGGATTGCTTTTGTTCTTCCAGAATCGGGACGGAGCCCTCCTCCATGGGCCTAAATGCCGCCTTCATCTCCATAGGCGTGGGTGGCCAGTCAAAGACGCCTTCAGAGCCCTCTCCCGAGGGATGCGAGGCCATTGGCATTCCCAGCGCTGTCTTGGTCCGCTCCTTGCACTCTGCCTCGCTCCGGCGCCTCAGTTACAACTGCGGTGAATACCTTGGGCACACAACCGTGTGAGTTGCAATGCCTCAGAGCATACTGCGATGCAAGGCCGGTGCTTCCCTGCAACCGCTTTTGTCGTGCCAGGATCCTGTGTATCCTGCACGCCAGGAAGCCCGGCGATGTTCAGAGAGAAGACGGAAGAACCTTGTTTGAGGCGTCATCCAACGCTTCGTCCTCCGCAGAGCACTCTAGGGAGTGCGTGTGTGGAGGGTTGTACCTTTCGAGCCTGTGTTGTGTACTAATTCACAGGACATGTACCCTTGACTGGTAACTTTAATGGAGTTTCTGGTTATGGAAAACGAAGGGCGAAAACAACAACAAAAGGGATATTTCCTTATTACATGGGTTATATTGAACAGCTTTGTGTTGGGCTGGAGTGATTGGGGTGTTTGGTCAGTCGTTTTGCTTATTGCTTTCTGGCGGGAGAACTGTGCCTTGACAATGACCAGAGAGAAGAGAAACTGTTGCTTCTTTTCTTCTCTGTTGGATTCTGGAAGGTCGCTTGGTCAGGTGTGTCATGTTGCTACTGTGTGATCCTTACCAGAAGATTTGGCGTCCGTTTGGTTAACCAAGAGGATACTGATAGGACATCTCCAACGCTGACTTACAAATCTGCTCTTGCGTCTGTCCTTGGACAGGGAAAGATTAGTCCACGTACATAGATGTGGGAGCTGGCCATCCAACGCTATCCACATACATTTCAAACACTGTTTAAACAAACCAAACGAGCTTCATTCAAACTTGATGATACTCATACAAGGTAGATGAGATCATTTACAGTTTGGACAAATTTTAACTAAAAACTACACCGGACTAAGGTAAGACTATTCTACGATCGGCGTTGGCGGATATTTGTTCCCACGATGGATACCCTAAGATGGTTATCCTAAATTAGTCTACGGTCGCTCGCAACGGATCTTCCTTATCTTCCTCATGTTCGGCACCTCGCTCATACGACCGTCGAGAGTCCCGGAGGTATATGCTTCAGCGGAAAGCGCAAGACTAGCTTTCACTTCCCCATGTTCGGCAGCGCCGCTCATCGGAGCAATATGCTTTAGTCGGAGGGGAAGGGAGTCGGGTTTTTTTTGGGGGGGGGGGGGGGGAGGGGGATCACGGTGGCCTGCAAGTGGTCAAGACACCGACTGTACATGCTGGCGATGCCGTGACAGTGGCCTTCATGGGACCTCAGCGGTGGCGGCCTCTCATGTTCTACCTTTCCTCGATGATGGCGGCATGCACGGACGTGTTGGCCGCTGCCTCATCGTTCTCTGTGAAGCCGACTTCTTTCTTCGCCGGTAGGGTGCGGTTTCGCCAACGTTGGCGACGGATGGCGTGGTCGCAAAGCGCGGGAGGAGCGGTACGACACAGTCTCGTCCACGACAACCATGATGCCCATGCCGCTGTGCTCCTCTGCAAGCTGGCTTGGAGCGGCGAGTTGCTGAACCACGCACCGGCTTGTAATGGCCGCCTTTGCAAGCTGGCCTGCAATGGCCTATAGTGGCGAGGGAGGTGGAACAGAGAGTTGGTTGGCTCATATATGATGAGCTCGGCGGGCCACCTAGCCGGCTAGAACTCATCTTCCCGATGCCATGAAGAATGTGAATAAAATGGTGTAAGGAGGACATGGGGAGCGGAGGTGCAATGCGATTTTTTGCCCGACTTCCGACATCGCTTAAATAGCGGGCGGACCCCGACCACTAGCGAACGAACGTGTGGCCGGAGTAGATTTCTATCATGCCCCAAATGCGAGACAATCCTAAATGGAGGAACGAAGGCCATGCAAAAGTATTGAAGCGCATTTCGAAATGCTTTGCAAGAATAATATCATCACACTACATGTAAGGAATATATGAGTATATGAAGTTGGCTTACGCCAGAAGCTACAACATTCATTATTCAAATACATAACATTCATACAATCATCATCCAGAAGAGCAGGGTCCGACTACGGATGAAATCAAACGAAAAATATGATACCATCAAGCAAATCCCAGGTTGCCGACCAAGGCCTCCCTCTCTACTTGTCGGGGTAAGTCACGTACATCCTTCCACGTTCTTCATCGTACTCCCACTGGAGTGCTGAGGCATCGTCATCGACAAGAACATATGTACCTATACAAATCTTTGAGCCACGGGGACTTAACAATCATATTACCTGGGGTACCGAAACTATCCAAACTTATAGGTGGGATGTGGTTAAGTGATGAGATTGCAGTAGCACTAAGAAATTTAATTGGCTAACTTACGAGTACAAGAGTAAGAAGAGTGTTCTACGTACGACGGTCGTTTTCTAAACATGATCAAGAAGTGATCCCGAACCCCTACTTACGATCAAGCACAATCCCATTGTGTTCTCTTCCCGAACTCCCTCGAAAAGAGACGATCACGGTTACACACATAGTTGATGTGTTTTAATTGGATTTACTTTAATTTTTCTATTACCGGGTATCATAAATTTTCAAAGTTTCCACATAATCATGGGCACGACTTTCAGAAAGATTTAACCCTGCAGGGATGCTCCAACCCATCCATCACAAACTAGCCATAAGCTGCGATGGAAAACCTCAACCGCGGGATAGCCCGTAGTATCCTTGGAATCCCGGTTGATATCCCACAAGTATAGGGGATTGTAACAGTCTTCGAGGGAAGTATTTTACCCAAATTTGTTGATTCGACACAAGGGGAGACAAAGAATATTTATTGGTCTTGGTAGGTGAGTTGTCAATTCAACCACACCAGGTTATCTCTCTATAGCAAAAGTTTTAGTAGCACATCAAAATAGTAGTAGTAATGCTAACAGTAACATCATCTGTTTTATAGTGATTGTAACAGTAATAACATCAACAGTAACTTAGCAAGATTCAGTATATGAAAACTGCAGGCCATGGATTGGTGATGGATAATAATTTAGATGACATCAATCATGTAACAATTACATACTAGAGCGACACAGAACTAGCTCCAATTCATCAATGTAATGTAGGCATGTATTTCGTATATAGTCATACATGCTTATAATAAGAACTTGCCTGACATCTTTTGTCCTACCCTTCCGTGGCAGCGGGGTCCATAAGGAAATCTAAGGGATATTAAGGCCTCCTTTTAGTAGAGAACCGGAACAAAGCATTAACACATGATGAATACATGAACTCCTCAAACTATGACAATCACCTGAAAGAACCCCAATTATTGTCACCCTGGGGTATGCGAATCATGACACGTAATAGGTGCATACAACTTACAAGATAGGATCTAAAACACTCTCATATTCATGAAAACATAATAGGTTCGGATATGAAATCATGGCACTCGGGCCCTATTGACAAGCATTAAGCATAGCAAAGTCATAGCAACATCAATCTCAGAACATAGTGGATACTAGGGATCAAGCACTATCAAAATAAATTGATTAAATGATCAATCTCATTTAGTCCCATCACCGTCTAGCAAGCCTACAAAGGAATTACTCACTCCCGATGGTGAGAATCATGGCGGTGTTGATGAACAAGGGTTTGTGATGACGATGGCGATGAATCGCCCTCAGCCCTCCCGAGGAAGAACATGAGGTGGCGACGGCTCCATCTCATGAAACGTGATGAAAACTTCTCTCTTATTGTTTTTCTCGGGAATTAGGAATTTATACTACTGGAATTAGGATCGGAGGAGCCACGAGGTGGCCCCAAGCCATCAGGGCGTGCAGGGGGGGGTGTTGGCTTGGCACCAACAGGTGGCCCCTATATGGCGGGTCTTTGCTCCATTGTTTTTTATATATTCCAGAAAAAACCCACAAAAGAGTTTTATCCAATTCCAAGAAATTTTATTTCTGCACAAAAACAAGACCATAGAAGTTCTGCTGAAAACAACGTTAGTCCGGGTTAGTTTCATTCAAATTATGCAAATTAGAGTCCAAAACAAGAGAAAAAGTGTTTGGAAAAGTAGATACATTCGAGACCTATAACCGATGCACAACTTCTTAGGCACTCCACCATCAAAAGAATAATTAGCAAGCATGGTTAAAATCTCAGGTTTAGGTATCGTTCTTTTATTAGTGCTAATATCTTTCATGTATTTAGCTTACAGAGGCATTTTAAAAATATGAGTCAAGCGAGTGCGCAAAATGACAGGTCTAATCATTTCAACAATGCGCTCAAAATACTCCTCATCCTTACTCTTAGAAGGCTTACGAGGAAAAGGCATGGGTTTCTAAACCCATGGTTCTCTTTCTTTACCATTTTCCTAGCAACAAAGACTTTCTTATCATAACGTTTATTCTTGGGAGGTGGGTTATCAAGATCTTCAACAGGTTCTATTTCTACCTCATTATCATTATCATTATCATTATTTGGTGGAGCATCATCATGAACATTAACATTATCACTAGGTGGATGTTCACCACCAGATTGTGTTTCAGGATCAGAAATAGAAACATCATTATGACTCTCAGTAGGTTTTTCTATGACAGGTTCACTAGAAGCATGCATAGTCCTATCATTTTTCTTTTTCTTTTTCTGTTTAGATGGACTAGGTGTGTCAGCATTAAGTCTATGAGAATCTTGTTCAATTCTTTTAGGATGACCTTCAGGAAAAAGAGGTTCCTGAGTCATTCTACCTCCTCTAGTCATTACTCTAACAACATGGTCATTCATGTTTTCATTCATTCCAGCAAGCAAATCGTTTTGTGACTTAGCAACTTTGTATAATTGAGTATGAACCATGGAAGCATGTTTACCTAGACCTTTAACATCATTACCAATTCTAAACATCAAGTCACTCAAGCGATCTATCATCATAGCATTATGTTGTAATTGATCCTTGACATAATTATTGAAGTGTTCTTGCTTAACAATATAATTATCAAATTCATCCATGCATTGACTAGGAGTCTTAGTATAAGGTATATCACTGTCATAAAATCTACGAAGAGAATTTTCCTCTACTACCTGTGTCGGGATATTGAGTCCATGTATTTCTTCAACCGATGGTAAATTCTTGACATCTCCAGATTTAATACCTTTTTCCTTCATAGTTCTATTGTCTTCTTGCATATCTTTTGGATTGAGGAATAGAATACCTCTTTTCTTTTGAATAAGTTCCAACGGTGGTTAAGGAAGTGTCCAATCATTATCATTATTTAAAATATTATCCAATAATTATTTCCCTAAAAACACAACCAACACAACTATCTAGGTAGTCCCTAGAAGCATCGGTTAGTTCATTATACAAAATATCAAGTATTTCATTTTTCTTAGGAGGATGATTAGGCAAAGCTCTTAGTAGCTGGAGAAGCCTCCCCCAAGCTTGAGGGAGATTCTCTTCTTCAATTTGTGCAAAGTTAAATATTTCCTATAAAGCAACTTGTTTCTTATGAGCAGGAAAATATTTTTCAGTAAAGTAACAGATCATATCCCGGGGGCTACGCACACAACCAGGAGCAAGAGAAAGTAAAAAAGCTTAATGATACAATAATAACACATCTTTTCGTCATGAGCAAACAAAGTGACAATATCATTTAATTTAGTGAGGTGTGCCACAACAGTTTCAATTTCATAACCATGGAAAGGATCAAATTCTACTATAGTGATTAATTCAGGATCGACAGAGAATTCATAACCCTTATCAGTAACACATATAGGAGAAGTAGCAAATTTAGGATCATGTTTCATTTTCTCCATCATATATTTTCCTTTCAGTTTGCATAGTAGTTTCTTCAAATCATCTCTATCATTACAAGTAATGAAGTCTCTAGCTATCTCCCCATCCATAACATAACCCTCAGGTACAACAAGCATTTCATATCTATTAGGAGAGCTAGGTGTAATAAGTGAATCAAAGTGTTCATTAATTTCAACATTCTCAAGTTCTCTAGCTTTAGTAATATGAGCATCAAGTAATTCATTTAGTGGCACAATTTCAATTTCATCGAGCATAGCAGTAGTATCATCATTAATTACAGTAGTGTCATCATTAATTAGAGAAGTAGCATCATCAAGTACTTGATACATATCATAACGAGTAGCAATTGTTGGTGTCATAAGCTGATTCAAAACAGTAGGTGAATCAAAAGCAGAGCAAGATGGCAGTTCCTTGTCTCCCCTCGTCTTAGAGGGTACAATCTTGGTTCTAGTATCTTTCAGATTCTTCATAGTGACCATTGGTTAATCTTGGTGAACACAATAAATAGAGCTATGCTCCCTGACAACGGCGTCAGAAAATAGTCTTGATACCCCACAAGTATAGGGGGTTGTAACCGTCCTTAAGGGACATATTTTACCCAAATTTTTTGATTCGACATAGGGGTATCCAAATAATATTTATTGGTCTTGAAAGTTGAGTTGTAAATTCAACCACACTAGGTTATCTCTCTGTAGCAAAATTTTTAGTAGCACAACAAATTAGTAGTAGTAAGGGTAACGGTAACAACAGTTTATAGTAATTGTAATAGTAATAGCAATAATAGTAACTTAGCAAGATTCAGTATATGAAAAGCATAGGCCATGGATCGGTGATGGATAATGATTTAGATGACATCAATCATGTAACAATTACATACTAGAGTGTGATACGTCTCCAACGTACCGATAATTTATGAAGTATTCATGCCATATTTACCTATGTTTTTACTATGTTTTTATGATTTATTAGGACTAACATATTAATAGTTGCAAAAGTGCACAAGTTCTTGTTTCACACTTTGATGTGTAGGAATTAATTGGGAATTGTCAAAAAACGCAAAAGGAGCCTTGTTGAAGGAGGACTCTGACTTTCCTGAAATCTGTCCACGAACAATTTTTAGAGATCGTCAGTTTCACCCCCGATTACGGCGTCAAATGGAAAAGGTTCAAACTAGGAAAGTGTGGGGAATTTTATGGCATTGATTCTGGACTCCAAATTTGTCCAAAACGGAGTTAGCATACAATCTCTAGACCCGTTTTACTGGAGGCAAATATCTGATTACAAGATTACGGAAATTGATGACGTGATTGAGTCCAACTCTTATCATATCTGATGTATTCAGCCAAGCCACGACTTTGGGGACTCATGAGGGCTGTAAGGGGTCCCTAGGAATGTTCTAGAGGTGCCCAAGAGCCATTGGATCAAGGTTCCATCCATCGAAGGGCCATAGAGACCACAGAGGCACATATAAGGAGAGAAAAACCTTAATTTCAGGAGGGCAACCAAAAGCCACGAATTTGCCTCTCCCTTGGCAGCCACCAAGAAGGGGAGAGGGTCCTCCATTGCAGCACCAAGACCAAGGAAGAACGTGTTAGAAATATGCCCTAGAGGCAATAATAAATTAGTTATTATCATATTTCCTTGTTCATGATAATCATTTATTATCCATGCTATAATTGTATTGATCGGAGACTTAGATGCATGTGTGGATACATAGACAAAACCATGTCCCTAGTATGTCTCTAATAGACAGCTCGTTGATCAAAGATGGTTAAGGTTTCCTAGACATGGACATGAGATGTTATTTGATAACGGGATCACATCATTAGGAGAATGGTGTGATGGACAAGACCCAAACTACAAACGTAGCATATGATCGTGTCAGTTTATTGCTACTGTTTTTTGCATGTCAAGTATATGTTCCTATGACCATGAGATCATGCAACTCACTGACACCGGAGGATTGCCTTGTGTGTATCAAACGTCGCAACGTAACTGGGTGACTATAAAGGTACTCTACAGGTATCTTTGAGGGTGTCTGTTGAGTTGGCATGGATCAAGACTGGGATTTGTTACTCCGTGTGACGGAGAGGTATCTCACGGCCCACTCGGTAATACAACATCACAACAAGCCTTGCAAGCAATGTGACTAAGTGTTAGTCACGGGATCTTGTATTACGGAACAAGTAAAAAGACTTGCCGGTAACAAGGTTGAACTAGGTATGGAGATACCGACGATCAAATCTCGGGCAAGTAACATAACGAAGAACAAAGGGAACATCTTACGGGATTAATTGAATCCTTGACATAGAGGTTCGACCGATAAAGATCTTCGTAGAATATGTAGGAACTAATATGGGCATCCAGGTACCGCTATTGGTCATTGACCGTAGAGGTGTCTCGGTCATGTCTACATAGTTCTCGAACCCGCAGGGTCTGCACATTTAAGGTTTGGTGACGTTTCAGTAGTATAGAGTTATGTATGGTGGTGAACGAAGGTTGTTCGGAGTCCTGGATGAGATCCCGGACGTCATGAGGAGCTCCGAAATGGTCCAGAGGTAAAGATTGATATATAGGAAGTCCTGTTTTGGTCGCCGGAAAAGTTTCGGGCTAATCGATAATGTACCGGGAGTGCCGGTAGTGTACCGGGAGACCACCGGAGGGGTATTTCGACCCAAGAGGCTTCATGGGCTGTGGGAGAATAATTACCAGCCCTTAGTGGGCTGGTGGAAGTCCCACATAAAGCCCATGCGGCTAGGGAGAAAAAACCCAAAGAGAAAAAGTGGAAAAAGGCAAAAATAGGGTGAATCCTAGTCCTACTAGGATTGGAGGTGGATTCCACCTCTTCCACCTGGTTCGGCCGACTCCTAGAGGCTTGGCCCTTGGGCCAAGCCTCCTCCTCTCTCCCTCTTATATATACTGGAGGTTTTAGGGTTTTTGCACAGAATTTTTAGCCACGTGCTGCCCGTTCCTCCAGTGCATAGTATCTCCTCTAGATCGGTTTTCTGCAGCGCTTAGGCGAAACCCTGCCGGAATAGCTCCACCACCATCGCCGGAGCGCCGTCACGCTGCCGAAGAACTCTTCTTCCTCTCTGCTCCCTCTTGCTGGATCAAGACGGCGGAGATCATCATCAAGCTGTACGTGTGCTGAACGCGGAGGTGTCGTCCGTTCGGCGCTAGATCGGAAGGACCGTGATGAGTTCGCGGGACGGATCGTGATGAGTTCACGAGACGGATCGTGATGAGTTCGCGGGACGGATCGTGATGATTTCGTGGGATGGTTCGTGATGAGTTCGCGGGACGGATCGTGATTGGATCGCGAGACGGATCATGATGAGATCGTGGGACGCTCGGCGATTTGGATTGCGAAGACGTTCGACTACACCAACCGCGTTTCTTAACATTTCCCGCTTAGCGATCTACAAGGGTACGTAGATCTACTCTCCCTCTCATAGATGCTCATCACCATGGATAGATCTGCGTGTGCGTAGGAATTTTTTTGTTTCCCATGCAACGTTCCCCAACAGAACGGGGGGGTCAAGGGGCCGCCACCGCCCGTCGTCGCTGCCGTGGCCGCCATCACCTCCATCTCTTTGGGGCTATGCCTCTCCATCAACGACTCTCTCTTTCGCACCATGATAAGGTGTGAGTAATCCATGTCGGGCTGAGGGTTTGTACCGGTAGCTATGTGTCTAATCTCTCTCTCTCTCTCTCTCTCTCTTAAGATGGCATGATCTTGATGTATCACGAGCTTTATTAATATAGTTAGATCATATGGTGTTTCCTCCTCTCTATCTTGTTGTGATGAATTGAGTTTTCCCATTGAGATTTTGTTATTATCGTATTGAATACTTTTATGGATTTGAGAGCACTTGATGTATGTCTTGCATGCAGATACCCGTAGTGACATTGGGGTATTCAAGTGATTCACTTGATATATGTTATGGCATCAATTTGCGGATTCCGGTGACCTTTTGAATCTATGCATAGGGGTTGATTGCACGTTTTCATATCATGTTCTTCGATATAAATCTTGGGGCACACTTTGAGGTTCTTTGTGTTGGATTGTGTCGGTATCAAAACCGGCGGATATCGGGTAGGGGGTCCCGAACTGTGAGGCTTGGATCGAAGATAATAGGAAACGAAGGGACACATGTTTACCCACGTTCGGGACCTCCGATGGAGGTAATACCCTACGCCCTTCTTGATCATATTGATGGTGTATGGGAATAGAGAGTTGATCTACCTCGAGATCGTATGTCTAACCCTAGATGAGTTATCTTGCCTCTATGCCCTAAACCCCTCGGCTTATATAGATGCTGAGGAGGCCTAGGGTTTACACATGGTCGGTTACATGCCGAAGAGATAAACATGCCTATTACTATATCAAACGTGGAGCGCAAGATGTTTTCCTCGAAGCTTCCATCCTAGAAACTGAGCCTTCAAACCATCCAGTGTTCGGTGAGTAGCCCATATAGTCTGGCCCGTAGACAACAGGTTGGATATCTGAGGACCCCCTAATCCAGGACTCCCTCAGTAGCCCCCGAACTTGCCTCCAATGCCAAGGGTCTTCAACACCAATTACTTCGCGAACAGAGTCTTCGGCTTGCGAGGTGAGTTCCTTTCTGTTGAACCATAGTTTGGCCTCTGATGATAAGTAGTTTTCCGCATAGTGACACGTCCGAATCCTGTGAGATAAGTTGGTTTTGAAGGACAAGCGTCAGGGAAAATTGATAATGTTCCCTGACGATCTCTCTAATGAAAGGTCGCACTCCACCACGACCGATAGGCCAGTTACAGGCACTCGATGCGCGGTTCGAGGCTATTCCATCCACACGATCTATCAACGTGTCGATTGTGTCCCGTTTTATACGGGTATACTTAATCATGCGCCCGCAATGGATCACACGTCTTGAGAAGTGGAGGGATTCATGGCGCGGCAAGGGGAGCCCAAATCGACAGACTTCATAAAAGGGGAAAGAAAACCCTGAAGGCTCCTCATGCTCTCCATTCGACTTCTTCGCCTCCTATTCCCCTACGCCTCTAGAGCACAGATCTAGGTTTCTCCACCCCTGCTTCCGAGCTCAACAATGGCGGGCTCCAACGACCAGTGGGAAATCTCCACGGTCAGCAACCAGGACAAAACCGACCTCAAGAAGGCCGGTTATCTTCCCATCGACATCCCTCATCGCGCGGCGGAGAAGGGACAAAAATCCCCACCCCAAGCCAGGCAAGCGGGTGTGTTCATCCCCCACTTCATCAAGGGGTTGAGCTTTCCGCTCCACCCCTTCGTCAGGGGTTTAATGTTCTTTTATGGCCTCGATTTCCACGACCTCCTGCCGAACTCCATCATGCAACTCTCCGCCTTTATCCTCTTCTGCGAGGCATTCCTGCACATCGAGCCGCACTTCGGGCTCTGGCTCCAGGTTTTCAACATCAAATCAAAGTGTGTCGGCGGCAAGCATGCCGACTGCAGTGGTGCCATCATCGACAAACTTATGCGCGTAGAGTGGCCGACGGGCACCCTCATTGACACCATCAAGGGGTGGCATAAAGAGCGGTTCTACATCACCGAACCATAGGAACAAGGTCTGCTCCCCGCCGCCGCATTTAGATCTGGTCCTCCGACCAGACTAGCCTCATGGATCAAAAAGGGGCTTGTCTGGGGGTCGAGCAAGGAGGTGGCCGATCTACAAAAGCGGATCCGCTCCTTGGTCGAGAACGACACCGAGCTGGCCGATGTGGTCCAGGTAATGTTCCGAAGATGCATCCTCCCCTGCCAACACAGAGACACTCCCTTGTGGGCTCGGAAACTCGACGCCGAGCCCATAGTATGGAAACTCTTCCTCACTATGCGGGAGAGGCTATGAAAGGCATTCTTCAAATCAATGAAGAGCTGGCCAGCGGAGGAGGAGGACAAGGGCCTACACGCCGCCAAGCCGGACTCCAAGGTATGACTCGTCCTAGCCTGATTGGCTCTATTCATAGAAGGTCCATAACCCTGTGTCCGATATGTTTATACAGAGATGGCTTAAGAAAGCCATCAACATCAGCAGTCCGGTTCCTCAGCCCGAAGACGAGAGGATCGGGTTGTTAGCCAAAATGCTCGTGGAGAATCCCTACGAGGCTCCCACAAAGAAGGAGAAGAAGAAGAAACCAAGTCAGGCTGGCCTTCGCATCAAGGATCAGCCTGATGCTGCTTCCGAAAACACGCCCGCCTCCTCGAATCAGGAGGAGGCCGAAGAGTAGGAAGAAGAGGAGGAGGAGGAGGTTGAGAGCGAGGAGGGAGACGACCTCCCTCGCCCCAAGAAGATAGTGGCGAATTTGGACGCCTCGGGGCAGGTAGCTCCTACCCCGAAGAGGGCACGACAAGTGCGGATGATCTTGTCCGACGACAGCTCGGACTCGAGCTCCGCGTCCGAAGATGCCGAGGAGGTTCCCCTAAGGAGCCTCAGGGTCAAGCCCCCTCCATCCAGGTTAGGATCCGAAGACCCTCCTTCATATAACCAGTAAATTCAGAGTTTGATGACATGCAGGCTATTGGTCCTATAGCCCCCCGAGCGTCTTTCCCATTGAGGTGGTGTCGGATGGGGAGACCCCGCCCGCCGAACTAGCGGAGAGCGGGGATGCCTCGCACCCTCCCACTCCACGCGCTACGAAGGATGCTGTGGAGGTGTCGTCCCAGCCTACTCCAATGGAGGCGGACGCAGGGGTTGAGGGAGATATACCCGTGGCCGAGGCTAACGCTTCGGTCATTGAAGACCAGGGGACAATCCCCCGTCCGGACACCGAGGAGGCCGGGCAGACGGGCCATCAGTTCCCTGCAAGGACATTTCTGGAGCGCACTATGCCTCTGGAAGCACTGGTCCAATCCCCGGTGGGTGATCGGGAAGTCCGATCATCCCCGACACCGCCGACCACCGGGTGGTCGGCCATGGGGGAGGCTCTATCAAGCACCTTCATCCTAGAGGAGCACTGAAGCCTTATGGGTGCGGTACTATAGAGCGTCCAATCCGTTGATAACGTACCAAAGGAGGCCTTCAAAGGTCTCCTTGTGGGCTTTCAAGTAAGTCACCCGGAATTTTGCTAAGTATTTTTATTTATCCGTACTGTAGATAGGGCAGCCCCGAGCCCTAGGTGAGATGAACAAGCTCACCTAGGGGTCATAACTTCAAATTCGGGAATTGAGTGCCGAGGTGATGTATGAATTGTATAATGTAGGCTTCATCATCAGCGACAGCCGAAAATGGTGCCGAGCTAGACAAGCTACATCGGAAGCTCAAGCGCTCCATGGATGAGGTGGAATCCCTCAACAAGAGGTTCGATGAGGCGCAGGGTAAGTCTGAACTACATTTGGATGCTTTCTCCCGAATATTGTCAATGCAGATTCCTAATGAAGTTGCATCGTGATGTAGCCTCGTTGAAAGAGATTGAAAAACTCAAGGCCGAGCTTCAACGTGCCAAAGATGAAGCGGTCGTGGAGAAGGCAGCGGCCAAGGAAGCGGCCACCGCACTCTCCGCCCTATGAGCCACCAGTGATAAGCACCAGGCTCGTGTGGCGGAAATACAGGATGAGCTTAAGGACGCCAACAACAAATGCGAGTCCTTGGAGCAAAAGAATATGACGCTTGACCAAACTATCCACCATGAAGTCCGATTTCCAGAAGGAGCGGGTGGCCAGGCGGTTCTTGGAGGAACAAGTTCGCCAAGCCAAGGAGATAGCCGATGGTAAGCCGTACTCCCTAAAGTGTGTGTTCGGAGAGAGCAAATTTGAATTGCTGACCCGAGTGTGGCGATCCTCAGGCGCGACCGCCGATCTCCAAAAGAGCGTGGCGGACGCTAATCACCTGCTTGCCTCGCAGGGAGAGGAAGACGAAACACGGATATTCTGGGCATAATTCGGAGCCCCCAAGCGTCCTCCTCTTCTGGTGGAGCAGCTGAAACAGCTGATGGAGATGCACCGGATGGCGGAGCCGGCCATCAAGGACCTTTGCATCCGCCTATGGCCCGGCGAGCCACTCCCAAGCAGCTACTTCGGCCTGGTGCAATGGCTGATTGAGGCAACGCCCCGCCTCTACGCCGTCAAGCGTTCCTCCTACATCGAAGGAGTCCGGATGGCCCTTGCCAAGGACAAAGTGCACTGGCCAGGGATCAATCCGATGAAGGTCGCCACCGATCCACCGCCGCCTGGAAAGGAGCATCGATGCCCCGAGCTTTACTTCGAAGGAGTGATGGAGAGTGCGCGGGTGATCGCGTCGCAGTGTTCATGCTTGTAATGTGTCAGAAGACTTGTTTATAACGTTCAATGATATTAGTATCCGCTCTTATATTGGTTTTGCATTCCTTTATAACTCATGTATGGTTGTTTGATACTGAAAGATGCGAGTTGTCGGCTTCAGCCCCCATGTAGATACTATATGGGGTGTCTATGCCAATGCACCGTGTTCCTTAGTCAAATTATAGGAACCCGAAGGTGATTTAGTGCGGCAGACTAGGCAATCGGACTATCATGCTTTATTTCTTTCACTTAACCAAAGGGGCGCGAAAAGGACTGCGGGAAGCGTACGATTAGCCACCGGAGTTTTTGCGATGTTCGGACGAGCCGAGGCCGAAGCCGACATCATAGTGTTTGCACAAAGGGCAAATTCCTCGTATAACCGCTTACGAAGGTCAAAGTGTAATACTTCTAACTTGGGGTTCACATATCAGGTCGCGCATACTATGACAGTCCGTTTTTGGCTTTCTCCCCTGAAGTGCTTGACCGGACTATCCGGAAGCACAATTGTAGGGGTGCTCCCTTTGCCCTTTAGCCGAACGAGCGGAACATAAAGGGGCAAGCACAAGAGCCGGGCAACCCAACTTAATGACCAAAGATATAGTTCGGAACCGATGCATATAAAGCGAATGCCAAGACGCCAAACACACAATGGTTAAGGCAATTTGTGTTTGAAATTGAGCCCTTGGTCTATTAGCCGGTGACCTTGAGTCATATCGAACATGTTCACGAGAAGAGGGAGGGAAAAAAGTATATGCCGAAAGCAGGACAAATAAGGCGTACGTGCGCCATGCAATTTAGCATTTCCTCAACAACTCTTATAACTTGGATTGCCGAAGCAGCTGTTCACAAGTATGTGATAGGAAATAAAGTCCTACAGGAGCTGTTGTACTAGGGGTCTTCAATTGGTGACCAGCCGCCTTTGATATGCCCTGTTGCTAGTTGACTCCTGCTTTGGATGTACCTTGATGGGTGTTGGTGCGGGCAGACTTTGGGAACAAAATCTTGAAAGGGCACTGTGTTAAAGGTGAGCTTTACGCCATGGGCAGGCTCTTTTAGGAGCGCCTGTAGTTTGTCCGAAGACGTGTTGATGGTAACAGTTCGGAACAACCGAACGCTTATCGTAGGTTCCCCACCGCGACCCATGGAATCTTAAGTGCAAAGTTGTGCATCCTCGGCACATACTTTGCCGGTCCTGAGGTTGTGCGGTGGGGGGAGAGTCCCTATTGAGGGGAGGAAGGATGGTCGGAGTGTTCGGCCTGAATCCAAACTCGCTTCCCAGCCTTCCATGCCTTTACGGCGAATGCCAAAGCTTGTCGGTTGTCTTTGTAGCTGAATTCGGCCGCCAGTGCCAGTGAATGTTCCTCCGTTCTAAGGGACCGCTCTGTATTGCCGTTGACAGTGATGACCCCCTTGGGGCCCATCATCTTGAGTTTGAGGTATGCGTAATGCGGGACCGCGTTGAACCGAGCAAACGCCGTCCGGTCGAGCAGCGAGTGATAGCCGCTGCGAAAGGGCACAATGTCGAAGACCAAGTCCTCGCTGCAGAAGTTATCGGGTGAGCCAAAAACTACCTCCAGGGTTACAGAGCCTGTACATCGGGCCTCCACACCTGGGATCACTCCCTTGAAGGTAGTACTGCTGGGTTTGATCCTTGATGGATCTATACCCATCTTCTTCACCATGTCTGAGTAAAATCAGATTGAGGCTACTTCCTCCGTCCATTAGGACTTTAGTGAGGTGATACCCATCTATAATGGGATCTAGGACGAGGGCAGCCGATCCCACATGTCGGATACTGGTCGGATGGTCGTGCCGGTCGAAGGTGATCGGGTACGCTAACCATGGGTTATACTTTGGAGCTACAGGCTCCATGGCATAGACCTCCCGAAGGGCTCACTTTCTCTCTTTCTTAGGTATGTGGGTGGCGTATATCATATTCACCGTTTTGACTTTAGGAGGGAATTTCTTCTGACCACCACTATTGGACCCCGAGGCTCTTCTTCGTCCTCGCTGCGCGAGCTCTTGCCCTGGTCTTCGGGTTGTATTTTGCCGGCCTGTTTAAACACCCAATAATTGCGGTGTGTGTGATTTGGCTGGCTTCTCCGAAGTTCCATGAATTTGGCAAGTCTTGTCCGTGATCTTCTCGAGCTGAGTGGGTCCGTCACGATTGCCTTTAGGGGCCTCTTCCGCTGCTCGGGTCGGGAGTTGCGGAATCCGGCATTAACCGCCGTGTCATTGGCGTTGTTGTTGTTGTGCTGGTGTTTGTTCTTATTGCACTTCGGCTTTGAGTTGCCATCCCGGGCTTCAGGTGCCATAGGATCTTCAGAATTGTGGCTCCGTCTTGCTAGCCAGTTATCTTTGCCCACACAGAAGTGGGTCATGAGGGAGGTAAGGGCAGACATAGTCCAAGGCTTGTCCTGGCCTAGCTGGCGGGCCAGCCATTCATCCCGGATATTGTGCCGGAAGGAGGCAATGGCCTCGGCATCCGGACAATCGACAATTTGGTTCTTCTTAGTTAAGAACCGATTCTAGAACTGTGGGGCAAACTCGCCGGGCTTCTGGACAACGTTACTGAGGTCGGAAGAGTCCGGCGGGCGGACATAAGTCCCCTGGAAGTTAGAGCGAAACACATCTTCAAAGTCTTCCCAGCATCCTATGGAGTTTTCGGGGAGGTTGTTTAACTAGTGCCGAGCTGGCCCCTTAAGCTTAAGAGGTAAGTATTTAATGGCATGGAGATCATCTCCTCGTGCCATATGGATATGGAGGAGGAAGTCCTCGATCCATACAGTTGGGTCAGTGGTCCCGTCATACTGTTCTATATTTACAGGGTTAAACCCTTTGGGGAACTGATGCCACATTACTTCATCTGTGAAGCACAGTGGGTGAGCGGCACCTCTGACCCGAGATATGTCCCGCCTGTACTCGGCGTTTGTATGAGGTTGGTTGCGGTCCCGGCCTCTATTATTTTGGTCAAACCATGGTCTATATTCTCCCCGTCTATCCGGTGAGTAATCTCTGGATCCGTAGATGGATCTTGTATGACCTGCTGTGTGATTTAAGTCGTCGTGCAGGTCGAACCGGTAATTGGGCTTGAATGGCTCCTTACCCTGTCTTCGAGGCATCGCCGGTATATAACCGGTATCTTTAGCCGCTCTGTCACGCCCACGAGGAGGGCGGTCCTGCTCGTCATAAGTGGTATGATGCGGAGACGGAGTATCAGTGAGCTCATCGTCGAATTGTGGCAACAGCCTCCTCTGAGGGTAGCTTTTGGGCTGGTTTGATAGACCAGTGCCATATACTTCCTTGGATGAGAGGACTTTCATCCATCGATTAGTGAGGTTGGCCTGTTCGGCTTTGAGTTGCCGCTCTTTGGCCTTCAGGCTATGAGCCGTTGCCATGAGCCGCTGCCTGACTTCTTCCTGATCCTCGAGGTTATCAGGGATGTACAAGTCATCGGTTTCTGGTAGATCTTCCTCCTCGACGGGGGGAAGGTAATCATAGCCTTCGGGGTTCTTGACGGTGTCGGGGTTGTTTTGATCCGTAGGTTCGTCCGGACCCTCAAACGGGTGTTCGGGCACATCAGGATGATCGTGATCGGCAGGGGCGTTGCCATCCCTACTGCTGATAACCGTTCTTCTTCCCTTTTTGCTTTTGGACCGCTTATGCAATTTCCGGCGCCTTGATGGCACGTCGCTCGATTTGTCGCCATCGCTGTGAGGTGTGTTGTCGCCATTCATGATGGGAGTATCCACCATGTAGACGTCATATGTAGAAGTGGCGGTCCAATTCATGGTGTTAACGGGGGTGGGAGCACGGTCCTCCTCATCCATGTATTCTGCCTCCTTGGAGGCAAATCTAGCACGTCGGTTAAGTCTTTGACGGTGGCTATCAAGTGGGTGGTGGGTGGGTCAAAAAATCTGTCCCTTCCCAAACTGTCACTGGGCCGGGCATAGATGAGGGCTGGATCTTCGGTGATCTTCATCGACAAGAGTTGCTCCAAAGCCTCATCGACCGCTGAGGGACCGATCTTTGCCTGGTTAAATCCACGAGGTTTCGGAATCTAACTTCGTGGTTGGGGGCGAAGTTCTCCACACGACCTAGATGGACGGTGGAATCAACATGTAGCACAATGCTGCCGAAGGTGAAGATCTGCCTGGGGACAAAAATGTCCATGTTGCAGACCTCCTCGTTGATGACCAAGCGAGGCGTCGATTCCATCTCACTCATAAAGGAACTCTCAATGAAAGCACCAATGTCGGTGTCAAAACCGGAGGATCCCGGGTAGGGGGTCCCGAACTGTGAGGCTTGGATCGACTGTAATAAGAGACGAAGGGGACACAAGTTTACCCAGGTTCGGGCCCTCCAATGGAGGTAATACCCTACATCCTGCTTGATTGTATTGATGGTGTATGGGAATACAGAGTTGATCTACCTCGAGATCGTATGTCTAACCCTAGATGAGTTATCCTGCCTCTGTACCCTAAAGCCCTCTAGCTTATATTGATGCGAAGGAGGCCTATGGTTTACACATGGTCGGTTACACGCCGAAGAGATAACCATGCCTATTACTACATCAAACATGGAGCGCAAACCGTGTTCCTTGAAGCTTCCATCCTAGAAACTAGGCCTTCAAACCATCCAGTGTTCGGTGAGTAGCCCATATAGTCCGGCCCGTAGACAACGGGTTGGATATCCGAGGACCCCCTAATCCAGGACTCCCTCATATTGAGTATTATGAATCTGATTTTTTGATGCGTACCGTATAATTAACTCGTGGATATTTGTGGTGACATTGGAGTATCTAGGTGACATTAGAGTTGGTTGATGCCTATGATATGGTGTTATTTTAGTACGAACTCTTAGATAGATCGACCAGATTGATAACTTGGTGTTATTTTAGTACGAACTCTTGGATAGATCAATCGGAAAGGATAACTTTAAGGTGGTTTCGAACCCTGCGAACAATTTTTTCTTATGTTCTTTGCTAGATAAGAACTCTAGAGTGATTCTTCATTACACGTCAAGGGATGGTTATGTGATCCAATTATATTAGCATTGTTGAGATATTGCACTAGGGAAAGTACGAACCCTAGGCCTCATTTCCAAGCATTTATACAACGTTTTGCTCGTTGTATTACACTTGATACCTTGCTGTTTTTATATTTTCAGATTACAAAAACCTATATCTATCATCCATATTGCACTTGTATCACCATCTCTTTGCCAAACTAGTGCACATATAGAATTTGCCATTGGTTGGGTGTGTTGGGGATACAAGAGATTTTTTGTATTTGATTGCAGGGTTGTTTGAGAGAGACCATCTTCATCCTACACCTCCCACGGATTGATAAACCTTAGGTCATCCACTTGAGGGAAATTTGCTACCGTCCTACAAAACTCTATGCTTGGAGGCCCAACACGAGTCTACAAGAACAAGTTGTGTAGTAGACATCATAGTGACACAGAACTAGGTCCAATTCATCAATGTAATGTAGGCATGTACTCTGTATATAGTCATACATGCTTATAATAAGAACTTGCATGACATCTGTTGTCCTACCCTCCTGTGACAATGGGGTCCATAAGGAAATCTAAGGGATATTAAGGCCTCCTTTTAATAGAGAACCAGAACAAAGTATTAACACATGGTGAATACATGAACTCCTCAAACTACAACAATCACTGGAAAGAATCCCAATTATTGTCACCTTGGGGTATGCGGATCATGACATGTAATAGGTGCATACAACTTGCAATATAGGTGAAAGGACGTGGATGTCACCTAGAGGGGGGGGGGGAGTGAATATGCGCTTTAAAATAATTACCGTTTAGGCTTGAACAAATGCGGAATAAAACTAGCATTTAATTAGTCAAGCCCAAACCGAGAACAACTAGGCTCACCTATGAGCACCAACAACTTATGGTAGGTAAGATAAACAACTAAGTGATAGCAAGATATATAAAAAGAAATAATATGGCTATCACAAAGTAAGTTGCATAAGTAAATGGCTCACGAAAGAGATAACCGAGGCACGAGGAGACGATGATGTATCCCGAAGTTCACACCCTTGTAGATGCTAATCTCCGTTTGGAGCGGTGTGGAGGCACAATGCTCCCCAATAAGACACTAGGGCCACCATAATCTCCTCATGCCCTCGCACAATGCAAGATGCCGTGATTCCACTAAGGGACCCTTGAGGGTGGTCATCAAACCCGTAGAAACAAGGTTGGTGCAATCTCCACAACTTAATTGGAGGCTCCCAACAACACCACGAAGCTTCACCACAATGGCTTGTGGCTCCGCGGAGACCTCAAATGCTCGGGGCAATCTTCACAACCTAATTGGAGACCCCGACTCTGTCCCGGAGCCTTACACCACAATGATTGAGCTCCGAGGCACCACCAACCGTCTAGGGCGCCAAAGCACCCAAGAGGAACAAGCTCTAGGGTACCAAGCACCCAAGAGTCATAAGCCTCCCAACTTTTCACTTCTACGCATCACCGTGGATAACTAAAACCGATGCAACTAATGCAATGACAAGAACACACAAAGTGGTTAAGTCCCTCACACTCAAATTCCACCACAACAACAAAAGCTATGGAGGAATATGAGAGGAAGAACAAGTAGCTCACAAAGAACTCCAAGATCTAGATCCAAAGGGTTCCCATCACATAGAGGAGAAAGTGATTGGTGGAAATGTGGATCTAGATCTCCTCTCTCTTTCCCGTCAAGAACTAGCAAGAATCAATGGAGGGATTGGGAGTTAGCAAGATCGAAGAAAGTCAACAAGGGAGGGGGGGGGGACACGAGCTCAAGAGATGGGGAAACATTGGGGAAGAAGACCCCCTTAAATAGGTTCCCCTAAATCCAACCGTTATGTGCACATGTCGTGCACAAGCGGTACTACCGCTCAACACGGTAGTTTCAGGAAAAGCGTGCAAAAAACGACAGAAACCTCGAGGCGATAGTGTCGCTGGAGAGGTACTACCGGCCTACCCAGCGGTACTATCGCTGGGGATTTAGTAAGACTCCAGTACCCCAAAATAAGCGGTAGTAGCAGCAATACTCAGGAGCGGTAGTACTGCGCAGGCGGTTCTACCCCCCTACTACTGCTCAAGAACCGCCCAGAAAACTAACCTATCTAGAGAGCAAAGTATAAGCGGAAGTAGCAGCGGTAGTACATAGCGGAAGTACCACCCAGGTGGTACTACCATGGTATTGAGGGGTACTACCGCCTGATCAGAGAAAAACTGCTCTCGCACTAAAACTGCCATAACTTCCGCACACGATCTCCGAATTGAGCAAACTTAAGCTTGTTGGACATTAGACAACAAGTACTATCCAAACAGAGACAGAGATGTGAAACCTCTATATTCTTTGTTATCTTAAGAAGAGGCAGTATAAAAATGCCAATGATATAGAGATGTGAAACCTCTATGAATGAAGAACCGACAACAAGTCCAACTGTGAAAACATCATAGAAGATGCATATGGACTCCGTTTTTGATGAATTTGAGCTTGTCATGAAGCTGACCATAATCTCAAGAACCCACATAGAGAAAATCCAACAAAGAACCAAGAAATATGATGATGCCAAGCATGCAATGGTTTGAGCTTTGAACGAACGATACGATCAAGCTACTCACTTGAGAGCCCCCCTTGATAGTACGACTATTGATCCTATAACCCGGTCTCCCAACTAACACATTGAGACAAAATATAAAACCTATAAAGGACAAACCTTTGCCTTGCTTATAGACCACTTGAGCTAGATGATGACAATCTTGTCCTCCTCAAGATGGACGACCTTTCTTGATTGCGCTGGCTTGCTGAAGACTAGTAGATTGATCCCCCATACTCCAATATGGGTGAGCCTCTCTTAGACACATCTTCAAAAGTCCATTGTCACCACAATGGACGGCAAGCTTCAAGCATGATCTCTTCGTGATGCTTCACTTGAACTTGCACACCGCAACCTTGATGACGATCACCACTTGATGTCATCTTCCATGGGTTGTATGAGATCTTCCTCTTGATGCAAGCCCATGGAGATACACCTAACCCCACAAAGAACACTCATGTAGAAAATGGGTTAGTACACAAAGTGTAATGGACAATGCTTACCATACCATGGGATGACTTGATCCCTCTCGATACATCTTGTACGCTTTGTGTGTTGATCAACTTGATTCATTTTTTGACTTAGTCTTGATCAACCTTCTATCGTATCTTCTCTCTTCATAAAGATGATGTCTTGAAGGTACACACGAATGCTCACACAATCTTCTTATTCAAGACATGCTTGCAGTAAGATCAACTCTCACATGACCAATATTTTAATAAATTCTTGAATACCACCTTGGTCATCATATAAACTCCTTGGAACCAACAGATGGACTTCAGGAAGTGCCTATGGACAAATCCTTCGAATATAACTCAAGGCAACCATTAGTCCATAGGGATTGTCAACAATTACCAAAACAATATATGGAGAAATATTATCTAACAATAGGATCTAAAACACTCTCATATTCATGAAAAGATAATAGGTTCAGATCTGAAATCATGGCGCACGGGCCCTAGTGACAAGCATTAAGCATAACAAAGTCATATCAACATCAATCTAAGAACATAGTGGATACTTGGGATCAAGCCCTATCAAAATAACTTGATTACATGATCAATCTCATCCAATCCCATCACTATCTAGCAAGCCTACAAAGGAATTACTCACTACCTGCGGTGAGCATCATAGCGATGTTGATGAAGAATGGTTGGTGATGATAATGGTGACTAATCCCCCTCTCCGAAGCCCCAAACGGAATCCAGACCAGCCCTCCCGAGGAAGAACAACAGGAGGTGGTGGCTCCGTCTCGTGAAACGTGATGAAAAATTCTCTCTTATTTTTTCTGGGGAATTAGGAATTTATAGGACTGGAATTAGGGCCAGAGGATCAATGAAGTGACCCCAAGCCATCAGGGAACACCGAGGGGGTGGGCACGCCTATTGGTTTGGCACCAATAGGTGCCCCCCGCTTGTGGGTCTTTGCTCCATTATTTTTATATATTCTAGAAAAATCCACAATTTTTTTTGTCCAATTCTGATAACTTTTATTTCTGCACAAAACAACACCATAGAAGTTTTGCTGAAAATAGCGTCAGTCCGGGTTAGTTTCATTCAAATCATGCAAATTAGAGTCCAAAACAAGAGCAAAAGTGTTTGCAAAACTAGATACGTCTGAGACATATCACCGGTGCACAAGACATTCATCAAAGGTAAAACAAATCCAGCAAGACTGCCTGACAGGCTAGGTCCCGATAGGAGTCGACGTATCTCATTCTCAAGGCACTACCGGATAAGCGACGCATACGGTGGCCAAATTAAACACTCATGTTTCCCCTGGTGGCCCCACACAATGCTCTAGTTTGGAACAACCCTCATGAGAAGCACTGGCCTGGATTGTTGATTAATTAGCCAACGGGGTGATCATTCCATATGCAAGTTTTATTAGCTATTAAGCAAACAGTACCAATGTTGGGCCTTGCCGGAAGAATTTTATCCCAAAACAAAAATCAAGGGGTCCCCATAACAACCCCAAGAGTGTTAGGAGCGCTCAATATGGAACATAACACAATTACTCGGAAACTAAGGCGACAAAAGTGGAACAAAACACCAAGCAAAACACCAAGCCTTCCACCCTTTACCAATATATAGATGCATTAAATTAAATAATAAGAATAATATGTGCTATCCCAATATATCCATGTTATCACATGGATCCACCTACACTTGCAACTAGCAAAAACTATAAGAGGGTTCGAGCAAGTGCCGCTTAGCCAAACAACAGTTTGCTAGGATGTGGAGGGTTAGAGGCTCATCATCGCATGTTGGGAGGCTTGGCAAACAAGTGGTAGGTAAAGAGACATAGAGATAACAATGAGAACTAGCAAAATAAAGATAGTAGCTATATCCAGAGTAATGATCATATTGCCTTGAGATTCTTGTGTTGGATAACAAGCTTGCTCATCGAAAACGTTCTCGACATGCTCCTCAAACTTAGACTCGTCACCCGAAACTACCCACAAGAAAGAAAAACATATAATAAACACACAACCATGGAAAAATGCTCAAACAATTACGATGCATGACCATTTACTGCATTTAACATGGCAAACCTATTCTAGTCACATTAAATGAAGTCTTGATCCATGTGAAGCATGGATCAAGCAAGACTTCATATGCAATTTGGTCGTGTTTAACATTCTAGACAGAACATCAATATGTGTAATTATGTCATGCATGAACATGACAAAATGCATTCTACTCATGAAAATGATGCAAATGCATATAAAGAACATCGCAATCGGAGTTACAGATCTCTTGGAACACTCACGACAAGGTACAGAAGCAATAGAGATAGATCTGGAAAAAGGAGGAAAATGGAAAAATCTTGGCATTCCAAGAATGCCACTGGATAGGATATGGAATTCTAGATGAAATGCATATAAAGATCATAAGAAACCCATACATAGATCTCACATAATCAACAAGACAATATTGCAATGGAATCTGCCACAAATAGAAACAAGGCACTTTGCAATCAAGAAAAAAACAATCTATTGAACCTTAAAATGCTCAACAAGGGAAATGTGGTTGTAGTATACATGATACACAATAATTCATTCCACATGGGCAAGTTGATTAGAAGCATGTATCAATAGGAACCAAGCTCAGAAGATGGTTATATGAACAACAAATTGTGCCTTAGTGAAAATAAAAAACATAGCAGTATTAACATGAAGGCAAGTTCGTAGCAAGTTTTAAACATCCTAAATTCCTTTTCATGGCATGAAAACAACATGGTAGATGACACAATGGAATACAAATCATTCAAAAGGAGCATCACCAAAAGACTCATAGGTTCATGGCAATCATCCACACAAAAAGCTATAACGAATCTAGCTGATTCCCAGACTTAGAGAAAAATAGGGTAGTCACGTGGCAGTTTTATTAACAAGTTGACATGTTGACAACAAGAAACAAATAGGAAGCAAAGCTCTAACATGGCATCAAATGGCACAACAAGATGATCATAACATGAAATTTAAACCATCCCACATGAGCATTTACAATAGAGCTATGAATCCATGACAATCATCAAGAAAAAATGTCAATTATCAACCAACTTTTATACTTAGTGAAATTTGACTATCTCCAAAACAACAGTTTTGACTAGCCATGTTTGCATGGAAATAACAGTAGGTAAACATGATTTTTATGGCAATATAGAAAATACCAGGAGCAAATTCACATGAAAATGGGCATACCTCATATTCAAAACTAATTCATAGGGTGCATGGAATAAATCACACCAAAATCACAAAATGTTTATTCATACAAAAATGACATGCACACAAACTTGCTCAAAATGCAAAACTACTGCCACAGATAAATTCTTTGGATTTTAATACTCCAAAACATGTATAATATGCATATGTTAGTATTGACAAACCGTGACAATTAAATATGCAAACATTAAGTATTTTTTTTGAAAATCCTATAAATCACAAAAAACAAATTAAAATAAAAAAACAAAAATAAATAAATATGTCAGGGGAGCCCCACGTGCAGAGACTCTAGAGGGCCCTATGAGGATGACATGTGGGTCCACGGGCCTCACATGTCAGTCGCAAACAAGAATGCAAAAATGGGGGGGGGGGCTTGAATGCCGCGAGGGGGGGGGATCGAACCCGCGACCTCTCGGTCGTTTTGGCTCGGCCAATCGAGCTAGGAGGTGGCTTGCGTTAGGAAAGGGACTCAGGGCCATTTGAAACAACCCCTAAGACACACATGGCCCCAAATGTTAGCGACACAGAACAGAGCACGTACACGAAAAAATAGAGGCTTTCCGGCGATAACCACAAAGACGACGGATCTCTCGCCGGAGTTGGATTACCATGCGCTCGGGAGGGGTTCGTAGATTCTATGAATGCAACGCGCGAAGCCACTGCTATGAGGTCCTAGCAGGGCACCAACCGTTGATACGTCTCCTACGTATCTATAATTTTGATTGTTCCATGCTGTTATATTATCATTCTAGGATACTTTATATGCATTTATATGCTATTTATATCATTTTTGTGAACTAATCTATTAACCTAGTGCCCTGTGCCATTTGCTATTTTATGCTTGTTTTTGGCCTTTCAGGAATACCGTACCAAACAGTCCAAATGCCCGAAATTTTTTGATGATTTTTTTCTGGAAAAAATAAGACCTGGAAGCTTCAGAGGAAGAGAGGAGGCCACACGAGGTGGCGCCTAGCCAACATGGTGCGCCCAGGGGGGTGGCCGCGCCTGATGACTTGGGGCCACCTCCCACTGCCTCCTGACCTAATTCCGCCTCTATATATTCTCTAAAATTGGGAAACATCAGAGAGCCTCCCGAAATCCTTTCCCCCCCGCCACAAGTCTCTGTTCCGCCATGTGCCCATCTGGAGCCCTATTCCGATACTCCGTCGGAGGGGGATTGATCACGAAGGGCCTCTACGTTAACCTTGTTGCTCCCATGATGATGTGTGAGTAGTCCACCATAGACCTATGGGTCCGTATACAGTATCTAGATGCATTTCTCTCTCTCTCTCTGATCTTCAATACAAAGTTCATCGCGGCACCACAATTCCCACGATGATCTATTTGATGTAATCTTATTTGCGGTGTGTTTGTTGGGATCCGATGAATTGTGGGTTTATGACCAGATTATCCATGAATATTAATTGAGTATATTCTGAATTCCTTTAGCCATGAGTTTTATAGCTTCGTATTTATCTCCGATCTATTGGTTTGGTTTGGCCAACTAGACCGATTTATCTTCAGTGGGAGTGGTGCATTGTGATGGGTTTAATCTTGCGGTGCTCTATCCTCGCGACAGAAGGGGTCAAGATACGTATTGTCTTATTTCCATTAATTGGAAAATCATGGGGTTTATTATTAATATTAGTTGATTTTACTTTGTATACATCATGTCATCTTGCTCAAAATGTTACTCCGTTTTATACTTAATACTCTAGATGCATGCTGGATAGCGGTCGATGGGTGGAGTAATGTACTAGATGCAGAATCGTTTTGGTCTATTTTCTTATGGAAGTGATGCCTATATACATTATCATTTCCTTGGATGATTGTCAAAATTATGCACTTTTTTGTCAATTTCCCAACATTAATTTGTTTACCCACCGTATGCTTTCTTTGAGAGAGAAGTCTCTAGCGAACACTATGCCCCCCGAGTCCACCTAAACATAAATACTAAAAACCTAAACATATCTTGATGTTATTTTGTTACTTTTATTTTATTTTTCATTTATAATATCTATCTATCATTTTTAATCTCGCAAGTAACGAGTTAAGGGGCTTGACAACCCTCTTGCCCGCGCTGGGTGCAAGTGTTTTATTCTTTGTGTGAAGGTGCCGTTGACTAGTGTTTGCTTGGTTCTCCTATTGGTTCGATAACCTTGGTTCTCACCGAGGTAAGTACTTATCTCTACTGTGCTGCATGTCCTCTCCTCTTCAGTGAAAATACCAACACAGTTTACAAGTAGCAGGAAGAATTTCTGGCACCGTTGGCACGGAGACATCATCAAATACCTTCTAGGTACCCATACACAAATTTTCATTCACTTGTTCTACTATTTATTTGCTGTTATATTTTATTGATCAAAATAACAATTCTATTGTTGTGAACTTTGTTCTCGAAACAATTTCAATAATAATGCTTATAGAGGTAATTTCAATGTTAGGCCGTATCCTGGTAATTCCTCTAATAGTTATACCAAAAATTATGGTAATCCCTATGGAAATTCATCCAATAATAATAATAGGACACCCTTCGATCTTGAGAACACTTTTAAAGATTTTATTAGTTCTCAAAAGATTTTCAACACTATGGTAGAAGAAAAATTATGCAAGGTTGACGATATGGCTAGAAACATGGATAAGGTTGCTCATGATGTTGAAATTCTTAAAGGTAAAAATTTGCCACCCAAGCATGATATTAATTAGCCTATTAAGTCCATCCAAATATCTATTATTGAAAGTAGGGAGAGGACCGCTAGGTTGAGAGCTAAGCGATAATTCGTAGAAAAAGGCGCTTCCTCCTGGTTTTTATCATAATCACGATGAATATATTAAAATGATTGATGTTTCCCCTATTGTATATTTATTTACAAATCTGAAAATAGATGATAAAGGGACTGGATATGAGTAAACTTTAGCTAAGAGGCGTCCAATTTGTTCAGAGGGTGATGATTCTAATGATAAAAATGAGAAAAGTGGGTTTGGAGAGTTCAAAACTTTAAATAGTGATGCACCCACTACTTTTGATTACAAGGACTTTAATTATGAAAGTTGTTATTTATTTGAATGTATTTCCTTGTTGCAATCCATGATTAGCTCAGAAAATGCTTATGAACAAAATAAATCTTTTACTAAACATATTGTAGAACCTATGGTGAAATCTTATAAGGAGAAACTTGAGCTAGAGGTTTCTATACCTAGAAAGTTGCATGATGAGTGGAAAACTACTATTAAAATTAAAATTAAAGATTATGAATGCAATGCTTTGTGTGACTTGGTTCTAGCATCTCTACTGTACCTAAATCTCTATGTGATGTGCTAGGTCTCACTGATATAAATGGATGCTCCCTTAACTTGTATCTAGCGGATTCTACCATTAAGAAACCATTAGGTAGAATAAATTATGTGCTTATTCTTGCTAATAGAAATTATGTGCCCATGGATTTCATTGTGCTTGATATTGAATGCAATCCGTCTTGTCCAATTATACCTGGTAGGCCTTTCCTACGAACTATATGTGCTATTATTGATATGAAGGAGGGAAACATAAGATTCCAATTCCCACTAAATAAGGGGATGTAACAATTCCCTAGGAAGAGAATTAAACCACCTTGTGTAACCATTATGTGGGCCACTTATGGACTGAGTGTCAAGGATGACAACACTTGATACTATGCATTATGCCTAGCTAGGGACATAAACCAATGTCGCTTGTTGGGAGACAACCTAATAGTTATCTTTAAATTTTTGTTTTAATATCTGTTTTCATGTGATGACATGATTATTTCCTCTGTAATAATTGTTTATATGTTTAAATTAATGTTTTTTTCCAAGTAAAGCCTTTGGGATGATTTGGAAGATAGTAGTGTTGATACGGTGCAAAAACAGAAACTTTTGCGTCCACTGTGGAACTTCTCTGATTTTACTGGAATGTCTTTTTGATCTGAAATTTTTACACGGTATTGATATAAAAGTTTCCCAGTCTGTCCTAAGTTTTCCGATTTTTCGGAGTTACAGAAGTATAGTTTTTTTCAGATTTTTACAGGCTGTTCTGTTTTAGACAGATTCTGTTTTTGCTTGCATAGTTTGCTTGTTTTGATGATGCTATGGATTGTATCGGGCGGTATAATCCATGGAGAACTTAGAATATAGTACCTATTATGAAACAATGAAATATGAATCAATTTATAACAGTACCTAAAGTATTTTTATATGTTGATTATACTAACGAACCTCATGAGCTTTTGTTGAGTTTTGTGTGCTAAAGTTTTCAAGTTTTGGGTGAGACCACAATGGATGAAGGAATAAGGAGGGGCAAGAGACTAAGCTTGGGGATTCCCAAGGCACCCCAAGATAAAATTCTAGGAATACTCAAGCATCTAAGCTTGGAGATTCCCCAAAAGGCATCCCCTCTTTCGTCTTCATTCCATCGGTATGTCACGTGGAGCTCTATTTTTATTCAGCACATGATATGAGTTTTGCTTGGAGCGTCGTGTATTATAGTTTTCTATATTTTTAGTTTTACATAATAGTTGTTTGATGTACACACCTATTTGAGAGATACACATGTTCATCATGATTTGTTAAAATACTCTTTGTGCTTCACTTATATCTTTTGAGCTTAACAGTTGCTCTAGTGCTTCACTTATATCTTTTAGAGCATGATGGCGTGTATATTTTACAAAAATAATTGAACTCTCATGCTTCAATTAAATTTTTTTGAGATTCTAAATAAATAGTAACGTTAATTTGCACTGGTTATAAGATTAGTCCAAAAAGGATAGGTATTCAAGGAGTGTATAATAAAACCTTCATGTAGCTCATTGTAAGAAGAAACTATTGGATAATGATATTGATGTAGTAATATGAAAGGATATGAGTACATGATTGTTTGTTAGTAGAAATATCGGTTGTTAAAGCATGTTATTTTTCATTCATCTTAATATTGGTTATGGCATAGTGATGATGTGTGAGCATTCTTGTTCCCCGTTGAAATCCTAGTATTGTTCGGGTCAGAGGCGCACGATGGTTAACTCCTCCTAACCTCCTCCCTAGGGGTATGCGGTAGTACTTTGCTTTGAGAGAGCTAATAAGGCTTTGCAGTAAGTGTATGAGTTCTTTACTACTAATGTGAATCCATGGATATACGCACACTCACCTTTCCGTATATTGCTAGCCTCTACAATACCGTGTATTGACCATTCTCACCTCGAGGATCGATGCAACTTTCTCCGGTGCATCCAAACCCTGTGATATGATATGCTCTATCACATATAATCCTCATATATTCCTCAAAAACATCCACCATACCTACCCATTATGACATTTCCATAGCCATTCCGATATATATTGCCATGCAACATCCATCGTAATATCATATGACTTGTGTGTTCATCATCATATTGCTTTGCATGATCACATAGCTGACATAGTATTTGTGGCAAAGCCACCGTTCATCATTGTTCACATGTTTGTTAGATCATTGCACATCTCGGTACACTGCCAGAGGCATTCATATAGAGTCATAATTTTTTATGTTGATTTGTTATATCGAGTTGTAAGTAAATAAAACTGTGTTGATCATCATTATTAGAGCATTTTCCGAGTGAGGAAAATATGATGGAGTAATGATCCCCCACAAGTCGGTAAGAACTCCGAACAAAAATGAAAGAAATGGGGGAGGTCAAATGTTCCCACTAAGAAAGAAAAGAGAAAAAATAAGAAGAAAAGAAAAAAATAGAAAAGAAAAGAAAAGAAAAGGAAATGAATAAATGAGATAATAAGAGAGAAGGGACTTTGCTACTATCCTTTACGACACTTCTGCCTCAAGGTGGCACCGTGTTCTTCATGTAGAGAGTCTCTTGAGTTGTCATTTTCATATGCTAGTGGGAATTTTTCATTATAGAACTTGGCATGTATATTCCATCGACGGGCTTCCTCAAATGCCTGAGGTCTTGATGAACAATCAAGTTCGAGGCACACCCACTTAGCTACCGTTGAGATTTCACAAACTTCTAGCTCTAGTGCATCCGTTGCATGACAATCCCTACTCCTCGCATTGATATCTATTGATGGGCAACTCCATAGCCCATTGATACGCCTAGTTGATGCGAGACTTTCTTTTCTACTTTGACTCCTTTGATATCTACCACCATATTCTATTCCACCCATATGCTATATCCATGGTTCACGCTCATATATTGAGTGAGGTTGAGAATACCGAAGCGCGTTAGAAGTACGATCCAACTACCTGACTTGACACCTTGGCGCTCATGATTTGTACTTATGTGGTGAAGACAAAGTAATGCCATGCTAATATGATAAAATGAGTAGGGAATAACATTCTTTGAGGATCGTACATTTTGAAAGTTAATGATTGTGTTGCTTATGTTTATGGATATTATTATGTTGATGTTTATTTGTTCATTGTTTCTCAAAGATCATACCTAAAAGAGATTACATGTTGGGCAACATGTGATACGTCTCCAACGTATCTATAATTTTTGATTGTTCCATGCTATCATATTATCATTATAGGATACTTTTTTGGCATGTAATTGCCGTTTCATATTATTTTTGAGCACTAACCTATTAACCCAGTGCCAAGTGCGAGTTGATGTTTTCTACGTGTTTTTGGTTTTCCAGGAATACTGTACCAAATGAAGTCCAAATACCCCGAAACTTTGCGATGATTTTTTTGGGACCAAAATAAGACTTGGAAGCTTTGGAGGAGGACTAGAGGGAACATGAGGTGCCCCCAAGCCATCAGGGTGCACCTGGGGGTGGCCGCGCCATGATAGCTTGGTGCCACCTCCCCGGCCCTCTGGCATCGTTATCTGACCTTTAAATTCTCTAATATCTAGAAAACCCTAAAGAGAACCCCGAAACACTTTTTCTACCGTCGCAAGTCGTTGTTCTGCCATGTGCCCATCTGGAGCCCTGTTCCGGTGCCCTGCTGGAGGGGGGATCTGTCATGGAGGGCCTCTACATCAACCTTGCTGCTCCCATGGTGATGTGTGAGTAGTTCACCGCAGACCTACGGGCCCATAGTTAGTACCTAGATGGCCATGTCTCTCTGTATTATCTTCATTGCCAAGATCATGGCATTCCCACGGCGATCTATCTTATGTAAGCAGTCTTTTCGATCTATTTGTTAGGATCCGATGAATTGTGGGTTTATGTTCATATTATTCATGAAAACATATTGAATACTTGCTGGTATTTTATTTGCATGATTTTTATAGCTTCGTAACACTCTCCGATCTATCGTTTTGGTTTGGGCAACTAGATTGATTTATCTTCAAGTGGGAGTGGTGCATTGTAGTGGGTCTAATCTTGCGGTGCTCAATCCTAGTGACAGAAAGGGACATGACACATATTGTATTGCTGCCACTAGGGCTATGCTTATTCATATTTATTGGATTTACTTTGTCTACAACATGTCATCCTCCTCCAAGCATTACTCTATTTTTACTTAATACTCTAGATGCATGTTGGATAGCGGTCGATGGGTGGAGTAATAGTGGTAGATGTAGGTAGGATTTGGTATACTTGTTTATGGATGTGATGCCTATATACATGATCATTGCCGTAAATAACTATTGCATAACTATGCGCTTTTCTATCAATTTCCAAACAATAATTTATTTACCCATCGTATGCCTTCTTCAAGAGAGAAGCCTCTAGCGAACACTATGCCCCCCGAGTCTCCTCACAAATACAATTACGAAAACTCTAAATACCTTGCTGTCATTATTACTTTCTTTTTATTTAGAATTTTTGTTAATCAAATTATCTATCTATCACTATTTATCACTTGCAAGTAACGAGTTCAAGGGGATTGACGACCCTCTTGCCCACGTTGTGTGCAAGTGTTTGCTATTTTGTGCATAGGCGCTAAAGAGGGAATTTGTGTGGCTCTCCTATTTGTTCGATAACCTTGGTTCTCACCAAGGGAAATAATGACCTATGCTTTGCTGCTTCATCCGCTATTCTTCGAGGAAAATCCTAACACAGTTGACAAGTATCAACAAGGATTTCTGGCATCGTTACCGGGGAGCATATCCAAATTCCTATCAAGTACCAATGCACAAATTGTCCATCAAGTGTTCTACCTTTTACTTGCCTAGTTATGTTATATTTATCTTTGTCACACTAAAACAGAAAGTAAATGCAAAACTTTAAGATAAATGGATCCTCATCCACTTGCTAATCTTTTCAAAAGACCCGATTATGTTGAACCAATTGCTAGTGAGAGTGCATTGGATTATCTTTATGAGGTCTTGCTTGAAAATCATGTATCTAAAAATTGTGATGAAGGGTTAAACGAAATTTATAAAGTGATTCATGATAGTTCCTTGAATGGAAAGCATGATTGCAATTTTGCTAGTATAGATTCTATGTATATTAATTGTGCTAATGATCATGATTGGGGTGATAATCATGATAATTCTTGTGATCTTGAGAATTCTGAGTTCACGTTGAATCTACTATTAATAATGATATTTGCAATGCTACTAAAACTGGGTTTGGAAGAGTGTCAACTATAGTTAATAATGGTCCCAGTTTGATCAATCTTATGAATTTTTTGATAAAAGTGGGTTTGGACAGGTCATGTCTTTAGTTGATGTTAATCCGACTATCTTGGAAGATTATTAAACTTGCATGGACCATGGAGAAAACATTCTATGTGCTGGATATATTGTTGAATTTTCCTACAATCCTACATGTAATTAGTTTGAGAGAGGCAAATATGGTTATAAAAATCTTCATGTCTGAATTACCTCTCTTTGTGTTGAACCTATTTTCATATTTTCATATGCTAGATATTACTTATGTTGTGAATTTGTTTTCTTATAAAATGCCTATGCATAGTATATGTGTTTTTCACATGCTTTGTGATGCTCTCTTTGTGCTTCAATTCTTGTCTTTTATGTGAGCATCATTAATATCCCAAGCCTATCTTAATGGCTATAAAGAAATAACTTGTTGGGAGACAACCCAATACTTTCTGTCATGGTGTCATAACATGATTATTTCTATTGTAATGATTGTGTTTGTATGTTTAAATTAGTGTTTGTGCCAAGTAAAGCCTTTGGGATGACTTGAATGATAAGTAAAATTGATACGATGCAAAAACATAAACTTTTTTGTCGAGTGTAGAATTTCTTTGATTTTACTGGAACATCTTTTTGATCTAGAATATTTTAAACCGTATTGGTATAAAAATTCCTGAGGTGTTTCCTAATGTTTCAGAATCTTTTGAATTACAACAATATGGTGATTGCGCAGATCATTATAGACTGTTCTGTTTTAGAAAGATTCTGTTTTTGCTTGCATAGTTTGCTTGTTTTGATGATGCTATGGATTTTATCAGGGGGGTATAAACCATTGAGAAGTCATAGTACAATACCTTATGGAATAATAAAATATGAATCAATTTATAACAATACCTAATTTTTTTGTTTACCTATCATACTAATGGAGCTCATGAGTTTTTTGTTGAGTTTTGTGTCCTAAAGTTTTCAAGTTTTGTGTGCTATCACGATGGGTGAAGGAATAAGGATCAGAAAAGAGCCTAAGATAGGGTATGCCCAAGGCACCCCAAGGTATATTCTAGGAAGACTCAAGCGTCTAAGCTTGGGGATGCCCCGGAAGGCATCCCTCTTTCGTCTCAATCCATTGGTATGTCACTTGGAGCTACATTTTTATTCATCACATGATATGAGTTTTGCTTGGAGCATCGTATGTTTTAGTTTGCTTTTGTTTTTGTTTTCCATAATGATTGTTTGCTAGAGACACCTACCTGAGAGAGACACATGTTTACCATGATTTGTTAGAATACTCTATGTACTTCACTTATATCTTTTAGAGCACGATCACATATAGATTTTATAGAAATAATTACACTCTCGTTCTTCACTAAAATTTGTTTGAGACTCTAATATACAATGACGGTAATTTGTGTGGGTTATAAGACTAGTCAAAAAATAATAGGTATTCGAGGAGTGCATAATCAAAACCTTCATGTAGCACATAAAAGAGAAAGTGTGGGTTAATGATATTGATGTGGTAATATGAAAGGGCGTGAGTGCATGGCTGTTGGTTAGTAGAAATATCGATAGTTAAAGGGTGTTATTTTGTTGTTTATCTAAATATTGGTTATGGCATGGTGATGATGTGTGAGCATTCTTATTCCTTGAAATCCTAGTGCTGTTTAGGTTGGGGCGTGCGATGGTTAACTCCTACCAACCCCCTTCCTTAGGGGAATGCGAGTAGTACTTTGCTTTGAGAGAGCTAATAAAGATTTGCAATAATTATGTGATTTATTTATTATTAATGTGAATCCAGGGATGTACACACACTCACCTTGTCATATATGCTAGCCTCTTCGGTACCGTGCATTGCCCATTCTCACCTCGAGACAGTGTAGCTTTTGCCGGTGCATCCAAACCCCACGACATGATACACTGTTGCAGATAAGCCTCCTTATATCTTCCACAAAACAGCCACCATACCTACCTATTATGGCATTTTCATAGCCATTCCGAGATATATTGCCATGCAACTTCCATCGCTACATCATTGACTTGTGCCCCCATTGTCATATTGCTTTGCATGATCATGTAGATGACATAGATATTTGTGGCAAAGCCACCATTCATCATTGTTTACATGTTATGCTAGATCATTGCACTTCCTAGTACAATGCTAGAGGCATTCATATAAAGTCATATTGTTTAGTAGTTTTTCATATCGAGTTGTAAGTAAATAAAAGTGTGATGATTCTCATTCTTAGAGCACTATCTCAATGAGGAAATGATGATGGAGATAATGATTCCCCCACAAGTCGGGATGAGACTCTAGACGAAAAATAGAAAAAGTAGAAAAAAATAAAGAGATAAAAGAGATGAAAGAAATAAAATAAAAACGAAAAAAGAAATAAATGAGAGATAAAGAGAGAAGGAACAATGCTACTACTTCCTTTTCCATACTTGTGCTCAAAGAAGCACCATGATTTCCATCAGAGGCGGACCACAATTTTTTTTAAGGTGTGGCTAAGTCTCACTAAGATTTTTTTGATGCGAATCAAAGAATCAATACACACTAACAATACACACTACGAACGAATAACAAAATACAATGGAAATGTAGACATGTCTCAATAGGAAAACAACCTAAAACATACCGATAATGAAGCTTTTAATGGCATGTAGAAGACCCAAGCAATGGTAGTGCCCTACCTTCCTTCTGAAAATCTTCCTTAATTTTATCAAGATCAATATTTTTGAAGATCGCTCGCTCAATGTAACACACCATCAAGTCATTAAGCCAGCCATCAGACATCTTGCTGCGCAACTCAGTCTTGATGATTTTCATTAATCAAAAGGCTCTTTCAACTATTGCCGTCACTACCGGTAGTAGCAATGCTAACTCAATGAGGCGATAAACAACGGGAAACATGACATGCCTTTCAAGTTCAACCATATTTTTAGCTAGGCTTACAATATCATGACAAGCTCTAAATTCTTCAATTCTTCTCATATGGATAATGAATAGCTCGAGGTTATCAACTATATGTTCACGTTCATAATCTGAGAAATCCTCACAATAAATCTCTATGAGTCTAGCAAGCTTATTCACATTGAACCTAGAGAAGGAGTTTCTTGGGTCAAGACAAGAGATGTTCTGGAGCAGCTCTGAAGATACCTCATTAAAACGATGATCAAATCTGCAATGAGAAGATTAATATATCACTAAAATATGGTTGAATTTAAGGCTTCAAGCTGCTGTTCAAAATTGCTACAAAAATTCAGAAAAATGAACAATTACCACTTCCTCTTTTCTTTGGATTTACTAGTCCCTTTCCCTTTCCTTCCATCTTCTAGCAATCTAGACAAAACTGAGCCGGTTGGGCATCTTACTATATCATGAAGAATTGACACTTTGACAGAAGAAAAAACGCCACTGCCCATCAAAGTTCAGAGTTCGGACATGGGGATTACCAGAAAAATCCCAAACCCCGACCAGACTGTGGCCGTCGCCTGCTGGAGCCGTCGTGGAAGTTGCCGCGCCGCTGGAGTTGCCGCTGGAGCTACCGCTGGAGCTACCGCTAAAGCCACCGCCGGAGCCGCCGCTTGCTGCTGCCGTCGCCTGCTGGAGCCGCCGTTGAAGCCACCACATCATTGGAGTCGCCACCAGAGCTGTCGCTGAAGCCGTCGCTGGAGCCACCGCTGAAGCCGCCGCCGGAGCCGCCGCTTGCTATTGCCGTCGCTTGCTGCGCCACCCTCCAAGGCTCCAAGGTCCAAGCCCCGAGCCTTCCGCCACCCGTGCCCGCGTCGTCCTCGCGCCCGCCTGGTCCTTGCGCCTAGTAAGCCGCCGCCGCCGCGCTAGCTAGGTTTGGTTGCGGCTGGGTCTGGGTCTCGGGCAGGGACTGAGCATGGAGACGGTCGAGTCGTTCTCCGCGTGGTCGTTCATTTTCTTTTTTTCCCTTTTTTAGGTACTATACGTGGGACCAGAGGGGACGTGGGGTCGTGGGCGCTCGAGCCGGCTACGGTCGAGGGCTCGAGGCCACCGCTGGCTGCCTGGCTGTGGTCAAGGACTGGAGGCTCGAGTGGCCGAGTGATAGATACATACGTATAATTTTTTTTGCCAACAATCAAGGTATGGCAGGTGCCATACCTCGCCCACCGGAGCGCTCCGCCAGTGATTTCCATATAGAGAGTCTCATGTTTTGTCATTTTCATATACCAGTGGGATTTTTTCCATTATAGAACTTGGCTTGTATATTCCGATGACGGTGTAGCGACCCGACTCAAAATGAGTCAAGCCTCTGTGTGTTCTATGCCATCCCTGGATCAGTATGCTGGCACACACAGTATATCAATGTATATATCAAAGTGCAATCACATGTAATTAACGTAAAAAGGATATATACCTTAAAATCTCAGTGGAAACAGTCAACAGGAGTGGAGTCCCAATAAACACCAACGACAGGTTGAGTGCAGACCGTAACCCTGATTTGTACTTTTACTCGTCGTAGAAGAGTGTCTGGAACATGAGATGTTGCAGCCGTGTAGGTTAGCATTTTGAATATGCCAGCAAGTCACAAAAGAGAGGGGTGAAAATAATCATCTATACTATATGCATATATGGCAGGTGAGGCTATAAGTTTAAGTTTTGCATAAAGCAATTTTTTCCTACATCAAGAGAGGGGCAAAGCAAAAATTATCACTACAACGTTGGTTGTTTAATGAGATGGTTCCACCAACCAATTCTCATACCCAAGTTAACAATAATACCCTCATCACTATAAATTATTTGGGTCGAGACTTCTGATAGTTTCAGTTCCTTTGGCTCAAGTTGTCCATGACCGTGGACACGGCTAATCAATTAGGTTTGAGTACTCTATAGTGTTTTGCACATGTTCCCACAAGATTTGATCGCCTTCGTTGAATTCCTCGCACTTCAGGGTGTTTGAGAAATAGATGACCAAAACATGGTCTTTCAAAGGGTTCCTCTAAGACTCTGTCGGTGCCCATCCATTCGTACTGTTCTTCTACATCTCGTAGCACCGGCTGTTTAGAATCACCACAATGTCCAACCAAGCCAGAGCCCATAATGGCTTGTGGCTGTGTAGGTAAGCCTCGGGTCTTGAAGTATCCACCCATCTCTTTGTGCCGGGGTGGACCTTTCCACATGAATACTGGCGCTTCTCTAGGAACACCTATGCTAACCACTGGTTTATGCAAGGCGCCGTTCAACCACCATCCACCCAGAGGTATATTGCATCATGAGGTCTTGAAAATAATTCTTGGAGTCTTGATGACTTGATCATCAATTAAGTCTCACAACTCTCATTGTAAACACTCAACCAAAACCCCATCTACTAAAAGCATAGCAAAATAAAATAATGTCCCGGCCAAAGTAACAAGGGTATTGGGGTGCCTACCACATGATACTACTCAAGTAACCAAGTTTCCAAGTACCTACTTTGCATGCAATGGGTGGAAAGGTTGAACTAATGCAAATTGAAAACATAGGTAATAACATGGTCAATGTGAACTTGCCTGGTAAGGTTGATGAAGATAGTATCGCTCTCAAAATATAACTTTGTAGAACTATTCATCACTCTCCTATGAAATATATATAACCAAGCATAGCATTCATAAGCAAACACTTCTAGCAATCAATACTATCAAACAATAAGCAACACAAAACTAAAAGTAACAAGGTTGTGATGAAGGAAATACTTAAGACAAAAGTTACAACAACAAAACTTCATCAAAACAACCAAAGTAGTTTTCATTACAAATAATCCTATTTTCAATAGAAACAAGACAAACCAAAGTAAAATCTAACAAAAGTATTCTAGTAAATTTTTTACTAACAAGAAGAATTGCTTTTGAAGAACAAGTATGAACTATGAAAGCAATACACTAAACAACATAAGTGTTTGCCTAATAAACTTAACAACAAGAAAAACAATAGAATACTAAAAATATGCGAAAACAAAATATATAACAACTAAGTTAACATAAGGTAAAACTTATAAAACAATTTACAAAAATATTTTCAAATAGGAAATCAAACTAACAATGAAATCAAATTGCAAGTTATTATGAAACTAGAATTGATCCCATGCCATCAAATAATAATAAATAACATAAAGTAATCTTGGTTAAAATACTACTCATAACTAATAGAAAACAAAACTTGTCAACTAATATAAAATAAAATAAAATAAAACAATTTAAAACAAGAGAAATAGAAATAAACCTAAAAAGAACTAAAACAGAATCTGTTTCGCTTGAAACCCTAATTTAAAATATTCTAAAATTTCTCACACTCCAACTACTAATAAATAAGGTCACTAGTGATTAGTAGCAAAAATAACCAACTCAAAATCTATTTTAAACTCCAAATATTCACAAAACAGGATTTGAATCAAATTTGTTTGAATTCAAATTTCAAATTTTCAAACATGGTCAAACTTGATATATACAGAAACTAGAATAAATTTTTGACACAATGAAAAAAGAATCAACCAAAAACTCAAAATAATGAGATATCCTAGTTTGAAAATTGCAATACATTCTGTTTTCAGAAATCAGAAACAGAAATTAATTAAAACTAACGGACAAACAGGACCACGTGGCTGAATATTACTGGCTGAGGGTGTGCACGCGCTAGCTAAACGAGTGAACGTTCATTACATAAGAAAAAATGGTTCGGTAAATAAAACTTTCTAATCTGGATCGTTGATCCAGATCCAACGGTCAGAGTGGGAGAGAGAGCTCATAGGGGGGGGTCGGGGTGCTCCGATGAAGGTCCGACAATGTCCAAGGCGGCGAGGTGACACGAGGCGACGCTTCGGTGGTCCTCCGGCAATAGCGAAGGTCTTAGGTGACGCGGACGAGGAAAACGAGAATGAAGGTGACCTCGACGACGCTTGGGAATGACGGAGACGATGACGGCGAAGCTCGGGGCGGAGGTGGCGTTTGGGGGACCATTGCGGTGGGGTTTCTGGTGGTGATGGGGCTCAGGTGAGGGGTTGAGGTGGTGCAGGCGAGCATGGCGGTGCTGTTGGTGGCGGTGGAAGAGCTCTGGGTGGTCGGAGGCGAGCAGAGGCTTGGTAATGGCGAGGCGACTTGGCTCAGCTCTGGTGTGCAATCTTGGCAAGGGCAGGGCAGGGCGATGGAGGAATTGGGCAGGAACGAGTCGCGGGATGGGTAGGCTTTATAGGGGAGGCTCGGGGGTGCTCAGAAGGAAGGGGATCGACGGGGATCTAGAGAGGATTTGGTCACCGACGTCGTGAAGGAAAAGGAAGGGAGGAAGGAAGGAGGTGACCGGCGACAGGGCTTGGTCGGGCTGTGGGGCCAGACTGTCAAAGAGAGAGAGAGAGAGAGGAGGGGCGAGAGGGATCGGGTCAACAAACACACCGCAAAAGTCATTACATCAAACAGATCTCCAAGAGACCATTGTATTGAGAATCATAAGATAGAGAGGAAGCCATCTAGCTACTTCCTACGGACCCGTAGGTCTATGGTGGAGTACTCACGCATCATCAAAGAGGCATCTATGATGAAGATGAACCCCTTCCCGATGCCGTTAGATTGGATCTTGAGGTTCTGGAACTTGCAGCTGCTGGAATTGTGTTTCATCAACTCCTCTAGGGTTTTCCGAATATTTGTGAATTTATAGAGGCAATATTCGGTGGTGGGGGGGTCTCGAGGTGGGAACTACCCACCAGGCCGTGCAAGGGGCCTCTAGCACGCCCTGGTGGGTGTTCCCCACCTTGGTCCTCCTCTCTGGCACTTGTCTGGCCGATCTGGTGTCTTCTGGTCCAAAAACATTCTCCAAAAAAAAATTCACGGCACTTGGGCTTCGTTTGGTACTGATTTTCTGCGAAGTAAAAAACAAGCAAAGACAACAACTGGCACTTTGGCACTATGTCAATAGGTTAGTCCCAAAAAATGATATAAAGTTGCTATAAAATGATTGTAAAACATCCAAGATTGATAATATAACAACATGGAAACAAGCAAAAATTATAGATACATTGGAGACGTATCACTAACCTTTCAGAGCATGAAAAAGGGGACTACATAAAACTTTGAGGAAGCACAAGGCTGCTAGTGGATATACTCTCGATAATCTAAGGGGCATAAGCCCCAGTCTATGTCAGCACAAGATTAATATGGAACCGGATGCTAAACCTGTTGTTGATCACCAACGCCGCTTAAATCCTAAGATGAAGGAAGTGGTAAGAACTTAAATACTAAAGCTTCTGGAGGCAGGTATAATCTATCCTATTGTTGATAGTAGGTGGGTAAGACCCGTTCATTGTGTCCCTAAAAAGGTGGTATTAATGTCATCCCTAATGATAAAAATGAGCTTATTCCACATACCCCTTGCCTTTTATTGATCAAATGTTAGAAAGATTATCTAAGCACACACATTTTTGCTTTCTTGATGGATATTTTGGATTTCCTCAAATACCTGCGTCAAAAGAAGATCAAGAGAAAACTACCTTTACATGTCCTTTCGGAACTTATGCTTATAGGCGTATGCCTTTTGGTTTATGTAATGCACCTGCTACATTTCAAAGATGTATGACTGCTATATTCTCTGACTTCTATGAAAAGATTGTTGAGGTGTTCATAGATGATTTTCCATTTACGAGAATTCTTTCGATGATTGCTTGAGCAACCTCGATCGAGTTTTGTAGAGATGCGAAGAAACTAGTCTTGTCTTGAATTGGGAGAAGTGCCACTTTATGGTGAATGAAGGTATAGTGCTTGGGCATAAAATTTCTAAATGAGGCACTGAGGTGGACAAAGCTAAAGCTGACGCAATAGAGAAAATGCCATGCCCGAGAGATATCAAAGGTATAAGAAGTTTCCTTGGTCATGCTGGTTTTTATAGGTGCTTCATTAAAGATTTCTCAAAGATTTCCAGGCCGTTAACTAATCATCTTCAAAAAGATGTTCCTTTTGTTTTTGATGATGATTGTGTAGAAGCTTTTGAAATACTTAAGAAGGCTTTAATTTCTACACCCATTGTTCAACCACCTGATTGGAACCTACCATTTGAAATTATGTGTGATGCTAGTGATTATGATGTTGGTGCTGTTCTAGGGCCAAGAGTACACAATAAATTAAATGCTATTCATTATGCAAGTGAAACCTTAGACTCTACTCAAAGATATTATGCTACCACTGAAAAGAATTTTTTAGTAGTTGTTTTTGCACGTGATAAGATTAGACCTTACATTGTCGATTCCAAAGTAACTATTCACACTGATCACGCTGCTATTAAATACCTTATGGAAAAGAAAGATGCTAAACCTACACTCATTAGGTGGGTACGTTTACTTCAAGAGTTTGATTTGCATATCATTGATAGAAAAGGAGTTGAAAACCCCGTAGAAGATAACTTGTCTAGGATGGAAAATGTTCTTGAAGACCCACTTCCTATCGATGATAGTTTTCCTGATGAGCAACTTGCTGCTATAAATACTTCATGTAGAGCTCCTTGGTATGCTGATTATGCTAGTTATATTGTTGCTAAATATATTACACCTAGCTTCACCTATCAACAAAACAAGAAAATTCTTTTATGATTTACGATGTTACTTTTGGGATGACCCACATCTTTACAAAGAGGGAGCAGGCGGTATTATTAGACGATGTATACTTGAGCATGAACAGGAACATATTCTTTTGAAGTGCCCCAACAAAGCTTGCGGACGACACCATGCCGGTGACAGAACTGCACACAAGGTATTACAATCTGGTTTCTATTGGCCTACTCTTGTCAAAGATGTTTGTAAGTATGTCCATTCATGCGATGAATGCCAAAGAGTTGTAACATTGGTAAACGTCAGGAAATGCCTATGAACTATTCACTTGCTATTGAACCATTTGATGTTTGGGTTTTGACTTTATGGGACCTTTTCCTTCCTCCAATGGGTATACTCATATTTTAGTTGTTGTTGATTACATTAGTAAGTGGGTAGAGGCTATTCCAACTAGTAGTGCTGATCATAACACCTCTATTAAAATGCTTAAAGACATTATCTTTCCGAGGTTCGGAGTCCCTAGATATTTAATGACTGATGGTGGTTCACATTTTATTCTTTCCGTATACTTTTAGCTAAATATGATGTTAACCATAGGATTGCGTCCCGTTATCATCCTTAGTCTAGTTTTCAAGTTGAATTGAGTAATCGAGAAATAAAATTAATCTTGCAAAAGACTGCTAATAGATATAGGAAGAATTGGTCTAATAAACTAGATGATGCACTATGGGATTATAGAACTACTTATAAGAATCCTATGGGTATGTCCTCATACAAAATGGTCTATGGAAAGGCTTGTCATTTACCTCTCGAGCTAGAACATAAATCTTATTGGGCAATTAAAGAAGGGACAAATACAATTTTTCCCATAGTTGGTACCCACCCATGGAGTTTGCCCCTAGTTTTCCACCTTGCCCAGTTTTGCCCTTAGATTTGTCCCAGGGCTCGCTCGAAAGCCCTTCCATGACTGCTTCGTGTGGTGAGCGCCATTTGACCACAATTTTGTGCCATTCTGGACAACATATGCCCCCGCCCTTTACTTACAGGTGGGGCCCGCGTACATATCGCATCTCATTTCCCCCTTTCTTCCGAATCGCTCTGTAGAACCCTAGTGCAACGGCAACACGGGCGAACCCTAACCCTAGCTTTTGGCGGTGCGCATCCGAGCCCAGGCCGTGGTTTGGTCGATGTCGGGAGATATCCTCATCACATCTTCATCGGCTACGATGGTGATGACCCGTAGCTCACGTGGCGGCGACGACGGCGAAATGGAGAGCGCCTCGTAGATGGAGAGGACTCCGCTGACCATGGAGGAGACGAGCCAACAGATCCCGGATGGGTAAGTTAATCCGCTGCTTTTCAGTAGTTCTTACTTGTGTTTTAGGTAGATCTGCCGTGTGTTATGTTTTTCAGACAATTTTCTTGAATTCCTAGGATGGATAGAGAGCACACATATTATCTGTCCATTAGAACAGAAACCACTATTTTAGCAGGGTCTGGTACTAAGGATCAAGGCACATGCTTTACTTTTCTACTTGTGATCGATGCTACAAGCACATACAACTCTTTTAGGGATGCAATATACAAAAAATATCCGTGGGGTTTGTACGATGCTGTTGAGTTTAGATTTTGGGACCAAGATAAATTTGCTTGGATCCCTCTATAGTGTGATGATGAGCTAGCCCAGATGTTTGCATCGAATGCACTATAAAAACTACCAAAATTGAAACTATTGTCATACAGGGAGCTAGACCAGCTGCATCTCCTAGTACATCAAAAAACCCTGACCCAGGAAAGAAATCGAAATCAGCCGGTACTAGGTCAAGGAGTAGTAGCACAACTCCAAGTAGTAACTATCATCCAACAGGAACTCCTAGAGTAAATGTGCCATCTCAACCTGGTTCTTATGACAGTCATACTGCCAATACTGCTAGTCAGATACCCACAGATCCTACAATTGAGGAGGCAGAGCCTGATGACGTGCTAAGTTCAGATGAAGAATATGGGAGAATGTTTCCTGATCTAGTTCCCAAGAGGAATGTGGAGCAACAGGGTGAGGACTACATTCCAACACAATTTTCAGATACATGTGAAGAAGAAAAACAGGAGAACATTGACATGGGATGTTTTGAGAATGATGATGTGGACGGACCTGAGATGTTGTATGACAGAGCTAATCCAAGTCTAGCTGAAGGGGTTGTCTTTCCTTCTGCTTTGGACTATAGAAATGCTGTAGCTACATTCTCCATTAAAAATGAAGTAGAGTACAAAATAGAGCATAGTGATCCAACAAGGTTCACCGTGTATTGTGCTTTTCCAAGATGTAGGTGGAGGCTACATGTCTCTCTAAAGAGAAACAACACTTTGTTTTAGGTACTAACAAGGTTCACTAATTAAATTTCCTATTGAATATCTAACTTAATTTGTATGTACAAATCAAAGTAAATCCTTATGAGCACCATTGTCCTAGTGTCAACAGAACAAAAAAGATTGAGGGCAGCCAAGAGGAGATGGATTGCTGATACTATGCAGAACTGGGTAAGAGAAAATTCAAACATTGGTCCTACTGAATTGCAAACCAACTTGAAGAAAAAATATGGTCTAGAATTGCCTTACATGAGAGTTTATTATGGTAAACAAATGGCTATTGAAAACATTTATGGAAAGTATGAGGACAACTTTCAGCTTTTGTACACATTCAAAGCTGAAGTAGAGAGAGCTTCTCCTGGTAGTGTTGTGGAAATAGATAGGCACACTATTACCTTCAAGTTGAAGGGAAAGACTTATGAAAAGGAGTGTTTTAGAAGAGTTTTTGTTAGTTTCAAAGCTTCATGGAGTGGCTTTTTAGCTGGATTCAGGCCCTACCTTGTGGTGGATGCAACAACTCTCAATGGTAGGTTCAGAGGGCAATTGGTAGCAGCATGTGTAGTTGATGCACATAACTAGATTTTTCTAGTGGCCTATGGTGTACTGGAGACAGAGTCCTAGGAGAGATAGGCCTGGTTTTTTCAAAATCTGAAGAAGGTTATAGGAAACCCTGAAGGACTTGTTATTCATACTGATGCCTGCAAAGGCCTAGAGTTAGCAGTGGATGTAGTCTTCCAGGAGTAGAGCACATATAGTGGATGAGACATATTGCAGCAAATTTCTCCAAGAAATTCAAGAGAAATTTTTATGATGAGCATTTGTGGCCATGTTCATTCACTTATCGCATCAAAAAGCACAATTACCACTTTAGACAGTTGTGCAAAAAACCCAAAGTCCAGGCTTAGTTTGAAGAGCACCATAACAAAATCTGGGGTAGAGGAAAGTTTAATGATATATGCAAGGTTGATTATGTATCCAGCAACCTTGCAGAATCATTTAATTCCAAAATTTAAAAACCGAAGGGCCTCCACATTGTAGACTTACGTGATAAGATCAGACAATACATAATGGAGAAGTTTGGTCTTAGGAGCAACATAGAACTAGAAAAATTCATGGGCCACATCATCATTCCTAGAGTTATGAAGATCTTGATGGCAAAGAGCAAATGTTGGATATCACTCTAGTAAGGAGAAGTCCATCTGAAGGAGAAATAACTGCAGGGACAAGGAGAAGAGAGAGTGGAGATACCATGTTGATCTTCAAAAGGGTCAATGTAGTTGCAGGAAGTGGCAGATCACAGGTCAGTCATGCATACATGCATTGTTCTTCATTACATCTTTGTGAGGAGATGCAAATGTCATAGATTAGTATGTGCATCACTATTTCTCAGTTGAGATGTTCAAGAAAACATATGCTGAAAAATAACTTCACTTGAGGGAAAACAACAATGGTATATTGTTGAGCCAGGTTTCATACTTTGACCACCCATTCAACACAAAGCTGAAGCAGGAAGGCCAAGGAAATCAAGAACTAGGGCAACAAGTGAAGGGAACGACCTTGGAGCTAGGAAGAGGAAATGCAAAAGATGTGGAGGCTATGGACATTTCCTAAAGAAATGCAAAAATTCCATTGATCCTGCATTTGGAGAAGAGGATGCACATTGGGGGGCTGACAATGTAGAGGAGCCTACAGAGCCACAAAATGATGAGCAAGGAGAAGATGATGCAGTTAATGCAGATGAAATTGATAAACCACAGTAGCCAACAAGTGTAGAGCCTTCTCCAGAGCAGCCAACAAGTGTTGAGCCTTCTCCAGAGCAACCAACAAGTGCATAGCTTACTCCAGAGCCTGCTACACAAGCTTCTACTATTGCTAGTGCAGTTCAACGGTGTGTAACATTTGCAATGTTTTCCTTTTATTTATTTCACTGGTCACTACAACTAATTAACTTTCTTCCTTTTGCTAGCACTCCTAAGAAGAATTGGAAAATGCCAGCTATGAGAGGACCATCTCCCTGCAAGAAGACGAAGATTGACACTACTTCTACAGCAGTAGGCACAAATGGGTCAGTGACTGGCAACAATATGCATGAAAACTATTGCAAATCAAGAGGAAGTGTAGGCTGGTGTGCCCCAAATCATAGCAAAAGTGACTAGAAGCAAAGCTAAGGAGATGCCAAACCCAGCAGGAAACACCAGGAGCAAAAGGGCCAAATCATGAGTGAACTATTAGTTAGGGATGCTTTTTTATGAAATTCTACTATAATATGCAAGGTTGTGAACTATGTGTAGTTGATAGCTGTGTGCATTGTGCACTCTAGTTTGTGAACCTGATTTTGGTACTATGTTTTGTGAAGTACTTTGCAACTGAAATTGGTAGTTCGCCACTGAATTTGGTACTATGTTGGCTTATACATCAGTTCATTCATAGATCATAAACTGCAAATACATCAGTGCATTCATACATTACTACACTCATACATCAGTGCATTCATACATTACTACACTCATACATCAGTGCATTTTAGTGTGCATTTTGTGCACACACTGACATTGTGATAGCTAGAAAACAAATTGTAACTATAGGGAAAAACATTGTCCAAATGCACATCATTTCCTTTCTTTCCTTCAATTCTTTGGTCAGCGCACGATTTCTCTTTGCTAAATCGACTGCTTGCTTCTCCAACTTATGACTCTTGATCCAGCTACCTTCAAGCCTTGCATGCAACTCTTCAAAAGCAAGACCAACTCTTACTGGAGGTGCAGGGTCAACCCAAACCACTCACTCACATTCATCTGGCAACTACATGAACAATGTGGATTAGATCTGTTGTTGATTGCTTCATCCATTATTCAAACCTGAGAATGTAAAATGATGTTCAAGATCTTACATCCAAGAGTCAACCCCCAAAACGGCAACCAGTGCTAGCTCCACCCCACGAGACACGACGAGTAGGGATTAGGCCATGCCCTAGACATCGATGCTTTGATTGATGCTCCAAGCCGTAAAAGGTGGAGTCTAGTAGGTAAAACTCGGAGCTGTTCAGCCCAATTCCTACCCCATCCACCTAATTTCACCAAAACCAGATAAATCACCCCCGGTTTGAGCTAACCCTAGAAAATGGTGAAATTTGACTCGCCATATTACAAATTACCTCTCCGGCGGCGGGCAACGATGAGCTGTCCGACGACATAGCATGCATCTCCATGGCCGTGCGCAAGGACTGCACGACACCCACTCAGCAGTTCCTTCCTTCTGCCTCCCTGTTTCTTTTGTCTGGCAAGAGGTAGCAGACGACTAAAGCCCTAGGGATATTGAACCAGGGGTAAAACTATCCAAAACGGCACAATACTATGGTCAAACGGTGCTGACCACACGGAGCAGTCATGGAAGGGCATTCGAGCGAGCCCTGGGACAAATCTAAGGGCAAAACTGAGCAAGGTGGAAGACTAGGGGCAAACTCCATGGGTGGGTTCCAACTAGGAAAAATGTATTTGGCCCATTAAAGAACTTAACTATGATTTTGAAATTGCTGGTGAAAAGAGGTTATTTTATATTATCTCACTAGATGAATGGAGAACACAAGCCTATGAAAATGCTAAACTGTTTAAAGAAAAGGTTAAAAGATGACATGACAAGAGGATTGAAAAATGAGAATTCAATGTAGGAGACCTAGTACTTTTGTACAACTCTCATTTCAGATTTTCTGCAAGAAAACTTCTCTCCAAATGGGAGGGCGCATACGTTGTTGAGGAGGGTTACCATTCTGGTGCAATAAAAATAGATAACTTTGAAGGCAAGAACCTGAGAGTGGTGAATGGGCAAAGAATCAAGCATTACATTTCAGGTGCACCCATTAATGAAGAAACTAATGTCATCCAAGTCATGACACTGGAAGAACACATCAAGGAAGCCACTGGTAAAAAAACACATCAAGGAAGCCTTCTGGAACACTCCAGAAACCTGAAAAGGGGTAGGTATGTGGTACAGTAAGTAAACCGACTCCAAAAATTCCAAAAAAATAATTCTTGTCAGTTTTTGTATTTTATAAAACATACAAAAATAAAACGGAGTCAGGAGGACCCACGAGGGAGCCACAAGCCAACAGAGCACGCCCTAATGGCTTGTGGTCCCCTCGTATGCCTTTTGGACTCCGAATTCTTACCTAGCACGTATTCTCACCTAGGAAAAAAATCATCATACATACTCCTGTATGTTTTGACCACTACATCGTGAGTTTCCTCTCTGTTCTTGTTTTGAGCTATTTTCCCAACATATCTGGATTGCCATGACTTCCCCAAGGCCATCCAAGGACACGTTCTTCGAGAAGGTCATCAAGCCCTACTTGCCTGAGGTGATGAAGCACCCTCTAGCCATTGAGATGTGTGAGGGGGTGCTCCACATCTGGGATGTTCAAGGTCCCAAGAAGGAGGGAAGGAAGCAGGCTAGGCTTGCAGCAGTGGAGCAAGGGATCTTCAAGTGTCAAAGGATGGTTGAATGTGGCCTGAGTGCTAATCACTCCATGATCAAGGATTTCACCAGTGAAAACAATATGGACACAAAGAGCATGGCGGAGTCTCTCTCCAAGCTTCAAGGGTGGATCGAGCACCTCGAGGATCAACTCTTTGAACTCCAACTCCAAAACTGTGAGTATGAATCTAGGTTTAAAATGATGAGCCTCACTGCCGATTTCAGGATTCCGGAGACAAGAGCTTATTTCTTTGATGGGGAACCCATGCCTAGGAAGATGGAGGTGTTGGAAATATGCCCTAGAGGCAATAATAAATTAGTTATTATCATATTTCCTTGTTCATGATAATCGTTTATTATCCATGCTATAATTGTATTGATCGGAGACTTAAATGCATGTGTGGATACATAGACAAAACCATGTCCCTAGTATGCCTCTAGTAGACTAGCTCGTTGATCAAAAGATGGTTAAGGTTTCCTAGCCATGGACATGAGATGTCATTTGATAACAGGATCACATCATTAGGAGAATGATGTGGTGGACAAGACCCAAACTACAAACATAGCATATGATCGTGTCAGTTTATTGCTACTGTTTTCTGCATGTCAAGTATATGTTCCTATGACCATGAGATCATGCAACTCACGGATATCGGAGGAGTGCCTTGTGTGTATCAAACGTCGCAATGTAACTGGGTGACTATAAAGGTGCTCTATAGGTATCTTCGAGGGTGTCTGTTGAGTTGGCATGCATCGAGACTGGGATTTGTTACTCCGTGTGACGGAGAGGTATCTCAGGGCCCACTCGGTAATGCAACATCACAATAAGCCTTGCAAGCAATGTGACTAATTGTTAGTTGCGGGATCTTGTATTACGGAACGAGTAAAGAGACTTGCCGGTAACGAGGTTGAACTAGGTATGGAGATACCGACGATCGAATCTCGGGCAAGTAACATACCGAAGAACAAAGGGAACGTTATACGGGATTAACTGAATCCTTGACATAGAGGTTCGACCGATAAAGATCTCCGTAGAATATGTAGGAACCAATGTGGACGTCTAGGTCCCGCCATTGGTTATTGACCGTAGAGGTGTCTCGGTCATGTCTACATAGTTCTCGAACCCGCAGGGTCTGCACACTTAAGGTTTGGTGACGTTTTGGTAGTGTAGAGTTATGTATGGTGGTGACCGAAGGTTTTTCGGAGTCCTAGATGAGATCCCGGACGTCACGAGGAGCTCCGGAATGGTCCGGAGGTAAAGATTCATATATAGGAAGTCCCAGTTTGGTTTCCGGAAAAGTTTCGGGCTCATCGGTAGTGTACCGGGAGTGCCGGTAGTGTACCGGGAGACCTCCGGGAGGGGTATTTCGACCCCAAGAGGTCCATGGGCTGTGGGATAATAATAACCATCCCTTAGTGGGCTGGGAAAACAGCCACAAAGGCCCATGGCGCAGGAGAGAAAGTCCTAAAGCAAAAAGTGGAAAATCAGCCAATAGGAGGCAATCCTACTCCAACTAGGATTGGAGGTGAAGTAGGATTGCTCCCACCTCCTATTTCGGCCGACCCAAAGGCCTTGGCTGCCTCTCCTCTCCTCTCCTCCTATATATACTAGTGGATTGGGTGGTTTTTGGACAGAACTTCCGGCCACGTGCTACCCGTTACACCGGTGCATAGTTTCTCCTCTAGATCGTAGTTCCGCAGCGCTTAGGCGAAGCCCTGCCGGAATTGCTCCACCACCATCACCGGAGCGCCGTCACGCTGCCGGTGAACTATCTCTCCTCTCCACCTCCTCTCGCTGGATCGAGACGGTGGAGATTGTCATCAAGCTGCACGTGTGCTGAACGCGGAGGTGCCGTCCGTTCGGCGCTAGATCGGAAGGACCGTGATCGAGATCGCGAGACGGTTCGTGATGTGATCACGGAACGGATCGTGATGAGTTCACGGGACAGATCGTGATTGGATCGCGGGATGCTCGGCGATTTGGATCGCGAAGATGTTCGACTACACCAACCGCATTTCTTAACGCTTCCCGCTTAGCGATCTACAAGGGTATGTAGATCCACTCTCCCTCTCGTAGATGCTCATCACCATGGATAGGTTTGCGTGTGCGTAGGAAAATTTTTGTTTCCCATGCGACGTTCCCCAATAGTGGCATCATGAGCTAGGTTGATGGTTCGATGAGATCTCGAGTAGAACACAAAAGGTTTGTGGGCGTTGATGCTTAGATTGCTTACTCCCTTGGTCGGATTTTGGTTCAGCGGGATTGTGAGATGAAGCGGCCCGGACCAACATTACTCGTACGCTTACGAGTGACCGGTTCCCTCGACGCAACTTGTTGCTTAGATGGCTTGCGGGTGACAGTTTCTCTCACTTTAGTTGGATTGGATCCGACAAAGGCGGTCCTTGAGAAGGTTGAAAATCAATCTATGTATCACCGTTGTGGTTTATGCGTAGGTGAGAATCGTTCTTGCTAGATACCCGTAGCAGCCACGTAAAACATGCAACAACAATTAGAGGACGTCTAACTTGTTTTTGCAGGGTATGTTGTGATGTGATATGGCCAATTACATTATGAGATATATGTGATGTATGAGATGATCATGTGATGTATAGAATTTTACGACTTGCATGTCGTTGAATACGGCAACCGGCAGGAGCCATAGGGTTGTCTTTAATTATTGTATGACCTGCGTGTCAATCATTAAGCGCTATGTAATGCTTTACTTTATCGCTACGGTAGCAATAGTAGTAGAAGCATGTAGGGCGTGACAACCCCGATGGCGACACGTTGATGGAGATCAAGATGATGGAGATCATGGTGTCGTGCCGGTGACGATGGAGATCATGCCGGTGCTTTCTAGATGGAGATCAAAAGCACAAGTTCATGGCCATATCATGTCACTTATGATTTGCATGTGATGTTAATCCTTTTTATGCACCTTGTTTTGCTTAGGACGGCGGTAGCATTATAAGGTGATCCCTCACTTAATTTCAAGATAAATTGTGTTCTCCCCGAGTGTGCACCGTTGCGAAAGTTCGTCGTGTTGAGACACCACGTGATGATCGGGTGTGATAGACTCTGCGTTCACATACAACGGGTGCAAGCCAGATTTGCATGCGCAGAACACTCGGGTTAAACTTGACGAGCCTAGCATGTACAGACATGGCCTCGGAACACAAGAGACCGAAAGGTCGAACATGAGTCATATAGTAGATATGATCAACATAATGATGTTCACCATTGCAGCCACCTCAACTCATGTGATGATCGGACTTGAGTTGGTGAATTTGGATCATGTATCACTCGAATGATCGGAGGGATGTCAATTTGAGTGGGAGTTCTTAGGTAATATGATTAATTGAACTCATTATCATGAACATAGTCAAAGTGTCTTTGCAAATTATGTTGTAGATTACTAGCTCACGCTGTAGCTGCCTTGTAGTTTTATATGTTCCTAGAGAAATAGTATTGAAAGATGATGGTAGCAATATTGCGGACTGGGTCTGTGATCTGAGGATTGTCCTCTTTGCTGCACAGAAGGCTTATGTCCTTAATGCACCGCTCGGTGCGCCACCCCCTCTAGCGTCGTCTATAGATGTTGTGAACATCTGACAGGCACGTTTCGATGACTACTTGATAGTTTAGTGCGTCATGCATTACGGCTTAGAATTGAGGCTCGGAAACGTTTTGAACGTCACGAAACATATGAGATGTTCTAGGAGCAGAGATTGTGATCTCAGGCTGGCAACATCGACAGAAGTATATTTGATATACGAGTTATTGATGTGTACCTTGCTAGTACTCCTAGTAGCACCTGGGTATTGGATACCAGTTCGGTTGCTAAATGTTAGTAACTCGAAATAAAAGCTACGGAATAAACGGAGAACTAGCTAAGGGTGAGGTGACGATGTGTGTTGGAAATGTTTCCAAGGTTGATGTGATCAACATCGCACGCTCTCTCTACCTTCAGGATTAGTGACGAACCTAAAGAAATGTTATTTGGTGTTTTGCGTTGAGCATGAACATGATTAGATCATGTTTGTTGCAATACGATTATTCATTTAAGTCAGAGAATAATAGTTATGCTGTTTACATGAATAATACCTTCAATGGTCATGCACCCAGTGAGAATGGTTTGTTGAAATCTTGATCGTAGTAATACATTTGTTCATAACATTGATGTCAAAAGATACAAAGTTAAATAATGATAGTACCACATACTTGTGGCACTGCCGCAAAATGTCATATTGGTATAAAGCGCATGAAGAAACTTCATGGTGATGGATATTTGGACTCATTCGATTTCGAATCGGTTGAGACATGCAAACCATGCCTCTTGGGCAAGATGACTAAAGGACCCCGTTGGATGGAGCGGGCAAGTGATTCATTGGAAATGATACATGTTGATGTATGCAATATAGTGAGTCTTGTAGCATGCAGTGGATATCGTTATTTTCTTACCTTCACTGATGATTTGAGTAGATATAGTGTATATTTACTTAATGAAACACAAGTCTGAATCGTTTGAAAGGTTCAAGCAAATTCAGAGTGAAGTTTAAAGATCATCGTGACAAGAAGATAAAAATGACTACGATATGATCGTGGAGGTGAATATCTGAGTCACGAGTTTGGCATACAACTTAAGACAATGTGAAAGTTGTTTCACAACTAAACGCCACCTGGAACACCATAGTGTGATGGTGTGTCCGAACATCATAGTCATGCTCTATTGGATATGGTGCATACTGTGATGTCTCTTATCGTTTTACTACTGTAATTTTGGGGTTATGCATTAGAGACAACTACATTCACTTTAAATAGGGAATCATCTAAATCCGTTGAGATGACACCGTGTGAATTATGGTTTGATAGAAACCTAAACTGTCATTTCTTAATATTTGGGGCTGCGACACTTGTGTGGAAAATGTTTTCACCTAATGAGGTCGAACCCAAGGCGGACAAATGCATCTTCATAGAATACCCTAAGATCAGTTGGGTGAACCTTCAATCTTAGATCCTAGTGCAAAGTGTTTGTTGCTTAAATGGATCCTTTCTCGAGGAAATGTTTCTCTCGAAAGAATTGAGTGGGAGGAAGATAGAACTTGATGAGGTTGTTAAACCTTTGTTCAACCAGAGAGTAGCGCAGCGCAGAAAGATGTTTCTGTGAAGCCTACGTTAGTTGAAGAGGAAGTTAATGATGATGATCATGAAGCTTCAGGATCAAGTTACTATCGAACTTCGTAGGTCGACAAGGATGTGTACTGCTCCTAAGTGGTACGACAACTCTGTCTTGGAGATCATGTTGTTGGACAACGATGAACCTACGAGCTATGGAGAAGCGATGATGGGCCCGGATTCTGGAAAATGGTTGGAGGCCATGAAATCCGAGATAGGATCCATGTATGGAAACCAAGTGTAGACTTTGGTAGACTTGCTCATTGGACGGCAGGTCGTTGAGTACAACTGGATCTTTAAAATGAAGACAAACACTGATGGTGAATGTCACTATTTGTAAAGCTCGACTTGTTGCAAAGATGTTTGTGACAAGTTCAAGGAGTTGACTACGATGAGACTTTCTCACTCGTAGTGGTGCTAAAGTCTGTTGGAATTATGTTAGCAGTTGCTGTGTTTTCAATTATGAAATCTGGCAGATGGATGTCAAAACATCGTTTCCTTAACGGTTTACTTGAGGAAAGGTTGTATGTGATACAACCAGAAGGTTTTGTCAGGCCTAAGGATGCTAAAAGGAGTGCAAGCTTCGGTGATCCTTCCATGGACTAAAGCAAGCATCTCGGAGTTGGAATATACACTTTGATGAGGTGATCAAAGTTTTGATGTTTATACAAAGTTTACGAGAAACTTGTATTTACAATAAAGTGAGTGGGAGCACTATAGAATTTCTGATAAGTATATGTGGATGACATATTGTTGATCAGAAATAATGTAGGATTTATGGGAAGCATAAATGGTTGTTTGAAAAGTGATTTTTCAAAGGAAGACCTGGATAAAGCTACCTAATTGTTGAGCATCAAGATCTATAGAGATAGATCAAGATACCTGATGAGACTTTCAATGAGCACGGACCTTGACAAGATTTTGAAAGAGTTCAAAATGGATCAGTCAGAGAAAGAGTTCTCGCCTGATTTGTAAGGTATAAAATTGAGTATGACTCAATGCCCAGTGACTGCACAAGATAGAAAAATGATGAGTGTCATCACCTATGCTTCAGCCATAGGCTCTATCATGTATGCAATGTTGTGCACAAGACCCGATGTCAGCCTTGCCATAAGTATGGCTGGAAGGTTTCAAAGTGATCCTGGAATGGAGCACTGGACAGCGGTCAAGATTGTCCTTAGTAACTAAAAGACTAAGGAGATGTTTCTCGATTGTGGAGGTGATAAAGAGTTCGCCGTAAAGAGTTACGTTGATGCAAGCTTTAACACCAATCAGGATGACTCGTAGTAGCAATCTGGATACGTATAGTGGAGCAGCCATTTGGAATAGTACCAAGTGGAGTGTGGTAGCAATGTTTTCGGTTTGACATAGAAATTTGCAAAGTACACACGGATCTGAATATCGCAGACCCGTTGACTATAAGAGCTCTCTCACATGCAAAGCATTATCGAGCCCCAGAACTCATTGGGTGTTAGATTCATAACAATGCGAATCACATGGTGATGTGAACTAGATTATTGACTCTAGTGCAAGTGGGAGACTGTTGGAAATATGCCCTAGAGGCAATAATAAATTAGTTATTATCATATTTGCTTTTTCATGATAATCGTTTATTATCCATGCTATAATTGTATTGATCGGAGACTTAAATGCATGTGTGGATACATAGACAAAACCATGTCCCTAGTATGCCTCTAGTAGACTAGCTCGTTGATCAAAAGATGGTTAAGGTTTCCTAGCCATGGACATGAGATGTCATTTGATAACGGGATCACATCATTAGGAGAATGATGTGGTGGACAAGACCCAAACTACAAACATAGCATATGATCGTGTCAGTTTATTGCTACTGTTTTCTGCATGTCAAGTATATGTTCCTATGACCATGAGATCATGCAACTCACGGATATCGGAGGAGTGCCTTGTGTGTATCAAACATCGCAACGTAACTGGGTGACTATAAAGGTGCTCTACAGGTATCTTCGAGGGTGTCTGTTGAGTTGGCATGGATCGAGACTGGGATTTGTTACTCCGTGTGACGGAGAGGTATCTCAGGGCCCACCCGGTAATGCAACATCACAATAAGCCTTGCAAGCAATGTGACTAATTGTTAGTTGCGGGATCTTGTATTACAGAACGAGTAAAGAGACTTGCCGGTAACGAGGTTGAACTAGGTATGGAGATACCGACGATCGAATCTCGGGCAAGTAACATACCGAAGAACAAAGGGAACGTTATACGGGATTAACTGAATCCTTGACATAGAGGTTCGACCGATAAAGATCTTCGTAGAATATGTAGGAACCAATGTGGACGTCCAGGTCCTGCCATTGGTTATTGACCGTAGAGGTGTCTCGGTCATGTCTACATAGTTCTCGAACCCGCAGGGTCTGCACACTTAAGGTTTGGTGACGTTTTGGTCGTGTAGAGTTATGTATGGTGGTGACCGAAGGTTGTTCGGAGTCCTAGATGAGATCTCGGACGTCACGAGGAGCTCCGGAATGGTCCGGAGGTAAAGATTCATATATAGGAAGTCCCAGTTTGGTTTCCAGAAAAGTTTCGGGCTCATCGGTAGTGTACCGGGAGTGCCGGTAGTGTACCGGGAGTGCCGGTAGTGTACCGGGAGACCTCCGGGAGGGGTATTTCGACCCCAAGAGGTCCATGGGCTGTGGGATAATAATAACCAGCCCTTAGTTGGCTGGGAAAACAGCCACAAAGGCCCATGGCGCAGGAGAGAAAGTCCTAAAGCAAAAAGTGGAAAATCAGCCAATAGGAGGCAATCCTACTCCAACTAGGATTGGAGGTGAAGTAGGATTGCTCCCACCTCCTATTTCGGCCGACCCAAAGGCCTTGGCTGCCTCTCCTCTCCTCTCCTCCTATATATACTAGTGGATTGGGTGGTTTTTGGACAGAATTTCCGGCCACGTGCTACCCGTTCCACCGGTGCATAGTTTCTCCTCTAGATCGTAGTTCCGCAGCGCTTAGGCGAAGCCCTGCCGGAATTGCTCCACCACCATCACCGGAGCGCCGTCACGCTGCCGGTGAACTATCTCTCCTCTCCACCTCCTCTCGCTGGATCGAGACGGTGGAGATCGTCATCAAGCTGCACGTGTGCTGAACGCGGAGGTGCCGTCCGTTCGGCGCTAGATCGGAAGGACCGTGATCGAGATCGCGAGACGGTTCATGATGTGATCACGGAACGGATCGTGATGAGTTCGCGGGACAGATCGTGATTGGATCGCGGGACGCTCGGCGATTTGGATCGCGAAGATGTTCGACTACACCAACCGCGTTTCTTAACGCTTCCCGCTTAGCGATCTACAAGGGTATGTAGATCCACTCTTCCTCTCGTAGATGCTCATCACCATGGATAGGTTTGCGTGTGCGTAGGAAATTTTTTGTTTCCCATGCGACGTTCCCCAACAGGTGGATCACCTCACACCGCCACCATCATGGAAGAACACTTGAGTACATGGGTATGGGCACCACCCTTGGCTTGTACCAAGCTTGGGGGAGGTGCCCCGGTATCGTATCACAATCACTGTTACCACCATTATCTATCTTAGTTCTATCTTTAATATCACGTGATTTAGAGAGTTAGAATTTCAGATTTTCTTTGTTTAGAGTTTTGCTTTGAGTTGTACCTATCCTTGTAACTCAGTGTGAGAGTTACATAATAAAGTTTGTTGAGTTTGTGTGCCTTACCCTCGCATGCATCCATGATCTTAGCATGACTATAAAAGGCATAGTAAAATATCATATAATTATCTCATGAGAAGTAATGACTTCACATAGAAAAGGGGTGTAAGCAATAAAAAGTGTTGAAACCCAACATACATAATATTAGTAATTGGTATTATCTATGCAAAAGTATGGCAGAGAAGAGGAGATTTACATATAAATATACTATCTTGAACACCTTCTATGATTGTGAGCTCCCATCAAAATATTAAATAACGATCAAGTGTTGAAGTTGGACATGGAAGACAAGATAATGATCATGGATGTTTATATTTGCATACAAGGTATATGGTATTGGATCCCTTAACATGTGATGCTTGCTTAGGATATTTTGCTAGCCCACAGATTCACACTAAGTAGAGATACTACTTGTGCATCCATAACCCGTAAACTCACTTTCTTGCCATGAGAGTCCACCATAACTACCTATGGATTGAATAAGATCCTTCAAGTAAGTTGTCATTGGTGGACAAGGAAATAAAATTGCCTCTAAGAATGTAAGATCTTTTATTGTAAGGTAAAATAAGCTTTGTCCGATCTTGTGATGGTGAAGAAATAAAAGTGACGGAGTGCATAATAAAGGCCAGTATCACAAGGGGAAATATAAAGTGATGTTCTTTTGCATTAAGAGATTGCACATATCAAACAAACAAAAGATCATGACAACCTCTGCTTCCCTCTACGAAGGGCCTATCTTTTACATTCTTACGGAAGTTTATTTTCATGCAAGAGTCAAAATATTTAGTGGCAAGCATTGTGTGTGAAGGAAATATCCAAACAAATACACCAGTTGAATATAGATGATCACGATCCATTATTGTTGACATTATACTTGAGGCAAATAAGTTGGGTGGCAAGAACAATAAAGCCCCCATCTTCCTATGTGTCCCACGGAATGACTGGTTCCAAAAATATACAATGTGTGTCAACAATTATAGAAGGGTACATTATAGTTGAATATGTGAACTTGCTAGAAATACAAAGATCTTACATAAACTCTTCTCTCAATTACGATAGCTATGATTATCTCAATGACTAACGACATTGCTTGTCGGTTCTCAACAAAGATTATGCTTCATATTTCTTCAGTTGTGAATAGATTATTACTTGTTTATGAGAATTTATATGATGAAAATATTGCTGCTATGATGTTATTCATGATGCTCCCATGCCCGTATTCTGTTTTTGTCGACACCTCTCTCTCAAATTATGTGGTCATTATTTTAGAGTTCGGCTTTCGCTTGAGGACAAGCAATGTCTAAGCTTGGGGGGAGGTTACACGTGACGTGGCTTGAGACTGCGTCGGTATTTTCCCAAAGAGGAAGGGATGATGCATCACAGCTACGGTAAGTATTTCCCTCAGTTAAGTAACCAAGGTATCAATCCAAGGAGGAATGCCACGCAAACGCTATGTAAATGACACCTACACACAAAGAACAAATACTTGCAACCTGACGCGTAAGAGAGGTTGTCAATCTCTCAACGGTAAAAAGATAGATTAGATTGTAATAGGTTGGGCAAATAAATCTCACAAGAACACAAAATAAAAGAGGAAAATAAAAAGTACAGGAAGGTATTTTTGCATTTTTGGAATAATAGTTTTGAAAACAAAAGCGGCAAAAAGATAGATCGAGAAGCAATATGTTGGAAAAGTAGGTCTAGGGGTCGTAGGTTTCACTAGTGGCTTCTCTCATGACTAGTATAGCACATGGTGGGTAAACAAATTACTGTTGGGCAATTGATAGAAGATCAAATAATCATGATGATATCCAAGGCAATGATCATTATATAGGCATCACGTCCAAGAGACATAGACTGAAACGATTCTGCATCTACTACTATTACTCCACACATCGACCACTATCCAGCATGCATCTAGTGTATTAAGTTCATTCAAAAATGGAGTAATGCATTAAGAACAGTGACACCCCATCTCGTTATCCTTAATGGCAATGATACATGTGTGCATTGCTGCCCCTTCTGTCACTAGGAAAGGACACCGCAAGATCGAACCCATCACAAAGCACCTCTTCCCATGGCAAGAAAAATCGATCTAGTTGGCCTAACAAAACAAAATATTTGAATAAGAAATATGAGGCTATAAGTAATCGTGCATATAAGATATCAAAGAAGACTCAAATAATATTCATGGATAAAAACTGATCATGAACTCAAAATTCATCGGATCTAAACAAACACACCGCAAAAAGTCATTACATCAAATAGATCTCCAAGAGGCCATTGTATTGAGAATCAAGAGAGAGAGATAGTGATAGAGGAAGCCATCTAGCTACTGCCTACGGACCTGTAGGTCTATGGTGGACTACTCACGCATCATTAGAGAGGCACCCATGAAGACGATGCACCCCTCCGTGATGGTGTTAGATTGGATCTCTTGCTTCTGGAACTTGCGGCGGCTGGAATTGTGTTTCGTCGACTCCCCTAGGGTTTTTGGAATATTTGGGCATTTATGAATCTGGTAGGCGATGGAGAGGCGCCCCGAGGTGGGCACAGCCCACCAGGGTGCACCTGGGGCCTATGGAACGCAATGGTGTCTTGTGCTCTCCTCGTCCCTCCGCTCTGGCACTTCTTTGGCCCATTGTATGTCTTCTGGCCCAAAAAAAATCTCCAAAAAGTTTCATGGTATTTGGGCTTCATTTGGTACTGATATTCTGCAAAGTAAAAAACAAGCAAAAAACAGGAACTGACACTTGGCACTATGTCAATAGGTTAGTCCCAAAAATGATATAAAGTTGCAATAAAATGATTGTAAAACATCCTTGATAGTATAACAACATGGAACAATCAAAAATTGTAGATACGTTGAAGACATATTAGCATCCCCAAGCTTAATTCCTACTCGTCCTCGAGTAGGTAAATGATAAAAACAGAATTTTTGATGTGGAATGCCGCCTAACATGTCCATCACATATTCTTTTCTTTTGTAGCATGTACATTTGGACTTTTAGATGGTTCATAGCAATAGTCTAGTTTTGACATGAAGACTTTAATACTCAAGCATATCAACAAGCAACCTTGTTTTTCAAAATATCAACACTAAATAAAGCTATCCCTAGCCCATCATGCTCAATAATTGATCCGTTCATGAAACACACTCAAATATTAGCTACACCTAATGCTCAAGTACGATCATTCTACCCCCTAGTTGGTTCTTTATAAGAGAAGATGGAGACTCAAGTAAAAATAAAAATTGCATAAAGTAAATAGATATGCCCTTCGCAGAGGGAAGTAGGGATTTGTAGAGGTGCCAGAGCTCAAGGTTCAAAATTGATAGAGAAAATATGTTGGGTGGCATGCCTTTCCTGTCAACGAAAATGACTGAGAGATTTCAATACCTTTCCATGCTAGATGTATAATAAGCGGCTCCCAAACAGAAAATATTTTTCATTCCTTTTTCCACCATTCTTTCACAATATATGGCTAGTCAAATCCACGATCGCCTTCCATACCAACACTTTCCAAGGAATTTTTTATTTGACAACATAAAGTATTTTTTTCATTTCGAGACTAGGCATCCCTATTACCGCCATACTCTCGTGCAATGACAAGTGAATAAACACTCATCTTGAGAATACACATCTAGCATGGAAAGATATCGGCCACCCCCTTTCGCTTCATGAGCGGTACAAGCACACAAAAAGGAAAATTCATTTTGAAAATTAGATATGGCACATATAAATTTGCTTGGAATGGCATGGAAATACCACATATAGGTAGGTATGGTGGACTCATATGGCAAAACTGGGTTTAAGGATTTTGGATGCACAAGTAGTATTTCTACTTAGTACAAGTGAAGGCTAGCAAATAGATTGAGAAGCAACCAACCAAGAAACAAAAATTCACATAAGCGAGCATTAAGCATAACTAACACCAAATAATGCACCATAAGTAGGATGTAATTTCATTGCACAACTATTGACTTTCGTGCTTGCATAGAGAATCACAAAACTTAACACCAACATTCTTACTAAGCATAATTACTAATCAACATAACTCACATATTACTATCATCATGTCTGAAAACTATTACCAAGAATCAAGTTTAATTTGTCCAAAGATCTTCGTGAAAGTTTTTATTATACCCCTCTTGAATATCTATCACTTTGGGACTAGTTTCATATATTTCCATTGCTTTTTGACAAGCTCACATAGATTTAAGTGAAGATTATGAGCATAAAAGTTTCATCTCTCAAAATAATATAAGTGAAGTATGATAGGATTACTTAAAAATTTACTAATTCTCAAATTAATCTAAGTGAAGCATGAGAGCATTTCTTCAAACATGTAAAAGCACTCTGTGCTCAAAAAGATATAAGTGAAGCACTAAAGAAATTCCATAGCTCAAAATTTCTAAGTGAAGCATATAGAGCAATTATAACAAATCATAGCATAATTTTGTCTCTCTCATATAGGTGTGTACATAAAGGATAAAAATAAAATCAAGCAAAGCATTATATAATACAAGACACTCCAAGCAAAACCCATGATATGTGATGAATAAAAATATAGCTCCAAGTAAAATACCGATGGTTGTTAGAAGAAAGAGGGGATGCCACTCGGGGCATCGCCAAGCTTATTTGATTGTTCCTCTTTGGATATTAACTTGGAGTGCCATGGTCATACCCAATTTTAGTCTCTTCTTACTCCTTATTCCTTTATCCATCGTCATCTCACCCAAAACTTGAAAACTTCAATCACACAAAACTTAACAAAATCTTTGTGAGATCCGTTAGTATAATAAAGAAAATTACCACTCTAAGTACTGTTGAAAACCCATTCATATTTTATTATTGCATTAGATATACTGTATTATAAATTTACCATGACTTAAACCCTCCAATACAATCCATAGATTCATCAAAACTAGCACACAATGCAAGGAAAACAGAATCTGTCTCAAACAGAACAGTCCGTAGTAATCTATACTCTATACATACTTATGTAACTCTGAAAAATCTTAAACATTTGTATAAAGTAAAGAATTTGTATATAAATACCGTGTTAAAATTTCAGCTCATTATCACACACCAGTAAAAAATGAAAATTCTAGCACTCTAGTCAAAGTTTCTGTTTCAGATTCAGCATTGTTTCTACTCATCTTATGAATCATACTAAAGGCTTTACTTGGCACAAACACTAAATAAAACATAAAAACACAATCATAAAAGAGTCATAATTGTGTAAACACTCAAAAAACAGAAATTAAAATATAAAATAATTTCATTCATTGGGTTGCCTCCCAATAAGCGCTATCGTTTTACGTCCTTAGCTAGGCATAACACATAGATTCAAGTATTGTCATTTGTAGTTTTTACTCCATAGAAGGCCCTCATTATTGATTCATATGGTGGATTAATTCTTGTTATAGGTAAGTATTCCATAACCTTTCTAAGTGGAAATTGAAATTTAATGTTGCCTTCTTTCATATCAATCACGCCGCCTATAGTGCGTAAAAACGGTCTACCAAGTATGATGGGACAAGACGGATTACAATCAATATCAAGAACAATAAAATATATGGGCACATAGTTCCTATTTGCAATAATAAGAACATAATTAATTATTACCAAAGGCTTTTTAATAGTAGAATCCTCCAAGTGCAAATTAGGAGAACATTCTTCTATATTGGTGAGACCAAGCACGTCACAAAGAGATTTTGAAATGGTGGAAACACTAGCAACCAAATCACATAAAAGCAAAGAATTCATAATTTTTAATATTGACTTTAATGGTAGGTTCCCACTCATCATGTAATTTTCAAGGAATTGAAATCTCTAATTCCAACTTTTCTTCTAAGGATTTCATCATGGCATCAACGACATGTTTAGTAAAAGCTTGATTTTGTTCATAAGAATGGGGTGAATTTATCATGGATTGCTGAAAATAAATACATTCGACCAAGGAGAAACTATCTTAATTGAAGTCTTTGTAATTGAAAATAGTTGGCACATCACTGGTTAAAGTTTTGACCTCTCCAAACCCAGTTTCATCAATTTTTCAATTAACATTTTCACCCTCCAAACCATTGGGACACCCTCTAGCTAAAGTTGACTCTTATTAAGTCCCTTTATAATCAATTTTAACATTACTAAACAAGGAATCAATAGATCAAACACCAATAATTTGAATATCTTCATCATTTTTATGAAAGTAATCGCTAAAAATATTTTTTTCTAAAAAATCTCTTTTAGATCTAAGCATAGCGGTTCTTTTATTACTTTCACCCATAGAAACATATAAAGATTTAATTGATTAATTAATATTAGGTGGAAAAGCATTGAACTTGATATTTTCTACATCATGGGAAATTCTATCAATGCTTCTAGACATATCATCAATGTTATTCGACTTTTATTATATCATAGTATTGAAAAACTTTTGAGAATTGGTAAATTCTTTTGAATTACTCTAAAGATCAGAGGTGTTCCTATACTTATTGTAAGAGGAATTACCATAATTATTAGAGGAATTTCCAACAAAAGGCCTAGGATTAAAATTACCTCGGTAAGCATTGTTATTGAAATTGTTTCGTGAGATGAAATTCACATCTACGGAATCATTATTTTTCTCAATAAAAGTAGACAAAGGCACATAATTAAGATCAATAGAAGCATTTCTACTAGCATCCAACTTCATAAGAGCATCAACTTTTTCACTCAAAATACTAATTTCTTCAACCGAATTAACCTTCCTACTAGTAGGTGCTCTTTCAGTATGCTATTATGAATAATTTTCCATAATATTATCTATCAACTTAGTAACATCACCCAAAGTAATTTCCATAAAAGTACCACCCACGATGGAATCTAAAAGTTTTCTAGAGACAAAATTCAAACCGGCATAAGAAATCTGTATGATCATCCAAAGATTTAAACCATGAGTAGGAAAATTTCTTAGCATCAATTTCAATCTTTCCCAAGATTGTGCAACATGTTTATGCTCAAGTTGCTTAAAATTCATGATTTTAGTTTGAAGGGAAATAATTTTCACGGGTGGAAAACACTTAGTAATAAAAGCGTCATTGCACTTATCCCAAGAATCAATATTATTGCGAGGCAAAGAAGAAAACCAAATTTTTGCATGACCCCGCAAGGAGAATGGAAATAATTTCAACTTCATAATATCATTGTCCATATATTTTTTCTTTTGCATATCACACAATTCTACGAATGTGTTTAGATGGGATGCGACATCCTCATTAGGAGTACCGAAAAATTGATCTTTCATGACAAGATTCAACAAAGCGGCATTAATATCACAAGACTCCGCACTAGTGGCGGGAGGAGCAATCGGAGTGCTAATAAAATCATCATTATTGGTATAAGAAAAAATCACACAATTTGGTATTTTCTTGACTCATCATGACTATGCAAACAAGATTGCAAGCAAACAAGAGATTTGACGAGAAAAAGGAAAACGAAAGAAAATAAGGCGAGTAAAATGACAAATATTGTGAAGTGGGGGAGAGGAAAACGAGAGGCAAATGTCAAATAATGTAAATTTCAAGGAGATGATATTTGTGATTAGGAACCCGATAGATGTTGATGATATCTCCCGGCACCAGAGGTTGGCACGCTGAAGAGAGACTGCTTACGCACCTCCTCCTCGGCAACGGTGCCAGAAATTCCTTTGACGTGGCTTGAGACTGCGTTGGCATTTCCCCGAAGAGGAAGGGGTGATGCAGCACAACTACGGTAAGTATTCCCCTCAATTAATGAAACAAGGTATCAATCAAAGGAGGAAGACCACGCAACGCTATGTAAATGACGCCTGTAGAGAAAGAACAAATACTTGGAACCTGACGCGTAAGAGAGGTTGTCAATCTCTCAACGGTAAAAAGATAGATTAGATTGTAAAGGGTTCGGCAAATAGATCTCACAAGAACACAAAATAAAATAGGCAAATGAAAAGTGCAGCAAGGTATTTTTGGGTTTTTGGATTAAGAGATCTGAAAACAAAAGTGGCAAAAAGATAGATCAAAAAGCAATATGTTGGACAAGTAGATCCGGGGCCGTAGGTTTCACTAGTGGATTCTCTCATGAGTATAGCACACGGTGGGTAAACAAATTAATGTTGGGCAATTGATAGAAGATCAAATAATCATGACGATATCCAAGGCAAATATCATTATATAGGCATCATGTCCAGGATAAGTAGACCAAAACGATTCTGCATCTATTACTATTACTCCACACATCGACCTCTATCTAGCATGCATCTAGTGTATTAAATTCATGGGAAGATGGAGTAATGCAATAAGAATGGTGACATGATGTAGCCAAGATCTTTTAATGTAGGAATATACCCCATATTGTTATCCTTAATGGCAATGATACATGCGTGCCTTGCTGCCCCTTCTGTAATTGGGGAAGGACACTGCAAGATCGAACCCGTCACAAATCACCTCTTCCCATGGCAAGAAAAATCAATCTAGTTGGCCTAAATAAACCAAAGATTCTAAGAAGAAATACGAGGGTATAATTAATCATGCATATAAGAGATCAAAGAAGACTCAAATAATATTCATGGATAGAAATTGATCATGAACTCAAAATTCATCGGATCCCAACAAACACACCGCAAAAAGTCATTACATCAAATAGATCTCCAAGAGACCATTGTATTGTGAATCAAGAGAGAGAGAGAGAGGAAGCCATCTAGCTAATGCCTACGGACCTGTAGGTCTATGGTGGACTACTCACGCGTCATCGGAGAGGCACCCATGAAGACGATGCACCCCTCCGTGATGGTGTTAGATTGGATCTCGCGGTTCTGGAACTTGCGGGGGCTGGAATTGTGTTTCGTTGACTCCCCTAGGGTTTTTGGAATATTAAGGTATTTATAGAGCTTATAAGCGATGGAGAGGCGCCCTGAGGTGGGCACAACCCACCAGGGAGCGGCTGGGGCCTCTAGCGCGCCCTGGTGTCTTGTGCTCTCCTCACCCATCCTCTCTGGCACTTCTTTGGCCCAATGGATGTTTTCTGGCCCAAAACAATCTCCAAAAAGTTTCACGGTGTTTGGGCTTCGTTTGGTACTGATATTCTGCAAAGTAAAAAACAACAACTGGCACTTGGCACTATGTCTATAGGTTAGTGCCAAAAGATGATATGAAGTTGCTATATATTGATTGTAAAACATCCAATATTGATAATATAACAACATGGAACAATGAAAAAATATAGATACGTTGGAGACGTATCAACACGTGCATTTTGCATCATGATTTCTTATTACTATCTACTTCATTCTTGTACATTATTCCACATTATTATAAAATTCTTATGCCTTGTCTCTGTGAATACGCAAGGTACATCACAAGGAGGGAAATATCTAGAAACTAGAATTCTGGACCAGAAAACCGAGAAAAAGGCTAAAAAGTCACCAGACTCCAAATGACCTGAAACTTCACGGATAATATTTTTGGAATATTTAAGAATTTCTAGGACAAAAATATACTAGAGGGGGGCCACCAACAGTCCACAAGCCAACAGGGTACGCCCCCTAGGCCGCGCCCTGATAGCTTGTGGGGCCTCTGCTGGCCCTCCGACACCCCACTTCTCCTATATGATGTGTTTTACCCTAGAAAAAATCATAAGCAACCTTTCAGGACGAAGCGCCGCTGTCTCGAGGCAGAGACCTGGGCAGAGGTGTCGGTGTACTAAGGATCGGGTCTATTAGTACCCCTTACTTGTGCACGAGCAGTTGTAGCCGTGCCCACGGCAAGGCCCACTGGAGGACTACCGAAAGCAAGTGCGAAGACGTCAAAGGAACACTCAAGTCAACAAGCACAAGGCCGAAGGCCAAGGGCTGGAACCCCGACAAGATCTTGTTGGGGGTGGCCTGTGGAGCCTCGACAAGGAGGGCACTTGGCAAGGCCTTGCCATCTTGCCAGTGCGGAGGCCAGGTGTCGACCCCTAGGATACGTGTCAAGGCGCTGGCGATGGAGAGGCTAAGCGATGCAGATGGGACGGTCTCTTGTCCCGTCCCGTAGAAGGTCAAAGACGCCTGATGGAGCATTAAATGCATTTGTCCCACTCCATCAGTGTTAGGTATGATAACGCTGTAGCATTGTGCACCCCATGCGCGCACTATACGCTACTGTTGGGATCCCCTTGGTCATATAAAAGGAGGCCCAAGGTGTTACAAGATAGGAATTTTTGCTATCACCTTCTAGCTCACGCGCGTAGCAGCTGTGGATAGCACTCCTATAGCTGGAACCCTTAAAAACACCCATAATACATCGAAGCAGGAGTAGGGTTTTATGCTCCTCAGCGGCCCGAACCTGGGTAAAAGCCTCGCCTCGCGCCATTCGTTTGATCTTCTTGTTGTGCATACTCTCTTCCTGCCGAACCACGAAGGGATCCTCACGGTCCCATATGTGTCGTCCACCGACAAGAGGCCCTTTTGCACTCTGGCATTCAGATTCTGCCAAATTCCTGTACGAGAGGGGGATATCGAAGCCACCGTCATCACCAACGCTTCCTCCTTCGTGGGAGGACTAATATTCATCAACATCTTCACGAGCACCATCTCATCTCTAACCCTAGTTCATCTCTTGTACTCAATCTATGTCTCAAAACCTCAGATTGGTACCTGTGGGTTACTAGTTGTGTTGATTACATCCCATAGTTGATGATTGTTGGATTACTTGGTGGAAGAGGTTATGTTCAGATCCTTAATTATTATTATTATACCTCTGATCTTGAACATGTTGATGAGGTGTGAGTAGTTACTATTGTTCGTGAGGACATGTGAGAAGTCTTGCTATAAGTAATCTTGTCAAGTTGGTATTCATTTGATATTTTGATATTACTTATGTTATTACTTCTCTTATTGGTGTCATGTGAATGTAGACTACATGACACTTCACCATGCTATGGGCCTAATGGAAGTCATTGTGGAGTAACAAGTAGATGATGGGTAGCGAGAGTGACAGAGGCTTAAACCCCAGTTTATGCGTTGCTTCATAAGGGTCTGATTTGGATCCACATGTTTCATGCTATGGTTGGATTTATAATAATTATTCTCTCGTAGTTGTGGATGCTTGCGGGAGGGGGTAATCATAAGTAGGTTGTTAGTTCAAGTAAGAACAACACCTTAGCACTGGTCCACCCACATATGAGATTATCAAAGTAACAAATGAGAATCAACTCAACATGATGAACATGACTAGCTAGAAATTCCCATGCGTCCTCTGGAGCACTTGCTTAATGTAAGAGTACTTTCAGGCCTATCCTTTGCTACAAAAAGGATTGGGCTACCTTGATGCACCTTGGTTACTATTGTCCCTTGTTACTTGTTACGAATTATCTTGCTACAAAACTATCCATTATTGTTACTCACAAGACTGTCAGATAATACCTTGCTGAAACCGCTTGTCATTTCCTTCTGCTCCTCGTTGGGTTCGACACTCTTACTTATCGGAAGTACTACAATTGATCCTTTATACTTGTGGGTCATCATGCTGCTATTGGATATACTCTTGATGATCTTAAGGGCATTAGTCCCACTTTATGTCAGCATAAGATTAATATGGAACCAGATGCTAAACCTAACGTCAATCATCAATGTCGTCTGAATCCTAAAATGAAAGAAGTGGTAAGAACTGAAATATTAAATTTTCTGGAAGCAGGTATAATCTATCCCATAGCCGATAGTAGATGGGTGAGTCATGTTCATTTTGTCCCTAAAAAGGGAGGTATAACCGTTGTTCCTAATTATTAAAATGGACTTATCTCATAAACAATTGTAACTGGTTATAGGATGGTAATAGATTTCAGGAAATTAAACAAAGCTAACAGAAAAGATCATCACCCCTTACCTTTTATTGATCAAATGTTAAAAATATTATCCAAGCACAAACACTTTTGTTTCCTTGATGGATATTCTGTTTTTTCTCAAATACCTGTGTTAAAGGAAGATCAATAGAAAACTACTTTTACATGCCCTTTTGGAACTTATGCTTATAGACGCATGCCTTTTGGTTTATGCAATGCACCTGATACCTTTCAAAGATGTATGACTGCTATATTCTCCGACTTTGGGAAGATTGTTGAGGTTTTCATGGAATATTTTTCTGTTTACGGGGCTTCTTTTGATGATTTCTTGAGCTACCTTGATCGAGTTTTGCGGAGATGTGAAGAAACTAATCTTGTCTTGAATTGGGAGAAGTGCCATTTTATGGTGAATGAAGGCATTGTGCTTGGGCATAAAAAATCTCTAAACAAGGTATTGAAGTAGACAAAGCTAAATTTGATGCAATTGAAAAAAAGCCATGTCCTCTAGGACATTAACTAATCTTCTTCAAAAAGATATTCCATTTTTTCATGATGATTGTTCAAAGGCCTTCGAAATACTTAAGAAAGCTTTAATTTCTGCACCTATTGTTCAACCACCTAATTGGAACTTACCATTTGAATTAATGTGTGATGCTAGTGATTATGTTTTTGGTGTTGTCCTAGGGAAAAGAGTAGATAAAAAAATTGAATGTTATTCATTATGCTAGTACGCCCCTAGACAATGCTCGAAGAAATTATGCTACTAGTGAGAAATAACTTTTAGCAGTTGTGTTTGCATGTGACAAGTTTAGACCTTACATTGTTGATTCCAAAGTCACTATTCACACTGATCATGCTGCTATTAAATACCCGATGGAAAAGAAAGATGCTAAGCCTAGATTAGTTAGGTGGGTTCTTTTACTTCAATAGTTTGTTTTGCATATTGTTGATAGAAAGGGAGTCAAGAATCCCTAGCAGACAACTTGTCTAGGATGTAAAATGTTCTTGATGCCCCATAGCCTATTGATCATAGTTTTCCCGATGAGAAATTAGTTGTTATAAATACCTCCCGTAGTAATCGTTGGTATGCAGTTTATGCTAATTACATTGTTGCTAAATATATACCACCTGGTTTTACGTACCAACAAAAGAAAAAGTTCTTCTTTGATTCAAGACATTACTTTTGGGATGACCCACATCTATATAAAGGAGATATGGTGTTATTAGACATTGCGTACCTGAGCATGAACATGAACAAATCATAAGGAAGTGTCACTCCAAAGCATAAGGAGGACACCATGCACGAGACAGAACCACACATAAGGTATTACAGTCTGGTTTTTAATTGCCTACTCTCTTCAAGGATGCATGTAAGTTTGTCCTTTCTTTTAATAAATTTCAAAGAAATTGTAATATTGGTAGATGTCAAGAAATGCCAATGAATTATTCATTTGTTATTGAACCATTTGATGTGTAGGATTTTGATTATATGGGGCCTTTTTCCTTCCTCTAATGGGTATACTCATATTTTAGTTGATGTTGATTACATTGCTAAGTGGGTAGAAGCTATTCCATCTATTATTGCTGATCATAACACTTCTATTAAAATGCTTAAAGATGTTATCTTTCTGAGGTTTCGAGTCCCTAGATACTTAATGACAGATGGTGGTTCACCTTTTATTCATGGTGCTTTGCGTAAACTTCTAGATAAATATGACGTTAACCATAGAATTGCATCACCTTATCACCTTAGTCTAGTGGTCAAGTTGAGTTGAACAATAGAGAAATGAAATTGAGTCTGCAAAAGACTGTTAATAGATCTAGAAAGAATTGGTCTAAGAAACTTGATGATGCATTATTGGCCTATAGAACTCCTTATAAAAACCTTATGGGGATGTCCCCGTACAAAATGGTCTATGGAAAATCATGTCATATATCTCTTGAGCTAGAACATAAAGCTTATTGGCCAATTAAAGAATTTAACTATGATTTCAAACTTGCTAGTGAGAAGAGGTTATTTGATATTAGCTCTCTAAATGAATGGAGGACACAAGCTTATGAAAATGCCAAGTTAGTTAAAGAGAAAGTTAAAAGATATCATGATAAAAGAATCCAAAAACGAGAGTTTAAAGTCGATGATCAAGTTCTTTTGTACAACTCTCGTTTAAGATTTTTTGCTGGAAAACTTCTTTGAAAATCGGAAGGCCCTTATATCGTCGAAGAAGTTTATCGCTCCGGAGCTATTAAGATCAATAATGTTGAAGGAACAAATCGGAGAGTGGTCAACGGGCAAAGAAATAAACATTATATCTTAGGTACGCCCATAATTGTTGAAACTCATATTATCCATGTGATGAATGATAACCCAGATGTATAGGGGACCGCAACAATTTTCAAGGGTAGAGTATTGTAGGTGTACTAAAGTATGGACTTTTTAGTACCCCGTACTTGTGCACGGGTAGTTGTAGCCATACCAGCGGCAAGGCCTGCCACGGAGCAACTGAGAGCAAATACAACAACATCGAGAAGGCATTCAAGTCAACAGACCGAAGACCGAAAGCAAGACCCCCGGCAAGATCTTGCCGAGATGGCCTATAGAGCCCCGACAAGGCCCCACCAACGCAGAGGCCAGGTGTCGCCCCACCTGGGCACATGTCAAGGCGCCGACGATGAAGGGGCTAAGCGGTGCTGATGGGACGGGGTCCTGTCCCATTCCGTGGATGGTTAGAGGCACCAGACAGACATTAAATGCGCCTGTCTTGCACCGTCATAGTTAGGTATGATAGCACTGTAGCTTTGTACACCCCGTGTATGCACTGTACGCCACTGTTGGTGACCCCTTCGAGAGTATAAAAGGAGGCCCAAGGCGTTACGGTGGAGGACTTTTCGACTTTTCGACTTTTAGACCTCTAGATCTTCCACCCGGCCCATTCTGCATGAGCAGCAGCTACGTACTGTCGCGCTCCCAGAACCTGGGATAGGACTCATCCAATACAACCAAGCAGGAGTAGTGTTTTACGCATCTTTGCGGCCCGAACCTGGGTAAAGATCCCCGCGTGCTGTTCGTTCGTCCTGCTCTTTGTGCACACCCATCTCCTTACCAAACCAAAAGGGATCATCCTGATCCCATAGGTGTCGTCTCCCCTAAAATCTTTGTCGCGCCAGGTAGGGGGGATTGGCTGCATAAACTTGGTCCAACGACCAACGTGTCAGTTCCTTCGCCATATTCATCGCCATGGCTCCCAAGAAGAAGAGTTTCACGGTGGTGGAACCCTCCACGTCCACCACACCCATAGCCAACCAAGCGGGTGACGGAGTGGGCACAGATGGAGGGAGCGGAGACCCTGTGCCCACGCGACGCTATGACGATCAAGGCAAAGGAAGCGGCGACGCTCATGGTGCCGGCGGAAACCCTGCGCCGTCGGGCCACAAGACGAGGCTGCATTGCCCGCGGGCGGTACCGTGAACTCCGGGGACGGGAGGGCACCGTCCAAGACACTCACGCAGGCGCGTATGCCGTGACCTTCCCACGACGCGCGCAAAGCACAGTGCCACAGCGTCGGTGGTTCTCAATGTCCCCAAGGAAAAGCTCCTACGCATCGTTTCCAAGAGGCGCGGGACCAGCATGCATGCCAACATGCTAGTGGGAGTGGCATGTAATCGTGAGACCGCAATGGAGATCTTTCTAACACAGTTATGAGTGAGAGCACCTCACGTTCTTCACGCCGTTCGCTGCCGACCACGTCAGAAGAAGCAATGGCGCGGACACAGCTACTCCTGAACTTCCCTCTAGCTGCGGAGAAGCTGGACATGTGGAGAGCCACCATTCAGAGCCTCCTCAGCCTCGCTGACAAGTTTTGGTCCACCAAGCCAGCTCACGCAGTGGCAGGAAGGCCGGAGGCGGTGCGACCACGGTGCACTCTCCTCCACAGCAACAACGCCGATCACCGACTCGACAGACCGACGCTTGCAATGGTTATTCGATGGTGTCGTCCGATCCACAGACTTGCCGCGATCAGCGTCAAGTTCATCGGCAATGAAGCAAAGAAGATGCTCGAACTACGATCGAGCGGCGGTAGGAAGCGCGCCATCAATGTGATAAGCGCGCGGGACCCACTGTAGACAAATCCGCACCGGTTATCCTGTTAGTCTTCCTTACGAGGTGGGTTGCCCAGCGTTTACCCGTGAGCTGTGGCAAGTCTAGTGGCCCAACTCCCGAACATTCAAGCCAGAGGTCCCAGAGAAATATGATGGCAAGACACATGCACCAGAGTTCTTGAGCATCTACACCATTGCCGTGTAGGCTGTCGGGGCTCGTGATGACAAGATACTCGCCAACTACTTCCAGTTGGTGCTTAAGCCCAACATCAGGTCATGGTTGATGCACTTGCCAGAAGGATCCGTAACTTCGTGGGTAGATCTGTGCCATGAGTTTGTTGGCGCATTTACCGGAGGTCATCAAGCTCCTGGCCAGGAAAGTGATTTACATCTCATCCCCTAGAAGGAGGGTGAGACTCTCCGCAAGTACATCCAGAGGTTCAGCCGCATACACCACAACATACCAGACGTTCATCCTGCCGCTATTATCAGCGCGTTCCATCAGAACAAGGGCAACCGCAGGATGCGGGAAGAGCTGGTGATGAACAAGGTTAGGGATGTTGCTGAGCTCTATGCTCTGGCAAATAAATGTGCTCGAGCTGAAGAAGGGAGGAGGCTCCCCGGTGAGGACGCTGGTGCAGGGGTGACTCTGAGGATGATGACATCGCTGCCCCACCAAACAAGGGCCAGTGACGTAACAAGAAGCGCAGGGGCAAGGCCGTGCTTGCTGTCGAGGGATCCGGCAACCCCGGCACCGCCGAGAATACCAAGGTTGATGACCCCGACAAGGATGTTGCCGGATGCGTCTCCTGTCAGGCTTTGGCGGCCGCCGACAAGCCGGAAGGCTCCGCCAAGAAGTATTGCAAGATCCACCACACCAAGGGCCACGATCTCTAGGACTACCGACAAGTTGAGCAGCTTGCCGAGAAGCAAAAAGCCGAGTACGAGAGGCGAGAAAAGGAGAAGGGCCAGGATGGTGCGGAGGGGTCCGACAAGAAGCACTGTGGCCATGGAGGCCGCCGCGGCAAGGCCAAGCAACAGAAATACAGGCCCACTCGTGGCCGCAACAAGCAAGATGGGGATGATGGCGACGATGAAGAGGACGACGAGTCCAGCGAGCAACAATTCTAGAGAGCGACAGACGCCATGCGCATCGACGGAGGTGCCTCGTTGCATTCCTCCCAACGTCAACTTAAATAGTGGGCGCGTGAGGTTAATGCAACTGAGCCATCTGTCGGCATTCAGAAGCCTTTGAAATGGTCCCACACGCCTATCATTTTTGATGTTGAGGATCACCCTGATCGCGTAACTGCGGTTGGGTGTTTGCCATTGTTGGTCTCCCCAACGATTCGCAACCTCAAAGTGACGAAAATGTTAGTTGATAGTGGGGCCGGTTTGAACTTGATCTCTCCCGAGGTGATCAAGAATTGCAAATTCCTGATGGAGATCTCAAGGAAATGGGCTCGTTTCAAGGGGTCAATCTAGGAAGGAGCCAACCCAAGGGAAAGATCATGCTTCCGGTAACATTTGGTAGCGGTCTAAACTTTAGGACGGAGAAGGTTGTTTTTGAGGTCGCCGAAATTCTGTTGCCATACAATGGGATCCTTGGCGATACAACATTAGCCAAGTTCATGGCGGCATCGCACTACGCCTACAATGTGTTGAAGATGCCCGGGCTGATGACCGTCATCACTGTCAAGGTTGACAACAAAGACACGCTTATCTGCGCTAATCAACTCTACCGGGAGGCAGTTGCAGCATCTGCCGCCAAGGCACTTCCTCCTACCGCTGAAACTCCTGGGAGGAAGAAGACCGACAAGGGATCTGGCACACAGTACGGCAAGCTCGCCTCTTTGGAGTGCTGCGCTCCTGTTGACGACATGCCAGAGAGATCCACCAGCAAGAGCAAGAAGTCCAAGACAGCTCCACCAGAGACTAAGAAGGTGCCCGCCAAGGAGGATGGTATGTGTCGTGGTTTTGTCACTTCAGATGTCCGAAGACTTAGGTCCTAGGCCATCGCTAAGGTGGTGGACTCAAAGGGGTTGGTCGAGACAAGGGAAACGAGTTTACCCAGGTTCGGCCCCTCAAGTAGAGGTAAAAGCCTACGTCCTGCTTATGTCGTATTGATTAGAGTATCGATTACAAGGGAGCGGATTCGCTTGACCTAGTTCTCGATTGATTGGTTTCTGTCTAAGCCGTCTCGGGTCTCGCCTTTACATAGGAGGCCGAGAGCACGGTTTACACAAGTCCCATATCGACTCTTACAACGTATCTGACTCCGTCTCTAAGCCGCCTAGCCGACTCTGGCTGGCTGTCTCTAGGCGGCTTACGCTCCTGGGTCCTGCATCTTCTTCCTGACTCTGGGCCTCCATCACAGCCCATCTGGTGAGCCATCGTGTGGCCCAATCTTCCTCTTCCAGCCCATATGCTAACGAGATGCCTGGTATGACCCGGCCCCTCCTGGGCGGGTCTCACCATGGGGTTATATCCCCAACATTAGGCCCTAGATTGATTTGAGCTTGCTCATGTCAATCTTCATCTTTTAACTTGCGGCGAGTCTCACACTCTTGTCACCTGAAAGGGAAACAAAACACATAACCCGCCCTCACATCACGTTCATTTACTTTGGAAAGATTCCGTGACGTATGCCGCAGATCCTATCATTAAACGATCGGCCCAAAGATCGAGGCGTCCATCTCGGTCGGTCAGTATCTGTCGCCTTGATTCCCGCGCCCGTTTGGCCTTCCAGCCTCTTAAATAGGACCGCAAGGGGTTCTCTCATTTTTCTCCGCTGCCCCCACTTCTTATTCTTCCTCTTGATGCCATCGCCCCCAAGCTTCGTCGCGCTGGTGAAGCTCCATCACCGTCATCAACCCAGGTCGCTGCATCAACCTGAACGATAGAGATTCTCGTCCGTGTCTACCGTGTCGTTCCCGGTATGTCTTTCCTCCTCCCATACATCTGTAGCTTAGCACTTCAACCCCATCGAGTTCATCGGCCCCATTAGTGCGCAAGCTCTTTCCCGCAATGCCAACCGATGAGTAACCCCTTAGATCTTGCGATGTTTGTCTTCCTACTGCGGCAAGTCGTGGAAAGTCACCAACAACCCAACATAGATCTGTAGTTGTTTCCCCTTCCTGCGCTAGACTATTTGTTCTTCCTCAGTTCCTCGCTAGGGTTGAATAAAACCTGTTTTTTCCTCTGCTTGTAGATCTTGCAGCTTCAGTTTAACATGTAAAACCTATTATAGGTTCTTAGCAATTTTTGCGTCACGGCCTTGTCCACCTTAACCTGCCACCAAACTTCCGGCTCTTCCAATAAACTATACGAACGACTTAACATCATAGTGTTTAATTTTGTCAGCCGTCCTAGTTGTCTAATCACTTTCTAACCCACCACGTACTGCTACTTTTCACAGCCTTAACCCGCCATCATGTCTCGGGCGTCTTCTTCTTGTAATTGGGTCGTCTCTATGGTCTCCGAAGAATTCCTGCAGGATTTTGTAGACGCATGAACTTTGCCGGCTCATAATGTTATTCATTGGTGGGTTCCGGGTCCAGAGAATAAACCCATCCGTCAAGAGGGTGATATTGTTATCTTTGCTGGCCACCTTGCGCGCGGTTTTAGCCCGCCCGGATCAAAAAATTTCCGAGATGTCCTCCATTTCTTGAAGCTGCATCCTTAGGACACCGCGCCGAACTCTGTCTCCAATTTGTGCAACTTCCAAGTCCTTTGCGAAGTTTACTTACAAGAAGAGCCGTCAGTTGATCTCTTCCATGACTTTTTCTATGTCAACCGCCAAACGGAAGTGGCGGCTGTCCCAAGCTTAGAACTTGGTGGAGTCTCCATCCAAAGAAGACGGGATATGGCTTTTCCAGCTGTTCGAATGCCAAGTCACCCCAAAGATTGGAATAGAACTTGGTTTTATTGTAAAGACACTTCTCCAGAGGGAGAACATCCACTGCCGGGTTATCATCCTACCTAGCTCTGCACCGTGACTGAACTTCCAGACTAGATGTCGGACTCAGCATGAGTGAAGTATGCTCCGGACTTCACCAAGATTAGAGCCCTCATGGCAAACAATCTGACAGGAATTGACCTAACCCGCTGTTAGATCTCCTGGAAGGTCATGCCACTGAGCCGGCGGGACCGTCTTATGTGTGAATATACGGGTGATGCAAATGACCCCCTCTGCTTCAATCACACCACTCTGACAGAAGAGAACATTGTTTCCGCCATCAAGGGACTTACCCGTGAGCCTCAAGAGGCTTGCTGCACCGTCGGGTTACAGCCTTTCTGCGCTGCAAACCCAGCCCCAGATTTAAGGATGGCTTTCAAATCTCTTTTACCTCTGTGTTAACTATATATATGTAGCAACCTTTAACCTCTTTCGGCAGCTCTTGCTTTCAGGCTAATTCTAGTTTCTGGAAGAAAAGATATACTCCTCCTGTGAAGAAGTCTAAGGTAAAAACCGGCGGCCGTAAGAAGAAAACTAATGTTTAAGAGCAGCTTGAGGTTGATGACTTGGAGGTAGAACTTGACTCTCTTTGTTGTCTCTTTATACACCTTATTGACAATAGTTATCCACAGGAGGAAACGAAGACAAGCCATGCAAACGCTCCTGAGGTAACCTACATTTCATCTGACTCAGAACACCTTCCACCAAAGAAGATACGGCGGGTCCTCCGAAAAGTCCCATTTTCTCACCCTCTTGCTCATTTAGACCCCAATTTTCTTTTGAAAAAGCAACAACACACCTCCCGATGCCAAACCCGGAGCACTGGCTCTGAAGATCTTATGGCCGGGTTATCCAATTCTCTAGCTCAGCGAAAACGGCCGGCCGAGGTACTCGTTTAACTAAGTTCAGTTTTGTCAACCTTGTATTATAACCTTACTCTGTATTATATTGCCTTAATTGCCTTCAGGAAATGCCCCCATCATCAGGTGACTCTACGACGACTAAGCTGTTGCCTCGAAAGATTAACCCGGAGTACGTATCCTTGTGTCTGCATCATATCCTTTTACCATCCTTGCTCTTTATGTAATAATCTTCTGTGTTTTCTAGGGCTCAAGAAAAGCGAAGGAAGACTGGCGGGTCTACCTCAGCCCTCATTGCCCAAGAGCTAGAAACTGCTAAGCAGATTAAGAAGACCGCTGAAGCGGATCAAGCCGCCCTGGCAAATCATGCAGAGGATGCTGACCAGCGACTCAAGCTTGTATCAGATGAGTTGCAGACCCTTAAGCGCCATATTTTGAGGATGACTGCTGCTATATTTGGTAAGTACTGAAAACTCAGCAAATTTCCTTGTTGAAAAACTACGCAGGCGGCTTATAATGCTAAACCCGTCTTTTGCAGGTTCAAGAAGCCGCCAGATCGCTCCAGACAACCTGTTGCAGCTGAAAGCCGTATACACCTTGTCAGAGCAGCTGTACTGCGGGACCCTTTGCACTATCAGAGCAATGTTGAATAAAGAAGGCATCCCCAAATTCACGAAAGGAGTGATAGAACTCTTATCAACTCTGCCTAAGCAAATCAGAGAGCTCAAATGATCAGCCGCCCGGAAGGGAGCAATGGCTACGGTAAGCCGAGCTTTGGCCTTTGCCCCTGAGCTAACTGCAGAAGATATGATGGATGGCTTCCCGTCCAAGAAAGATGACGGCTCAGAGTTCATAGAAGCTGACTATGCCCATTGTATGAAGGCCTCCAGGGTACTCGCATCGGTACTGGCGGATGAAGTTGATCTGTCTACTTACCAGGCGGCTTACACAGCAGACAACAAATGAGTGCGCTGCCCAACCTTTGAAGCTAGGGACTTAACTCCCGCACGTCGTAAGAACCTCTCTGCCCCTGAAATTGACCCGTCTCCCCTCTTTGCCGAGGCCCATTTTGAAGCATTAACAAACTGCAACTGGGACATGGACAATCTTCAGATCGAGGAGGTCGAAGACCCGCCGCGGGATGACCCGCCGTCAAGCTAAACAAGTTGATCCTATGGTGGGATAACCCGGATCCTTGACCCGCCAAAACTTTAGCAGTGTAAAAAAACTTAAGTCTTGCTTTTGGGGCTCTGTGGAGAGCTTTGTAATCGGCTTTAGAAAAAACCTTGATTGTCTGAACCATGCCATCGTGCACGTAGGAAACTGCACAACTTGATATATCTTTAGTTGCTTTGTGCTTCACTCATATCTTGTCATCAGACTTCCTGGCGGCTTATCTAAAGAGATAAAACCTGCAAAAACGAACAACAGATTATGTTCTGCATCGCTGTGAGGGCGGCTTGAAAAAGTACAACCCGGAGATGTTAAATCTTTCCTGACCTTGCTTTTTCGAAAACTCATATGCCGGTTCTTCTGGGTGGACTCGCTACTAAGACTCTTTAACAGTACAGGGTCTCTATCGAGAGTGACCGTCAATTTCTTTGAACGGCTCAGGGTCTCTAGGCGAGATTAACCGATAAGAGCGCAATGAACCAGAAAGAGACGCATTAGGACATGAGTACCCTTAGGGCCCATAAGCTACCTTTGACGTGACACAAATCCATTGTTTGAACCTTAAATAGTGCAGGGTGTTTAAAAGAGTAACTATTTAAGAGTACGAATGGGCCACATAGCGGAGAGTCGACAGCGGATGGGTGAGTTTGTCCTCGCTTTCCGTAAGCCGTCCCTCACGTGACAAGAGCCGCCGGTTTAACCTTGATTAGTACAGGGTCTCTAGCAAGAGTGACTGCAAAATATGTTTGAACAACTCAGGGTCTCTAATCGAGATTAACTGGCAAGAGTTCGACGGGTCACATAGCGGAGCAGTAGCATACATGCAGACTCAAACTTGCGATGGCTGAAGAGCCGATCAAGAGGGTGTGTAAGTGGGTTGGAAGCCCCCAAATGATCTTGTTGATGGAGTCAACTTTTGGGTATACAACCCGACTTATGGTGGCTAAAGAGCTGATCAAAAGGGTGTGTAAGCTGAACCCTGGTGGGTTAGAAGCCCCCAGATGACCATGTTGATGGAGACAACTTTTGCACCGGCTGAGATACGTAAAACAGCAGAGGCCCCGGCTTGCAGGGATGCTTACTTTATTATATATATGTGTGTGTGATATGTACAATGATGATGTACAATGGTGGGAGTTGATGACTCAAGTATAGTAAGGCTGCAGATGAGCTATATTCCACGACCGAAGGGTCTCCTGCCCAGAAGTGCTTGACTTGTCTCGTATATCAATGAGATAATATGACCCGTTGTTGAGATTTCTGCTGACCATGAAAGGTCATTCCCATGGAGGAGATAGCTTGTGCACATCCGTCTGATCTGGAATCAAACGCAACACCAAGTTGCCTTCTTGAAACGTCCGGGTCTTAACTCTGCGGCTATGATAGAGATGCAAGTCTTGTTGATAAATCGCCGATCGAGCCGCCGCCAGATCACACTCTTCATCCAAACATCCAACGCGTCTTGACGCGCTGTCTCATTATCTGCCTCAATGTAAGCCGCCACCAGCGGCGAGTCATGACGTATATCGCTTGGTAAAATGGCCACTGCACCATAAACCATGAAGAAAGGTGTATAGCCTGTTGACCTGTTGGGAGTAGTTCTGATGCTCCATAAAACTGATGGCAACTCCTCTACCGAACAACCCGGTGTTCATTGTAGAGGAACCATAAGCCGGGGCTTGATGAGCTCCTGGTTAGCACGCTCTTCCTGACCATTGGATTGTGGATGAGCAACTGCAGAAACGTCAAGCCGGATGTGCTCACTTTCATAGAATGCTTGGATAGCCCCCTTGGATAGGTTCGTACTGTTATCTGTGATGATACTATGGGGGTAACCAAAGTGGTAGATCAATTTTCTGACAAACTGAACCACCATAGCTGCGTCCCACTTGCTGACCGGCTCAACCTCCACCCACTTGGTAAACTTGTCCACCGCCACCAAGAGGTGGGTCTTCTTGTCCTTGGATCTCTTGAAGGGCCCGACCATATCAAGCCCCCAAACCGCAAACGGCCAGGTAACTGGAATCATTCGCAATTCCTCAGCTGGCACGTGGGCACACCACCCGAACTTCTGACATCCATCGCACTTGAGCACCAAGTCTTCTACATCCTTATGAGCCGTCAGCCAGAAGAATCCATACCGAAAAGCCTTGGCCACCAGAGATTTTGAGCCGATGTGATGACCATAATCGCTAGCATGAATCTCATTCAAGATTTCTTTACCTTCTTTAGGTGAAACACAACGTTGAAAAATGCTGGTAACACTGCACTTACGTAACTCACCACTAATGATCGTCATAGACTTAGATCGCATGATGATTTTCCTTGCCAAGGTCTCATCCTCAGGTAACTCACCGCGAGCCAGGTATGCTAGGTAAGGCAACGTCTAGTCAGGGATAGCATGCAGAGCCGCCACAAGCTGTACCTCCGGGTCAGGTATAGCTAGGTCTTCCCCTGAAGCTATCTTAACTGATGGGTGATGTAGCACGTCCAAGAAAACATTAGGTGGCACCGGCTTACACTGGGAGCCCAACCTTGATAATGCGTCAGCCGCCTCGTTTATGCGATGATCAATATGATCCACCTCATACCCCTTGAAGTGACCAGCGATGATATCTACCGCCTGATGGTAAGCCGCCATCTGCGGGTCCTTGGAATCCCAAGTGCCTGAAACTTGCTGGGCCACGAGATCTGAGTTGCCGAGACATCAAACCCGGCTCAGGTTCATATCCTTAGCCACACGGAGGCCATGAAGTAAAGCTTCATACTCAGCTGCATTGTTAGTACAAGGAAACAACAACCTTAGCACATAACAGAACTTGTCACCTTTAGGGGAAGTTAAGACAGCCCCAGCCCCTGATCCTTCCAGTTGTCTGGATCCGTCAAAGTGAATCGTCTAGTATGTGTTGTCCGGCTTCTCCTCGGATGTCGGCCACTCTGTCCAGTCATTTATAAAATCTACCAAGGCTTGAGACTTGACTGCCGTGCGAGGCACATATTTTAGATTAAGAGGTCCAAGCTCCAATGCCCACTTAGCAATACTGCCGGTGGCTTCTTTGTTTTGAATTATGTCTCCCAACAGGGCAGAGCTAACCATTGTGACCTAGTGTCCCAGGAAGTAATGCTTCAGTTTACGATTTCCCATGAACACCCCATATATCAGCTTCTGCCAATGTGGGTACCTCTGCTTGGACTCTATCATGACTTCACTGATGTAGTAAACCGGCCTTTGAACCGGATATTCTTTCCCTGCCTCCTTACGCTCAACAACAATCGCGATGCTGACTGCCCTATTATTAGCCGCCACATTTAGGAGCAAGTGTTCCTTCTTAGCCGGAGCGGCCAAGACCGGCGGCTCAGTGAGTTGCTTCTTGAGTGCCTCAAACGCCCCTCCCGCCGCCTTACTCCAAACAAAGTTGTCTATTTTCTTCATCATTTGGTATAAAGGAATAGCCTTATCACCCAGGCGGCTTATGAACTGGCTTAACGCAGCGATTCGACCCGCAAGGCGCTGAACATCATTGATGCATGCCAGCTCAAACAGGGAAGTAATAGTCTTTATTTTGTCAGGATTAGCCTCAATGCCATGCTCAGAGACTAGAAAACCCAAGAGCTTGCCTGCAGGAACTCCAAAAACACACTTAGCTAGGTTAAGCATCATCTTGTAGACCCGTAAGTTATCGGAAGTTTCCTTCAGGTCGTCAAGTAGAGTCTCCTTCTTCCTTGACTTGACCGCAATATCATCCACATATGGATGAACATTGCATCAAATTTGACTATGAAGGCAGTTCTGCACACAACGCTGGTAGGTCACCTGGGCACTCTTGAGCCCAAAAGGCATAGACACATAGCAGAAAGCACCAAAAGGCGTGATGAAAGCCGTCTTCTCTTGGTCCTTGACTGCCATCTTGATCTGGTGATAATCGGAATAAGAATCTAGGAAGCATAAGCTCTCACAACCCGCCGTTGCATCAATAGTCTGGTCGATACGGGGGAGAGCAAACGGATCAACTGGACATGCCTTGTTAAGATTCCTGTAATCCACACACATACGCCACGTGTCGCTCTTCTTAAGCACTAGCACCAGGTTAGCAAGCCACTCCGAGTGAAACACTTCAACGATGAACCCTACTGCCAGAAGCCGGACCACCTCTTCCCTAATAGCCTTGCGCCTTTCTTCATTGAATCGCTAGAGGAACTATTTAACCGGCTTAAACTTAGGATCCACATTAAGATGGTGCTCAACAAACCCCCTCAGTACACCTGGCATGTCAGAAGGTTTCCATGCGAAGATGTCCCGATTCTCACGGATGAATTCGATGAGCATGCTTTTTTATTTGGGATCTATATTGGCCCCAATAGTGAATTGTTGTGATGAGTCGCCCGAAGTGAAATCCACCAGCTTGGTATCATCCGCCGCAAACTTGAGGGGTGGCTCAGATTCTGTGTTAGGGCTTTTTGAGTGGAGTCATGTCCTCCGGGTCAACATTTTCCTTATAGAACTTGAGCTCTGCTTCAGCGCAACTTGATTCTGCGTAAGCTGCGTCTCCGTCCTCACACTCAATGGCCATCTTCCGATCACCATGCACGGTAATCATCCTGCTCAACCCGGGCATCTTGAGCTGTAAGTAGACATAGCAAGGCCTAGCCATGAACTTAATGTAAGCCGGTCGTCCAAACAAAGCATGAGATGGACTTTTGATTTTGACCACCTCAAACCACAAGGATTCCACCCTGTAGTTGTACTCATCACCAAAAGCAACCTCCAAAGAGATCTTACCCATTGGATAAGCCGACTTTCCGGGTACCACGCCATGAAAGACCATCGAAGAAGGCCTAAGATCCTTATAAGAAAATTCATCCGGCGGAAAGTGTCATAGTACAGGATATTAATGCTACTGCCGCCATCCATAAGTACCTTAGTAAACACGTATCCTCCCACTTGGGGGGCAACTACCAAAGCCAGCTGCCCCGGGTTATCAACACGTGGCGGGTGATCCTCTCTACTCCAAGTTATGTCGTACTCAGACCACTTCAAATATTGTGGGAGAGCCGGCGTGACTGCATTAACCGCCCGCTTGCGCACCTTCCCGTCTCGCTTGTCAAGGTAGGTTGTAAAAACATGGTACTGACCCGCGCTGAGATGCTTCGGGTTACTCTCATACCCAGACTGGTTATTACGCTACTGATTAATGCCACCAGATTCCTGATGATGACCTCCTTGATTGCCCTGACCCTGATAATTGGATCCTGGTCCGCCAGCACCAAAGCCGGCTCTTGACCCGCCTGGCCTTGAGCCGCCTGATGGGCCACCATCGTTATTATGATGCTGCCGCAAGCTGTAATCCCGAAACTGCCGCATAATGCTGCAATTCCTCCATGTATGGCCTATTGGAAATATGCCCTAGAGGCAATAATAAATTAGTTATTATCATATTTCCTTGTTCATGATAATCGTTTATTATCCATGCTATAATTGTATTGATCGGAGACTTAAATGCATGTGTGGATACATAGACAAAACCATGTCCCTAGTATGCCTCTAATGGACTAGCTCGTTGATCAAAGGATGGTTAAGGTTTCCTAGCCATGGACATGAGATGTCATTTGATAACGGGATCACATCATTAGGAGAATGATGTGATGGATAAGACCCAAACTACAAACATAGCATATGATCGTGTCAGTTTATTGCTACTGTTTTCTGCATGTCAAGTATATGTTCCTATGACCATGAGATCATGCAACTCACGGATATCGGAGGAGTGCCTTGTGTGTATCAAACGTCGCAACGTAACTGGGTGACTATAAAGGTGCTCTACAGGTATCTCCGATGGTGTCTGTTGAGTTGGCATGGATCGAGACTGGGATTTGTTACTCCGTGTAACGGAGAGGTATCTCGGGGCCCACTCGGTAATGCAACATCACAATAAGCCTTGCAAGCAATGTGAATAATTGTTAGTTGCGGGATCTTGTATTACGGAACGAGTAAAGAGACTTGCCGGTAACGAGGTTGAACTAGGTATGGAGATACCGACGATCGAATCTCGGGCAAGTAACATACCGAAGAACAAAGGGAACGATATACGGGATTAACTGAATCCTTGACATAGAGGTTCGACTGATAAAGATCTTCGTAGAATATGTAGGAACCAATGTGGACGTCCAGGTCCCGCCATTGGTTATTGACCGTCGAGGTGTCTCAGTCATGTCTACATAGTTCTCGAACCCGCAGGGTCTGCACACTTAAGGTTCGGTGACGTTTCGGTAGTGTAGAGTTATGTATGGTGGTGACCGAAGGTTGTTCGGAGTCCCGGATGAGATCCCGGACGTCACGAGGAGCTCCGGAATGGTCCGGTTGTAAAGATTCATATATAGGAAGTCCCAGTTTGGTTTCCGGAAAAGTTTTGGGCTCATCGGTAGTGTACCGGGAGTACCGGTAGTGTACCGGGAGTGCCGGTAGTGTACCGGGAGACCTCCGGGAGGGGTATTTCGACCCCAAGAGGTCCATGGGCTGTTGGAGAATAATAACCAGCCCTTAGTGGGCTGGTAAAACAGCCACAAAGGCCCATGGCGCAGGAGAGAAAGTCCTAAAGCAAAAAGTGGAAAATCAGCCAATAGGAGGCAATCCTACTCCAACTAGGATTGGAGGTGAAGTAGGATTGCTCCCACCTCCTATTTAGGCCGACCCAAAGGCCTTGGCTGCCTCTACTATCCTCTCCTCCTATATATACTAGTGGATTGGGTGGTTTTTGGACAGAATTTCCGGCCACGTCCTACCCGTTTCACCGGTGCACAGTTTCTCCTCTAGATCGGTTTTCCGCAGCGCTTAGGCGAAGCCCTGCCGGAATTGCTCCACCACCATCACCGGAGCGCCGTCACGCTGCCGGTGAACTCTCTCTCCTCTCCACCTCCTCTCGCTGGATCGAGACGGTGGAGATCATCATCAAGCTGCACGTGTGCTGAATGCGGAGGTGCCGTCCGTTCGGCGCTAGATCGGAAGGACCGTGATCGAGATCGCGAGACAGTTCGTGATGAGATCGCGGAACGGATCGTGATGAGTTCGCGGGATAGATCGTGATCAAGATCGTGAGACGGATCGTGATGAGATCGCGGGACGGATCGTGATGAGTTCACGGGACGGATCGTGATTGGATCGCGGGACGGATCGTGATGAGATCGCAGGACGCTCGGCGATTTGGATCGCGAAGATGTTCGACTACACCAACCGCGTTTCTTAACGCTTCCCGCTTAGCGATCTACAAGGGTATTTAGATCCACTCTCCCTCTCGTAGATTCTCATCACCATGGATAGGTTTGCGTGTGCGTAGGAATTTTTTTGTTTCCCATGCGACGTTCCCCAACAGTGGTATCAGAGCTAGGTTGATGGTTCGATGAGATCTCGAGTAGAACACAAAAGGTTTGTGGGCGTTGATGCTTAGATTGCTTCCTCCCTTGGTCGGATTTTGGTTCAGCGGGATTGTGAGATGAAGCGGCCCGGACCAACATTACTCGTACGCTTACGAGAGACCGGTTCCCTCGATCCAACTTGTTGCTTAGATGGCTCGCGGGTGACAGTTTCTCTCACTTTAGTTGGATCGGATCCGACAAAGGCGGTCCTTGAGAAGGTTGAAAAGCAATCTATGTATCACCGTTGTGGTTTATGCGTAGGTGAGAATCGTTCTTGCTAGATACCCGTAGCAGCCACGTAAAACATGCAACAACAATTAGAGGACGTCTAACTTGTTTTTGCAGGGTATGTTGTGATGTGATATGGCCAATTACATGATGAGATATATGTGATGTATGAGATGATCATGTGATGTATAGAATTTCACGAATTGCATGTCATTGAATACGGCAACCGGCAGGAGCCATAGGGTTGTCTTTAATTATTGTATGACCTGCGTGTCAATCATTAAGCGCTATGTAATGCTTTACTTTATCGCTACGGTAGCAATAGTAGTAGAAGCATGTAGGGCGTGACAACCCCGATGGAGACATGTTGATGGAGATCAAGATGATGGAGATCATGGTGTCGTGCCGGTGACGATGGAGATCATGCCGGTGTTTCGAAGATGGAGATCTTAAACACAAGTTCATGGCCATATCATGTCACTTATGAATTGCATGAGATGTTAATCCTTTTATGCACCTTGTTTTGCTTAGTACGGCGGTAGCATTATAAGGTGATCCCTCACTTGAATTTCAAGATGAACTGTGTTCTCCCCGAGTGTGCACCGTTGCGAAAGTTCGTCGTGTTGAGACACCACGTGATGATCGAGTGTGATAGACTCTACGTTCACATACAACGGGTGCAAGCCAGATTTGCACGCGCAGAACACTCGGGTTAAACTTGACGAGCCTAGCATGTACAGACATGGCCTCGGAACACGAGAGACTGAAAGGTCAAACATGAGTCATATAGTAGATATGATCAACATAATGATGTTCACCATTGCAGCCACCTCAACTCACGTGATGATCGGACTTGAGTTGGTGAATTTGGATCATGTATCACTCGAATGATCGGAGGGATGTCAATTTGAGTGGGAGTTCTTAAGTAATATGATTAATTGAACTCATTATCATGAACATAGTCAAAGTGTCTTTGCAAATTATGTTGTAGATTACTAGCTCGCGCTGTAGCTCCCTTGTATTTTTATATGTTCCTAGAGAAATAGAGTTGAAAGATGTTGGTAGCAATATTGCGGACTGGGTCCGTGATCTGAGGATTGTCCTCATTGCTGCACAGAAGGCTTATGTCCTTAATGCACCGCTCGGTGCGCCACCCCCTCTAGCGTCGTCTATAGATGTTGTGAACATCTGACAGGCACGTTTTGATGACTACTTGATAGTTTAGTGCGTCATGCATTACGGCTTAGAATTGAGGCTCGGAAACGTTTTGAACGTCACGGAACATATGAGATGTTCTAGGAGCAGAGATTGTGATCTCAGGCTCGTGCCTGTGTTGCGAGATATGAGATCTCCAACAAGATTCTTTGCCTGTAAGATGAAGGAGAATAGCTCAATCGTTGAGCATGTACTCAGATTGTCTGGGTACTACAATCGCTTGAATAAAGTGGGAGTTGATCTTCCAGATAAGATAGTGATTGATATAGTTCTCCAAGTCACTGTCACTAAAGCTACTAGAACTTAGTGATGAACTATAATACACCAGGGATAGAAGTATTGATCCCTGAGCTGTTCGCGATGTTTGGCACCGCGAAGGTAGAAATCAAGAAGGAGCGTCAAGTGTTGATGGTTAATCAAACCACTAATTTCGAAAAGGGCAAGATCAAGGAGGGAAACTTCATGGATAGCAAGTCAGTTGCTGCTCCAGTGAAGCAACCCAAAGTTGAACTCAAACTCGAGACTAAGTGCTTCTGTTATGAGGTGAGCGGTCGCTGAAGCGGAACAACCCTAGATACTTGGTAGATAAGAAGGCTGGCAACATTGATAGAAGTAAATTTGATATACGAGTTACTAATGTGTACCTTGCTAGTACTCTTAGTAGCACCTGGGTATTGGATACCGGTTCGGTTGCTAAATGTTAGTAACTCGAAATAAAAGCTACGGAATAAACGGAGAACTAGCTAAGGGTGAGGTGACGATATGTGTTGGAAGTGTTTCCAAGGTTGATGTGATCAACATCGCACGCTCTCTCTACCTTCAGGATTAGTGACGAACCTAAATAAATGTTATTTGGTGTTTTGCGTTGAGCATGAACATGATTAGATCATGTTTATTGCAACAAGGTTATTCATTTAAGTTAGAGAATAATGGTTATTCTGTTTACATGAATAATACCTTCAATGGTCATGCACCCAGTGAGAATGGTTTGTTGAAATCTTGATCGTAGTATTACACATGTTCATAACATTGATGTCAAAAGATACAAAGTTAATAATGATAGTACCACATACTTGTGGCACTGCCGCTAAATGTCATATTGGTATAAAGCGCATGTAGAAACTCCATGCTGATGGATATTTGGACTCATTCGATTTCGAATCGGTTGAGACATGCGAACCATGCCTCTTGGGCAAGATGACTAAAGGACCCCGTTGGATGGAGCGGGTAAGTGATTCATTGGAAATGATACATCTTGATGTATGCAATCTAGTGAGTCTTGTAGCGTGCAGTGGATATCGTTATTTTCTTACCTTCACTGAAGATTTGAGTAGATATAGTGTATATTTACTTAATGAAACACAAGTCCGAATCGTTTGAAAGGTTCAAGCAAATTCAGAGTGAAGTTTAAAGATCATCGTGACAAGAAGATAAAAATGTCCGTGATATGATCGTGGAGGTGAATATCTGAGTTACGAGTTTGGCATACAACTTAAGACAACGTGAAATTTGTTTCACAGCTAACGCCACCTGGAACACCATGGTGTGATGGTGTGTCCGAACATCATAGTCATGCTCTATTGATATAGTGCATACTGTGATGTCTCTTATCGTTTTACTACTATAATTTTTGGGGTTATGCATTAGAGACAACTACATTCACTTTAAATAGGGCATCATCTAAATCCGTTGAGATGACACCGTGTGAATTATGGTTTGATAGAAACCTAAGCTGTCATTTCTTAATGTTTGGGGCTGCGATGCTTGTGTGGAAAATGTTTTCACATAATAAGCTAGAACCCAAAGCGGACAAATGTATCTTCATAGAATACCCTAAGAACAGATGGGTATGCCTTCTATCTCAGATCCAAGTGCAAAGTGTTTGTTGCTAGAACTGGGTCCTTTCTCGAGAAAAAGTTTCTCTCGAAAGAATTGAGTGGGAGGAAGATAGAACTTGATGAGGTTGTTAAACCTTTGTTCAACCAGAGAGTAGCGCAGCGCAGAAAGATGTTTCTGTGAAGCCTACGTTAGTTGAAGAGGAAGTTAATGATGATGATCATGAAGCTTCAGGATCAAGTTACTATCGAACTTCGTAGGTCGACAAGGATGTGTACTGCTCCTGAGCGGTACGACAACTCTGTCTTGGAGGTCATGTTGTTGGACAATGATGAACCTACGAGCTAAGGAGAAGCGATGATGGGCCCGGATTCCGACAAATGGTTAGAGGCCATGAAATCCGAGATAGGATCCATGTATGAAAACCAAGTGTAGACTTTGGTAGACTTGCTCGTTGGACGGCAGGTCGTTGAGTACAAATGGATCTTTAAAATGAAGACAGACACTGATGGTGAATGTCACTATTTGTAAAGCTCGACTTGTTGCAAAGATGTTTGTGTCAAGTTCAAGGAGTTGACTACGATGAGACTTTCTCACTCGTAGTGGTGCTAAAGTTTGTTGGAATTATGTTAGCAGTTGCTGTGTTTTCAATTATGAAATCTGGCAGATGGATGTCAAAACATTGTTTCCTTAACGGTTTACTTGAGGAAAGGTTGTATGTGATACAACCAGAAGGTTTTGTCAGGCCTAAGGATGCTAAAAGGTGTGCAAGCTTTGGTGATCCTTCCATGGACTGAAGCAAGCATCTCGGAGTTGGAATATACGCTTTGATGAGTTGATCAAAGTTTTTGAGTTTATACAAAGTTTACGAGAAACTTGTATTTGCAACAAAGTGAGTGGGAGCACTATAGAATTTCTGATAAGTATATGTGGATGACATATTGTTGATCAGAAATAATGTAGAGTTTCTAGAAAGCATAAAACGGTCATTTGGAAAGTGATTTTCAAAGGAAGACCTGGATGAAGCTACCTAATTGTTGAGCATCAAAATCTATAGAGATAGATCAAGATGCTTGATGAGACTTTCAATGAGTGCATACCTTCACAAGATTTTGAAAGAGTTCAAAATGGATCAGCCAGAGAAATAGTTCTCGTCTGATTTGTAAGGTGTGAAGTTGAGTGAGACTCAAAGCTCGACAACAGCAGAAGAAAGAGAAAGGACGAACGTCGTCCCCTATGCCTTAGCCATAGGCTCTATATTATGCCATGCTGTGTACCGCACCTATGTGTGCCTTGCCATGAGTCTGTCAAGGGGTACAAGAGTAGTCCAGGAGTGGATCACTGGACAGCGGTCGGAATTATCCTTAGTAACCAGAGGACTAAGGAAATGTTTCTTGATTGTGGAGGTGATAAAGAGTTCGTCGTAAAGAGTTACGTCGATGCAAGCTTTAACACCTATCCGGATGACTAGTAGTAGCAATCTGGATACGTATAGTGGAGCAGCCATTTGGAAATAGTACCAAGTGGAGTGTGGTAGCAGTGTTTACGGTTTAACATAGAGATTTGCAAAGTACACACGGATCTGAATATCGCAGACCCGTTGACTATAAGACATCTCTCACATGCAAAGCATGATCGAGCCCCAAAACTCATTGGGTGCTAGATTCATAACAATGCGAATCACATGGTGATGTGAACTAGATTATTGACTCTAGTGCAAGTGGGAGACTGTTGGAAATATTCCCTAGAGGCAATAATAAATTAGTTATTATCATATTTCCTTGTTCATGATAATCGTTTATTATCCATGCTATAATTGTATTGATCGGAGACTTAAATGCATGTGTGGATACATAGACAAAACCATGTCCCTAGTATGCCTCTAATGGACTAGCTCGTTGATCAAAGGATGGTTAAGGTTTCCTAGCCATGGACATGAGATGTCATTTGATAATGGGATCACATCATTAGGAGAATGATGTGATGGATAAGACCCAAACTACAAACATAGCATATGATCGTGTCAGTTTATTGCTACTGTTTTCTGCATGTCAAGTATATGTTCCTATGACCATGAGATCATGCAACTCACGGATATCGGAGGAGTGCCTTGTGTGTATCAAACATCGCAACGTAACTGGGTGACTATAAAGGTGCTCTACAGGTATCTCCGATGGTGTCTGTTGAGTTGGCATGGATCGAGACTGGGATTTGTTACTCCGTGTAACGGAGAGGTATCTCGGGGCCCACTCGGTAATGCAACATCACAATAAGCCTTGCAAGCAATGTGAATAATTGTTAGTTGCGGGATCTTGTATTACAGAACGAGTAAAGAGACTTGCCGGTAACGTGGTTGAACTAGGTATGGAGATACCGACGATCGAATCTCGGGCAAGTAACATACCGAAGAACAAAGGGAACGATATACGGGATTAACTGAATCCTTGACATAGAGGTTCGACTGATAAAGATCTTCGTAGAATATGTAGGAACCAATGTGGACGTCCAGGTCCCGCCATTGGTTATTGACCGTAGAGGTGTCTCGGTCATGTCTACATAGTTCTCGAACCCGCAGGGTCTGCACACTTAAGGTTCGGTGACGTTTCGGTAGTGTAGAGTTATGTATGGTGGTGACCGAAGGTTGTTCGGAGTCCCGGATGAGATCCCGGACGTCACGAGGAGCTCCGGAATGGTCCGGAGGTAATGATTCATATATAGGAAGTCCCAGTTTGGTTTCCGGAAAAGTTTCGGGCTCATCGGTAGTGTACCGGGAGTACCGGTAGTGTACCGGGAGTGCCGGTAGTGTACCGGGAGACCTCCGGGAGGGGTATTTCGACCCCAAGAGGTCCATGGGCTGTGGGAGAATAATAACCAGCCCTTAGTGGGCTGGTAAAACAGCCACAAAGGCCCATGGCGCAGGAGAGAAAGTCCTAAAGCAAAAAGTGGAAAATCAGCCAATAGGAGGCAATCCTACTCCAACTAGGATTGGAGGTGAAGTAGGATTGCTCCCACCTCCTATTTCGGCTGACCCAAAGGCCTTGGATGCCTCTCCTATCCTCTCCTCCTATATATACCAGTGGATTGGGTGGTTTTTGGACAGAATTTCCGGCCACGTGCTACCCGTTTCACCGGTGCACAGTTTCTCCTCTAGATCGGTTTTCCGCAGCGCTTAGGCGAAGCCCTGCCGGAATTGCTCCACCACCATCACCGGAGCGCCGTCACGCTGCCGGTGAACTCTCTCTCCTCTCCACCTCCTCTCGCTGGATCGAGACGGTGGAGATCGTCATCAAGCTGCACGTGTGCTGAACGCGGAGGTGCCGTCCGTTCGGCGCTAGATCGGAAGGACCGTGATCGAGATCGCGAGACAGTTCGTGATGATATCGCGGAACGGATCGTGATGAGTTCGCGGGACAGATCGTGATCAAGATCGTGAGACGGATCATGATGAGATCGCGGGACGGATCGTGATGAGTTCACGGGACGGATCATGATTGGATCGCGGGACGGATCGTGATGAGATCGCGGGACGCTCGGCGATTTGGATCGCGAAGATGTTCGACTACACCAACCGCGTTTCTTAACGCTTCCCGCTTAGCGATCTACAAGGGTATGTAGATCCACTCTCCCTCTCGTAGATTATCATCACCATGGATAGGTTTGCGTGTGCGTAGGAAAATTTTTGTTTCCCATGCGACGTTCCCCAACATGGCCTGCCGGCTTATCGGGCTAGCTGTGCTCTGGACAAGGTTTATTGAGCATCTCTTCTAGGTTGAAAGGAGTTTTACCCTTATTAAAGGGCTGCCTGATGTTCCCGTTGCCCTTCGCACGATTGTTCCCAGCACTGGTGTTTGCCACCAATTCTGACCCGCCATCCGAATTCTTCTGCTTGCCATGATTGCTATTTCCAGCCGCACCCTTGCCATTGTTACTTTTCTTACCCTGACCTGATTTCTCCTCATCAGATCCTGGGTCTTCCATGTTTTCAAAGTTGGCATACTTGGTGAGAGTCGCCATGAGTTCCCCCATGTCTTGACATGAGCTCTTGAGCCGGCCAAGCTTCCGCTTCAGAGGTGTAAAGTGCAATTCTTTTCCAGAATCAAAACCGCTTGAGCCGCCGTAATCTGCTCAGACGAGAGGATGATAGTTGAGACCCGTCGGACCCAATGATGAGCCGATTCGTCCTCCTATTGCACACAATGATCCAAATCCACAATCGTCGTGGGTTGCTTGCACGTTCCCTGGAATTTTTTGATGAACTTTGCCTTCAGATCGGCCCAGGAATTAATGGTGTTGGGTGGCAAGCCCTTCAACCACGTGCAAGCCGGTCCTTCCAGCATCATGATGAAATATTTTGCACGTACTACATCATTGATGTCTAAAATCTCCATGGCCAGCTCATAGCTTTCAATCCAAGCCTCCGGAGGTAGGTTAGCAGTATAATTTGGGACCTTGCGAGGGCTGTTGAAATCCTTCGGCATGCGCTCATTCCGTAAAGCCGGTGCTAGGCACGATACTCCCACAGCCCTGGAGGTTACTCCTGCTCCTACCGAGATGGAAGGTGCGTCTGCGGGTTCTTGATGAGCCGTCGCCGCTGCCAGAGTCGTCGCCTCTCGCTGTGCTCTCGCCCGATCCACCAGCGCCTGAGCATCCAGAGCTACCCGGTCAACTCGCGGAGGGTTTCGGTGCTAATCACTGCTAGAAACCGCCGGCAACTCATAATGCCGGCTGTAGATGCAGCTGGGGATGTGGGTTGAATGCACGCGACTCCGACTGTAAGTGTACTTTTCCTGCTGGGCCACTGCCGTCTGCAGGTATCCAATAGAGTTCCGCACCTCTTGTGCGAAAGGCGCCTCGTTCGGGATAGGGATTGTACCAAGCTGGGTTGCTGCCGCCACCATGTTCTCCGCCGGGTTGGAATAGTGACCTGCCGGCGTCGGGAAAGACACTGGTGGGGTCTGGTTCCGTCGGGGCGGGTTAAGCTGGTGACGCTGAACCTCCTGCCGGCTTCCTGGTACTTCCGCTGTCCGGGTTAAGGTTAAAGGTACGTTCTGTCCCATTCCTGGCATGTTGAAAAGGTTTCTGGCCTCATATTGATCAGGCAAGCGGGACTGATGCCTCATCCGCTGAACCGCCGCTGCAGACTGCTGCTCCAGCTCAAGGCGGAAAGCAACCACCCTAAGGCACTCCACCTCCACATCCATCTGATCCTTCAGCCACTGATATCCTATTGGACCTCAGTCATCTGGTCCTTCAGCCTCACGATTTCCGTGTTCCGGGCCGCTTGATTTTCAGCGATGACCTTAGTTGCCATCAGGGTCGTAAGCTCGTTCATCAGATCCAGGAGAACCTGAGGCGTGGCCTACCAGCCCCCGATCCAGTGGCGTCGGCGGTTGTGCTGCTCGGTGCCGATGCTGAATCCGCCATGAAGATGGCAGCACAGTTCGTCGGCTCATAATCCTCCGCCTCGTGATATTCTAACTCGGTGTAAGGCTTGATGTAACCCCTGAGCCCACCATTGTGAAGCTGGTAAATTTATTCCGTCTCTCCACTCATAAATCCATCCTCCGAGCAGATGAGAGTTTCCTGGGACATAGAATCTGCAAGATCCATGCCCCAAGTAAAGCCGACGAATACATGCTTCCTGCCCGGGTTAGCACGTGCGGATTACACATGTCGGGCGGGTTGCGCGCGCTGGGCTGGCTCGACGATGTCAGTGCAGATGTCCGGCCCGGGTTTAGAACCGTCGATCTTGCCGATAAAGATGTGGATTCCGCCGAAGGGAACCTGGAAACGGTACTCAATTGAGTCGGCCTCGGGGCCCCAGCCTGCGTCGTCGATGTAGAGCCGGCCACATCAACTCTTGTTCATCCTGCCAATAGCGTACCCCTCGATCCCTAGGAGAGAGCTCTTTGAGAAGTCAACACCATTGAGTGCTAGCCCCATGGTGGGCGCCAACTATCGTGGTTTTGTCGCGTCAGATGTCCGAAGACTTAGGTCCGAGGCCATCGCTAAGGTGGTGGACTCGAAGGGGTTGGTCGAGACGAGGGACACAAGTTTACCTAGGTTCGGCCCCTCAAGTAGAGGTAAAAGCCTATCCTGCTTATGTTGTATTGATTGGAGTATCGATTACAAGGGAGAGGATTTGCTTGACCTAGTTCTCGATTGATTGGTTTAGGGTTTAGGGTCTTGACCCGTGTCTCGCCTTTATATAGGAGGTCGAGACCACGGTTTACATAAGTCTCGTATCAACTCTTACAACGTATCTGACTCCGTCTCTAAGCCGCCTAGCCGACTTTGGCTGGCTATCTCTAGGCGGCTTACGCTCCTGGGTCCTACATCTTCTTCCTAACTCCGGGACTCCCTCATAGCCCATCTGGTGAGCCACCATGCGGCCCAATCTTCCTCTTCCAGCCCATATGCTAACGAGCCGCCTGGTATGACCCGGCCCCTCCTGGGCGGGTCTCACCGCGGGGTTATATCCCCAACAGCACAGGAGGAACTTTCACCATAAGTTCCACCCTTGACGACAAATAGGAAAACATGTGTAACATCCCAAAATTCCATTTTGGAATGTTATGAAATAGCTATGCATCTATAATCATCATTGCTTGATTTTATGTGTTAGTTGAAATGCCTTTTCTGATTTTCTGAAAGTCCTTTCTACTTTTCCCTATGTTGCCTTCCCCTATTTGAAATTTTGGATAAATTTTCAAAATAAGAGAGGAGTAACATGACACTCGACACCAGGGTCAAATTGGTGAATTATTTGAACAAAAATAACCAGGGGTTATTTTGAAAATATTTGCAAAAAGGATTTAAAAACAATTAGGCAATTTCTGAAAATATTATTTTTTCAAAGTGTTCAAATGACAGAATAAAAATGTTCATTAAATAGCATTTATTATTCTGTTAATTTTGATCTATAATACCCCTATATGTAGAGAGGATTTGAATGCTTTAAATGTATTTGAATGTCTCTGGAATTTTTTTTTTAAAGAAAAACAGTAACGGTAACCGTTTCCGGTATTAAACGGGCCGGCCCACGGCAGTTATTTCGCGCTTTTACTACGAGCCGGCCGACCGCGCGTAACGGTCACGCGCCCACTCGCTGACATCCGGGTCCCACGCCAACCGACCGTTGCCCGAAACGGTCATCGTCTCCCCCGCGAGCGCCGGACCGGATCTCGTCGCCGACCGTTTCCCCTCGCCGGATCTCTCTCCCCATTACTCCCCCGCACCCCTCGAGCGCCCTATAAGTAGCCGGCAACCCCCGCATCCATTTCACCCCGAGTCCCCCTTCTCTCTCTCGCCGAGACGCCGTCGATTTCTCGCCGGAGTAGCCACCACCACCGGACCTCCCGTCGAGCGTAGCCACCACCTCCGACCACCGTTCGCCTCGCCGTCGCCACCAATCAACTCCGGAGAACCATCACCGTCGCCCGGACCACTTCCCCATCTTCCCCGACCACCGGAGCACCTCGCCGTCGCAATCACCGCTACCGGACTCGCCGGAGTACCCCGACGCCGGCGACCTTACCCCGTGAGCATTTCCCTCCCCCCGATCCAAAATCAACGACCCAGATTAGAAGCCACTTAAATCCGAATCGTTTTCCTCTACCAATCGGTCGCCCGTCCGTAGCACTCGCGCGCACACCCCCCTTAGCCAATCGTACAGCGCCACGTAGCCCCCTGACCGTCGCAAGTCAGTTTTCTTTTTCTGTTTTTGTTTTAATTAACAGAATGTTTTCAAAATTTGTTTTGCTTATATCTTTTAATCTATTTAGTGTTTTGAGTTGATTCTTTTTGCAATATCTCACATTTTTCATGTAGTTTCACCCTGTACTTTTAAATTTCAAATTTGAACTATAAAATTTGAATGTAATCAAATTTGCTCAAAATCTTCAAATCTGAATAACTAGAGTTTGAAAATAGATTTTAACATGATTCTTTTTGCTACTGTTTGGTATTAGTTAGGACTATCTTCATGTATAGTTTGAGGATTTTCATGATATATTTGATTAATTTTTTAACCAAAAACAGAATCTGCTTATTATTATAATATAGTTTTATAAACTTAATTTTATTAGTTTAAATTTAGATTTGGTTTTATTTGTTTATTAGGTTCTGTTAGTAAACATTTAGTGTTTTCACTTACTGTTAAATTTTTTTTTTTGCTTATCTTTATTCTCATTAACATAGGAATCATAACACATTTTCAAATAGGCTTAATTTGACTAAAACAACTAACTAGTAATAGTTTTGCTTTCAAACAAAGTTTTGTATATTTTGTTTCTGTTTTCTAAGACAGATTTAGTAGTAAATTATTTCTATCAAGAACATGTTTTACTAATAAATAATAAGTTAGTTTTTCATTTCTTTTGTTAGTACAACTATAGTTGATTCATATAGTGTTTATCAAAACTTTTATAAACTTTACTAAAGTTTTCCCAACAAACTTAAATTGATTTTCTTTGTTTAATAATAAAATATTCTATTGTTGCCTTGCTGTCAACAATTGTCTTGCTATTTCAAAATAGTTTTATTATGTAGTAGTGTTTTCATCATCTCCTTTTGAAAAACAAAACTTTGTGTGTTTTTCTTGCTAGAGACTTTTGTGCATTGTTTGCCTTGATTGTTTAGTACTTCTTTGCTGAATGTTAGGAGTAGTTATTTTGTTGTATGCTTATTTGAGTGTTTGTTTGTTTCGTTAGATTATCCGGAGTGCGAAGCTTGTTACTTAGAGTCACTCACGTACGAAGATCATCAATCAGGCAAGTCACCTTGATCATACTTTTACCCATGTTTTATATGCATTAGTTCTACCATATTCCCCAATTGCATGCAAGATAGGTTAGTTGGAAACCTGGATACCTTGTAGTAGTATCATGTGGTAGGTACCTCTCTCAACCCCATAGACAACATTGGCCCCGGGAAACGTTGTTTTACTTTTGCTATGCTATTAGTAGACGGGGTTGGTTGTGTGAATCATGAGAGTTGAGAGAGTTAATAATTTCAAGACCTGCATAATGATCAAGATTTCAAGACTCCAAGTTTTCAACATACCTCTGGGTGGATGATAGTTGAACGGCGCCCTGGAGAAACTAGTGGTTAGCCTAGGTGATGCTGGAGATGGCCAGTATTCACGCGGAAAGGTCCACCCAGGCACAAAGAGATGGATGGATGCTTCAAAACCCAAGGCTTACCTGCACAGCCACAAGTCATTATGGGCTCTGGCTTGGTTGGACATCGTGGGGACCCTGGACAGGCGGTGCTACGAGAGGTAGAAGAACGGTAGGAAAGGATGGGCACCGTCAGAGTCGCAGGGAAACCCTTTGGAAGACCATGTTTTGGTCATCCGTTTCTCAAACACCCGGAAGTGCGAGAAATCAAACAGAGGCGACCAAATCTTGTGGGGAACATGTGCAAAACTCTGCAGAGTACTCAACCTAATCGATTAGCCGTGTCCACGGTCATGGACAACTTGAGCCAAAGGAATTGGAATTTCCGGAACTCTCAACACAATTAATATGATGATGTGGGTATTAACAATTTTGGGTATGAGAATTGGTTGGTGGAACCATCTCATTAATCAACCAACTTAGTAATATTTTTCTTAGCCCCTTTTCTTGATGTAGGAAAAATTGGCTTTACGCAAAACTTACACCACCACCTGCCATATAAGCATATAGACTAGCTGATTATTTTCACCCCTCTCTTGTGACTTTGCCGGCATATTCCATATGCTGACCTACACGGCTGTAACGTATCATGTTGCAGAGTATTCTTCCGACCAGGAGTGAGGACGCGTTCTATGCTCAGTGAGATGCCCTTGGAGTCGGATGGACTCATCTACCTTCGACGCTTTCGCAAGATTTAGATATTCTCATGAGTTGGCCTTTGGCTACTTTATTGTAATATTTATTGTAATAAAGGACTCGATATGAGATTTCGATTAATATAATGCTGTGTGATTTCCCTTTGATATATACATTGATGTACCGTGTGTGTACCAGCATGATCTTGGGATGGTACGGAAACACCGGAGATTCGACCTTTCAGGTCGGGTCGCTACAACATGCTTGTTGCCTTCCTGCGGGCGAATGTCGACGTGTTTGCATGGCAACCATCTGATATCCCCGGTGTTCTGAGGAAGGTGATTGAGCACCACCTTACCGTCTGTCCACACATGCGGCCCGTCAAGCAGAAGGTCAGGAAGCAGTCTTTGGAGCGGCAACAATTTGTTGCCGAAGAAATCAAGAAATTAGAAGCGACTAGTTTGGTTAGAGGAGTACCTCACCCAACATGGTTGGCAAATCAAGTTGTAGTGCGCAAGGTGAATGGGAAGTGGAGGCTATGTATTGACTACACAGATATCAACAGGGCCTGCCCCAAAGATCCTTTCCCCTTGCCGCGCATTGACCAAATTGTGGACTCCATCGGCGGCTGCGACTTGTTGTCTTTCCTTGACGCCTATTCAGGTTATCATCAGATTTTCATGGCCAAGGAAGACGAAGATAAGACTGCATTTATGAACCCATGTGGTACGTATTGCTTTTTGCATATGCCTTTCGGTTGAAAAGTGCTGGTTCTACATTTGCCAGAGCGGTCCAGATTGGTTTTGAGCCCCAATTACATAGAAATATGGAAGCTTATATGGATGACATAGTGGTCAAAACCAAGGACAAGGCGACGGTCATATCAGACCTAGAAGAAACATGTACAAATCTACGCAAGATCAACTTGAAGCTCAACCCTGATGAGGATTGCCAGCCTGACGCAACGATGCCCTTTGGTAAGGAGCTGATGAGGATCGTCAAGGACGTAAGGATTTCTTTGCCGAGCATCACCGGGATTCCTATCATGTCATTTCCCCAAGATGGACGCTACAAGATCGAGGTGCACATCCCAGGGAAGACCTTTGGGAATCGGAAGGAACCCATCGACCTCAAGTTCGTGGCACCCAGTTGGATACTTGGGAGAGACATGGCCATTCATCGTGCCCTTGGACGAATTCAGGAGGAATACAGAGGTGGAACCATTTCACCAGGACTCAGCATGGTTTGTCGCAGAGATGCCAATGGAAACATCATAACTCCTCCCATTGCAGACACCACTATTTCCTATATCCAGACCCTGGAGACTCATATCAGGACTCTGGAGCTTCGAGTTCGTGCTGATACGAAGACAATCAAGAATCTGATGAACCGCGAGCTGGACCTTGAAGGTGATCTGCGAGAGGCCAACTATGAACACGAGCATGAAGTGAAGGACTTCCTAGAGAGGATTGATGAGCAGAAGACACGCATCACAACTCTGGAGGAGCAGCTAGACATGGGGGAAAACCTTCACCCCGAAGGAGACATGGCACCCTTCATCAGTGACGATGAAGACTATGAGGAAAGCACCAACGGAGGACCTACGACTATGCACTTCTGAGGAAAAACATTAGTTATGCCCTCCATGTATCTTTTATTTTCAACGGTAAAAGCGTAGGTCGATGCTTAGTTGTTTGAGATTTGTATTCCCGATGTTTGACATTGATTGAATAAATGAATGAGTGTTTGGTGTGATATGTTTGTTGCATTGCATATGGGTAGTGAATTTCTTCTAGACCTTTGTTCTATTCTAATTCTCATCCCTCTGAAAACAGCAAGATGCCTCCACGACGTGAGACCGACTTCACTTTTCCGCCGGAACTCACACAACTTCTTCAGCAGCAGAATGCACTGATGCAGTTATTGATTCAGAATCAGACCAACAATCAGAACAACAACAACCACAACCACCATCCACCCCAGACTGACAATCTCACCCGTTTTCTGAGGTTGAACCCTCCAACTTTCTCCAGCAGCACTGAGCCCATTGTGGCAGATGACTGGCTTCGTAAGATGGAGAGAGAACTTGTCACCGCTGGATGCACTGACGCTGAGAAAGTGCGATTTGCAGCACATCAACTGGAAGGACCAGCAGCGTCATGGTGGGAGAATTACATCATCACCTATCCTATTGCTGATGTAACCTGGGAGCAATTCAAGCTTGCTTTCCGCACCGCTCATGTCTCAGCTGGAGCCATGAGTCTGAAGAAGCGCGAGTTTCGCAATTTGCGCCAGGGTAATCGCTCTGTGGCCCAATATGTGGAAGAGTTCAGCATGTTGGCCCATTATGCCCCAGGAGATGTGGCCGATGATGCGGGCAAGCAAGAAAAGTTTCTGGAAGGACTCAATGATGAGTTGAGCATACAGCTGGTAGTGGCTAATTTCAACAACTACCAAGAGCTGGTGGATAAGGCACTTATTGTGGAAGGTAAACAACAGCAGATTGAGAACCGCAAGAGGAAGTACACTCAGGGGAAGTTCAACTCTAGAGCTCATCAGAAGCCTCGTTACTCCCCGTACTCCGGGAATACCGGATCAGGAAACAGTAAGTTTGGAAAGCACACTCATACTGTGCATAACCATGGAGGCCACCATCATGGAGGAAATGGGAACAACCGTCTCAACCATGGTAACTTCAAGACTGACAATGGGAATGGGAACAACAACCAGCACCGTCACGCTCCTACTCAGAAGGATCTGAGTCACATCACCTGTTTCAAGTGCCAGAAGACAGGGCACTATGCTACTGAGTGTCCCCAGAGCAAGCAAGGCAATGGAAACGGCAACAACAACGGCAATGCAGCAGTTAAGAAACCCAATCCGTTTCCCCGTGCTCAAGTGAATCACATCGACGTGGAAGAAGTCTATGATCAACCCAAGACTGTGGTTGGTAAGTTTTTATTGCATTCACGTCCTGTTACAGTACTTTTTGATTCTGGTGCAACTCATTCATTCATATCAAGGGTAGTTGTGGATAAGTATGGTTTGCCCACCAAAACCCTTAGTCAGCCCATTAAGGTTAGTTCTCCAGGAGGTATGATGATGGCAGGGATAGGATGCCATGCCTTGAAACTCAATATAGGGAACCATGTTTTTCCCACCGACCTCATCGTCTTAGAATCCCAAGGATTGGATGTAATCCTAGGCATGGATTGGATGACCAAGTATGAAGGAAATCTTGATTGCCTCAGCAAGTCTGTTTCACTCACCACTCCGGAGAACAAGAGGATTAAGTATGTATCCCGACGCACGCGTATGAGTGCTAGGTTAAATGCCCTCACGGGAGTTGTTCAGGAGGAAGTACCTGTGGTAAAAGATTTTCCAGATGTATTTCCGAAAGAATTACCAGGAATGCCACCAGATAGGGAGATTGAGTTCTTAATAGAGCTACACCCAGGGACAGCTCCAATTTCCAAGAGACCCTATCGGATGCCCGCAAATGATCTGTTGGAAATCAAGAAGCAAATTAAGGAGTTATTGGACAAAGGTTATATTCGCCCCAGTTCTTCACCTTGGGGAGCCCCAGTACTTTTGGTGGAGAAGAAGGATAAATCTTTGAGAATGGTAGTGGACTATCATGCCTTGAATGAGGTGACTATCAAGAACAAGTACCCTCTGCCGATGATTAATGATTTGTTTGATCAGCTAGTAGGAGCCAAAGTATTCTCCAAGATCGATCTTCGATCAGGGTATCACCAGTTGAAAATTCGTGAACAGGATATACCCAAAACAGCTTTCACCACGAGGTATGGCTTGTATGAGTATACGGTCATGTCTTTTGGATTGACCAATGCTCCTGCATACTTCATGAATTTGATGAACAAAGTGTTCATGGAATATTTGGACAAGTTTGTCGTGGTGTTCATCGATGACATTCTGATATTCTCCAAGAACGAGGAAGAGCATAAGGAACATTTGCGTTTAGTTCTGGAGAAGCTGAGAGAGCATCAGTTATATGCCAAGTTCAGCAAATGTGAATTTTGGTTGACGGAAGTCGGATTCCTTGGACATGTTATTTCCGAAGAAGGAATATCCGTAGACCCCGCTAAGGTTGAAGCCGTCACCGAGTGGAAGTCACCCACCTCAGTTAAGGAGATCCGCAGTTTCCTCGGACTTGCCGGTTATTACCGGAGGTTCATTGAGAATTTCTCAAAGGTTGCCAAGCCCATGACAGAATTGTTGAAGAAAGAATCCAAGTATGTTTGGACTGTGGAATGTGAAGCCAGTTTCCAGGAGTTAAAGGAACGTTTTGTCACAGCCCCAGTGTTGATCTTGCCCGATATTCAGAAGGATTTCCAGGTTTATTGTGATGCTTCACGTCAAGGACTTGGAGGAGTACTTATGCAGGATGGAAAAGTTGTAGCCTATGCTTCCAGACAGCTACGACCTCATGAGTTGAATTATGCCACTCATGACTTAGAGTTAGCAGCCGTAGTGCACGCACTCAAGACTTGGAGACATTTCCTTATCGGAAATAGTTGTGATGTTTACACCGACCATAAGAGCCTGAAGTATATCTTCACGCAGAAAGAGTTGAACCTCAGACAGAGACGATGGTTAGAGTTAATCAAGGACTATGACATGAGATTACACTACCATCCAGGTAAGGCTAATGTTGTAGCCGATGCCTTGAGTCGGAAAACTTATGTAAACACACTCACAGCAGGAGGATTACCCCAAGAGTTAGCCGATGATCTCAGAGAGCTCATGCTAGAGATAGTCCCCAGAGGATATATTGCCACACTGGAAATTCAGTCCACCTTGACCGAAAGAATTCGTGAAGCTCAGAAAACAGATATGGAAATAACTGAGATTAAGAAAAGAATGAAAGATGGAAAAGCTAAAGGTTTTCGTGAGGATGAGCAAGGAACTCTGTGGTTTGAGAACCGCATCTATGTGCCCAATGACCCAGAACTCAGAAAGTTGATACTTCAGGAAGCCCACGATTCACCTTACTCGATACACCCAGGAAATACCAAGATGTATCTGGACTTGAAAGAAAGTTACTGGTGGACAGGTATGAAGAAAGATATTGCGGAACACGTTGCAATATGTGATGTTTGTCAGCGAGTAAAAGCGGAACATCAGAAACCAGCAGGGTTACTACAACCTTTGCAGATACCCGAGTGGAAATGGGAAAAGCTTGGTATGGATTTCATCACAGGATTGCCCAGGACCCGCTCAGGTTATGATTCCATCTGGGTAGTGGTTGATCGCTTGACCAAGGTAGCTCATTTCATCCCAGTAAAGACCACCTATACCAGTGCTAAGCTAGCCAAGATATATATGACCAGGATCGTATGTCTGCATGGAGTTCCGAGGAGTATCGTGTCAGATAGAGGAACACAATTTACCTCAAGGTTTTGGCATCAGTTACATGAAACTTTGGGTACAAGGCTAGAGTTCAGTACAGCTTTTCATCCGCAGACAGATGGACAGACTGAGAGAGTCAACCAGATTCTGGAAGACATGTTGAGAGCTTGTGCGCTAGATTATGGATCTAGATGGGATGACAACTTACCTTACGCAGAATTCTCATACAACAACAGTTATCAAACCAGTCTAAAGATGGCCCCTTTTGAAGCTTTATACGGAAGGAGGTGCAGAACACCACTGACGTGGGATGGTGTTGGAGACCGACAACTTTTTGGTCCCGACCTTATTCAAGATTCGGAAGAGAAAGTCAGGTTGATTCGTGACAGACTCAAGATAGCTCAATCTCGATAGAAGAGTTATGCTGACAGCAAGCGCAAAGAAGTGACATATGAAGTGGGAGACAGAGCATATCTTCGTGTATCCCCGCTTCGAGGAATCAAGAGATTTGGTGTTAAAGGAAAATTAGCACCCAGATTCATAGGCCCCTACAAAATTCTTGAACGTAGAGGCGAAGTTGCATACAAACTGGAATTGCCGGAAGGATTATCCGAGGTTCATGATGTGTTCCATGTTTCCCAGCTGAAGAAATGTCATGCCGAGATGGCTGACATCCCTTTGCGAGACACCGTGCCCCTAGAGGCCATACAGCTTGAAAGTGATCTGACTTACGAGGAGAAACCAGTCAAGATCCTCGAGACATCCAACAGAGTTACCCGCAGCAAGATTATCAAGTTCTGTAAAGTTCTGTGGAGTCACCACACCGAGGAAGAAGCCACCTGGGAACGCGAAGAAGATCTTCGTAGAGACCATCCACACCTATTTTCTAGCCAACCCGAATCTTGAGGGCGAGATTCATCTTAAGGTGGGTAGGTTTGTAACATCCCAAAATTCCATTTTGGAATGTTATGAAATAGCTATGCATCTATAATCATCATTGCTTGATTTTATGTGTTAGTTGAAATGCCTTTTCTGATTTTCTGAAAGTCCTTTCTACTTTTCCCTATGTTGCCTTCCCCTATTTGAAATTTTGGATAAATGTTCAAAATAAGAGAGGAGTAACATGACACTCCACACCAGGGTCAAATTGGTGAATTATTTGAACAAAAATAACCAGGGGTTATTTTGAAAATATTTGCAAAAAGGATTTAAAAACAATTAGGCAATTTCTGAAAATATTATTTTCTCAAAGTGTTCAAATGACAGAATAAAAATGTTCATTGAATAGCATTTATTATTCTGTTAAATTTGATATATAATACCCCTATATTTAGAGATGATTTGAATGCTTTAAATGTATTTGAATGTCTCCGGATTTTTTTTTTAAAGAAAAACAGTAACGGTAACCGTTTCCGGTATTAAACGGGCCGGCCCACGGCAGTTATTTCGCGCTTTTACTACGAGCCGGCCGACCGCGCGTAACGGTCACGCGCCCACTCGCTGACATCCGGGTCCCACGCCAACCGACCGTTGCCCGAAACGGTCATTGTCTCCCCCGCGAGCGCCGGACCGGATCTCGTCGCCGACCGTTTCCCCTCGCCGGATCTCTCTCCCCATTACTCCCCCGCACCCCTCGAGCGCCCTATAAGTAGCCGGCAACCCCCGCATCCATTTCACCCCGAGTCCCCCTTCTCTCTCGCCGAGACGCCGTCGATTTCTCGCCGGAGTAGCCACCACCACCGGACCTCCCGTCGAGCGTAGCCACCACCTCCGACCACCGTTCGCCTCGCCGTCGCCACCAATCAACTCCGGAGAACCATCGCTGTCGCCCGGACCACTTCCCCGTCTTCCCCGACCACTGGAGCACCTCGCCGTCGCAATCACCGCTACCAGACTCGCCGGAGTACCCCGACGCCGGCGACCTTACCCCGTGAGCATTTCCCTCCCTCCGATCCAAAATCAACGACCCAGATTAGAAGCCACTTAAATCCGAATCGTTTTCCTCTACCAATCGGTCGCCCGTCCGTAGCACTCGCGCGCACACCCCCTTAGCCAATCGTACAGCGCCACGTAGCCCCCTGACCGTCGCAAGTCAGTTTTCTTTTTCTGTTTTTGTTTTAATTAACAGAATGTTTTCAAAATTTGTTTTGCTTATATCTTTTAATCTATTTAGTGTTTTGAGTTGATTCTTTTTGCAATATCTCACATTTTTCATGTAGTTTCACCCTGTACTTTTAAATTTCAAATTTGAACTATAAAATTTGAATGTAATCAAATTTGCTCAAAATCTTCAAATCTGAATAACTAGAGTTTGAAAATAGATTTTGACATGATTCTTTTTGCTACTGTTTGGTATTAGTTAGGACTATCTTCATGTATAGTTTGAGGATTTTCATGATATATTTGATTAATGTTTTAACCAAAAACAGAATCTGCTTATTATTATAATATAGTTTTATAAACTTAATTTTATTAGTTTAAATTTAGATTTGGTTTTATTTGTTTATTAGGTTCTGTTAGTAAACATTTAGTGTTTTCACTTACTGTTAAAATTTTTTTTTTGCTTATCTTTATTCTCATTAACATAGGAATCATAACACATTTTCAAATAGGCTTAATTTGACTAAAACAACTAACTAGTAATAGTTTTGCTTTCAAACAAAGTTTTGTATATTTTGTTTCTGTTTTCTAAGACAGATTTAGTAGTAAATTATTTCTATCAAGAACATGTTTTACTAATAAATAATAAGTTAGTTTTTCATTTCTTTTGTTAGTACAACTATAGTTGATTCATATAGTGTTTATCAAAACTTTTATAAACTTTACTAAAGTTTTCCCAACAAACTTAAATTGATTTTCTTTGTTTAATAATAAAATATTCTATTGTTGCCTTGCTGTCAACAATTGTCTTGCTATTTCAAAATAGTTTTATTATGTAGTAGTGTTTTCATCATCTCCTTTTGAAAAACAAAACTTTGTGTGTTTTTCTTGCTAGAGACTTTTGTGCATTGTTTGCCTTGATTGTTTAGTACTTCTTTGCTGAATGTTATGAGTAGTTATTTTGTTGTATGCTTATTTGAGTGTTTGTTTGTTTCGTTAGATTATCCGGAGTGCGAAGCTTGTTACTTAGAGTCACTCACGTACGAAGATCATCAATCAGGCAAGTCACCTTGATCATACTTTTACCCATGTTTTATATGCATTAGTTCTACCATATTCCCCAATTGCATGCAAGATAGGTTAGTTGGAAACTTGGATACCTTGTAGTAGTATAATGTGGTAGGTACCCCTCTCAACCCCATAGACAACATTGGCCCCGGGAAACGTTGTTTTACTTTTGCTATGCTATTAGTAGACGGGGTTGGTTGTGTGAATCATGAGAGTTGAGAGAGTTAATAATTTCAAGACCTGCATAATGATCAAGATTTCAAGACTCCAAGTTTTCAACATACCTCTGGGTGGATGATGGTTGAACGGCGCCCTGGAGAAACTAGTGGTTAGCCTAGGTGATGCTGGAGATGGCCAGTATTCACGCGGAAAGGTCCACCCAGGCACAAAGAGATGGATGGATGCTTCAAAACCCAAGGCTTACCTGCACAGCCACAAGTCATTATGGGCTCTGGCTTGGTTGGACATCGTGGGGACCCTGGACAGGCGGTGCTACGAGAGGTAGAAGAACGGTAGGAAAGGATGGGCACCGTCAGAGTCGCAGGGAAACCCTTTGGAAGACCATGTTTTGGTCATCCGTTTCTCAAACACCCGGAAGTGCGAGAAATCAAACAGAGGCGACCAAATCTTGTGGGGAACGTGTGCAAAACTCTGCAGAGTACTCAACCTAATCGATTAGCCGTGTCCACGGTCATGGACAACTTGAGCCAAAGGAATTGGAATTTCCGGAACTCTCAACACAATTAATATGATGATGTGGGTATTAACAATTTTGGGTATGAGAATTGGTTGGTGGAACCATCTCATTAATCAACCAACTTAGTAATATTTTTCTTAGCCCCTTTTCTTGATGTAGGAAAAATTGGCTTTACGCAAAACTTACACCACCACCTGCCATATAAGCATATAGACTAGCTGATTATTTTCACCCCTCTCTTGTGACTTTGCCGGCATATTCCATATGCTGACCTACGCGGCTGCAACGTATCATGTTGCAGAGTATTCTTCCGACCAGGAGTGAGGACGCGTTCTATGCTCAGTGAGATGCCCTTGGAGTCGGATGGACTCATCTACCTTCGACGCTTTCGCAAGATTTAGATATTCTCATGAGTTGGCCTTTGGCTACTTTATTGTAATATTTATTGTAATAAAGGACTCGATATGAGATTTCGATTAATATAATGCTGTGTGATTTCCCTTTGATATATACATTGATGTACCGTGTGTGTACCAGCATGATCTTGGGATGGTACGGAAACACCGGAGATTCGACCTTTCAGGTCGGGTCGCTACAACATGCTTGTTGCCTTCCTGCGGGCGAATGTCGACGTGTTTGCATGGCAACCATCTGATATCCCGGTGTTCTGAGGAAGGTGATTGAGCACCACCTTACCGTCTGTCCACACATGCGGCCCATCAAGCAGAAGGTCAGGAAGCAGTCTTTGGAGCGGCAACAATTTGTTGCCGAAGAAATCAAGAAATTAGAAGCGACTAGTTTGGTTAGAGGAGTACCTCACCCAACATGGTTGGCAAATCAAGTTGTAGTGCGCAAGGTGAATGGGAAGTGGAGGCTATGTATTGACTACACAGATATCAACAGGGCCTGCCCCAAAGATCCTTTCCCCTTGCCGCGCATTGACCAAATTGTGGACTCCATCGGCGGCTGCGACTTGTTGTCTTTCCTTGACGCCTATTCAGGTTATCATCAGATTTTCATGGCCAAGGAAGATGAAGATAAGACTGCATTTATGAACCCATGTGGTACGTATTGCTTTTTGCATATGCCTTTCGGTTGAAAAGTGCTGGTTCTACATTTGCCAGAGCGGTCCAGATTGGTTTTGAGCCCCAATTACATAGAAATATGGAAGCTTATATGGATGACATAGTGGTCAAAACCAAGGACAAGGCGATGGTCATATCAGACCTAGAAGAAACATGTACAAATCTACGCAAGATCAACTTGAAGCTCAACCCTGAGAAGTGTGTGTTTGGTGCCCCATCCAGCAAGCTCCTCGGGTTCTTTGTATCTCAACATGGACGTCCTATATAGAAAGAGGCCGAATGGGGTGAAACTCAAGTGCATTCCCTGGGAAGATGAAATGGAGCTGTTGGCGGAGATACATGGAGGCTAGTCTGCCGCTTTGGTGTTCCCAATAGGATCATCACCGACAACGGCACACAGTTCACGAGCTGCACCTTCATGCAGTATGTCCAAGACCTTGGCAGCAAGATCTATTTTTCCTCTCTTGCCCACCCAAGGAGCAAAGGCCAGGCAGAAAGGGATGATGCTGAAGTTTCGCGAGGCCTTAAGACAAGAACTTTCGACAAGCTGCGCAAGTGCGGAAGGCGTTGGATTGATGAGTTGCTGGTGGTTCTTTGGTCAATCAGGACGACACCAAATCGATCCACTGGCCAGACACCCTTCTCCCTAGTATATGGGGTGGAAGAAGTTCTCCCCATGGAACTCACATACAAGTCACCTCGAGTGGTCGCTTATGACGATCTTGAGCAAGAGCAGTTGCGGCAAGATGACGCGACGCTCCTTGAGGAGGACCGTCTTCAGGCTGCTATGCGAGCTGCACGCTATCAGGAAGCTTTGTGCCACTATCATAGCCGCAAGGTTCATGCCCGAAGTGTTGAGGAAGGCGACCTTGTTCTTCGGTGCATTCAGCCCGCCAAGAATTCCAACAAGTTGACGCCAAAGTGGGAATGCCCTTATCGGGTAGTGCGAGTCACCAGGCCTGGCGCAGTCTGCCTGGAGACCAAGGATGGCAATCTAGTGAGCAACTCCTGGAATATCGAACATCTTCGTAAGTTCAACCCATAAGGCGCGGTTGCCAGGTCCCCCGGCAACCACCTTTTGTACAAGTCTTGCTGCCGAAGCATGTAATCCTTTGTACAAAGCCAGGCGTAGACCCTGTGCATAGTTGAATAAGGCTAAGTGTTCCGCAAATCTTGTTGATTCGCATGTTTACTTATGTACATGTTTGTCTGAGATATTGTATTGCACTTACTCCTGGCAAGAGCTAACGAACCGCCAAGGTTCCATATCCCTATTTTCTCTTCTTTCTTTTTCCCAAAGGAAAGAAGGTTACCTTGCGTGTAGCTTTTCCGGGGAGGGGGGGGGGTTGGTCTTATGGATACCGACGGACGAAGTTCAAGGAAAACATCTTGCCGGAAGGAGTGCGGCAACAAAAAGATAAGTTGCCGCAACATCTTGCCGGGAGGAGTGCGACAATGAAAAGATAAGTTGCTACACCCTGAACGAATTTTTCTTGTGAAGTTATTTTCCTTGGACGATTTCGACTTTTGTATGGAAAACCTACACGCTAAGGAACCTTGCCGTGGTTGATGGCGCCCTTGCTTTGTTTTGAGTACGCCCAATGGCTTAAGTGGTTGCGCTCACACCCTTGCCCTGTTTCGAGTCCACTCAACGGCTCAAGTGGTTGTGCTCGCGCCCTTACTTGGTTTTGAGTTCACTCAACAACTTAAGTGGCCATGCCGAGAACGTCAAGGTATCTTGTCAGCAGTAGCACCGCCAACAGGCTGCTAAGGACCTGCTTCTCGAAGCGCTCACGGTAGGGCTACACATGCCGACAAGGTTTTTCCGAAAAAGTGTAGGAAAAACACCCTGCAAAGAGGAATCTAACGAGCAGAATAATATTCAGCCACTCAATTAGGGTGAAATATACATGAGATGTTGCCTCGTCCTAAGTACATCTTTATTTGACTTTCTCCCTAGGGGAGATTATAAGAAAAAAAAGATGAGAGGAGGAGACAGATTACAAGGAGGAAAAGATAGGAAGGTGCTTCCGACGAGAGCTCGGCCCCTCCTGGACCAGCATTGCGCAGAGGAGAAGACCAACGCTTTGTGGACGAGAGGGGGGACCCAGAAGCCTAAGTCCACTGGCTTACCGAAAGATCCAGCTGGAAGATGAGTCAACACCCGGGACGAGGACCCCCGGCAAGATCGCCCTGCCGGGAGGAGGAGAGGTGCGAGGCTGACGGTGATGGTGCGGCCAATGGTCAGTCCGAGTCCGGGTCATCGGATTCTGACTTGACGGCCCGAAGACCAGGCTCATCGTCGTCGTCTTCACTATTGTCCTCCTTGTCACTCTTGCTCGAGGAGGAACTTTCGGCGCCGCTCGAGCTCTCTTCGCAACAGCTAAGACGGACACATGAGCTCCCATAAATCTTGACGGAGAGCAGATTGGCCTCCGTCATTTTAAAACGAAGGACATGCCCATCCTGGAGGTTGTGGGCACGTGCGAAGGATTTCCAGTCGCGCCTGAAGAGCATGACGCGGCTCTCCGGATACTCGATGTCCACCCGCGTGGCGCCATTGCAACAGCCCTACGCCCGCAACCACAAAATGGGCGGCTGGTCCGCCTCCATCGCCTTGGCGAAAGGGTGAGGGAGGCACAATTGGCTTCGAAGGGGACCGTGCACCTTGAGGAGAACTCCAACGCCGACCCCTTAGCGTTGGAGGGAGAGATGGACCACCACTCCGCCTCCCCCGACCTCGGCCTCCACGACGACCACGGCTTCTCGCGCCTCTCCCGCCGCGAATGCCCGGGTCACCCTCCGCCTCAGCAGTGGAAGCGGTGGCATGATCCAGATGAGAACTCCTCCTTGGTGGAGAGGACGGTGGCCTACCTCGCCTCGTATCCATGGCTAAGGTCGGGCACCACTCAGGGTTTGGAAGAGGTGGAAAGGCAAGCTCTGGAGATTCGCACTTGATGAGGGAGGAAGGATGGATGAGCATCGCCTTTGCTGCCCCTCAATTTATAGGGGGATGTGCGGGGGCTAGCTCTCCCCCACTCCAATAGTCGCCGCACACCTCCTACAATGGCATCACCCACGATCACAGGGTGAACAACAACTGCCCGTTGCCCCAATACATGGCGCTGAAGTTCCTGCCACGGCCAGGACTTTAAGTCACGTGCGCCCATTGCCGGCTCTCCGCTATGCATGCCGCGCGCGTGGCGGAAACAGCCTGACCCAGCAATGGAAACAATTATTACCATTGCACGCACATACCCACTTCATGCACTTAACGAGTGTCATGGGAAGGCGCAGTGAGCGGAATGGTTGCTACCACAGTTAATATGCGTGCCCGTGCACTGTTTGGGCCTAGCCCAACAACGCCTCGCACCGTGTATGGACTAGGCCCCGGGGCTCCTCTCGGTGTACTAAAGTATGGATTTTTAGTACCCCGTACTTGTGCATGGGAAGTTGTAGCCATACCAGTAGATGGGCCTGCCAGGGAGCAACTTAGAGCAAATACAACAACATCGAGAAGGCATTCAAGTCAACAGACCGAAGTCCGAAAGAAGACCCCCGACAAGATCTTGCCAGGATGGACTACAGAGCCCCGACAAGGCCCCCGCCAGCGCAGAGGCTAGGTGTCGCCGCACCTGGGCATGTGTCGAGGCACCGACGATGGAGGGGCTAAGCGGTGCCGATGGGACGGGGTCCTGTCCCGTCCCGTGGACGGTTAGAGGCACCAGAAGGTCATTAAATGCGCTTGTCTTGCGCCATCAGAGTTAGGTATGATAGCATTATAGCTCTGTACACCCCGTGTACACACTGCACACCACTGTTGGTGACCCCTTCGAGAGTATAAAAGGAGGCCCAAGGCGTTATGGTGGAGGATTTTTCGACTTTTCGACTTTTGTAATTTTCGATCTCTAGATCTCCATCCAGCCCATTCTGCATGAGCAGCAGCTATGTACTGTAGCACTCCCAGAACCTGGGCTAGGACTCATCCAATATAGCCAAGCTGGAGTAGGGTTTTATGCATCTTTGCCACCCGAACCTGGGTAAAGATCCCCCCACGTTGTTCGTTCGTCCTGCTCTTTGTCCACACCCATGTCCCTGCCGAACCGAAAGGGATAATCCTGATCCCATAGGTGTCGTCTCCCCGACAAGTATTGAACCCAAATTTATTGATTCAACACAAGGCAAGCCAAAGAATATTCTTGACTATTAGCATCTAAGTTTTCAATTCAACTACACGTGAAAGACTTAATATCTGCAGCAAAGTATTTAGTATCAAAGTAGTATGGAAGTAACAGTAACGATGGCAAAAGTGATAGTAGCAGTTTTGTTGTGATTATAACAGTAGCAACAGAAAAATAACTTAGCAAGGATCAATATGTGAAAAGCTCGTAGGCAATGGATCAATGATGGATAATTATGTCGGATGTCATTCATCATGCAACAGTTATAACATAGGGTGACACCGAACTAGCTTCAATTCATAAATGTAATGTAGGCATGTATTCCATATATAGTCATACATGCTTATGGAAAAGAATTGCATGAGATCTTTTGTCCTACCCTCCCATGGAAGTGGGGTCCTAATGGAAACTAAGGGATATTAAGGCCTCCTTTTAATAGAGAACCAGACCAAAGCATTAGCACTTAGTGAATACGTGAACTCCTCAAACTACGGTAATCACTAGAAAGAATCCCAGTTATTGTCACCCTGGGGGATGCGGGTCATAACTCGTAATAGGTGTCTACAACTTGCAAGATAGTATCAACAACACATATATATTCATGAAAACATAATAGGTTCAGATCTGAAATCATGGCACTTGGGCCGTAGTGACAAGCATTAAGCATAGCAAAGTCATGGCAACATCAATCTCAGAACATAGTGGATACTAGGGATCAAACCCTAACAAAACTAACTAGATTACATGGTAAATCTCATCCAACCCATCACCGTCTAGCAAGCCTACGATGGAATTGACGAACGACTGAGAGCATCATGGAATTGGTGATAAAGGATGGTTGGTGATGATGATGGCGTCGATTTCCCCTCTCCGGAGCCCAAAACGGACTTCAGATCTGGCCTCCCGAGGAAGAACATGAGGTGGCGGCGGCTCCGTATTGTGAAACACGATGAACTCTTCTCTCTAAGTTTTTTCTCCACGGATGTGAATATATAGAGTTGGAATTGAGGTCGGTGGAGCTGCAGGGGGGCCACAAGCCACCTAGGTGCGTCGTAGGGGGGCCCTGGCTTGTGGCTAATGGGTGGGCCCCCTCTGGTTGATTCTTTCTCCAGTATTTTTTATTAATTCCAAAAATATTCTCCGTAATTTTTCAGGTCAATCCGAGAACTTTTATTTCTGCACAAAAATAACACCAATGCAATTCTGCTGAAAACAACGCCAGTGTGGGTTAGTTCCATTCAAATCATGCAAATTAGAGTCCAAAACAAGGGCAAAAGAGTTTGGAAAAGTAGATACAATGGAGATGTATCAACTCCCCCAAGCTTAACCCATTGCTTGTCCTCAAGCAATTCAGTTGACAAACTGAAAGTGACAAAGAAAAACTTTTACAAACTTTGTTTGATCTTGTTGTTGTAAATATGTCTAACCGATGTTTAGATTTTCAGCAAAGATTATAGACTAACCGCTTTCACAATAACATTTAGGTCTCACATTTACTCATATCAATGCCATAATCAACTAGCGAGCAATAATAATAAATCTCGGATGACAATTTTTTTATCAAAACAATCATGATACAATATGATATAATGGTATCTCGCTAGCCCTTTCAAAGACCGCAAAACATAAATGCAGACCACCCCTGAAGAACAAGGACATACTGGAAATTGTAATTCATGGTAAAATAGATTGAGTCACAATCATACTCAATATCAATTAATAACAAAGCATACAACAGTAAAGTAATTGGTGCTTTTTATAAGAGGAGGATGGCTCAACAGTAAAGTAAAATAGGTAAGCCCTTCACAGAGGGAAGCATTGATTTGCATAGGTGACAGGGCTCGATCTTTGAAAACATGGATGAATTTAATTTGACAGTATGCTTTCATTGTCAACATAACAACCAAGAGATTTCACCATCTTCCATGCTAGATACATTATAGGCGGTTCCCAAATAGAATGATCAAGTTTTCACTCCCCCTCCACCAATCAAACACACTCCACGGCTGGCCGAATCCACGGGTATCGTCCATACAAACAACAATCCTAGGGGAGTTTTATTTCATTATAATTTGATTTGATTTTTGAGCATGGAACTAGGCATCCCAAATACCAGCCACTTTCTTGCGAATGATAGTGAATTAACACATATCATGAGTATAACCCACCTAGCATGGAATATATTGACCGCCCCCAATCGCGACATGCAATTCGTGCATAAAACCAAAATGTTATTTGAAGGTTTAGAGTTTGGCACATACAAATTTACTTGGAACGGCAGGTAAATACCGCATATAGGTAGGTACGGTGGACTGCTACCTCTTGAGCTTGCGTTGGTTTTCCCTTGAAGTGGAAAGGGTGGTGCAGCAAAGTAGATAATTATTTGCCTCAGTTGTTGAGAACCAATGTATAAATCCAGTAGGAGGAACAAGAAAGTCACCAATGGTTGCACCTACACAAACAATCAAACTCTTGCACCCAATGCTATAAAGGGGTTGTGAATCCCTTCATGATTATTTGCAAGGATTAGATCTGAACGAGATAGATGTAAACGAGTGTGGAAAGTAAAAGATAAATAAATTGCAGAAAATTATAGATCTGAAAGTATATGATGGAAAATAGACCTGTGTGTCGGTGTCAAAACCGTCGGATCTCGGGTAGGGGGTCCCGAACTATGAGACTACAATCAACGGTAACAGGAGATGAAGGGGACACGAATTTACGAGGTTCGGGCCCTCCTATGGAGGTAATACCCTACGTCCCATTACAAGAATTACCAATCTAGTTGGCCAAACCAAACCAATAACTTAAAGAGACTTGCAAGGATATGAAATCATGCAAATAAGAATTCAGAGGAGATTCAAATAAGATTCATGGATAATCTGAACATAAACTCATAATTCATCGGATCTTGACAAACACATCACAAAAGAGGATTACATCGGATAGATCCATGAAGATCATGAAGAACTTGGTATTGAAGATCAAAGAGAGAGAAGACGCCATCTAGCTACTAGCTATGGACCCGTAGGTCTGTGGTGGACTACTGACGCATCATCGGAGGGGCAATGGAGTTGATGTAGATGCCCTCCGTGATCGAAACCCCCTCCGACAGATTACCGAAAAAGGCTCCAAGATTGCATCTCTCGGGAACAGAGGCTTCCGGCGGCAAAAAAGTATTTACGTGGCTCTGTCTGATGTTGGGGGAGTATTTGGGTATTTATAGGCCAGAGAATAGGGTTAGGAGATCTGCCATGGAGCGACAAGCCTGCTAGGCGCGGCCAGGGGGCCCACGCCTAGCAGGCTTGTGGTGCCCTGGCACCTCCCCTGATGTGCACTCCAAGCTTGATCGACTTGTTTCCTTCCAGAAAAATTCCTTCCGAAGGTTTTATTCCATTTCGACTCCGTTTAATATCCCATATCTGCAAAACTCAAAAACAAGGAAAAAACAGAAAGTGGCACTTGGCTCTAGATTAATAGGTTAGTCCAAAAAATAATATTAAATAGCATATTAATGCATATAAAACATCCAAAACAGATAATATAATAGCATGCCATCATAAAAAATTATAGATACGTTGGAGACGTATTAGCATCCCCAAGCTTAATTCCTTCTCGTCCTCGAGTAGGTAAATGATAAAAACAGAAGTTTTGATGTGGAGTGCTACCTAACATATTTATCCATGTAATATTCTTTTTTGTGACATGAATATTCAAATTTGTAAGACTCAAAACAAAAGCTAAATGTTGATGTAGAAACAATAACATTTCAAGAATACTAGCAAAGCAATTGTATGTCTTCAAAATATAATAGCAAAAGAAAGTTATCCCTACAATATCATATGGTCTGGCTATGCTCCATTTTCCCCAAACAAAGTATTTATATCATGCACAACCCCGATGAAAAGTCAAGCAATTATTTTCTCACCTTTATTTTCTCAAACTTTTTCAACTCTCACGTAATACATGAGCGCGAGCCATGGATATAGCACTATAGGTGGAATAGAATATGGTGGAGGTTGTCAAAGAAAGGGAGAAGATAGTCTCACATCAACTAGGCGTATCAACGGGCTATGGAGATGCCCATCAATAGATATCAATGTGAGTGAGTAGGGATTTCCATGCAAAGGATGCACTAGTGCTATAAGTGTATGAAAGCTCAAAAGGAAACTAAGTGGACGTGCATCATGACGAAAAATTCCACTAGCTATATGAAAGTGACAAAATAGGAGACTCTCTATCATGAAGATCATGGTGCTACTTTGAAGCACGAGTGTGGAAAAAGGTAGTAGCAATGTCCCTTCTCTCTTTTATCTCATTTTTTGTGTGTGGGAATCTAAGGCCTCTTTTATTCATTTTTTATTTGGGCTTTGGTGGCCTCTTTTTTTTAAAGTCCGGAATCTCATCCCCACTTGTGAGGGAATCATAGCTTCCATCATCCTTTACTCACATGGGAGATGCTCTATTAAGGATAATCATCACACTTTTATTTACTTGCAACTCAAAAGAAAATTACAACTCGATACCTATGACAAAATATGACTCTATATGCAAGATGGTAGTGATGGTGCATGTCATAAAAGGAAACGGTGGAAGTTGCATGGCAATATATCTCGGAATGGCTATGGAAATGCCATAATAGGTAGGTATGGTGGCTGTTTTGAGGAAAGATATATGGTGGCTGTTTTGAGGAAGGTATATGGTGGCTGTTTTGAGCAAGGTGTTTATTGCACCGGCAAAAGTTACGTGGTACTAGAGAGGCTAGCAAAAGTGGAAGGGTGAGAGTGCGTATAATCCATGGACTCAACATTAGTCATAAAGAACTCACATACTTATTGCAAAAGTCTATTAGTCATTGAAGCAAAGCATTAAATGCATGATCCTAGGGGGAGGTTGGTAGGAGTTAACCATCGCGTGCCCCCGACCCTCACACAAAGGTCGACAATCTGTAAACAAGTCATGCTCCGACTTCCTTACATAATGGTTCACCATACGTGCATGCTACGGGAATCACAAACCTTTACACAAGTATTTTTACCAAATCACAATTTACTTCCTAACATGTCTCTTAACATTACCATCTTTATATCTCCAAACTTTATGTAAGGAATCAAACTTCTCATAAATACTCAATGCACTTAATATGGAAGTTTTTATTATATCCCTTTTGGATGCCTATCATATTATGACTAAATTCATAACCTAGACCAACTACCATGTTGTTTTAGAAACTCTAAAAATAATATAAGTGAGGTACGAGAGTTCAAGTATTTCTATAAAATTCAAATACCACCGTGCTCTAAAAGATACAAGTGAAGCACATAGAGCAAAATTGCCCAACTCAAAAGATATAAGTGAAGCACATAGAGCAAAATAGCCCAACTCAAAAGATATAAGTGAAGCACATAGAGTATTCTAATAAATTCACGATTCAACGTGTCTCTCTCAAAATATGTGTGCAGCAAGGATGATTGTGGCAAACTAACAAGCAAAGACTCATATCATACAAGACACTCCAATCAAAACACATATCATGTGGTGAATAAAAATATAGCCTCAAGTAAATTTACCGATGGATTGAAGACTGAAGAGGGGATGCCTTCCGGGGCATCCCCAAGATTAGGCTCTTTGGCATCCCTGAATATGACTTGGAATGCCTTGGGCATCCCCAAGCTTAGGCTCTTGCCACTCCTTATTCCATAGTCCATCAAATCTTACCCAAATCTTGAAAACTTCACAACACAAAACTTAATAGAAAACTCATGAGATCCGTTAGTATAAGAAAATAAATCACCACTTTAGGTACTGTTGTGAACTCATTATTTATTTATATTAGTGTTATACCTACTGTAATATAACTTCTCCATGGCTCATACCACATGATACAACCCATAGATTCATCATAATAGGCAACCAACACAAAGAAAACATAATCTGTCAAAAAACAGAATAGTCTATAGCAATCTGAAAACTTTGTATACTTTTGTGACTCAAAATATTATGAAAAATTAGGAAAACCTGGGAAATTTATATATAAATCTTATGTAAACATTTCATATCAATTCGACACTCTGAATAAATTATAAAATTCCTGGACTGAGCACAAAAGTTTCTGTTTCTTAGCAAGATCAAATCAACAACTACCATAGATCACCCCAAAGGTTTTACTTGGCTCAAAAACTAAATAAAACGCATAAAACACAATTGATACAGAAGTAATAATGTGGTAAACACTCAAAAACAGAACACAAAAATAAAATTGGGTTGCCTCCCAACAAGCGCTATTGTTTAATGCCCCTAGATAGGCAAAACACAATAGATCTAGGTATTGTCATCTTTGGTATTGGCAATTTTTGTGAGGACCTTCTCGAATCTAGGGGGTTCTTTCCTCTTTCCCACATTTGTATGGGGAGGATCCATCTTGGTGTCCAAAATGTCCAAACTCTTATTGCAAAGGGTAATCAAAGTGCTCAAGCGATTAAGGTTCCCGTTGATATGTTTGAGGGGTTCGTGATATTGTTGTAACTCGACCAAGTGCTTATGTAAATCACCCAATTTGTCTAGAACTTGAACTCCCTCTTGTGAGAAAGCAACCCCCCTTTTTGGTGGGCGAACCCACGAAATCCCTTCTTAAACTTCATAAGCGGCATTCGTGTCAAGCTCAGTAAAATTTCCTTTTGAGGCGAAATCAGGAAACTCCCTATGATGCAAAGCTAAACCAATGTAAAAATTTCTAAGCAAATGTCGGGACCCCGATCCTAAGTCACATGAATCCAGACTGTAACATATCACATCACTTTGCGGCCTCACACACGGTAAGGTCCACGGCTGTAGCCTTACCTTAGCCAGGACCGTTTGCTTCTTTTGGCTCATGTATGTGAACATGTCGCTGGCAATCAAATGCAAGGAACCTGGGCCGACATGACTAGTCATAGAACCCAAGTGGCACAGCCGTATGGAAACAGGCATACGTAACCCAACAATGCAGGTGTCGGCCTCAAGCATGTGTAGACGAGTCATAGCAAGCTACAAGGACTCCATTACGCCGTGGGAAATAAATGTCATCACTGCACGTAGACGAGTTGTAGCAGGCTACAAGGACTCCATTACACTGCGATACATTTCCCCAAAAGGACAAACACAGCAGCAAAGAAGGATACATGCTGGTCAATCAATGTGTCCGGAGCAGTAGCAAGCTACCAAGGCTCGATGGAAGCACAAAGAGGCAGTTTCCCATAAAGAGTACTACTAAAGGCACCTGACTAGGTGTCGGATCCCATACATACCGTTGCATGTCACACGTACGCACGACATGCCTGATTTGCATAGATACAACTATGGCATCACAACATAACCATACATCAACACAACTTTTATTTAAGAGGCTCAGACGAGCCTTGCATAATATGTTGTTACAGGTAGGGGTCACATGACCCGACACTCAAGTCATACAAGCAAGTTCATACAAACCAAGTGGAAGCATAAAGTTGTCTGAGTACAGATAGATGAAAGGGTAACAAGGCACATGGCCTGACTATCTAGAGCCTGCCACAGGGCATAAGGTCATAGCCGGGACACCAGCTATTCGGCATCGTCGACATCTAGATAGAACCCACCTGATGAGTCCTGAGTCTCATCTGCAACATTTATTAAGAAAACATGAGTACAAACATACTCAACAAGTCTTTAAAATAGGCCTAGACTATTCATGCTCATGTATCAACAAGGGGAGTGGTGGAGTTTATGCAGCAATGTTAGCTTTGACTCATGGATAACCTACACTATACAATTTTAAGTCTTTGTTTAGATTTTAGATATCGCACATGAGTCCACTAACTCCATAACAATACACCCCCATGGATTCACTTCCGTCTCCTACGAGAGTGCCATCCACGGTACTCACACTTGTCTTGATATTTTTATGAGTATCCATTTAATTATCTATGAACAGTATAAGCTTTCCAAGTAGTCCATATCCGAGGACGTGGCTATTCGAATAGTTTCGTACCCTGCAGGGGTGTACTTCTTCACACACGCTCTCGCCACTTATCGCTATGTGCTCATAAAACCATGCACCTCGGCAACCTTCAAGTGGATGCCCAGCGAGGGAGTCGGCCACGACCGTCAATCACATAAGACCTCTAGTCCAGGCTATCGCCTATTTGAGACTGAACCCGCATGGAAGACAAGCCGAAGTTTCCGCTACGGCCCCAAACGATGTGCGCAGGGTTCTCAAGCCCACCATTCGGGTGACCCTTGGTACACCATGCCACTGCCTACCGCGTCGTAACCCACCCCTAGGGTCAGTGCTACGCACGTCCTCTAGCATGATATAAACACCAGAAACTACTTGCAACTCCTGGACCAATGACTAAGCGATTGATAAGTCGAGAGGGTCAATTAAGTATCCCAACGTGTGGTAGTAACTAGTCTTGGATCACAAACACGGAACTCAGTTCCTAGGAACGGTCCCAATGAGACAGCCCGCTATGTACTCCTACATAGCCTCTCATCGCTACCTTTACCAAATCGGGTTTATCATCAGCTTTTCACATCAGAACAACATTATTTCACTCTAGTTCATCACCCAGATGAATCAGACCTGACACAACTCTAAGCATAGCAAGCATAGCAGGCAAAGTAAGCAAAGCACATCATGGCACAAGCATCTACCAGGTATGCAAGGTTTAGCTATTTATTGTGACAATGACAGGTCATGCAAAGGAATAGGTTCATCTACCGTGTATGCGAGACAAGTGAACATTTGTCCTAATGAAATAAACAAGAGCAGGAGCGAGAGGGTGGAATGATATCGGAATGATCAAAGGGGGTTGCTTGCCTTACTAGGTAGCGGAAAGGTTTGCTCCTTCGTTGGAATACTCGGAGGTATCCTCAGGAGCAGGGCCTACCAAAATGCAGATAAATAGCAATCAATACACGCAAGTGCAACAATATGATGCATGATCATGACATGTCAACATGTATGGATGAGCTAATGCAACTATTGTCCAAGTTAAATGAAGTGAGTTTGAATATAGGTTCAAAGTCATTCTCCATTTCATATTTCATATATTAACCTATTAACAAATGTTAATGTTCAACTACATAGGTTTCTCTAACAATCATGATAACATCACCATTGGATTCATTGTATTTTTCTGATAAATTTTCATATATAAATTATTTTCATCTGATTTACAGATTAATTTATATGAATTTTAAAAGTTTTAAACATTTTCTGGAATTTCCTGATTTGTTTTAATACTAAAAATCCAGTTAATGCGTCAGCCTTACATCACTATGATGTCGGTAGGTCAACAGACCCGGCCAGGTCAAACCTGACAGGTTAGGGCCCTCATGTCAGCGTTAGGGGCTAATTCCCCGCGCTGACCAGGGGTTTGACCCACTTTAGGGCCCATTGGTCAGTGGCTAACGGCTTAATTAGCCGGGCTGATTAGCACTAATCAACCGGCCACGTCGGTGCCCACCGGAGCGGGGCCGGCGGCGACCAAACTCGTGGCACAGGGTCGCCGGAGTTGGTCGGAACCACGCTAGAGGGCTCGGGTTCGCGTGCCGAAGGCTCTGGGAGGGAGCCCGTGCTCGACCGCGTCGAGTGGGGCTGGTCAGGGGGCTCGACATCGCCGGAGGGCTCGTCAGCGAGCTATTCCGTGGCGGCGTCCGTTCGGCCATGACGGGGAGGTCCGCTAGAGAGCAGGAAGAACCACAGGGAGAGGGGGAGAGGGACGGCGAGCTCACAGGGGGCTGCACAGTTGGCTCAGCGGGCTTGGGGACGACCGGCAGCCGGCGAATCGATGACGGGGAGAGGCGGTCGGAGGCGGGGAAGAACGGCGATGGATCGATGTAGAGGATCTCCCGGCGTCTTCTAGCTTCACAGGGAGGATGAGGGGGGCGCGGTGGAGCTGGGAGGCTACTCTGCGAGGCGAGGGGGCAGCTGGAGCGACGGTGCTACGGCGGCGATGGCTTCGGCTATGGCGAGTAGAGGGAGAGAGAGAGAGGAATGGCAGGGAAGGAGAGGGTCCAGACAGCGGCAGGAGTCTATCCCCTCATCGCGCTGGCTAGTGAAGTAGCCAGGCTGCTGCCGGCGTGGCGCGAGGCCGCGGGCGCCGTGGCCTCCTTCTCCTGTGCCTTCTGGCAGGAGGAAGAAGACGACGATGCCCCCGGTGGGCTAGGCTACCTAATGGGCCAGGTAAGTCAGGTGGGTCTTCGGCCCCTTTTTCTTTATTTCTTTTCTTTTCTATTTTCTGATTTATGTCATTATTTTTTGGGGTAAAAATACCTAGGCAAAAACCCTGAAATAATTTATGGTCATGAAATATATATTTCAAAGTCCCACAAATAGTTTCAGAATATTTGGAGCCACTAAGATATTTATATTGCTTTATTAATTGATTTCAGTGGCATTAAACGAGTATTTTAAAATGCTATATTTGTTTTGAAAATTAAAATGTCCCCTAATATGTTGTTGCCAACATTTATCAGAAATAGTGAACATTTTTGAAGACCAAAAGGAAAACATTGGAAAACTTAGCTGATTGTAATAGTCTGAATGAGGGAGTACTAGGGCTTAACAATCCCCATTTCAAATTCATTAGAATTTAAACATGATGACATGATGCACATGCTGATGTTGATGCAAACAATTTCAAGTAACTCTAGGGCTGTGGCAACTCACCCCCACTCAAAAGAATCTCGTCCCTAGATTTTTGAAGTCATCGGGAAGAGCGCGGGGTACTCTAGTCAAAGATGATCTTTTCTTTCCCATGTGGCCTCCTGTTCAGAATGGTGTGACCACTAAACCTTGAGAAACTTTATGTTCTGACGCTGAGTGGTATGCTCAGCTTGATCAAGAATACGAACAGGGTATTCTCGATATGTAAGGTTATCTTGGAGATCAAGCGCTTCGTGGTCTACTTCATGGACAGAGTCCGAGAAGCAACGCCTGAGTTGCAAGAAATGGAATACATCATGAACCTTGGAAAGATGCGGCGGAAGTTCCAATTAGTAGGAAACCTCTCCTTGTTTAGCAAGAATGCGAAAGGGTCCAATGTAACGAGGAGCCAACTTGCCCTTGATACCAAATCGATGGGTACCCTTCAGAGGTGTAACTCGAAGATAAGCCTTCTCGTCAACTTCATAGGTCACAGCCTTATGATGACGATCATATTGGCTCTTTTGATGAGATTGGACTGTTTTCAACTTTTCATGAATAATGCAAACTTGCTCCTCTGCATCCTGGATCATATCCGGGCCAAAGAGTTACCTCTCTCCGGTTTCTGACCAGTTAAGAGGTGTTCGACACCTTCGTCCATAGAGAACTTCAAAAGGGGCTTTGCCCAAGCTTGATTGATAACTATTGTTATAAGAAAATTCGGCAAATGGAAGACATTTCTCCCAATTCATACCGAAGGATATAACACAAGTTCGGAGCATGTATTCGAGGATTTGATTGACTCGCTGAACTTGACCACTTGATTGTGGGTGGAAAGCACTGCTAAAGGATAGATGAGTCCCCATAGCGGTTTGGAAACTTTCCCAAAATCGGGAAGTAAAGACACTTCCACAGTCTGAGTTAATCTCCAATGGAACACCATGAAGAGAAACTATTTGAGAAACATATAACTCCGCTAGCTGTCTAGCAGTTATACTCTCTCGAACAGGAAGAAAGTGAGCCACTTTGGAAAGGCGGTCGATGACCACAAAGATAGCATTATTCCCTCTCTTAGTGCTGGGAAATCTAGTAATGAAATCCATCCCGACCTTATCCCATTTCCATTCAGGAATAGCTAAAGGTTGAAGGGTGCCAGCAGGCCTTTGATGTTCTGCTTTCACGCGACGACAAACATCGCAGTTAGCAACGAACTGAGAAATTTCTCTCTTCATCCTAGTCCACCAGAACCTCTAGCGTAGGTCCTGATACATCTTGGTACTACCAGGATGAATTGTGAGAGGGGAATCATGATCCTCCTTAAGGATCAGTTGTCTTAAGCGTGTGCTCTCGGGAACCACCAACCGGTTCTGTAAGAACACAACACCCTCATCGTCCTTGGAGAAATCTTTAGCGTTTCCACTAGCAATATTCTCCTTGATCCGAGATATACCCTTATCATACCTATGGACAGCTACTATTTGATCCTTAATAGTAGGTTTCACCACCAGGTTGGAAAGGAATCCTTGAGGAACAATGTGGAGGTTCAACTTCCGAAATTTCCTCATAGAGAAGTGGTTGACCTTGTTGTAACATCAGGTTGTTACAATAAGACTTACGACTTAGTGCATTAGCCATGACATTGGCTTTCCCCGGGGTGTAAGTTATCCCTAAGTCGTAATCTATAATTAACTCAACCCACCGTGTATGCCTGAGATTCAAATCCGGCTGGGTGAAAATATATTTCAGACTTTGGTGATCAGTGTAAATTTCACAACGATTACCCAGAAGGTAATGTCGCTAGGTTTTCAGTGCATGGACCACAACTGCAAGCTCAAGATCATGTGTTGGATAATTATCCTCATGTGGACACAACTGTCGAGATGGGTATGCAATCACATGACAATCTAGCATGAGAATGCAACCTAATCCTTGTCACGAGGCGTCGCAATAGATAACAAAGTCCTTAGAGAAGTCTGGTGGCACCAGAACGGGAGCAGAGGTCAGTCGTCTTTTCAACTCCTGAAAACCGTGCTCGCATTGTTGAGTCCACTCGAACTTTTTATCTTTCTTGAGGAGTTCAGTTAGAGGTTTTGCAACCTTGGAGAAATTCTCAACAAAGCGGCGACAATAGCTTGCTAAGCCAAGGAAACTCCGAACTTGCTTAACCAATTCAGGTTGGGTCCAATCAAGGACGGCCTAAACTCTCTTGGGATTGACAGCAATACCTTTACCAGAGAGTACGTGGCCTAGGTAGGTCACTTCTGGCAACCAAAATTCACACTTGGAGAATTTGGCGTAGAGACGATGCTCTTGAAGTTTTATCAATACCTGCCTTAGATGCTCGGCATGTTCCTGTTCGTTCTTTGAGTAGATGAGTATATCGTCGAGGTAAACCACGACAAATTTATCCAAATACTCCATGAAGATCGAATTCATCAAGCGAGAGAAGGTGGATGGGGCATTGGTTAAACCGAAGGACATGACAGTGTACTTGTATTGGCCATAACGAGTAACAAAAGCCGTTTTTGGAATGTCCCCGTTTCTAATTCTGATTTTATGGTATCCCAACCTCAAATCTATTTGGGAAAAGACAGAGGATCCAACGAGCCGATCATACAAATCGTTGATCCTAGGGAGCAGATACTTGTTCTTTATGGTGACCAGATTCACTGGCCGATAATCCATAACCATCCGATCCGATCCATCCTTCTTCTTGACGAAGAGGACGGGGCAAGCCCAAGGAGAAGAACTAGGATGGATGAAACCTTTCTTCAAAGCCTCATCAAGTTGAATCTTAAGTTCGGCTAGTTCTAAGGGTGCCATCTTGTAGGGTCTTCTGGCTATTGGGACAGTCCCTGGGATGAGTTCTATCACAAACTCAACGTCTCTGACAGGTGGAATTCTTGGCAGTTCTTCTGGAAAGACATCCGGAAAGTCATAGACTATCGGAATATCTTCTAGATTTGGAAGAGGGATAGCATTGAGGGAATAGAGTTGGCGCTTGTCTGCTTGAGTGGAGACATTAACTATCTCACTCGAGGGATGTGTAAGTTGAACATTCCTAGTATGAGTATCAATCTTAACATAGTGGGCTTTCATCCAATCCATGCCTAGGATGATATTGATGTCCGAAGACTTGAGGGCTATCAAGGATGCTAGGAAGACTAGCCTATCCACAAGAATCTCATTGTCATGGCTCACCCTAGAAGTTTGCCATTTTGAACCAGGAGTCTGAACTACTAAAGGAGTAGGCATATCACAAAAAGACATGTTATGCAACTGTGCATAACTTTCTGAGATGAATGAATGAGATACCCCAGTATCAAATAGAACAGATGCTGGATGACTATTGACAAGGAGCGTACCTAGGATAACATCAGGATCCTCAAGGGCTTCCTCAGCAGAAATATAGTTCACTCGTCCACGAGCAGGAGCTGGCTTCACATAGAAGGCTTTTCCTGGCTTCCCATGTCCAGCCGGCTTAGCATTGTTCCGAGGACACTCATGGGAGTAGTGTCCTAGTTCCCCACATTTGTAGCAGACAACGGTGGCACGGGGAGCAGCATTGGTAGGAGGACCTCCAAATGTCCTGGCTGGAGGATTGGGCTAAGTTGGGCAAGACACCTGGAAGGATGGCCTCGCGGTGTACCTTGGCGGCAGAGCTGCGTTGGGCACCCACACCCGGTGTTTGTTGGAGCCCAAGCCAGATGCGGGGCTGAAGTCACGGTTGTGCTTCCTAGTGGCCTCGTAGTCAGTCCGTCCAGTCTCGGCATTGATAGCCTTGTTGACGAGAGCCTGGAAGGTTGTGCACTCATGCAGGCGCAGATCTCGATGTAGCTCAGGACTAAGTCCCTTGCGGAACCTAGCCTATTTCTTGGCATCAGTTGAAACTTCCTCCGGAGCATAATGATCAAGATTGCCAAACTCACGGCTATAGGCATCCACTGACAGTCTGCCCTGGGTAAAAGCACAAAACTCCTCTCTCTTGCGATCCATCAGTCCTTACGGGATGTGATGGGTACAGAATGTCGTGCTGAATTCCGCCCAAGTTGGCGTGGGGCCTACGGGACGCATGGCTTCATAATTTTCCCACCACAGATTGGTGGGTTCCTTCCAGAAAGTAAGTAGCAAAGGTCACCTTATTGGCCTCAGATACATTGGCAGCCCGGATCTTGCGGGACATGCTGGTCAGCCAGTCATCCGCGTCGAGCCGGTCGACCGAATGATGATACTTAGGTGGGCACAGCTTGACGAAATCACCGAGAGACATGCCATCATTGTGATCATTGCAGGGAGCACGCGCTGTGTTCTGCTCAATTTGTTCCAACAGCCTGTTGGTCTCCCTTTTGTTCCGTTCAGCTTCAAGCATCACTTCTGCCAAAGAGGGCGTGTACGGCAGGTTCTCTTGCCTTGGTTGGCTTCCCTCGCCCTGCTCGGGGGCAGGTACGGGGTTATTCCTAGTTGCCACCATCCTGGGAAAACAAACCCATAGCTTCGACATAGAGGACATCAACTCTAAGACATGAGATAAGGAATGTACTGGACAATATGGCATGCATGGGTAAACACCCGATCAATATGGTAATAACAACTGCCATATGAACGCCATGATTCATACACACCATGACATAGTTCAGTACAAGCCCAAGATGAAATACAAACTACGGAGAGATGACACAACTCATCGGAGGCATTACAAGGTTCCTATACATTATCTATCTACACCTCCAGAACTCAACTCTCAACCTCAGTCATATCCCACAAGACACGCAGGATTGTGGCGATACGACTACTACCATACTAATACTAACATCCACGTACTCAAGCATTGCCGTAGAATGCCTCATATAGGTTACCCCCATGACCGGGAGCTGAACCTGAGGATCTGGAAACACTCTAGCCTGTGATCCCTGGAAACCGTAAGGACACGGATGTGGCTTTGGTCCCCTTGTTGGCGGCAACAGCGGTCCTCGAAGAGGGGTGATGCCTCCAACATCAGGCCACTCTATGTGTACTGGCAGATGAGTCCACGATGGGTTCAGCATCTCCAAATCTCCATAGCCTATCTGCACGACAGGTGCCAACTGTGTCAGGGCTGTCCAAAGACGTGCACGGGTAGCATAAAGCTCCATGCGAAGGGCACGTGCATCATGATCCCTGTTCTCCAACATCCGAGCGGTCACCTGCAGCCTAGGGTCCTCATGAGAATGATCATAGTAGGCTGCGCTAAGATAGCTATCCTCTCCTCCTAGAGAAGCAGGAAAATAATAGAACTTTGTGTTCTCAAGCATACCATGGTGAAACCTCATGATAGTCAGCATGGTGTAGGCGGCCTCCTGAACTGCCATGTCTATGGTAACACCTAATCCATAAGTCCAGTGAAGTGGCTCTACAGCTCCAAGATATGAAGGATATATCTTAACAGTACACAGATACTGACTCTGGTTGAAATCTCGATACTGTTCCTCCATTGTGTACTCTAGGTACCAACGGTCACCAGCCTCCATCATAACTCTAACCAACATGGTCGTGTGACCCGGTACATCGATGCACCTGGTCAGACGGACCACCTGACGGGAAGGACGAGGGGGCATCTGAAATAGAGAATGATGCAAAGACATTAGAGACTCTAGCAGAAATTGGACAGCATAATGGTTGTAATTGCTCAAAAAGGATTTTGAGACAAATGCAAAAGGTTGGAAAAGCATAACCACGCGACTTTCTAGACTCAATTCTCTTCTCCAACTGTTTGTCACACTAACAATACTCAAGTACCGACATTCACTTGCAAATAGGCTAGCTAATAGTCCATGGTTAGTAACTCATCATCTAAGCAATAGATGAGAAGCCTAGTTCTTATCCCCGTAGAAAAGATGAGAATGACTCAGAATAGAATAACTTGGGAATGGGAGTAAAAAGAGCCTTACGTTCCCTTCCACAATCAGTCCCCCTACTTTTCTAAAGTGTTTCTAGACTCAACTTCGACCGGTTTGGCTTGGTAGTCCTACAGTCAGTCAGGCTCTAAAACCAACGCTGTCGGGACCCCGGTCCTAAGTCACATGAATCCAGACTAAACATATCACAACACCTTGCGGCCTCACGCACGGTAAGCTCCACGGCTGCAGCCTTACCTTAGCCGGGACCGTTTGCGTCTTTTGTCGCACGTATGTGAACATGTTGCTGGCAATCAAACGACAGAGAACCCAGGCCGACATGACTAGCCATAGACCCCAAGTGGCACATCCGTACGGAAACAGGCATACATAACCCATCAATGCAGGTGTCAGCCTCAAGCGTGTGTAGACAAGTCATAGCAAACTACAAGGACTCCATTACACCGTGGGACATAAATGTCATCACTTCACGTAGACGAGTCGTAGCAGGCTATAGGGACTCCATTACACTGCGAGACATTTCCTCGAAAGGACAGACACAACAGCAAAGAAGGATACATGCCGGCCAATCAAGGTGTCCGGAGCAATAGCAAGCTACCAAGGCTCGATGGAAGCACAAAGAGGCAGTTTCCCGGAAAGAGTACTACTAAAGGCACCTAACTAGGTGTCGGATCCCATACATACTGTTGCACGTCACACATATGCACGACTTGCCCGATATGCATAGATACAACTATGGCATCACAACATAACCATACATCAACACAACTTTTATTTAAGAGGCTCAGACGAGCCTTGCACAATATGTTCTTACAGGTAGGGGTCACATGAACCGACACTCAAGTCGTACAAGCAAGTTCATACAAACCAAGCGGAAGCACAAAGCTGTCTGAGTACAGACAGATGAAAGGGTAAAAAGGCACATGGCCTGACTATCAACAGCCTGTCATAGGGCATAAGGTCATAGCTGGGACACCAGCTATTCGGCATCGTCGACATCTAGATAGAACCCACCTGATGGGTCCTGAGTCTCATCTGCAACATTTACTAAGCAAACGTGAGTACAAACGTACTCAGGAAGTCTTTAAAACAGACATAGACTATTCATGCGCATGTATCAACAAGGGAAGTGGTGGAGTTTATGCAACAATGCCAGCTTTCACTCATGGCTAACCTACACTATATAATTTTAACCCTTTGTTTAGATTTTAGATATCGCACACGCGTCCACTAAGTCCATAACAATACACCACCATGGATTCACTTCCCCCTGGGAGAGTGCCATCCACGGTACTCACACTTGTCTTGATATTTTTATGTGTATCCATTTGATTATCTATGAACAACATAAGTTCTCCAAGTAGTCCATATCCGAGGACGCGGCTATTCGAATAGTTTCATACCCTACAGGGGTGTACTTCTTCGCACACGCTCTCGCCACTTATCATTGTGTGCTCATAAAACCACGCACCTCGGCAACCTTCAAGCGGATGCCCAGCGAGGGAGTCGGCCATGACCGTCAATCGCATAAGACCTCTAGTCTAGGCTATCGCCTATTTGAGACCGAACCCGCACGGAAGTCCGGCCGAACTTTCTGCTACGACCCCAAATGATGTGCGCAGGGTTCCCAAGCCCACCATTCGGGTGACCCTTGGTACACCGTGCCACTGCCTACCGCGTCGTAACCCACCCCTAGGGTCAGCGCTACGCATGGCCTCTAGCATGCTATAAACACCGGAAACTACTTGCAACTCCTGGACCAAGGACTAAGCGATTAATAAGTCGAGAGGTTCAATTAAGTATCCCAACATGTGGTAGTAACTAGTCTTGGATCACAAACACGGAACTCAGTTCCTAAGAACGGTCCCAATGAGACAACCCGCTATGTACTCCTACATAGCCTCTCATCGCTACCTTTAACAAATCGGGTTTATCATCAGCTTATCACATCAGAACAACATTATTTCACTCCATTTCATCACCCATATGAATCAGACTTGACACAACTCTAAGCATAGAAAGCATAGCAGGCAAAGTAAGCAAAGCACATCATGGCACAAGCATCTACCAGGTATGCAAGGTTTAGCTATTTACTGTGACAATGACAAGTCATGCAAAGGAATAGGTTCATCTACCATGTATGACAGACAAGTGAGCATTTGTCCTAATTGTATAAACAAGAGCAGGAGTGAGAGGGTGGAATGATATCGGAATGATCAAAGGGGGTTGCTTGCCTTGCTGGGTAGCGGAAAGGTTTTCTCCTTCATTGGAATACTCGAAGGTATCCTCAGGAGCAAGGCCTACCGCAATGCAGATAAATAGCATTCAATACACGCAAGTGCAGCAATATGATGCATGATCATGACATGGAAGCATGTATGGATGAGCTAATGCAAATATTGTCCAAGTTAAATGAAGTGAGTTTGAATATAGGTTCAAAGTCATTCTCCATTTCATATTTCATATATTAACCTATTAGCAAATGTTAATGTTCAACTACATAGGTTGCTCTAACATGCATGATAACATCACCATTGGATTCATTGGATTTTTCTAATAAATTTTCATATATAAATTATTTTGATCTGATTTAAAAATTAATTTATATGAATTTTAGAAGTTTTAAACATTTTCTGGAATTTCCTGATTTGTTTTAATACTAAAAATCCAGTTAATGCGTCAGCTTGACGTCACTATGACGTCAGCAGGTCAACAGACCGGCCATGTCAAACCTGATAGGGTAGGGCCCTCATGTCAGCGTTAGGGGCTAATTCCCCACGCTAACCAGGGGTTTGACCCACTTTAGGGCCCATTGGTCAGTGGTTAACGGCTTAATTAGCCAGGCAGATTAGCACTAATCAGTCGGCCACGTCGGCGCCCACTGGAGCGGGGCCAGTGGCGACCAAACCCGTGGCGGAGGGTTGCTGGAGTTGGTTGGAACCGCGCTAGAGGTCTCGGGTTCGTGCGCCGAAGGCGCTGGGAGGGAGCTCGTGCTCGACCGCGTCGAGTGGGGCTGGTCAGGGGCTCAACGTTGCCGGAGGGCTCGCCGGCGAGCTATTCCGTGGCGGCATCCGTTCGGCCACGACGGGGAGGGACTCTAGAGAGCGAGAAGAACCACAGTGAGAGGGGGAGAGGGACGGCGAGCTCACAAGGGGCTGCAGAGGAGGCTCAGCGGGCTCGGGGACGACCGGCAGCAGCCGAATCGACGACAGGGAGAGGCGGTCGGAGGCGGGAAAGGACGGAGATGGCTCGGCATAGAGGAGCTCCTGGCATCTTTTAGCTTCATGGAGAGGATGAGGGGGTCGCGGCGGAGCTCGGAGGCTACCATACGAGGCGAGGGAGCGACTGGAGCAACGGTGCTACGGTGGCGATGGCTTCGGCCATGGTGAGCAAAAGGGGAGAGAGAGGAATGGTAGGGAAGGAGAGGGTCCAGGCGGCAGCGGGAGTCTATCCCCTCGTCGCGCTGGCCAGTGAAGCAACTAGGCTACTGCCGGTGTGGCATGAGGCCACGGGCACCGTGGCCTCCTTCTCCTCTGCCTTCTGGCAGGAGGAAGAAGATGGTGATGCCCCTAGTGGGCTAGGCTGCCTAATAGGCCAGGTAAGTCAGGTGGGTCTTCGCCTCCTTTTTCTTTATTTGTTTTCTTTTCTAATTTCTGATTTATGTCATTATTTGTTTCGGTAAAAATACCTAGGCAAAAACCCTGAAATAATTTATGGTCATGAAATATATATTTCAAAGTCCCACAAATAGTTTCAGAATATTTGGAGCCACTAAGATATTTATAGTGCTTTATTAATTGATTTCTGTGGCATTAAATGAGTATTTTAAAATGCTATATTTGTTTTGAAAATTAAAATGTCCCCTGATATGTTGTTGCCAACATTTATCAGAAATAGTGAGCATTTTTGAAGACCAAAAGGAAAACATTGGAAAACTTAGCTGATTGTAATAGTTTGAATGAGGGCGTACTAGGGCTTAACAATCCCCATTTCAAATTCATTAGAATTTAAACATGATTACATGATGCACATGCTGATGTTGATGCAAACAATTTCAAGCAACTGTAGGGCCGTGACAGCAAAACTTTCACATCCCCTTTTAGATTGGAAATACAATAAGATTCCATTAGCCTATACCAAGCATCTTTCAAATTCCCCCCCTTTTTCATTTGAAGTAAAGAACTCCAAAACCTGGTGACAAGGGGGACGTGGTAATACTAGACATAGTGGTCCAGCAAGAAAGAAGCAACCAAAAGAGGGGGAATAGAGAGGCGAATCTTTTTGGTATTTTCTGAAAATCGTTTTAGAAGTGGGGGAGAGGAAAACGAGAGGCAAATGGAAAATAATGTGAATTCAAGAGATGAGTTTGTGATGGGTACTTGGTAGGCTTGATGTGTATCCTCCTCGGCAATAGCGCCAGAAATCCTTCTTGCTACCTCTTGAGCTTGCATTAGTTTTCCCTTGAAGAGGAAAGGGTGATGCAACGAAGTAGAGAAGTATTTCCCTTAGTTGTTGAGAACCAAGGTATCAATCCAGTAGGAGGAACAAGCAAGTCACCAATGGTTGCACCTACACAAACAATCTAACTCTTGCACCCAACGCTATAAAGGGGTTGTGAATCTCTTCACAATTATTTGCATGGATTAGATCTGAAAGAGATAGATGTAAATGAGCGTGGAAAGTAAAAGATAATTGCAGCAAAGTATATATCTGAAACTATATGATGGAAAATAGACCCGGGTGTTGGTGTCAAAACCGGCGGATCTCGGGTCGGGGGTCCCGAATTGTGAGACTAGAATCAACGGTGACATGAAACGAATAGGACACAGATTTATCCAGGTTCGGGCCCTCCTATGGAGGTAATACCCTACATCCTACTTGGTTGTATTGATGATGTGGTGGGTTACAGAGTTGATCTACCTCGAGATCGAATAGCTAACCCTAGATGAGTTGTCCCCTCTATACCCCTAAACCCTTCGACTTATAGAGACGCCGAGGGTGCCCTGGGTCTACACATGGTCGGTTACATGCCGAAGATATAAACATGCCTAACTACAACTAGTAACTTGGAGAGTACATCATGGCTTCTCTAAGCTTCCATCTGGCGTAGGTGGTCTTTGATCGTCTGATGCTCCCTTTGCGGCCCACACAGTCCGACCCATAAACAATAGGTCGGCTATCCGAGGACCCCCTAATCCAGGACTCCCTCAGTAGCCCCCGGACTAGCCTTAAACGCCGATATATATCCGGCCAATCTCCTTACGTCGTCATCTTCGTCTTGCGATGCGAGTCCCTCATCCCTCCTTGTTCGGCAATCGACCAGTCTTTGATAAAATCCCAAGTGTTGCGGGCACATGTTCATTATAATAACTGCGTGTGTCCCTTGATTTCTGTGCGTTGTGGGGAGGCGAGTGGTCAGTGATTTTTACAATCTTACCCCTCTATAATGGAGGCACCATCCATTTAATCAAACATAACCGTGGCTTAGACCACATCCTCTTCTTCCCCAACAAAAGAAACTCCTAGTGGAAGCTCCACATAGCACATGGCTAACGCACCCAGCTCCTCCGCGTGTCCCTACGGCTCACGCCCAGGGGACTGGACCAGCTGTTCTGTTACACTCCTGCGGCTATGCAACCAAGATACCTAGGGGTATATCCCTTCTTCATATCTGGTAGCGACCCGCGTAGGTGTGCTCCCTTATGGTGATAAAGTTTTCGTCGAGCGTTTCCCCAATCCTAACAAGGGGGACGTGTATGCTTCATCCCCTTTATCCTTCGGGTCTTGGGTTTCCAATCCATCCGTTCTTGAGGGGGTTGCTGGAGTTGTACGAGATTCAACTCCACCACCTTACTCCAGGGTCCATCTTGCACATCTCGGGCTTTGTTGCTCTCTGCGAGATGTTCTTGGGGTGCGAGGTGCACTTCGATTTGTGGAGGAAATATTTCTGTCTTTTCCCCTGAACTCGGGACAAGACGATCTTGGAGGTCGATGGAGCCGAAGTGTGCCGCATAGCAGCGACAGGGTATCTGGCGGGCACATCCCAGGAACAAAGCACCGAAGTGCGCGCCTAGCAACTCAGGTGCGGATGCTTTCCCACCACCAACTGACCATGATCGACATCATGGACGCCGCCATCTCCCGATGCGTGCATCCTTTTCAACAGAGGGTGCACCCCTTGTGGCAATACAACAGGACGAGCGACACCACGCGCTCCCGAAAGCTAGGGCCTACCAATCCGACGACGTTGGCCGTCGCACTTGCCGACCTGTACAAAGGAGAGCAAGAAGACTTTGTTCAGCGCACCACCAAGGAAGGATATTCGGCCCACAATCCTATCGAATGGGTAATCCTTTCTCTCTCAAATATGAAAATAGTTTAGAGTTTCCGTTCTGCACTTTACTTAACCGAAGCCTTGTATGAACAGGAATGGAGGAGTTTCATCAAGACAGTTAACTGTCCCGCCCTTAGCCATGAACAGGAATGGAGGAATTTCAACAAGGACCCAGATCTTCTAATTGACTTTGAAGATGGAGTCTATCTCTAGGATAGCATCGTCCAATCCCCGGTGGCTATCATAGTTGATTACCCCGGGTCATTCTCCATCCCTGCAACGAGTAAGAAGAAAGGTTCCCCCCGCAAGAGGCCAGCTAGCAAGAGCGCCCCGGTCATGCCGGTCCTGGCTCCCAAACACCACCAATCCACACAACATACACTGGCAGCCAAAACTGCGACCGAGTCGGAGGCCAACATGGATCCTGCGAAAGACCCGGCCATGGGGACGAATCTACCTGCCCACTGATGTCTACTACACAACCTTCTTCTTGTAGACTCGTGTTGGGCCTCCAAGCATAGAGTTTTGTAGGACAATGGCAATTTTCCCTCAAGTGGATGACCTAAGGTTTATCAATCCGTGGGAGGTGTAGGATGACGATGGTCTCTCTCAAGCAACCCTGCAACCAAATAACAAAGAGTCTCTTGTGTCCCCAACACACCCAATACAATGGTAAATTGTATAAGTGCACTAGTTCAGCGAAGAGATGGTGATACAAGTGCAATATGGATGGTAGATATAGGTTTTTGTAATCTGAAAATATAAAAACATCAAGGTAACAAATAGTAAATGGTGAGCAAAACGTTGTAAAAATGCTTGGAAATAAGGCCTAGGGTCCATACTTTCACTAGTGTAATTTATCTCAACAATATTGGCATAGTTGAATCATATGTAAATACCTCACGTGCGACAAAGAGTTCACTCCAAAGTCACAAATAGCGGAGAACTAATGAAGAAATTATTGTAGGGTACGAAACCACCTCAAAGTTATGTTTTCTGATCAATCTTATGAGCTATCCCTATATATATCACAGGCAACCCTAGAGTTCGTACTAAAATAACACCTTAAGATACACATCACCAAAACCCTAATGTCACCTAGATACTCCAATGTCACCACAAGTACCCATGGTCATGATTATACAATATGCATCACATAATTTCAGATTCATCATGTTCAATCCAACACATAGAACTTCAAATAGTGCCCCAAAGTTTCTACCGAAAAGTCAAGATGAAAACATGTGCCAACCCCTATGCATAGATTCACAAGGTCACGGAACCCGCAAGTTGATCACCAAAACATACATCAATTGTATCAATAGTACATCCCATTTTCACCACAGATATCCCATCGCAAGACATACATCAAGTGTTCTCGAATCCTTAAAGACTCAATCCAATAAGTAGACTTCAAATGGAAAACTCAATTATCACAAGAAGATAGAGAGGGGAAAACTCTATATGACTCAATCTATATCAACAAAGATCACGATACATCAAGATCGTGCCATATCAAGAACACAAGATAGAGAGATCAAACACATAGCTACTGGTACATATCCTTAGCCCCGAGGGTGAACTACTCCCTCCTTTTCATGGAGAGCGCCGAGATGATGAAGATGGCCTCCGGTGATGGTTTCCCACTCCGGTAGGGTGCCGGAACAGTCTCTCGATTGGTTTTTCTTGGTTCTGGAGGTTTGTTGTGGCGGAACTCTCGATCTAGGTTCTGTGTTGGTTTTTTTGGTATTTATTGGAATTTATGGTAGTGGAAATAACTCCGGATGGGCCACGAGGGAGTCACAAGCCTGCAGGGCACGAACAGGGGCGTGGCCGCGCCCCTAAGGCTTGTGACTTCCTCGTGGGTCTTCTGGTCCAACTCCGATGCTCCGTGGGTCTCTTCTGGTCCAAAAAAAATCACCGTAAATTTTTATTCCGTTTGGACTACATTTTATATTCCTTTTCCGTAAAACTCAAAAACAAGGAAAAAAAGGAACTGGCACTAGGCTCTAGGTTAATAGGCGAGTCCAAAAAATAATATAAATTTGTGGTTAAATGATTGTAAAACATCCAAGAATGATAATATAGCAGCATGAAACAAGCAAAAATTATAGATACGTTGGAGGCGTATCAACATCCCCAAGCTTAATTCCTACTCGTCCTCGAGTTGGTAAATGATAAAAACAGAATTTTTGATGTGGAATGCTGCCTAACATATTTATCCATGTAATATTCTTTATTGTGGCATGAATATTCAGATTTGTAAGATTGAAAACAATAGTCTAATATTGACATAAAAATAGTAATACTTTGAGAACAGCAACAAGGTAGTCGTGTCCTTTCGAAATAACATGGCCTTAGAAAGTTATCCCTACAAAATCATATAATCTGGCTATGCTCCATCTTCCCGACAGAAAGTATCTAAATCATGCACAACCCCGATGAAAAAGTCAAGAAATTGTTTCACACTTTTGCTTTTCTCAAACCTTTTCAACTCTCACGCAATACATGAGCATGAGCCATGGATATAGCATTATAGGTGGAATAGAATATGGAGGAGGTGCAAGAAAAAAAAGCAGAAGATAGTCTCACATAACCTAGGCGTATCAACGGGCTATGGAGATGCCCATCAATAGATATCAATGTGAGTGAGTAGGGATTGCCATGCAAAAAATGCACTTAGATCTATAAGTGTATGAAAGCTCAAAAATAAAACTAAGTGGTCATACAAAATGAATATCCACTAGTTATATGAAAGTGACAAAATAAGAGACTCTCTATCATGAAGATCATGGTGCTATTTTGAAGCACAAGTGTGGAAAAAGGTAGTAGCAATTGTCCCTTCTCTCTTTCTCTCTTTTTTTGTTGGGCTTCTTTGGCCTCTTTTATGATTTTTTGTTTGGGCTTCGCTGGCCTCTTTTATTTTTTTGTAAAGTCTGGATACTCATACCAACTTGTGAGGGAGTCATAGCCTCCATCATCCTTTTCTTTCACAGGACAATGCTCTATTAATGAAAAATCATCACACTTTTATTTACTTATAACTCAAAGAAAAAGAAATTACAACTCGATTCCTATGACAAAATATGACTCTATATGCAATATGAAGTGATGATGCAAGTCACAAAAAAACTACATGGTGGAAGTTGCATGGCAATATATCTCGGAATGGCTATGGAAATGCCATAATAGGTCGGTATGGTGGCTGTTTTGATAAAGGAGGGCTTGGTGTACCGGTGAAAGTTGCGTGGTACTAGAGAGGCTAGCATAGATGGAAGGGTGAGAGTGCGTATAATCAGTGGACTCAACATTAGTCATAAAGAACTCACATACTTATTGCAAAAGTCTATTAGTTATCAAACAAAGCATTAGACGCATGCTCCTAGGGGAGAGATTGGTAGGAGTTAACCATCGCGTGCTCCCAACCCTCACACAAAGGTCGACAATCATTAAACAAATCATGCTCTGACTTCGTTACATAACGGTTCACCATACGTGCATGCTACGAGAATCACAAGCTTTAACACAAGTATCTCTTCCAATTCAGAACTACTCACTAGCATGACTCTGATATTACCATCTCTATTATCTCAAAACTATATGCAAGGAATCAAACTTCTCATAGTTTTTAATGCACTTAATATGAAAGTTTTTATTATATCCCTCTTGGATTCCCATTATATTAGGACTAAATTCATAACCTAAAAAAAATTACCATGCTGTTTTAAGAAACTCTCAAAATATTATAAGTGAGGAATGAGAGTTCAATAATTTCTATAAAATATAACACCACCATGCTCTATAAAGATATAAGTGAAGCACTAGAGCAACATTGCCTAGCTCAAAAGATATAAGTGAAGATCAATGAGTAGTCAATCAATTAAGTAGCTATGTGAGGTATCTCTCTCCCTCAATAAATATTTTCAGATCTTAAGTAATTTATTCAAACAGCAATCAAAATAAAAATATCACTCCAAGAATAGCATGCATCATGCGAACGAATAAAAATTTAGGCTGAACATAGGCTAACCAATAATTGTTGATGAAGAGAGGTGGGATGCGTAGCACCCCCAAGCTTAGATGCTTGATAGTTCTTGAAATATTTACTTGGGGTTTCTTGGTCATCCCCAGGTTTGAGCTTTTGTATCTCGTTCAATCCTCTCATACCATGGTTTCACCTATTCTCAAAAACTTCATCCACACAAAACTCAAAAAGAACTCGTGAGATAGGTTAGTACACATAATAATAATTCAACTCTTTATGTACTGCCAAGACAAGTTGCATAATAATTTTCAAGCATTATATACTGTATACTATCATTTCCAAAATTTATATCTACCAATATAGGCTATGGAAACTATAGGATAAGAAGATAACGAAACTATGACAGCAATATGTCTAAACAGAATAGTCTATAGCAATTTATGAAAATAGTGTACTTTTTTAACTCAAAAAATATGAATATTTATTACATACTATTAAATTTATATTAAAATACGTTTTAAAAATTTCAGAAACTTTACATGTTCCAGTAAAATATGAAATTCAAACACTACAGCCAAAGTTTCTGTTTTTATACAACACTCATCAAAACATGCAATGCAAGCATCCTAAAGGAAATTCTTGGAAATTTTTATTGAAAACTAGATTATAAATAACACCTAACATAAAATAACAAAATATAATGATGCTCCAAGCAAAACACATAATATGTGACGAATAAAAATATAGCTCCAAGTAAGATATACCGATAGTGTTTAAGACGAAAGAGGGGATGCCTTCCGGGGCATCCCCAAGCTTAGACGCTTGAGTCCTCAATTAATATTACCTTGGGGGTGCCTTGGTAATCCCCAATCTCAGGTTCTTGTCACTCCTTATTCTCCTCATATAGGTGTCTCACCCAAAACTTGAAAACTTCAATCACACAAAACTTAACGGAACTTCGTGAGATGGGTTAGTGTAGTAAATATAGATCATTCACTTAGGTACTGTCAAGACAAGATTAATAATTGTTACCACATGATACCTAATGTATTACATCATTCCCACAATTTATATTAATCAATATAATCTATAGGAAAACTTGAAACAAGCAAACTATGCATGCAAAACAGAATCTGTCAAAAACAGAACAGTCTGTAAAGATCTGAATTATCACCAAACTTCCCTGACTCTAAAAATTCTCAAAAATTAGGAAAACTCAAGTAATTTGTATATAAAGTTTTTGTAAAAAATTCAGAATTTTTGATGCCTCAGTAAAATCATATACTCGACGCAAAACTTTTTGTTTTTGCACAGAATCAAACAAGAAAGTAAGCACACTATCCCAAAGGCTTTACTTGGCACTTTATCGAAATAAAAGACACAAAACATGATTAATACAGTAGCTTAATCATGTGATCACACAAAACATGAAGTAAAAGTGTTGGATTGTCTCCCAACAAGCGCTTTTCTTTAATGCCTTTTAGCTAGGCATGATGATTTCAATGATGCTCACATAGGAATAGTAATTGAAACATGCAAAAGAGCATCTTGAATCTCATGACAAGCACATTTAAGTCTAACCCACTTCCTATTCATAGGGATTTTGTGAGCCAACAATTTATGGGAACAAGAATCATCTAGCATAGGAAGGAAAAACAAGCATAACTTCAAAACTTTGAACACATAGAGAGGAATCTTGATATTATTGCAATTCCTCCAAGCATATGTTCCTTCCTCATAATAATTTTCAGTAGCATAATGAAGAAATTCCACAATATAACCAGCACATAAATCATTATTTTGATGATGCACAAGCATAGAAAATTTGTCACTCTCCACATAAGCAATTTCCTTCTCCTTCAAAATAGTGGGAGCAAACTCAACAAAATAACTATCATGACATACTTGATTGACATAACCACTTTGAATATTAAAATCATGATGACAAGTTTCATGGTTACCATTACTCTTTATAGCATACGTGTCATCACAATAATCATCATAGATAGGAGGCATGTCATAATCATAATAGTTTTGCTCATCAAAACTTTGAGGGCTAAAAATATCATCTTCATCAAACATAGCATCCCCAAGCTTGTGGCTTTGCATATCATTAGCGTCATCAATATTCAGAGAATTCACACTAACAATATCACTATCATGCTAATCACTCAAATATTTAGTGCCAAACATCTTAATAACTTCTTCTTCTAACACCTGAGCACAATTTTCCTTTCCATCATTTTCACGAAAGACATTAAAAAGATGAAGCATATGAGGCAACCTCAATTCCATTTTTTAGTTTTCTTTTATAAAACCAAACTAGTGAAAAACAAGAAACTAAAAGATTCAATTGCAAGATCTAAAAATATACCTACAAGCACTCACCTCCCCGGCAATAGCGCCAAAAAAGAGCTTGATGTCTACTACACAACCTTCTTCTCGTAGACTCGTGTTGGGCCTCCAAGCGCAGAGTTTTGTAGGACAATGGCAATTTTCCCTCAAGTGGATGACCTAAGGTTTATCAATCCATGGGAGGTGTAGTATGAAGATGGTATCTCTCAAGCAACCCTGTAACCAAATAACAAAGAGTCTCTTGTGTCCCCAACACACCCAATACAATGGTAAATTGTATAGGTGCACTAGTTCGGCGAAGAGATGGTGATACAAGTGCAATAAGGATGGTAGATATAGGTTTTTGTAATCTGAAAATATAAAAACAGCAAGGTAACAAATAGTAAAAGGTGAGCAAAATAGGGTACGAAACCACCTCAATAGGGTACAAAATAGTAAAAGGTGAGCAAAATAGTAAAAGGTGAGCAAAATAGTAAAAGGTAAGCAAAATAGTAAAAGGTGAGCAAAATAGGGTACAAAATAGTCACAAATAGAGGAGAACTAATGAAGATATTATTGTAGGGTACGAAACCACCTCAAAGTTATCTTTTCTGGTCAATCTTATGAGCTATCCCTATAAGTGTCACGGACAGCCCTAGAGTTCGTACTAAAATAACACCTTAAGATACACATCAACCAAAACCCTAATGTAACCTAGATACTCCAATGTCACCACAAGTACCCATGGGCTTGATTATACGATATGCATCACATAATTTCAGATTCATCATGTTCAATCCAACACAAAGAACTTCAAAGAGTGCCCCAAAGTTTCTACCGGAAAGTCAAGACGGAAACATGTGCCATTCCCTATGCATAGATTCCCAAGGTCACGGAACCCGCAAGTTGATCACCAAAACATATATCAAGTGTATCAATAGAACATCCCATTGTCACCATAGATATCCCATCGCAAGACATACATCAAGTGTTCTCAAATCCTTAAAGACTCAATCCGATAAGTAGACTTCAAAGGGAAAACTCAATTCATCACAACAAGATAGAGAGGGGAAAACTCAATATGATTCAATCTATATCAACCAAGCTCGCGGTACATCAAGATCGTGCCATCTCAAGAACACGAGAGAGAGAGAGAGAGATCAAACACATAGCTACTGGTACATACCCTCAGCCCCGAGGGTGAACTACTCCCTCCTCGTCATGGAGAGCACTGGGATGATGAAGATGGCCTCTGGTGATGGTTTCCCCCTCTGGCAGGGTGCCAGAACGGGCTCCCGATTGGTTTTTCATGGCTCTGGAGGTTTGCGGCGGCGAAACTCCCGATCTAGGTTCTGCGTTGGGCTTTTTGGTATTTATAGGAATTTATGGTGGTGGAAAGAAGTCCGGATGGGCCACGAGGGAGTCACAAGCCTATAGGGTGCGGCTAGGGGGGTGGCCACGCCCCTGAGGCTTGTGACTTCCTCGTCGGTCTTCTGGCCCAACTCCGATGCTCCATGGGTCTCTTCTGGTCCAAAAAAATCACCGTGAATTTTTATTCCGTTTGGACTCCGTTTGATATTCCTTTTCTGTAAAACTCAAAAACAAGGAAAAAAGGAACTGGCACTGGGCTCTAGGTTAATAGGTTAGTACCAAAAATAATATAAAGTTGTGGTAAAATGATTGTAAAACATCCAAGAACGATAATATAGCAGCATGAAATGAGCAAAAAATATAGATTCGTTGAAGACGTATCACCCGCTCATCCCGAAGGTACATCGTTCGGTTATCCGTTTATTGTTGCAATCAATAGAGTCTTACGGTAGTTTGTTTCATTAAAATACTTAGGAGAAACACCCAGTCTTCTCCTGCTTAAGAGGTTACTCAGATGTGTGGAGACGCCCGAAATTCTCGAGCCACGGCTCATGCGGCTTCTGCTATAGAAGCCCCCATGGCCAATTCGGTGCCTACCGATTCTGGTGATGGTGTATCCATCACCAAGTCAGAGGTGGAGAGTGCCATGAATCACCGATAACAATGGGAGTCCATGAGGCACCCAATATTGGCCAAACAAGAGTTCGGCGCCCTACGGTCAGTGGATGCGCACCTTGGTGCTGCCCGAGCTGGGTTCGACAAAGCTATGAAGTTGATATCAACCAGCATACACGTAAGTGATCGGTTTTTATAGAACCCGAACACTCATGTAAGCCCAGTAGCCCCCGGACCTTAATTTGGTTTGAAACAAACGAATTAAGGATCTCCACACTGTTTGACTGCTGATGTAGCCTTCAAAGCAATAGGCTGAGCAATTGGCCAAGGAGCTCGAGGAGAGCCGCACAGAAGTGTAGTCCGTGAAGGCCGAACTAGCACAAGTAAAGAGCTTCAAGCGGGAGGCCCATGGTGAGTGTACCTTTACTGGTAATCATAATGTATCATCATGCCTGACACACAGATTCCATGTAGCAGCCGAATCAATAGGGCACATGGAAAAGCAGTTGGAGGAAGCCCGAGACTCTCAACAGTACGCCGAGTCACAACACCAGGCTGGCTACCTTGTTGTGCAAAAGCAGGCAGAAGAAATTAAGAATTTCAAGATTCAGTTGGCCCAAGCTTAAGGGGAAAACCAAAAGCATCAGAGGGGCATGTTCGGTAAGTGTGATTCTATTATCAGCAAATATTGCAAGTGTAGGTAATAACAGTAAGCACGCTGTTGCCTCATGTATAGGCCTTCTGCCCGGGCATCCTGAAGAGGAGATCGGATCATACCAAGGGGACCCGCTGAAAGAGATGACCGCTCTCCATGGGCATATGCAGAAAGCAATGAAAGGAATGGTGTAGGCGCTATGGCCTGCCAAACAACCACCTGAAGGGGTAGACGAACTCGCGAATCGATTCAAGGGGGCTCGGCATAGGTTCGAGATATGGAAGACTTCGGCTTGCCATCAAGACCCGTTTCACCAGACTTAATCCCGAGCACATGGCACGGGTTGGTCCCGTGGGATCGGATGGAAAAGAAGTGCCACTCCACCTGGTGTATGACCAGGTGATGCTTGCCGCCCATCTTTCACAAGAGGACTGCCCCCTTGACACCATAATCAATAATCTTGATTAGCATCCGCACATGTAATTTATATGTACTTATGTAAAAACAATCTATGTCGTAAACTTTGTCTTAACCGGCCATCGGCTTCTCCACTCGTGCGAAGATCTTGGGAGTGTTCCTCTTTATTTGTCCCTCCAAAAGAGAGAATTGTATTCGGGGAACCAGGCAATCCGGCCATGCGGTGCGAGCAGACAGAAAGCACATAGAAAGATATGTTATATTACTACTTAGCGTAATAAACATCTTCCGAGAAAAATAGTACCTCTATCGATACCTTTCCTCGGGGATCTACGAAGATCGTAGATAGAAGTCCACATACTTTTAGTATGCTGCTAATTGTGTTGTGGGAAGAAAAAACCAAAACAATGGTGATAACGATGGAAGCCGTATAAGGTGTTTCCGTCACAGCCAACCAATTGTCTACGTATGATAGCTAGCTTTCGGCTTCACCCATCTGAGGTACATATCCGGATGACCTGGTTGTAACAATTGTAGAGGTGCTCCCATTAATCTCTAGTCGAACAATCGGGAACGTAGAGGGTAATCACAGGAGTGGGGCAACCCAGCTTGGCAAAGTCTTAGTTCGAATTGATGCATATGATGGCTAGAACATGACAAAAGAAACGCGTGCACACAATTGGTGTGATCAAATACTTGTAAAAAAGTTGGCTACTAGAAGAAGCCCCCACGTGCTATGTTCATATTTTTACACTTTATGTTGTATGCCGATAATGTTTAATACAAGATCGGATCGACTGAACATAGGGAAAGAAAAGAAATTGGCCCTGTCAAACAGCAAAATGGGAAGGGAAGAAGAAAAAACAAGAAGAAAAAAGAGGAAAAAGGAAAAAATATAGGGGAGTTAGACGACATCGGTTTATCCGTAAAAGCGATGAAGACGAGTTGCGTTCCATGGGTTTGGTTCAAGGCGGTTATTGAATGGACTCCGAAGACGATAGGCACCTCCCACGAGTACTTCGTCAATGATGAAAGGGCCCACCCATTTGGGGTTCAGTTTATGCTTCTGCTTCTCCAGGAGTCGTAAGACGAGTTTGCCTGCGTTGTATTCTTTTGCCCTGACCTCCCTACTTTGGTAACGTTGAGCCTGTTGTTGGTAAAAAGTGGAGCGAGCTAGCGCTATGTCGCGCTCTCCATCCAAGGCGTCTAGGTCGTCTTGCCGATCCAACTAGGCCTCCCTTTCCTCGTACAAGCGCACTCTTGGTGCGTCATGAATGATGTCGCAAGGGAGGACTGCCTCTGCCCCGTAGACCATAAAAACGGTGTGTAACCCATTGATTTCTTTGGGGTGGTGCGCAGGTCCCATAGAACAGAGTCGAGTTCCTCCACCCAATGATAGTTGGACTCGTGAAGAGACCAGACCAAACGTGGCATAATGCCGCTCATAATGAGACTGTTTGCTCGTTCGACCTGCCCATTGTTTTACGGATGATATACTGGCATGTTATCGAGCTTTATGCCCATTTTTGCGCACCAGTCCTTGACCTCTTGGGCCGTAAAGTTGGATCCATTAACCATTATTATACTATGCGGGACACCATAACAATGTACTATGCTGGATATAAAGTCGGTCACTGGTCCGGATTTAGCCGACTTGGCGGGCTTTGCTTCTATCCAATTGGTGAACTTGTTAACCATGACCAGCAGGTATTTATTTTTCTTGGCCCCCCTTTAAGGGTCCGACCATGTCCAACCCCCAGACCGCTAAAGGCCAGGTGATCAGAATAGTTCAAAGAGTTGTTGGGGGCATGTGACTTTGATTTGCGAAGAGTTGATACCCTATGCAATGTTGGACAAGGGACTGGGCGTCCGATCGAGCTGTAGGCCAAAATAAACCAGCTCGGAATGCCTTGCTGACAAGGGATCTAGCTGCGGCATGATGACCGCCCATGCCTGCATGGATTTCAGCAAGGAGCTCCCGTCCTTCTTCCTCATATATGCACCGTTGTAATATTCCGGTTGTGCTTTTCTTGTATAACTCACCCTCGTGTACTTTGTAGGCCTTGGATCGCCGAACTATGTGTCGTGCCTCAGTTTGATCATCGGGGAGTTCCTTGTGACGAAGGTAAGGGAGGAAGGGCTCTGTCCATGGCACTATTATTGCCATTACCTCATGAGCCGAGGGCGTTTCATTCATCGCGGAGCCGATGATAATGCCATCGTCTGGCTCGTTTGTGGGGGGAACAACTTCGTCCGCCGTACTCGGACCGGCGCCATTGTTGTCGTCCTGCCACACTATGGTGGGCTTAAAGAGCTGCTCCAGGAAGGTGTTTCTCGGGACGGGATAGCGCTTGGCTCCCATACGGCCCAGTATGATGGTGACTTGGTTGTTGTCACGAGCGACATGGTGGAATTCCAACCCCTCGAACCGAGCAGATATCTTGAGGACAACATTTCTATATGTCGCCATCTTCGGGTTTTTGGCATCGAACTCGCCGTTAATTTAGGATATGTCCAAGTTTGAGTGTCCCCATACCTCTAGCCGTCGTATGCCCATTGATACCGCCATCTGAAGACCATGAAGGAGAGATTCGTATTCAACTGCATTGTTTGAGTCGGCATACATGATTTGCATCACATATCTCACGTTGTCGCCTGTGGGGGATCTAAGGATGACTCCAACCCCCAATCCGGCCAAGGTCTTGGATCCATCAATGTACATTGTCCAATCGGAGTATGCACTGTATTCCTTGGGGAGCTCGGCCTTTGTCCATTCAGCCAAGAAGTCCGCCAATAGCTGAGATTTAATGGCACGACATGGCTTGTAGGTTATCTCAAAGGGAAGGAGCTCAATGGCCCTTTTGGCTATGCGGCCGGTGGCGTCCCTGTTGTTGATTATATCATTCAGGGGGACCTCAGATGCCACTGTTACCACACACTCCTGGAAGTAGTGTCTGAGTTTGCTCGACGCCATAAATACTGCATATGCTATTTTCTGGTAATGTGTGTATCTGGACTTGCACTACGTTAGCACCTCTGACACATAATATACCGGTTTCTGAGTCTAGAATTTGTGCCCCTCCTCATCTCGTTCAATGACGAGCACTGCGCTGACAACTTTGTTGGTGGCCAATATGTATAATAGCATGGGCTCACCGGCACCTGGTGCCGTGAGTATGGGATTTGTTGCCAGTAGTGTTTTGATATCTTCCAACACAGCTGCTGCCTCATCGGTCCATTCGAATTTGTTGGTCCGCTTCGGTAGCTCATAGAGCGGTAAAGCCTTTTCACCGAGGCGAGAGATAAAGCGGCTTAACCCCGCTACGGACCCATCTAGCCTCTGGACGTGCTTCAGCTCTGTGGGAATTGCATGTTCCGATAGAGCACGAATTTTAGCTTGATTTGCCTCTATTCCTCTATGGTAGACCATGAATCCAAGCAATTTACCAGAGGGAACTCCGAATACACATTTTTCCGGACTGAGTCGTATATCATATTCGCGTAGACTGGAAAAGGTTTGCCATAGGTCATCGATCAGCTAGCTGACGTGTTTGGTTTTGATTACCACATCATCCACCTATGCCTCGATAGTCTTACTGAATCGTGTCTCGCAGTAGGTCTGAATCATGCACCGGTATGTGGCCCCAGCGTTTTTAGCCCGAAAGGCATCATGTTGAAGCAGAATGCCCCGTAGGGGGTGATGAATGTGGTAGCCGCTTGGTCGGATTCCTTCATTTTGATTTGATGGTATCCATAGTAAGCATCGAGGAAACACAACGAATCGTGTCCGGCTATGGCGTCAATAATCTGGTCTATGTGTGGTAATGAGAAAGGGTCCTTGGGGAAGGCTTTGTTAAGGTATTTGAAATCGATACACAGCCGCCAGGTCTTGTGTTTCTTGGAAACTATCACCAGGTTTGCCAGCCACTCGGGGTGTCTAATATCCTGAATAAATCCAGCCTTGAGTAGTTTAGCTAATTCTTCACCCATGGCTTGCCGTTTGGGCTTGGAGAAATGGCGCATATTCTGTTTCACGGGCTTAAAGCCTGGGATAATGTTTAGACTATGTTCGACAAGCCGTCGTGGGATCCCGGGCATATCGGAGGGATGCCAGGAAAAAATTTCCCAATTTTCGCGGAGGAAATTCCATGGTGCTTCATCCACGAGGGGGTCAAGCTGGGCTCCGATGGACGCTGTCTTATTGGGGTCCGTCGAATGTATCTGAAGTTTGATGATTTCATCCGCGGGTTTGAAGGACGTGGACTTGGGCCTTTTTCTAAGGATCACGTCGTTCTTATTAACTGTCGACCGTAATGCGGTCAATTCTTAGGCAGCGAAAGTCTATGCTAATGCCTCAAGGACAAGCACTGCCATTTTATTTTCGGCCCAAAGGGCTATGTTCGGATCACTGGCAATCGTTATCACTCTATTTGGTCCTGGCATTTTGAGTTTCATGTACCCTTCATGGGGTATAGCCTGGAACTTTGTAGAAGTGTGACATCCCAATAGGGTGTGATAGCCGCGTGGGAAAGGGACGGCGTGGAAGAGAAGCTCTTCGGATCGGTAGTTTTCGGGCGTACCGAACACTACGTCCAGGATGATACATCCGAAAAAATGCGCCTCTTTCCCTGGGATAATTCCCCGGACGGTTGTGTTGCTATGTTCGATGCGGGATCGGTCGAAATGCATTTTTTCCACGGTGGCTTCATTTATAAAGTTTAGGCCACTGCCGCCGTCCACTAGCACTTTGTGTAGCCTATATCCATCAACGATGGGGTTCAAGACTAGTGCGGTCGGTGAGTGACCAGAGAGAATGGGCGGCTCGTCAGTGTCCCTGAAATTAATTGGTAGGTCTGCCCATGGGCTAGTGGCTGCCACATGGTAGACCTGTTCGAGTTCTCGAAGAGCTCTTTTATGCCTGTTCCTTGAGGGGATGGTCTTGTAGACCGTCAGGACTTCGGCATTGTATCCGGGCGGCGAAGTGGAGCGCCCACTCAACAGGGATGTTTCAAGGATGGCTTCGCCACTTTTTGTGACTTGCCTAACGACCCAACAAGCTCTAAGGCTGCGAGTCGGGTTTGTGTTCAACAACACGGAATATATAGGGCAGGGCTTGTCCAATAGTCCATCGAAGACAGTGTCGGTCCCGCAAAGGGGCTTATTTCTCTTTTCGATGGGTTCATACCTGGCTAGCCGCTTCGGAGGTATCCTCTTTTTCCGAGCTCCTCTAGGGTGTTCGGGAAGAATTGGTTCCGAGAACAACTGTTTGGATTGCCAGACGCTCTCCATGGCATAGTACTTTTGTACCAAATTTGATAACTCCGAAAAGTCAGTTACGTGTCAGCGGGCCAGGGCATTAAGAATCCGTTCATCATGGCAATTGCGAATGAAAATTGCCGTCATATCTTGGTCACTAAGACCTTTTACTCTGCTTCTCGTGAGTAGGAGTCTGGCCCAAAAGTGATGGACTAATTCTCCTTGTAGTTGCTTGATATCTCGAAGGTTCGGAGACACGGGCTTTGGTGCGATACTGGGATGATCTTCTTGGCCGGTGGGTGGGAAAAATTCGATTCCATACCGCATTGAGTGTTCGGAATTACAGTTTCCGAATCGTGCGAAGGGTCCCGGACCTGTGACGGTCCGGCTTTGGAGTGATTCCCTACCTCTGGCTCACTAACGGAGTCTCGGTGATCGAGGACTAGGGTATAGACAGTTTTCAATTCCGGCTGTCGGGCAGAATCCGCAGCCGGACACTCGATAGTAGTGATAAGGTGGGTGACCTTGGGGGCATGAATCTCCCTGTCATCGGGTCTGATCCCGAGCTAATCATAGATCGGAACCTGGTCATCCGATATACGCATAGCTTCGACCCAATCGAACAACTCGTTTAAGACGAGGCGATGGTAGGATGCGTGTCGCTAAGACGAGTAGATTCATCGAGTGCCGTGATGGTTCTAGAGCCAGGCTGAAGTGGATCTGTGTTCCGTCCAACCATGAGACCTGATGTCTTCAGCATCAAGGCGTCCGGACTTACAAGTTTCTCTTCGAGGGTCGAAGGCTCCATTAGGGCAAGTATTCCCTGTGAATCATCCATGAACTCTAAGGTTCCGAGCTTGATGCTCTGATTAGGGGAAAAGCCTCCGGCCTGGCCATGACGGCTCACCGGGTTGGCATGCGACAAGATGCCGTTGTTGGTGAGACTCTAATCTGGGGCGAGGGTCCCCTGGATGCAGATTTCTTTGCTTGCAACGAGGTGAGCCATCGGTTCCTTTGGCGCTCATAAAGGAACTCTTAATGAAAGCACCAATGTCGGTGTCAAAACCGGCAGATCTCAGGTAGGGGGTTCCGAACTGTGAGACTAGAATCAACGATAATAGGAGACGAAGGGGACACGGATTTACCCAGGTTCGGGCCCTCCTAGGGAGGTAATACCCTATGTCCTACTTGGTAGTATTCATGATGTGGGGGGTTACAGAGTTGATCTACCTCGAGATTGAATAGCCACCCCAAGATGAGTTGTCCTGTCTATACCCCTAAACTCTCCGGCTTATATAGATGCCGAGGGTGCCCTCGATCTACACACGGTCAGTTACATGCCGAAGAGATAAACATGCCTAACTACAGCTAATAACTTGGAGAGTACGTCATGGCTTCTCGAAGCTTCCATCTGGCGTAGGTTGTCTTTGATCGTTTGATGCTCCCTTTGCGGCTCACACGGTTTGGTCCATAAACAATAGGTCGGCTATTCGAGGACCCACTAATTCAGGACTCCCTCACCGGGGGCCATAGGTTTCAATAAAGGCTTCTCTCTTGAAGGCAAATATCATTGTGGGTAAACAAATTACTATCAAGTGATAACCCACAAGTATAGGGGATCGCAACAGTTTTTGAGGGTATAGTATTCAACCCAAATTTATTGATTCGACACAAGGGGAACCAAAGAATATGCTCGAGTATTAGCAGCTGAGTTGTCAATTCAACCACACCTGAAAGACTTAATATCTGCAGCAAAGTGTTCAGTAGCAAAGTAATATGGTAGTAACGGTAACGGTGGCAAAGTGATAGTAGCAATTTGTAGTGATTGTAACAGTAGCAACGGAAAAGTAACCGAGCAAAGATCAATATATGGAAAGCTCGTAGGAAATGATCAGTGATGGATAATTATGTTGGATGGCATTCATCATGCAACAGTTATAACATAGGGTGACACAGAACTAGCTCCAATTCATCAATGTAATGTAGGCATGTGTTCCATATATAGTCATACATGCTTATGGAAAAGAACTTGCATGACATCTTTTGTCCTACCCTCCCGTGGCAGCGGGGTTCTATTGGAAACTAAGGGATATTAAGGCCTCCTTTTAATAGAGAACCGGAACAAAGCATTCGCACTTAGTGAATACATGAACTCCTCAAACTATGGTAATCACCAGAAAGAATCCCAGTTATTGTCACCCTAGAGGATGCGGATCATAACTCGTAATAGGTGTCTACAACTTGCAAGTAGGATCAAGAACACACATATATTCATGAAAACATAATAGGTTCAGATCTGAAATCATGGCACTCGGGCCCTAGTGACAAGCATTAACCATAGCAAAGTCATAGCAACATCAATCTCAGAGCCAAAAAGGGACCCCAGATTTGGTCTCCCGAGGAAGAACATGCGATGGCAGTGGCTCCGTATCGTGAAACGTGATGAGCTCTTCTCTGTGAATTTTCCTAGACAAATAGGGTTATACAGAGCTGGAGAGGAGGTCGGAGGAGCCATGAGGGGCCAACAAGCCCGCTCCACGCGGCTAGGGGGTGGCCGTGGCTAGCAGGCTTGTGGCCAGCTGGTGGCCCCCCTCTAGTTAATTCTTGTGCCGGTATTTTTTATTAATTCCAAAAATATTCTTCGTAAATTTTTAGGACGATCCGAGAACTTTTATTTCTGCACAAAAACAACACCAAGTCAATTCTGCTGAAAACAACGTCAGTCCGGGTTAGTTCCATTCAAATCATGCAAATTAGAGTCCAAAACAAGGGCAAAAGAGTTTGGAAAAGTAGATATGTTGGAGACGTATCATCAAGCAATTGATGGAAACGCGAATAATCATGTAGTTATCCAAGTCAATGATCATGCATATAGGCATCACGTTCGTGACAAGTAGACCGAAACGATTATGCATCTACTACTATTACTCCACACATCGATCGACTCCTGCCTGCATCTAGAGTATTAAGTTCATGAAGAACAGGGTAACACATTAAGAAAGATTACATGATGTAGAGGGATAAACTCAAGCAATATGATGAAAACCCCATCTTGTTACCCTTGATGGCAACAATACAATATGTGCCTCGCTACCCCTACTATGTCACTGGGTGACGACACCGCAAGATTGAACCCAAAACCAAGCACTTCTCCCATTGCAAGAATTACCAATCTAGTTCGGCAAACCAAACCAATAACTTGAAGAGACTTGCAAGGATATGAAATCACGAAAATAAGAATTCATAGGAGATTCAAATAAGATTCATGGATAATCTGAACATAAACTCACAATTCATCAGATCTTGACAAACACGCCACAAAAGGGGATTACATTGGATAGATCTCCATGAAAATCATGAAGAACATGGTATTGAAGATCAAAGTGAGGGAATAAGACATCTATCTACTAGCTATGGACCCGTAGGTCTGTGGTGGAATACTCACGATCATCGGAGGGGCAATGGAGTTGATGTAGATGCCCTACGTGATCGAAACCCCCTTCGATAGATTACCGAAAAAGGCTCCAAGATTGGATCTCTCGGGAACGGAGGCTTCCAGCGGTGGAAAAGTATTTGTGTGGCTCTTTCTGATGTTGGGTTAATATTTGGGTATTTATAGGCTAGAGAATAGGGTTAGCAGACCTGCCAGGGAGTGACAAGCCTGCTAGGCGCGACTAGGGGGGCTGCTCCTAGCAGGCTTGTGGTGTCCTGGCACCTCCCCTGACATGCACTCCAAGCTTGATCGACCTATTTCCTTCCAAAAAATTCCTTCTGACGGTTTTATTCCGTTTGGACTCCGTTTAATATCCCATATCTGCAAAACTCAAAAACAAGGAAAAACAGAAACTGGCACTTGGCTCTAGATTAATAGGTTAGTCCCCAAAATAATATAAAATAGCATATTAATGCATATAAAACATTCAAAACAGGTAATATAATAGCATGCCATCATCAAAAATTATAGATACGTTGGAGACGTATCATGGACTCAGATGGGACAACTTTGGGTTTAAGTAAGTGGATGCACAAGCAATAATCCCACTTAGTACAAGTGAAGGCTAGCAAGAGACTAGGAAGCGACCAACTAGAGAGCAACAACAGTCATAAACATGCATTGAGATTAACCAACATTGGATGCAAGCATGAGTAGGATATAAATCACCATGAACATTAATATCATCGAGGCTACATTGATCTTGTTTCAACTACATGCGTCAACATGTGCCAAGTCAAGCCACTTGAATCATTCAAAGGAGGATACCATCCTATCATACTACATCACAACCATTTTAAAATGCATGTTGGCACTCAAGACAAACCATTATACATCTTAGCTAATTAAGCATGGCAAGAGTAACTATAATCTCTAATTGTCATTGCAAACATGTTTCATCCATAATGAGCTGAATCCAGAACAATGACCTAATCATATTTACAAAAACAAAATAGGTCGAGTTCGTACCAGGTTTTCTCCATCTCAATCACTTCATCATATATCGTCATTATTGCCTTTCACTTGCATGACCGAACGGCGTGAATAATAATAAGAGTTTACGTGCATTGGACTAAACTGGAATCTGCAAACAATAACTCAAGGGAGAAGGCAATGTAATATGGGATCTCTGATAGATAAACAATAATGCATATGAGAGCCACTCATCATTTTCATTGTGGTCTTCTCCTTACGACCCGAAGAAAGAAATTCAAAACAAGAACGAGAAAAATTATTTACATGGAAAGATCCCAACAACCAAAAGAAGAACAAGAAATCTTTTGGGGTTTTCTTTTACTGCGACAACTAAACAAACTAGAAGGTAAAGCTAGAACTATTTTTTTGGATTTTCTCAAGGTTAATTAAGCATACAAGAAGAAAGCGGAAAGAAGAAATAAACTACCATGGATGGTACAATGAAAAAGTATGAGCACCGACTACTAAGATGAGTGTGTGAACATGAATGTAATTTCGGTGAGAAATGTGTACTCCCCCAAGCTTAGGCTTTTGGCCTAAGTTGGTCTAGGGCCATGGTTGGGTTGGATAATATCCAAAGTCATAGTCAGGGTTGTACTGGGCTGCGGCGGTGATATGTCCATTTTGCATCATGCTTTTATATTGATATTTACTGCATTATGGGATGTTATTACATGTTATGGTACAATACTTATGCCTTTTCTCTTTTATTTTATAAGGTTTACATGAAGAGGGAGAATGCCGGCAGCTGAAATTCTGGACTGGAAAAGGAGCAAATCTAAGATACCTATTCTGCACAACTCCAAAAGTCCTGAAATTTATGGAGAATATTTTTGGAATTAATAAAAAATACTTGCGCAAGAATCAACCAGAGGGGGGCCACCAGCAGGCCACAAGCCTACTAGGCGCGGCCACCCCCTTGGCTGCGCCTAGCAGGCTTGTGGGGCCCCTCTGGCTCCTCTGACGCCCATATTATCCTATATGAAGCATTTTGACCTGGAAAAAATCATAAGAGAGCTTTCGGGACGAAGCGCCGCCGTCTCGAGGTGGAACTTGGGCAGAACCAATCTGGAGCTCCGGCAGGGCGATTCTGACGAGGAAACTTCCCTCCCAAAGGGGGAAATTGAAGCCATCATCATCACCAATGATCCTCTCATTGAGAGGGGGTCAATCTCCATCAAAATCTTCACCAGCACCATCTCCTCTCCAAACCCTACTTCATCTCTTGTATCCGATCTTTCTCTCAGCACCTCACATTGGTACCTGTGGGTTGCTAGTAGTGTTGATTACTCCTTGTAGTTCATGCTAGTTGGTTTACTTGGTGGAAGATCATATGTTCATATCCTTTATGATAATTAATACTCCTCTGATCTTGAACATGAACATGCTTTGTGAGTAGTTCCGTTTGTTCCTGCGGACATGGGATAAGTCTTGTTATAAGTAATCATGTGAATTTGGTATTCGTTCGATATTTTGATGAGATGTATGTTGTCTCTCCTCTAGTGGTGTTATGTGAATGTCGACTACATAACACTTCACCATTATTTGGGCCTAGGGGAAGGCATTTGGAAGTAATAAGTAGATGATGGGTTGCTAGAGTGACAGAAGCTTAAACCCTAGTTTATGTGTCGCTTCGTAAGGGGCTGATTTGGATCCATATGTTTCATGCTATGGTTAGGTTTACCTTAATTCTTATTTCGTAGTTGTGGATGCTTACGATAGGGGTTAAACATAAGTGGGAAGTTTGTCCAAGTAAGGGCAGCACCCAAGCACCTGTCCACCCACATATCAAATTATCAAAGTAACGAACACGAATCAAATGAGCATGATGAAAACTAGTTTGACGGAAATTCCCATGTGTCCTCGGGAGCGCTTTGCTTTATATAAGAGTTTTTCTAGGTCTGTCCTTTGCTACAAAAAGGATTGGGCTACCTTTTTGCACCTTTGCTACACTTGTTACTTGTTACTCGTTATGAATTATCTTATCACAAAACTACCTGTTACCGATAATTTCAGTGCTTGCAGAGAATACCTTACTGGAAACCGCTTGTCATTTCCTTCTGCTCCTCGTTGGGTTCGACACTCTTACTTATCAAAAGAACTACGATAGATCCCCTATACTTGTGGGTCATCAGGCGGCTGCCGCCTGAATGGCTGCAGCACGAAGGCGAGCGGCTACCGCCTTTCTCTTGTACTCGTTTGCCTCCTCTTGTTATAAAGTGTCTCCATTTTTCCTGATAGTTAAAGAAGGAAGGGGCAGTAAGGGTAATATGGACAACACGTTGTCTATCAAAATTAGTCGGTACAGGAAGGACTATTCGTTCCTCTCAAGAAACTAGTAGCGCACCATAGCCTCGTAATCAAGAAAAGCAGGTGCTAACTCAATATCATTCCCCCTTATGGGTACTCCAAGATAAATAACTACACGAGTGGCATAAATCCCGACAAAGAAATCTACATCCTTAGCATTTTTATGTAGCGTCCTAGCAATAATAGCCCCCAAGTTATATTGTCTATCACCCATTACCGCACTCTTAAGAATACTAAGATCAGGTACACAAAGGTGGCTATGCTCATGTTTACCGTTAATACATCTTCCTATGAAGAGAGCAAAATAACGTATAGCACGGAAGTGATTGCTCCCCAAGGTAGCCTGTGTAATATTTGTAGTTTCTCCCACGGTGAAGCTAGCAAGAAAATCATTATATTCAGTTTTGTGAGGATCACTATGGCTGCCTCAATTTGGAATTTTGCATGCACGGTTAAAATCTTCTAGGTACATATTATAGGATTCATCATAAAGATTTAATAAAACAGAATGTGTATTACGCCTGGATGAAAATTCAAACCTCCGCACGAAAGAATTGGTGAGTTGATAATATTGCTTGCATTGGTCTGAAACGAAATCCTCAAGGCCAGCATTTCGTGTGTACGCTAAAATTCTTACTTGAAACCGGCATGAACCATGAATTGATCCGAGGGCTATTCACAAGGCCGCACTTGAGCTTCCCTTGGTGGTTCAAGGTCGATCTCACGTATCGCGAGTCTCGGGGCCTTCTTGCTCGTGGAACCCCCTTGGTATATTCGCCCCAACATTTTTATTTCTCTGAAAAATTTCTGAAATTTTTAGTCACTCAAAATAAAGGTGAACAAAACTCAACAAAACTTATAGAAACTACTCACATAAGTGCCTAGAGGCTATATCAAGCATCAAATCTACTTGGCACCATACAAATTTGACATGCAAGCTCAAGAACAAGGTCACCACAGTAGAAAAAAGTTTGCAATATATAAAGCACTAAAACAAAAACTAATTGAACCATTGGAGGAGTCACATACCGAAGATCAGTCCCCCAAAACAGTTTTGCAAATGGAGCTTCGCGCAAGGAGATCGAAAATGGCAACAAAATGAGCTAAAACACGTGCTAGAGCAATGGTAGGAATTTTTTCTAGAGGAAGACGAAGTGGATGGGTGCTGGAATGAGTGAGGGGAGCCTACATGGGACCCACAAGACAGGGGGCGCGCCTACATTTTCAGGGCATACTAGAAAAAATATTCTAGAAAAAATCATACTACATTTTCAGGGCATTTGGAGAACTTTTATTTTCAGGTCATCTTTTATTGCACTGGTAATTTAGAAAACAGAAAAATAATAGCATTTTTTACTTTGTTTAATCTAAATAATAAAAAGTAAAAGTTGGGTACAGAAGGTTATGCATCCTAAACTGATCCATCTCATGCTCATCAAAAACGAATCCATCAATAAGGTTGCTCAAGTCTTATTGACAAACTTTTTTTGAATGACACGGAACCGGAGAATTTTCTAATAACACTAGGTTACCTCAACGGGGATATGCATGTCCCTAACAATAAGTACATCATATTTCTTTTTAGCACTGGGGAGAGGGAATTCAAAATCTCCAATAATAATCGTTGATTTTTTTCCAATGGAGTTGATACTATGAATTTGAGGTTGTTTCTCCAGAAAGTGCACTGTATGCTCATTACCATTAACATGAAAAGTGACATTTCCCTTGTTGCAATCAATAACAGCCCCTGCAGTATTCAAAAGAGGTCTACCAAGGATGATCGATATACTGTCATCCTCGGGAATATCAAGAATAACAAAGTCTGTTAGGATAGTAACATTTGCAATTACGACAGACACATCCTCACAAATACTGATGGGTAAAGCAGTTGATTTATCAGCCATTTGCAAAGAGATTTCAGTAGGTGTCAAATTATTCAAATCAAGTCTACAATACAAAGAGAGAGGCATAACACTAACACCAGCTCCAAGGTCACATAAAGCAGTTTTAACATAGTTTCTCTTAATAGAGCATGGTATATGTCGTGGGGGACAAACACCTATGGGATCGAGAGGACCCCTTTCGATTCGGTAGGGAGATTGGTGTGCACAAAGAGTAGGATGAACGAGCAGTGCCCCGGGATTTTTACCCAGGTTCGGGCCACTGAAAAGCGTAAAACCATACTCCTGCTTTGTGTATCATCTGTGTTCTTGGGTTCCAGCTACAAGAGCACTTTGTATGCGATAGAGCACAGTTGCTATGCGTGTGAGCTGGAAGATTGGTCAAAAGATCCAAAAGTCCTCTACCGTAACGCCCTGGGCCTCCTTTTATATGATTAAGGGGATCCCAATAGTGGTGTACAGTACATACACGAGGTGTACATAGCTACAGTGCTATCATACGTAACATTGACAGTGTAGGACAGGCGCATTCAATGTTTTGTGTGGTGCCTCTGACTGTGCATGGGACGGGACAGGACCCCGTCTCATCGGCACCGCTTAGCCCCTCCATCGTCAGCATCTCGACACGTGCCCATGTGAGGCGACACCTGGACTCTGCACTAGCGGGGTCTTGCGGGGGCTTTTCCTTGCCGGGGGTTTGAAGTCCATCCCAGCAGGGTCTTGTCGGGGGTCTTGCCTTCGGTCTTTATTGTTTGGATGTTTTCTTGATTCTCATATATCTGTATCTAGCAGCTCCCCGTCGGGCCTTGCCGTCGGGGTGGCTACGACTGCCCGTGCACGAGTAAGGGGCACTGGAGAACCCAAGACTCTAGTGCATCGACATGAGCCCCCGGGCCTGGGCCACACATGGTGTGAGGCATTGTTGGGCTAGGCCCAAATAGTTCACGGACACGCATGGCAAGAACCTGCGGTTGTAATCATTCTGCTTGCTGCGCCTCCCCACGATGCGCACAAGGTGCGCGTCATGGGATACGTGTGCGGTGCAGTAATAATTGCGGGGCGTTCGCGACAGCGATTTGCACCGGCTAGTAAAGAGATAGCCTTGCGTCTTCCCCATAAGAGGGAATCCTTAGAAGCAGTTGCCCATTTACTCCCTGCTTTCTCGAATCCAGAACCTCCATCGTCTTCTTCCTCGAGCCTAGACTAGAGTCGTCTCTACTTTTTTCCACCCCCCACATTCCACCCGTCCTCAGCACCCCCCCCCCTCCTGTAGCCACCATGCCACCCAAGTCGAGCAAGGGAAAGGGAGCGAAGACTGCCATCATGGAGAAAGACCTAGTGAAGATGCGGAAGGAGCGCGTCATCTTCTCCCCGGTGCTCGATGCGAAAGCCCTAAAGACGCGATACCAGAACATGTGGGCGAAGGCCACGAAAGCTAATCCCGCCACTCGCATGAGCCCAGGTTCTTCCGAGGGCAGTCCGGATAAATACCCTTTCTTCGTCGATTATTTTTACTATGGACTTTGCCCCCCATTTTCTGATTAGTTCAATGACATCATGTACACGTACGGCTTCCGTCTTTTGGATTTTACACCAAACACCGTAACGTGTAAGTCAATCTTTGCCCATCTCTATGAGAACTTCGTCGGAGTAATCCCCAACATGGCCCGTATCCAGGGAGGATATGCCCTTTCTGGTTCCATCACTTGGATCCTGAGGGCAGGGGGAAGGAAGTATACCCAGGCGGGGCCCTCATTGACAAGTGGGACGAGCGGGCCAGATGGTGCTGGATTTAGGAGGATGATCCCCCACCCTTCTGTTCGCCCCGGGAGACGAAGATGGTGCGCGGAACCGACTGGAGCAACCCCAACCTTAGGACGAGAAGCTCCTAGTCACAATCACCAGAATTCTCCGCCTCAAGACCATTGGGCTCACCATAGAGATCATCGGGGCCGACTTTCTTCGCCGGCGCATCGCCCCTTTGTAGAACAAGGGGATGCCGGCCTGGGAGTTCTGGTATGCGGCAGACATTATGAGGCTGCACCCCAGCCTGAACAGCAAGTTGACGGCAATGCAGCATGGGCTCTCTACCAAAAATTGTTCACGTCTGACGTGGTCCCCAAGTTGCCGGCCGCCCTATCCCTCTATGCAACAAGTCCGCCTTGGCTTTACTCCTCACCATGATGTCGGTGTGCAATGCTCACAGCCCCGGCGGAAATTGGGAAGTGCCGGCTGCGGAGTGGGCACAGGAGCTCTTCGACAGCTTGGCGAAGAAGGTTGTACGGGCGGAGACACAACTCGTTTGCCCCACCACCAAGGAGGCAACGGTGTACATCGCCACCAGGCTAGAAGAGGGGCACCTCCCTGAAGAGGCCAGAAGTGTCGACTTCGTGGTGGAGGAGGACAACGAAGGGGAAACGGCACCGGAGGAGAAGCTTGTCGGGCAGGGCGACATTGCCGGGGGACAAGGTAGCTCTGCCCCTGGGGTCCTCCCGTCGAAGAGACATCGGAAGAGGAGTCGTACGAGGAGTTCCTAGCTCTCGTGGAGAGGAAGAGGCGCGTCCTTCGGAGAGCCTCTTCTAGTGCCTCAATTCCCCAGGCTTCCTCGAGCGTCATAGCCCCCGGCAAGGCAGCGGCCAGTGAGGCTGCACAACGACAAGAATCCTAGCAGAAATCCTCTGCGTCTCTTGTTGCCAAGCGATCCAGGACCACCCCTTCCCCTCCCCGCACGGACATCGTGGACGGGGTGGATTTCGACCTCTCTACTTTCAACTCGGAGGAAGAAGAGTAAGGGTCCCTTCACACTTTTTACCTTCCGGGTTCATTTGGTTTGCTTGTCTCACACTGGCTTGTTTCTGCAGGGACACGGAAATGTTGTCGCAGAGGATGGCGAAGAGGGCGAGGACCTCTACGGGCGATGAGTTGCCTCCGAGCCCCGCAAATGTGCCGGAGTTGATCAACATCAGCCCGGAGCCCAACCCTCAGTACAGTCCCCTGAGCAGCCCCTAGTGTGAGCCCGTTAGTCATTTCCCACTAGCGAGCATTGGAATGATTATCTTCACTGCTGACATCGTCGGGATTGTAGAAGGAAGGCGACGGCAAGGAACGCCATCGGAGGTCGCCCCGGACACATCGTCTCTGCTGGTCACGCCGCCCGGAGACGGGTCCCTGATGAGGTCCCTCGTGAGCCGGCAACCGATGATGCCCGGGGAGAAGAAGCTTCCTCTCCTCAGCCCAGTGCAGGTGAACCTTTTGTCGTAGAGAGTTTAATCACCGCCTTCACGTATATGCATTCTTTCCTTCTTCTGTTTTTGTCTTCCTGAACTTCAAGTTGGCTCTCATATCGTATTCTCGTCTCCGGCCCCCAGATTCCCTTCTCATGGAACAGATGGACGTGGACGCCGTCATCGAGGAGAACGCCAGTGATGCCGCTGCTGAGGCTGCCAGTGTCACCGCTGACGAAGCCGCCAGGGGCATGTAGGAGAACACCACCGAGGAACCTGCCGGAGAGGTCAGCAAGGAGTCAGGTGGCCATACTGACGGCATCCCCAAGGTCGCCGCTAACGAAGCAGCCAAGGGCACGCAGGAGAACACCACCGAGGAACCTGTCGAGGAGGCCGGCAAGGAGTCCGGTGGCCATACTGACGACATCCATGCCGCAGGAGCGCCAGGCGCTACGTCGGCCACGAAGCCCCTGCTGGCCGGTGAGGCGGCTATCGAGGACCAGCCGTCCACATCCGAAGCCCCCCCCCAACGAGAAAATACCTCATAGCTGGCGAGGACCTGTTTATGCGCATGCCGTGGATGGCCGGTGCCCGAGCGCCAACTGAAGGAGAGATCCTTGACGAGGAAGTCACCACCGCCATGGTCCCGAAGTTGTCGGCGAGCTGAGTGTCGACGACCATTCCAAGGAAGAGTTGCTCCTCCAAGCCATGAGCAACAACTTCCAGAGGCTCCAAGCGCTTCACCACGCTCGAAAAGAGAGGTTGGGAGCAAGGGAGGCAGTCATGCAGACGGCGGAGGCAGATTTCCAAGGGCGCTTTGAGCAGATGCAAGCCTGGTTTGTGGAAGTCCACCAGGAGCTGAAAACCAACCGAGAGCAGCTGAGCGAGCGCTAGATTGCGCTCATTTTGAAGCAGTCTGATGTCAAGAGAGCATAGAAGAGGCTTCAAAACAGTCCGACGCGGAGAACGCCTTCCTGTCGAAACTCCATGTCGGGCTCGAAGCTTATGAGGAAGATCTCGCCACCCGCGAGAAGGTGCTCACCAACAAGCTCTGCCTTAAAAATGAAGAGATCGAGAAGCTTGTCACACAGCGGACTCTAGAGCTGGAGCAGGCATACAAGGGATCCCTAGAAGCCTTGGTTGCCGATCACGCCGACAAGCTAAAGGAGGCCACCAATGCTGTCGAGGCCGTAGAAGACGCCATGAACGAGCTTGTCGTCAAGGTGGAAGGGCTGGAGGCGAATCTCGAAAACCTTGGCAAGGATATGTCGATGCTCAAGGTGGATAAAGAGAAATCCTTCGTCATCCTGGTGGAGATACAAGTTGACATGTCCGAGAAGAGAAAACAAATCGCCTCCGCCAAGGACATCATCACCGACCGGGACCTGAAGCTGTCAACACTGAACACATCCCTCGCGGATAGCAAGGACCGCGAGAAGGCCTTGATCAAGGACCTTCAAGAAGAGAAGGAGCTTCTCAAGAGCACCGCCGACGCCCATAATGACTTTGTGAAGGGCATGGACATCTGGACCGAGCACCTCCTCGATATGATGGAGAGGCTCGATGCACAGATGTCCACCTTGGGCCTACAGAACTTCAACTTTTCTTCCGACGGAGCGGTGTCCACAAGCACTCGGCTGACCATGTTCTTCAATGGCGTCATCGAGGCCTTGAAGGAGCTTTACCCTAATCAGACAGATCAATTGGCGAACGAATCCTGCAAGCTCTGTCAGGCCGTCCTCCTCAAAGTGCTTGTTAAGGTGGAGTAAAAGAACCCCAGCATCAACTTCTCCAATGTCCTCGACAGCCTGCCAAAGGACGTGGACGTCAAGGTTCTCAACGAACTTGTCAAGTCCATCGTTGAGAAGGTGAACCAGGTCAAGCGAGTTGAGGGCCAGCGCCGGGATTACCGTGCCATTTCTTTTCGTCGCCACCGTCCATGTTCAAAACAATTTTATCTTACGTTAGTGCCCTGGCAACCTTCGATGTAATATGACTATTTGTCCTTTGAATGACTGCATATTATTCTCCTCATTAGATTCCTCCTTGCATGGTGTTTTCCCTACGCTTTTTCAGAAAAACCCTGCCGGCACGTGCACCCCCACCATGAGTGCTTTGAGGAACGGGTTCTTAGCAGCCTGCTGGTGGTGCTACCGTCGGCAAGATACCTTGACGTTATTGGCATGGCCACTTAAGCTGTTGAGCGGGCTCGAAATAGAGCAAGAGTGCCATCAATCGTGACAAAGTTCCTCAGTGTGCAGGTTTTCCATACAAAAGTCAAAATTATCCAAGGAAAATAACTTCACAAAAGGAAAACCACTTAGGGTCTAGCAACTTATCTTCCCAACGCGGTACTTTTTAGCTCCTTTCCGCAAGATGCGACTTTTGGACGTCGCTGGTGTCCACACCATCTTTTCCCCTTGGAAAACTTGCATGCGAGAGAACCTTCTGGCTTTTAAGAAAAATAAAGAAGAGAAAATAGAGATGTGGAACCTTGAAGGTCCGTTAGTACTTTCCGGGAATAGGCGTAATGCAACATCTTGGATAAGCATGTAAAACAAGTAAACATGGAAATCAACAAGGGTTGCAAAACGCTTGGTCTTATTCAGCTATGCACAGGGTGCGCCTGGCTTTGTACGAAGGATCACATGCCTTGCCGGCAATACTCGTACAAAAGGTGGATCATGGAGGCCCGGCAACCACGCCTTATTGGTCGAACTTACAAAGATGCTTGATATTCCAGGAGTTTCTCGCTGGAATGCCATCTTCGGTCTCCAGGCAGACTGCGCCGGGCCTGGTCACTTGTACTACCCGATAAGGGCCTTCCCACTTCGGCATCAACTTGTTCGAATTCTTGGTCAACTGAATGCACCGAAGAACAAGGTGGCCTTCCTTAAGGCTTCAAGCATGAACCTTGCGGCTATGATAGCCGCACAAAGCTTGCTGGTAGCGTGCATCTCTCACAGCAGCCCGAATACGGTCTTTCTCAAGGAGCATCACGTCACCTTGTCGCAACTACTCTTGCTCAAGCTCATCATAAGTGAGCACTCGAGGTGACGCGTATATGAGTTCCGTGGGGAGAACTACTTCCTCCTCGTATACCAGGGAGAAGGGTGTATGGTCGGTGGCTCAATTTGGTGTTGTTCTAATTGACCAAAGAACTGTTGGCAACTCATCATCCCAATGCCGTCCGCACTTGTGCAGCTTGTCAAAAGTTCTCATTTTAAGCCCTCACAGCACTTCAGTGTTCGCCCTTTCTGCTTGGTCGTTGCTCCTTGGGTGAGCGACACAAGCAAAATAGCTTTTGCTGCCAAGGTCCTGGACATACCGCATGAAGGTGTGGCTTGTGAACAGCGTGCCGTTGTCAGTGATGATCATGTTGGGAACCCCAAAGTGGCAGACTAGTCCTTTGAAGAACTTGACGGCTCACTGTGTTGTCACCTTTTTCACTGCCTCCACTTCCAGGCACTTTGTGAACTTGTCAATCGCTACGTACAAGTACTCAAAGCCCCCGGTAGCATGGGCAAAGGGCCCAAGATGTCGAGCCCCCAGACAAAACATGGCCAGGAGAGAGGGATTGTTTGAAGAGCTTGAGCTGGTTGATGTAGCTTCTTTTAATGGAACTGGCGTGCTTCACACTTGGTTACTAGCGCAGTTGCATCCTAGAGGGCGGTGGGCCAGAAGAAACCTTGACGGAATGCTTTATCGACCAGTGCTCTTGACCCTATGTGGGAGCCACATATGCCTCCATGTATCTCTGCCAACAGCTCCTGTCCATCCTCCCGAGGAACGCACTTCAGTTTCACACCATTTGGTCTCTTTCTGCACAGGACATCATCCACAAACTGGTACATACTGGACTAATGGGCTACTTTCTCTGCTTCCTCTTGTTCCTTAGGGAGTTCTCCTGTCTGGAGGAAATGAACAATGTGTTGTGCCCATGCCGGAGCCTGGGGCTCGACGGCAAGGACTAAAGGCATGTCTTATGCCACGGTAGCATTCGTCTCTACGACAAAGACATGAGGTCTTGTTCAAGCCTGTTGCCCCCCGCAAGCTTGGCATTGTTCCCGGCAACTCCCTCACCGGCGGCTTCTGGGAGCTCTGCGGGGAGGTACTGGCTGGAATTCAACTTCCCTCTTTTATCTTGCTTCGTTGACGGTGCTACGGATGGCTGAGTCATCTTGAGCACAAAAGTTCCCGGTTCCACAAGTAACTTGAGGGCAGCGCGCTTCGATAGCTCATCAGCAATGTTGTTCTCCGCACGAGGAACGTGCTCTGATTGCAGGCCATCGAAGCGCTCCTCTAGCTTCCTCACTTCATCCACGTAAGCCTCCATCAACGAGCTCTAATAATCCATGTTAACTTGCTTGACGACAAGCTGTGAGTCCACTGCAGTGATTGGAAATGGGAATGATGTGGCAATGTGGCATGACAAGTGGAATATTGAGCCTTTGGCTGATCGTTTCCCATGTCTATTTTCATTTGTTAAGAGGGAAGATTGTTCGGTGGCCACATTCTTCTCCTCTTCAAATTTATCTGATCTGTTCCACCTGCCTCTCTTTCCTGAAGCATTCTTTGAGTTTCAACACATTCAATCTCTTAAACCGAGCTCCATGGATCAGGAGGGAGGATCTAACTCTTGGTTGTTTTAAGGGGCCTCAACATATTCCTCCAGAAAGTTCTATATCAGCTGTCACAAAGACATTGTTGCTCCTGCTCCAACCCTTGCGATTTGGAGTTCGAAACTGCAAATGAAGCTTAAATTATTTCTTTAGTTTCTCATAGTGGACAGATTGAATGCCAGGAACTTACTCAAGAGGAAGCACTTTCACACTAATGATGGTTTCAATTGTGTTCTGTGTGGATCTGGCACGGAGGAAACAATTGATCATCGGGTTTTTCTATGCCCATTCAACACTTCTTGCTGGACTCAGGTTGGGATAACTTGGGATAGCTCTCTACCTCGTATTCAATCAATCCAAGTGGCCAAACAAAACTTCACAAGGGAACTGTTCATGGAAATCTTTGGTATTGTTGCCTGGAATATTTGGAAAGAGCGCAATAATTTAATCATCAGAGGTATACAACCTTCTTTGGCAGCCTGGAGAAAGAGGACCAAGAGTGATCTCTTGTGGCTAAAGTACAGAGTTAACAAGGAGTTTTGGGACCACATTACACTCCTTGCCCTCTCCTTGTAATCTCTTCTTATCTCTCTTACATCCTTCCTAGGCCTTTTCTAGGTCTTGTACTACTTTCTTTCTCACTAGTTTTGTTTTTCGGCCTCTTTTGATTTCACCCCCCTTGTGGGGCTGTCAAGCCCTCTTTGGGCTTTGTATTTATGATGTAAAACTGCTTTCCATTAATATATCACGGTAGGAGCCTCTCCTGCTGATTAATCCCTCAAAAAACAAGTTGTGAGTCACCTTTGACGATGAGCTTTTTGATTCCAAGGTCTGCCACGATCTTGAGACGGGCAAGCAGTCCTTCATACTCCACCGTATTGTTTGTTGATCTCTCCCGCGGAAAGTGCATTTGAATCACGTACTTGAGGTGCTCTCCAGTGGGTGCGACAAGCAGCATGCCAGCACCGGCCCCTTGCAGAGAGAAAGCCCCGTCAAAATACATGACCCATTCTTTCTCAGTTTCCTTGTCGAGAAGGGTTGTTTGTTGGACATCTTCGTCTGGCGTTGGAGTCCATTCTGCAAGGAATTCTGCTAGGGCTTTGATCTGGATAGTTGAAGTACTTTCAAACTTGAGACCAAAGCTCGATAACTCCAAATCCCACTCCACAATCCTACCGGAGGCATCTGGATTCCGTAGAATCCATTGCAGCGGAAAGCGAGTGACGACGGTGATCTCATGTGCTTGGTAGTAGTGGCGTAACTTTCTCGAGGCCATATTCTTCTTCTAAGTTGCTTTGTTTGTCTATACTGACCCTGCCTTGCCGGCACCAGGACCTGCCGGGGGAGATCCTAGCTCATCGCTCTGTACTGACCCTATCTTGCCGGTATCTGGACCTGCCGGGGGAGTCCCTAGCTCGTTGCATGGCAGCCTCACCCCTATCGTCACCTCTTCGTTAGCTTCCCTCTGTGTCACCAGCGCAGCACTAGCCACTTGATTCGTCGCCGCTAGATATAGCATCAATGGTTCTTGTGGCCTAGGCGGGACTAGTGTTGGCTGAGAGGAGAGGTACTTCTTCAAATCCTGCAGCGCTGCCTCCGCTTCTGGAGTCCATTTCATCGGACCTGCCTTCTTCAAGATCTTGAAGAATGGCAGGGCGCACTCAGCGGATTTTGAGATGAACCTGCTTAGAGCTGCGACGCAACTGGCAAGACGACGTACATCCTTGATGCACTTTGGTGGTTCAATCTGCTCAATCGCCTTGTTCTTGTCAGGGTTTGCTTCAACCCCACGCTGAGACACAAAGAACCCGAGAAGCTTGCCAGATGGAACACCGAACACACACTTCTCGGGGTTGAGCTTCGAGTTGATCTTGCGTAGATTTGCAAACATCTCTTCTAGGTCTTGTATGAGTGTTGCGTTGTCCTTGGTTTTAACCACTATGTCATCCATATAAACTTCCATATGCATATGCAGCTGGGGTTCAAAACCAATCTGGACCGCTCTTGCAAATGTTGAACCAGCACTTTTCAACCTGAAAGGCATTCACACAAAGCAGTACGTACCACATGGGGTGATAAGTGTGGTCTTCTCTTCGTCTTCCTTCGACATGAAGATCTGATGGTACCCTGAGTACGCATCGAGGAACGCCAGCAAGTCACAGCCGGCAGTGGAGTCCACAATTTGGACGATGCGCGGAAAGGGAAAGGGATCTTTTGGATAGGCTTTATTGAGATCTGTATAGTCAATACACAACCTCCATTTCCCATTCGCCTTGCGCACTACGGCGGGATTGGCCAACCATGTTCGGTGGAGCACCCCTCTGACCAGACCAGCTACTTCTAGTTTTCTGATTTCCTTGGCAATGAACTCTTGTCTCTCCAAATCTTGCTTCCTCACCTTCTGCTTGACGGGACGCGCATGAGGATAAACGGCAAGATGGTGCTCAATCCCCTCCCTGGGAACACCGGTGATGTCAGACGGTTGCCATGAAAACACGTCGACATTCGCCCGCAGGAAGGCAGCGAGTGTGCTTTCCTATTTGTCATCGAGGGTGGAACTTATGGTGAAAGTTACCCCCATGTCGTCCTCCTCGACGGGCACCTTTTTGGTCTCCAGTGGAGATGCCTTGGACTTCTTGTTGTTGCTGGTGGAGCTCTCTAGCACATCGTCAATGAGGGCGCAGACTCCGAGGAGGTGCGCTTGCCAGAATGTGCGCTAGAGGCCTTGTCAATCTTCTTCCCCCCGGGAGCTTCAGCGACAGGAGCAAGTGCTTTGGCGGCAGGTGCTGCAACAGGCTCCCGGTAGAGGTGGTCGGCGCAGATGAGTGCACCTTTCTTGTCAGGATGGATCGTGATGACGCTCATCGGCCCGGGCATCTTCAGCACATTGTAAGCGAAGTGGGTGGCCGCCATGAACTTGGCCAGTGCTGGGGGGCCAAGGATACCGTTGTATGGCAACAAGATCTTGGCAACGTCAAAGACGATCTTCCCATTTCTGAAATTTATGTCACAACCAAATGTTACCAGTAGTGTGATCTTGCCTTCGGCTGAGTCCTCCCAGAATTGACCCCTTGGAATGTGCCTATCGGCTCGAGATCTTCATCAAGAATTTGCAGCCTCTGGATGACGTCTGGCGATATTAGGTTCAGGATAGCCCCACTATCCACTAGCATTTTTGTCACCTTGAGGTTGCGAATTGTCAGTGAAACCAACAACGGCAGACACCCGACCACGGTCGTGCGATTAGGGTGATCCGTGGCATCGAAAATGATAGGAGTGTTGGACCACTTCAGAGGTTTCTGGACACCGATAGATGGCTCTGCCGCATTAACATCGTGCGCCCACTGCTTGAGCTGGCGGTGAGAGGAATGCGATGAGGCACCTCCCTCGATGCACATCATCTATGTAGCCTTCTGGAACTCATGCTCGTTGGACTCGTCGTTCTCTTCGTTGCAATCTTCATTCCCCTCCTTCGTCGCGGCCTCGAGCGGGCCTCTCCTTCTGTTGCTTGGTCTTTCTGCGGCGACCTCCTCGGTCTCTGCATTTATTGCTGGACCCTTCCGCACCTTTTTGGGCTTTCTCCTTATCTCGCCTCACGTACTCAGTCTTATGCTTCTTGACGAGTTGTTCGACATGTCGGCAGTTTTGGAGATCGTGGCCCTTGGTGCTATGGATCTTGAAGTACTGCTTGTCGGAGCCTTCGGTCTTGTCGACAGCCACCAAGGCCTATCACGAGGTGCACCCGGCAACCTCCTTGTTGGCAAGTATCTTGTCGTCGCGAGCTCTGACAGCCTGCACCGCAATGCTGTAGATGCTCAAGAACTCCGACGGGTGAGTCTTGACGTCATATTTCTCCGGGACCTCTAGCTTGAACGTTCAAGAGTTGGGCCACTGGACTCGTTGTAGCTCACGGGTAAACACTGGACAACCCATCTCATAAGGCAGGCTGACAGGATACCCCGACGTGGATTTGTCTACAATGGGCCCTATGTGCTTATGAGATTGATGGCATGCTTCCCACCACCGATCGAGCATAGTCCGAGCGTCTTCTTCAATGTGCTCCTGGAGAACCTGACCCTGATCGCGGCGAGTCCGTGGATCAGACGATGCCAAAAAGTAACCATCACAAGTGTCGGTCTGACGAGTCGGTGACCGGCGTTGTTACTGCAGAGGAGAGTGCACTATGGACACACCTCCTCCGGCCTTCTCGCCACTGGCGCGAGCCGGCTCGATGCACCGAAACTTATCGGTGAGGCTGAGGAGGCTCTGAATGGTGGCTCTCCACTCGTCGAGCTTCTTCACAACAAGAGGGAAATTCAGGAGCAGTTGTGCTCGTGCCTTTGATTCTTTTGACTTGGTCGGCAGTGAACGGCGCAAATAATGCGAGGTGCTCTGACTCCTAACTGTGTTAGAAGGAGCTCTGTTGCGGTCTCGCGATGGCACACCACTCCCACTAGCATGCTGGCGTGCATGATGGTCCCGCGCATCTTGTGAGCGATGTGGAGGAGCTTTTCCATGGGGATGTTGGGAATCACTGCACTGCGGCGCTAATCTTTGCGCGCGTCCTAAGAAGGTCGTGGCGTACGCATCGGCATGGGTGTCTTGGAGGGTGCCCTTCCATCCCTGGAGTTCACCGTACCGCCCGTAGGCGGTGTGGCTTCGTCCTGAGACCCAGTGGTACGGGGGTTTCCGCCGCCACTATGAGCGTCTCCGTGGCGGGCATCGCCGCTTCCTTGGCCTTGATCACCGGAGCGCCGCGTGGGTGCGGGGTCTCCACTTCCTCCGCCCGCGGTGACTCCATCGCCTTCTTGGGCGACTACGGGCTCAGCGGATGTGGAAGGCTCCACCGCCGTGAATCCCTTCTTCTTGGAAGCCATGGTGATGAATATGATGGAGGAATTGATGAGCTGATCGTCGGAACAGGTTTACGCAACCAATCCCCCTACCCGGTGTGCCAGAGATGTCATGGGGGACGAACACCTATGGGATCGAGAAGACCCCTTTCGGTTCGGCGGGAAGACTAGTGTGCGTGGAGAGCAGCACGAACGAGCAGCGCCAGGGGATTTTTACCCAGGTTTGGGCCGCTGAGAAGCGTAAAATCCTACTCCTGCTTTGTGTATTATCTGTGTTCTTGGGTTCCAGCTACAGGAGCATTGTGTATGCGATAGAGCACAGCTGCTACATGTGTGAGCTGGAAGATTGGTCAAAAGATCCAAAAGTCCTCTACCATAATGCCCTGGGCCTCCTTTTATATGAACAAGGGGATCCCAACAGCGGTGTACAGTACGTACACGAGGTGTATAGAGCTATAGTGCTATCATACCTAACACTGACGGTGTAGGACAGGCGCATTCAATGCTCTGTTTGGTGCCTCTGACTGTCCATCGGACGGGATAGGACCCCGTCCCATCGGCATCGCTTAGTCCCTCCATCGCCGGCATCTCGACACCTGCCCATGTGAGGCGACACCAAGCCTCTGTGCTGGCGGGGTCTTGCCGGGGCTTTGCCTTACCGAGGGTTTGAAGGCCATCCCGGCAAGGTCTTTCCTAGGGTGTTGCCTTCGGTCTTGACTATTTGGATGTTTTCTTGATTCTCTTGTATTTGTATCTAGCAGCTCCCTGTCGGGCCTTGTCGTCGGGGTGGCTACTACTGCCCATGCACGAGTAAGGGGCACTGGAGAACCCAAGACTCTAGTGCACCGACAGTATAGTAGGTACTCCGGGATGTCCTAGTTTCTTTGGTATTCCACCCTTAAAGGTATAATTAGCAAGCATGGTGGAAATCTCAGCTTCCAGTATCTTTCTTTTATTTGTCACAATATCTTTCATATACTTAGCATAAGGAGACATTTTTCGAATATCAGTCAAGCGCATACGCAAAAAGACAGGTCTAAGCATTTCAATAAAACGCTCAAAGTCCTCATCCTCCTTTTTCTTGGATGGTTTAGGAGGAAAGGGCATGGGTTTCTGAACCCATGGTTCTCTTTCTTTACCATGCTTCCTAGCAACAAAGTCTCTTTTGTCATATCTTTTATTCTTAATTTGTGGGTTATCAAGATCAACAACAGGTTCAATCTCCACATCATTATCGTTACTAGGTTGAGCATCAACATGAACATCATCATTAATATTATCACTAGGCTCGTGTTCATTACCAGATTGTGTCTCAGCATCAGAAATAGAAATATCATTTGGGTTTTCAGGTGTATGTATAACAGGTTCACTAGTAGCATGCAAAGTTCTATCATCATTCTTTTTCCTTTTATTTCTGGGATGACTAGGTGCATTAGTATCAATTCTTTGAGAATCTTGCTCAATTCTCTTAGGATGGCCCTCAGGATACAAAGGTTCCTGAGTCATTTTACCACCTCTAGTCACAACTCTAACAGAATGATCATTGTTCTTACCATTCATCTCATTAAGGAAATCATTTTGTGCCTTAAGTACTTGTTCTACTTGAGTAGTTACCATGGACGCATGTTTACTAATAATCTTAAGATCATTAATAGTTCTACTCATATAATCACCTAAGCGATCAAGCATGTAAGCATTATGTTTCAATTGTCTACTAACATAAGCATTGAAATTTTCTTGCTTAACAACAAAGTTATCAAACTCATCCAAGTATTTGCTAGCAGACTTCTTATAAGGAATATCACCTTCATCAAATCTACGGAGAGAATTTACCTCTACTACCTATTTCAGGTTATCAAGACCATGTATTTCCTCAATAGGTGGTAGATTCTTAACATCTTCAGCTTTAATACCTTTTTCTTTCATAGATTTCTTTTCCTCTTGCATATCTTCAGGACTGACAAATAGAATACCTTTTTTCTTCAGAGTGGGCTTTGGAGGTGGTTCGGGAATAGTCCAATCATTATCATTGCTCAATATATTATTCAATAGTAGTTTATCTTGTTCAATAGTTCGTTCCCTGAAAACACAACCAACACATAAAAAATATCAAGTATTTAGTTTTTCTTGAGATGATGATCAGGCAAAGCATTAAGTAATTGGAGAAGCCACCCCCAAGCTTGTGGGAGACTCTCTTCTTTAATTTGCACTAAGTTAAATATTTCCTGCAAGGCAGCTTGCTTCTTATGGGCAGGAAAATATTTTTCAGTGAAGTAATATATCAGATCCTGGGGACTATGCACACAACCAGGAGCAAGAGAATTAAACCATATCTTAGCATCACCCTTTAATGAGAAAGGAAACAATTTAATAATATAGTAATAAGGAATTTTTTCTCATGAGTAAATAGGGTGGCTATATCATTCAATTTAGTAAGATGTGCCACAACAGTTTCAGATTCATAACCCTGGAAAGGATCAGATTCAACCAAATTAATTAACTCAGGATCAACACAGAATTCATAACTTATCAGTTACAAAGATAGGTGAAGTAGCAAACTTAGGATCATATTGCATTCTAGCATTCAAATATTTTTCCTTCCACTTGCATAGCAATTTCTTAAGATCATCTCTATCCTTACAAAGAAAGTCCCTAGCTACCTCTCCCTCCATAACATAACCCTTAGGTATATTAGGCAATTCATATCTAGGAGATCTAGGTTTAACAGGTGTCTCATAGTGTTCAGTTTCAATAATTTCATCAGTTTCAACACTGACTCTAGCAATTTGTACATCAAGAAATTCACCCAGTGGCACAATATATCAAGCAAAGTATCATCATAAGCATCATGCATAGCAGAAGTGGCATCCTCAATAGGTGGTGGTCTCGCAAATTTACTCATAACAGAAGGTGAATCAAGTGCAGAGCTAGATGGAAGTTCCTTACCTCCCCTCGTAGTAGAGGGATAGATCTTGGTTTAGGGTCTTTCAGATTCTTCATAGTGATTAACAGATATAAATCCCAAGTGACTCGGAGAATAGAGCTATGCTTCCCGACAACAACGCTAGAAAAAGGTCTTAACAACCCACAAGTATATGGGATCACAACAGTTTTCGAGGGTAGAATATTCAACCCAAATTTATTGATTCGACACAAGGGGAGTTGCAGGGGGGCACATGCCACCTAGGCGCGCCCTAGGGGGGCGCCCCTGGCTTGTGGCCAATGGGTGGGGGCCCTTTGGTTGATTCTTTCTCCAGTATTTTTTATTAATTCCAAAAATATTCTCCGTAAATTTTCAGGTCAATCCGAGAACTTTTATTTCTGCAAAAAAATAACACTAAGACAATTCTGCTGAAAACAGCGTCAGTCCGGGTTAGTTCCATTCAAATCATGCAAATTAGAGTACAAAACAAGGGCAAAAGAAATTGGAAAAGTAGATACGATGGAGATGTATCAATGACATCGCAAGAACACATAAGAGAGACACTCTAGAACACTCAAGAACCATGAAAAATAGTAGGCATGTGATACGTCATACGTCTCCATCGTATCTATAATTTTTGATTGTTTCATGCCAATATTATACAACTTTTACATATTTTTGGCAACATTTTATATTATTTATTGGACTAACATATTGATCCAGTGCCAAGTGTCAGCTCCTGTTTTTTTGTGTTTGTTGTTTTGTAGTAATTCGTTATCAAACAAAGTCCAAACGTGATAAAACTTTATGGAGAATTAGGAATATTTGTGAATTCTGGGAGGTGGAATCAACACAAACAGGGGCCTATAGCCACCATAAGACACCAGGGCGCACCTAGGGGCCCATGTGCGTGGTGATGGGTTGTTCTCTCCTTGTAAGTCAGTTGGAGCTCTCCTTCGGGAACAAGGAACCTAATTTTCAAATAAAAATCCCCTCAAAATTTTAGCTCATCGTAATTATGGATCTCCGGGAATTCAGCCAGAAAACAGGAACATGAAACAGAAGAGAACGAAGAGGGAGATCCAATCTCGGAGGGGCTCCTACCCCTCCACCGCCATGGAGGCGATGGACTAGAGAGGGAACTCTCATCCCATTTAGGGGGGAGGCCAAGGAATAACGAGTGAGGGGGCGGTCTCCCCCTCTCCCCCGGTGGCGCCGGAACGCTGCCGGGGCAATCATCGTGACGGTGATCTACACCAACAACTTCGCCACCGTCAACACCAACTCTCTCCCCTCTATGCAGCAGTGTAACACCTCTCTTCCCCACTATAATCTCTACCTAAACATGGTCTACAACTCCATATATTATTTCCCAATCATATTTGGCTATCATATGATGTTTCAGTAGATCCTTTTGTCCTAAGGGTTAATTGTGGTATGATGTCATTGATAGGAGTTGTATGTTGATATGGTGTTGTCTTATGGTGCCCTCTATATCACGTAAACGTGAGGGATACCCGCTGTAGGGTGTTGCAATATTTTTGTGATTTTCCTATGGTGGGTGGCGTGAGTGACAGAAGCACATACCCGAGTAGGTGGGTTGTTGCGTATGGGAGTAAAGGGGACTTGATACTTAATGCTATGGTTGGGCTTTACCTTAATGAACATTGGTAGTTGCAAATGCTTGCTAGAGTTCCAATCATAAGTGCATATGATCCAAGTACGACAAGTGTGTTAGCGTATGCCTTTCCCTCATTACATATAACAAGTATCTATCATATTATATTCAATTGCCTAGGGACAATCTTTCTCTCATGTTACACAAAAATCCATCTACTAAGTATTTACTTCTATTGTTCTTTCATTAAAACAACACCTAACTTTTATTTCCGTGTTGTCTATTATCTTGCAAAGTACTTCTAGTTTTATTCTCGCAAAGTAGTTTCATACTTGTTCTAGGTAAAGCAAGCATTAGCGTGCGTAGATGTGTATCGGTGGTCGATAGAACCTGAGAGAATATTTATCCTACCTTTACTTCCTCGTTGGGTTCAACACTCTTATTTGTCGGAAAAAGGGTACAAACAACCCCCCTACACTTGTGGGTTATCAAGACCTTTTTCTCGCGTCGTTGTCGGGGAGCAATAGCATGGGGTGAATATTATCATGTGTGCTTGTTTGCTTTATCACTAAGTAATTTTTATTTTTTGTTATTAGTTGTTTTATATCTTTAGTTATGGATATGGAACACGAAAGACCAAACAAATTAGTTGTACTTGCTAGTCATGGAGATGGGGAACCTGCTAAAACCCTCGATGCTAGTTATGTGAAATGCGTTAATTACTCCTTTGATAATCTTGAGAAATCCTCATCGAACTTTATAATGGGAGACACGTTGGATCAACGTGGTTTTTTTGGAGATTATCTCTTAGCTCAAAAAGGGAAACACTTGTGGGATCAATTAGAATATTGCAATGGTTTGCTTGGGATGCATGCTTGAGATGTTATTTTACTTGTTGCTCTAAGATAAAGTCTACACACCTTTCCTTTCAATGTTCATTTAATGATAATGAAACCTTAGCTTCTTATGCTACTGGTATATATGATTACTATGATGTGGAATGAATAAAAGAATGTGTTGCGTTTAAATGTGCTTATGAAATTGCTTCTTTGATTGAAAAGTATGATGATATTCCTTACAAATCTGAAACATTTATCCATACTTCAATATTGCTACGATAATTATGAATACAATAATGATATTATTGAATTTATTGAAATAATGACCACTTCCTTGGAAGAAACTAATATTTTGCAGGAATCTATGGAAGAGGAAGTTGCTAAAATTTTGAGATCATTAGATGAAAAAAGATGAGGAAGAGAGCAAAGAACAAAAGGAGGAAGAGAGGATTAGCTACCCATGTCCACCTTGTAATGAGAGTAACTCTTCAACTTATACATTATTTAATCTCCCTGCATGCTTACCAAAGGATGAATGCTCTGATAATTGCTATGATCCCTTGGATTCATATGAAACATCCCTTTTTGATGAACTTGTTGCTTGCTATGCTTGTGGCCATGATGCCAATATGAATTATGCTTATGGAGATGAACTTTATATAGTTTCGTATGTTAAGCATGAAATTGTTGCTATTGCACCCACACATGATAGTCCTATTATCTTTTTGAATTCTCCCAACTACACTATATCGGAGAAGTTTGCTCTTGTTAAGGATTATATTGATGGGTTGCGTCTTACTGTCACACATGATGATTTTGATGAATAATATGCATGTGCTTCCTGCTCCTACTTGCAATTATTATGAGAGAGTAACTACATCTTCACCTCTCTATGTTTCCAATACTATGAAATTGCAAGAAACTATTTATACTATGCATTGGCCTTTACTTAACGTGCAGGAATTGTTCTTGTATGACATGTCGATGCATTGGAAGAGATTTAGACTTCTTCATTGCATGATATATGTTGCTTTGTGCTCACTACTAAATTACAAATCATTGTTAATTAAAATTGGCTTTGATATACCTTGGGATCCAGGTGGATCCATTACTTGAGCACTTTATGCCTAGCTTAATGGATTTAAAGAAACCGCTGCCATGGAGACAACCCGAAAGTTTTAGAGAGTCATTTTATTCTGTTGAGTGCTTCTATATAGTTTAAAAACAAAAAAATATAGAGGGGAACCTAAAACTTCACAAAAAGAAAGGTGAAAGCAAGAGAGATGACGAGCATCGTTGAAGTGGGTGCTAGCCTTGAACTTTGTTCATGCCCATGGAAACTTTGTGAATCTTGAATCACAGAAATTTCTCAAAAAATATAATTATCCCCTTGTACAAATCCATTATGTTCCAAGATTTGTCTTAGGATGATTAGATTGCTTGTTGGTATGTGCGGTCTAAAAACAGAAACTTTGGCTGTAGTGCGTGAATTTGTATTTTTTACTAGAACGTCGAAAGTTTCTGAAATTTTTACATGGTGTTTCTATAAGAATTTTTAATGTCATACTATTATTTCAGAATTGTCGTAGTTATAGAAGTATGGTCAAAGTTCAGATTACTATAGTTTGTCCTGTTTAAGACAAATTCTTGTTTTGATGCATTGTTTTGCTTGTTTTGATGAAATTAACGATTTTATCTGTGGTATAAGCCATGGAGAAGTTATAATACACCAGGGATAATGAAAATGTAAAATAAGAATTGGTTTGCAATAGTACTTAAAGTAGGAATTTTCTTTACTATACTAACGGATCTCATCGGTCTTCTGTTAAGTTTTGTGTGGATGAAGTGTTCGAACATCGAGGAGGTCTCGATATGAGGAGAAGGAGGAGAGGCAAGAGTTCAAGATTGGGGATGCCCAAGGCACCCCAAGTAAATATCCAAGCAGACTCAAGCATCTAAGCTTGGCAATGCCCTGGAATGCATCCCATCTTTCTTCAACAAGTATCGGTATGACTTCGTATTCGTTTTGTTCATGTGATATGTGTAAATCTTGGAGCATCTTTTGTGTTTAGTTTTCACTTTTATTTTATGCACCATGATGGTATGAGATAGTACATGATTGATTTATAGAATGCTCATTGCACTTAACTTATATCTTTTGAGTATGGCTTATTAGAATGCTTCATGTGCTTTACTTATATCATTTGAAGTTTGGATTGCATGTTTCTCTTCACATAGAAAACCGTTATTCGTAGAATGCTCTTTTTTCTACACTTATATTTATTAGAGCATGGTATTTTGTAGAAAGAATTAAAACTCTCATGCTTCACTTGTACCTATTTAGAGAGGCAACATGAATTTTTTATTTGCGTGGTTAGTCATAAAATCCTACATAAAACTTATGGATCACCGAATATGATATGTTTGATTCCTTGCAACAGTTTTGCGATAGAGATGATAATATTTGGGAGGTACTAATGGATGATCATGTTTAGTAAGATATTGGTGCTAATGTTTGTGATTCCCGAAGCATGCACGTATAGTCTCCCGTTATGCCAGGAAGATAGAGCACAATTTATCTATGATTGTCTATCTTCGTGTGAAGGTCGGGGGCGCGCGATGGTTAAATCCTACCAACCTCCCCCCTAGGAGCATGTGTAGTAATACTTTGCTTTGAGGGCAAATAAACTTTTCCAGTAAGTATTTGAGTTCTTCATGACTAATGTGAGTCCATGGATTATACGCACTCTTACCTTTCTCCAATTTGCTAGCCTCTACGGTACCATGCAATGCCCTTTCTCACCTCGAGAGTCAGTCCAAACTTCACCGGTGCATCCAAACCCCATGATATGATACACTCTATCACACATAAGCCTTATTATATATTCCTCAAAACATCCACCATACCTACCTATTATGACATTTCCATAGCCATTCCGAGATATATTGACATGCAACTTCCACCGCGACTTGACCATTCATTGTCATATTGCTTTACATGATCATAAGATAGCTAGCACGATGTTTCCATGTCTTGTCTATTTTTCGATATCTTTGCTATGCTAGATGATTGCACATCCTGGTACACTACAAGAGCCATTCATATAGAGTTAGACTTTGTTCTACTATCGAGTTGTAAGTAAATAGAAGTGTGATGATCATCATTATTCATTATTAAAGCATGTCCCAGTTAGGAAAGGATGATGGAAAGTATGATTCCCCCACAATTCGGGATGAGGCTCTGGACAAAGCAAAAAGAAAAAGAAAAAATATAGAAAAAAAGAAAAAGAAAAAAATGAGAGACAAAGAGAGAAGGGGCAAGCTAATTCCATAACTTGTGCTTCAAAGTAGCACCATGTTTTTCATGTTGAGAGTCTCCTATGTTGTCACTTTCATATACTAGTGGAAATTTTTCATTATAGAGTTAGATGCACACCCACTTAGTTTTCATATTGAGCTTTCATATACACTTATAGCTTTTAGTGCATCCGTTGCATGGAAATCCCTACTCCTCACATTGATATCAATTGATGGGCATCTCCATAGCCCATTTATTAGCCACTTCAATGTGAGACTTTCTTACCTTTTGTCTTCTCTATATTTACCTCTCTCATCATACTCTATTCCAACCATAGTGCTATATCCATGGCTTGCGCTCATGTATTGCATGAGAGTTGAAAATGCTGAAGCGCATTAAAAAGTATGAACCAATTGCTTGGCTTACACCGGGGTAGTACATGATTTATACTTTGTGTTAAGAAGACAGAGCATGACGAGGCTATATGATTTTGTAGGGATAGCATGCTTTAGCCTTGATATTTTGAAAGATGTGATTTTTTGTTGGGATGCTTGAGTATTAAAGTCTTCATGTCAAAACTACACTATTGCTTTGAATAACTTGTGTCTTAATATTCATTCCGTGATTAGATATATGATCAAGATTATGCTAGGAAACATTCCACATCAAAAATTATCTTTTTTATCATTTACCTACTTGAGGACGAGCGGGAATTAAGCTTGGGGATGCTGATACGTCTCCGTCGTATCTACATATTTTTTATTGTTTCATGACAATATTATACAACTTTCACATATTATTGGCAACACTTTATATGATTTATTGGACTAACATATTGATTCAGTGTGAAGTGTTAGTTCTTGTTTTTTGTGTGTTTTTGTTTCATGGAAAATCCATATCAAACGGAGTCCAAACGTTATAAAAATTTATGGAGAATAATTTAAAATATTTGTGAATTTTTGGAGGTGGAATCAAAGGAAACGGGGGCCCACAGCCAACACAAGACACCAGAGCATGCCTAGGGGCCTAGGCATATGGTGATGAGTTGTGCCATCCTCAAAAGTTAGTTGGAGATATCCTTCGGTCGCAAGGAAGCTAATTTTCATATAAAAATCCCCTCAAAATTTCAGCTTGATCATAGTTACGGATCTTCGAGAATATAAGAAATGGTTTTCGGCTAGAAAACATGACACACGAAACAGAAGAGAACAGAGAGGGAGATCCAATCTCGGAGGGGCTCCTGCCCATCCGCCACCATGGATACAATGGACCAGAGGGGGGAATCTCCTCCCATCTTGTGGGGAGGCCAAGGAAGAAGAATAAGGAGGGTCTCTCTCTCCCCCCTCTCCCAATGGCGCCGGAACGCCGCAAGGGCAATCATCGTGGCGATGATTTACACCAACAACTTCACCGCCGTCAACATGAACTCCCTCTCCCCCTCTATGTAGCGGTGTAACACCTCTCTTCCCGCTGTAATATCTACTTAAACATGGTTCTCAACTCCATATATTATTTCCCAATGATATTTGGCTATCCTATGATGTTTGAGTAGATCCCTTTTGTCCTATGGGTTAATTGTGGTATGGTGTTATTGATATGGGTTGTACGTTGATATGGTGATGTCCTATGGTTCCCTCCGTGTCGCGCAAATGTGAGGGATACCCGCTGTAGGGTGTTACAATATGTTCATGGTTTGCCTATGGTGGGTGGCGTGAGTGACAGAAGCACATACCCGAGTAGGTGGGTTGTTGCGTATGGGAGTAAAGGGGACTTGATACTTAATGCTATGGTTGGGTTTTACCTTAATGAAATTTGGTAGTTGTGGATTCTTGCTAGATTTCCAATCATAAGTGCATATGATCCAAGTATGAAAAGTGTGTTAGCATATGCCTCTCCCTCATTGCATATAACAAGTATCTATCATATTGTATTCAATTGCCTAGGGACAATCTTTATCTTGAATTACACAAAAAGCCTTCTACTAAGCTATTTACTTCTATTGTTCTTTTATTAAAACAGCATCTGACTTTTATTTCTGTTCTTTATTATCTTGCAAAGTACTTCTAGTTTTATTTTCGCAAAGTAGTTTCATACTTGTTCTAGGTAAAGCTGGCATTAGTGTGCATAGAGTTGTATCGATGGTTGATAGAACTTGAGGGAATATTTGTTCTACCTTTAGCTCCTTGTTGGGTTCGACACTCTTACTTATTGAAAAAGGCTACAAAAGATCCCCTACATTTGTAGTACGTTAAGTATACTTACTCCAAAAATTCCATAAAAAGTATATTTCTTAGTTTTGGAATATTATAAAAGTTATAAAAATAAAAATCATCCGAGTGGACCCATGAGGGAGTCCCAAGTCAACATGGCGCGACCCCCCCCCCCCCGGTCGTGCCCTGATGGCTTGGGAGCCCCTTGTGTGCCCCCCTCCCCGACTCTATTTTCTTCTTGGACACATATTTTAACCAAGAAAAAATCATTATATATACTCCCGGATGCTTTGACCACCGCATCGCAAGTTTTGCCTATGTTCTTTTTCGGGTAGTTTTTCTAACAGATTGAGAGCTCTCATGGATTACCCGAATCTCCAGAAGAAGCATCACATAGTTTGACCTTCTCCAAGCAAACACCCATATAGTGAGGTCTACTATGAGTTGTCTTCCAGAGGGGGGACGAATCTGATGTCCCAAAGGAGACGACACAAAGAGATGGGGAAGACACATATGAGCTTCCTGGAGATCATGTCAACCCCTTCTGCAGGGACCCAGAAAAGGGAGATATGGTACAATCCCTTCACCATGATATTTCTTTTCCTGAAATTGATGCATTAAATGCTATGGAATCAATCTATGCCCAAAATACATCATTGCCATGAAGTTATTTTGTTGGAGGAACAAAACCGGGCTCTTCGAAGGATAATTGGTAATCTTGAATATTTGCTTTTGGGAAACAAGCCTGCTACTTCATCACGCCCAAGAAGGATATTTGAGTACATGGGTATGGTCACCACCCTTAGCTTGTTCCAAGCTTGGGGGAGGTGCCCCATTATTGTGTCACCACCACTTTTCACCATAGCATTTATGTTAGTTCAATCATTAGCTATTCTGTGATTTAGAAGAATAAAATCTCAGTATTGCTTTGCTTAGAGTTTTTACTTTGTGATCTATCTAGCCTTGTAACCGAGTGTGAGACATATATAATAAAGATTAGTTTGAGTTTATTTGCTTGACCCTCATGCATCAATCATAGCAATGAAACAAATTAAATAAAATGATCATCTGCTAATCCCATAGGGAGTAATGGCTTCACATAAGAAGAGTATGCTTTATAAAAGTGGTTGGGGATTAACAAACATACTATTAGTCATTAGTACAATCCACGCAAAGTTATGAAAGACGACAGGAGCTTCACATACAAATATACTATCTTGGATATCTTTTATGATTGTGAGCCCTCATCAAATATTATACAAATGATCGAATAGTTGATGTTGGACAAGGAAGACAGCGTAATGAGTTATGATGGTTTACATTCACATAGAAGTTATATTGTCATCGACCCTCTAACATATGGTGCTTGTCTAGGATCTTTTGCTAGCAAAAAACTCGCATTGCGTAGAGATAATACTGATACGTCCATTGTGCATCATGATTTTATATTGATATTTATTGCATTACGGGTTGTTATTACACATTTTGGTACAACGTTATGCCTTTTCTCTCTTATTTTACAAGGTTTACATGAAGAGGGAGAATGCCGGCAGCTGGAGTTCTGGACTGGAAAAGGAGCAAATCTGAGATACCTATTCTGCACAACTCCAAAAGTCCTGAAAATCTACACAGAATTATTTTGGAATATATAAAAAATATTGGGCGAACGAAATACATCATGGGGCCCACCAGGCAGCCACAAGCCTGCAGGGCGCGCCCTACCCCCTAGGCGCGCCCCTAGGGCTTGTGGCCCACCTGGCAGCCCTCTGATGTCCATCTTCTACTATATTGATGGTTTCGTCCTGGAAAAAATTATAACAGAACTTTCGGGACGAAGCGCCGCTGTCTCGAGGCGGAACTTGGGCAGAACCAATCTAGAGCTCCAACAGGGCGATCCTGTCGGGAAAACTTCCCTCTTGGAGGGGGAAATCGAAGCCATCGTCATCACCAATGATCCTATCATCGAGAGGGGGTCAATCTCCATCAACATCTTCATCAGAACCATCTGTTGGAAATATGCCCTAGAGGCAATAATAAAATGGTTATTATTGTATTTCCTAGTTCATGATAATTGTCTATTATTCATGCTACAATTGTGTTAAACAGAAACCGTAATACATGTGTGAATACATAGACCATCGCATGTCCCTAGTGAGCCTCTAGTTGGCTAGCTCGTTGATCAATAGATGGTCACGGTTTCATGACCATGGACATTGGATGTCGTTGATAACGGGATCACATCATTAGGAGAATGATGTGATGGACAAGACCCAATCCTAAGCATAGCACAAGATCGTGTAGTTCGTATGCTAAAGCTTTTCAATGTCAAGTATCATTTCCTTAGACCATGAGATTGTGTAACTCCCAGATACCGTAGGAATGCTTTGGGTGTGCCAAACGTCACAACGTAACTGGGTGGCTATAAAGGTACGCTACGGGTATCTCCGAAAGTGTCTGTTGGGTTGACACGAATCAAGACTGGGATTTGTCACTCCGTGTGACGGAGAGGTATCTCTGGGCCCACTCGGTAAGACATCATCATAATGAGCTCAATGTGACTAAGGAGTTAGCCACGGGATGATGTGTTACGGAACGAGTAAAGAGACTTGCCGGTAACGAGATTGAACAAGGTATGGCGATACCGACGATCGAATCTCGGGCAAGTACCATACCGATAGACAAAGGGAATTGTATACGGGATTGATTGAATCCCTGACATCGTGGTTCATCCGATGAGATCATCGTGGAGTACGTGGGAGCCAACATGGGTATCCAGATCCCGCTGTTGGTTATTGGCCGGAGAGGTGTCTCGGTCATGTCTACGTGTCTCCCGAACCCGTAGGGTCTACACACTTAAGGTTCGATGACGCTAGGGTTATAGGGAAAAGGTATACGTGATTACCGAAGGTTGTTCGGAGTCCTAGATGAGATCCCGGACGTCACGAGGAGCTCCGGAATGGTCCGGAGGTAAAGATTGATATATAGGAAGTCCAGTTTTGGTCACCGGAAAGTTTTCGGGCTCATCGGTAATGTACCGGGAGTGCCGGGAGGGTGCCGGAGGACCCCCGGGAGGGGTGTGACGACCAAAGGACCACATGGGCTGTTAGATAAAGTGTTCCAGCCCTTATTGGGCTGGGCAAGACTTTTGCTAAAGGCCCATGCGGCTGGAGATAAGGAGATAAGGCAAAAAGGATTTAAAAGGAGGAGATCCACCTCCCTTGTGGGAGGTGGACTCTCCCTTTAATTCAGCCGGCCATCTCCTCTTTGGAGTAGAGGCCAAGCCAGCCCTCCACGTCCCTCCTCCTATATATACTTGAGGTTTTGGATGTTTTGAGACAGGATTTGATCTCTCTCTCTCACGGCGAAGCCCTACCTCTCTTCTTCCTCCTCCGCAGCGCTTAGGCGAAGCCCTGTCGGAATACCTTGCTACTCCACCACCACCACGCCGTCGTGCTGCTGTTGGAGCCCTTCCCCAACCTCTCCTTCCTCCTTGCTGGATCAAGGTGTTGGAGACGTCACCGGGCTGCACGTGTGTTGAACGCGGAGGTGCCGTCCGTTCGGCACTTGATCGGATCTACCGCGATCTGAATCGCTGCGAGTACGACTCCATCAACCGCGTTCTTGTAACGCTTCCGCTTAGCGATCTTCAAAGGTATGAAGATGCAATCTCTCCCCTCTCGTTGCTGGTTTCTCCATAGATAGATCTTGGTGAACGTAGGAAAATTTTGATTTACTACTACGTCTCCCAACAGTGGCATCATGAGCTAGGTCTATGCGTAGAATCTATGCACGAGTAGAACACAAAGCAGTTGTGGGCGTCGAGTTTGTTAATTTGCTTGCCGCTACTAGTCTTATCTTGATTCGGCGGTATTGTGGGATGAAGCGGCCCGGACCAACTTTACACGTACGCTTACGTGAGACCGGTTCCACCGCCTGACATGCACTAGATGCATAAGGTGGCTAGCGGGTGTCTGTCTCTCCTACCTTAGTCGGATCGGATTCGATGAAAAGGGTCCTTATGAAGGGTAAATAGCAATTGGCAAATCACGTTGTGGTGTTGACGTAGGTAAGAAACGTTCTTGCTAGTAACCTATAGCAGCCACGTAAAAACTTGCAACTACAAATTAGAGGACGTCTAACTTGTTTTTGCAGCATGTGCCTTGTGATGTGATATGGCCAAAGGATGTGATGTGATGCATTGTGATGTATGAATTGATCATGTTCTTGTAATAGGATTCACGACTTGCATGTCGATGATTATGACAACCGGCAGGAGCCATAGGAGTTGTCTTATTTATTGTATGACCTGCGTGTCAATCATAAACGCCATGTAATTACTTTACTTTATTGCTAAGCGTTAGCCATAGTAGTAGAAGTAATAGTTGGCGAGACAACTTCATGAAGACACAATGATGGAGATCATGATGATGGAGATCATGGTGTCGTGCCGGTGACAGTGATGATCATGGTGCCCCGAAGATGGAGATCATAGGAGCAAAATGATATTGGCCATATCATGTCACTATATTGATTGCATGTGATGTTTATCATGTTTACATCTTATTTGCTTAGAACGACGGTAGTAAATAAGATGATCTCTCAATAAAATTTCAAGAGAAGTGTTCACCCTAACTGTGCACCGTTGCTAAGGATCGTTGTTCCGAAGCACCACGTGATGATCGGGTGTGATAGGTTCTAACGTTCGCATACAACGGGTGTAAGCCAGATTTACACACGCGAAACACTTAGGTTGACTTGACGAGCCTAGCATGTACAAACATGGCCTCGGAACACGGAAGACCGAAAGGTCGAACATGAGTCGTATAGAAGATACGATCAACATGAAGATGTTCACCATGGATGACTAGTCCGTCTCACGTGATGATCGGACACGGGCTAGTTGACATGGATCATGTATCACTTGGAAGACTAGAGAGATGTCTGTCTAAGTGGGAGTTCATTAATTTGATTAAATGAACTTAATTATCATGAACTTAGTCTAAAATTGTCTTTACAATCTATGATGTAGATCCAATGGCTAACGCGAATGTCACCCTCAATTTCAACGCGTTCCTAGAGAAAACCAAGCTGAAAGATGATGGAAGCAACTATGCGGACTGGGTCCGTAGCTTGAGGATCATCCTCATAGCTTCCAAGAGATTGTATGTCCTAGATGCACCGCTAGGTGACGCACCCGTTCTCCCAGCGGAACAAGATGTTATGAACACTTGGCAATCACGCTGCGATGATTACTCCCTTGTTCAATGCGGCATGCTTTACAGTCTAGAACCGGGGCTCCAAAAGCGTTTTGAGCAACACGGAGCATATGAGATGTTCCAGGAGCTGAAACTGGTTTTTCAAGCTCATGCCCGGGTCGAGAGATATGATGTCTCCGACAAGTTCTTCAGCTGTAAGATGGAGGAGCATAGTTCTGTCAGTGAGCACATCCTCAAGATGTCTGGGCTACACAGCCGCTTGACTCAGCTGGGGGTTAATATCCCGGATGACTCGGTCATTGACAGAATCCTCCAGTCGCTTCCACCTAGCTTCAAGAGCTTTGTGATGAACTACAACATGCAAGGTATGGAGAAGTCCATTCCTGAGTTGTACTCGATGCTGAAATCAGCGGAGGTCGAGATCAAAAAGGAGCATCAAGTGTTGATGGTGAATAAGACCACTAGTTTCAAGAAAGGCAAGGGTAAGAAGAACTTCAAGAAGGACGGCAAAGCTGTTGCCGCGCCCGGTAAGCAAGTTGCCGGGAAGAAGAAGAAAAATGGACCCAAGCCTGAGACTGAGTGCTTTTATTGCAAGGGTACCGGTCACTGGAAGCGGAACTGCCCCAAGTATTTAGCGGATAAGAAGGACGGCAACATTAAAGGTATATGTGATATACTTGTTATTGATGTGTACTTGACCAGCGCTCGTAGTAGCTCCTGGGTATTTGATACCGGTGCAGTTGCTCACATTTGTAACTCCAAGCAGGAGCTGCGGAATAAGCGGAGGCTGGCCAAGGATGAGGTGACGATGCGTGTCGGGAATGGTTCCAAGGTCGATGTGATCGCCGTCGGCACGTTACCTCTACATCTACCTTCGGGATTAGTTTTAAACCTTAATAATTGTTATTTAGTACCAGCTTTGAGCATGAACATTGTATCTGGATCTCGCTTGATGCGAGATGGCTACTCATTTAAATCCGAGAATAATGGTTGTTCTATTTATATGAGAGAAATGTTTTATGCTCATGCCCCGCTGGTCAATGGTTTATTTTTGATGAATCTCGAACGTGATGTTACACATGTCCATAGTGTGAGTACCAAAAAGTGTAAAGTTGATAACGATAGTCCCACTTACATGTGGCACTGCCGTCTTGGCCATATTGGTGTCAAACGCATGAAGAAGCTCCATGCTGATGGAATTTTGGAGTCACTTGATTTCGAATCATTTGACACATGCGAACCATGCCTCATGGGCAAGATGACCAAGACTCCGTTCTCCGGAACAATGGAGCGAGCAACTGACTTGTTGGAAATAATACATACCGATGTATGCGGTCCAATGAGCGTCGAGGCTCGCGGTGGCTACCGTTATGTTCTCACCCTCACTGATGACTTGAGTAGATATGGTTATGTCTACTTAATGAAACACAAGTCTGAAACTTTTGAAAGGTTCAAGGAATTTCAGAGTGAGGTCGAGAATCAACGTGACAGGAAAATAAAATGCCTACGATCTGATCGTGGCGGAGAATATTTAAGTCACGAGTTTGGCACGCACCTTAGGAAATGTGGAATTGTTTCACAACTCACGCCGCCCGGCACACCCCAGCGAAATGGTGTGTCTGAACGTCGTAATCGCACTCTATTGGATATGGTGCGATCTATGATGTCTCTTACCGACTTACCGCTATCATTTTGGGGATATGCATTAGAGACTGCCGCATTCACTTTAAATAGGGCACCGTCTAAATCCGTTGAGACGACACCGTATGAATTGTGGTTTGGAAAGAAACCTAAGCTGTCGTTTCTAAAAGTTTGGGGATGCGATGCTTATGTGAAGAAACTTCAACCTGAGAAGCTCGAACCCAAAGCGGAAAAGTGCGTCTTCATAGGATATCCCAAGGAGACTATTGGGTATACCTTCTACCTACGATCCGAAGGCAAAGTCTTTGTTGCCAAGAATGGATCCTTTCTCGAGAAAGAGTTTCTCTCGAAAGAAGTAAGTGGGAGGAAAATAGAACTTGATGAGGAAATTGTACCTCCACTCGAACCGGAGAGTAGCGCAGCACAGGAAGTTGTTTCTGTGGAGCCTACACCGGCTAGAGAGGAAGTTAATGATGATGATCATGAAACTTCAGATCAAGTTGCTATTCAAAGGTCCACCAGGACACGTTCCGCACCAGAGTGGTACGGCAATCCTGTCCTAGAGATCATGTTGTTGGACAACGGTGAACCTTCGAACTATGAAGAAGCGATGGCGGGCCCGGATTCCAACAAATGGCTTGAGGCCATGAAATCCGAGATAGGATCCATGTATGAGAACAAAGTATGGACTTTGGTGGACTTGCCTAATGATAAGCGAGCCATTGAAAACAAATGGATCTTTAAGAAGAAGACTGACGCGGACGGTAATGTCACCGCCTATAAAGCTCGGCTTGTCGCTAAGGGTTATCGACAAGTTCAAGGAGTTGACTACGATGAGACTTTCTCACCCGTAGCGATGCTAAAGTCAGTCCGAATCATGTTAGCAGTTGCCGCATTTTATGATTATGAGATCTGGCAAATGGACGTCAAAACGGCATTCCTTAATGGCTTCCTCAAGGAAGAACTGTATATGATGCAGCCGGAAGGTTTTGTCGATCCTAAAGATGCTAACAAGGTATGCAAGCTCCAGCGCTCCATCTATGGGCTGGTGCAAGCATCTCGGAGTTGGAACATTCGCTTTAATGAGGTGATTAAAGCGTTTGGGTTTGTACAGGTTTATGGAGAACCTTGTATTTACAAGAAAGTGAGTGGGAGCTCTATAGCATTTCTTATACTGTATGTGGATGACATGCTGATAATGGGAAATAATATAGAACTCTTGGAAAGTATCAAGGCCTACTTGAATAAGTGTTTTTCAATGAAGGACCTTGGAGAAGCTGCTTACATATTAGGTATTAAGATCTATAGAGATAGATCGAAACGCCTCATTGGTATTTCACAAAGCACATACCTTGAAAAGATATTGAAGAAGTTCAATATGCATCAGTCCAAGAAGGGGTTCTTGCCTGTGTTGCAAGGTGTGAGATTGAGTACGACTCAATGCCCGACCACGGCAAAGGATAGAGAAGAGATGAGTGTCATCCCCTATGCTTCAGCCATAGGCTCTATCATGTATGCCATGCTGTGTACCAGACCTGATGTGAACCTTGCCATAAGTTTGGTAGGGAGGTACCAAAGTGATCCCGGAGCGGAACACTGGACAGCGGTCAAGAATATCCTGAAGTACCTGAAAAGGACAAAGGACATGTTTCTCATATATGGAGGTGCCGAAGAGCTCGTCGTAAAGGGTTACGTCGACGCTAGCTTCGACACAGATCCGGACGACTCTAAGTCGCAAACCGGATACGTGTATATTTTGAATGGAGGGGCAGTCAGCTGGAGTAGCAGCAAGCAAAGCGTCGTGGCGGCATCTACATGTGAAGCGGAGTACATAGCTGCTTCGGAAGCAGCAAAGGAGGGAGTCTGGATGAAGGAGTTCATCACCGACCTAGGAGTGATTCCAAATGCGTCGGGCCCGATGACTCTACTCTGTGACAACACTGGAGCTATTGCCCTTGCGAAGGAGCCCAGGTTTCACAAGAAGACAAGACACATCAAGCGCCGCTTCAACTCCATCCGTGATTACATTCAGGAGGGAGACATAGATATTTGTAAAGTGCATACGGATCTGAATGTCGCAGATCCGTTGACTAAACCTCTCTCACGAGCAAAACATGATCAACACCAGAACGCTACGGGTGTTCGATTCATCACAATGTAACTAGATTATTGACTCTAGTGCAAGTGGGAGACTGTTGGAAATATGCCCTAGAGGCAATAATAAAATGGTTATTATTGTATTTCCTAGTTCATGATAATTGTCTATTATTCATGCTACAATTGTGTTAAACAGAAACCGTAATACATGTGTGAATACATAGACCATCGCATGTCCCTAGTGAGCCTCTAGTTGGCTAGCTCGTTGATCAATAGATGGTCACGGTTTCATGACCATGGACATTGGATGTCGTTGATAACGGGATCACATCATTAGGAGAATGATGTGATGGACAAGACCCAATCCTAAGCATAGCACAAGATCGTGTAGTTCGTATGCTAAAGCTTTTCAATGTCAAGTATCATTTCCTTAGACCATGAGATTGTGTAACTCCCGGATACCGTAGGAATGCTTTGGGTGTGCCAAACGTCACAACGTAACTGGGTGGCTATAAAGGTACGCTACGGGTATCTCCGAAAGTGTCTGTTGGGTTGACACGAATCAAGACTGGGATTTGTCACTCCGTGTGACGGAGAGGTATCTCTGGGCCCACTCGGTAAGACATCATCATAATGAGCTCAATGTGACTAAGGAGTTAGCCACGGGATGATGTGTTACGGAACGAGTAAAGAGACTTGCCGGTAACGAGATTGAACAAGGTATGGCGATACCGACGATCGAATCTCGGGCAAGTACCATACCGATAGACAAAGGGAATTGTATACGGGATTGATTGAATCCCTGACATCGTGGTTCATCCGATGAGATCATCGTGGAGTACGTGGGAGCCAACATGGGTATCCAGATCCCGCTGTTGGTTATTGGCCGGAGAGGTGTCTCGGTCATGTCTACGTGTCTCCCGAACCCGTAGGGTCTACACACTTAAGGTTCGATGACGCTAGGGTTATAGGGAAAAGGTATACGTGATTACCGAAGGTTGTTCGGAGTCCCGGATGAGATCCCGGACGTCACGAGGAGCTCCGGAATGGTCCGGAGGTAAAGATTGATATATAGGAAGTCCAGTTTTGGTCACCGGAAAGTTTTCGGGCTCATCGGTAATGTACCGGGAGTGCCGGGAGGGTGCCGGAGGACCCCCGGGAGGGGTGTGACGACCAAAGGACCACATGGGCTGTTAGATAAAGTGTGCCAGCCCTTATTGGGCTGGGCAAGACTTTTGCTAAAGGCCCATGCGGCTGGAGATAAGGAGATAAGGCAAAAAGGATTTAAAAGGAGGAGATCCACCTCCCTTGTGGGAGGTGGACTCTCCCTTTAATTCAGCCGGCCATCTCCTCTTTGGAGTAGAGGCCAAGCCAGCCCTCCACGTCCCTCCTCCTATATATACTTGAGGTTTTGGATGTTTTGAGACAGGATTTGATCTCTCTCTCTCACGGCGAAGCCCTACCTCTCTTCTTCCTCCTCCGCAGCGCTTAGGCGAAGCCCTGTCGGAATACCTTGCTACTCCACCACCACCACGCCGTCGTGCTGCTGTTGGAGCCCTTCCCCAACCTCTCCTTCCTCCTTGCTGGATCAAGGTGTTGGAGACGTCACCGGGCTGCACGTGTGTTGAACGCGGAGGTGCCGTCCGTTCGGCACTTGATCGGATCTACCGCGATCTGAATCGCTGCGAGTACGACTCCATCAACCGCGTTCTTGTAACGCTTCCGCTTAGCGATCTTCAAAGGTATGAAGATGCAATCTCTCCCCTCTCGTTGCTGGTTTCTCCATAGATAGATCTTGGTGAACGTAGGAAAATTTTGATTTACTACTACGTCTCCCAACACCATCTCCTCTCCAAACCCTAGTTTATCTCTTGTATCCGATCTTTGTCTCAAAACCTCATATTGGTACCTGCAGGTTGCTAGTAGTGTTGATCACTCCTTGTAGTTGATGCTAGTTGGTTTACTTGGTGGAAGATCATATGTTAAAATCCTTGATCACCATAAATCCCCTTTGATTATGAACATGAATATGATTTGTGAGTAGTTATGTTTGTTCCCAATGACATGGGATAAGTCTTGTTATAAGTAATCATGTGAATTTGGTAGTCGTTTGATATTTTGATGAGATGTATGTTGTCTCTCCTCTAGTGATGTTATGTGAACGTCGACTACATAACACTTCAGCATTGTTTGGGCCTAGAGGAAGGCATTGGGAAGTGATAAGTGGATGATGGGTTGCTAGAGTGACAAAATCTTAAACCCTAGTTTATGTGTTGCTTCGTAAGGGGCTGATTTGGATCCACATGTTTCATGATATGGTTAGATTTATCTTAATTCTTATTTCATAGTTGCAGATGCTTGCAGGAGGGGTTAATCATATTTTGGAGGATTGTCCAAGTAAGGGAAGCACCCAAGCACCAGTCCACCCACATATCAAATTATCAAAGTAACGAACGTGAATCATATATGCATGATGAAAACTAGCTAGACATAAATTCCCTTGTGTCCTCGGGAGCGCTTTGCTTTATATAAGAGTTTGTCCAGGCTTGTCCTTTTCTATAAAAAGGATTGGGCCACCTTGCAGCACCTTTGTTACAATTGTTACTTACTACCCGTTACGAATTATCTTATCACAAAACTATCTGTTACCGATAATTTCAGTGCTTGCAGAGAATACCTTACTCAGTACCGATTGTCATTTCCTTCTGCTCCTCGTTAGGTTCAACACTCTTACTTATCGAAAGGACTACGATAGATCCCCTATACTTGTGGGTCATCAAGACTCTTTTCTGGTGCCATTTTCGCGGAGTGAAGCACCTTTGGTGAGTGGAACTTGGTAAGGAAAATTTTATATAGTGTGCTGAAATTTACTGTCACTTGTTACTATGGAAAGTAATCCTTTGAGGGGGTTTGTTCGGGGTATCTTCACCTCGACCAGAAACACAAAGAGTTGTCCCTCAACCTACTAAGCCTACTGAGAATATTTATTATGAAATTCCTTCAGGTATGATAGAGAAACTGCTAGCTAATCCTTATGCAGGAGATGGAACACTACATCCAGATTTGTATCTAATCTATGTGGATGAAGTTTGTGGATTATTTAAGCTTGCAGGTTTTCCTGAGGATGTTGTCAATATGAAGGTCTTTGCTTTATCTTTCAAGTAAAAGGCATTGGCATGGTACAGGCTATGTGATGATATTGGATCATGGAACTACAACCGACTGAAAATGGAATTTCATCAGAAGTTCTATCCTATGCATCTGGTTCATCGTGATCGGAATTATAATTACAATTTTTGGCCTCATGAAGAAGAAAGAATCGCTCAAGATTGGGGGAAGCTTAAGTCAATGTTATATTCATGCCCCAATCATGAGCACTCAAGAGAAATTATTATTCAAAAAATTTATGCTCGGCTTTCTCGTAATGATCAATCCATGCTCGATACTTCTTGTGTCGGTTCTTTTATGAAGAAAGATATTGAATTCAAATGGAATGTATTGGAAAGAATTAAACGCAACTCTAAAGACTGGGAACTCGACGAAGGTAAGGAGTCAGGTATGAACCTTAAGTTTGATTGTGTTAAATCCTTCGTAGACACCGATGCTTTTCGTAAGTTTAGCACTAAATATGGACTTGACTCTGAGATAGTAGCTTCTTTCTGTGAATCTTTTGCTGCTCATGTTGATCTCCCTCAGGAGAAGTGGTTTAAATATCATCTTCCCATTGAAGCGAAAGTATATTAACCTATTAAACTTTAAGAGGAAATTATTACTTATAATGTTGATCCTCTTATCCCTACTGCTTACATTGAGAAACCACCCTTCCCTGTTAGGATAAAGGAACATGCTAAAGCTTCGACTGTGGTGCGTAAGAGTTGTATTAGAACACCTACACCCCCTGCACAAATTAAAGTTGAACCTAGTATTTCTATGGTTAAAGATCTCTTGGTTGATAATATTGATGGGCATGTTATTCATTTATGCAATGAAGCGGCTAGAATTGCTAGACTTGATACTAAGCATAAACATAGACCAGTTGTTGGCGTGCCTGTTGTTTCTGTTAAAATAGGAGATCATTGTTATCATGGCTTGTGTGATCCCCTATTCCTTATACAAAGAAATCATGCATGATATTCCACCAATTGAACTAGAGGAAATTGATGTTACTATTAAGCTTGCTCATAGAGACACTATTGCACCGATGGGGATTGTTAGAGAAGTTGAATTCTTGTGTGGGAAAATAAAATATCCTACTGATTTTCTTGTTCTTGGTTCTCCACAAGATAATTTTTGTCCCATTATATTTGGTAGACCCTTCTTGAATACTGTTAATGCTAGGATTGATTGTGAGAAAGAAATAGTTACTGTGAGTTTTGGGTATGTGTCTCATGAGTTTAATTTCTCTAAATTTCGTAGACAACCCCATGAAAAAGAATTGCCTAGTAAAGATGAAATTATTGGTCTTGCTTCTATTGTTGTGCATCCCACCGATCCTTTAGAACAATATTTGCTAGACGATGAAAATGATATGCATATGAATGAGAGGAACGAAATAGATGAAATTTTCTTTGATCAGCAGCCTATTTTGAAACACAACTTACCTATTGAAATACTTGGGGATCCTCCTCCACCCAAGGGTGATCCCGTGTTTGAGCTCAGGTAGTTACCTGATACGTTGAAATACGCTTATCTTGATGAAAAGGAGATATATCCTGTTATTATTAGTGCTAACCTTTTAGAGCATGAAGAAAAGAGATTATTGAAAACTTTGAGGAAGCACCGTGTTGCTATTGGTTATACTCTTGATGATATTAAGGGCACTAGTTCCTCTCTATGTCAGCATAAAATTAATATGAAGGCTGATGCCAAACCAGTTATTGATCACCAATGACGATTGAACCCTAAGATGAAAGAAGTGGTAAGAAAATAAATACTAAAGCTTCTGGAGGCAGCTATAATTTATCATGTTGTTGATAGTAGATGGATTAGTTTCGTCCATTGTTTCCCTAAGAAGGGAGGTATTACCATTGTCCTAGTGATAAAAATGAATTGATCCCGCAAAGAATTTTTATAGGTTATAGAATGGCAATTGATTTTAAGGAATTAAACAAAGCTACTAAGAAAGACCATTTCCCTTTACCTTTTATTGATCAAATTCTAGAAATATTATCCAAACTTACTCATTTTTGTTTTCTAGATGGTTACACTGGTTTCTCTCAAATACCTGTATCAAGCCAGGATCAAGAAAAAACCACTTTTACTTGCCCTTTCGGTACCTTTGCTTATAGAAGTATGCCTTTTGGTTTGAGCAATGCACCTGCTACCTTTCAAAGATGTATGATGGCTATATTCTCTGACTTTTGTGAAAGGATTCTTGAGGTTTTCATTGATGATTTTTCCGTTTACCCTTTGAAATTATGTCTGATGCTAGTGACTATGTTGTTGGTGCTGTTCTAGGACAAAGAGTCGATAAGAAATTAAATGTTATCCATTATGTTAGTAAAACTCTAGACAGTGCTCAAAGAAACTATGCTACTATTGAAAAAGAATTTTTAGCAGTTGTGTTTGCTTGTGATAAGTTTAGACCTTATATTTTTGATTCCAAAGTAACTGTTCACACAGATCATGCTACTATTAAGTACCTTATGGAGAAGAAAGATGCTAAACCTAGACTTATTAGGTGGGTCCTTCTGCTACAAGAATTTGTTTTGCATATCATTGATAGAAAGGGTGTTGATAACCCCGTGGCAGATAACTTGTCTAGATTAGAAAATGTTCTTGATGACCCACTGCCAATCGATGATAGCTTTCTTGATGAATAAGTAGCTGTCGTGGATGCTTCGCACAATGCTCCTTGGTATGCTGATTATGCCAATTACATTGTTGCTAAATTTATACCTCCTAGTTTCACATACCAACAAAATAAAAAGTACTTCTATGATTTAAGACATTAATTTTGGGATGATCCACACCTTTATAAAGAAGGAGTAGATGGTATTATTAGACGTTGTGTACCTGAGCATGAACAGGAACGGATCTTACGCAAGTGCCACTCCGAAGTCTACGGAGGACACCACGCTAGAGATAGAACTGCACATAAGGTACTACAATCTGGGTTTATTGGCCCACTCTCTTCAAGGATGCTCGTAACTTTGTCTTGTCTTGTGATGAATGTCAAAGAATTGGTAATATTAGTAGACGTCAGGAAATGCCTATGAATTACTCTCTTGTTATCGAACCATTTGATGTCTGGGGTTTTGATTATATGGGGCCTTTTCCACAATCTAACGGGTATACTCATATTCTAGTTGCAATTGATTATGTTACTAAGTGGGTAGAAGCTATTCCAACTAGTAGCGCTGATCATAACACTTCTATTAAAATGCTTAAAGTAGTTATTTTCCCTAGATTTGGAGTCCCTAGATATTTGATGATTGATGGTGGTTCACACTTTATTCATGGTGCTTTTCGTAAATTGCTCGCTAAATATGATGTTAATCATAGAATTGCATTTCCTTATCATCCTCAGTCTAGTGGTCAAGTAGAATTGAGCAATAGAGAAATTAAATTGATTTTGCAGAAGACTGTTAATAGATCTAGGAGGAATTGGTCTAAGAAACTTGATGATGCATTGTGGGCTTATAGAACTGCTTACAAAAACCCTATGGGTATATCTCCATATAAGATGGTTTATAATAAAGCATGCCACTTACCTCTCGAACTAGAGCATAAAGCTTATTTGGCAATTAAAGATCTCAATTATGATTTCAAACTTGCTGGTGAGAAGAGGTTATTTGGCATTAGCTCACTTGACGAATGGAGAACCAAGCCTATGAGAATGCCAAGTTGTTTAAGGAAAATGTTAAGAGATGGCATGATAGAAGGATACAAAAGCATGAATTTAATGTAGGTGATCATGTATTGCTATACAATTCTCGGTTAAGATTTTTTGAAGGAAAACTTCTCTCTAAATGCGAAGGTCCTTACGTTATCAAGGTGGTATACAGTTCCGGTGCCATCAAGATTAACAACGCCAAAGGCACAAACCCGAAGGTGGTGAATGGTCAAAGAATCAACATTATATCTCAGGTACTCCCATAAATGTTGAAACCAATGTCATCAACACCATAACTCCGGAGGAGTACATTAGGGAGACTTACCAAAACGTTTCGGACTCCGAAAAGGAATCGGTATGTGGTACGGTAAGTAAAAAAGACTCCAAAACTTTTTCAATGGCAATTTTTATCTGTTTTGGAATATTTGAAAAATTAGAAAAAATTATAGTTGTCCGAATAGTGCACGAGGAGGTGACAAGCCTGCAGGGCGTGCCCTACCCCCCTAGGCGCGCCCCAGGGGCTTGTGGCCACCTCGTGCACCTCTGTTTTCTTGTGGCATACTCCTTCGGATTGGCAAAAATTCATTATATAATCTCCCGATGCTTTTGACTCTCGTATCACGACAATACCTCCTGTTTTCTCTTTGATCTATTTCTGCAGCAAATTTAGAGCAAGATGTCTTCGCAAGAGTCGGTCGGGGAGAGCTACTACGGGCAGGGTACAGAAAAAGAGATGGAGGCCGACTTGAAAAGGATAGATTCCATGGAGGAAAACCAAGAAGTTACCTCTCATCCACAACCGGGATCCATGCTGGGAGAACTTTAGAACTCAGCAATTCCGAATTCGGTTATCCCTTCCAATGCTAAATTTCTTACTTTTGAAAATATGAAACGGAGTGTTGCTTCTTCTCCTGCAGTGATGGAACATCCATGGGTTAAGGGTACTCTAACCATCGCTGGGAAACTTCACAAGGAAATAATGGATCTCAGACAGCAAAACAGCAAGCTTGAGGAGGAGAATCGCATTCTGAAGGGCCTCATCGCCAAGTATATAGCATCGCCACCTCCGAAGCAAGACAACTAAACACATGGGTATGGGCACTCCCCTTGGCTTGTGCCAAGCTTGGGGGAGGTGCCCCGGTATCGTATCACCATCACATCTTTTATTTTTATTTTTATTTTTATCATCTTTCCTTAGTTCGATCCTTTTGGTTATATCTTGATCTAGTAGAATAAACTTTTTGTGTGATCTAGTTTTGAGTCTTTGCTTTATGATTCCTCCTATTTAAACAAGTCCGTGAGTTATATAATAAAAATCGCTTTTGAGTTGAGGGATTTTGCTTGTTTGGCATGATCTTGATCTTGAGAAAGATGAAGTAGAAAGAAGTATAGAATGAAAGCAAAGAGTACATATGACAATCTTATGGGGAGTGATGACTTCACATACAAGAAGTATGTCGATTGAAACCTACTGGGGGTTGGCAAACATAGTTGTTGGTCACTGGGGCTATTAAAAGGAAGTAATAAAGAAACAGAGGTTCACATATAAATATATTATCTTGGACACCTTCTATGATTGTGAGCACTCATTAAAATATTATATGTTAAGAAGTTGATGTCGGATAAGGAAGATAATATAATGGTTTATGTTTGCTTATTTCCGAATAGAAGTTATATTGTTATGGATCCCTCAACATGTGTTGCTTGCTTCCACCTAATATCAGCCAAAACCTCCGCACCAAGTAGAGATACTACTTATGCATCCAAATACCCTTAACCCAGTTTTGCCATGAGAGTCCACCATTACCTACCCAAGGATAGAATAAGATCCTTCAAGTAAGTTGTGTGCAAGCAATAAAAATTGCTCTCTAAATATGTGTGATCTATTAATGTGAGGAAAATAAACTTTATACGAACTTGTGATAGGGAAGATATAAAAGCGACGGACAGCATAATAAAGTTCTCTATCACAAGGGGCAATATAAAGTGACGTTCTTTTGCATTAAGAGATTGTGCATCCAACTATAAAAGCGCATGACAACCTCTGCTTCCCTCTGGGAAGGGCCTATCCGTTACTTTTATTTTCTGGTACTTACCTTTATTTTCTGGCAAGTGTCACGTGTTGGGGAATGATATAGGCACATATATCCACTCGTAAGTGGACGAGCATGAGTTAGTACTGTTGACATTACCCTTGAGGTAAATAGTTGGGAGGCGACACTACAAGCCCCTATCTTCCTCTGTGTCCGATTGAAACTTTGAACTCATAGGTACCTCATGAGTGTTAGCAATTGCGAAAGACTAAAAGATGATTGAGTATGTGGGTTTTCCTTACAAGCTCTTATATTGACTCTTTCCTGCGTTATGATAAATTGGAATTGCTTCAATGACTGAGATCATAGTTTGTCGGTTCTCAATAGAGTTCTTGATTCATACCTTGACATTGTGAATGAATTATTACTTCAGCATAAGAAATTATATGTCAATATATTTTGCTGTTCTAAAGATGATTATGATGGCTTCATGTCCTTATTTTATTTTATCGACACCTCTATCTCTAAACATGTGGGCATATTTATCGATTTCTGCTTTCGCTTCAGGACAAGCGAGGTCTAAGCTTGGGGGAGTTGATATGTCCATTTTGCATCATGATTTTATATTGATATTTGTTGCATTATGGGCTGTTATTACACATTTTGGTAAAACACTTATGTCTTTTCTCTCTTATTTTACAAGGTTTACATGAAGAGGGAGAATGTCGGCAGCTGGAGCTCTAGACTGGAAAAGGAGCAAATCTGAGATACCTATTATGTACAACTCCAAAAGTCCTGAAATCTACAAAAAAATATTTTTGAATATATAAAAAATATTGGGCGAAAGAAATACATCAGGGGGGCCACCAGGCAGCCACAAGCTTGTAGGGCACGCCCTACCCCCTGGGCGCGCCCCTGGGGCTTGTGGCCCACCTGGCAGCCCTCTGATGCCCAACTTCTGCTATATTGAGGGTTTCGTCCTAGAAAAATTAGAACAGTGCTTTCGGGATGAAGCGCCACCGTCTCGAGGCGGAACTTGGGCAGAACCAATCTAGAGCTCCGGCAGGGCGATCCTGCCGGGAAAACTTCCCTCCCGGAGGGGGAAATCGAAGCCATCGTCATCACCAACGATCCTCTCATCGAGAGGGGGTCAATATCCATCAACATCTTCATCAGCACCATCTCCTCTCCAAACCCTAGTTCATCTCTTGTATCCGATCTTTGTCTCAAAACCTCATATTGGTACCTGTGGGTTGCTAGTAGTGTTGATTACTCCTTGTAGTTGATGCTAGTTTGTTTACTTGGTGGAAGATCATATGTTTAGATCCTTGATCATCATTAATACCCCTCTAATTATGAACATGAATATGCTTTGTGAGTATTTATGTTTGTTCCCGAGGACATGGGATAAGTCTTGTTATAAGTAATCATGTGAATTTGGTAGTCGTTCAATATTTTGATGAGATGTATGTTGTATCTCCTCTAGTGGTGTTATGTGAACGTCGACTACATAACACTTCACCATTGTTTGGGCCAAGAGGAAGGCATTGGGAAGTAATAAGTAGATGATGGGTTGCTAGAGTGACAGAAGCTTAAACCCTAGTTTATGCGTTGCTTCGTAAGGGGCTGATTTGGATCCACATGCTTCATGTTATGGTTAGATTTATCTTAATTCTTCTTTCATAGTTGCAGATGCCTGTGGGAGGGGTTAATCATAAGTGGGAGGCTTGTCCATGTAAGGGCAGCACCCAAGCACCGGTCCACCCACATATCAAATTATCAAAGTAACGAACGTGAATCATATATGCATGATGAAAACTAGCTTGACATAAATTCCCATGTGTCCTCGGGAGCGATTTGCTTTATATAAGAGTTTGTCCAGGCTTGTCCTTTGCTATAAAAAGTATTGAGCCACCTTGCTGCACCTTTGTTACAATTGTTACTTAGTACCCGTTACGAATTATCTTATCACAAAACTATCTGTTACCGATAATTTCAGTGCTTGCAGAGAATACCTTACTGAGTACTGCTTGTCATTTCCTTATGCTCCTCGTTGGGTTTGACACTCTTACTTATCGAAAGTACTATGATAGATCCCCTATACTTGTGGGTCATCAACTACTTGTGCATCCATAAACCCTGAACCATGTTTCTTTTCATGAGATTCCACCATATCTACCTATGGGTTGAGTAAGATCCTTCAAGTAAGTTTTCATCGGTAAATAAAGCAATAAAAATTTGCTCCTAAACATGTACGATCTTTTACCATAAAAGAAATAATCTTTGTACGATCTTGTGATGGCAACGAAATAAAAGCGACGGACTGCATAATTAAGGTTGCTATCATAAGGGGCAATATAAAGTTAAGTTCCTTTACATTAAGAGACTGCACATAAAAAAGCGCATGACAACCTCAACTTCCCTCTGCAAAGGGCCTATCTTTTACTTTTATGCAAGAGTCAATAATGTTCATCCATATTCCATATTATTAAGCATCATGTGTTGGGGAAAGATCCAAGCGCATATATCCAGTTGGATTTAGGTGATCATGAGTCATTATTGTCGACATTATCCTTGAGGTAAATAAGTTGGGTGGTGAAAACAATAAAGCCCATATCTTCCTATGTGTCCGATGGAAACATTTGCCCTAAAAATATGCATTGAGTGTCAGCAATCATAGAAGACTAAATGATAGTTGAGTATGTGAACTTGCTAAAATGAAAGCTCTTACATAGACTCTTCTCTGAAATATGATGAATTGTGATTGTCTCAATGACTAAGAACATAGTTTGTTGCCGGTCAATAAAGTTTATGGTTCATACTTTGATGTTGTGGATAGATTGTTACTTGTTTATGAGAAGCTATATGATGAAATCTTGTTGCTACGTTAATATTCACGATGCTCTTATGCCCGTATTTTGTTTTTATCGACAACTCTCTCTCTCTCAAACATGTGGTCATTATGATCGAGTTCGGATTTGCTTGAGGACAAGCAAGGTCTAAGCTTGGGGAGTTGATACGTCCATTTTGTATCATGAATTCCTTGTAATATTTATATTGTTTTTAGTCATTATTCGACTTTATGATATGATTTTAATGACTTTTCTCTCCTAGTTTGCAAGATTCACACAAAAAGGGAAATTGTCGAAAACTATGATTTTGGAGCTGAAACCATGGAAAAATGTGGAAAATTTCTGGACTCCAGATGACCTGAAACTTCGAGAGGAGTTTTCGTGGAATATTGATACTTGTGATCTGCGTTGGGTTTCCATGATGAGGAACGGGTAATCGCAGCACAATATGGGTAACTATTTACCTCAGTTATGAAACCAAGGTTTATCGAACCAATAGAAATATCAACAACAACCATCTTCAGCGGTTGCACACAAAAGAGCAAACAACTTGCACCCAACGCGGGCAAGAGGGTTGTCAATCCCCTTGATCTCATTATTTGGAAGCAAGTGAGATGTGTAGATAATTTTAAATTGCAAAATAAAATAAAAGCAAGTAAATGGTAGCAAGATATTGTAGCATTCATGAATATATAGGTGAATACACCCGACGGCCATAGTTTTCCCTAGCGGCATCTCTCATGAAAATAAGCATACGGTGGGTAAACGAATTACTGTTGGGCAATTGATAGAAAAGCGGACAGTTATGTGATATTCACAGCAATGATCATGTGTATATAGGCATCACGTCCAAGAAAAATAGTTTGACCCCTGCCTGCACCTATTACTATTACTCCACTTCAAGAGTGCTTCTATACTTGCCTCTCTATGTATTAAGTTCATGACAAACAGAGTAGTGCATGGAGAACAATGACATGATATAGACAAAGTAAACTCAAGCAATATGAATAAACCCCATCATTTTATCCTTAGTGGCAACAACATAAAGACGCAACTTGTCCCCTTCTGTCACTCGGATATAGAAACTCGTCACGTTGAACCCACCACAATGCACCTCTCTCACCAAAGAAATAGCAATCTAGTTGGCCAAACTAATTTCAATAGATCAGAGAGAATTACAAAGCTATAATGATCATGCACATAAGAATCATATTAGATTTCAGAGATGAATCAAATATTTATCATGAATAATCTAAACATAAACCCACAATTCATCGGATCCCAACAAACGCACAACACAAAAGTATCACATCGGATAGATCAAAGCGAAGATGTGATGATCATTGTATTGAAGATCAAGAGAGAGAGAGAGAGAGATTGCCATCTAGTTACTAACTATGGACCCATAGGTATGTGGTGAACTACTCACACATCATCAGGAGGGCACCAAGGTTGATGAAAAGGCCCTCCATGATCGATCCCCCACAGGCAAGGTGCCGAAACGGAGCTCCAGATGGCCTCCCATCAGAATAGAGACTTGAGGCAGCATAAAAAGTGTTTCGGGGATGCCTTTAGGCTTTTTAGGATATATGAGAATTTTATAAGCCATAGAACGGAGTCGGGAGAGCCATAAGGGGCCCACAAGCCATCATGGTACCCCCTAGGCAACGCCGTGTTGGCTTGTGGGGCCCTCGAGTTGCTCCTGGCCTTCTTCCAAATCTTCTATGTCCTATTTTGGTCCAAAAAAGCCATCCAAAATTTGCAGGACGATTGGACTTCGTTTGGTATGCTAAACCTGAAAAGTGAAAAACATGCAAAAAACAACAACTTGCACTAGGCACTTGGTCAATAGGTTAGTGCTAGAATGATATATCAGCATGGAACAATAAAAAATTATAGATATGTTGGAGATGTATCAAATATATCTGAATTTCTTGAGCGAAGAACCACTAGAGGGGGGGCCACGTGTGGCTCCCAAGCCAATAGGACACGACCATCCCCAGGCGCGTCCTTGTGGCTTCGGAGTCCAGCAGATAGGCTCCAGCACCCTCTTCTGCTATATGAAGGGGTTTGACCTATAAAAAATCAGTAGGATACATTCAGGATGAAGCACCGCTGTCTGAAGGCGGAAACTTGGACAGGAGCACTTTTGCTCTTTGGTAGAGCGATTTTCCGGTGAAACTTCCCTTCCGGAGGGGAAAATCAAAGCCATCGTCATCACCAATGCCCCCTCCTTTGCTGGAGGACCAATATTCATCAACATATTCATTAGCACCATCTCATCTCAAACCCTAGTTCATATCTTGTGTTCAATCTTTGTCTCAAAACCTCAGATCGGTACCCGGGGGTTGCTAGTAGTGTTGATTACATCTTGAAGTTGATGCTTGTTGGTTTATTCGGTGGAAGATCATATGTTCAAATCCATTGTCATATTTCTTACACCTTTGATCTTGAACAAGCTGATGATTTGTGAGTAGTACTTTTGTTCTTAAGGACATGGGAGAAGTCTTGTTATAAGTAATCATGTGAAGTTGGTATTTGTTTGATATTTTGATGATATGTATGTTGTTGCTTCCTTTAGTGGTGTCATGTGAACGTTGACTACATGACACTTCACCATCTTTGGTCCTAAGGGAAGTCATTATGGAGTAATATGTAGATGATGGGTTGCTACAGTGACGGATGCTTAAACCCTAGTTTATGCTTTATTCTGTAAGGGGCTGATTTGGATACACATGTTTCATGCTATGGTTAGATTTATCTTAATTCTTCTTTCACAGTTACGGATGCTTGCAAGAGGGGGTAATCATAAGTTGGTTTCTTGTTCAAGTAAGAACAACACCTTAGCACCGATCCACCCACATATCAAATTATCAAAGTAGCGAACACGAATCAACTCAATATGATGAAAGTGACTAGACAGAAATTCCCATGTATCCTTGAGAACATTTTGCTTTATATAAGAGAACTTTCAAGCCTGTACTTTGCTATAATAAGGATTGGGCTATCTTACTGCACACTTTTCTACTATTTTTACTTGTTACTTGTTACGGATTATCTTTCTACAAAAAAATCTATCATTGTTACCTACAACACTTGCAGAGAATACCTTGCTGAAAACCACTTGTCATTTCCTTCTGCTCCTCGTTGGGTTTGACACTCTTACTTATCTAAAGGACTAAGATTGATTGCCTATACTTGTGGGTCATTAGATGGGTTAATTGGATTTCCTTGGCCGCACAATCAATTTGCGTCTTGTACGCCTCGAGCCAATTCATACCCGGAGTTAGATCAATGTCGGAATTACTGATAACAATCGGAGAAGCCAGAAATGAATAGTTGCCAAATTGTTAGGGACATCGGGAACCACCTTAGTAGCACTCCTGAGCAAACCAGTTGAGACAACATGCAATGCTTGTTTCAAAAATTCCAAATCAAAAGCATGCTTGTCAAAGAATGTTCTTGACATGAAAGAATGCGATGCACCTAAATCAAATAGAACTCTTGCAGAATAGAGTTAACTGGAAAATTACCCATGATCACTTCAGGAGATTCCTCTGCTTGAGCTGCATTCACTATTTCACTCTGACTGACCTGGGATTATGGTTCACTATTGCATTGCTTGGAGGCCTGATAGGAGGAGGTGACAGAAGACCCGTTGAGAACACTTAGGAGCATAGTGACCTCTCTGGCCACACTTGTGGCAACTAACCTCTGAGAGCGAACAACAGTGGGCAGGAGGAGGACCACCAGTCCTATGCTATTGAGGTCTCTACTGGTTCACTGAGTTTGGTGGGTTAGAAGAACCACAACCACAAATTTACGTATGCTTCTGAGGACGAAATGGAGGAGGAGGATCCCAATACTTTTGCTACTTAGGAACCACCCGAGAGGAAGATGAAGACAGGTTTGACTCACTGAACCGATTCTTAGAAGACTCAGCCTTGGATTGAGCTGCTTCAAGCCTTAGAGCCAAGTTGTAAAACTGATCAAACTCGGTCGTATTGGCGAGAACAAGTGCAAGATGAAGGTCTTCTATGAGCCCCCCTTGAAACTGATAGATTTTACTCTTCCTGTCCGGCACATCTTGCTTGGCATAGTGGGTGAGGTTCTAGATGTGTGAGTTATATTGATACACAAACATGCTTCCTTGCTTTAGGTGCCCGAACTTCTCACACATACTCTCAGCAACACTGGTCTTAATATGATGAGCCATGAAATCATGGCAGAACTCGTCCCAGGTAATCACACGACCTCCGTTGGAGTCCTTGTACTACTGCCACCAATCTGCGGCTTGGTTCTTGAGCTGGAAGGTCGCAAACTTGACGTAGTCCTCGGTCCTGACATTGTTGCACTCAAAATGGTTGTTGATATCAATAAGCCAATCATCAGCATCAAGAGGTTGAACACAAGCATTGAAATACTTAGGATTTTTGCCAAGAAACTGGTTGAGGGTTGCATACTGCGGCCAATTGTTGAAATTCCCTTGAAAGCCTTGGTTCCCTTGATTCCCTTTATATCCTTGGTTCCGTTCTTGCATGAGCTGGAGCAGAATTTGAGTATTCGCATTGGTCGCGTCCATCAGAGCTTGCCAAGCCTCTAGAGGCGGAGGTGGAGGTGGGGGTGGTGGAGGGTCAGACTGCTCCCCTCACGACACGGGTTTCCACGAGTTGATGGGGCCATCCTGAAGATGGACATGAATATTAGAACACAATTGACAAAGGTGATGAAGATAACATGAATCAAATGGCTTGAATATTGCAACAGGAAATCTCATCAATTTCATTCAAACTGAAAATTAGCACGCATGCTTTCCGCAGATTAGCAATAACATCATTTGAATATGAAGCCACTTGAATAAATCAACAATGTATTGAGATACGATTGCTTGGAACAAATTCATAATAGAGATTTTGCTCAAAATCTTCGTGGTAGGGCACACACAGGCATGCTCTTACGGTAGCCATCATGTACAGGGTAGTGCACACGACATACAAACCGTCCCCGAATCATAGCAAGCTACAAGGATTCTTTAAGACACGAGGAGAACCACTTTAAGAATGACCGTCAACAAGCGAACCACTTAATGTCAAATCCCAACCTCACATCATGCATTTGTTGGAAGATAAACCTAGGTGACTACTTGAATTCCCACCTGAGAACTCCTGAAATCCTTTGGTTATGCAATTAGGTCCACGGATACACAGAGTAAAATCCATCACTCAACTCCTAGCATGACACTACTCTCCAATGTATCACATCCGTCAACACATAACCAGAGGCCTCACAAAATTCATCTACCTCAGACCCTCATAACCACAACAATACTAAACATGGCAGTACATCTGGACGCTCTCCTCAGTATTGGGTGATGCCAAACTCCTCTACCACGAGTAGTATTGAAGAAATTACAAACATCTTCCTCCTGAGATACTAAGGAAACTCAATGATGGCCGTGTGAAAAGAATCTCGTGGAGCTCAACTCCCTCGGACACTTCTACCCCAAATTGACAGGAGGCACTAGGAACAAAATCCCAGTAACACCAACGTCGTCTAGTTTCCAAAATATACGTGTGATACTATTTTTTAGGGTGAGGAGAGGAGTAGAATTAAAATTATATGTCATGAATCCTCACCGGAGCGACGAAGGGAAGAGGAGTAAAAAGAATTCCTACTCTCCGATACATAATAGACTCAAAATATAGTTATTCACAAGACACGACTCGTGCAAGTTCTGATCAAGCAAAGGGGACCATATGGTCGGTACTACTATGATACCAACTTGTCACGCCCAAAATGCAAGACAATACGAACGAAGGCACGAGCACCACGTAAAATGATTGAATCGCATTTCAAAGAACTTTGCAAGAATAATACCATCACAGTACATGTCAGAAAGAGATGAGTATATGGAGTTGGCTTACACTCGCAAATGCAATAACATTCATTATTCAAATAAATCACATTCATACAATCATCATCCAGAATAGCAATTTCCAAGTACGGACGAATTCAAACGAAAAAGATGATATCATAAGGCAAATCCTAGGCTGACGACCAAGGCCTCCCTCTCTACTCGTCAGGGTAAGTCATGTACATCCGCCCACGTTCTTCATCATACTCCCACTAGAGTGCCGAGGCATCATCGACAAGAACATATGTACCTGTACATGTGGTGTTGTAGTAATCTATGAGCCACGAGGACTCAACAATCATACCCGGGGTACCGAAACTATCCAAACTTATAGGTGGGATGTGGTTAAGTGGTGAGGTTGCAACAGCACTAAGCATTTAATTGGATAGCTTACGAGTACAAGAGAAAGAAGAGTGTTGTAAGTATGACGGTCATTTTCTAAACATGATCAAGAAGTGATCCTAAACCCCTACTTACGATCGAGCATAACCCCATCGTGTTCTCTTACTGATCTCCCTCGAAAAGAGACGATCACAGTTACGCACATGGTAGGTGTGTTTTAGTTGGATTTACTATAGGTTTTCTATTACCAAGTATTATGTAATTCCAAGTTGCCACATAACTCCGGGCATGACTTTCAGAAAGATTTAACCCCGCAGGGGTCCTCCAAATCATCCATCACAAACTAGCCACAAGTTGCGGTGGAAAACCTCAACACCGGGATAGCCTGTAGTGTCCTCGGAATCCCGGTGCACAAGACGTTCGCCAATGGTAAAACAATCTAGCAAGACCACGTGGAAGGCCAGATCCGATAAGAGTCGGCATATCTTGTTCCTAGGGCACTACCACATAAGCGACGCGTACGGTGACCAAATTAAACACCCAAGTTGACCCGGGGTGGCCCCGCACAGTGCTCTAGTTTGGACCAACATTCATGAGGAGCATTGGCCTTGGTTGTTGATTAATTAGCCAATAGGGTGATCATTCCCTATGCAAGTTTTATTAGTTATTAAGCAAATATTACCAATATTGGGCCTTGCTGGAAGAGTTTTATCCCAAAACGAAAATCAAGGGGGTCCCTATAACAACCCTTAGCATGTTAGGAGCGCTTAATATGAAACATAACATAGGTACTCGAAAACTAAGGCGGTAAGAGTGGAACAAAACAACAAGCAAAAGGCCAAGCCTTCCACCCTTTACCAATATATAGATGCATTAAATTAAATAACAAGAATAATATGTGATATCCCAAGATATCCATGTTATCACACGGATCCACCTGCACTTGCAACTAGCAACACTATAAGAGGGGCTGAGCAAACGCTACTTAGCCAAACAATGGTTTGCTAGGATGTTGTGACGCCCTGGATTGCAGCTACAGTAACCTCTGTAATCAAGATGTAGTAATATGAGGATTATGCTAATCCATGTGTGATCACTGTTGGAATCAAACTGTCGTTCGAATCCCTATGCATTTCAAAATTATTTGAAATGTCAAATTAAAAGTTTTGCAAACCTAAAAATAAAAATCATGAATGGGTTTCTAATAATCCCCTAAAATATTAAAATTATAACCACCCTTTTTGAAAGTGTTTTGGTGCCTCAAAACTATTTTATGAGGGGCCAAGACAATTAATTAAATGCCTTACTAATGCATGAAAATTCCAAACTTAATTCAAATGACCCCAAACTTTTTGTGGAAATGCTTACTAATGCATGATATTTATAGGAGCAAGTCATACAATTTTTGTTATAGAGAATTGTTGCAAAAATAAATAAAACATAATTAACTAAAAACTAAAACTAAAACTAAACTAAGAGAAAAATAAAAGTAAACCCCACCCCCCTACTGGGCCCCTGGCCCAGCTGGCCGGCCCAACCGGCCCCCTTTCCCCCGTTGGCCCAGCCGCCCCTCGCCTATATGGCCTCCCCAGCCCCCTCCCCCCCCCCCGAAACCCTAGCCCCACCCTCACTCGCCCCACTCTCCCCGTCCCCGATCCAGATCGGGGCAACTGCCGCCGATCCGCGACGCCTCCGCGCCGCCCCACCCATCGTTTCCTCCGGTGTCGACACCGCCTCGCGCCTCCCCGCCGCCACGCCGGCCCTACCCCGACCGACCAAAGCCGGCACCCCCTCCTCCGACGCGGCCTCACCGACGCATCTGCCCCGGTGCCCCCCTCCCTCACCGGACTTCACCATCGCCCCATCGTTGCCGCCCGCCGCCCTCACTGAGCCTACTGCCCTCCTATACCGGTGCCATGTGAATCCCATGGGCTCCTCCCTACACTCTCTCCCTCCCTCTCCCCGCCATGTGCATTCGCCGCCTCGTCACGACCCCGATGCCGCCCCATGTGCGCCCTCGCACGGCCACGCCCACGCACGCATTGTGCCGCCTATTCGCTATGCACGCCGACGTCGTCGTTCGCGCACCCGCACCCTCCCCCCCTCCCCCCGCGCGCGCGTGCCCTCGCTGCGCTCCCCTTGCCGCTAGCCCCACCAGTCGCCGTTGGCCCCTGGCCTCGCCCTGACCGGCTCTGTTAGTGGGGGATTAGGCCCCCCACTAACCCCCTGTGAATGACAAAGGGGGCCCACGCCCCCTAAATGCAAAAAAATGATGAAATGAAATAAAAATATATTTCAATAATAATAATTAATTAGTAAATTAATTAATTAAATAGATGATTAAGGTTAATTAGTTAATTAACCTGTTCAATTAAATCTATTAATTAATTAATTTAAACAGTATGACAAGTGGGTCCCACCCCCTCTAATTAAACTTGTTTAAGATTAATTAAACTAAATCAAACTACGTCAATGACATGCGGGGCCCACTGGTCAGTTTGACTACTCAACAGGACTGTTGATTGCTGATGTCAGCATGACATCGTGCTGATGTCATAATTCATTATTGAATTAAAATAATCTATTTTCAGAATATTGATAAAACTTTAAAATTTAATATTAAATAATTTGTAACTCAGATAAAAATAATTTATACATGAAAGTTGATTAGAAAAATCCCACGAATCTAAATATGTTGTCCGTTCATCTGTCACATGCTCCTTGGATGATGAACATGGACATTTAGCATTAGGATCATATGTTCCGTAATAGCCACAGACCCGAAAAATATCGTCAGATATTCTTTCGATCCGTCTGCGACGTGTAATACTGCGTTAGTGCATGCCTAGCTCTGCATATTGCCATGCCATGCATCATGATGCATTTGTCTGCTTTATATTTATTGTTCCCCCCCCCCCTCTTCTTATTGGTAGACCCCGAGACTGACGCTGCTGCCGGGTATGACTACGCCGTTGATTATCAGGCCTTTGCCGCAGAGCAGCAAGGCAAGCAACCCCTCTTGAGCATCCCGATATCACCCATTCTTCCCTCTCATTCTTGCATTAGATTTTGCTACTGATTTGCTAGCTCCTATTTCTGATGCATAGCTTGTTTTGATAAACTACTACTATACCTGCAATCATATCAACTGCTTAGTATATGTTCATCAATTAATCCAAGTGACCCCTGCTTCTTCATCGACTACCCGACGACTCGAGGACTCGAAGACTCGGTCAACCGACCGAAGAGCCAGGCCCCTCACATCACCACATACCTCGAGTGGGATTCATCGAGGGTGATTCCTCGGATATCCACTTGGCGTATAACCACACAACTACTACTGACTTGACATTGTACTAACATGACGGGACTGAAGGGACAGGGGGTACCACTCTGGTGAGGTGGACCTGAGTTCCCGACAATCTAGAGACGGGTGGGCCCCAAGGGTACACGTGTGTGTGAGATATGGTGGGATGCGCCGGTAAGGCATCCAAAGGGTTAAGATGAGGCATGGACAGGTAGGAGAGGCCCTTGCCACACATCCTCGAGACGGGGCAACGAGACCGCACTTCATGGGTCGCGCTTTCCCCAAATTAATAAAATGCTAACAGGTTTGGTATTTGATCTAAGTTGGTCGTTTGACCTTTTATGCACCAAACCTTCACGTGGGAGAAGTTATGGGTACTCGGCGTTGTTGTATCAGTCGAAGCTCTTCGGATATCAGCAATGGAGCGGCGCGTGCCCGAGTGGTCCGCAAGTGCACTGTGCTTGTTATAAGGGGTTCTAGGACTGACCTCGGCCGCCCACACATCATGTAGGAGCATAGAGGGCAAGTGGGCCCATGGGCCCTTTATGCTTAGGATTTAGACCGGCGGGTTGGCCTCTCTGTTGAGCCTAGGTGGGGCGACGACGTTTTGGATCCCGAGGCTGAGTGTTACCCAGCAAAGTGCGTTCGGCCGGAGGTGATCAAGCGTGTTGGAAATGTGGTGCATCCCTGCAAGGATGAATTCATCTATTTGACCTTATACAACTATAATTGTGACTTTAAATTGAAATGAAGGTTGGCTCCGAGATTGCTTCCTCGCATGGTGTCAAGGAAGAATCTCTGGGCGTGGTTACTTAATAAAATTGCTACAATAATATGATTATATATGATATTCCAGTCTAGTCTCTTCTAAATGTTGCAAGATGTTGAAGATGCTAGTCTTCAATAGGACTAGGCTATCCCCCTCTTCTTGCTTTCTGCAGTCAGCCCAGATATAACCCCCCTTTTCCTTGATAATTATGCATACTTAGCATAATTCTGATGCCAGTCTTGCGAGTACTTTGGATGAGTACTCACCACTGCTTTGCTTCCTCTTTTCCCCTCGATATGGTTCTGTGTCCAGACGATGGAGCCCAGGAGATGGAGTACGCCGGAGACGACTGTACACCATCGTTGGAGACTAGTACTACGTGGAGAGTGCCGACGCTCAGGAGTAGTTAGGAGTTTCCCAGGTAGGAGGCCTCGCCTCTTTCGATCCGTGTCATGTTTGTGCTAGCCTTCTTAAGGCAAAACTTGTCTAACTTATGTCTGTACTCAGATATTATTTGCTTCCGCTGACTCATGCTTGTCGAGCAGTGTATTCGAGCCCTCGAGGCTCCTGGCCTGTAATATGAAGTTGTATGACTTCAATTAGTCTCTAGAGTTGTGTTGTGATATTGATTAGTGAGTCCCTAATCTTGGTCATACGCATTGTGTGTATGTTTAACGTATGGTCGAAATTGGGGGCGTCACATATGTGGAGGGTTAGAGGCCTATCATGGCATGTTGGGAGGCTTGGCAAACAAGTGGTAGGTAGCGAGACATAGAGATAGCAGCAAGGACTAGCAAAGTAAAGATAGTAGTCATATCCAGGGTAATGGTCATCTTTCCTTGAGATTCTTCAGTCGGATAAAAAGCTTGCTCCTCAAAAATGTTCTCGACATGCTCCTCAAACTCAGACCCATCATCCGGAACTACCCACAAGAAAGAACATCATACAATAAACACACAACCACGGCAAAATTCACAAACAATTATGATGCATGACCATTTACTGCAGTTAACATGGCAAACATATTCCAGTCACATTAAATGAATTCTTGATCCATGTGAAGCACGGACCAAGCAACACTTCATTTGCAATTTGTTTATGTTTAGCATTCTTGATAAAACATCAATATGTGTAAATATGACATGCATGAATATGGCCAAAATTCATTCTACTCATGAAAACGATGCAAATGCATATAAAGAGCATCACAATCGGAGTTACGGATCTCTCGGAACACTCGCGACAAGGTACGAAAGCAAGGACATAGGTTTGCACAAAAAGGAGGAAAATGGCAAAATACAGGCATTCCAAGAATTCCAATATATAGGAAATTAAATTCTATATGAAATGCATATAAATATCATGAAAAACCCATCCATAGAGCACACACAATCAACAAAACAATATTGCAATGGAATCTGTCACAAAGAGAAACATGGCACTTTGCAATCAATAAAACAACAATCTACGGAACCTTAACATGCTCAACAAAGACATGATCCACACTAATTCATTCAATAGGGGTGAGTTGATTAGAAGCATGGATCTATAGGACTGAGCTCATAAGATGGCTATATGAACAACATCTTTCGACTTAGTAAAATAACAGGTTTTAACATAGCAGTGTTAACATGAAGGGAAGTTCACATCAAGTTTTAAACATCCTACATTGCTTTTGATGGCATGAAATTTAACAGCGTGGTAGATGACGCAATGGCATACAAATCATTCAAAATGAGCATCATCAAAAGACGCATAGATTCATGGCAATCATCCACACAAAAAGCTACATTGAATCTAAGTGATTCTCACACTTAGAGAAAAATGGGGTAGTCATGTGGCAGTTTTATTAACAAGTTGACATGTTGACAACAAGAAACAAATATGAACCAAAGGTCTAACATGGCATCAAATGACAGAGTAAGATAGATCATACATGATCATTTGCAATAGAGCCATGAATCCATGACGATCATCAAGACAAAATGTCAATTCTCAACCAACTTTTATACTTAGTCAAATTTGACTATCTCCAAAACAACAATTCCGACTAGCCATGTTTGCATGGAAATAATAGTAGGTAAACACGATTTTTATGGCAATACAAAAATACAAGGAGCAAGTTTACATGAAAACGGGCATATTCATATTAAAAATAATCCGTAGGGTGCATGGAATAAATCACACCAAAATCACAAAATGCCTATTCATACAAAAATGACATGCACACAAACTTTCTCAAAATTCAAAAGTAATGCACGAATAAACTCGTTGGATTTTTCCACCCCAAACACATATATAATATGCATATATTATTGTTGACAAACTGCCACAAATAAATATGCAAACATTAAGCTTTTTCTCAAAATCCTAGAAATCACAGAAAAGAAATTAAAGTAACAAAACAAAAATAAATGAACATGTCAGGGGCCCTACGTGCATAGACTCTGGAGGCCCATGTCAGGACGACACGTGGGTCTAGGGGCCCCACCTGTCAGTCACACACAAGAATGCAAAAATGTGGGGGTTTGAATGTCGCGGGGGGGGGGGGTCAAACCCACGACCTCTCGGTTGTTCTGGCTCGACCAGTTGACCTAGGAAGTGGCCTGCATTAGGAAAGGGGCTCGAGGCCATTTCAAACAACCTCAGAGATACACATGGCCCCACATGTGAAAGCACATTTGCTCCCTTGGTGGTTTTGGTAATTAATAACAACATGTAAGTCATTGAACTAATGTTTCCACCAAGTATATTTCAGGACAAGTTCAATGATAGGGATGGCAAAAGGATTGTGGAGATTGTGGGACTACCCCAAGATGCAAGGAAATAGGTTGGACAAGCTTCAAACAAGAGGACTCTGCATTTTACATTTGTGAGAAATCACTTTAAGTCCATAGGAAAGCCAATACTATTAAAAGGGGTAAAGTTTTGATGATGAATGCTCAAACATGCACAAGTGATAGTCACCAAAACATCCACAAACTCTCCCACCAAAGTCTGTCCAAAGCCAAATATGCAAAATTGGTGCAACCAACATTCCTATCCCGGTGCCACCAATTCCAAACCCTAGACAGACTCAGCCAAACCATAACACTTTGATGCAACCGACACTGCTTTCGGTGCCACCAAATTGGGTTGCCAAGTTTCTGTTACGCAAGTTCACATTTTCGATCCGTCCGAAAATGGTGAATCGGCGTCATCAAGTTTGGCAAATCTGACAGTTGGTCATCTTGTCGGTGCAACCAAGAATTCTATATCAGTCCCTCTGAGATTCAAAAGTTGCCACTTTTGGTCACTTCGGTACCATAGAGATTTACACATCGGTGTCACCGAGTTGGTCATTTTGTGTGTAACGGTTGGATTTTTGGGGATGCCTATATATACCCCTTCACTACCACCCACTCAATAGAGAAGCACTCAGAACTATTCCTTACCTATCCTACTCAGTTTTCTGAGAGAGAACCACCTGCCCTTGTGTTGAGGTCAAGATCTTCCACTCCAACCATATGGATCTTGATTTCTAGCCTCCCCAAGTTGCTTTCCACCAATCCTATCTCTTCTACCAAGCCAAATCTATGAGAGGGAGATTGTGTGTTGAGGAGTCTATCATCTTGAAGCACAAGAGCAAGGAGTTCATCATCATTACCGAGCCTATTACCTTTTGGAGGGTGGTGCCTCCTAGACTGGTTAGGTGTCGCTTGGGAGCCTCCTACTTCGTGTTGTGGAGTGAACCAAGAAGTTTGTAAGGGCAAGGAGATCGCCTACTTCATGAAGATCTACCCATAGTGAGGCTAGTCCTTCATGGACGGAAGTCGCATGGAATAGTCAAGGTTGCTTCTTCGTGGAACCCTCCGTGGGTAGAGCCCTCCATGGACTCTTGCGACTGTTACCCTTCGTGGGTTGAAGACTCCATGAAAGTGGACGTACGATAGCACCACCTATCGGAACCATGGGGAAAATCAACATGTCATCACTTGTGTTTGCCATCCTAACCCTCTCTTTACTTACATGTGCAATGTCTATCTTTTCCGCTGCTACACTCTTAGACATGCATGTGTAGGGTGTTAATTGATATGCTATGAATGCTAAAGCTTGCCAAGAATTAAAACTGGAAAAAGGCAAAACTTTTATTTGGTCAAGTATTCTAATCACCCCCCCCTCTAGACCTACTTTCGATCCTACAAGTGGTATTAGAGCTTTGGTCTCCATTGCATTGGTTTCACAACCTAGGAGAAGTATGGCATCTAGTGAGGGAAATTATCACCGTAGAGGTCCATACTTTTATGGCACTAATTTTGCTAGTTGGAAGCACAAAATGAAAATGCATTTGGCTGGTCATAATCCTGGCATTTGGGTTGTTGTTTGTGTTGGCTTGCAAGGTGAATTCTTTGCGGAAGGAAAGGAACCGGATCGTGAAGCGACTATGGATGAATTGAATATGTTGCAACTCAATGCTCAAGCATGTGACATTCTCTTCAACTGCCTATTCCATGAAGATTTCAAAAAAATCAGCCGTCTTGAACACGAAAAGAGATTTGGGATACTTTGGTTGATATGCACGAAGGAACTGAGTCCGTGAGAGAATCCAAGTTAGATGTTCTTCAAGGTCAACTTGACAAGTTCAAGATGAAGGATGGTGAAGGAGTCACTGAAATGTACTCTAGGCTAGCTCTTATCACCAATGAGATCGATGGCTTAGGAAGCGAAGAAATGACTAACAAGTTCATCATCAAGAAGATACTTCGAGATTTGGATGAGAGATATGACACAGTATGCAAATTGATCCAAATGATGCCCAACTAGAAAGATTTCAAACCAATGGAAGTGATTGGTAGAATTGTTGCTCATGAGATGACACTTAAAGACAAGGAAGACCTTCATCACAAGTCTAGTGGTGCTTACCAAGCCACAAGTGATGCTCCCGCTACATCAAGCGACAACCTTGTCACAAATGAAGATATAAGCCTCATGGTCAAGAAATTCAACAAGTTCTACAAGAATAGAAGCAAAGATCACAGCTCCAACTCAAGACATGAAGAGAAGCGTTCGTCAAGTCGTGACCGAAACTGCTACAATTGTGGGAAGCCCGGACATTACCCAATGAGTGCATGGCCCCCGACAAACGAACAAAAGAGTCACCAAGAAGACGAAGCTCAAGAGATGAATCACCTCGAAGATAAAGAAGGAGTAGATATGATCGTTATGAATGAAGACCCTCAAGGAGAAGTAGGGACTCGAAGAAGAAGTACAAACACACAAAGAGCTACTCAAGAAGAAAGCATCAAGCTCATGTTAGTGAATGGGTTTTCGGCTCCGACTTCGACAACCACTCTGAGAGAAGCTATCACTCCAACTCTGACTATAGTCAAGATGATGGTGTTGCCGGAATTGCACTAGTGACAACCAACTCCTATGATCTATTTGATTGACCAAATGAAGGAGGTGGAAGTTGCTTCATGGACAAAGGCCCCAAGGTATCACACCCCGAATATCTTGATTTCGATAGTGATGAAGATAATTTGCTTTACAATGATGACATGCTATGTGATAAAACTAGTGATGTTAATCATAATGAACTTGATATTTCTCATGCTAGTCAAGATAGGTCAATTCACGATGATAAGATAAATAGAAGAACTAACTAAAGAACTCAACACTCTTAAGTTAGCCCATGAATCTACTCTTGAAGATCATAGAGAGCTTGTAAGAACTCATTAGAAGCTACGCTTTGAGATGCTCAATTTGGAGCAAGAACATGAATTTCTTAAATCTATCAATGACGATCTCCGAAAGAAGAATTCATCTTATCTTGCCAAACGACTACTCTCGTCTACATTCATACCACAAGTCAAATATAAGCAAACTAGTAACAAAGGAAAGAAAGGTTCTTCATCGAGTAGCAACTAATCATGAATCCAATGATGTTGCTCCCAGTAGTTCTATTGATTCCACTAATGATGATTCTCTTAGCCAAGTTACAATTGAGCAAGAAAATGCTTTATTGAAAGGGATTATAGAGAAAGGTATCTACAAGAGTCTTGAAGGGTACAAACAATTTGATGACATTGTACGCAAGCATGGAGGATACCAAAAGAATCGCGGTGTTGGCTACTTCAACGCTAATGGAGTTGAATGGGAAGAAGGTCAATATCCCGAGCCCAAGTTTGTTCCTCAAAAGGACAAGTATGAAAATACTCTTCTCAAGGGGACAAACACTCAAGATGACCTTCCACCACAAGACCACAATCTTAAGGGCAAGAACAAGCTCCAATAGGACTTTGACTCTTATGAAGATGAACCCCAAGCTTTGGTGAAGTGGGTTCCCAAGGCTACTACAAGCTCAACTTCTACAAGTGCTACTTCAACACCAAGGATCCCCATCAACTTGATGTGGGTTCCCAAGAAGAAGAACTAGAGAGTTGTTGAGGGGTGACTCCGCCAATGAAATTCACTCATATTCATTATTGGCAAGATCTATTTGCAATCAACATCAACCCTATGCAATAGATCAAGGAGCCACACATTCCCACAAAGGTAAGCAAGGGACGAGGTAATCAACAAATCAATGGACATCATCACACATGCTTTGCACTCCATGTCCATAGATATCCTTGTATTTGTCTCTTGTGTGTTGGGACTAACCCATGTAGGTGAGAAGAGTAAGGAAACAACAAGGATGCTCCCAACTCTTGGTGATCTTCATCAACCTTGAGCATCCACCACTACCTCACCAACATGAAGTCTTCATCGACAAAACCCAAGGTTAGTTTATCCCTCTTATGGGGGGTGTCACATTAAGGGGGAGCTTTACTCTAAGGCTTGAGTCAAAGCATCTCTTAGTATGTGACAACATTAAATGCTTTATGTAAAAGTGGTAACCCCACTTGTGCTTAAACGATGAGTATGACCTATGATCAAGTACTCTTACTTGGCTCCTAAGTTAAATACTCATATATAGATGACTTCGTCATCGCCCAAGTGTTTGATAGATGCTAGAGTGTTTCTACAAGTTTTCCATGATTTCATTTGACATCTTATTGTGTGAGCATGTTGGTTTGCATTTATTTACTCATTCGAGGATATCCAGTTGTTGCTATTTGGCTTTTGATTTATCTTTTGCCAATTGGATATATAAGAATGCCTAGGACCACCTCTTTAGCTATCTATGCTTTCTCACCTCATACTCCATTCATGCTGCATCACAAAATATGAACAAGTACTTTTTGATCCCTCTGTGTGTGGAGCACTCGGAGTTCCGTATCGACAAGGACTGACCATTAAAACCTCCCAAGTGCATCTCGGTGGAACCAACCACAAAATATCGGTCTCACCGAATGCCTAGGGTTGATCTGGTTTTCAATCTCGGTACCATCGATTCCATCTTCTCGGTTACACCGAGTTTCCCTGTCAACTGACAGTTCAGGAACTCGGTGACACCGAAAAGTTAGAATCGGTGCCACTGACAGTGGTGGGTATATATACTATGGACCCCGACGCTTTGAATTTCATCCTCAAATCGTCACACCTTAGAACCCTAAGTTGCCGCCTTTGAGACCCCTGGTCGTCGCCCTTGTCTCCCTGCGCTCCTCCGTCGCTGGGAACCACCGTCGTTGACGAAATCCTCTCCATCGTCGCCGCCGTAGTGGATCCGCACCAAGTTACCGTACAGATTCAACCTCTTTTGCGCTCCTCGTCCGATTCTTGCGCATTAGATTCAAGTTTATCAATAAGCCACTCTTTGCAAGTATTCCTATCCACACAAAACCTCTATAGTCTAGCAAATGATAAATTTTCTAGGGTTTTGTCGTCCGTTCGATAAATCTCGATGGAACCGAAACAAACATATTGGTCTCACCAATGTGTATTTCTTTGATGCTAAGAACTGTCTTGGTGGAACCAAGTATCTCTTTTCGGTCTGACCGAAAAGAGTGCCAAGGTTCTGTTAAGAGAGACAGTTTGTCTCGACAACACCGAAAATGTTGTTTCATCTGTACCGATATTTATTTGACAGAATGCAAAATCTTTGAAAATCTATTGTTCAAACTTTCAAAATCCAGCCTCATTTTGTGATGACTCATCTACTTCTACTCTTCTATACTCTATTCACATGGTCAGTATGTCAGATGCTGAGGACAGTCAAAATTTCGCAGAGCAGGGAGTTGATATGAGTTCAGGCACAAGCCCAGAGCCTAGTTCTTTTTCAGATCCAGGCACCCCCATCTCCCATGGGTTGCCCGAGGATGCCACCAGGACCAGGAAGAAGCTAAATTCTCATGAAGAAGATTCAGACTTTGTTCCTGAGAATATTCTTGCCAAGAAGCAAGAAAAGGCCGCTAAGAAATCTGCTAATGAAGCCACCTCTTCTAGGAGGGTGGTTAACATCTGAAGCTATGAGAGCACCTGAGAGTGCTAGGGACACAATGACTATAGATCCCCCAAGGAAGTCTTTGCCTAAGGCAGGGGAGAAGAAAGGCAGAAAAAGGATCACTCACGTGATTGGCAGGCCTACCTCCATGTATGAAGATCCAGAGGAGGCTGCTGGTGCTGCTTGTAACGACCCGATCTCAAGGGATCGGAGTCTCTGTGCTTAAGTGTCATCCCTGGATCGGTATGCTGACACACACAGTACTTGAGGATTTACAACAGAGTTCAATCACACATTTATTACATCGAGAATCCTCAAAGAGTATTCATTACAATAATGTGGCCTAAGGCCAAGTTAAAAAACACATGCGGAAGCAAAAGTGTAACGAGTCCATCAACTCCACGAGCAAGTTGAGTGCAGAACAACGACCTATCGCACCTTATTCATCGTCGGATAAATCTGCAACATGATAAGTTGCAGCCGTGTAGGTCAGTACATGGAATGTACTGGCAAGTCACATCATAAAGTGTAATGAGCCTACATAGTACATGCAATTTGGCTGGTGGAAAGCTCTAGGTTTAGTTTTGCATAAAGCTAGTTTTTCCCTATCAGAAATGACTGCTCTTTTCTACAAATATCATAAGTCTGAGATGATGCCCATCTCAACCATTCCAACAGTTTATACCCAATTGATTAATTAAGAGTGATGAGATCTGCCTACATTTCCACTACTAAAAGCTCAAGTTGTCCATGACCGGGGACACGGCTAATCGATTAGATTTTTAACTCAGCAGAGGTTGTGCACTTTTCCCCACAAGAATCGACCAACTCCTTGATCGGAAGATCGAAACATAGTCTTTCGATAGTATTTCCCCTAACCCATGGATAGGCCGGTACACCTACATCATCTACATCTGCTAGCCCATCCCGGAATAGGTCACACCCTCTACTCAACTAAGCCAGAGCCCATATTGGCTTGCGGCTGCACACGGAAGCTTGTAGACATGAACATACGGTTGATCCCTTTGAGCCTAGGTGGACGGACCACTAGTGTGCACTCCCATGGATTCCCATGAATGCTCCCATTGTACTTCACCACCATACAAACCAATTTCCACCCAGGTAGTTCATTAAAGTTGGTCCTAGTTACTACTTTGTCACTCACATCTCAAAGTGATAGCACTCCCCAATCCACGTCTACTTTGGCGAGGCATTGCAACATAACACGGTGGCGAAAAAGTTTGCATGGTTCGGACCTACCTCAAATGAACTACTGGGTGATAGTAAATCCAACAAGTATAGACTCCTGTCATGCACTCCTACATCAAAGGACTAAGTGTAAAAATAAAACATAGGTAAAAACTGACATGATCAAAATGTAACTTGCCTTCGTGCTGGGAGTGAAGTTCTAGCGAATGATAGTACTCTACTTTGCACTCCGGACAATCTATCGCAAAGTAAATAAAAACACACATAAACATGCATTCATACAATTCAAAGACATGCAACAAAATATTTGCAAAAGCCAAATAAAATCCAACAAAAGTCATTAGCATGAAAATTTTCAAAGTATGACTAGTGTTAAAAAAATCGTGATATGCACTAGTGTTCCAACAAGGCATCCTAGTAAAATTATGGTGAACAGATCATAATGGTGTAGAATATATAGTGGCAAAATGCCATGGCAAAAGATTTAGTTCGTGTGACGTGGTGCAAAAAGAATCACTTCAAACGGGTATACCATTTGAAAGATATGGCCTAATGAAATTTAAATTCAAATCTGAAATAATTTCAAATTTGAACTTGCAAAAATCTGCAACTATGGGTTTTCTGGTTAGGGCAATTCGAGACAAAAGTTTAGCCGCTTGTTTCACCTTGTTTCGACCTACGGTTAAAAAGTTACGGGTGTTTGAAGTTTTGAATAAAATCTGGAAAAAAAACTGCTACAGAACATTTTCTGAAAACTCTAAAGTGTGGACGTTCGTGACTAGAGCACGAAGTGAATGGCTCTGATTGGTTGGCTATGTTCGCTGCGGCTGCTACGCGATGAACGTTCGCAAACTAGGGAAATCACCAGTTTGGCTAAAACTAAAAAGAAAAACCGACGTTCGGTTTAATTAAACCGTACGGTTTATATTAAAACACGGTTAACCAGTACCTCTTCAGTCTAAAAAAGAAAAACAACCTAAAAAACTAAACTAATCTACGTACGGGAGGCGAGCGCTTACAGAGACGGGCGCTGGCCTCGGCAGGAAGTCGGCGACGGCGGGGCGGCAGCTCCGGCGATCTCCGGCGTGGGCGAGGTCGTCCGGCGGGTGCAGCTCGGTGAGGGCGTCCGAAAGGCGGTGATGGAGGTCAGCGGCGATGACCGGAGGGAGCGGGGCGAGGCGGTGAAGCTCCTGTGCTCTGGTGAACTCCGGCGACGCAGGTCGTCGGGGCAGCGTCTCCGTTGATCCCTAGGGGCAACAAGGATGTCAAGGAGGTGCGTATAGACATGGGGATCTGATTCCCTTGAAGAAAAATAGGCCATGGTGGCTCACGGGCGTCGCAGTTTTCCGGTGAACTGACTTGGCTCCGGTGAGATGTGAACGGCGACTGCGGCGGCTATGAGCGGCGAGAGGAGGAGCGGGTTGGCTGAATGGAGAGAGGGGGTTAAGGGCCTTTTATAGGCACGGCTAGGAGGGTCGGGGCTGCGGGATAAGCATTATCCGAAGATCCTCAGCCGGCTGGTTCGGGAGCTGCGAGCTGCGGCTCTATCCTGTGCGTACAGTGCGGGAGGTTGGGGATGACCTGGGTCGGCCCCACCTGGCAGAGAGAGAGAGAGATTACGAGAGAGAGAGAGGGACGAGCGTGCGTGCGTGCGATGCTGGGGCGAGCGGCCCTGGGAGCGCCTCGCTCCCCACCTCACGAGCGAGCAGCCTGGCTCGGTCACTGGGTGAGCTTTCGCTCGCCTGGCTGGCTCGGCTAGCCTGTGTGTGTGCGTGTGTTGTGTTTTTTTTTTGAAAACCCCTTCTTTTATTAGATCTGAAGGAGAAAAAGAAATATATATATATATATATCAAAAAAATTCCTAAAATTCTTATTTGTAAAATAGAGCACAAGGAACATTAATTCCTGCCCATATAATTTTAGAAATTCTATATATATATATTTCTAATGCAATAATCTAACTTTTGGCTAACAAAAAATTCCAATGCAACTTTAAAACATCAAATGTAAAGTAAATACTTTCCCACTCATATACATAAAATTTTGAGGAAGTCATATTATCCCCTCTCTATGATTTTATGTGAGTGGAAAACTTGAACATCATAAACTCCAAATGCAATAAAATATGACATGCAATAAGATGATTCTATTAACATCCTAATTTAATAAAATTGGGATGTTACAAACCTACCCCCCTTAAGATGAATCTCGTCCTCGAGATTTGGGTTGGCTAGCAAAAAGGTGTGGATGGTCTCACTTGAGATCTTCTTGTCGTTCCCAAGTAGCTTCCTCCTCGGTGTGGTGACTCCACTGAACCTTGCAAAACTTGATAAACTTGGTACGAGTGATCCTCTCGGCAGTCTCAAGAATCTTAACAGGCTTCTCCTCATAAGTTAGATCGTTATCCAACTGAATTGCTTATAGAGGCACTGTGTCTCTCAAAGGAATATCTGCCATCTCTGCATGACACTTCTTCAGTTGGGAAACATGAAACACATCATGAACTCCTGACAAACCCTCTAGTAGTTCCAACTTGTATGCAACTTCCCCTCTGCGTTCTAGAACTCTGTATGGCCCCACGAATAGTGGTGCTAACTTTCCTTTGACTCCAAACCTCTTAATACCTCGAAGTGGAGACACTCGCGGATATGCTCTATCTCCCACTTCGTAAATCACTTCCTTGTGTTTAGCATCGGCATAACTCTTCTGTCTAGACTGAGCTATCTTGAGTCTATCACGGATCAACTTGACCTTCTCCTCAGAATCTCGAATCAAATCCGATCCAAACAATTTGCGATCACCAACTCCATCCCACATCCACGGGATTCTGCACTTCCTCCCATACAATGCTTCAAAAGGGGCCATCTGCAAACTGGCTTGATAGCTGTTGTTGTATGAGAACTCTGCATAAGGTAAGTTATCATCCCAACTAGACCCATAGTCTAGCGCACAAGCTCTCAACATGTCCTCCAGAATCTGATTCACCCTCTCTGTCTGCCCATCTGTCTGTGGATGGAAGGCTGTACTGAACTCTAGCCTGGTACCCAAAGTTTTGTGTAGCTGATGCCAAAACTTTGAAGTAAACTGTGTTCCTCTATCTGATACAATGGTCCTCAGAACTCCATGCAGACATATAATCCTGGTCATATATATCTTTGCCAGCTTAGCACTTGTATAGGTAGTCTTCACAGGGATGAAGTGAGCAACCTTGGTCAAGCGATCAACTATTACCCAAATGGAATCATAACCTGAACGGGTCCTGGGTAATCCCGTGATGAAGTCCATGCCAAGTTTATCCCATTTCCAATCAGGTATCGGCAATGGCTGAAGCAAACCTGCTGGTTTCTGATGCTCTGCCTTTACCCTCTGACATACATCACATACTGCTACCTACTCAGCAATTTCCCTCTTCATACCGATCCACCAAAAACTTTCCTTCAAGTCCAAATACATCTTGGTGTTTCCCGTATGTATTGAGTAAGGCGAATCATGAGCCTCCTGAAGAATCAACTTCCTAATCTCTAGATCATTGGGCACACAAATACGCTGCTCAAACCATATGGTTCCATGCTCATCCTCACGGAATCCTCTGCCTTTCCTTTGCTCATCCTCTCCTTTATCTCAACAATACCTTGATCCAACTTCTGAGCTTCTCTGATCCTTCCCAACAAGGTGGACTGAACTTCGAGTGCGGCAACATAGCCTCTTGGAACTATTTCCAACTCGAGATCTCTAAGTTCATCACACAACTCCTGAGGTAATCCTCCTGCGACAAGAGTGTTGACATAGCTCTTACGGCTCAACGCATCTGCCATGACGTTGGCCTTTCCTGGATGATAATGCAAATTCATGTCATAATCCTTGATGAGCTTCAACCATCTCCTTTGCCTAAGGTTCAACTCCTTCTACGTGAAGATGTACTTCAAACTCTTGTGATCGGTGTAAACATCACATTGGTTCCCGATAAGGAAATGTCTCCAGGTCTTGAGTGCATGCACCACTGCTGCTAACTCCAGATCATGCGTGGCATAATTCAACTCATGAGGTCGAAGCTGACATGAAGCGTAAGCTACAACCTTTCCTCCTTGCATAAGCACGCCTCCAAGTCATTGGCGTGAAGCGTCGCAATACACCTGAAAATCCTTGTGTATGTTCGGCAGAATTAGCACTGGAGTTGTAACCAAACGTTTCTTCAACTCCTGGAAGCTAGCTTCATATTCCTCAGTCCAAATATACATGGTGTCCTTCTTCAACAACTCCGTCATGGGCTTTGCAATCTTGGAGAAATTCTCAATGAACCTCCGATAATATCCTGCAAGTCCAAGGAAACTGCGGATCTCGCTAAGTGAGGTCGGTGCCTTCCATTTTGTGAATGCTTCTACCTTGGAAGGGTCCATGGCAATTCCTTCCTCTGACACAACATGTCTGAGAAACCCAACTTCCTTCAACCAAAACTCACACTTGTTGAACTTGGCATAAAGTTGGTGTTCTCTGAGCTTCTCTAGGACTAAGCGCAGATGTTCTGCGTGCTCCTCCTCATTCTTGGAGAAAACCAATATATCATCAATGAATACCACCACAAACATATCCAAGTACTCCATGAATACCTTGTTCATCATGCTCATAAAATAGGCAGGGGCATTAGTCAAACCAAACGACATGACTGTATACTCATAAAGCCCAAACCTCGTGGTAAAAGTTGTCTTAGGTATATCCTTCTCACGGATCTTCAACTGATGATAACCTGATCGAAGGTCAATCTTGGAGAAAACACTAGCTCCTTCTAGTTGGTCGAACAAGTCATTGATCATCGGCAACGGACACTTATTCTTGATGGTCACCTTGTTCAAAGAGCGATAATCCACACACATCCTCAAGGTTCCATCCTTCTTCTCCACTAAGAGTACTGGGGCTCCCCAAGGTGATGAACTCGGGCGAATACACCCCTTCTCTAGTAACTCCTCAATCTGTTTCTTGACTTCCGCTAGATCATTAGCAGGCATCCGGTATGGCCTCTTGGAGATAGGTCCGGTGCCTGGCAGCAACTCAATGAGAAACTCAATCTCCCGATCCGGTGGAATACCGGGTAACTCCTCTGGAAATACATCGGGATAATCCTTCACCACTGGTACTTCCTCCTGGACAACTCCCGTAAGAAAGTTCACTCGAGTCTTCTTAGGCTTAAGCCTGGATACATACTTGATTCTCTTCTTCTCTGGAGTGGTGAGAAGAATTGACCTACTGGCACAATCAATGCTTCCCTGATACTTGGACATCCAATCCATACCTAGGATTACATCCAACCCTTGTGACTCAAGTATGATCATATCTGTGGGAAAAACATGTACCCCTATGTTCAAAGGCAACTAAAAACATGCCTGACTAGTCATAGACTCTGCTCCTGGGGAACTCACTAGAATAGGTGACTTAAGAGCTACGGTAGGCAACTTATGTTTATCCACAAATCCCCTCGATATGAATGAATGCGATGCACGAGTGTCAAATAGAATGAGTGCTGGAAATGAATTAACCAAGAACTTACCAATCACCGCATCCGGTTGTTCATAGACTTCTTCCATGTTGACATGATTCACATGCCCCTTAGTGAAAGTATTGGGCTTCTTGCCTCCAGAACTTCCATTGCCATTCCCATTCTATAGCTCGGGACACTCGTTGGAGTAGTGCCTTGTCTTCTTGCATTTGAAGCAGGTGATGTGAGTCAGATCCTTCCTCACTGGTGTAGCAGGGGTAAGGTGATTGTGATTGCTGTTTCCTCCATTCCCATTGCCATTTTTATGGCCATTATGGTTGTGTCCATTGCCTCCATGTTGAGAATGACCACCATGGTTATGATGGTTGTGCCCTCCAAACTTACTATGTCCTGTACCAGTATATCCTGAGAAAGGGGCGGAGTGAGGCTTCTGCTGAGCTCCAGACTGAAACTTGCCTTGACCATATTTCCTCTTGCGATTTTCCATCTGTTGATGCTTACCCTCTAGAGTGATCGCCTTGTCCACCAACTCTTGATAGTTATCAAAAGTCGCTACCATCAACTGAATTCCCAGCTCATCATTCAGTCCCTCCAGAAACTTCTCTTGCTTGGCTACATCGGTTGCCACGTCACCTGGGTCATAACGGGATAACTTGCTGAAGTCATCAACATACTCAGACACTGAGCGACCTCCTTGGCGCAAGTTGCGGAACTCCCTCTTCTTGAGAGCCATAGCTCCCGCTGAAACATGAGCAGTGAGGAACGCCTGCTGGAACTGCGCCCAAGTCACATTCTCCATGGGGTACGTGGCGGTGTAGTTCTCCCACCACGAAGTTGTTGGTCCATCCAGTTGGTGAGAGGCAAACCTCACCTTCTCTTGATCAGTGCATCCTGCTATGGCTAGCTTCCTGCCCATGTTGCGAAGCCATTCATCTGCGACAATCGTCTCTGGGCTGCTTGTGAAGATTGGAGGATTCAGCCTCAGAAAACGGGTAAGGCTGTCAATTTGTGGTGGAGGTGGAGGTGGAGGCTGGTTGTTGTTGTTCTGGGCCATATTCTGCATCATCAACTGTATCATCTGGTTCTGGGTCTGAAGCAATTGTTCCAAGGCGGGTGGGATATCATTCCCTGAGCCACTCCCGGAAGGGTCACGCCTTGGTCGCATCTGTTGGGTCAGCATAGAGGGGGTATAGATAGAATTAGGCCTAAGGGAGAAACACTACCCATATGCACATGATGTCAAATAAAAAAATCCAAATCACTCCAATTCAATTCAATCAAAGAGTTCACATGAAACAATCTAAGGTGAGCCATGTCACAAGGTTTGACAAGGTCCCACAAATAAATCAATCAAATACTAATCGACTATCGAATCCTAATCTCTCATGGTGGTCTAAGTCTACTCCTCATCGGAAGAGAGATCTATCATGTTGATGTCGGCTCCAGCGGCATCACTCTATATCTCCTCATCGTCATCGTCATTGTCTTTGTCCTAACTGACATAGTCCCCATAAGAGTGATCCTCTTGGAGATTCTCCCCGTTATCAAGCTCTTCCTCAGCTTCCTCCAGCTGAAGCTTCAAGTCGTCGAGCTTATCCTGCAGCGCATCGAGCTCTGCCTCATGCTCTGCGCGGGCGTTCTGAAGCTCTTCTTCCAGCTCGACCTTGCGGGTAGTCAGGTTGTGGGTGGTGATGAGGTAGTCGTCCATCTCTTCCTACATCCTGGTGATGAGCTCCTCCAGGTCCTCAATGTGTGAGGTGATGGTGTCGTCCTCCCTGGTGTGCACCACATCTCCATCCGGGTCGCGGCGCGCGTACGTGACGTAGTTAGTCTTCCTGAGATCCTCGCGGTAGTCCTGGCGGATGCGTCCAAGTGCAAAGAGCGCAGCGATCCCTTTGCCAATGCCCCATGATCTTACTTCTATGTATAAGTCGATCGGCTCAATGGCATTTCCAAAAGTTCGCCTTGGAATGTGGACGTCAATCTTCCAGTGCATCTCCTCAGGTAGAGTGGTTGTGAAGGTACCGGTGAAGCTAGGCAGGGAAATGCACAGATGTCCTGCGATATCCACGAGCTGTCTTCAAAAGGGCATGGTTGCGTCGGGCTGACCAAACTCAACGATGGGGGTCGACATCTACAGTTTGAAAGAGAGGAGAAATTAGTGGTGAAGGAGGGAAAAGTATAAGACCAAAACAGGGGTATAAAAAGTGTTGTAAAAATATGGGTTTTTATCCTATGGATTTCCATTTTCTAGGGTCGCGTCCTACAGTCAACGTGTGCTCTGACCCCATCTTGTAACAACCCGATCTCAAGGGATCGGAGTCTTTGTGCTTAAGTGTCATCCCTGGATCGGTATGCTGACACACACAGTACTTGAGGATTTACAACAGAGTTCAATCACACATTTATTACATCGAGAATCCTCAAAGAGTATTCATTACAATAATGTGGCCTAAGGCCAAGTTAAAAAAACATGCGGAAGCAAAAGTGTAACGAGTCCATCAACTCCACGAGCAAGCTGAGTGCAGAACAACGACCTATCGCACCTTATTCGTCGTCGGATAAATCTGCAACATGATAAGTTGCAGCCGTGTAGGTCAGTACATGGAATGTACTGGCAAGTCACATCATAAAGTGTAATGAGCCTACATAGTACATGCAATTTGGCTGGTGGAAAGCTCTAGGTTTAGTTTTGCATAAAGCTAGTTTTTCCCTATCAGAAATGACTGCTCTTTTCTACAAATATCATAAGTCTGAGATGATGCCCATCTCAACCATTCCAACAGTTTATACCCAATTGATTAATTAAGAGTGATGAGATCTCCCTACATTTCCACTACTAAAAGCTCAAGTTGTCCATGACCGGGGACACGGCTAATCGATTAGATTTTTAACTCAGCAGAGGTTGTGCACTTTTCCTCACAAGACTCGACCAACTCCTTGATCGGAAGATCGAAACATAGTCTTTCGATAGTATTTCCCCTAACCCACGGATAGGCCGGTACACCTACATCATCTACATCTTCTAGCCTATCCCGGGAGAGGTCACACCCTCTACTCAACTAAGCCAGAGCCCATATTGGCTTGCGGCTGCACACGGAAGCTTATAGACATGAAAATACGGTTGATCCCTTTGAGCCTGGGTGGACGGACCACTAGTGTGCACTCCCATGGATTCCCATGAATCCTCCCACTGTACTTCGCCACCATACAAACCAATATCCACCCAGGTAGTTCATTAAAGTTGGTCCTAGTTACTACTTTGTCACTCACATCTCAAAGTGATAGCACTCCCCAATCCATGTCTACTTTGGCGAGGCATTGCAACATAACACGGTGGCGACAAAGTTTGCATGGTTCGGACCTACCTCAAATGAACTACTGGGTGATAGTAAATCCAACAAGTATAAACTCCTATCATGCACTCCTACATCAAAGGACTATGTGTAAAAATAACACATAGGTCAAAACTAACATGATCAAAATGTAACTTGCCTTCGTGCTGGGAGTGAAGTTCTAGCGAATGATAGTACTCTGCTTCGCACTCCGGACAATCTATCGCAAAGTAAATAAAAACACACATAAACATGCATTCATACAATTCAAATACATGCAAGAAAATATTTGCAAAAGCCAAATAAAAATCCAACATAAGTCATTAGCATGAAAATTTTCAAAGTATGACTAGTGTTAAAAAAATCGTGATATGCACTAGTGTTCTAACAAGGCATCCTAGTAAAATTATGGTGAACAGATCATAATGGTGTAGAATATATAGTGGCAAAATGCCATGGCAAAAGATTTAGTTCGTGTGACGTGGTGCAAAAAGAATCACTTCAAACGGGTATACCGTTTGAAAGATATGGCCTAATAAAATTTAAATTCAAATCTGAAATAATTTCAAATTTGAACTTGCAAAAATCTGCAACTATGGGTATTCTGGTTAGGGCTATTCGAGACGAAAGTTTAGCCGCTTGTTTCACCTTGTTTCGACCTACGGTTAAAAAGTTACGGGTGTTTGAAGTTTTGAATAAAATCTGGAAAAAAAACTGCTATAGAACATTTTCTGAAAACTCTAAAGTGTGGACGTTCGTGACTAGAGCGCGAAGTGAATGGCTCTGATTGGTTGGCTATGTTCGTTGCGGCAGCTACGCGACGAACGTTCGCAAACTAGGCAAATCACCGGTTCGACTAAAACTAAAAAGAAAAACCGACGTTCGGTTTAATTAAACCGTACAGTTTATATTAAAACACGGTTAACCAGTACCTCTTCGGTCTAAAAAAACCTAAAAAAACTAAACTAATCTACGTACGGGAGATTAGCGCTTACAAAGACGGGCGCTAGCCTCGGCAAGAAGTCGGCGACGGCGGGGCGGCAGCTTCGGCGATCTTCGGCGTGGGCGAGGTCGTCCGGCGGGTGCAACTCGGTGAGGGCGTCCGAAAGGCGGTGACGGAGGTCAGCGGCGATGACCGGAGGGAGCGGGGTGAGGCGGTGAAGCTCCTATGCTCCAGTGAACTCCGGCGACGCAGGTCGTTGGGGCGGCGTCTCCGGTGATCCCTAGGGGAAACAAGGATGTCAAGGAGGTGCTTATAGACATGGGGATCCGATTCCCTTGAAGAAAAATAGGTCATGGTGGCTCACCGGCGTTGCAGTTTTCCGGGGAACTGACTCGGCTCCGGCAAGATGCGAACGGCGACTGCGGTGGCTATGAGCGGCAAGAGGAGTAGCGGGTTGGCTGAATGGAGAGAGGGGGTTAAGGGCCTTTTATAGGCGCGGCTAGGAGGGTCGGGGCTGCGGGATAAGCATTATCCCAAGATCCTCGGCCGGCTGGTTTGGGAGCTGTGAGCTACGGCTCTATCCTGTGCATACAGTGCGGGAGGTTTGGGACGACCTAGGTCGGCCCCACCTGGTAGAGAGAGAGAGAGATTACGAGAGAGAGAGAGGGACAAGCGTGCGTGTGTGCGACGCTGGGACGAGAGGCCTTGGGAGCGCCTCGCTCCCCACCTCATGAGCAAGCGGCCTGGCTCGGTCGCTGGGTGAGCTTTCACTCGCCTGGCTGGCTCGGCTAGCCTGTGTGCGTGTGTGTGTTTTTTTTTTGAAAACCCCTTCTTTTATTAGATCTGAAGAAGAAATATATATATATATATATATATCAGAAAAATTCCTAAAATTCTTATTTGTAAAATAGAGCACAAGGAACATTAATTCCTGCCCATATAATTTTAGAAATTCTATATATATATATATTTCTAATGCAATAATCTAACTTTTGGCTAACAAAAAAATTCCAATGCAACTTTAAAACATCAAATATAAAGTAAATACTTTCCCACTCGTATACATAAAATTTTGAGGAAGTCATATTATCCCCTCTCTATGATTTTATGTGAGTGGAAAACTTAAACATCATAAACTCCAAATGCAATAAAAATATGACATGCAATAAGATGATTCTATTAACATCCTAATTTAATAAAATTGGGATGTTACACTGCTGCTGAGAAAGAGGAGGATGAGCCGCCTGCAAAGGCTCCTCCCAAGAATAAGGCCAAGAAACTTTTGGCTGATGCTATGCCAAAGTCTAGCACATCCAAGAGCACCAAGACTGCATCCAAGAAATCTGCTGCATAGAAGACCAAGAGGACTGCCAGAGATATTCCAGCTTCTGAGAAGAACAAGGGAACTGCCTCCAGACTTGAAGATGATGATGACTTGACTACATTGATGAAGCTCAGACCACATCTTCCAGTACATGAGGTCAGCCACTTAGTTGTTGAAGACATCAAGAAGAGGAAAGACTCGGGACTGAGAGCTTGGAGAGCTATAGATCCTTATGCCCAGAGGAAGAAAACTGCAGTTGACTACAGGTTCTACACCAGAGAGCAATAGGACTTTTATGAAACAGTGCTGCTTGACAAGAGCCCATCTGTTAGCAATATGAGATATGTCGATTGGAAATTCATTAAGGAGAATGAGGACTTCTTTCCAAGTGTCCAATATAATTTCCATTGCATTGGTCTGGATGAGTTCATTGGCAGAGAGCTTACTGCATGGAATGATGAGATGGTCATGCAATTCTACTCCACTGCACATTTCTATGGAGATGGTAGAATTGTATGGATGACTGAAGGAGCAAGGTATGAATCTACTATTGAGGAGTGGGCTGCACTTCTAGGAATTCCAGATGTTCAGGATGGTGATCTGGATGTATACTTGGAATCCAAGGCGAGTCACAATGCCATGAAGGATATGTATACTTATATCCCCACAGAAAAAGTGCAATCTCACAAGCTAGAATCCATCTACTATCTGCAAGCAGGCCTCCGTACCATGAACACTATTCTGAGGCATACCTTGATGCCCAAGTCAGGAGATGACAAGATGATCCGAGGCTACTCCATCAACATGTAGATCGGACATACTAGGATTAGAGTCATGGATTTGATTGTTGAGACAATCAAGAGGGGTGCTGCTGATCAAAAGCGCTATTGCTGCTATGCACCCTACATCCAGATGCTTATCAACTCTCAGTTAGAGAAGCACATTTTTGCTCTAGATCGTCCACATCTACCCGTACAGCCAGATCTCGAGGATAATGTTGTGGTGATGGACCCTGATCATCCCACATCTTCTACAGCACAGGCAGAGGCAGAAGCAGTTCGAGCTGCTAGTGCTCAAGCCCCCAGATCCAGAAACGAGCAAATGGATCTTTTGATCTTAGCAGTTCAGGACATGCAAAAGGATATCAAGGGGATTCTGGACAACCAGAATAGTCTTGTGAGGATCTTTGAGATAAGGATCGAGACTCTTGGTGATAAGGTGGACAAGGTGACAAAGACAGTTATAGAGCTTTAGAAGGAAGTTGACTCTGTGCACATCCCTCAGGTCTCTTCTACTTCTTCTGATGATGATGATGAGGAGGAGGATGGATCACCTCTCAAGCCGAACACCCAGTTCAAAACTCAGGCTAGAACAGCCACAGTGCCTGCACCAGACTTGAGGCCCTCTTCATCAACTCCTGCTACTATCAGCACAGCTCCTACTCCATCAGCTCCAGTTCCACCAGTGTCCACTCTAGCTCCATCCACGACATGTGCAGAGATCTTCGCTGACGCTGTTCTCTCAATTCCTTCATCAACAGCCGGAGGATATCAGCCCAAGAACGCTTAGATATATGCCTTTGTACTTTTTGATAACTTGTTGCCAAAGGGGTAGAAGTGTATATAGATCTTTAGGCTTCGAGTGAGAGAGCGTTTTGGTGTTTATTGCTTTTTTCAAAAACAATTGCTTTTGGTTTTTTGACGATACACGTTTGATGATGTTTGGTCATACGCTTTAATGTGTGATGCTACTATTTCCTATCATCTTAATGTTTATGTGATGATCATTCATCTTTGGTTGATTGTGTTGTGCTATGATGTTCATTCCAATTACTCTCGCACACCACCAAGTGGTATGTGACATGTAAAGAAGTGACCCATGTACCTAATCGATTGTGCATTTGCATTCAAATGCAAATTTAAAATAATGCACAAATTTAGGGGGGGCTCTTGCTTATCATACTTATCAAAGCAACGATTACATTCCATGATTATATGTTTGTCAAAGCATTGATCTATATGTTGTCATCAATACCAAAAAGGGGAAGATTGAAAGCACATTTGCTCCCTTGGTGGTTTTGGTAATTAATAACAACATATAAGTCATTGAACTAATGTTCCCACCAAGTATATTTCAGGAGAAGTTCAATGATAGGGATGGCAAAAGGATTGTGGAGATTGTGGAACTAGCCCGAGATGCAAGGAAATAGGTTGGCCAAGCTTCAAGCAAGAGGACTCTGCATTTTACATTTGTGAGAAATCACTTTGAGTCCATAGGAAAGCCAATACTATTAAAATGGGGTAAAGTTTTGATGATGAACAATATGCTCAAACGTGCACAAGTGATAGTCACCAAAACATCCACAAACTCTCTCACCAAAGTCTGTCCAAAGCCAAATATGCAAAATCGGTGCAACCAACATTCATATCCCGGTGCCACCGATTCTAATCCCTAGAAAGAATCAGACAAACCCTAACACTTCGGTGTAGCCGACACTGCTTTCGGTGCCACCGAGTTGGGTTGTCAAGTTTTTGTTACGCAAGTTCACATTTTCGGTCCGTCTAAAAATGGTGAATCGGCGTCATCGAGTTTGGCAAATCTTACCGTTGGTCATCTTGTCAGTGCAACCGAGAATTATATATCGGTCCCTCTGATATTCAAAAGTTGTCACTTTTGGTCACTTCGGTACCACCGAGATTTACACATCGGTTTCACCTAGTTGGTCATTTTGTGTGTAACGGTTGGATTTTTGGGGATGCCTATATATACCCCTTCACCACCACCCACTCAATAGAGAAGCACTCAGAACTATTCCATACCAATCCTACTCAGTTTTCTGAAAGAGAACCACCTACCCTTGCGTTGAGGTCAAGATCTTCCACTCCAACCATATGGATCTTGATTTCTAGCCTCCCCAAGTTGCTTTCCACCAATCCCATCTCTTCTAACAAGCCAAATCTGTGAGAGAGATTGTGTGTTGAGGAGTCTATCATCTTGAAGCACAAGAGCAAGGAGTTCATCGTCATTACCGAGCCTATTACCTTTTGGAGGGTGGTGCCTCCTAGATTGGTTAGGTGTCGCATGGGAGCCTCCTACTTCCTGTTGTGGAGTGAACCAAGAAGTTTGTAAGGGCAAGGAGATCGCCTACTTCGTGAAGATCTACCCATAGTGAGGCTAGTCCTTCGTGGACGGGAGCCGCATGGAATAGTCAAGGTTGCTTCTTTATGGAACCCTCCGTGGGCAGAGCCCTCTGTGGACTCTCGCGACCATTACCCTTCGTGGGTTGAATACTCCATGAACATGGATGTACGATAGCACCACCTATCGGAACCACGTAATGAATCAACGTGTCATCACTTGGGTTTGCCTTCTGAACCCTCTCTTTACTTACATGTGCAATGTCTTTATTTTCCGCTGCTACACTCTTAGACATGCATGTGTAGGGTGTTACTTGATATGCTATGAATGCTAAAACTTGCCAAGAATTAAAATTGGGAAAAAGGCAAAACTTTTATTTGGTCAAGTAGTCTAATCACCCCCCCTCTAGACCTACTTTTGATCCTACAACATGTCATCAACACAGAACATAGCACGCACACGAAAAAATAGAGGCTTGCCAGCGAGGATCACACAAATGACGGATATCTCGTCGGAGGTGGATTCCCACGTGCTCGGGAGGTGCTCGTAGGTGCTATGGATGCAGCGCACGAAGCTTCTGCTCTGAGGTCCTAGCAAGGCACTAGTCGTCGATGGAGACAACGCCGACGACATGCCGGAGTGGAGGTAGGTTCGGGCATGGATGGACACACGCGTCTGTGAGCTAAAACTTTCTATTGGAGACAAAATTGAACCCTACGGCTACCACGAGTCCGTAGTGCGTGCAAACAAGGGTCTACTGTCACCGAAGTGAGGCTGACGACGAGCTCGGACGGAGGAGGTTCTCGGCTCTCTTGGCAACTAACGCTAGAGGACGAAAATGATGGGAAGAAACGAGCGGGGAGGTTTGGGTGCTCACGACAAGCGTGTTTTCATGCTTGGATCACCGAGAGGAGGTTGGAATCACCAAAAATTAATGGAGGATGTTGGGGTAGCCGGCGACGATGCGTTTCTGCTTCTCTCTCTCTCTTGGGATCTCGTGGAGAAGAAGGAGAGGGAGAAGGGGTGAACCCCATGGGTGGTGGCACGGTTCGGAAACCCTAAGAGGGGATGAACGTCGAGGCCTACTTTAAATGCAGGGCGCGACTCGTTCGGCCGCCGTCGTGGTCATGTGCACTATTGGCTGCCGTTTTATTGTGAGAGCGAGGGGGGCGATGAGGAAGAAAGGTGCGGAGATGGGAGGCTGACATCGGGCCCGACGCGGCTGCCAACGTGGAAAGCACGCGTAATAGCTATGAGGCTGCAAGAGACTAGGTAGATCGGCCAAGATAAGTGGGCTCCCCCTCTATGGAGTTTTCAACTTTTAAAAATACAAAAACAAAGGAGAAAAATCTAGAGGCAAAAGGAAAGATTATAGGTTGAAACAAAATATGTTTGAGACTCGTGAATTTATGCTATATTTAACAAAATTGGTTTGGGCATTTTTAGAGATAGAAAGATAAATCAAGTTTGAATTTAATTCAAACTTCAGACATTTTTTGATCCAACCAACAAAACATGAAAAGAGTTGTTGGATGAGGGCTACTAGGCATGATTTAGGATTTTTAGAGAAATGGTGGACATTTAAATAAGGCAAGGAGAACACACTTGCAAAAATAATAAGAAATAGGAAGAGAAGGGGGTTTTGCTGAAATTAATTTGAGGGTTTTTCCCAAACTATGATCAAATAGCATAGAAGCAAAACACGTCACTTCAAACCCACATCGTGAGAGTCTGGCTTAATAGGAATAATAGACTACTCATATCAACAAGGAATTCCTTCTTTTCCGAGAGCTCATTCGAAAAGAACTCCAAAGTTAAGCGTGTTTGGCTTGGAGCGATTCTAGGATGGGTGACCGACCCGGAAGTTGCTCCCGGATGCACTCGAGTGAGAACAAAGTGCGCAGGAAAGACTAGTGTTGGTCTGTGGGGCCAGTCTAGATCCCGTCAGGTGTAACGGGATGTTACAATTGGTATCAGAGCCGACCCTTGCGATTACACGGGCATGCGCAGGTCAGGTGCACGGTCATGTGGCGCATGGCATGTGTGGCCCTTGTGGCACACGACATGGCACATGTGTCGGATTGGACGGCATACGTGTGCCAATACGGAACGTTCCTGATGGGCCGACGAGGACGTCAGTTCCTTTGAGTGGGGTTGTATGTGAGAGCGTGGCTTAATAGGAATGATAGACTACTCATCTCAACAAGAAATTCCTTCTTTTCCGGGAGCTCATTGAAAAGAACTCCAAAGTTAAGCGTGCTTGGCTTGGAGCAATTCTAGGATGGGTGACCGACCGGGAAGTTGCTCCCGGGTGCGCTCAAGTGAGCACAAAGTGCATAGGAAAGACTAGTGTTGGTATGTAGGACCAGTCTAGATCCCGCCAGACGTAACGGGGTGTTACACACGTACTCAAACATACCATGGCCACATTATGAAATGGATGCCATGATGCACAAAGGATGTCATGAGGCAATTTTTCACCAACTCAAATCACAACATGGAATACAAGCTTGGTCTTATGGAAATGGTTACAGGAATCGGAATGTTGCTCTAGGGCTGTTACATTTTCTCAACACACGTGCGGATTTAATGAAGGAAGGCTGACAGTTTGCATCGTTTAAATGAGGCAAGGTGACGTGTTCAGCCGGGCATACAACGGACAATGCTCTCTATGCCAATGTGCCGCTTCAATGTCGAGAATGAAAGGTCATGTCCGCTTTGGGCTGACATCAATGCGGAGCGGCCGCTCTACAACGCATGAATGCAGTCAACTGGCCATGGGCAGGAACGCACGCGGACATGGGAGAAGGGCTTTAGCTGGGCCACAATTGCCAGATGTGGACATAGCAGCGGTTCGGAAATCTGCAACCCCCCACTTTGTCTTTGGTTTGCAAAAAAAATCACGTCTAGACCGGCCTGCGGATTGATGTAGGACCACGTTGAATAATAACACACATCTAAACCACATGGTCGAGACGATTGCAAATGGTTTGAGAGTCAGCATTGTTCCTTTGCTTTTGGCGGGAATGTAGCACAACACATGCCAAACACTGTTCAATATTACGCACATGCATGCCGCCAACATTTGGACACAACACCCATCGAAGATAGATTGTCGAGTTTTAAAAATAACAAAGGCACCACTCACTTGTGTCGTGTAGTTCACATGACATGACATGCTAGATGCTACCCTTGACTGGTAACTTTGGGATTGCGGCGCAAGTCGTCTGAAAATTCAATTAGGGCCAGTTTATCATTCGTTGTCCTTGATTTATGGTCTAATGGCTAAAATGTGTCTTCTTCCTCAAAAATGTATCACAACCGCCCCCATCTTCTTCCTCTCATCGCCTGCTAACACCACTAGTGGTCGGTGGCGCTCCCGCGCCAGCCTAGCCGCCCCGCCCTCCCCCCCCAACCGCCTTCCGCCGTCATGTTGTCGTCACCCCAGGCCATTCCTCTAATCTCGAGAATGAACGGTTCTTTTTCGACGAACTTGCACCCCTCACACCCTTAAGATAGACCACCAGCGATCTTGCCATCCTGTCACCATATGATAGATCACCGACGAGCCTCCCACCCTAAGATAGATCGTCAGCGATCCTGCAAAATAAAAATAGATCGACGGTTGTCGCTCCTTCCTTCCTTTCCTCTGGTGCTCCACTATAATTGCATTTGGCATCAACATGCATGAAAAACATACGCATGCCAAGCTCTTCAAGAATTAGCTGAAAGTTATCTCTTGCGAGCTTGCTTGCCACTTTTGAAAAACTGCAAGACAAAAGCACGAGTGAGCAGTTATATTGGATACATATATCAAGCACTACATGTAGTCTTCATCGTGGTTGTTCCCATTCCTTGAGGCTACTAGGCTAACCTATGCGAACACGGGGACTATAGTTGTACTCTCTCCGTCCCATAATATAAAAGCATTTTTGATACTTTTATAGTATTAAAAACTACACTATTATCAGAAACATTCTTATATTATGGAACGAAGGGAGTATAAAAGAATTCCCGTACTCGAACAAATCAAAATGATTGAAGGTTTTTTATTTGGAATCGTCTTAGGCCTAATTCCTATTACTTTAGCGAGATTATTCGTGATTGTGGGATCAGTTGGATCTTGAGTGAGTCATTTTTTATTGACCTCCTCTCTGGTCTGGAGGAGGTCAAATTGGAGTTACAATTCAATTTTGTTAAGTTATTTTACTCTATCTTGACATAAGATAGATGGAATCACGCTTTGTAGGATTTGAACCTATGACATCAGATTTTGTGAGGAACACGCGGATTACAACTGTAGGGGACGAGCAAGGTTTTTTTTGAATGTGCCCTTGGCAACATGCTGCTTGAGCAAGGGGCTTCACGACCATTAGATGGTATGCACCTGTTGTAGTTGCATTCAACATCAACATGCATGAAATATAAGCGTGCAAAAAGCTCTTATAAAGTTATCTCTAGCGAGCTTGCTTTTCACTTAAAAAAACTAAACTACAAATGCACTCGTGATTGTGCTAGTTCTCTTTTGGTTTTATGAAGAAATTTGATAACCAATATGTATGTATGTTTCAAGAATAGGTAGGGCTTGTTTGAAAAATTGTGTACAAACCATAGGAATGGAGAGAAATATAGGAATATGAAAGGAATGTCATTGTAAAACATAGGAATGAGACAACACGTGAAACCATAGAGGATACTAAATGAAGGAGGGTTCACATCAAAAACGCACTACTCCCTTCATTCCTAAGTATAACTCTTTCTAAATATTTCACTACGGACTACATACAGATAAAAAGGAATGAACCTACACTTTAAAGTATGTCTATATATATTCGCAAGTAACCATAGTAAAATATCTAAAATACTTATATTTAAGAACGGGGGAGTAGAGAATATCAATTTTTTTTGGCTAAGCAGTAATTTGCTTTTGTCTATAATTCAACCATCTTCTCTCTAGGTGCAAACCAACCTATGGTTGGATGGTTAGAAGGGCAGTGGTATCTTCTGTCCGTTAGAGTTCAAGACCCACAGCAGACATTGGTGCTTGAATTTTTCAGGATTTATTCTAGGCCTTCCAGCGACGTGCGTTCAGTGGACGGAGACATTCCCATCGACTATGAAGACGCTTGTGGCGACTTAGTCAATCTCAAAATGATGTGTTGACTCAGTCTCGTGGAGGTGCTCATAGAAGTAGGGTGTGCATGCGTGCGTTCAATGTATGTGCGCACGTATGAGCGTTGGGCATCTGCCAAAACATTGGCTCCACATAGATTTTTTTCCGTTCCTATGGAATCAACCCAAATCTGCATGTCAAAGGGAGTTTTCCTCCAAAACACTGTTCATCTTTCCTTCATCCCCAATACAAACAAAGGGAAACTTTCTAGAGGAACAACTTTCCTAAGAGATACTGATGCATATCCCATGAACCGAACAAGGTCGTAATGTGGATAACCATGTATCTTGGTTTGTTTATACAATAGTTCTCTCTCCTACATTACCTGTGTGCAGGCCAATACCATCCCATTAAGGATTTTGTTTCTTTCACATGTCATGGGCGGGGTAAGGTTTTGCGAACTGTATCGACCTCAACGACATGATTGACCGCTTACGCAACATTTGTCAATTCCTTTGATTTTTGATCTTGCGACCATGCTCCCCAGGTGGAGTGTTTCACACATTAACCATGGCTCTAATCCGTTTAGACCAAGGTTAAGCACTCTAGTATACGACATGACTGCCAGTGTATATAATGTTTTTTAGGGAAACAATAGGACTCTGCTGCGTATTTTTATTGATTTTTTGAAATAGAATACAACGAATAATGTTAAAAATATCAAAAACAAAACTATACATTTTGAAAACCTAGGAAAGCAAAGAAAAAGAAAAAAAGACAATACAAGATATACAACAACTACAACAACAACCACAAGGCAGGCTATCTTAAGTTTGTAACCCAGTCTTCAAATCCACTGTAGCCCTGCTTCTTGATTATGTATATGATCCATTTGAGCTCCTCTTTTAATTTCCTTCTGCTTCTGTAGATGTTTGGTCAAATGTGTTTGAAGATGAAATCATTCCGAGTGGTCTAGATGGACCAAAATGTGGGGATTAGAGTTTCCATGGCATAGGAAACACCTAATAGCTGTTTAACATTGCCGATTTCATCTTGACTGCATGTATGTGTAGGTGACCAGTTGGGAAAAATATAGCTCCAACATAGGTTTGCAAATTGGCTGTGGAAGAATAAGTGGTCTCTTGTCTCTAGCATATGTTGATTGCACATGACGCACGAATAATCCTACAAGAAGAATTGCTTTCTCTGCAAAAGGGCTCTAGTGTTCAATCCGTCATTAATAAGTAGCCAAGAGAAAATCTTATGCTTGAGTTGACAGCAGGTCTTCTAGAGCCACTTTATAGCCAGTGTAACCCCTGTATCAATGGTCAGAATGTTATAAGCCTTGGAAACTTTGAAAGTTACCTATCTAGTTGGGAGTTGCCAAATGTCATGGTCATATTGTAAGTTTAGCTCCTGAAGAAAGTGCTCTAACTGTAAAAATTCCTCATATGATTCTTCAGAAAGAGGTAGATGGAAGTGATATGTCAGATCCTCAGAGTGGTAAATGTCATTAACTAAAATCACTTGGTGTTTGGAGAAAGAATGCATGTGTGGCCAAATTTGAGATTTAGGTAAATCATCCCAATCATCTTGCCAAAATCCCATAGTTTTGTCGTCTTGGGGGATGCAAGTAGCATGTGATTTGTATGTTTTAAGGAGTTTTAGGCAATCTCTCCACCAAGCACAGCAATGTGGAGATTCATCTGTAGGCACCCCTTTTTGATAGTAAACCTCCCATATAAAATGTACCCATGGGATATCAGCATGGTTAATTAATGTGTGGATCATCTTCATCAGTAAGCAAGTATTTTGGGTTTCAAGGTTAATAATGCCAAGCCCTCCTTTATCCTTTGGTCGACAGATCATATCCCAAGCTGCCAGCGGGTTTCTTTTTTTGGGTCTTTACCTCTCCAGAACAGATGTCTTCTGTATTTGTGAACTTGCTCAATGATACCCTTATAGAGAAGAAGGCAACTCATGAGAAATGTGGGCAAATATGAGAGAATTGCATTGACCATAAGTAATCATCCACCATAGCTTAGATATTGAGAGCAGACAACCAGTCTTTTCTGTATCCTTTCAAGTAGATACATAAATAATTCCATCTTAGGTTTGGAGAAACACAGTGGAGTGCCTAAATAGATGAATGGAAAAGAGCCAATTGTACAACCCAACAGGGGTGGACAATTGTTGCACATCCTCTTCTGGGACATTAATGGGTAACAAGCTTGATTTGAGATAATTGACCTTGAGTCCTGAAGCTTTGGAGAATAATTGGACCAGGCTCTGCAGTTGATGAATTTGTACTGACAAGCAGGCATAAAAATAAGGGCATCATCAGCATATTGCAATATGTGAAAGTAAGGGCATGAAGTGGACTTGAAGGGGGGTGTAATGACCCCTCTATTCTTTGCATCATTTAGGATAGTTTGCAAGAAATCCGCAACTAAGACAAAAAGCAGTGGAGAAAGAGGGTCTCCTTGTCTGACACCTCTTGTACATTTGAAATGTGATCTAGGGATACCATTAAGCAGAACTGAGGATGTTGTAGTTTCTAGAATTTGTTTAATCCAAGCACACCATTTCCTTCCAAAACCCTTTTGTTTGAGTATGGCTAAGATCATCCCATGTTCAATTTTGTCAAAAGCCTTTTCAAAGTCCAATTTGAGGACTATAGCTGGATGTCTACTCTTGTGACACTGAAACAGGTATTCATAAGCCCAACCTATGCAGTCTTGTATAGTTCTTGTTTTCATAAACCCATATTGGTTTACATGAACTAAATCCAAAATTATTGATTGTAGTCTGTTGGCCAAGAGCTTGGTGATAAGTTTGATGGTGCAGTTTAGGAGGGAGATGGGTCTAAAGTCATTAATAGTGTTTGCCCCTTCTTTTTTTAGGGATTAGAGTGATGAGGGAAATGTTAATGCTTTGAAGGTAAAGATCTCCTTGTTGGAAATGATGACATAGATCATAGAAATACTGCTTTATAATAGGCCAACATTTTCTCATAAAATCAGTGTTAAATCTATCACGTTCGGGTGCCAGTGTATATTATCCTCTTCATGTTTTCCTTCCCCTGCATTCACATCCAACGTTGGCAGGGACACACAAAGTTAGCACCCCTTTGTGAATCTATGCATTTAGCCCCAAACACAGAAATCTCTCCTTTTTCCTCTCTCCCCAAGTGAAACAATTTCAAGAGCATTCTACCACCCACCACTGTACTTTTTTTACCTGCTACCCATGATGAAGTGAGAATTGACAATGAGACGCTAGCCATGGGTCGGGGATCTCTTGTACTACAATATGCGGTTGATCTAGTGACATGTGGGTTGGGGAGCAGATTTGTCCATCTCTCACTGGCCCAATTGCACCATGTAGTACATCGGGGGTTTTGAGTTAATGTTGTTGTTGTTGGTGGTGGTGGTGCAGCTACTAGCTTGTTGATGTCACCAAGAACTACAAATGGGAAAAGGTTTAGGAAGTGTAGATTTCCAAGCCACATGAGACATTTCAGTGGTCAAATACCACATCAACTCAATGCTCGACGCCATAACCATGAACGACGAGCTACACTATGTTGTGCACATACATTTTTCTTGTATTATATAAAAAGTTAGATACACGCTAGTATATGTGACAAGTATTCTCTAACTTATTTTTTTAAAGAGAGGGGTCTCCCCCATCCCCAACTTTTATTAAAGCCAAGGCAAGAACAAACCAGGTTCGGCAGTTTAAGGAGCTCGGTGGACAGCTTAGGAGCAACCACGGATCGACAGGGGGACAAGTGCAACTAGTTTTAGCCCTATTATATACCTATTACAGGACTGAGAGAGGATGGAAGATAAACATGACTAGCACCAAAACACATCCATCTGCCCAAATGATAACACTACCAAGCAATCCTAAGATACCTCCCCCCCCTCTTCGATGGTCCAAAAGCCTTAAACATCAGAGAAGAAGAGCACCCTAGACGTCTAAAGCTAGCACTTTCCATTGCTTGATCAAAGAACCCACCAGATCCATAATACAATGCATGTTTCTCCATTTCCTCCCTTGAAAAACAAATTTATTGCAAAACAACCATAAGCCCCACAATTATCAGATGATATAATGTTAACATCCTCTTTAGTTTTCTTTTGTTTCCAAAAGACAACAATATCATCAAAGGAACCAGGTATAGAAATACCACACATATCAAAAATAATCAACCAGCATTCTTTAGCAATAATGCAATCAAAGATTAAGTGTTGAACAAATTCATATTCATAGCAGAACACACAGGTCAAATCATCAACATGCCTTCTTTTTGCCAAATTATCTCTAGTTAGACATTTATTATAATATGCCAACCAAAGAAATACATGTATGTTGGGGGGGACTTTAATTTTCCATATATAGTATTTAAGATCAGATGATACACCAACAAAGTTGTTTAATTTGTAGAATGATCTCATAGAGTAACTACCAGATGATTCAAGAGACCACAAAGGGGTATCCAGTTCATTGGAGGGAGTGAAGGTCCTCACCAACTCATTTAATTTGAACCAACACTCCATCAAACTAGCATCCACACATCTTCTATAGGTGAGATGCAGTTCATTACCATCACATACCTGGGCAAGAGAAGCCTCTTGTTGTTGAAAAATATCAAACATTCCCCCCCACCCAAAAAAAGAGTTTCGAGGGAGCATTCACCTATCCAAATGTCATGCCAGAAGGCAATGTTCTTACCATTACCAGGGACCCACCTAAGGAAATTCTTAGCTGTCCCTAGAGCCTAGGTAACAATTTTCCAAAAGGGAGAACCCATCATAGGTTTAGCCCAATAGAGGTTTGGTTTATCAATCCCATATTTGTAAAAATAATTTTTTTCAGTCTTTATCTACCCCATCATGAAATCTTTTGCCCCAAGAAGCCAAAATGTCCATATTAAATTCTTTCAGATTGGGGACCCTAAGTCCATCAAATTCTTTTTTCCTAGTCACCAGACCCGAGTTAGCCAAATGATACTTATGAGAGTCACCAACACCCCCGAGAAGAAATGTGACATCTGAGAGTTAATTGCATCAATTTCCTACTTAGGGAATTTCATGATAGACATGAGATATGTAGGAATACTAGCAATACAAGTAGATAGAAGGATTAGTTTGCCTCTGTAGGAAAGATTCCTACCAAGCCATCCAGTAATACATTTGATGACCCTATCAATGATAGGTTGTAAATCTCCCCGTCTCAATTTCTTGAAGTGAAGAGGGACACCTAAAAAATTAAAGGGGAAATCCCCAAACTGGCAACAAAAAATTTGAGCAAACTCTTTGGACATCTCTTCACCAACATGAAGGGTGTGCAAATCACTTTTATGGAAATTAATTTTGAGCTCAGATAGTTTTCCAAAATAGGTAAGGATTCACTGAAGATTTTTGGCATATTCCACAGAGTCTTCCAGGAATAAAATAGTGTCATCACATATTGCAAGCTGATTACACCTCCTAGAATAACATGACGAAGCAATCCATCAATCAAATTATGTCTAGCAGCTTTGGCCAGCATTTTGGTAAACACATCAGCCACCAAATTGAAGAGAAGTGGTGAGTGAGGGTCACCTTGCTTGAGGGTTTTCTCCCCTACAAAATGTTGCCCATTGGAATCATTGATCCTGACCTAAAAGGTGCCTTGCTGTAAAGTACTAAACACCCAGTTAACTCACTTATCTCCAAAGCCCCTACAAAGGAGCATTTCTTTAAGGAAATCCCAACTAACTCTTTCATAAGCTTTCTCATAATCTAATTTCAAAATCAAACCCCCACAACCAGATCTATGGACCTCATGAATAACTTCATGAGCCACCACCACACTTTCCAAGATAAATCTCCCTTTAATAAAACAACTTTGGTTCATAGAAATGTGTTGTCACAAAGAGGAGAGGCTATGGTAGTCATGGCCTTAGATAAGATCTTGATAGCACAGTTGCTCATGCTAATGGTCTGAAATTGTTCATTACCCTAGCTTGAGGAGTTTTAGGGATAAGAGTGATAATGGCAAAGTTCAATCTATGGATATCTAAACATCCAGCTTCAAAATCTTTCACCATCCACATAAAGTCATCCTTGATGGTATCCCAAAATTTTTGATAAAACAGAAAGGATAAGTCATCAGGGCTAGGAGCCCCACATGCATAAGAGCTCATAATTGCATGTTTAATTTCCTCCTCAAAAAGGGGTTTTCTAGTTCTTCTCTATCATAGTTAGAGACCAATTCATCTTCTGACTAGAAGTCAGCACCAAAAGGAATGTCAGGTTTAGGTTCAAAAGCGGAAAGATTTTTATAGAAATCAGTAGCTACTTTCAACATATCCTGAGTGGAGGTCACCACCCTAGAAGGGCCTTCCAACTCAGAGAGGTGTTTTTTCCTATGTCTATGATTCGCAAGAGCATGGAAGTAAGCATTGTTATGATCACCCTCTAGAATTTTCCTATCTCTAGATCTCTGCCATAAGGCAGTCTCTTCTTTTCTCCAAATATCATCAAGTTCCTTTTTAATATCTTTTATTCTGTCAAAATCCCTAGCAGAGAGTTGTTGTGATTCAGATTAAACATCCAAAATGTCAACTCCATAAGGATAGATTTTTTCCTCTTCTTCATGGCTACCTCCAAATTAATACTCCAGCCTTTCGGTTTTTTCCTAAGGGGTCTAGTCTTAGTCATCCAGTTGTCAATAGAATTACAAGTAGAACCAATAGAAGTCCAGGCCCCCTCAACAATCTGGGCAAAACTAGGTTGAGAGAGCCACCATTTCTCAAACCTAAACATCTTAGGGCAATAATTTTTCCTAGCATCACTATCAAAAACCAGTGGGGTATGATCACTGCCCACCCTAGGAAGAGCAGACAATGATGACATAGGGTAATGGGCATCCCAATCCAGAGAAGTGAATACTCTATCTAGCACAACAAAAACAGGGTTGCATTGATTATTAGACCAAGTATACTTCCTATTAGCCACAGAAATCTCAAGCAAGCCCCATCTATTGATCCAGTCATTAAACAAGAAAGTAACTTGTTGATTAATCAGGCCACTACTTTTATCATCCTCACCCCTAACTAGATTAAAGTCCCCACAAACAAAAACAGGGTATGTAGCAATACTAATAGAATCATGAAGTTCATAAATGAAATCCATCTTGAACTCAGGGTAGGCAAATCCATATACCACTATCAAGTGCCAAAGGAAACCATCACTTTTATTCTTGACAGTAGATTTAATAGAGAATCTAGTGTTATTAGAACCAATCATTTCAAACATATCTTGTTTTAAACCATGCAAAATACCCCTAGCAGTATTGTCAGGAGGAAGAAAGTGCCCGGTGAAAACCCCCATTGTGTCTAAAGCTTTGAGGAAACCCTCAGAAATATTCTTTTTTTTGTTTCTTGGAAACCAATAAAACCAGGATTAGTCTTAGCAATCACATCAAAAAGGCACTAAATTTTACCATGTTGACCTAAATCTCTAATGTTCCAAATCAGACCTATCATAATCAAGCAATTTTAAAAGGATGAGTTAAGCCACAAGGCTTGCCCTTAGTAGGGACAGCAGTGGTAACTCCCAAGACAACAACAATGCCAACTATTCTTGGAGGGGAACTCTTGGCTGATGTCCCAACTAAATTTTCAAGAACCATATCTAAATTGTCTGGTAAAGCAATCTCAGGGTGATCATTAGCAAAAGCCAAGCAGTTTTCCTATTCTCTAACAACCAAATCTTCAAAAAATTCTAATTGATTAACATCATCGCCCCCAAAGGTCAAATTAACCATAGCAACTTGTTCAATCAGAATAGAAGGGTCATTAGAGGGGAAGGATTTACCTTTAAATGTTTTGGAATTTCCAAATTCTTTTTCATCTTATATGCAGCAGCCTTCTCCATGTTGTTGATGTTGCCATGCCCCTGGTTGCATACTTTGAAGCCATAAGTGGGCCTCATTTGGAATTTTTGGAAGGTGCACCTTGAGCATGTTTAGAGAGTCCAAGAGGGATCTTTTCAAGCCTGAGTATTGCAGCATTTGCACATAGTCTCAGGGGGAGAATCCCTAATTCATCTTCCTATTTCATGTCCCCCTCTTCCTCAGAGTCAACATATCGACAGATTTCAACAGAGATTCACAGTATTCCTTGTGTTCATATTTTCCATATTCATGATAGGGCTAGGGCACATGTTTTTGGGGGTATAAACCTCCAATTCAGGAAAACACTCAACAATGACAACAGGGGCAAGCCCATCACTTTTTGACAACCCACTAACATCATCTAGGCAATGATTGGAGGGTCCAGTGGACCCCCCCACTCACATGTAAGGTTTGAGAGGTGAAGTCATTTCTTTCAGCAATTTCTATGATGAAACTCTCATGGTCAGAGTCTGATGGAAGCCCAGAAGGACAGACCTTGTTTTTGCCACGAGAACCAAATGACCTCTTATTGGATAGGTTAGCTTTGTCTAGTTCATCAATGGCAGCATCATCATGAACCAAATCATCACTCATCCCATCCTTGAATTCCTCCTCACCATTGCCTTTTTGTTCACCTTCAGCAGCATCTGCATCTTCATCCTCATCCTCAGTTTCTATATCAATCACAAAGTCCACACCACCCACCTGTTTGACACCCTTCACAGTGAATCCTAGTAGGAACAACTTCTTTTTCATCTCAATCAGGCTTTCAAAAGGGATTTTTGTAGGGTCTCTACATGCAATTCTGACCCTCACATTTTCAAAGAAAGTTCTGAACATCCCATTCCAGTCAACATCAGTCAAGACTCCAAACATAGAATCCACCTGGGCAAAGACTTTCCAAGTACACCACTTTGGGGAATCCCCTCAATCAGTACCCAAGCCTCAATGAGTTCCCCAAAAGGGCCATATACACTTTTCCATTTAGTCATCTTAACAGAAACATCTTGTGGGGGGCAGAAGCCTGGTAATTCAATCAAATCTTCCACTTTCTTCCAAGGGGGAAATCTAACCAGAAATGTTTTATGAGAGATTTCTCTAATCTGTCAAGGCTAGTGTTTAGCTTTATAGAAAGTATCATTTGGTAGATTCAGTAGCAAGGCCTTGTCAACATCCCCTTTGGTGATATTCACAACAACACAATTCTGAAATTAAGCCAGCTTGATTCATTAGCCACACGGACATCCACGTGGTAGAAACCAAGGACCCTTGCTCCACTACTAAAGAAAGCAGCAGTAGGTTGGATTTTTGACCAAGCAGCACAATTGTTGACATTGTGATTTTGCTGGCGGATAAAGCATGACTTTGGCTTGACACAATTACCAACATAGTGGCCAGGACCCCCACAATTAAAGCAGATCATGTCCTTATATTTGGGATCAAGCATCTGCTCCACCTCTACTTCATGTGCCTGCGAAGATTGTATCTGAGAGGAAGTTGTTGTAGAAGCAGTGGATTTGGTAGGTCTTGGAGCAAGGGCAACCTCCTTGGAGATTTGCGGAGCTGCCTTGCGCACACCACCAGAATTGGTCTTCTATGCGGTGGTTTTTGCCGGCCCAAATGCCCTAGGACCATAGCTCCCTCCGCGTCTGTCCGCCATTCGCCCACCACTCTTGACAACCTCAGCAAAGGATAGAGAGCCTAGACCTAGCCCTTCCCTAACCAGATCTACAACTTTAGGAGGAGGATCAAAGGGGTGGCAGGTGGCGGGGTGGCAATCGGCCGCAGTGAACGAACCTGACCCCACAAGGTCTTTGCAAATCCAGAACAGCGACCCACACGAACGCCCTGGTTGCCTAAAACCTAGGGACAATTGATGGTGGCGACGGGAGGGGGAAGGAATGAGCCACAACTGGCCAAAATGCTCTTCTATTTCTCTAACTTAAATCACATGACTTTATGGTGGGTCATACAAACAAATTGGTCTGCACATCACAACCACAAAAAAAGTAGGCTACTCAAGTAGAGAAATTTCCGTCCCAATATATAGGAATATCTCATGGTAAATTCCACTATTTATTTACAAAGAGTTATGCCTTTTTTTTGACCCCACAAACAAAAGAAGGTACGGAGTAATATTTTTTACGATTATATTTAAGGTAAAAGAATATCGTGCAGACGAATGTTGCCTTAAAAGCAAGCGAAACATCCGAAAAGTGCCTGCAGAGGCCGAGCTCCACTGAGCTCGTTACTTTTTTTCCAGTGAAAATACCTTTTTTATACCTCAAAAAAATCTGAAAAAAGTATATGTGTAAACATATATTTGTGTTGTACACGTACAAAATTTCATGAACATATATATATATATATATATATATATATATATATATATATATATATATTCATATGTGATGTATACAACAAAGACAAATACACATGTTAAAATGGACTTTTTTATTGTATTTGGGCTAGATATTTGTCTTTTTTGTGTAGCATGCAAATAATCAAATTAGGTAATGAAATTTTATTCATACTTCAAGGATATGCATATGTGCTTGTAGAAAAAAGTTTGACATTTTTTAAAACATCTAAATGTATTTTGATTTCTTTTTGCACAACGATCTCCATGAAGCTCGGTCGTTGCAACGCCATTCTCGCGAAACATCAGACTTTCCCGAGACCGAAAGCCAAGGCAATAGACAGAGAAGAAAAATAACCCTAGGCGCTGCTGTACAGCTGGGCCGCCGCAAGCTACTCCTCCGGTCCTCCCCCTCCTCCCGTCTCAACTCTTGCCGAAAATATCTCCCCGCTGCCCTCTTTGCTTCTTTCTTTCTTGTGTCCCAAGCCAAACCTCTCCCATTCTGCCGGCCTCACGAGCATCGGGCCGTCCACGTACGTGGTTCGGCAGCGCCGCGCCGTCCGATTGCAAGCCCCGCGGCGTGCGAACGTGCCAACTGCGACCGAGCGGAAGAATGGAAAGCAAGCGCGGCGCGAGCTGTACCGCGGCCCTCTCGCAGATCCGCCGCCGCGATATCCAATATTTCGAACCGTGCCCCTGAGGCCCACCCGCACCATTCGCCGCTGACGTACCGAGACGGAATTCATTCCCTACGCGGAGGGCCGGAACGCAAAATCGCCGCCCACGAACCATCGGTTGCCTCCGCTATAATTAGGCAGAGAGAAGAGAAGGGACGTCCCGACTCGTCTCCCTCGTCCGCCGCCGCGTGTTCGGAAGCGAGCGAACCCCGCTCCCGCTCCCTCTCCTTGGTATCCACCCCCACCGCCGCCCCGCTCCCACGCAGATCGACGCAGACGGAGACGCAGCGCCAATGTCGTCGGGGGGAGTCTCGCTGGTGCGCCGCGCCGTCGAGGCCGTGCGCCGCACGCCGCGCTGGCAGAGGAGGCTCGTCTTCCTCACCGTAGGGTGCGTGCGCCGTCTCCTCTCCGTCCCCTCCCCTCCCCTCTCCCTCTACCACCGCCTCCTCATGTTCTGATCCGTTGCTCGGGTTCGCTTGTTTGATCGATCCGTACGCGCGGCGATTCGTCGTCGCCTGTGCATTGTGCGCCGTGCGGCCTGGTTCGACCAATTTTGCCACCTTTTGGGAGTAGTATTTGCTAAGATTTTTTTTAATCTAGTTCCTCTGGAAGGATCCGAACCGCAGATTTAAGCGGGCTGGTTGATTTGTTTAATTGACGAATTGCTCCGGTGATAACCAGCAACTCCATTGCTGCAATATAGATGCTCGCTTTTGCCCTCGGGATTTCGTAATATTATCTGTAGATCCATTTATACTTTGTTTGCACTGCAGCGCGTTGGTATGCGAAATTTTCTTCGATGGTCTGCTCATATGCTTTGTAAGCCAGTAAACGGATCTAATCATCTGTCGTGTGCGTTGTGTTCGTGGGGGACTAATCATGTTGTACTAACTTGCAAGATCCCTCCATTTCCATCTCCGTCCTGAAATTTCAAGCTGGGTTCATTAAGTTTTTGGCATTTGAAAACTACGTGATTTTGATGTCGAAACCTACTACATCAGATTATTTATTTAGTGCCGAAAACACTGAGGCCAACGCAGATAATATAATGATCTACGTATACTTTATTATCTTTATAAATGAATTTTGTAATGCACTGGCCTCACAACTTTGGAGGACAATTCACGACATCCTGCAGTGCATGGTATATAAGGCGATCATGTCTTTACATTTTGTTCCTAAGAAGTGGACTTGTGTATTAGCCATAGCTATACAATCTTGTGAACTTGTATATAAGGCGATCATGTCTTTACATTTTGTTCGTAATACTGTTGCCCATGTAGGTTCATTGAGGTGGTAGAATACTAAGATTTACCTGAAAATGTGATTTGAATTATGTTGGAGTATAGTATGGTTAGTCTATTTATACTGTAGTAAACTAAGGTTTTAACCAATTTGATGCTGTAGTGCTGTGTTGCACAATCTAGTTCGTAAGATAATTCGTCCATTTTTACGTGCAAACCAGGGTCACCACCAGAACCTATTAATAAAATAAGGAATATCTTTACCATAGTAAATTACTTCTGTAATAGTTATAAGAAGTTACTAATTGGTAAATGATCTAAATCTTTAACTTACAAGCCACATAAGTCTTTAAAGTAGCATTTATTTGTTTATATTTGTTTAAGCACATCATTTTATATCAGAACCCTTGACACTTTATTTCTTCAACCTCATTGCAGAGCTGGCACTTTAAGCTATGCTTGCCAGGATAACCGTGTTCTTCAAATCAGTGATGGAACGGGGGACAAGAAAAAAGTGGTTATACTTGGAACTGGTTGGGCAGGTGCAAGTTTCTTGAGAAATATTGACACTTCTTTGTATGATGTCCATGTGGTATCACCTCGCAACTATTTTATGTTCACTCCTCTGTTGCCAAGTGTGACATGTGGCACGGTTGAAGCACGCAGTATTGTGGAGCCAATTCGCAATATAGTGAGAAAGGTACTGTTTTGATAGTAATAGTACATCAGTTGGTCTTACTTTTATATTCTGCATCCTTTTGTATCTTCCTAGTATTTTGTACTCCCTCTGTTCCACAATAAGATCATTTTTCAAGCTAACGTAGCTTGAGAAACAATCTTATATTGTGGGATGGAGGGAGAACCTTAAAGGAAAGTAAAATTGCACCATTTTTCCCAATACCATTGACATATCTGAAGAGTTCGCATGATAAATTTGTGTACAATTTTGCAGAGAGGTGGTGCATTCAGATTCTGGGAAGCAGAGTGCTACAAGATTGATCCAACAAGCAAGAAGATCCACTGCAAATCAGGTGATGGGACCAATGCTGATGCCAATGGGGAGTTTGTTGTGGATTATGATTACCTTGTTGTAACTGTTGGAGCTAGACCAAATACTTTCAACACCCCAGGAGTTGTTGAAAATTGCCATTTCCTGAAGGTCAGTACCTACCTGTGTTATCGTCATTAGATGGATGAATAAAACTAACCTTCATACAAAATTGTACTTTCGTATTTTGATTTATGCCAAACTAAACCTTGATCAAATAACTATGTGCCTGCTGCTCTGTTTAACATACCTTTATTCATCAATTGAACGCGGTATCCTCCAGTTGACAATTTTTTCCCAATCAAACTCACAAACTATGCCCTTGTACCCTTTAGTAGGATAGCAGCTTGCATCTATTTGCTGTGTCCTTTCATATGATAACTATGTGTTGTGTGCTGCTGTGCATTACGTATGCAACTAGGCTAAGTGTGTGTCCTTGAGTGCAAGTGTTTTATAGGTTACATTTTATCACAAAGCAGCTATATATACATTTTGTAAAATTATATGTAGTTTGATATATCTGTTATTATGTAGGAAGTAGAAGATGCTCAAAAGATCAGGAAGAGTGTGATGAAATGTTTTGAAAGAGCTGCTCTTCCTAATCTTACTGATGAAGAGCGGAAGAAGAACGTTCATTTCGTTGTTATTGGTGGTGGCCCAACAGGGGTAGAATTTGCTGCAGAGTTGCATGACTTTGTCAATGAGGACTTGGCAAAATTGTATCCTGATGTAAAGAAGTATGTGAATATTTCAGTAATTGAAGCTGGAGACCATATTCTTACGATGTAAGATCCTTGAGACAAACAACTAGAAATTTCTTGGCAGCCCTAGCACATATTTACAGGTACCTTAGATCTGGTGATAATTGCTTTATTCATGTTTCATGCAGGTTTGACAAAAGAATCACCCATTTTGCTGAGGATAAGTTCAAGAGGACAGGCATAGACTTGAAGACAAATTTTAAGGTCGTGAAGGTGTCTGATAAGACGATAACCATGAGTAATCCTGCAACTGGAGAGATTGCGGTTCCTTATGGCCTGGCTGTTTGGTCCACTGGAATTGGAACACGTCCCATGATTATGGATTTCATGAAGCAAGTTGGTCAGGTATATCTCGGTCTGCATCCATGACAAATCATATTTCACTGGTCACATTTAAGATGTTCAATACATTTTTTGTAGGCAAACAGGCGTGTGCTAGCAACTGATGAATGGCTTAGGGTTCAGGGATGTGACAATGTATATGCACTTGGTGACTGTGCAACTATAACTCAAAGAAAAGTGATGGTATGTGCGTTAAATCATTTCAAAGTATCATTCCAAGACACTGACAGTCGTATAACTCCTGTTATGGCATCACTCTGTTATCCAAGCCTGTGTCTAGCTTATTATAAAACGCACCTTTGTACCTTTTACTTCCATTAAATGTGTCTAGCTTCTGCTTTGTTTTTCGTCATCTCGGTGTGTTGTGTCATCTGTGTTTTATTAATATACATTACAGGAAGATGTTGATGCAATCTTCCGGGTAGCAGACAAGGATAATTCTGGCACCCTAACTGTAAAGAAAATAAAAAATGTTCTTGGCGACATCTATCAAAGGTACCCACAGGTGGAGTTGTATCTTAAAACCAACCAAATGAAGGGCTTCAATGACCTGCTGAAAGATAAGGATTCAGAAGAACTGAACATTGAAGAATTCAAAAAAGCCCTTGCTCAAGTGGACTCGCAAGTCAAGATGCTCCCAGCAACTGCACAGGTAATTCATGATATGCAGAGTGGCCAAACAACTTCAGCATTGATGATATGCTAACCACGTATTAATTGTTGTTCCATTTATCAGGTTGCTGCACAAGAGGGAGCTTATCTGGCAGATTGCTTCAACAGGCTGAATACTTGTGAAGAAAATCCTGAAGGCCCTCTAAGGATCAGGGGAGCAGGGCGTCATCGGTTCAAACCTTTCAGGTATGTTTCCGAACACTGTTCTTTTATAAGTGGAATTAGTGAGATTACTGTCAGCAGTAAACTCTATTCAGCACAGTCATCCTTGCAAATTTTGCTGTGCAAGCGCAATAAAATGCCAATCTTATTCCTTTTAACCATGAAGTACTAGTAAAGGCCTATATATATGTTTGGCAGGTTAGATATGTAACTGATCGTCCCAATCAAAGAGTTGCTGAATTGTCTTAATTGAAATAGAGCAATTCCATTTCCATAGCTATAATTGATGATTCCAAGTTGCGCATGTACAGGTACAGGCATCTCGGCCAATTTGCTCCGTTGGGTGGAGAGCAAACAGCTGCGCAACTGCCTGGTGACTGGGTACATGTAGGCCACAGCACTCAATGGCTGTGGTATTCTGTCTATGCAAGGTAAGTCTCTTGCTCCAGTATGCTTTGTTCCCTCTCTACTTCAAGCAGTTATTTGATGCTGGTTCTAATGGTGATTTACTCTTTACCAAATACAGCAAACAATTCAGCTGGCGCACAAGGATGCTAGTTGTGTCTGATTGGGGAAGGCGTTTCTTCTTTGGAAGGGACTCCAGCAGCCTATAAACTGAACTACGGATTGTGTAGTTTTTTTTGTTTTGCCATCTGAAGATCTGTTAGACTCTGATGCTACCTTCATCGTACCGCACCATTCGTTCTGTTCCACAATTTTGAGAGCTCAGTTCGCTATAGCTTAGCAAGGTTTTGTTCGCAATTTTTTTTCTTACCAGATGCACTATTGGTATTATATGCCGAACGACGGTTTATATCCTTTTTATGTCTTGTCTTAATAACACCTGCGTCGTTCAGTTGTCTCTAGTAGAAATGATCTATTGCACTAAATTTGTTTCTTGCAAAGTTCTGAGAGCTTATTTGCATCTCATTCATTACACATATTTGCTCTTGCATGCGAATACAGTCAAGATTCCTCTTTGTTAGAATAGTTTCACCCCGGGAAGGATACATTGTCCTGTGAAATGAAACCTCGGGGGCACGGTCCTTGGATACCCCTAGGGAGCGAACGCTTGCTACATAGCACTCCTTTATTGTTAACATACCACACCACATGACCTGCATGTTAATGATATGCTGTATAACATATAATAATAAGTAATCAAATTAAAAATCTCATAAATTATTCAACAAATCATACACCGAAACGATTCTTGCAAGGAGATACATTGCCCGATAACTCATAACCATGGCTGGCTAAAATAATATCTACTCCCTCAGTAAGAAATAATATCTACTTTAGTAATCAAAACACTCTTATATTTCTTTACAGAGGGAGTCAAAAAAATTATGCTTCCATTGCAAGATGATGAAATATATAAGAGTTCACCACCCTTGATGTTCGAGATCTCTTGATTGATGTTTTATAATTTATACTTCTTCATGTATTCCTGGAATATGACCTGGTCATAAATGGGCGGGTTCTCTTCTGATAAAAGCTCCTTTATCGGTCCATATGGCCTATCAAGATCATCAGTGCTCAAAAAGCACGCAATTGAGATACGTGGCTGCTCAGTTGGTTTGAGCAGAACTCGGTGCTCCACGCTCTTAAACCCCCCGTTTGTAATAATCTACACAATTGTGACAAGAACAAATAAGAAATTTGATTTCAAACAATCCATCATAGAGATCAATGATGGTATATGGCATTATTGTTGTGAGTAAAGATAATATTTGAGTTAAATATAGTTTAATTTATTAAACAAAATTATGGCAAATAAAATTTGAAATTATTAAAATAAAATTACTATTTATAAAACACAAGTTTTCTTAAAATTTGAAATTGTTTCAAAACCGCCAGTAAATCTTTAATAACAAATAAAACTCAATTTCCAAAACATGACATCAACAACAAGAATAAAAACATGCATGTGATTGGTCCAATATCAATTGGTAATGTCATTTCATATAGATTTTTCCGTATGTACTAGTAATAGTTAATAGTTTATGCACCATTTTAATATAATTTTAAATTGAAGTCTAGAACTTGAGACAATGAAAGATTTGGAAATATAATGTATTTAATCTTATATATTACTGTATATCTCTATAATGTATTTAATCACCTAGGGTTCACAAAAAACACCCATATAATATATAGTTTATATATTATTCTTAAATACATTTATTATGATATAATTGTAGACTATCAATAGAATATTGCAAGTTAAAAATGGAACATAAGAAAATTGATTTATGATAGGATGTAAATAAACAATTAAATACATTTTTCATATGAAGTGTGACCGTACCTGCATCATGTCACCAATATTTGCCAGCAACGCACCCTTGACTGGAGGAACATCAATCCAAACATCTCGATGAAGAATTTGAAGGCCGCCTACATTGTCTTGGAGGAGCAAGGTCAGAAATCCAAGGTCGGTATGCTTGGTCCCACCCATGGTCAAATGTGGCTCCGGACATATCGGGAAATAGTGACACGCCATTGACCTTGCGTTGAAGCATCTTGTGGTCTCTAGATAATCACTTTCAAGACCTAAAGCTTCTGATAATAACTCAGACAACTTCTTCACAACTCCATCGATGCCTTTCATGTACCCCTTCACTTCTTCTCTGCACACTTCCACAATGTTATAAAAAAAGTGCTTTCATCTTTATTATAAACAAAAGCACCCTTCACTTTAGTTAAAAATAAATATTAAAGATTGATCTATATTATATTAGAAAGGAAATTATTAATACTAAAGTAACCAAGTTTAAAGTCATTTCTTCAAGACTAGTTATTCAATAATTCTATTAGTAAAAGAAGACAAATTATTCTAAAACAAAACACTTTTTCAATATCCTCAACTGAAAATGAAACAGCTAACCAATTTTATTAATGACTTACAATCATGTTCTACCAAAAATAAATGGGGTTCAATTTCACAAGCTATTTTTTTTCTAACATGGGAAAGCTAAATTTAAAAGTAAAGAAAAATTAGCGCGTGAGCTTAGTTATAACTTATGATGGATCACCTGCAGATTTGTGGTATTGCTTCAAAGCTTGCAGGGTCCTCAAGAAGCTTGCAAGACAAGGTGTCTCTCCAGTCGGCCGGGGTCGTCACCTTGAAATCTCCATGGAAGCTGAAGAAGTTAACCTTCTGAGCAAAGTCACGCGAGTACCACTTCGCCTTCTCCCCCTGAGGAAGCTCATGGAAAGCCCGGATACCTCTCTGGACTCCCTCGATGACCCCGAGAGGGATCCCATGGTTCACCAGCTGGAAGAACCCCCATGACTCGGCTGCTTTCTTTACCTCCTCCACGATCTCCTTCCGGCTCTCCGAGGAATCAAACCCGCTGAGATCAATCACCGGGAATCGAAGGCTGCGAACCTTGTGAAGACGCTCGTCGTCTTCCGCGAGCGAGGAGCTGAGGAGGTTCTCTGGAGGGTGTATGAACATGGTGGGGAGCTTGGTGACGCCGGCGTCGACGAGCCCTTTGACGCCGGCCTTGCTTTCATCGAAGGCTTTGATCTCCATCTCGCGCTGGCTGTAATCCACAGCTGATGCCATGGCTTGTTTGAGCAAGAACAGGTTTGCAGCTGCTCTCTGCTCTCTTCTGCTCGTGTATATATTGGTGGAATCGGAAGCAGGTTTTGAAGATATGTTGGTCTCATCGCCCGGCCTCCGCTGCTGATCGAGCTTTGGTTTGCACGCCTTTTGGCAGTAGAGCACGCTCACGCGTACGTCCAGTGTGAGGTAGCTTGCCTTTTGGCGCGAACTTAAACTTGTGCGAGCCGAGCTGGAGCGTTTGCCATTTGAGGTGTAGCAGAGGCATCGTAGCTGGTGGCACCCATCTCAAGAGAAGGGTGGAACTTGGATTTCCAAACGCTCCGTTCCACTACGACCAGCCGGCCTTTGGTGGCCAGAGATACAGTTGTTGCACATAATTAGGATGAAATTAGGACTTCACTATAAACATAACGTAAGATTTTTGACCATGACAAATGAAACGTTTTTCATGGTAAATTATGTTCTCCCAGGATTTTTGAGCATGCCAAATCTGTTTCGGTTCATTTCTTGTGAGAAAATTGTTGTGCTTGCAAACTAAACTTGTTGTCGTCGCGTCATATAAATTGTCATGAAAACGTTAGATTTGCCATGCCTTAAAATCTGACTGTCAAATTTTAGTGTTTCCTTGACATTATACCTATGAGAAATATTGGTTTTAGACTTTGAATAGTTTCTCTTCATTCTGTTTGTAAGTCCGCCCATATGAAGAGCTACATGTAATTAGGTTATTTACAGTAGAATAAGCTTTTATAGAACAACACATGTATTTCCTCTGTTTCTTTTTACTTCACATATTAGATTTGTTTGAAGTCAAACTTATGAAGTTTGACCAGATTTATATTAAAAAACATTAACAATACTAAATAGATATAATATAAAAAATGCAATCCACGATGGATCTGAAGATAATGATTTGTTATTGTGAATATTAATATTTTTTGTATAAACTTGATCAAACTACGAAGAGTTTGACTTAAGATAAACATAATATGCGGAGTAAAAGGAGACGAAATGAATATGTTCTTACAACATGTTGCTTTTAATCACTCAAAATTGCCAGGCTTAGTTTCAAATTTCAAATGGATGCTGCAAGCTTTAGGATGAGAAATCAATGTGTGAGCTCTACAAATTGGGAGTCCTTCACCATGTTCGAGCAGATGACGATAGACTTAGGCTCCTTTGGTTCAAAGGAATTACATAGGATCTTTTAAGAGTTAGAATCATTTGGATCTTTTACTATGTTGGTCCTCTGATTCACAAGATTGAATCTTATATGATTTTTTTCCTATGGAATCAAGTGCGCACACCACATTTTATTGGAAAACAAACATCCACTCCAAACTCATTTTACGATTCCTTTGTTTTTCTGATGGCATCAAACACTTGTCCACTCAAATCCTACATTTTTTCTATTCCTACGTTTTGAAAATCCAACAAATCAAAGAGGGCCTTAGATGGCGTTGTGGTGAAAGAGAGTTGGGCAAGATGCAACGCATGTCCCTATATAGCTCGAAGAGAAGCCCTGCATTGGCACACATGACACATATGTCCTGGAATCACTTGCATCGGAAACGCCAAGGGCAAGAATAATCTAGCAGGTGTACTATAAGTTGCTTGGCTACACGGCTAAGGATGCTTATGAAGCCTAATTCTTGGGAGAATTAAGCAACCACTTTCGGACTAGACATGGAAAGTGAAGGCTGAAAACAAGATCAAATTTTATTTATGACTGCTGCTTCAGAATCATAACTGGACCGCGGATAGAACATCCACGAGGAGATGACCTTGCAACCCAAGCTGACCCTTCCAAGACATCCGAAACGGTAATGCATATCCTACTGGGCTGCCCCTAGTCAGGAGGTATGGACCAAGACAAGCTTTGTACACCACTAAGATGAGGAACGTTGCCTTGTCCTCAAACTCCGTAGCGACTATTTACCGCCTTAAGCGCGACATTCGCTATCGTCTCACTGAAGGGGTCTATTAATTGGACTGGCTCATTCGCATGCAGTTAATGAACGAAAAAGGAGAGGAGAAATGGGATGACCATGGGATTCAAACTCCGCTCTCTCGGTTCACAGGAAGTGCGACTAGCCAATTGTTCTCAACACAAAACAAGCCACGTTTTCACTGTTTATTCTCTGTTTTATTTTCAGTTTTGTTGTTTTTTCTCAGTTCTTTCTCTCTTTTCATTGGTTTTTTGTTCTTTTCTTCTCCTTTTTTGTTGTCTTTCTTTAGTTTTCTTTTTTCTTTTTTTCTTCTCCATTCTTCGTTTAGTTTTATTTTTTCCTCTCTATAGTTTTTGTTTTTTCTTATGTTTGTTTTCATTTTCACTTTACATTTTCATGTATGTCAAAAACATTTTTTTAATATTTTTGTATACATTTTCAACATTGTCCGACCGCTTATTCAACATTTTTCAAATAATTGTTCAACATTTTAGTACTAGTTCAACTAAAATACTTGTTTAACATTTTTCAATATTTATTCGAAAAAATTCAAATACATCTTCAATATTTTTAATGCTTATTCATCATTTTCAAATACTTATTCAACATTTTCATATACTGGGTCAACATTTTTCATAATTATTATACATTTTTTAAATATTTGTTCAACATTTTTAATATTTATTCAAAAATATTAAAATACTTCTTCAAAAAATTTAATACTTATTCAGCATTTTCAAATACTTATTCAACATTTTCATATACTGGGTCAATATTTTTAATAATTATTATACTTTTTCAAATATTATTTCAATTTTTTTAATATTTATTTGACATTTGTAAATACTTGTTCAATAAGTTTTAATACTTATTCAACATTTTTCAAATACTTGTTTAACATTATTTAAATGTGTTTTTTGTAGAGTGTGTTTTTAATATAAAGCAAAAAAGAAAGTACAAAAATAAACAAGAACAAACTAAAAACAGGCCATGGCCTCATTCGTGGCTAAGAATGTAGTAAAACTTACATTTAGCTCAGACATTTCGTCTTCGCATAGTAAAACTTACATTTAGCTCATACATTTCGTCTTCGTGGCGAGTGATGACAATGGTGACCACGCAGGAGTAACAAGTCCCCGTCCGCTCTCAAACGCATCACACACGTTGCACGTCGCCCGCCTCACCGAGCTGCTACTCGTTGCCGCACGCGCTGGTCATGCTCCCCGGGTGAACGTCGAGCCGCCCAAGTCGGAGAAGAGCTGCAGAGGTGTCATCCGCTCCATCCACATGTTGCGCTTCCTCCGGTGTCCGGACCGTGTATCTGCCGCAGCTTTTGTCGTCGAGGCCAGCTTCGAGGCCAACTCTGGCATGTCTGGCAGGTGGCCTTGGACGCCTACGCATGGCTCAAGAGCCGGTGGGTGTGCTTACTCCATTGTGGCCTCGCCGGCTCCAACTACGTGGGGAGAGTTGTTGGGCTATGGACGGCGAGGAGGAGCGCCTCCGTTGCCGGAGACGATGGAAAAAACAAAAATAATATTCACGAAAAAGGGAAAGTTGTCTAAGAAGGAAGGACCTAGTGACACCGGTATTACCATTAAAGAAAAAATAAAATAAAATAAGAACTAAAACAAAATCAAAGTAATGAAGTTTTTGTAAGAAAGAATGAATCAGCGGTTTTGGGATTACCCATTACGAAGAAATACAATGAAATAAAGCTAAAACAAAAATCATTATAATACATTTTTATAAGAAATAAATAATTAGTGACATTGCTATTACCATTAAGGAAGAATGAAAATGAAACAAAAACTAAACCAAAATTAAAATAATGGATTTTTCTATTTAAGAATGAATTGGTGTATTTGGTGTTTTTTAAGTAGAAAGAAAATGAAATGAAGAATATAGTTTTTGAAAAATAATTAGGTTTTCTAAGGAAGAATCAGTTTGTGGCATCCGCATTACGCTTTATGAAGAAAGAAAATAAAAGGAAATGTAAAACAAACAATAAAAAAATGCACATGATATACACCTCTCGAAACAGGCTATCGCCACGCTTTATAAGCCACAAACAAACAAGCTACACAGCCGACCCGAGGATAACCGGCATATGCAAAACACTATGCAAACCAAAAAGAATACACGAAGATCTAAACACAACACCACACTACGCCTTAGCACACCAAAGCTCCATGACAACGCCCCAGGAGGGAGAAGGGCGCAAAGCGTCGCCGCTGATGAGTCCGTCACAAATTAAGGTCTTCACCAGGAAGGATGAACCAAAACGAGGTCTTCAAAAAGATAGCGACACCCGCAAGCGTCGTCGTCGTTAACATCGAGGCACAAAGCTTTCGCTCGGTAGCTCAACCATGCCACAACGAGATCTCTAGGACTGCCGCTGCGAGGACAGGTCCCCAGATCCGGATTGGAGTGTCACCTATGTGAAGGTAGAGAGGACGCCTGAGCCACCCGCCTCTATCCGTCCCATCACCCATACGACCAAGACGAAGAGTCACCACCGCTGCGAGGTCGCCCGCCAGAGAGCCAACCATGCGAACCGTCACCCCAACATCCATGCCCAAGCCATCACCAACCACCTACATCACGAAGCACCCACCACAGTAGGAGGAGTAAAAGGCATCTATTTCACTCCTAGCCCGACATTAGCCAGGAACTAAATCGATACCTCCACGGCTGGGGCGTCGACACTTGCGTCTCTAGCCAATCCCGATGGACCGGGGAAGACACAACTCCGTGACTATCGACGACCACCGTCGAACACGCTTGCACAACACCATGTCCGTGGTTTGAGATTCCGATCTGCCCGATGAACGCATGTCCCGACCACCACCAACACTACTGTACCCGCGAGGAGAGGGATCTCGACACCCGTAGGCACCACCCACACCGGAACCACCACCATCTACGTGGAGAAGACCTCCAACCCGCCCCGGGCCCAAAAACGGTCTGCCCGAGCACGAGCTCCTAGCCAAGGCCGTCACCGCCGCGCGAGCACCCTGTGGCGCCGGCCTGAACCGGGAAGCAGAGACGCACCACCACCACCCGCATCTCGCCGCCACCGCCAACTACCGCCGCCCAAGCCGCAACAACTGACCCCTGACCGATGCATTCACTCCGCGACAGCGGAGTAGGACCAGTCGGTTAAGGGAAGATCCCTGCCACAGCCTAGCCCTTCGTCCATCAGAGTCGCGAGGAACGAACCAAACCGGCCGGAGGCGCGGACGACCTCGAGCATCACCTCCGCAACACCCGGTCAAATCCACGAAGGATCCGGGCATCCGATACATGCCCGTTATGCACACCCTCTGCATGCAGCCAAGGCCACCAGGAGGCAGGGCCGCGACCTCCAGCCCACCGACACCAGCAGACCAAGTCGCCAAAAAGGGTGCCTAGCCGAGCCAAACCCCAGTCGCCGTCACCTCGGTGTGCTTGCTCCGCAACAACGCAATCGACGCAGCCCCAACGCACCTTCGCACGCCGACCGCCACCGCCATGCTCCGTGCCAAGCACATCGTCCCCTTCACACGGCCTCGCCCTATGTCATAACCAACTGCTAGAGGAGGGAGAGATATCCCCACCGCCATCGACGCCAGTCTTGCTTTGCCCGACGACACCTCCCGACAGCAGCGGGGTAAAGGGGTTGAGGAGAGGGGCCTCGGGTGGGTGTGGCTAGGGTTCGCCCGGCCTCACGAGAGAGGCGCGGGACGAATCGGTCTGAACAGTCACCCACACAACATACATAAACATGCATTTTCCAAGTATGGAAGGGGAAACCCATTTTTTCAAAAAATAAAATAAAAAATAAAACTCTAGGGACCTATGAAGTAAGAAGTCGATATAGTTTTTGTGTGTGTGTGTTGAAATGGAGGTCAAAGCGTTGACTCTTTACTGAATATAAGATTATAAGCAATCTCATCGGCCTGAAAAATGACGAAAAAAGCACGTCCTTTATTTTTCTTCCTTATTTCCGTGCGCTTTTCGAGAGTTCGCGGAATAGTCCCAGCTAGTCCCTGGAGAACTGACATTTGTCAAATGTGCGAAATAGTAGCAGCATTTTCCTTTCTTCCTTTGAAGTTTGAACCCTCGGCCGGATAGATTTCAGCCCAACAGCTCGTCGGTCCGACCTTGCATTTGTGCGACGCTCTGACAAAGCAAGGGACCATGTCCGTCTCAGAGCAGCAGGTCGTCCTGGTTGGGCTTGGGCGAGGTGAGCAGCGCGGTGTAGAGGCGCAGCTTCTCCTCCCCGAGCGAGGAGCACCTGGACAGCGGCCTCCGGGGGCGGATGAAGGAGAGCGAGGTGAGCGTCTTGCGGTGCCTGTAGCGGCGCCACGCGAGCTGCACGGCGACGGCGGCCCAGGTGCGCCACCCGTGCGAGTAGTAGCGCGCGCTGCGCCGCACCTTCTCGTTGGCGAAGGTGTAGCGGAAGTGCTGCGTCACGTACTTGACGTCGCCGGCCTCCAGCCCGAACGCCTCCGTGCTCTCCAGCGTCACCAGCGTCGACGACGCCGCCGGCAGCCGCTCCCGGAACGGCCGCCGCAGGCACCACGACAGCAGCTCGTCCCCGCTGAAGTTCCCCGGCCCCAGCATGCAGCAGCTCGTCCCGCCGTTCCGCAGCACCTGGCTGCTCTGCAGGTGCCCCCGCACGATGAACACCATCCTCTGCACCGGATCACCTTCCCTCACGATCACCTCTCCCTTGGGGAAGACGAGGGGCTTGACCCTGTCGCAGATGTTCTCCAGCACCAGGTCGTCCATGTGGTGGAAGAGCGGCACCTGGCGGACGAGGTCGAGGCAGAGGTGGTACTTGATGTCCCGGCGGAGGCCCTCCGGGAGGTCGCGCACGATGCGGCACTCGTCCACGCCGCGCGTCGCCGCCCACCGCTGCCGCTCGTGCTGCCGCACGCGGTGCCGGAAGCTCTGCGGCAGGTTCTTGCGCTTCATCCACCACTCCACGCTCCGCAGCCGCGTGTGCATCGCCTGCTTCTTGGACGTCGTCGCGTTCAGGAACACCTTGATGTTTCCGATGAGCATGGTGACGAGGATCAGGCCGCCGGTGATGGTGATGATGTTGAACACTATCTCCGACCACTCCGTCGTGCTCGCCAGATTCCCAAACGTACTGATCACGAAAACAGGCACATGCACAACGATCAGCAACTAAACTACAGTGATAAAATGTCGGGATAAAAGTCGATCGATGACCTGAGTGTCATGAGGCCCCAGAAGATGGGGAGGAGGATCTTCTCGAGCCGGCTTGGGTTGGCCACGAGCATGACGGTCCACTTGTAGGCGCCGTATTGGTAGTTGTCGCCGCTGTCGAGGCACGTCGCCCTGGCGCTGGCGTTGCGGCCCCAGGCGAGCCTGTCGCCGCCCACCAGCCTGCCGGCGCCGCCGTAGTAGAGCGGCTCCGCGCACGCCAGCGCGCCGGCCGCGCACCCGCCGACGCGCCCGGCGCAGTACTGCTCCCTCAGGCACTTGGTGGCCCGCTGCGCCCCGAGCAAGTACCAGCACGCGCCCACCGCCTGCAACAAACGGCCAAGTGTCCTTTGCTGCCTCAGCAATGAAGCTCGCGTGCCAGGCGGCCATGTGCGCGCGCGCGTGACAGGGCAGAGCGGTCACGCGCTGTACGTACGATGAAGACGAAGATGAGATGACCGGTCGATCATGGGGAGCTAGGTGGAGGACGTACGTGGGCGGCGACGAAGTAGGCCATGAGGTTGAGCGCGATGCCCCACCAGATGGTGCCGAAGATGTAGCCGGCGACGTTCTGCATCCGGCGGAGGAAGCGGACCGAGTGGTAGATCTTGGGCAGGTACTCGAAGAGGAACGACACCATGAGCACCGTCATCACCGACGTCGTCGACCCCGCGCGTATCATCGCCGGTATCGCCACCCACATCACCACCTGCGTTTCGCACGACGCCCAAACATACGTACATCTTGCATCACATATTCATTCACATATAACTTATCTGAAACCAACAGGACTACGCTGGTTTTCGTAAGAACTGCAGTACAATGATAAGCAAGCAAAGAAACAAGCTGCGGCGCGGGAAATATCGGGCAGGCAGTCTAGCCACAGCTCACAGGTGGCGCCGCACGTATCGGTGGGGCTTTGGCAGCGACCATTCATTCTGCAACCAACTTTGAATCTGCATTGAATGCGTCGTTGGCTCAAACATGGTAGTAAACCGACGGCTCGGCTACGGCCCCAATCTGGCTAACCCGCCAAGTACGCATCGTGCCCTGGCATTACACTAGCTAGAGCACCATGGCCATGTGCATTGCTTACACGGAAGCTACGGCCCTGCACTGCAGCACGTTGCTGGTCGCAGGCTCTGCAGAGCGTCGCTGGCTCGCTGCCCGGCTCGCAGACCAGTCCATAGCTGTGCGTGGTCGGAGGAAATGCAATGCTACTGCATCATACTACGACGACATGCTAGGAGGACGACATCGCTGCAGGTCTCTACCACCTCGAAGGCTCCAAAATTCCTCATTCTCCGTATGTTTTGGACGTGCGTTCGTTCTAATGATCCGGCAATATGGGCCGTTGCGGAGTTGTTTGCATGTGAAAGATGCTTCTTCGTACCAATCAAACAAACAGTGGGTAAAACATTGAGCTGAGCTGACAGAACGCATGGACGCACCTGCATCACCGGGAGAATGACAAACACGTCCAAGAGAAGCCCCCCTTTCTTGGCCCTCGGCAGCCGGGCCGGCGCCGCGGCGCCGCCAACGCGCTGCGCCTCCTCGTCGGCGTCGGCGTCCTCCTCCTCCTTCTCCTCCCCCAGCGCGCACGTCGTCCGGAGCCGCAGCAGCAGGTTCCAGGCGTGCAGGGCGTCCACCATGCACCGGAGCGCGGTGACCGCGGCGGCGAACCAGCCGTCGAGGAAGACGCACATGAGCGGGCCGCTGACGGACACCGCGTACAGGAAGAGCGGGTCGACCATGAGCCCCGCCGCGCACGCCAGGAGGTACGCTCGGTCCCACTCCCGCGCCCACCTCGCCCGCAGCCCGATCGCCGCCAGCCGCCGCCCGCGCTTGCCGCCCGGGGGCGCCCGCTTCTCCCGCTCGTCTCCCGGCCGCTGCAAGCCGCCGCGAGGAGACGCCAAGGACGAGGAAGACGGCGAGGACGAGGAGTAGCGCGACGCGGAGAGGTTGGTCATCGGCATGATCGATACGATCGATGGCGGTGCCGCTGCCACTCCGTCCGTGCGCAGGCACAGGCACAGCTGATAGTGATGGAGCTGATCGAGTGGAGAGGAGGACGACGACAGCACCCCAGGAGGCCCCGTGACGAGACGGACGGATATATAGCGAGCTATAGCTAGCACGAGCTGTGCTATGGCGCCGATACGATACGTATACGTTGCTCTCACCGGGCACGCACGCGATCGTCCTACGTCTGTCCGCGACCGACCGGTGTGATCGAGCGTCGGCATGTAACCGTGGCTGTGGAGACGGCGGGCGAACGTGGACGATGAGGACAGCGGCGGGCGTGCGTACGTACGTACGTACCCCCGAGCGAGCAAGCGGTGGTAGCGAACGTGTAGCGTGTTGCGACAGTGCGGAGGCCAACGAGGTGGCCACACATCAGCGATGCAGCGGTCTCCTCCATGTGTCAATTAATCATGCTGGTCTTACATGAATGTTGGCCCGTTGATCGGCAGGCAGGGCCAGGGTGGTCCTGTACGTGCGTGCGGCTGCCAGCCACGCTTTGCCAATTGAAACATGCTAGTGACGAATTAATCACCACAACATCTCCTTCAGGTGGCTGTTTCTTCGGTTTGTTACCGTGAGTAAGCACCTACCATCTCCATGTGTAAGCTAATCAAGCAAATGACGTGTAACCTCCTTGCGGAAATTGCTTTTGGAGCTCGGCCTCCATGGTGGCCTCTAAATTCGAAATCCAAAATTTATAAAAATTCATATTTTTACAGTTTAAAAAATTCCGAAAAAAATTACATATATACATCAAGGCACAATGCACAAGTGTGTAAATTTTTAGGTCAAAATATGTTGAAATGAGGGTTGTACAAAAAAAATCTAAGACTTTAACACATGACACTATTCATCATTTCAGGCCTTGAATTTATCTTTTTTGTATAGGTCGCAATTCAAAGTATTTCATCGTGAATTTTTGCACACATGTACATTACATCCTTACATACATGCATATTTTTTTCACAATTTTTAGAAACCAGAAAATTTGAAATTTGTTTTTTTTTTCAAAATCCGGCCTCCATGGAGCTGAGGAGCCAAAATGCCATTCTCACCTCCTTGGCTCTACAATACCTAATTTTATACTCACATGAAAGATGCCTTGGAGTAAAAAAATAAAATGAACTGGGCTTAACCCCTCTTCATTAAAGCATACTGGAAATACAAAGCCGGTCCGAGATTGTTCACGTGACGGGAAAGGAAGAAAACGAGTTCAACGCATCACTCGGAAGGAAGAAAGTGAGTTGAAGGCACCACTCGGAAACCCATTGTAGATGTTCGCATTTGAAATATTTACCATGAGACAAAAACCCAGTGACACCAAAAATAACCTATCAGGTTTAAAGGCGAGACGTGTCTAGCAATAGTTCACGCAGAAGCAAAGTTCAAGAGTAGCATAGCTCAACAAACATACGTAAAATCTAAGAGAGGTGAACATCAACTAAGGAACCAACGACACCACCGACAACTGCATCATTCTCCATCACCGTTAGTTGTCATGCAGATCCTCATCACTTTCTTGGTGTTGTCCTTTGGTAGCATTGCTCCTCGCACAAGCGTATTCTTGTCCTTGATCTTGAGAAGTCCCGGCCAAGAGATCAGGTTCACACAAGTTGCAAAAACAACATCAAAGGGAGTATTGTGATGTTTAAACTCGGAAGGTTGCATGGTTATGACAGTTCAAAGGGAGAAATAGTTACAAGGCTAGTAGTATAAAATAATTCGCTATCAGGCAAAATATATAGCATCAAGAGTAGAACTACCATATATTGTTGGAGCATAAGTCAATACCCAACACTAAACAAACCGTACGCCAAGAAACTCTAGTATAACCGAGCACAGAAAAAGATATTTTGTGAAGTTTGTCTACTATTATAGAATGAACATCTCGCTTACCTGCCCACTATTTACGTTTCATGACATCTCGGGTGCGAATGGCAACTTGAAATAATTTCCATGAAAAGATTTGAATCTTTAAGGATATTTTTGCTTTCCAAACCCATTTGTAATCATAGCTAGACAAAACTTTCTCCAAATCTTTCATAACTAAGGGAAATACTTACCCACATTGTGCTGCGATAACTCATTCCTCTTCACGGAAAACCCAACGTAGATCACAAGTACCACGCCCACGCCCGGCTCATGGCGTCCTTAACCAAAGAGATGGTGGACGAGGACTGCATGATGCCGGTGAAGTATGTGGCGGTGGATGCCATGTATCTCCTTACCCTGGAGGTCGTCGAGCGAGAGCTAGTCATCGAGGAGGCGACGGAGGTCGACGAATGGGAGCTGAATATTAGTCTCTGTTTAGAGCTATATCATAAAACTTCGCACTAGTGGCAGATGGTATATGTTGGAAATATGCCCTAGCGGCAATAATAAAGTGATTATTATTGTATTTCTTTGTTCATAATAATCGTTTATTATCCATGCTAGAATTGTATTGATTGGAAACTCAAATACATGTGTGGATATATAGACAAACATTATGTCCCTAGTGAGCCTCTACTAGACTAGCTCGTTGATCAAAGATGGTCAAGGTTTTCTGACCATAGACATGAGTTGTTATTTGATAGCGGGATCATGTTAGTTTATTGCTACTGCTTTATCCATGTCAAGTATATGTTCCTACGACCATGAGATCACACAACTCCCTAACACCGGAAGAATGCCTTGTGTGTATCAAACGTCACAACATGACTGGGTGGCTATAAAGGTGCTCTACAGGTATCTCTAAGGGTGTTTGTTGGGTTGGCATCGATCGAGACTAGGATTTGTCACTCCGTATGATGGAGAGCTATCTCTAGGCCCACTCGGTAATACAACATCACAAGAAGCTTGCAAGCAATGTGACTAAGGAGTTAGTCACGGGATCTTGTATTACGGAACAAGTAAAGAGACTCGCCGGTAACGAGATTGAACTAGGTATGGAGATACTGACGATCGAATCTCGGGCAAGTAACATACCGATGGACAAAGAGAACTAGATATGGGATTGTCTGAATCCTTGACATGGTGGTTCGACCGATAAAAATCTTTGCCAAATATGTAGGAACCAATATGGGCATCTAGGTCCCGCTATTGGTTATTGGCCGGAGAATGTCTCGGTCATGTCTAAATTATTCTCAAACCTGCGAGGTCCACACACTTAACATTTGGTGACGATTTAGTATTAGTGAGTTATGTATGATGGTGACCGAAAGTTGTTCGGAATCTCGGATGAGATCCCGGACGTCACGAGGAGTTCCGTAATGGTCCGGAGGTAAAGATTTATATATGGTAAGTTGGTATTCGAGTTCCGGAAAGGTTTTGGGACTTACCGGTTTTGTAACGGGGATGCTGGAAGTGTTCTGGGGGTCCATCGGGTGGGTCCACCTCCCCCGGAGGGCCCCATGGGCTGTGAGAGGGGGCGCACCAGCCCGTGGTGGGCTAGACGCCCTCCCACCAAGGGACCATGCGGCCAAGGGCTGGGCTGGCCCAAGGGTGGCCGCCGCCCCCTTTCCTTGGGGGCCAAGGCAGCCCCTTTGCTGCCGCCCTAACCCTAGGGCGGCCGACCTCCCCCCTATACATATGAGAGGAGAGGGAGGGCATCCGCACCCCAAGCCATCATGCATACCTCCCTCTCTCTCTAGATCGTTTTCTCCTCTACTTTGTGGCGGTAGCGCTTGGCGAAGCCCTGCCGGGACAACTCCACCACCGCTGCCGCCACGTCGTCGTGCTGCTGGAGAACTCATCTACTACTCCGCCCTCGCTCACTAGATTGAAGAGGCGGAGACGTCATTGAGCTGTACGTGTGCTGAACGCGGAGATGTTTTCCGTTCGGCGCTAGATCGGGACTCATCATGAATGGATCGCGGGACGAATAGTGATTGGATCACGAAGACGTTCGACTACATCAACCACATTTCTTAACGATTCCCGCTTAGCAATCTACAAGGGTATGTAGATGCACTCCCTCTCTCGTAGCTGTTGATCTCCATAGATAGATCTTGGATGTGTGTAGGATTTTTTTTGTTTCCCATGCAACGTTCCCCAACAGTGGTATTAGAGCTAGGTCTATGCGTAGATAACATGCACGAGTAGAACATAAAAAAGTTTGTGGGCGTTGATGTTCAGATTGCTTACCTCCTTAGTCTTATCTTGATTCGGCGGTATTGTTGGATGAAATGGCTCAGACCAACCTTACTCGTTCACATACGAGAGACCGGTTCCATCGACTGACATGCAACTTGTTGCATAAAGATGGCTGACGGGTATCTATCTCTCACACTTTAGTTGAATCAGATTCGACAGAAGTGGTCCTTCTATAAGGTTAAAAGGCAACTTGATTATCACCGTTGTGGCTTTGCGTAGGAAAGAACGGTTCTTAATAGTTGCCCATAGCAACCACGTAAAACTTGCAACAACAAAGTAGAGGACGTCTAACTTGTTTTTGCAGGGCATGTTCTGATGTGGTATGGACAAAGGAATGATGTGATATATGTGATGTATGAGATCATCATATTTTGTATAGATTATCACGCCTTGCATGTTGATGAGTACGGAAACCGGCAGGAGCCATAGGGTTGTCTTTAATTATTTTTTGCCTTTTTTTTCTTTACTTTATCGCTATGAGTTAGCAATAGTTGTAGAAGCAATAGTTGGCGCGTCAACCCGTGATGACACGATGATGGACATCATGAGGATGGGGATCATGGTGTCATGCCGGTGACGATGGAGATCATGCCGGTTCTTTGGAGATGGAGATCAAAAGCACAAGATGATGGTGGCCATATTATATCACTTATATGATTTGCATGTGATGTTAATCCTTTTTATGCATCTTATTTTGCTTAGGACGACGGTAGCATTATAAGATGATACCTCACCAAAATTTTAAGATAAAATTGTGTTCTCCCCAAGTGTTCACTGTTGCAAAGGATCGCCGTTTCGAAGCACCACATGATGATCGGGTGTGATAGACTATACGTTCGCATACAACGGGTGTAAGCCAGTTTTGCACATGCAGAACACTTGGGTTAAACTTGATGAGCCTAGCATGTATAGACATGGCCTCGGAACACAAGAGACTGAAAGGTCGTACATGAGTTATATAGTAGATATGATCAACATGGAGATGTTCACCATTGAAACCACCTCATCTCACGTGGTGATCGGACTTGGGTTGGTGGATTTGGATCATGTCACACTTAGATAACTTGAGGGATGTTTATTTGAGTGGGAGTTCTTAAGAAATATGATTAATTGAAATCATTATCATGAACATAGTCTAAGTTCTGTTTGCAAAATTATGTTGTAGATCAATGGCTCGCGCAGTAGCTCCCCTGAATTTAATGCGTTCCTAGAGAAAGCTAAGCTGAAAGATGATGGAAGTAACTATGCAGACTGGGACCGTAACGTGAGGAGTATCCTCACAGCTTCACAAAAGGCTTATGTCCTTAATGCACCGCTTGGTGCCCCGCCCCCTCCAGTGCCGTCTGCAGAAGTTGTGAATGTCTGACAGACGCATGCAGATGACTACTCAATAGTTCACTACGCCATGTTGTATGGCTTAGAATCGGGACTTCAAAAGTGTTTTGAACGCCATGGAGCATATCAGATGTTCGAGGAGTTAGAGAGGGTATTTCAAGCAAATGCCCGGATCGAGAGGTATGAGACCTTTGGTAAGTTCTTTGCCTTCAATACAGAAGAGAATAGTTCTGTTAGTGAGCAGCTACTCAGAATGTCTGGGTACTACAACTTGAAAGGATCGATATGGTTGACTAGGGGGGGGGGATAGGCAACTACCAAGTTTTAAGCTTTTCTTAACAAATTAGGCTTAGCAACAAATAGGTTGACTAGATATGCAACTAGGTGAGAAACTATATGATGCTAGCAACAACAACAACAATATATAAGCTTGCACAAAGTAAAGGTAGGAAATAACCACAAGTGGAACCGTTGGAGACGAGGATGTGTTACCGAAGTTCCTTCCCTATGAGGGGGAGTACGTCTCTGTTGGAGCGGTGTGGAGGCACAATGCTCCCCAAGATGCCACTAGGGACACCATATTCTTCTCATGCCCTCAAACAACACGAGATGCCGTGATTCCACTAGTGGTGCACTTGAAGGTGGCAAGCGGACCTTTACAAAAAAGGTTGGGGCCCTCTCCAAAACTTAATTGGAGGCTCCCAACAAAACCACAAGGCTTCACCACAATGGAATATGGCTTCGAGGTGAACTCTTCCGTCTAGGCTACTCAAACACCCAAGAGTAACAAAATCCACACAACAAAGTATGGGGGAATATATTTTCCTTTGGTGGAAGTGTAGATCTAGGTCTCCTCCTTCAATCCCTAGAAAATCAACAAGTTTGAGTGGCTAGAGAGAGAGATCGGGCATGAAATATTGATGTGCATCAATGGTGGAGAGAGAAAGGTAAGAGATGAAGTGGGGGAGGAAGAACCACCCCTTTATATAGTGTCCCCACTTTCCAACCGTTACAACCATTGTTACATGGCAGCGGTACAACCGGTGGTGCGGGTGGTACAACCGGGCTATAGTAATATAGCAGTACAACCACCCAGCAACCGGCCAACCATCGCACCTCAACATAACCTGAGGTGGTGGTTCCTCCCCGGTGCAACCGCTCGGCTCGGGCGTTGGACAGGGCAAAGTCCCAAGCGGTACAACCGCTAGGGACACCGGTAGTACCGGCTATTGTAATATATCAGTACAACCAGGCCACGTTCCCCAACAACCGTAGCTCAACAGAACCGTGTCTGGTTGAAGCTCGGTGCTGGGCCGGTTCAAGCGTTGTAGGATCGAAAGTAGGTCTAGAGGGGGGGGGTGATTAGACTACTTGACCAAATAAAAGTTTTGCCTTTTTCTAAATTTTAGTTCTTGGCAAGTTTTAGCATTCATAGCATATCAAGTAACACCCTACACATGGATGTCTAAGAGTGTGGCAGCGGAAAATAAGGACATTGCACATGTAAGTAAAGAGAGGGCTAGGAATGCAAACACAAGTGATGACACGATGGTTTTTTCCCGTGGTTCCGATAGGTGGTGCTATCGTACGTCCACGTTCATGGAGACTTCAACCCACAGAGGGTAACAGTCGCAAGAGTCCACGGAGGGCTCTACCCATGGAGGGTTCCACAAAGAAGCAACCTTGACTATTCCATGCGGCTTCCGTCCATGAAGGACTAGCCTCACTATGGGTAGATCTTCACGAAGTATGCGATCTCCTTGCCCTTACAAACTTCTTGGTTCACTCCACAACACGAAGTAGGAGGCTCCCAAGCAACACCTAACCAATCTAGGAGGCACCACACTCCAAAAGGTAATAGGCTCGGTAATGACGATGAACTCCTTGCTCTTGTGCTTCAAGATGATAGACTCCTCAACACACCGTCTCTCTCTCACAAATTTGTCTTGGTAGAAGAGATGGGATTGGTGGAAAGCAACTTGGGGAGGCTAGAAATCAAGATCCATATGGTTGGAGTGGAAGATCTTGACCTCAACACAAGGGTAGGTGGTTCTCTCTCAGAAAACTGAGTAGGATAGGTATGGAATAGTTCTGAGTGCTTCTCTTTCGAGTGGGTGGTGGTGAAGGGGTATATATAGGCATCCCCCAAAATCCAACCGTCACACACAATAAGTTAGTCTCGGTGACACCGATGTGTAAATCTCAGTGGTACCGAAGTGACAAAAAGTGGCAACTTTTGAATCTCGAAGGGACCGATATACAAATCTCGGTTGGACGACAAGGTGACCAACGGTCATATTTACCAGTCTCGATGACGTCGATTCACCATTCTTGATTGGACCGAAAATGTGAATTTGCGTAACAAAAAGTTGGCAACCCAACTCGGTGGCACCGAGTGTAGTGTCGGCTGCACCAAAGTGTTAGGGTTTGGCTGAGTCTGTCTAGGGTTTGGAACTCGGTTCACCGATTTGGCTTATTTGACTTAGTACAGACTTTGGTGGGAGAGTATGTGGATGTTTTGGTGACTGTCACTTGTGCACGTTTGAGCATATTGTTCACCTTCAAAACTTAACCCCCTTTTAATAGTATTGGCTTTCCTATAGACTCAAAGTGATTTCTCACAAATGCAAAATGTAGGGTCCTCTTGCTTGAAGCTTGGCCAACCTATTTCCTTGAATCTTGGGGTAATTCCACAATCATTTTGCCATTCCCATAATTGAACTTTTCCTATAATATACTTGGTGAAGATATTAATTCAATGACTTATATGTTATTATTAATTACCAAAACCACCAAGGGAGCAAATGTGCTTTCAATCTCCCCCTTTTTGGTAATTGATGACAACATATAGATCAAAGCTTCGAAAAAGATATAATCAAGGAATATAGTCGTCGCTTTGAGAAGTATGTGATAAGCAAGAGCCCCCCCTAAATTTGTGCATTATTTTAAATTTGCGTTTGAATGCAAATGCACAATCGATTAGATACATGGGTCACTTCTCACATGTCACATACCACTTGGTGGTGTGCGAGAGTAATTGGAATGAATATCATAGCACAACACAATCAACAAAAGATGAATGATCATCACATAAGCATTTAAGATGATAGGAAATAGTAGCATCACACATTAAAGCGTATGATCAGACATCATCAAGCGTGTATCACAAGCAAGATAAAAAAGTATCACGACAACCAAAATCAATTGTTTTGAAAAAGCAGCAAACACCAAACGATCTTTCTCTCTCTCGAAGCCTAATAATCTATATACACTTCTCCCCCTTTGGCAACAAGTTACCAAAAAGTTCAAAGGTATCTATCCAAGCATTCTTGGGCTGATCTCCTCCGGTTGTCGATGAAGGAGTCGAGAGCAAGGTGTCGGCGAAGATCTCTGCAGATGTCGTCGAAGGAGCTGGAGTAGACACTGGTGGAACTGGAGGTGATGGAGAAGGAGATGTGCTGACAGTAGCAGGAGCTGATGAAGAGGGCCTCGATTCTGGAGCAGGCACTATTGTTGATCTAGTCTGAGTGAAGAATTGGGTGCCCGGCCTGAGAGGTGATCCTTCCTCCTCCTCCTCCTCATCATCATAATCATCAGAAGAGGTAGAAGAGACTCGGGGAATGTGCACGGAGTCAACTTCCTTCTGGAGCTCTATCACTGTCTTTGTAACCTTGTCCACCTTGTCACCAAGCACTTTGATCCTCAACTCAAAGATCCTCACAAGGCTGTTCTACTTCTTCAAAATCCCTTTGATGTCCTTTTGCATGCCTGGGATGACTATGATCAGAAGATCCATTTGCTCGTTCCTGGATCTGGGGCTTGAACACTAGCGGCTCGAACAGCTTCTGCCTCTAATTGTGCTATAGCAGATGCGGGATGATCTGGGTTCATCACCACAACGTTATCCTTGAACTCTGGTTGTAGGGGCAAATGTGGGCGATCAAGAGCGGAAATGTGCTTCTCCAATTGAGAATTGATGAGCAACTAGATGTAGGGTGCATAATAGCATGAGCGCTTCTGGTCAGCAGCAACCCTCTTGATTGTCTCAAGAATCAGATCCATTACTCTAATCCTGGTGTTCCTGTCAAGGTGCATCAACATATTAATGGAGTAGCCTCGGATCATCTTGTCATCTCCTGACTTGGGCATCAAGGTATGCCTGAGAATGGTGTTTATAGTCCGGAGGCCTGCTTGCGGATAATAGATGGATGCTAGCTTGTGTGATTGCACCTTGTCTGCGGGGATAGGAGTATACATGTCTTTCATGGCATTGTGACTTGCCTTGGATTCAGAGTATACATCCAAATATCCTTCCTGAGCTTCTGGAACTTCCAATAGAGCATCCCATTCCTCAACAGTGGATTCATATCTAGCACCTTCAGTCATCCATACAATTCTACCATCTCCATAGAAATGAGCAGTGGAGTAGAATTGCATGATCATCTCGTGGTTCCATGCAGTAAGCTCTCTGCCAATGAACTTGTCTAGACCAATGCAATGGAAGTTGTCTTGGACACTTGGGAAGTAGTCCACATTATCTTTGATGAACTTCCAATCGACATACCTCATGTCGTTAACAACTGGGCTCTTGTCAAGCAGAACGGTCTCATAGAAATCATGTTGCTCTCTGGTGTAAAACCTGTAGTCAACATCAGTCTTCCTCCTCTGAGCATAAGGATCTATGTCTCTCCAGGCTCTCAAGCCTACATCTTTCCTTTTCTTCATGTCCTCAGCAACCATGTGGCTGGCATCGTGCACTGGAAGATGTGGTCTAAGCTTCATCAAAGTAGTCAAGTCATCATCATCTTCCACTCTGGAGGCAGTCCCTTTGTTCTTCTCTGAAGCAGGAATGTCCCTGGTGGTCCTCTTGGACTTCTGTGCAGCAGCCTTCTTAGATGTAGGCTTGGTGCTCTTGGAGGTGCCAGTTTTTGGCATAGCATCAGCCATGAGCTTCTTGGCTTTCTTCTTGGGAGGGACTATCTTAGCATGTTCTTCCTCCTCCTCCTCAGTAGCAGCACCAGCAGCCTCCTCTGGATCTTCAAACATAGAGGTAGGCCTGCCAATAGCATGGACAATCCTTTTCCTAGACATCTTCTCCCCTGCCAACTTAGGCACATCTTTCTTGGGGACCTCAATAGATATAGTTGCTCTTGCAGTCTCATGTGCCTTGAAGGTTTCAGCAGGTGCATAAACTTTGCTGACAACTCTTCGAGAAGAAGTAGCTTCATTTGCTGACATCTTGGCAGCCTTTTCTTGCTTCTTATCAAGAGTCTCCTCAGGAATGAAATCTGAATCTTCTTCATCAGAGTTGAGCTTCTTCCTGGTCCTGGTGGCAGCCCTAGGCAACCCATGAGAGCTGGGGGTGCCTGGATCTAAGAAAGAACTGGCTTCTGGGCTTGTTCCAGAACTCATATGAACTCCCTGCTCTGGCAAATTCTGACTGTCCTTTGATCCTGACATACTGACCCTATGAATAGAGTATAGGAGAGCAGAAGAAGATGGGTCATCACAAAATGAGGCTGGTTTTTGAAATTAGAGAAATGAATTTTCAAGACTTTTGCATTCTGTCAAATAGATATCGGTGGAGCCGAAACGAAAAATTTGGTGGGGTCGAGACTGACTGACTCTCTTAACCGAAACTTGGCAGCCTTTTCTGTCAAACCGAAAAGAGCAACTCGGTTCCACTGAGTAAGTTCTCAACCCCAGAGAAAAGCATATCGGTGAGACTGATATTTCTGTTTCGGTTCCACCGAGATGTATTGGGCGGATGACAAAACCCTAGAAAATTCATCTATCGCGGTATTTTGGAGATTTGAGAGGATAGAAACATGTGTAAAGGGTGTATCAATGAATAACAAGGACCTAATGTGCAAGAATCGGGCGTGGAGCACAATAGAGATTGAATTTGTACCCTAGCTTGGTGCAGATCCTCTACGGCGGCGACGAGGGAGTGGATTTCGTCGGCGACGGTGATTCCCAGCGGCGGAGGAGCACGGGGAGACAAGGGCGATGACCAGGGGTCTTCGGAGCGGCAGGTTAGGGTTTTGGAGCGCGACGTATGAAGATGGAATTTCAAAGCGTCAGGGTCCAGAGTTATATACCCACCACTGTCGGTGACATCGATTCTAATTTTTTGGTTTCACCGAGTGCCTCAACTCTCAGCTGATAGGGACACTCGGTGTAACCGAGAAAATGGAACCGATGGTACTGAGATTGAAAAACCAGATCAACCCTAGGCATTCAGTGAGACTGAGATTTTGTGGTTGGTTCCACCGAGATGCACTTGGGAGGTTTTAATGGCCAGTCCTTGTCGATACGGAACTCCAAGTGCTCCACACACAGAGGGATCGAAAAGCACTTGTTCAATTTTTTTGATGCAACATGAATAGAGTATGAGGTGAGAAAGCATAGATAGATAAAGAAGTGGTCCTAGGCATTCTTGTATATCCAATTGGCAAAAGATAAATCGAAAACAAAATAACAACAATTGGATATCCTCGAGTGAGAAAATAAATGCAGACCAACATGCTCACACAATAAGATGTCAAATGAAATCATGGCAAACATGCACATATACTCTAGCATCTAACAAGCACTTGGGCGATGACGAAGTCATCTATATATGAGTATTTGACTTAGGAGCCAAGTAAGAATACTTGATCATAGGTCATACTCATTGTTTAAGCTCAAAATGGGGTTACTGTTTTTCGATTAAGCATTTTGATGTTTGTCACATACTATGAGATGCTTTGACTCAAGTCTTAGAGTAAAGCTCCCCCTTGATGTGACATCCCCCCATAAGAGGGATAAGCTAACCTTGGATTTTGTTGATGAAGACTTCATGTTGGTGAGGTAGTGGTGGATTCTCAAGGTTGATGAAGATCACCAAGATTTGGGAGCATCCTCGTAGTTTCCTTACTCTTCTCACCTACATGGGTTAGTCCCAACACACGAGAGACAAATACAAGGATATCTATGGACATGGAGTGAAAGCATATATAATGATGTCCATTTATTTGTTGATTACCTTGTCCCTTCCTTACTTTTGAGGGAATGTGTGACTCCTTGATAAATTGCATAAGGTTGATGTTGATTGCAAATATATCTTGCCAATAATGAATGTGAGTGAATTTCATTGGCGGAGTCACCCCTCAAGAACTTTCTAGTTCTTCTTCTTGGGAATCCACATCAAGTTGATGGGGAACCTTGGTGTTGAAGTATCACTTGTAGAAGTTGAGCTTGTAGTATCCTTGGGAACCCATTTCACCAAAGCTTGGGGTTCATCTTCATAAGAGTCAAAGTCCTCTTGGAGCTTGTTCTTTCCCTTGAGCTTGGTGTCTTGTGGTGGAAGGTCATATTGAGTGTTTGTCCCCTTGGGAAGAGTATTTTCATACTTCTCCTTTTGAGGAACAAACTTGGGATTGGGATATTGACCTTCTTCCCATTCATATCCATTAGCGTTGAAGTAGCCAACACCGCGATTCTTCCGGTATCCTCCGTGCTTGCATACAATCTCATCAAATTGTTTGTACCCTTCAAGACTCTTGTAGATACCTTTCTCTATAATTCCTTTCAATAAAGCATTTTCTTGCTCAAATGTAACTTGGCTAAGAGAATCACCATTAGTGAAATCAATAGAACTACTAGGAGCTACATCATTGGGTTTAGCATTTTTACTGTTGCTACTAGATGAAGGGCCTTTCTTTCCTTTGTTACTAGTTTGCTTAGATTTGCCTTGTGGCATGAATGTAGACAAAAGTAGTCGTTTGGCAATATAAGATGAAGTCTTCTTTCGGAGATCGTCATTGATAGCTTTAAGAAATTCATGTTCTTGCTCCAAATTAAGCTTCTCGAAGTGTAGCTTCTCATGAGTTCTTACAAGCTCTCTATGATCTTCAAGAGTAGATTCATGAGCCAACTTAAGAGTGTTGAGTTCTTTAGTTAGTTCTTCTATTTCCATCTTATCATCGTCAATTGACTTATCTTGATTAGTATGAGAAATATCAAGTTCTTTATGATTAACATCACTAGTTTTATCACATAGCAAGTCATCATCGTAAAGCAAATCATCTTCATCACTATCAAAATCAAGATATTCAGGGTGTGATACCTTGGGGCCTTTAGCCATGAAGCAACTTCCACATCCTTCATTTGGTGAATCAAATAAATCATAGGAGTTGGTTGTCACTAGTGCAATTCCGGCAACACCATCATCTTGACTGTAGTCGGAGTTGGAGTGATAGCTTCTCTCGGAGTGGTTGTCGGAGTCGAAGCCGGAAACCCATTCACCAACATGAGCTTGATGCTTTCTTCTTGAGTAGCTCTTGGTGTGATTGTCCTTCTTCTCCGAGTCCCTACTTCTCCTTGAGGGTCTTCATTCATAACGATCATCTCTACTCCTTCTCTCTCTCTTCGAGGTGATTCATCTCTTGAGCTTTGTCTTCTTGGTGACTCTTCTCTTCATTTGTAGGGAGCTGAGCACTCATTGAAGTAGTGTCCGGGCTTCCCACAATTGTAGCAGTTTCGGTCATGACTTGATGAACGCTTCTCTTCATATCTTGAGTTGGAGCTACGATCTTTGCTTCTATTCTTGTAGAACTTCTTGAATTTCTTGAACATGAGGCTTATCTCTTCATTTGTGACAAGGTTGTCGCTTGAGGTAGCGGGAGCATCACTTGTGGCTTTGTAAGCACCGCTAGACTTGTGATGAAGGTCTTCCTTGTCTTTGAGTGTCATCTCATGAGCAACAATTCTACCAATCACTTCCGTTGGTTTGAGATCTTTGTAGTTGGGCATCATTTGGATCAATGTGCACACGGTGTCATATCCCTCATCCAAAGCTCGAAGTATCTTCTTGATGATGAACTTGTCAGTCATTTCTTCGCTTCCTAAGCCGGCAATCTCATTGGTGATGAGAGCAAGCCTAAAGTACATTTCAGCGACTCCTTCACCATCCTTCATCTTGAACTTGTCAAGTTGACCTTGAGGAACATCTAACTTAGATGCTCTCACAGACTCAGTTCCTTCGTGCATATCAACCAAAGTATCCCAAATCTCTTTTGTGTGTTCAAGACGGCTGATTTTGTTGAATTCTTTAGGACATAGGCAGTTGAAGAGTATGTCACATGCTTGAGCATTGAGTTGCAACATCTTCAATTCATCCGCAGATGCTTCACGATTCGGTTCCTTTCCGTCCGCAAAGAATTCACCTTGCAAGCCAACATGAACAACAGCCCAAATGACAGGATTATGACCAAGTAAATGCATTTTAATTTTATGCTTCCAACTAGCAAAATTAGTGCCATCAAATTACGGACCTCTACGATGATAATTTCCCTCACTAGATGCCATACTTCTCCTAGGTTGTGAAACCAATGCAATGGAGACCAAAGCTCTGATACCACTTGTAGGATTGAAAGTAGGTCTAGAGGGGGGGGGTGATTAGACTACTTGACCAAATAAAAGTTTTGCCTTTTTTCTCAATTTTAGTTCTTGGCAAGTTTTAGCATTCATAGCATATCAATTAACACCGTACACATGCATGTCTAAGAGTGTGGTAGCGGAAAATAAAGACATTGCACATGTAAGTAAAGAGTGGGTTAGGAATGCAAACACAAGTGATGACACGATGATTTTTTCCCGTGGTTCCGATAGGTGGTGCTGTCATACGTCCACGTTCATGGAGTCTTCAATCCACGAAGGGTAACAGTCACGAGAGTCCACGGAGGGGTCTACCCCCGGAGGGTTCCACGAAGAAGCAACCTTGACTATTCCATGCGGCTTTCATCCACGAAGGACTAGCCTCACTATGGGTAGATCTTCACGAAGTAGGCGATCTCCTTGCCCTTACAAAATTCTTGGTTCACTCCACAGCATGAAGTAGGAGGCTCCTAAGCGACACCTAACCAATCTAAGAGGCACCACCCTCCAAAAGGTAATAGGCTCGGTAATGACGATGAACTCCTTGCTCTTGTGCTTCAAGATAATAAACTCCTGAACACACAATCTCTCTCACACAGATTTGGCTTGGTAGAAGAGATGGGATTGGTGGAAAGCAACTTGGGGAGGCTAGAAATCAAGATCCATATGGTTGGAGTGGAAGATCTTGATCTCAACACAAGGGTAGGTGGTTCTCTCAGAAAACTGAGTAGGATAGGTATGGAATAGTTCTAAGCGCTTCTCTTTCGAGTGGGTGGTGGTGAAGGGGTATATATAGGCATCCCCAAAAATCCAACCATTACACACAATAAGTCAGTCTCGGTGACACCGATGTTTAAATCTCGGTGGTACGGAAGTGACAAAAAGTGGCAACTTTTGAATCTCGAAGGGACCGACATACAACTCTTGGTTGCACCGACAAGGTGACCAACGGTCATATTTACCAGTCTTGATGACGCCGATAACCATTCTCGGTTGGACCGAAAATGTGAATTTGCATAACAAAAAGTTGGCAACCTAACTCGGTGGCACCGAGTGCAGTGTTGGCTGCACCGAAGTTTTAGGGTTTGGCTGAGTCTTTCTAGGGTTTGGAACTCGGTGGCATCGGGATAGGAAAGTTGGTTGCACCGATTTGGCATATTTGACTTAGGACAGACTTTGGTGGGAGAGTATGTGGATGTTTTGGTGACTGTAACTTGTGCACATTTGAGCATATTGTTCACCATCAAAATTTTACCCCCTTTTAATAGTATTGGCTTTCCTATAGACTCAAATGATTTCTCACAAATGCAAAATGTAGGGTCCTCTTGCTTGAAGCTTGGCCAACTTATTTCCTTGAATCTTGGGGTAATTACACAATCCTTTTGCTATTCCCATCATTGAACTTTTCCTGAAATATACTTGGTGAAGATATTAGTTCAATGACTTATATGTTGTTATTAACTACCAAAACCACCAAGGGAGCAAATGTGCTTTCAAGCGCCCAGGGCTGCCACCCTGGGTCACCCAGCTGTGGGCAGTACAACCACTGGGGACCACTCAATGGCGGCGACCCGAGGGTATCACCCTTGGAGTGGTGCTTAAACCGAATGACCATAGCAAGTGGTGCAACCGGTCGGGATAGCCGTACAACCGGCCTGCATGGAAGGAAAGTAGGACCTTTCTCTCTTTGATGGGAAGGAATGAGGTGGGTGCTAAGTATGTGAGAGAGTATTATTCACCCCAAGACCTTCCAATGTCGATTCCCTTTTAATAGTACGAGATCACTACGACCAAAGAAAATAAACATGTAGAGAACACCATCTTCAATCTTTTCCGTCTGAAGGGAATGCCTAACCGTCTAGGTTCTCACACATAATACGTGTATAACTTGACACACGGTTAGATCGTAGTGAGTTGTCATCATCACCAAAACACTAGGGTAAGAGAATGCCCTTACAATCTCCCCCTTTTCGGTGGATGATGACAACAACACGATTTGCATTGATGGTCTGTAAAATAAAAGCGGAGTTCCCCCTCAATGTGTGCACCAGATGAGACATGTGCAAGTATTGGAGCTCCCACCTGATGTTATAGACCAACCAATGGGTACAATAGAAGGAATAACATTACGGAGCAATTGTACGAGATAATAAGTAGAGCTTAATAACAAGGGCACGATTACTCTCAGACTCTACTGAAGCGCAACTAGTCTTCACCTAAGATAGGTTCATAACCAACTAAGAGCAAATAATAGTTCAACTGGGAAGATGCAAAACAAAAATGATAGACAACCAAGCAACACCCATGCAAATCCTGTCATAATGTAACACTCTCAACCTTTGTCATCAAGATACCAAAAAGGAAAAGGGTGATGCTAATGCCCCAGAACTCAATAGACCTCGTCATAACCATCAGACTCCTTGGAATCATCATCATCAGACCCATTCCCATCATCCTCATCATCATCGTATGCAATGTCTTCAGCAGGAGCAGCAGAGGAGGTAGCAGGATGACCAATGATCTCATCATCACTAAAATGCTATGCTCGGAGATCCACTTATCCTTAGGGGTGATGGTCTTCTCAGAGCCACTTGCTACCTAAAGGTGAAGAGCCCGCATAATCTGAATCTGTCTGCGTCTGGCCATCTTCCCATTGACATGGGCTTCATAGAGCTTCTTATGAACACGAGTCTGGAGGCAGAAAGTCTTCTTAATCTTCGCAGTGAGCTTAGTGACCCAAGATGGCTTGGCCCCAGCAGGAAGCTCAAAGTCGCTATCATTGGAAGTAGCATAGACATCCTCAGGGGCGCCAGAAATCCTTCTTGCTACCTCTTGAGCGTGTGTTGGTTTTTTCCCTTGAAGAGGAAAGGGTGATGTAGCAAAGTAGACAAGTATTTCCCTCAGTTGTTGAGAACCAAGGTATCAATCCAGTAGGAGAAACAAGCAAGTCACCAATTGATGCACCTACACAAACAATCAAACTCTTGGACCCAACTCTATAAAGGGGTTGTCAATCCCTTCACGGTCATTTGCAAGGATTAGATCTGATAGGGATAGATGTAATAGACCGTGGAAAGTAAAAAGTAAATAAATTGCAGAAAGGTATTTTTGGTTTATAGATCTGAAAATATATTATGGAAAATAGACCCGGGGGCCATATGTTTCACTAGAGGTTTCTCTCTTGAAGGAAATTATCATGGTGGGTGAACAAATTACTGTCGAGCAATTGATAGAAAAGCAAATAATTATGAAGATATCCAAGGCAATGATTATGCATATAGGCATCACATCCGTGTCAAGTAGACCGAAATGATTCTGCATCTACTACTATTACTCCACACATCGACCGACTCCTGCCTGCATCTAGAGTATTAAGTTCATGAAGAACAGAGTAAAGCATTAGGTAAGATGACATGATGTAGAGGGATAAACTCAAGCAATATGATGAAAACCCCATCTTGTTACCCTTGATGGAAATAATACAGTATGTGCCTCGCTATCCCTACTTTGTTACTGGGTGAGGACACCGCAAGATTGAACCCAAAACTAAGCACTTCTCCCATTGCAAGAATTACCAATCTAGTTGGCCAAACCAAACCAATAACTCGAAGAGACTTGCAAAGATATGAAATCAAGCATATAAGAATTAAGAAAAAACTCAAATAATATTCATGGATAATCTAAATATAAACCCACAATTCATTGGACCTTGATAAACACACTGCAAAAGAGTATTACATCGGATAGATCTCCATGAAGATCATGAAGAACATGGTAATGAAGAACAAAGAGAGAGAAGAAGCCATCTAGCTACTAGTTATGGACCCATAGGTCTGTGGTGGACTACTCACGCATCATTGGAGGGGCAATGGAGTTGATGTACATGCCCTCCATGATTGAATCCCCCTCCGGCAGATTATAGGAAAAGGCTCCAAGATTGGATCTCTCGGGAACGGAGGCTTCTAGCGGAGGAAAAGAATTTGCGTGGCTCTTTTTCATATTTGGGGAATATGTGAGTATTTACAGGACGAAGATTAGGGCTAGAAGACCTGCTAGGAGGTGCCAAGCCTGCCAGGCGTGGGCAGGGGGGTGGCCGCGCCCCCTTGGCTTGTGACCTCCTAGCAGAGTCCCTGCCTTGCACTCTAAGCCTGGTAGATCTCTTTCGTTCCAGAAAAAATCATTCCTAAGATTTTATTCCGTTTGGACTCCATTTAATATTCCATATCTACAGTACTCAAAAACAAGGAAAAAACAAAAACTGGCACTAGGCTCTAGATTAATAAGTTAGTCCCAAAAATAATATGAACTAGCATATTAATGCATATAAAACATCCAAAACACATAATATAATAGCATGAAACAATAAAAAATTATAGATACATTGGAGACGTATCAGCATCCCCAAGCTTAATTCCTGCTCGTCCTCGAGTAGGTAAATGACAAAAACAGAATTTTTGATGTGGAGTGCTACCTAACATATTTATCCATGTAATATTCTCTATTGTGGCATGAATATTCAGATCTGTAAGACTCAAAACAAAATCTTAATGTTGACATAAAAACAATAATATTTTGAGCATACTAGCAAAGCAATTGTATCTCTTCAAAATATAATGGCAAAAGAAGGTTATCCCTACAATATCATATAGTCTAGTTATGCTCCATCTTCCCCACACGAAGTATTTATATCATGCACAACCCCGATGAAAATTCAAGCAATTGTTTCACACTTTTATTTTCTCAAACCTTTCCAACTCTCACGCAATACATGAGCGCGAGCCATGGATATAGCACTATAGGTGGAATAGAATATGGTGGAGGTTGTGAAGGAAAAGGAGAAGATAGTCTCACATCAACTAAGTGTATCAACAGGCTATGGAGATGCCCATTAATAGATATCAATGTGAGTGACTAGGGATTGCCATGCAACTCATGCACTAGAGCTATAAGTGTATGAAATATCAAAAGGAAACTAAGTGGGTGTGCATCCAACTTGCTTGCTCATGAAGATCTAAGGCAATTTGAGTAAGCCCATCATTGGAATATACAAGACAAGTTATATAATGAAAAATTCCCACTAGTATATGAAAGTGACAAAATAGGAGACTCTCTATCATGAAGATCATGGTGCTACTTTGGAACACAAGTGTGGAAAAGGATAGTAACAGTGTCCCTTCTCTCTTTTCTCTCATTTTTTTTGGTGGGCATCTAAGGCCTCTTTTTTTATTTGGGCTTTGATGGCCTCTTTTATTTTTCATAAAATCCGGAGTCTCATCCCCACTTGTGAGGGAATCATTTCTTCCCTCATCCTTTCCTCACATGGGACAATGCTCTAATAATGATGGTCATCACACTTTTATTTACTTACAACTCAAGAATTACAAATGAAAATGATGGTGCGTGTCATAATGAACGGAACGATGGAAGTTGCATGGCAATATATCTCGGAATGGCTACGGAAATGCCATAATAGGTAGGTATGGTGGCCGTTTTGAGGAAAGATATATGGTGACTGTTTTGAGGAAGGTGGGTTTATCGCACCGACGAAAGTTGCGCGGTACTAGAGAGGCTAGCAAAGGTGTAAGGGTGAGAGTGCATATAATCCATGGACTCACATTAGTCATAAAGAACTCACATACTTATTGCAAAAGTATGTTAGTCATTGAAGCAAAGCATTAGATGCATGCCCCTAGAGAAGAGGTTGGTAGGAGTAAACCATCACGCGCTCCCGACCCTCACACATAGGTCGACAATATATAAACAAATCATGCTCCGACTTCCTTACATAACGGTTCACCATACGTGCATGCTACGGGAATCACAAAACTTTACACAAGTATTTTTACCAATTCACAATTACTTCCTAACATGTCTCTTAACATTACCATCTTTATATCTCAAAACTTTATGCAAGGAATCAAACTTCTCATAATACTCAATGTGCTTAATATGGAAGTTTTAATTATATCCCTCTTTGATGCCTATCATATTAGGACTAAATTCATAACCTAAGCCAATTACCATGATGTTTAAAGACTCTCAAAGTAATATAAGTTAGGTACGAGAGTTCAATTATTTCTATAAAAGCAAACACCAACGTGCTCTAAAAACTTCAAGACATAACACTAGAGAAAAATTGCCTATCTCAAAAGATATAAGTGAAGCACATAGAGTATTCTAATAAATTCACAATTAATGCATGTCTCTCTCAAAATATGTGTGCAGAAAGGATGATTTTGCCAAACTAGAAAGCAACAACTCATATCATACAAGACGCTCCAAGCAAAACACATATCATGTGGTGAATAAAAATATAGCCTCAAGTAAATTTACCGGTGGATTGAAGACGAAAGAGGGGATGCCTTCCGGGGCATCCCCAAGATTAGGCTCTTTGGAATCCTTGAATAAGACTTGGGGTGCCTTGGTAATACCCAAGCTTAGGTTCTTGTCACTCCTTATTCCATAGTCCATCAAATCTTTACCCAAAACTTAAAAACTTCACAACTCAAAACTGACCAGAAAACTCGTGAGATCCATTAGTCTAAGAAAATAAATCACCACTTTAGGTACTGTTGTGAAATCATTATTTATTTATATTGGTGTAATACCTACTGTATTCTAACTTCTCCATGGTTCATACCCCCCGATAGAACCCATAGATACATCAAAATAGGTACACAACACAAAGAAAACAAAATCTGTCAAAAACAGAACAATCTGTAGCAATCTAAAAACTTCGTATACTTGTGTAACTCAAAAAAAAATCTGAAAATTTATGAGATCCTGGGAAATTTGTATATCAATCTTGCGTAAAAAATTCAGACTCATTCGACGCTCCAAACAAATTATAAAATTCCTGGACTGAGCGCAAAAGTTTCTGTGTTTCAGCAAGATCAAATCAGCAGCCACCATAGATCATCCCAAAGGTCTTACTTGGCTCAAACACTAATTAAAGGGAAATGTTTAGAACTGGTGCACCTGCCGAAGCGCTCGGCCGGTCGCATCCGATTCTCCAGGATTTTGGGTCACACATGCTAAGTCCAAAAGGACCGCAACCACTATATCCATCCAGCCTTTTCTCGCCTCTCCCCCACGGACTTCGTCTTTCCCTCTCTCTCCCGCAAGTATTGCACCCCTCCGCCATGTCCCTCGTCGTCCCTAGCTCCGCTCACTCTAGAGGACCCTCACCAAAGTTTCTCCATCCACACCCACATGCATGCATTCCTACCCCATTCGTTGCCGGTGTTGGGCATAGGCAACGGCTGTGTAGAGCCATGGTCGCTACAAACACGAGCTCGTGCGACACTGGTGCACGGCCAGCTTAAACTTCTTCAACCGACATCGCGAGGGGGGTGTTGCGATCATCATCTATTTTTGGTACAACCGATTCTGCAATTGCTACCACCGACGACGACATTTGCTACATCCTTCACGATGATGCCGCAATCCTGACGACGGTGTCAACATTTTTTTGCTGCAAGCAGCTATGGAAAAATCTACCACCCGGGAGTTTTTTTGCTACAACCATGTTCAAATTAGTTGCAACCCGAGTCATCATTGGGTCGATGGCGATGACATTTTCTACAACCGTTGTCGGTTTTTGCTACTAGCGGCATTGTTGTTTGCTACATGCTTCACATCTTAGCCGTGATGTGCGACGACGACGGCGATATTATTTGGTGCAATTGTGCTTCAGTTTTGCTACCACTCGCGAGTTTTTTTCTACAACCATGTATTTTGCTGGAATCATGGACTGGCAGAACTTGGACTAACATAAATTGAACCCCCACCGGCCATCTACACCGGCGGGGGTGTTGCAGCTACAGTGAAAAAATGTTGGAATCGTTCCCCCGGATGCTAGAAGCGGTGACGGCCGGTGCTACGAGCAACGTCAGCGAGTGCTGCATGTATAGATTGTCGGGGGCGACGGAATGGCGATGACCTCATCGCCTAGTTGTGGCTGACGATGGAGGTGGGTAGCAGCAATCCGTGGGGCGGGGGGGGGGCAAAGGAGTGCCGGTGGGCGTGGCCGTGGTGAGGGAGACAATTCCTATAGCAGAGAATTTTTTAGATGTGATCTCATGGTCATGGTGTTGGAGGAAGAAGACGACATGCGCGTCAGGCCAAATGACGAAATCGAACGGTTGGGACATGCAAATCGGATGACTGGCAGACGACCGGCACGCTGGCGCCTATTAGTCCCCCTAATTAGAACACCAAAACACAATGACTACATAAGTAGTAATGTGGTAAACACTCAAAAACAGAATAAAAACAGAACATAAAAATAAAATTGGGTTGCCTCCCAACAAACGCTATTGTTTAACACTCTATCTAGGCAAAACACAATAGATCGAAGTATTGCCATCTTTGGTATGAAATCCACAAGTAGCTCTCATAATAAACTCATAAGGCAATCTTATTTTATTTCTAGGAAAGTGTTCCATGCCTTTCCTTAATGGAAATTGGAATCTAATGTTTCCTTCTTTCATGTCAATAATTGCACCAATCGTTCTAAGGAAAGGTCTACCAAGAATAATAGGGCATGTAGGATGCAATCTATATCAAGAACAATGAAATCTACGGGCACATAATTCCTATTTGCAACAATAAGAACATCATTAATCCTTCCCATAGGTTTCTTAATAGTGGAATCCGCAAGATCCAAATTTAAAGAGCAATAATCAAGATCATGGTAACCTGGCACATCACATTAAGTTTTCGGAATCGTGGAAACACTAGCACCCAAATCACACAAAGCATGGCACTCATAATATTTAATTTAAATTTTAATAGTAGGTTCCCACTCATTATAAAGATTTCTAGGGATAGAAACTTCCAACTCAAGTTTTTCTTCAAAAGATTTCATCATCGCATCGACGATATGTTTAGTAAAAGCCTTATTTTTATTATAAGAATGCAGAGAATTCATCATGGATTGAAACAATGAAATACAATAAATAAAAGAGAAGCTTTCATAATTGAAGTCTTTGAAATCCAAAAGAGTGGGTTCATTACTATTTAAAGTTTTGACCTCTTCAATCCCACTTTTATCAATCTTAGTATTAAGATCTTTAATCTCCGAATCATTGAGATGACTTTTAACTAAAGTTGACTTATCTCCAGTCCCATATTCATCAAGATTTATATTGGAAAACAAAGATTCAATAGGAGTCACATCAATCACTTTAAGATCTTCATCATTATTATCATGAGAACACACTTTTTCAAGCCATCACGCTTAGCACGTATTCTAGTGGTTCTTTTCTTACACTCATCAATAGAGATTCTCATAGATTTTAAAGACTCATTAATATCATGCTTGGGTGGACTAGATCTAACTTTCAAAGAATCAATCTCAAGCAAAATTCTATCAACGTTCCTAGCCAAATCATTAATCTTGAGCAATTTTTGTTTAATTGTAGCATTGAAAACCTTTTGAGAATTCATAAATTCTTTAATACTGTTTTCAAAATCAGAGGGCATATTATTGTAATTTCCATATGAATTGTTGTAGGAATTACCATAATTATTAGAGGAATTACTAAGAAATGGCCTAGGATTGAAATTACCTCTATAGGCATTATTACCAAAATTGTTCCTACCAACAAAATTCATATCCATAGATTCATTATTATTTCCAATCAAAGAGGATAAAGGAATATCATTAGGATCAATATGAGCAATCTTACTAGCAAACAATTTCATCAATTCATCCATCTTTTCACTCAAAGTATTTATTTCCTCAATATCATGCACCTTTTTACTAGTAGGAGATCTTTCGGTATGCCATTGAGAGTAATTTGCCATAATATTATCTAGGAGTTTAGTAGCTTCTCCTAATGTGATTTCCATAAAAGTACCACCCGTGGCTGAATCTAAAAGATTCACAGATGCAAAACTCAATCCCGCTTATTTTTTTGTATAATCATCCATCAACTCAAACCATGTGCGGGGAAATTTCTAATCATTAATTTCATCCTCTCTCAAGACTGTGCAACATTCTCATGATCAAGTTGCTTAAAATTCATTATATTGTTCCTAAGGGAGATGATCTTAGCGGGCGCAAAGTACTTGGAAATAAAAGCATCTTTACACTTATTCCAAGAATCAATACTATTTTTAGGCAAAGATGAAAACCAAGTTTTAGCACGATCTCGTAGTGAGAACGGAAATAGCTTCAATTTAACAATATCATTATGCACATATTTATTCTTTTGCATATCACACAACTCAATGAAAGTATATAGATGGGATGCGACATCTTCACTAGGAATGCCAGAAAATTGTTCTTTCATGACAATATTAAGCTAAGCAGCATTGGTTTCATAAGATTCCGCACTACTGGCGGGAGCGATTGGAGTACTAATAAAATCATTACTAGTAGTATTGAAAATATCACACAACTTGGTATCCTCAGACATCGTGACAAAGCAAGCAATCAAGCACACAAGCAAACAAAAGGCAAACGAAAAGACGAACAGAAGAAGGGCGAATATAAAGGCAAATCTTTTTGGTATTTTCTAAAAATCATTTTAGAAGTTGGGGAGAGGAAAACGAGAGGAAAATGGCAAATAAAGTAAATGCAAGAGATGAGTTTGTGATGGGTACTTGGTAGGCTTGATGTGTATCCTCCTCGGCAATGGCGCCAGAAATCCTTCTTGCTACCTCTTGAGCATTCGTTGGTTTTCCCTTGAAGAGGAAAATGTGATGCAACAAAGTAGATAAGTATTTCCCTCAGTTGTTGAGAACCAAGGTATCAATCCAGTAGGAGGAACAAGCAAGTCACCAATGGATGGACCTACACAAACAATCAAACTCTTGCACCCAACGCTATAAAGGGGTTGTCAATCCCTTCACGATTATTTGCAAGGATTAAATCTGATAGAGATAGATGTAATAGATTGTGGAAACTAAAAAGTTAATAAATTGCAGCAAGGTATTTTTGGTATTTTTGGTTTATAGATCTGAAAATGTATTATGGAAAAAAGACCCCGGGGGGCATAGGTTTCACTAGAGGCTTCTCTCTTGAAGGAAATTATCACGGTGGGTGAACAAATTACTGTCGAGCAATTGATAGAAAAGAGAATAATTATGAAGATATCCAAGGCAATGATTATGCATATAGGAATCATATCCGTGTCAAGTAGACCGAAACGATTTTGCATCTACTACTATTACTCCATACATCAACTGACTCCTGCCTGCATCTAGAGTATTAAGTTCATGAAGAACAGAGTAACGCATTAGGTAAGATGACATGATGTAGAGGGATAAACTCAAGCAATATTATGAAAACCCCATCTTATTACCCTTTATGGAAACAATGCAATACATTCCTCGCTACCCCTACTTTGTCACTAGGCGAGGACACTCCATTGAACCCAAAACTAAGCACTCCTCCCATTACAAGAATTACCAATATAGTTGGCCAAACAAAACCAATAACTCAGAGACTTGCAAAGATATGAAATCATGCAGATAAGAATTCATAAAAGATTCAAATAATATTCATGGAGAATCTGAAGATAAACCCATAATTCATCGGATCTCGACAAACACACCGCAAAAGAGTATTACATCGGATAGATCTCCATGAAGATCATGAAGACCATGGTATTGAAGCACAAAGAGAGAGAAGAATCCATCTATTTACTAGCTATGGACACGTAGGTTTGTGGTGGACTACTCACGCATCATCGAAGGGGCAATGGAGTTGATGTAGATGCCCTCCGTGATCGAACCCCCCTCCGGCAGATTACCGGAAAAGGCTCCAAAATTGGATCTCTTGGGAACGGAAGATTCTGGTGGCGGAAAAGTATTTGCATGGATCTCTTTGGTATTGGGGGAATATTGAGTATTTATAGGATAAAGATTAGGGCTAGGAGACCTGCCAGGAGGTGGCAAGCCTGCCAGGCGCATCCAGGGGGGTGGTCGCGCCCCCGTGGCTTGTGACCTCCTGGCAAAGTCCTTGTCTTGCACTCCAAGCCTGGTAGATCTCTTTCGTTACAGAAAAATCATTCCGAAGATTTTACTCCGTTTGGACTCCATTTAATATTCCATATCTGCAATACTCAAAAACAAGGAAAAACAGAAACTGACACTAGGCTCTAGATTAATAAGTTAGTCCCCAAAATAATATAAAATAGCATATTAATGCATATAAAACATACAAAACAGATAATATAATAGCATGATACAATCAAAAATTATATATAGGTTGGAGACGTATCAGACCCGTTCCCAATCAACTTGCTTCCAGGAGTGCACTGGCTTGGCTGTTTTTGGCTTGGTGGATAAAGACTTCTCACGACGAGTGGGCTTGGTGGGGATCACAACTTCCTCATGGTCAGATTCATCAGTGAGCTTACACCTGCGAGGTCGTTTCTTGGACTTCTTCCGAGGAGCAGAGCGAGAGCTAGAGCCACCTACACACACACACACAAGAGGAGCACAAAATGAAACCCAGAAAAGATGAGAGGATTGTACGCAAGAGTAGGAATATATTAGTTATGAGGTAGAGAAGCAAAAAAATCCGTGGTAGAATTGAGAGGAACCGGTTGAACCGGTCTCCCAGGCGGTTGTAGCACTGTAGCGGTTGAACCGCAGGTTCAAGCGGTTGTACCGCTGCTGGGGAGCCGGTGCATCCAGATCTGAGTGTTGCACCACTATTTTTAGATTCTAAGCATCACATATAATAGGAAATGAATATATGATCTTCTCCCTCCAATAGTTTTTACTAGAAAATGGGGGAACCAAGCAATGCCCTAACAATTGGGGATTCAAAAGAAGAAATCCATGATAAGTAGAAAGCAGGGCATTACCGACGTCCATGGGAGAAGATCGATGAAGGGAAGTGCCTCCACGGAGCGGATCCGAGGGAGGCGGTAGATTCGGGGTGCTGGGGGAACTCTGAGGCGGTGGAGACGGCGGTGGGCAGCTAAGGCACCAAGGGAGGAGTCGGGCACGAAGGGGAAATCGGATACCCCTTCAACCCGGCCCTCACTTTTAGTGTCCCGTAGGCGCGACCGGTTGTACCGCTCCTTTGAGCGGTTGTACCGATCCGATACATGACATGGGGAATTAACGGTTGAACCACGTAGTCCCCGCCGGTGCTACCTCTGGGCGGGATAACAGGATGACTAGCGGTTGTACCGCATGGACCACCGGTTGTACTGGGACAACAGGATGGCCAACGGTTATACCGCTTCAGCAACCGGTTGTACCGCCCTGCCACAGTAAGAACCACCATTAATTCAATGTGAACAATTGTATGAGAGGGTTTTTGAGATGAGGAGAGCTTGGGATAGAAGCAGAGCACAGGTGTATGGTGGGGTAAGCTCCATGGTTGGAAGAATATAAAAGTAAATAGAAAAACCATGGCGGATCCCCACACCTAGGACCCACAAACTCGAGAAAGATCAAGGAGAAATCCAGAAACACAAACAAGGTCAAATGCCTCACTCGAAGGGGATGGTGGACGAGGCCACCTATGTTTGAGTTAATTGGTATGGCACCTCAAAGATTTTAACCTTGGGCCCATGACCAAAACTCGTCTTTGAAGCACAAGGGTCATAAAAATGACTAATGTGAAATATGAGATCTTTTTATGCATAATAGGAGGAGGGACAGTTCATTGAGAGAACTAGACCCCCCTATGTCCTTGCCTACATCTAAGCAGGACAAAATTATGAGTGTGGTTGGGTGTGCACAGTTTGAATCCACATTGATCAAATCAATGATATTTGGCTCATGCCTTAACTCGCGAAATCTTGCTTCACCCAATGGCTTCGTGAAGATGTCCGCAAGCTGCTCATTAGTGTTGAGGTGGATAATATTGATCTATCCTCGCTTGACATGCTCTCGGAGAAAGTGATGACGAATATCAATGTGCTTCGTCTTACAATGTTGAACTGGGTTGTTGGATATCATTATAGCACTTTCATTGTCACAGTAAAGAGGCACTTTGTCACAAATGACACTATAATCCTTTAAAGTTTTCCTCATACAAAGAATCTATGCACAGTAGCTGGCAACGGCTACATACTCGGCCTAGGTGGACGAGAGAGAAACACAATTTTGTTTCTTTGAAGACCAAGATACCAAAGAGCGACCAAGGAATTGGCAGCCTCCAGAAGTTGACTTCCTCTCCACAAGGTCTCCCCCCAATCCGAGTCATGTATCCTATGAGATCAAATGAAGCACCTTTGGGGTACCATAAGCCAAAGTTTGGGGTATGAGCCAAATATCCAAAGATTCACTTGACCACCACATAGTGGCTTTCCTTAGGTGCGGATTGAAAACGTGCACAAATTCCCACAACCAACATAATATCTACCCTAGATGCACAAAGGTAAAGCAAGGATCCAATCATGGAGCGGTATACCTTCTGATCCATGACTTTAGCATCGGGATCATTGTCAAGATAACATATGAGAGGCATAGGAGTGTTGGCCTTGGGCAGATTGAGTTCATTCATGTTGAATCTCTTGAGCATGTCTTGAGTATATTTAGCTTGGTTAATGAAGGTTCCTTGAATTCGTTGCTTGACTTCGAATCCAAGGAAGTACTTTAACCCTCCCATCATGGGCATCTCAAACTCTTTGGTCACTAGTGCAACAAACTCTTCATTGAAAGCTTTGTTAGGAGAACCAAATATAATGTCATCAACATATAGTTGGCATATGAACAAGTTCTCTTTAACCCTCTTTGTGAAAAGAGTATGATCAATTTTTCCAATTTCAAACCCATGGTCTTGCAATATCTCGTTAAGGTGCTCATGCCACGCACATGGGGCTTGTTCAAGGCCATAGAGAGCCTTATCGAGAACGTATACATGATTGGGGAACTTGGGATCCTCGAACCCCTGGGGTTTCTTAACATATACCAACTCTTTGAGAGGGCGAATAAGAATTGCACTCTTCACATCCATTTGATATAATTTAAAATTATGATGAGAAGCGTATGCAAGCAACATGCGAATAGATTCAAGGCATGCAACAGGAGCAAAGGTTTGACCGTAGTCAACACCGTCGACTTGGGAGTAGCCTTGTGCCACCAATCTTGCCTTGTTGCGAATGATGATACCGTTTGCATCTTGCTTATTTTTCAAGATCCATTTGGTTCCAATGACATTGTGGTTCTCCTTTGGTCTTGGCATGAATCGCCACACTTTGTTGCGCTCAAAGTTGTTGAGTTCATCGTGCATGGCTTCAACGCACTCCATCCTCGAGCGCATCTTGTACCTTGAGGGGTTAAATGCAAGAAAAAATGCATGATGTCCACAAAAGTTTGTTAATTGTCTATGAGTGGTTACCCCTCTTTTCAAGATACCGTAGACAGTTTCCAGCAAATGTTGTTTATGTTCAAGCTTGGCAGCATTCTTGGTAGCTAATCTCTCTAAGATTTCCTCCATGGAAAGTTGCGGGACAAAATCCTGAGGAGCATCTTCATGATGATCTTGAGCGCCTTCATGATCTTGCTCTAGATCTTGAATAAGGTCTTGATCTTGAGTTTTCTCGGGGATGTGAACTTGATCTTGGGCGTCACTCGGTGAGACACCATCATCATGAGGTTGATCTTGCCCTTGATCTTGTTCACGGGGTTGAGGGCCTTCATCTTGTTCTTCGGAAGCTTGTGGGTCTTGTGTTGGTGATGGCTCCACTTGAGTGGAACATTGTCCTTCTCGTTCGACCACAAGGGGTTCCTCAACGGGTAGGAAGTGACCCACACACATTCTTCTTATGGCTTGTATAGGAATTTCATCACCTAAATCACAAAGACCACTTTGCTTCACTTGGGAGCCATTATTTTCATCAAACTCCACGTTACACGTCTCCTCAATGAGCCCAGTAGAATTATTGAGGACAAGGTAAGCGCGAGAGTTTGTAGCATAACCAACAAATATGCCCTCCTGAGATCTAGGTTCAAATTTAGACAAACGAATACATTTCTTCAGAATGAAACACTTACACCCAAACACACTAAAGTACTTGAGGTTACCGGTAAGAATTTCAGACAGGGTCTTTTTCAAGCCTTTGCGGAGATACAATCGATTAGATGCATGTCATGCTGTGTTGATGGCTTCGGTTGTAGGATCGAAAGTAGTGCAAGAGGGGGGGTGATTAGACTACTTGACCAAATAAAAATCTACTTTTTCCCAATTTTTTAGTGTAGGAAGATTTTAACATTCATAGAAAGTCAAGTACACCCCACACATGCATGTCTACGAGTATAGCAGCGGAAAGTAAAGACAAGCATGTAAGTAAAGGAAGGGTAGAAAGGTCAAACACAATTGGATACAAGATGATTTTTTTCTCATGGTTCCGATAGGTGGTGCTATCGTACGTCCACGTTTATGGAGTCTTCAACCCACGGAGGGTAACAATCGCGAGAGTCCACAGAGGGCTCTACCCATGGAGGGTTCCATGAAGAAGCAACATTGACTATACCATGATGGCCTACGTCCATGGAGGACTAGCCTGGCTCGGGCTAGATCTTCACGAAGTAGGCGATGTCCTTGCCCTTACAAACTTGTTGGTTCACTCCACAACACGAAGTAGGAGGCTCCCAAGCGACACCTAACCAATCTAGGAGGCACCACCCTCCAAAAGGTAACAGGCTCGATAGTGTCGATGAACTCCTTGCTCTTGTGCTTCAAGATGATAGACTCCTCAACACACAATCACTCTCTCACAGATTTTGCTATGGTGGAAGAGATTGATTGGCTGGAAAGAAAGTTTGGGAGGCTAGAGATGAAGATTCATATGGTTGGAATGGAATGGCATGATCTCAATACATGAGTAGGTGGCTCTCTCTCAGAAAATCAATAGGTATGAGTGGGGAACTGTTCTGAGTGCTTCTCTTGCGAGTGAGCGGTGGTGGAGGGGTATATATAGGCATCTCCAAAAATCCAACTATTACACCTAATAAGTCAGACTCAGTGACACCGATGTGTTAATCTCGGTGGTACCGAGTTGCCTCAAAGGTAGCAACTTTTGAATCTCGGTGAGACCGATACATAAAACTCGGTTGCACCACTAAGGTGACCAACGGTCAGATTGCCAAACTAGGTGACGCTGATTCAAGAAAGTCGGTGGTACCAATTTTGTGAATTTGCGTAATAGAAAGTTGGCAACCCAAACTCGGTGGCACCGAAATGGAATCAGTTTCACCGAAGTGGCTAGGGTTTGGCTGAGTCTATCTAAGGCTGAGAATCGATGGCACCGAGTGAAAAGTGTTGGTTGCACCCATTTTGGATATTTGGCTTTGGACAGACTTTTGTGGAAGAGCTCGTGGGTGTATGTGGTGACTATCACTTGTGCACGTATGAGCATTTTGTTCACCAACAGTACCTTACCCCCTTTAAATAGTATTGGCTTTCCTATGGACTCAAAGTGATTTATCACAAAGTAAAATGTAGAGTCCTCTTGCTTGCAGGTTTGCCAATCTATTTCCTTGCATCTTGGGGTATTCCACGATACTTTTGCCAACCCATCATTGAACTTTTCCTGAAACATGCTTAGTGGAAACATTAGTTGAATGACATATATGTTGTTATTAATTACCGAAACCACCAAGGGAGCAAATGTTCTTTCAATCTCCCCCTTTTTGGTAATTGATGACAACATATAGTTCAAAGCTTCGACATATGACATAATCAATGAATATAATTGTCGCTTTGAGAAGTACTCCCACCGTCCCAAAATAAGTATCTTAAGCTTAGTACAACTTTGAACTAAAGCTAGTACAAAGTTGAGACAATTATTTTGGGAGGGAGGGAGTATGTGATAAGCAAGAGCTCCCCCTAAATTTGTGCATTATTTTTAAATTTGCGTTTGAATGCAAAGGCACAATCTTTTAGGTACATGGGGCACTTCTTCCATGTCACATACACCTTGGTGGTGTGCAAGAGTAAATAAGATTTAATATCATAGCACAACACATCAAGCAAAGTGAATGATCATCTCATAATCATCAAAAGGATAGGAAATAGTAGCAACACACATAAAAGTGTATGATCAAACACGAATACAAGTATAACACGTCAAAACCAAAAGAACATTTGGTCTTTTGAAAAACAGCGATAATAACCAGACGCTCTCTCACTCGAAGCCTAAAGATCTATATACAACTTATCCCCCTTTGGCAACAAGTTACCAAAAAGTTCGAAGAGATATAGCTAATCGTCCTTCTGAGGCTGATCTCCTTCGGTGGTCGATGTTGGATCGAGAGAACTGCGTCGGCGAAGACCTCTGCTGATGTCCTGGACAGAGTCAGGGTAGCAACTGGAGGCACTAGAGGAGCTGATGGAGCTGAAGTCACAGTAGCTGGAGCAGAAGATGAAGGTCTCGTCTCCGGAGCTGGCACTCTAGGTGTCCTGGCCTGTGTCCTGAACTAGGTAGTTGATACGTCTTCAACGTATCTACTTTTCCAAACTCTTTTGCCCTTGTTTTGGACTCTAATTGGCATGATTTGAATGGAACTAACCCGGATTGACGTTGTTTTCAGCATAATTGCCTTGGTGTTATTTTTGTGCAGGAATAAAAGTTCTCGGATTGACCTATAAATTTCCGAAGAATATTTTTGGAATTAATAAAAAATATTGGCGAAAGAATCAACTGCAGGGGGCCACCACCTGGCCACAAGCTTGGTGGGCGTGCCCACCCCCCTAGGGCGCGCCCCTATGGCTTGTCGGCCCCCTGACGCTCCTCCGACCTTGTTTCCACTTCTATATAAACCTATTTGAGGAGAAAAAAATAGAAGAGAAGAGTTCGTCGCGTTTCACGATACGGAGCCGCTGCCAGCTCCTGGTCTTCATCGGGAGACCAGATGTGGAGTCCGTTTTGGTTTCCAGAGAGGGGGAAATCGATGCCTTCGTCATCACCAACCATCCTTCATCACCAATTCCATGATGCTCTCCACCGTTCGTGAGTAACCTCATTGTAGGCTTGCTAGAGGTGATGGATTGGATGAGATTTATCATGTAATCGAGTTGGTTTTGTTAGGGTTTGATCCCTAGTGTCCACTATGTTATGAGATTGATGTTGCTATGACTTTGCCATGCTTAATGCTTGTCACTAGGGTCCGAGTGCCATGATTTCAGATCTGAACTTATTATGTTTTCATGAATATATATGTGTTCTTGATCCTATCTTGCAAGTTGTAGACACCTATTATGAGTTATGATCCGCATCCCCCAGGGTGACAATAACTGGGATTTTTTCCGGTGATTACCGTAGTTTGAGAAGTTCATGTATTCACTCAGTGCTAATGCTTTGGTCCGGTTCTCTATTAAAAGGAGGCCTTAATATCTCTTAGTTTCCATTAGGACCCCGTTGCCATGGGAGGATAGGACAAAAGATGTCATGCAAGTTCTTTTCCATAAGCATGTATGACTATATATGGAATACATGCCTACATTACATTGATGAATTGGAGCTAGTTCTGTGTCACCCTATGTTACAATTGTTGCATGATGAATGCCATCTGACATAATTATCCATCACTGATCCATTGCCTACGAGCTTTTCACATATTGGTCTTTGTTAAGTTACTTTTCCGTTGCTACTATTACAAACACTACAAAATTGCTACTGTCACTTTTGCCACTGTTACCGTTACTTCCATACTACTTTCTATTGAATACTTTGCTGCACATATTAAGTATTTAAGGTGTGGTTGAATTGACAACTCAACTGCTAATACTCAAGAATACTCGTTGGCTCCACTTGTGTCGAATCAATAAATTTGGGTTGAATACTCTACCCTCGAAAACTGTTGCGATCCCCTATACTTGTGGGTTATTAGCAGTCGTCCTGACAGGTGCACTATCCTCATCCTCATCAGCTGAATCAGATTCTGAAGAGGTGCGACGGATAGGAGCTTCATCTACTTCCTTCTTGAGCTCGTTGACGGTCTTGGTCAGCCCATCCACCTTGTCGTTAAGAGTCTTCACTCTGTCCTCAAAGATATTCACAAGGCTTTCTTGTCTATCGAGTATGCTTTTGATGTGCTTCTTCATCTCCTTGACTGTAGAGATCAAGAGATCCATTTGCTCATTCCTGGATCTAGGGACCCGAGCACTAGTGGCTCTAGTTGCCTCTACCTCTGCTTCTGCCTAAGCTGCAGCTGATGTGGGATGGTATGGGTCCATCACCACAACGTTGTCCTCAAAGTCTCGCTGTAGGGGCAAGTGGGATCTGTCCAGAGAAACGATGTGCTTCTCAAGTTTGGAGTTGATGAGCATATGACTATAGGGTGCACAGTAGCATGAGCGCTTCTGATCAGCAGCAACCCTCTTCATAGTCTCTACTATCAAGTCCATCACTCGTATCCTGGTAAGTCTATCAAGATGGTCAGCATGTTGATTGAATGGTGATATGTCTCCAACGTATCTATAATTTTTGATGACGTCATGCTATTATATTATCTGTTTTGGATGTTTTATATGCATTAATATGATATTTTATATTATTTTTGGGAATAACCTATTAATCTAGAGCCTAGTGCCAGTTTCTGTTTTTCCTTGTTTTTGAGTTTTGCAGATATGGAATATTAAACAGAGTCCAAACGGAATAAAATCTTCAAAATGATTTTTTCTGGAAGGAAAGAGATCCACAAGACTTGGAGTGCATGCTAGGAGACTACCAGGAGATCACAAGCCTGGTAAGCGCGGCCACCCCCTGGTCATGCCTGTCAGGTTTGTCATCTCCTCGCAGGTCTCCTAACCCTATTCTTCATCCTATAAATACCCAAATATTCCCCCAACACCAGAGGGAGCCACGAGAATACTTTTTCACCGCCAGAAGCCTCCGTTCCCGAGAGATCCAATCTTGGAGCCTTTTTTGGTAATCTGCAGGAGGGGGTTTCGATCACGGAGGGCATCTACATCAACTCCATTGCCCCTCCGATGATGCGTGAGTAGTCCACCACAGACCTACGGGTCCATAGCTAGTAGCTAGATGGCTCCTTATATCTCTTTGATCTTCAATACCATGTTCTTCATGATCTTCATGGAGATCTATCCGATGTAATACTATTTTGTGATGTGTTTGTCAAGATCCGATGAATTGTGGGTTTATGTTCAGATTATCCATGAATCTTATTTGAATCTTCTCTGAATTCTTATATGCATGATTTCATATCCTTGCAAGTCTCTTCGAGTTATTGGTTTGGTTTGGCCAAGTAGATTGATAATTCTTGCTATGGGAGAAGTGCTTGGTTTTGGGTTCAATCTCGTGGTGTCCTCAACTAGTGATATAGTAGGGGTAGCGAGGCACGTATTGTATTGTTGCCATCAAAGGTAACAAGATGGGGTTTTCATCATATTGCTTGAGTTTATCCCTCTACATCATGTCATCTTACTTAATGCGTTACTCTGTTCTTCATGAACTTAATACTCTAGATGCAGGCAGGAGTCGGTTGATGTGTGTAGTAATAGTAGTAGATGTAGAATCGTTTTGGTCTACTTGACACGGACGTGATGCCTATATGCATGATCATTGCCTTGGATATCTACATGATTATTTTCTTTTCTATCAATTGCTTGACAGTAATTTGTTTACCCACCATGATATTTTCCTTCAAGAGAGAAGCCTCTAGTGAAATATATGGCCCCCAGGTCTACTTTCCATAATATATTTACAGATCTATGAACCAAAAATACTTTATTGCAATTTACTTATCTGTTACTTTTTGTTATCATTTACATCTATCTCTATCGGATCTAATCCTTGCAAATAACCATGAACGGATTGACAACCCCTTTATAGCGTTGGTTCCAAGAGTTTGATTGTTTGTGTAGGTGCATCCATTGGTGACTTGCTTGTTCCTCCTACTGGATTGATACCTTGGTTCTCATCAACCGAGGGAAATACTTATCTACTTTGCTGCATCACCCTTTCCTCTTGAAGGGAAAACCAACGCATGCTCAAGAGGTAGCAAACGACCTCGAATCATCTTCTCATCTCGAGACTTAGGCATCAATGTATGCCTCAAGATGGTGTTCATGGTACGGAGGCCAGCTTGGAGGAATTAAATATATCCTAACTTGTGTGATTTCAAGTTAGCAGCAGGGATAACATTGTACATATCCTTCATAGCATCATGGCTCTCCTTGGATTCAGAGTAGATATCCAAGTCACCATCTTGCACCTCTGGGACTCCTAAGATGGTAGCCTATTCATCAACTGAAGACTCGTATCTTGATCCTTCTATCATCCACACTATCCTGCCATCTCCATAGAAGTGAGTAGTGGAGTAGAATTGCATAATCATCTCATCATTCCAAGCAGTGAACTCTTTTCCAACAAACTCATCTAGGCCAATGCAGTGAATGTTGTCTTGAACATTAGGAAAGTAATCTTCATTAGCTTTGATGTACTTCCAGTCAACGTATCTCATATCACTGATAGCTCGACTCTTGTCAAGAAAGATTGTCTCATAGAAATCTCGTTGTTCCTTGGTGTTGAAACTATAGTCCACAACTATTTTCTCCTCTGGGCATATGGATCAATAGCTCTCCATGCCCTGAAACCAGAATTCTTCCTTTTCTTCATCTCTTCAGCAAGTGGATGGATGGCATTGTGTTAAGGAAGGTGAGGTCTAAGCTTCATCAAAGCAGTCATAGCATCATCATCAACTTCTCTGAAAGTAGATCCTTTGTTATTCTCAGCAGCTGGAATGTCTCTGGTTGTTCTCTTGGACTTCTGGGCAGCAGCTTTCTTAGGTGCAGACTTGGTGCTCTTAGAAGGATCTGGGTTTGGCATAGCATCTGCCAACAATTTCTTCTGCTTTTTCTTGGGAGGGGCCTTGACAACATGCTCTTCCTCCTCCTCCTTAGCGGCAGGAGCAGCAGCCTCCTATGGATCCTCAAACATTGAGGTAGGCCTGCCAACAACGCAAATGATCCTCTTCCTGGCCTTCTTCTCTCCTGCCTTCTCAGGCATAGACTTCCTTGGGGGCTCAACAGTCATGGTATCCCTAGCACTCACAGATGCTCTCACAGTCTATGGAGGTGCATATGTCTTGCTGACCACCCTCCTGGATGAGGTGGCCTCATTGGCTGAGTTCTTGGCAGCTTTCTCTTGCTTATTAGCAAGAACCTCCTCTGGCACAAAATCAGAATCCTCTTCATCTGAATTCAGTCTTTTTTTGGTCATTGTAGAAGCTTTAGGCAACCCATGAGAGCTAGGGTGCCTGGATCTGAAAAGGAACCGGACTCAGGGCTAGTACCTGAACTCATGTCAATATTCTGCTCCTGCAAGTTCTGGTCCTCTGAACCTGACATATCTGACCCTGTGAATAGAGTCTAGAAGAATGGAATAGGATAATTCATCACAAAATGCACAGTTTTTGAAAGTTTGAACAAAAGATTCTTAAGGTTTGCATTCTGTCACATGAAAATCGGTACAACCGAAGCAAAAATTTCGGTGCTACTAAGACTGACTTTCTCGTTAATAGAAAATTGGCACTCCTGTCAGTGAGACCGAAAAGGAGTACTCGGTTTCACCGAGATAGTTCTTAGTAGCACAGAGGGCAAATCGATGACACCGATTTGTTCGATTCGGTTCCACCGAGTTTCATCGGGCGGACGACAAACCCTAAAAAATCATTTGTTTGCTATCTAATGGAAGTTTCTCATGGATGGAACGATCTCAATCAGTGTCTAGACGATAAAGAGACCCTAATGTGCAAGAATCAGAAGGTGGAGCGCAAGAGGGGGCCGAATCCATACCCTAACTTGGCGATGGATCCGCTATAGCGGCGACGATGGAGAAGATTTTGTCGACGGCGGCGATTCCCAGCGGCGGAGATGCTTGGGGAGGCAACGCGATGACCAGGGGTCTTGGAAATGGCAGCTTAGGGTTTTGAGGAGGGACATTTGAAGATTGAATTTCAAAGCGTCGGGATCCACAACATATATACCCTTTACTGTCGGTGACGCCGGTTCTAAATTTTCAATGTCACTAAGTTTTTCAACAGCCAGCTCATAGGGAAACTCGATGTAACCGAGAATATGGAATTGGTGGTATCGAGATTGAAAACCAGATGAACCCTAGGCATTCTGTGAGACCGAGATTTTTGAGTTGGTTCCACCGAGATGCACTTGGGAGGTTTTAGTGGTCAGTCCTTTGTCGATACGGAACTCCGAGTGCTCCTCACACAGAGAGATCGAAAAGTACTTGTGTAGGATTGAGAGAGGGGTGTCTAGAGGGGGGTAAATAGACTACTATGAGTAATTTAAAATCTAGCCTTTTCCCAAGTTAATTGGTTGTCAGATTTTAACTATTTTAGCAAGTCTAGGAAGTCTAACAGCCCTACACATGCATATCTACAAGTATGGCAACGAAAAGTAAAGACATTACACATGTAAGTAAAGAGATGAGGTAGGAAGATCAAACGCAATAGGAGACGCAAGGACTTTTTCCTTGGTTCAGATAGGTGGTGCTATCGTACATCCACGTTCATGGAGTCTTCAACCCACGAAGGGTAACAGTCGCAAGAGTCCACGAAGGGCTCTACCCACGGAGGGTTCCACGAAAAAGCAACCTTGACTATTCCATGCGGCTTCCGTCCATGAAGGACTAGCCTCACTAGGGGTAGATCTTCACGAAGTAGGCAATCTCCTTGCCCTTAAAAACTTCTTGGTTCACTCCACAACACGAAGTAGGAGGCTCCCAAGCAACACCTAACCAATCTAGGAGGCACCACCCTCCAAAAGGTAATAGGCTCAGTAATGACGATGAACTCCTTGCTCTTGTGCTTCAAGATGATAGACTCCTCAACACACAATCTCTCTCACAAAAATTTGGCTTGGTAGAAGAGATGGGATTGGTGGAAAGCAACTTGGGGAGGCTAGAAATCAAGATCCATATGGTTGGAGTGGAAGATCTTGACCTCAACACAAGGGTAGGTGGTTCTCTCTCAGAAAACTGAGTAGGATAGGTATGGAATAGTTCCGAGTGCTTCTCTTTCGAGTGGGTGGTGGTGAAGGGGTATATATAGGCATCCCAAAAAATCCAACCGTTACACACAATAAGTTAGTCTCGGCGACACCAATGTGTAAATCTCGGTGGTACCAAAGTGACCAAAAGTGGCAACTTTTGAATCTCGGAGGGACCGATATACAATTCTCGGTTGCACCGACAAGGTGACCAATGGTCAGATTTTCCAATCTCGGCGATGCCGATTCACCATTTTCGATTGGATCGAAAATAAGAACTTGCGGAACAGAATCTTGGCAACCCAACTCGGTGGAACCAAGTGCAGTGTCGGCTACACAAAAGTGTTAGGGTTTGGCTGAGTCTGTCTAGGGTTTGGAATTGGTGGCACCGGGATAGGAATGTTGGTTGCACCGATTTTGCATATTTGGCTTAGGATAGACTTTGGTGGGAGAGTTTGTGGATGTTTTGGTGACTGTCACTTGTGCATGTTTGAGCATATTGTTCACCATCAAAACTTTACCCTTTTTAATAGTATTGGATTTCCTATGGACTCAAAGTGATTTCTCACAAATGTAAAATGTAGAGTCCTCTTGCTTGAAGCTTGGCCAACCTATTTCCTTGCATCTTGGGGGTAATTCCACAATCTCCTCAATCCTTTTGCCAACTCAACTCTCCATGGACTATTATCTTAAATACACTAGATATAAGGGTTAGTCCAAGAGACAATGTATGTTGTTATCAAAACCACCATGGGAGCATGTTGTGCTTTCAATCTCCCCCTTTTTGGTAATTGATGACAACATACAATCAAAGCTTCAATTAAAGATATGCATGGATGCAATGAAGACTTTGAGAAACACTTGACCTAGATTTGCACCCCTAAATGTGTGTATTCCTTTAAAGGATAGTTGCTTTGGAATGCATGGACAGACATATGGATGAAAGGGATGTAAGAGTCATGTGTATCTTGGCTATATGCATCAATATATGTGAATGAAATGTATATCCTTGTTCAAGACTTCACTCTTGCAAACAATATGTGCAAGAAGCAAGAGATCATGTTGATCAAAGATATGATGCATATACTTACCTTGAGTTCTTGAGCATTCTAGTAGTATAGGCACACTTGAGAAAACAATGTTAGGAAACACAAGAGTATTCTACCAATCAAAATAAATAGAACTCAAAGGATACCAATATGTGGAGAACATTTATAATATGATAATCATTAAGATTGAGGTGACTCCACCTTTATATTAATCTATTATATCTTTTCTCCCCTTTTATATGAAAATGGTAGTACATCCTCTCCCCCTGAATCTCGGCATGTAGATATTGGGATCGGATAGGGTGAGAGAAGGAATCCTTTGTTCACTTGAGACTTTTCTCCAAAAGTAGTTTTCTCCCCCTACATTTTTGTTCCTCTCCTTGATTATATAAGTGTGAACTTTTGATATTTTCCTCTCCCCCTAAATCATATCTCCCCCTTTGCATAAACATGTAACTCTCCCTTTAGCATGAAGCTTTTATATTCTCCCCCTTATGCATAAAATACCAAAAAGGTTAAACTTGTGAGTAGTGACAGGGATCATTGACAAGGACGGGATCCTGGAGATCACGGGTCATTGAAAGTAGGGTCCATTAAAAGACTAAGGGAATCATTGAATGTAACTTCTCTCCCTTTGGCAAATTTGAGTTTTCTTCTCCTTAGAGCTAGGGCTCCTTGAATAAAGAATTTCTCCCCCGAAGTGTTGTTTGTTCTTCTCCCCCTAATTGTTTTTGAAAAAGGGGTCATTGAAGGAACAAGAATAGAAACAACTAAACAATATCAAAGAAACACAGATTTTGAAATTCCCACTTTCTCATCCTCTTGCTTACTTAGACCCCCAATTTCTTTTGAAAAAGAAACAACAACACTCCCGACGCCAGACCCGGAGTGCTGGCTCTACCGTTCTCATGGCCGGGTTATCTAACTCTCCGGCTCAGAAGAAGCGTTCAGCTGAGGTATCTATTCCCTCCTTGCTTTATTTTACCAACCTTGTCTTTGTAATTCAAAATTGCCTTATATTGCTTGAACTGATTTTCAGGAATCACCTCCTTCGTCTGGCGACTCTACCGCAACTGCTCTGCCGCCTCCAAAGATTAACCCGTTGTATGTGTTTTTTAGGCATTACATCCGAGTCTTTTGGTGGTTGTAAACTTTGGGCTCTAACCTCTGTGCTCTTCAAGGCACAAGCCAAGCGAAGGAAAACCAACAAGTCCTCCCCTGGCCCTAATACTCAAGAACCGGAACCTTCTAAGCCGGATGCTCCCATGCCGGATGTTGATCCCTCAGCGGCTCCAAAGAGGCACCTGAGGAGGCTTGTCATTCTGCAGAGCCGGGGGGTGACAATATAATTCCTAAGAGTCCTCTGAGGGACCATTCCAAGCCGCCAAGCCCTGTAAAGGTTGCTGATGAAACAACTACTCCAGACGTCTTTGTTACTGGCACCGGCTTCCACTCTCCTCAACCTCATGTGCTAACAAAGCATAATGAGACGACTGAAACTTCCAAGAAGTTGGAGTTTGAGATCCCCGCGCTAGAGAAGCTGACAACTGATGAACTTCATCCTGGTTATCTGAACTGCCTGTCTACAAGCCGAGACCGGGAGCTCAAGCTTGTCAATTTGATGAAAAAGAACTATGAGGTATTCCCACTCTCCTTATACCCTTACGTAGCCCCCAAGAGCTGGGTTAATATTAGCTGATGATAATCTGGGTCTTCAAAACCTGTTAGTAGTAGAAATGCTTAGCATGTAGGCCTCAATGTATTTAGAAGTAATTGCAAATCATTGTTCGTAGCCCCCAAGGGACAGCTCAAATTTGATAACGTTGAGCCGGAGCTTTATTGAAGGTAGTAAATAGAGCCAATTGTGGCCCCCAAGGGCCGGCTTAATCTTATTAAAGTTGAGCCGAAGCTTTCATTGTAAACAACTTGAAAAGCGAGCCTGTAGCCCCCAAGTTCCGGGTTAAGTTGATAAAGATGATCCGGAACTGCATTGTAATCTTGGAGATCAAATAGACATTAGCCCCCAAGTGTCAAACATATTGCTTGCAATCTTCTTGAGACTTGCTTAATCTTCATTATCTAAAAAATTCCCTCCTGACGACTCATTCCGTATTTTGATATGCCACATGAAGCTTTAAACGAAGGCGGGTCAGAAGTGGCCAGCTTAAGAAATAATCTAGCCACGCAGCAAGCCGCCCGTAGTGAGGCTGATGAAAAGTGCCGACTCCTTGCCGAGGAACTGACTAAGATCAAAGCAGACTTTGCCGCTTTCAAAGAGTCTGCTGAAACTGAACAAGCCGCCCTGACTCAACGAGCGGATGATGCTGACCAGCGACTGGTGATTGTGTCAGATGAGCTGCAATCTTTGAAGTGCCATATCAAAAAGATGTCAGCCGCCATATTTGGTAAGTATTTGGCAGCTTAACCCAAATTGTGTATGGGTACTTGTACTGGTGACTTATGACAAAGAGTCCGTCTTATGCAGGTCCAAGGAGCCGCCAACTCGCTTCCGACAGCTTGCTGCCCCTGAAGGCTATTTATACTCTGACGGGACAACTTTACTATGGAGTTGTCTACACGATCAAGGTTGTGCTCTACAAGGATACCACCCCTTCAACTATGAAAGGGGTCATAGAACTATTTTCCACCCTGCCAAAACAGATTGTAGAGCTTAAAAAATCAGCCGCCCGCCAGGGAGCTATTGCAGCCATAAGCCGGGCATTGGCGTTTGCTCCTGAGTTAACCCATGAAGACATGATGGATGGTTTTCCATCCAAAAAGGATGACGGCTCAGACTTCACTGATGCTGATTATGCCAATTGTGTGAAGGCTTCCAAGGTTCTTGCCTCCATGTCAGCAAAAGAGGTAAACTTATCAACTTATCAAGCGGCTTATGATGTTGATCAGAAGAGTATTCATGGCCCCCTATTTGAAGCCAAGGATCTGACACCCGCCCGCAGTAAGCACCTTTTTGCTTCTGAACTTGACCTGTCCCCCCTCTTTGAAGAGGGAAAATTTGCAGCTTTAACCCACTACAACTGGGACTTGGACAATCTTCAGATCAAGGAGGTCGAAGACCCGGAGCAGGGTGACCCGCCAGCCAGCTAATGGAGTTGTGAATGCCGTTGATAAGCCGTCTCTTGTGACTCGCCATGAGCAGTGTAAAACACTTTGAAATATTTTTGGGCTCTACAAAGAGCATATGTAATAGGCTTGTAGTAACTTTGCCTTTGCCTGAACTGTGCCATCGTGCACATGTTAAATAGTCTGGCTTAATACATAACATGTTCCTTGCACTTCACATTGGATGCTTTGCTAACTCTTGGTGGTTTAATTGACCTGCAAGAATAGATGTATCTTGACATTCTTAGGAGGGCGGCTTAAAATAGCATAACCCAGAGATGTTGTATCTTCCTAACATGTTTTTCAAAAACAACTCATGTGTCAGTTCTACTGGGTTGACTCGCCACTTAAAACTCCTTAACAGTACAGGGATTATGCGGAGATTGGCCGTTATGTTTTTGAACCGGCTCAGGGTCTCTAAGTGAGATTAACTTAAAGGAAGTGTGACGTCCCAGAAGAGACACGGCAGGGCATGAGTACCCTGATAGCCCAAAAACTGCCTCTCACGTGACATAAATCCGTCGTTTTAACCTTAAACAGTACAGGGTCCTCAAGGATTAACTATCTAAGAGTACGAGCGGGCCACATAGCGGAGAGTCGGCAGTAGGTGGGAGAGTTTATCCTTGCTTTTCATAAGCCGGCCCTCACATGACAAGAGCCGCCGTTTTAACCTTAACCAGTACAGGGTCTCTATGGAGATTGGTCGTCCATTGATGTGAACCGGCTCAGGGTATCTAGGCGAGATTAACTGGTAAGAGTTCGGCGGGTCACCTAGTGGAGTAACATCAGCTTACAGGCAGGTTTAACCCTGTTTGGCTTAAGAGCGGATCAAGAGGGTGTGTAAGCTACACCCGGTGGGTGGGAAGCCCCCAAGTGACCTTTGTTAACGAAATCAACTGCTTGGCTTAAGAGCCGACCGATAGGGTTTGATAAGCCACACCCGGAGGGTGGGAAGCCCCTTGGACGATCATGTTGACGGAGTCAACTTTTTGGCTTGAGAGCCGACCGATAGGGTTTGATAAGCTACACCCGGAGGGTGGGAAGCCCCCTGGATGGTCATGTTGACGGGGTCAACTTTTTGGCTTGAGAGTCGACCGATAGGGTTTGATAAGCTACACCCGGAGGGTGGGAAGCCCCCTAGACGATCATGTTGACGGGTTGGCTTGAGAGACGACCGATAGGGTTTGATAAGCTACACCCAGAGGGTGGGAAGCCCCCTGGACGGTCATGTTGACGGGGTCAGCTTTTGGGCTTGAGAGCCGACCGATAGGGTTTGATAAGCTACACCTAGAGGGTGGGAAGCCCCCTGGATGATCATGTTGACGGAGTCAACTTTTTGGCTTGAGAGCCAACCGATAGGGTTTGATAAGCTACACTCGGAGGGTGGGAAGCCCCCTGGACGGTCATGTTGACGGGGTCAACTTTTTGGCTTGAGAGCCGACCAATAGGGTTTGATAAGCTACACCCGGAGGGTGGGAAGCCCCCTGGACGGTCATGTTTAATCTTTCTTGCACAGATGAAGATATGCGATATGGCAAAGGCCCCGGCTTGCAAGGATGCCAACTTTATTCATATATAAATATGATATGTACAATGATAGTGTAAAATGTCGAGTCTCAATGACTTAGGTATAGTAAGGCCGTAGATGTGCTATGTTCCATGGCCGGCGGGTCTCCTATCCCGAGGTATCTGAGTCGTCTCGGACATCAATGAGGTAATATGACCCGTTGTTGAGTTTCTTGCTGACCCCGAAGGGCCCTTCCCATGGAGGGGATAACTTGTGCATATTTTCCTGGTCTTGGATCAGTCGCAACACTAAGTCGCCTTCTTGAAACATTTGGGTCTTGACTCTGCGGCTATGATAGCGGCGCAGGTCTTGCTGATAAATTGCCAAACGAGCCGCTGTTAGATCACGTTCCTCCTCTAGGGCATCCAACGCGTCTTGACGCGCAGTCTCATTGTCCATCTCAATGTAGGCCGTCACTCGTGGTGAGTCATGACGGATGTCACTTGGTAACACGGCCTCTGCACTGTAAACCATGAAGAAAGGTGTATAACCCGTTGATCTATTGGGGATAGTCCTGATGCTCCATAAGATGGACGGCAACTCCTCCACCCAACAACCTAGTGTTCGTTGTAAAGGAACCATAAGACGGGGCTTGATACCTCTGAGGATTTCTTGGTTAGAACGCTCCGCCTCACCATTGGACTGTGGATGAGCAACCGCAGAAACATCAAGCCGGATGTGCTCAATGTCACAAAACGTTTTCATAGCCCCCTTGGACAGGTTCGTACCATTGTCCGTGATGATACCATGAGGGTAACCAAAATGGTAGATCAGCGTTTTAATGAACTGAACCGCCGTAGCCGCATCGCACTTGCTGACCGGCTTAGCTTCGACCCATTTGGTAAATTTGTCAACCGCCACCAAGAGGTGGGTCTTTTTGTCTTTGGATCTTTTGAAAGGCCCGACCATATTGAGCCCCCAGGCTGCAAACGGCTAAGTGATTGGAATCATATGCAATTCTTGAGCCAAAACATGAGCACGCCAGCCAAACTTTTGACACCCGTCACACTTGTGGACCAGATCCTCTGCATCTTTCTGAGCCGTTAACCAGAAGAAACCATGCCTAAAAGCCTTGGCCACCAGAGATTTTGAGCCGGCGTGATGTTCACAATCACCTGCATGAATTTCATGCAAGATTTCCTTGCCCTCCTCCGGTGAGACACAACGTTGAAACACGCCGGTGACACTGCACTTATGTAACTCGCCATTGACTATCGTCATAGACTTAGACCGTCTGGTGATCTGTCTAGCCAGAGTTTCGTCATCAGGTAACTCACCACGAGTCATGTATGCCAAGTAAGGTACAGTCCAATCCGGAATAGCATGCAGAGCCACCACCAGCGGTCCCTCCGGGTCAGGGACGGCTAAGTCTTCCTCTGAGGGCAATTTGACCGACGAGTGATGTAAGATATCCAAAAAGACGTTAGGCGGCACCGGCTTTCGCTGAGAGCCTAACCTGGACAGGGCGTCAATCGCATCGTTCCTGCGATGATCAATATGATCCACCTCATAACCCTTGAAGTGACCAGCAATGACATCCACCGCCTGTCGATAAGCCGCCATCCGCGGATCCTTGGAGTCCCAAGTGCCTGAAACTTGTCGAGCCACAAGATTTGAGTCGCCGAAGCACCTAACCCGGCTTAAGTTCATCTCCTTAGCCACCCGGAGGCCATGAAGCAGGGCTTCGTACTCAGCTGCATTGTTAGTACAAGGGAACATCAATCATAGCACATAACAGAACTTGTCACCTTTGGGGGAGGTCAAGACAACTCCTGCCCCTGATCCTTCCAGCTGCCTGGACCCATCAAAGTGTATTGTCCAGTATGTGTTATCCAGCTTTTCTTTGGGCACCTGCCACTCTGTCCAATCGTTTATGAAATCTACAAGGGCTTGAGACTTGACAGCCGTACCAGGCACGTATTTCAGATTGAGAGGCCCCACCTCCAATGCCCACTTAGCAATTCTATCAGTGGCTTCTCTGTTTTGAATTATATCCCCCAACGGGGCAGAGCTGACATGGTGATCTCATGCCCTAAGAAGTAGTGCTTTAGCTTTCGGTTGGCCATGAACACCCCATATACTAGCTTCTGCCAATGTGGATACCTCTGCTTGGACTCTGTCAGGACCTCACTGATATAATAAACCGGCCTCTGAACTGGATATTCCTTCCCTGCCTCCTTGCGCTCGACCACGATTGCAACGCTGACAACCCTATTGTTAGCCGCCATGTACAAGAGCAAGGGTTCTTTCTCAGCCAGAGCGGCTAAGACCGGCGGCTCAGTGAGCTGCTTCTTGAGTGCCTCAAACGCTTCACCCGCCGCCGTACTCCAGACAAAATTGTCTGTCTTTTTCATCATTTGATATAAAGGGATAGCTTTCTCACCAAGGCGGCTTATAAACCAGATCAACGTGGTGATCCGCCCTGCCAGGCATTGAACATCATTGACGCACACCAGCTCAGCCAAGGAGGTGATAGCCTTGATCTTATTCGGGTTAGCTTCAATGCCACACTCAGAGACCAGAAACCCCAAGAGTTTGCCTGCCGGAACACCAAAGACACGCTTCGCTGGGTTAAGCATCATCTTATAGACCCAAAGATTGTCGAAGGTCTCCTTCAAGTCGTCAAGCAGAGTCTCCTTCTTCCTTGACTTGATCACAATGTCATCCACATAGGCATGAACGTTGCGCCCAATTTGGTTGTGAAGACAATTCTGCACACATCGCTGATAAGTTGCCTGGGCATTCTTGAGCCCAAAGGCATATATAAATAGCAGAAGGACCCAAAAGGTGTGATGAAAGTTGTCTTCTCTTGGTCCTTAACCGCCATCTTGATCTGATGATATCCCGAATAAGCATCTAGGAAGCATAAACTTTCACAACCCGCCGTAGCATCAATGATTTGATCAATACGAGGGAGAGAAAAAGGATCAGCCGGACAGGCCTTGTTAAGATCCATATAGTCCACACACATACGCCATGTGTCGTTCTTCTTGAGAACAAGCACTGGGTTAGCAAGCCACTCCGGGTGAAAGACCTCGACGATGAAGCCCGCTGCCAAGAGCCGAGCGACCTCTTCCCGATGGCCTTGCGTCTCTCCTCGTTGAACCACCGTAGAAATTGCTTGACAGGTTTAAACTTAGGATCCACATTAAGGTTGTGCTTCGCGAACTCTCTCGGTACACCCATCATGTCAAAGGGCTTCCATGCGAAGATGTCCCGATTCTCACGAATGAATTCGATGAGCACGGTTTCCTATTTGGTATCCATATTAGCCCCAATAGTGAACTGTTTAGATGAGTCGCCCGGAGTGAAATCCACTGCCTTGGTATCATCCACCAAAAATTTGAGGGGCAGCTCAACCTCTGTGGTAGGCTTCTTCAGCGGAGTCATGTCCTCCGGGTCAACATTTTCCTTATAGAACTTGAGCTCTGCCTTAGCACAACTGGATTCCGTGTAAGCCGCGTCCCCCTCTTCGCACTCAATAGTCATATTCTGATCACCATGAACAGTAATTGACCCTTTTAACCCGGGCATCTTGAGCTGCAAGTAGACATAATAGGGCCTAGCCATGAACTTGGTGTAAGCCGGTCGCCCAAATAATGCATGATAAGGGCTCTTGATTTTGACTACTTCAAACCACAAGGACTCCACCCTGTAGTTGTACTCGTCACCAAAGGCAACTTCCAAAGAAATCCTACCCACTGGCTAAGCTGACTTGCCGAGCACCACACCATGAAAGACTATTGATGAGGGCTTAAGGTCTTTATCAAGCAACTTAATCCGCCAAAAGGTGTCATAGTACAGAATATTGATGTTGCTGCCACCATCTATAAGTACCTTATTCACCATATATCCTCCCACGTGGGGGAAACTACCAGGGCCAGTCGCCCTGGGTCATCAACACGCGGCGGGTGATCCTCCCGGCTCCATGTTATGTCATACTCAGACCACTTCAAGTATTGCGGTAGAGCCGATGCGATTGCGTTAACCGCTCGCTTGCGCAACTTCTGATCCCACTTGTTAAGGCTAGTCGTAAAAACATGATACTGGCCCAAACTGAGCTGCTTTGGATTACTCTGATACCCAGACTAATTATGCTTCTGCTGATTGTTGCTACCAGAATGCTGATTATGTCCTCCTTGGTTGCCCTGGCCATGATGACCGGATCCTGAACCGCCGGACCCAAACCCGGCTCCTGACCCGCCTGGTCCAGAACCGCCGGGCGGGCCACCACCATTGTTGTTATGCTGTTGCATGTTGTAGTTCTTGAACTTCTGCATGATGTGGCAATTACCCCATGTATGACCCGCAGGTCTAGCGGGCCGGCTGTGCTCCGGACAAGGTTTATTGAGCATTTTCCTCCAAATTGAAAGGAGTCTTACTCTTATTAAAAGGTAGTCTAAACTTCCCATTGCCCTTAGGACGGTTATGGCCGGTGCCGGCATTGGCCACCAATTCTGACCCGCCATCCAGGTTCTTCCTCTTGCTTTGGTTACCGTTGCCTGCCGTACCTTTGCCATGGTTATTCTTTTTACCTTGACCAGTTTTCTCCTCATTAGAGCCCGGATCCTTCATGTTATCGGAGTCAGCATACTTTGTGAGAGCCACCATGAGTTCTCCCATGTCCTGACACGTACGCTTGAGCCGGCCGAGCTTCTGCTTCAGAGGGACGAAATGACAGTTCTTCTCTAGGATCAGCACCGCTTGAGCCGTCGTGATCTGTTCAGACGAGTGGATGATAGTTGACACCCGCCATACCCAATGATGAGTTGACTCATTCTCCTGTTGAACATAGTGATCTAGATCCACAATCATCATAGCTGTTTGCAACTTCCTTGATTTTTTTTAATGAACCTTGCTTTCAGCTCAGCCCATGAGTTGATGGTATTGGGTGGCAAACCCTTCAACCACGTGCGAGACGGACCTTCCAACATCATGATGAAGTACTTGGCACGCACTGCGTCATTGACATCCAACATCTCCATATCTACCTCATAGCTTTCGATCCAGGCCTCCGGAGGTAAGTCGGCAGTGTAATTCGGGACTTTGTGAGGTCCTTTGAAATCCTTCGGCAGCCGCTCGTTCCGCAGAGCAGGTACCAACCACGACACTCCCATGGCCCTGGTGGTCACTCCACTCCCACTAAGACAGAGGGCGCAGGCTCCTGGTGAGCCGCCGCTGCCAAAGCCGCCACCTCTTGCTAGTTTCTTGCCCGGTCTACGAGCGCCTGTGTATCTAGAGCCACCTGATCATCCCCTGGAGGGTCCCGGTGCCGATCGCTGCTAGAAACCGCCGGCGACTCATAGCGTCGGCTAAAGCTTCGGCTGGGGAGAGGGGTTGAGTGAACACGACTCTGACTGTAAGCATATTTCTCCTGCTGGGCCATCGCCATCTGAAGGTATCCAATTGCATTCTGCACCTCTTCTGCAAAGGGCGCCTCATCTGTAATAGGGATCGTTTCGAGTCGGGTTGCTGCCGCGAACATGTTTTCTGCCGGGTTGGAATAATGACCCACCGGCGTTGGAAAAGCGACTGGTGAGGCCTGGTTTCGTCGAGGCGGGTTGAGCTATTGTCGAGCTGGCGGCCGACTTCCAGGTGCATCCGCTGCCCGTCCCGTTCCTGGCGTGTTATAGAGATTCCTAGCCTCGTATTGTTCTGGTAAGCGGAATTGATGCCTCATCCGCTGCACCGCAGCTGCTGACTGCTGTTCTAGCTCAAGGCAGAAAGCATCTGTCCTAAGGCGCTCTGCCTCCGCATCCATCTAAGCTTTTAACTCGGCAATCCTTTGCTGCACCTCTGCCATCTGGTCCTTAAGTCTTGCGATTTCCAAGTTCCGGGCGGCTTGATTATCTGGGGTGATTTCGGTGGTCATAACGGTCGCGAGCTCGTTGATCAGATCCAGAAGAACTTGAGCCGGTGGCGGCGGGTCAGCCCCCGTGTCTGCTGCTCCGGCGATTGTGCTGCTTGTGCCTGGCGCTGACCCCGCCATGAACACGGCCACATGAACCGGCGGCCTATGATCGTATGGCTCAGAATGCTCTGACTCAAGGTAAGGCTCGTTGTCGCCCCCGAGCCCGTCGTTGTCAAGCTGGTAGATTGAGTGTGCTTCTCCGCTCGAAGATCCGTCCTCTAAATAGACAAGAGTCTCCTATGACATAGAAGCCTCGAGATCCATACCTTGAGTAAAGCCCACAAAGACGTGCTTTTGGCCCAGGTTAACACGGGAGGGTCGCACATATTGGGCGGGTTGTGCGCGCCGAGCCGGCTCGACGATGTTGGTGCAGACGTCCGACCCGGGTGTAGATCCGTCAACTTTGTCGTTGAAGACATGGATTCCGCCGAAGGAATCCTTATTTGACAGAGTCGGCCTCAGGACCCCAGCCGGCGTCGTTGATGTAGAGCCATATGCGGCGACTCTTGCTCATCCTTCCGACCACGTATCCCTCGAACCCTAGGAGAGAGCCCTTTGAGAACTCAAGACCACCTAGCGCTGGCCCCACGGTGGGCGCCAACTGTCGTGGTTTTGTCACGGCAGATGTCCGGGTGAACGGAATTGGATTCGAGGCCATCGCTAAGGTGATGGACTCAAAGGGGTTGATCGGGACGAAGGAGACGGGTTTACCCAGGTTCGGCCCCTCAAGTAGAGGTAACAGCCTACGTCCTGCTTGTGTTTGTATTGCTTGGTGTATCGATTGCAAGGGAGCAGATTGCTTGACCTAGTTCTCGATTAGTTCGTCTCTCTCTAAGTCGCCCCGGGTCTCGCCTTTATATAGGAGGTCAAGACCACAGGTCATACAAGTCATAACCAACTCTCACAACGTGTCCGAGTATATCTCTACATTGTCTTGCCTTCCTGAGCAAGCTGTCTCCGGGCGGCTCTCCCGCCCGGGTCTTTATACCTTCTTCGTCCGGGCCACATCTTGGCCCATCTTGGCAAGCCACCCAACGTCTTGGGATTGAGTCTTCAAGGCCCATCCTTGGGCTGGTGTATGAGCCTCTACGTGTGACCCGGAGCCTCCGGGGCGGGTCTCACCACGGGGTTATATCCCCAACACTGCCCGTAGGTGAACTTGTTGAGGATGCTGGAGGTTGATGAAGATCATCTTGAATTTGGAGCAATCCTTCTCGTTCTAGTACACTCATCACCTACAAAGGTTAGTCATGCAAGGAAGAGCAATGGATTGTCCAATTGACATGATACTACTTAAGATTTTGCAACTAAGATCAAGTATATGTCAAGGATAAGTTTTTGTTGTCTTCCTTCCATCATCAAGAGGGGTTGTGGATACTTGGTAACGACAAGATTGCTTATGATTGGAGTTGATGGAAATCTTGTGGAATGAAGTTCTTCCAAGTACCTACAAAAGGTTAGATGCAATACAAGGGAGCATAGAATTCCATGGCATATGATAACGAGTTATGAGAACATGGAGATAATAAGAAAGATCATGCCATTGCTTGCAACTGAGTGAGTCTAGCTCAAGTTTGAAGCATCAATGATGTTCAACTCGCTCCTCAAATGACAAAATGTTTTCTCATCAAGTGGCTTGGTGAACATATCGGCCAATTGTTTGTTAGTACAAACATGCTTAAGATTGATATCTCCTTTGGCAACATGATCACGAATGAAATGATGTCAAACTTGAATATGCTTGGTTCGAGAATGTTGCACAGGATTATGTCCAATTTTAATAGCACTTTAATTGTCACAAAGTAATGGAGTATTTTTAACATGAATACCATAATCCTTACGCGATTGTGTCATCCATAGTAATTGCGCACAACAAGATCCAACAACAATATACTCAGCTTCAACAGTGGATAGAGATACTGAGTTTTGTTTCTTGGAGGACCAAGACACAAGAGATCTACCTAAAAATTGACAAGTACCCAAGGTGGATTTTCTATCAACTTTGTCTCCGGCATAGTCTGAATCGGAATAGACAACAAGATTTAAAGAAGATACCTTGGGATACCAAATGCCAAAGTTTGGTGTTTGTATCAAGTACCTCACAATACATTTCGCAGCCAAAAGATGACACACTTTAGGTGCAGCTTGATATCTAGCACACATGCATACACTAAGCATAATATCAGGACGAGATGCACACAAATATAACAATGAACCAATCATAGATCGATAAACCTTTTGATCAACCGGTTCATCCTCCCTGGTAAGGTCAACATGTCTACTAGTGGGCATATGAGTTTTCATACCTTTGTAATCCTGAATGTTGAACTTCTTGATCAAGTCCTTGGTATACTTAGTTTGAGATATGAAAGTTCCTTCTCTTGATTGCTTGTTTGCAATCCAAGAAAGAATTTCAGCTCACACATCATAGACATCTCATACTTCTCGGACATCAACCTTCCAAATCTTTCACTAAATTGAGGGTTAGTCGAACCAAAGATAATGTCATCCACATAGATTTGGCATACAAATATTTCTCCATTAACTCTCTTAGTAAACAAGGTTGCATCAATTTTACCAATTTCGAAACCTTTTTCGATGAGAAACTTTGTTAAACATTTATACCAAGCATGAAGGGCATGCTTAAGACCATAAAGTGCTTTGTGAAGCTTGTAAACATGATTAGGTTTCTTAGGATTCACAAAACCAGGTGGTTGCTTAACATAAACTTCTTCCTTAATTTCACCATTTAAAAATGCACTTTTGACGTCCATTTGATAAAGCGTGATCTCATGGTGATTAGCATAAGCAAGAAGAATACAAATAGCTTCAAATCTAGCAACTGGGCATAGGTCTCACCATGGTCCATACCTTCGACTTGCGTATATCCTTGGGCTATGAGATGAGCGTTGTTGTGCACGACTTAACCATCTTCGTCTTGTTTGTTTCGAAACACCCATTTGGTTCCGATGATGTTGTGCTCATCTTCGGGATTCTCCACGAGTGTCCACACTTTGTTCCTCTCGAAGTTGTGAAGCTCTTCATGCATTGTGTTGACCCAATCCGCGTCTTCAAGAGCTTGTTCTACCTTTAAGGGCTCAATGCTAGAGATGAAAGAATAATGCTCACAAAAGTTAGCTAGACGGGTTTTAGAGCAAGTGATTCTCCATGTTTGTATATCACCAAAGATTTGGTGTAGCGAATGGTTCTTGGTCACTTGAGCTCGAACTAGGGTCAGCTTCCGATTGTTTGATGGTGGAGCTTTTTCTTCTTCATCATCATCTCGTTCAACTTTGTTGTTGTTGAAGGTGGCGTTCCCTTGAGGTGGTGGTGAAGGTGGTTGCGGTGGATCTTCATGATGCACTTCCTCTTCTTCATCATCTCGTCGTGTACCGCTTGTGGATGCCTCCATGTCGTGTTGAGGTTCACCTTGACGTGAGGTAGGGGCTTCCACTTGAGTTGATGAAGTACTCTCCTTCACCTCCATGGGACGAATCTTGCCAATGGGTAGATCTAGAATGGCTTCCGAAGGATCCTTATCACCTACATCATTTGGTAATTGTTCGACTTGCGAACCATTAGATTCATCAAACTGCACATCTACCGTCTCTTCAACTTTTTGAGTGAAGTTGTTGTAGACATGGTAAGTGTGAGAGTTCGATCCGTAACCAAGTAGGAATCCTTCATGAGATTTAGGAGCAAATTTAGTACGATGATGCTTATCAAGAATGTAGCACTTTGAGCCAAATACCCGAAAGTATCCGACTTGGGGTTTGTTACCGGTGAGTAGCTCGTATGCCGTTTTACCGAGAAGCTTGTGCAAGTAAAGCCGGTTTGTGGCATGACATGTTGTTTCAACGGCTTCTGCCCAAAATTTTCTTGGAGTCTTGTATTTGTCAAGCGTCATTCTTGCCATCTCAATGAGCGTCCGGTTCTTTGTCTCAACAACTCCATTTTGTTGAGGTGTGTACGTAGCCGAGAACTCATGTGAGACACCTTATTCGTCAAGAAAGGTATCCACATGGGTGTTCTTGAACTCCGATCCGTTATCGCTCCGAACCTTCTTGATCTTCACTTCAAACTGATTTTGCACTTTGCGAGCGAAGTTCTTGAAGATCTTTTGAACCTGCGACTTATCATCAAGAAAGAATACCCACGTAAATCGTGAAAAAACATCAACTATAACTAGACCATAGGAATTTCCGCTGAGACTCTTGTAAGCATTGGGACCAAAAAGATCCATGTGAAGTAACTCGAGTGGTCTCCTAGTAGTCATGATATTCTTAATGGGATGACTTCCACCTACTTGCTTTCCATCCTGACAAGCACTGCAAAGTCTATCTTTGTCAAAGATAACGTCTTTAACACCAAGTATATGATCACCTTTGATTAGCTTATCTAGATTGTGCATGCCTACCTGTCCAAGACTTTTATGCCAAAGCCAACCTTTAGAAGATTTGCAATTAAACAAGTGCAAGGCTTGGATCTTTTAGTGAAATCAACAATGTATATATCACCTCTACGGAAACCGGTAAACACCATTTTATGATTATCTTGACGAAACACTTGGCAATCTACTTTCGTGAATAGAACATTGAAACCGAAGTCAGCAAGTCTAGATACGGAAAGAAGATTGTAGCCAAGAGATTCAACAAGCATAACATTTTGAATACAGCTATCATGGGATATAGCCACCTTACCAAGGCCAAGTACCTTGCCCTTAGAGTTGTCTCCAAAGGTCACGTACTGTCGAGGACCTTGATTAGGCGTGATCTCTTGGAACTTGTCTTTATCACCAGTCATATGATCCATACATCCGCTGTCAAGAATACACTCCTTTCCTCCGGACATGTAATCCTTAAAGTTTGCCATGAGGCTCAGATTCTTCATGATCTTCTCGTGCTTGATGTCGAATAACTCATCTTCTTCATAGTAGCCATGTTCCACATTGTCATCATCAAGTGGGAAATCCTCGTCATAAAGAACAAGAGATTCCTTAGAATAGTGATCATGACAATGTTCATGTTTATGAATGCGAATGGCTTCAAAGATAATGTTGTTGATAGTGGTGACATATCCTTTAGCACGCATAAGATCACGGAGCTCAAATAGGCATTTATCAAAGTTTGGATCACTAGGCTTCATTTTGTGAAAAGTAATGGTTTTATGAAGAATTTCATCAAGATTCCCTAAGGAAAGATTTGGATATCGTTTCTCCAAATCAGTCCATAAGGTATAGGCACATGCAAAGTTCTTCATTTGAGAAAGCACGAATGTTGGTAAACCTCTAACAATAAGATTGACAGTCCTTAGGTTACGAAGCATGTTAATTTCCTCTTCGTGTGTGGGATGCAATTCATCAATAGGGAGCACATAGGGTTTTTCAATATATTTAGTTAAGTTAAATCTGTTGAATTGATCAATCATGGCATTCTTCCATTGAATATAGTACTCTCCAGCAAGAATGGGCACTCTACAACTCAAACTCTCCATTCTAGACACATCCATCTTCCTCCACGGTGATTAAACCGAAGCAATGGAGACCAAAGCACCGATACCACTTGTAGGATCGAGAGAGGGGTGTCTAGAGGGGGGGTGACTAGACTACTGGCAGTAATTTAAAACCTGGCCTTTTCCCAAGTTAATTGGTTGGCAGATTTTAACTATTTTAGCAAGTCTAGCAAGTCTAACAGCCCTACAAATGCATGTCTACAAGTATGGCAGCGGAAAGTAAAGACATTGCACATGTAAGTAAAGAGATAAGGTAGGAAGATCAAACGCAATAGGAGACGCAAGGAATTTTCCCATGGTTCTGATAGGTGGTGCTATCGTACGTCCACGTTCATGGAGTCTTAACCCAAGAAGGGTAACAGTCGCGAGAGTCCACGGAGGGCTCTACCCATGGAGAGTTCCACGAAGAAGCAACCTTGACTATTCCATGCGGCTTCCATCCATGAAGGACTAGCCTCACTATGGGTAGATCTTCACGAAGTAGGCGATATCCTTGCCCTTACAAACTTCTTGGTTCACTCCACAACACGAAGTAGGAGGCTCCCAAGAGACACCTAACCAATCTAGGAGGCACCACCCTCCAAAACGTAATAGGCTCGGTAATGACAATAAACTCCTTGTCTTGTGATTCAAGATGATAGACTCCTCAACACACAATCACTATCTCACAGATTTGGCTTGGTAGAAGAGATGGGATTGGTGGGAAGCAACTTGGGGAGGCTAGAAATCAAGATCCATATGGTTGCAGTGGAAGATCTTGACCTCAACACAAGGGTAGGTGGTTCTCTCTTAGAATACTGAGTAGGATAGGTATGGAATTGTTCTCTGTGCTTCTCTTTCGAGTGGGTGGTGGTGAAGGGGTATATATAGGCATCCCCAAAAATCCAAACGTTACACACAAAATGACCATCTCGGTAACACCGATGTGTAAATCTCGCTGGTACCAAAGTGACCAAAAGTGGCAACTTTTGCATCTCGGTGGGACCGATATACAATTCTCGGTTGCACCGACAAGGTGACCAACGGTGAGATTTTCAATCTCAGTGACGCCGATTCACCATTTTCTGTTGGATCAAAAATGAGAACTTGCGTAACAGAATCTTGGCAACCCAACTCGGTGGCACCGAGTGCAGTGTCGGCTGCACCGAAATGTTAGGGTTTGGCTGAGTCTGTCTAGGGTTTGGAATCGGTGGCACCGGGATAGGAATGTTGGTTGCACCGATTTTGCATATTTGGCTTAGGACAGACTTTGGTGGGAGAGTTTGTGGATGTTTTGGTGATTGTCACTTGTGCATGTTTGAGGATAGTGTTCACCATCAAAAGTTTACCCCCTTTTAATAGTATTGGCTTTCCTATGGACTCAAGGTGATTTCTCACAAATGTAAAATGTAGAGTCCTCTTGCTTGAAGCTTGGCCAACCTATTTCCTTGCATCTTGGGGTAATTCCACAATCTCCTCAATCCTTTTGCCAACTCAACTCTCCATGGACTATTATCTGAAATACACTAGATAGAAGTGTTAGTCCAAGAGACGATGTATGTTTTCATGAATTATCAAAACCACCAAGGGAGCATGTTGTGCTTTCAACTTGTTCAAATTTTGTGATGCAGCATGAATAGAATATGAGGTGAGAAAGCATAGATAGCTAGAGGATTGGTCCTAGGTATTCTTGTATATCCAATTAGCAAATGGAAAAAATCAAGATCCAAATAGCAACAATTGGATATCCTCGAATGAGTAAATAAATGCAGACCAACATGCTCACACAATAAGATGTCGATTGAAAACATGGCAAACATGCACAAACACAATAGTATCTAACAAGCACTTTGGCGATGATGGAGTCATGTATATATGAGTATATTGACTTAGGATCCAAGTAAGAATACTGGATCATAGGTCATACTCATCGTTTAAGCATAAGTGGGGTTACCAATTTGACGTAAAGCATTTAATGTTGTCACATACTATGAGATGCTTTGACTCAAGTCTTAGAGTAAAGCTCCCCCTTGACGTGACATCCCCCCATAGGAGGGATAAACTAACCTTGGGTTTTGTCGATGAAGACTTCATGTAGGTGAAGTAGTGGTGGATGCTCAGAGTTGATGAACATCACCATGAGTAGGGAGCATCCTTGTTGTTTCATTCCTCTTCTCACCTACGTGGGTTAGTCCCAACACACAAGAGACAAATACAAGGATATCTATGGACATGGAGTGCAAAGCATATATGATGATGCATATTGATTTTTTGATTACCTTGTCCCTTGCTTACCTTTGAGGGAATGTGTGACTCCTTGAACTATTGCATGATGTTGATGTTGATTGCAACTAGTTCTTGCCAATAATGAATATGAGTGGATTCCATTGGCGGAGTCACCCCTCAATAACTTCTCTAGTTCTTCTTGGGGACCCACATCAAGTTGATGGGGATCCTTGGTGTTGAAGTGGCACTTGTAGAAGTTGAGCTTGTAGTATCCTTGGGAACCCACTTCAACAAAGCTTGGGATTCATCTTCATATGAGTCAAGGTCATCTTGAAGCTTGTTCTTCCCTTGAGCTTGGGGTCTTGGGGTAGAAGGTCATCTTGAGCTTTTCTTCCCTTGGCGAGAGTATTTTCATACTTCTCCTTTTGAGTAAAAAAATTGGGATTGGGGTATTAACCTTCTTCCCATTCAACTCCATTAGCATTGAAGTAGCTAACACCACGGTTCTTTCGGTATCCTCCGTGCTTGCGTACAATCCTCAAATTGTTTGCACCCGGCAAGACTCTTCTAGATAGCTTTCTCTATAATCCATTTGAAAAGTTCATTTTCTTGCTCAAGTGTAACTTGGCTAAGAGAAGAGTTAGTGGGATCAATAGAACTACTAGAAGCAATATCATTGGATTTATCATTTTTATTGATAGTAGTTAAAGAACCTTTCTTGCCTTTGTTACTAGCTTGCTTAGTCTTAACCTGTGGCATGAACGTAGACAAGAGAAGTCACTTGGCTAGATAAGTGGAAGTCTCCTTTCAAAGATCGTCATTGATAGCTTTAAGGAACTCTTGCTCTTGCTCTAAATTGAGCTTCTTGAAGTGGAGCTACTCATGTGTCCTTACAAGCTCTCTATGATGTTGTAGTGTAGACTCGTGATCTAACTTAAGAGTGTTTAGTTCTTGAGTTAGTCCTTCTATTTCCAACTTGTCATCATCAGACGACTTATCTAGACTAGAATGATTACTAGCAACTTCATCTTGACTAACATTACTAATTTTGTCAAATAGCAAGTCATCTTCAATTGACAAGTCATCCTCATCACTATTGAAATCTAGATAGTCGGGGTGTGATACCTTGGGGCCTTTATCCATGAAGCAACATCCACTCCTTTCATTTGGTGAATCAAATAGATCGTAGGAGTCGTTTGTCACTAGTGCAAGTCCGGCAACACCTTCATCTTGACTATAGTCGTAGTTCGAGTGGTAGCTTCTCTCGGAGTGGTTGTCGAATTCGGAGCCGAAAACCCATTAACCAGCATGAGCTTGATGTTTTCTTCTTGAGTAGCTCTTGGTGTACTTGTCCTTCTTCTTTGAGTCCCTACTTCTCCTTGAGGGTCTTTGTTCATAACGATCATCTCTACTCCTTCTACCTCTTCGAGGTGACTCGTCTCTTGAGATTTGTCTTCTTGGTGACTCTTCTTTCCTTTTGTAAGGAGTCATGCACTCATTGGAGTAGTGTCTGGGCTTCCCTCAATTGTAGCAGTTTCGATCATGACATGACGAATGCTTCTCTTCATATCTTGAGTTGGAGCTTCGATCTTTGCTTCTGTTCTTGTAGAACTTGTTGAATTTCTTGACCATGAGGCTTATCTCTTCATTTGTGACAAGGTCGTCGCTTGAGATAGTGGGAGCATCACTTGTGTCTTTGTAAGCACCACTAGACTTGTGATGAAGTTCTTCCTTGTCCTTGAGTGTCATCTCATGAGCAACAATCCTTCCAATCACTTCTGTTGGCTTGAGATCTTTGTAGTTGGGCATCATTTGGATCAATGTGCATATGGTGTCATATCGATCATCCAAAGCTCGAAGTATCTTCTTGATGATGAATTTATCGGTCATTTCTTCGCTTCCTAAGCCGGCAATCACATTAGTGATGAGAGCTAGCCTAGAGTACATCTCAGTGACTCCTTCACAATCCTTCATCTTGAACTTTTCAAGCTGACTTTGAAGAACATCCTACTTGGATTCTCTCACAGATTCAGTACCTTCATGCATATCAACCAAAGTATCCCAAATCTCTTCTGCATTCTCAAGACGGCTGATTTTTTTTTGAATTCTTCGGGGCATAGGCAGTTGAAGAGAATGTCACATGCTTGAGCATTGAGTTTCAATATCTTCAATTCTTCCGTAGTCACTTCGCGATCCGGTTCCCTTCCATCCGCAAATAATTCACCTTGCAATCCAACACGAACAACAGCCTAAACGGGGGGGGGGGTTAAGTACAAGGAGATGCATTTTCATTTTGTGCTTCCAACTAGCAAAATTAGTGCCATCAAAGTAAGGACCTCTACGATGATAATTTTCCTCACTAGACGCCACATTCTCCTAGGTTGTGAAACCAATGCCATGGATACCAAAGCTCTGATACCTCTTGTAGGATCGAAAGTAGTGCTAGAGGGGGGTGATTAGACTACATGACCAAATAAAAATCTACTTTTTCCCAATTTTAAGTGTAGGCATATTTTAACATTCATAGCAAGTCAAGTACACCCTACACATGCATGTCTACGAGTATAGCAGCAGAAAGTAAAGACAAGCATGTAAGTAAAGGAAGGGTAGAAAGGTCAAACGCAATTGGAGACACGATTATTTTTCTCGTGGTTCCGATAGGTGGTGCTATCGTACATCCACGTTTATGGAGTCTTCAACCCATGGAGCGTAACGGTCGCGAGAGTCCATGGAGGGTTCCACGAAGAAGCAACCTTGACTATACCATGATGACTACATCCATGGAGGACTAGCCTAACACGGTGTAGATCTTCACGAAGTAGGCGATCTCCTTGCCCTTACAAACTTCTTGGTTCACTCCACAACATGAAGTAGGAGGCTCCCAAGTGACACCGAACCAATCTAGGAGGCATCACCCTCCAAAAAGTCATAGGCTCGATAGTGTTGATGAACTCCTTGCTCTTGTGCTTCAAGATGATAGACTCCTCAACATGCAATCACTCTCTCACAAATTTGGCTATGGTGGAAGAGATTGATTGGGTGGAAAGCAACTTGGGGAGGCTAGAGATCAAGATTCATATGGTTGGAATGGAATGACATGATCTCAACACATGAGTAGGTGGCTCTCTGTAACAGCCCGGGACCAACGCTCCAGAAGATTCCCCTTTTATTTCATTGTTGTCGTGTGATTCGTCTGGTTGTTGTATTCATCATAGCATCATTCGCATCATCTGCATAGCATCGTCACTCGTTTTCGAAAACTTGCATTCGTTTGTAGTTGTTGGTTCTCCCCATTGAGCTTTCCGAGACCAACCACACACGCACACGCCCACGACATCGATAAAATATTGTTTTTAATAGTGCGTATAAATATTCTCAGAATGAGTCGAAAGTTGGCATGTGGTCTTAATATAGTGTAGGTAGACTGCCAGCCAAATTTAATCGCACTCAGAGTGTGTTTAATACCCGAACCGTTAAACTATAGCGGCACTATAGCCGGTCAAATCGCAGTCGTTTTCGATATTGTAAAACAGATGTTAGGCTGCCTATTCTCCCTCTCATATATGCCTAGCCCATCCTACACAGCCCACTAGACCCACCTAGCCTATCCCGCTATCCGGAGCCGTCTGATCTAAACCGTATGGCTTCTATTAGACTGCATTTAGATCCACCTAGTATATATAGCAGTGTCACCCCTAGCCAGTTATGTCCAACCCTAAATTCCAGGAGGTTTGTCCCTCCTCCGTTGCACCTTGTTTTGCATGCTTGACCAACCAGCGTGTCCTTCGGATCCATCCAACCGGCACTCACCCGAGCCTTCGTCCTCGCGCATGCAAGCCTTGGGGAAGCCGAGCGGATTGTCCTCCCCTCGCCCCCAGAGGCTGAGCTCCATGCCCTCTTCTCTCCGTTTTCTTCTTCTTGCTATCTCTCTATCCCTCTAATTCCTCTATCTCCCTCTTATTTCCACGGATAGGAGCTTGCCATGGTCGTCAAATATGGAGGTTTGACGCTGCCGGTCATCAAGGCCCCGATCTGGATCGGCCCCGTAGCCTCCGGCCAGGACCCCGTCGCCCTCGCTCGTCCCGTGCAGTTCCCAGCCGGATCCGCTTTGCTACTCGTGCGTTGACTCGAGCGGCTCGCCTATGTCGAACGCCTGCAACGTATCGAGCGCAGCGGGTCATGCCCGCGTCGACCTCCACAATGTCAGGCCCAACCGCACCTTAGCTAAACCTAGCGCAACCCCTCTTGATCTCCTCCTATTCCTCCTGACCAATGCCGCCACCTGCCCAATTCCCCATGTCCTCGATCTCCAGCTATATCTCTCTATCCCGCCTCCCTCCGCTTGAACTGCACGTCGCCAACCACACCCAGCAGCACGCTCCCAGCCCGATCTGTAACGCCCCGGACATACCCGCCGGTAGTCGTTACTCCTGGCGGGATCTAGACTGGGCTCACAGATCAATACTAGTCTTTTCTGCGCATTTTGTCCTCACTCATGCGCACCCGGGACCAACTTCCCGGTCGGTCACCCATCCTAGAACTACTCCGGAATGTTCCCTCTTGGCACAAACGTCTGTGCTTTCAGTCCAATACATGTGTCATTCCGTATGCCATGAAGGTCACAAACTTCATGAACAACATGAACGCGCACCTGTCGGCAAACATCTGTGTAACCGCAAGGGTCGGCTCTGATACCAACTTGTAACGCCCCGGACACACCCGCCGGTAGTCGTTACTCCTGACGGGATCTAGACTGGGCTCACAGATCAATACTAGTATTTTCTGCGCACTTTGTCCTCACTCATGCGCACCCGGGACCAACTTTCTGGTCGGTCACCCATCCTAGAACTACTCCAAGCCAAGCACGCTTAACGTGAGAGTTCTGTTTGAATGGGCTCCCGGAAAAGAAGGAATTCCTTATTGATATGAGTAGTCTATCATCCCTAATAAGCTAGGCTATCACACGATCCCCAGCGCCAAGCTATCCTTGCCGCTCCAGCGCTGGCGCCGTGCCTCGGCCTCGCTGCTCCTCGGTCCACCGTTGGCCTACCCCGCAGGCCCAACCTCGCTCGTAGCCCACCTGCGACCTGAGCTGTGCCGCGCCTCGTCCTTCTTCCTTTCCTCCGACCTTGCTGTTCCTCCGTGCCTCCTTCTCCTCTAGCTCCATGACCAGCCGCCGCCTCGGCCATCCACTCCCTCCCCTCAAGCTCCAACAGCTCGTCCACCCCTCGACCATGGCATTCGGCATGTTGCTCCATCGTCGCCTTGTTGAGCGTCGACCTCCTCCTTGTCATGCCTTGCGTCTCGTCTGCCTATGTTGTTGTTGTTGCGTGCGTCGCCGGCAGCCATGCCTCCTCTGCTTAGCTTGTGGGACCCCTCGTTGCTGCTTCCCAAAACCATGCGCGTCATTTGTTGGGCCCTTGTTGCCTCCTCCAGTAACGCCGCTGCATAGCCCGACCACGTCGCCATCACCTCGTGCCATGGTCGCTTGCCTCCGCTCATGGTGAAGCATCCTCTCTGGCCATTCCTGTCGTTGCCTCCTGTGCCACACTGCAAGACGTCCCCGGACATGCCAAGTTCAACCCGCTATGGAGTACGACTACACATGACCCAACAAGGCCGACTATGATATGTGTATCACTTCGATCGCCAAGATTGTGAGTACCACTACCATCGCCGTGGATCTGACAAGACCGAGTGTGCCACGACGTTCGCGACGACCCATGTACATCTACACCGCGTCAACTTTGTCCGCCCCAAAACGCATGCTTCGAAGGTATAACCGTTGAGTCGTCGCTGTTGAACAAATGCATGTGTGATGTATGAGATGAACCCCATATTTGCGCCATATAGGATTGCTCGTTCCGCGTTGCCACTCTTTTGCCATGCCACCGATGCGTGGGAATCCGGTAACCGGGATCATCCCACCATTTGTTTGCATGACACGCTCACAACCACACTTATGCTTTTGCACCGTCATCTCAAGGAGTTGCCAGAACCGGAACGTTGTTGTAGCATCGTTTTTGTTATCGCCGCCATGTGACCCCTTTCTTTCCTCCATGGCGACAAAATGCACCATATCTTATTCATGCCAATGCTTTCGTAAAGCTACATAAATTTGTTCATGTCGTCCTCGTGCATGTTAAAACCAATTAAATTGTTGTTTGAATTAAACTTGCCTAATAGCATGCTAAAATGGTTTATTACATAACCAATTGACCGTAGCTCCGTTTAAAATGTTCCACACATGTAACTTGACTAGAAAAATGTGTAGAATAACATGGTGGACTTTATTTCCATGTTTAACAAATATGAAATATGGTTAGTTTAGATCTGGACCAATTTCGAAATTAACATATGGGGCCATTTCGAAAATGCTATAAGTTGTTTTCAATCTCATTTAAGATGCCTAGTGTTGGAAATATGCCCTAGAAGCAATAATAAACTGGTTATTATTGTATTTCCTTGTTCATGATAATTGTCTATTGTTCATGCTATAATTGTGTTAACCGGAAACCATAATACATGTGTGAATACATAGACCACAACATGTCCCTAGTGAGCCTCTAGTTGGCTAGCTCGTTGATCAATAGATGGTCACGATTTCATGACCAAGGACATTGGATGTCATTGATAACGGGATCACATCACTAGGAGAATGATGTGATGGACAAGACCCAATCCTAAGCATAGCACAAGATCGTGTAGTTCGTCTGCTAATGCTTTTCCAATGTCAAGTATCATTTCCTTAGACCATGAGATTGTGCAACTACCGGATACTGTAGGAATGCTTTGGGCGTGCCAAACGTCACAACGTAACTGGGTGGCTATAAAGGTGCACTATGGGTATCTCCGAAAGTGTTTGTTGGGTTGGCACGAATCGAGACTGGGACTTGTCACTCCGTATGACGAAGAGGTATCTCTGGGCCCACTCGGTAAGACATCATCATAATGTGCTCAATGTGACTAAGGAGTTAGCCACGGGATGATGTGTTGTGGAACGAGTAAAGAGACTTGCCGGTAACGACATTGAACAAGGTATAGGGATACCGACGATCGAATCTCGGGCAAGTATCATACCGGTAGACAAAGGGAATTGGATACATGATTGATTGAATCCCCGACATCATGGTTCATCCAATGAGATCATCATGGAGCATGTGGGAGCCAACATGGGTATCTAGATACCGCTGTTGGTTATTGACTGGAGAGGTGTCTCGATCATGTCTACGTGTCTCCCGAACCTGTAGGGTCTACACACTTAAAGTTCGATGACGCTAGGGTTATAGGGAAATGGTGTATGTGATTACCAAAGGTTGTTTGGAGTCCCAGATGAGATCGCAGACGTCAAGAGGAGCTCCGGAATGGTCCGTAGGTAAAGATTGACATATAGGAAGTCCTGTTTTGGTCACTGGAAAGTTTTCGGGCTCATCGGTAGTGTACCGGGAGTGCCGGGAGGGTGCCGGAGGACCCCCGGGAGGGGTGTGACGACCAAAGGACCTTATGGGCTGTTAGATAAGTGTGACATCCCTTATTGTTCTGGGCAAGACCTTTGCTAAAGGCCCATGCACATAGGGATAAAGAGATAAGGCAAAAAGGAGTTTGAAAGGAGGAGATCCACCTCCCTTGTGGGAGGTGGACTCCTCCCCTAGCTCGACCGAACCTCTCCTCCTTGGAGGAGGGGCCAATGCAGCCCTCCCTGTCCCTCCTCCTATATATACTTGAGGTTTTGGCTGTTTTGAGACAAGATTTGAGCTCTCTCTCCCATGGCGCAGCCCTACCACTCTTCTTCCTCCTCCGCAGTGCTTAGGCGACGCCCTACCGGAATACCTTGCTGATCCACCACCACCACGCCGTCGTGCTACTGTTGGAGCTCTTCCCCAATCTCTCCCTCCTCCTTGCTGGATCAAGGCGTGGGAGACGTCACCGGGTTGTACGTGTGTTGAACGCAGAGGCACCATTGTTCGACACTAAGATCGGAGTCCACCGCGATCTGAATCGCTACGAGTATGACTCCACCAACCGCGTTCTTGTAATGCTTTTGCTTAGCGATCTTCAAAGGTATGAAGATGCAATATCTTCCTTCTCGTTGCTGGTTTCTCCATAGATAGATCTTGGTGAACACATCAAAAATTTTGATTTACTACTACGTTTCCCAACAATGGCATCATGAGCTACGTCTATGCGTAGAATCTATGCACAAGTAGAACACAAAGTTGTTGTGGGTGTTGATCTTGTTAATTTGCTTAGCACTACTAATATTATCTTGATTCGGCGGTATTGTGGGATGAAGCGGCCTGGACCAACTTTACACTTACGCTTACGTGAGACCGGTTCCACCGCCTGACATGCACTTGTTGCATAAGGTGGCTAGCGGGTGTCTGTCTCTCCCACCTTAGTCGGATTGGATTCGATGAAAAGGGTCCTTATGAAGGGTAAATAGCAATTGGCATATCATGTTGTGGTTTTGGCGTAGGTAAGAAACGTTCTTGCTAGAAACCTATAGCATCCACGTAAAAACTTGCAACTACAAATTAGAGGACGTCTAACTTGTTTTTGCAGCATGTGCCTTGTGATGTGATATGGACAAAGGATGTGATGTGATGCATTGTGATGTATGAGATCGATCATGTTCTTGTAGTAGGAGTCACGACTTGCATGTCGATGAGTATGACAACCAGCAGGTGCCATAGGAGTTGTCTTATTTTATTGTATGACCTGCGAGTCAATCATAAACGCCATGTAATAACTTTACTTCATTGCTAAACGTTAGCCATAGTAGTAGAAGTAATAGTTGGCAAGACAACTTCATGAAGACACGATGATGGAGATCATGATGATGGATATCATGGTGTCATGCTGGTGACAGTGATAATCATGGTGCCCCGAAAATGGAGATCAAAGGAGCAAGATGATATTGGCCATATCATGTCACTATATTGATTGCATGTGATGTTCATCATGTTTACATGTTATTTGTTTAGAACGACGGTAGTAAATAAGATGATCTCTCAATAATATTTCAAGAAAGGTGTTCACCCTAACTGTGCACCGTTGCTAAGGATCGTTGTTCCGAAGCACTACGTGATGATCGGGTGTGATAGGTTCTAACGTTCGCATACAATGGGTGTAAGCCAGATTTACACACGCAAAACACTTAGGTTGACTTGACGAACCTAGCATGTATAGACATGGCCTCGGAACACGGAAGACCTAAAGGTCGAACATGAGTCATATAGAAGATACGATCAACATGGAGATGTTCACCATGGATGACTAGTCCGTCTCACGTGATGATCGGACATGGGCTAGTTGACATGGATCATGTATCACTTGGATGATTAGAGAGATGTCTATCTAAGTGGGAGTTCATTAAATAATTTGATTATGTGAACTTAATTATCATGAACTTAGTCTAAAATTGTCTTTACAATCTATATTGTAGATCTAATGGCCAATTCTAATGTCACCCTCAACTTCAACACGTCAACCAAGCTAAAAGATGATGGAAGCAACTATGCGGACTGGGTCCGTAGCTTGAGGATCATCCTCATAGCTTCCAAGAGTTTTTATGTCCTTGATGCACCACTAGGTGACCCACCCATTTTCCCAGCGGACCAAGACATTACAAACGCTTGGCGGTCATGCTATGATGATTACTCCCTTGTTCAGTGCGGCATGCTTTACAGTTTAGAACCGGGGCTCCAAAAGCGTTTTGAGCAACACAGAGCATATGAGATGTTCCAAGAGCTGAAACTGGTTTTCCAAGCTCATGCCCGGGTTGAGAGATATGACGTCTCCGACAAGTTCTCCAGCTGTAAGATGGAGGAGAATAGTTCTATCAGTGAGCACATACTCAAAATGTCTGGGTTGCACAACTGATTGACTCAACTGGGAGTTAATCTCCCAGATGACTCGGTCATTGACAGAATCCTCCAGTCTCTCCCACCTAGCTACAAGAGCTTTGTGACGAGCTACAACATGCAGGGTATGGAGAAGTCCATTCCTGAGTTGTACTCGATGCTGAAATCAGCGGAGGTCGAGATCAAAAAGGAGCATCAAGTGTTGATGGTGAATAAGACCACTAGTTTCAATAAAGGCAAGGGTAATAAGAACTTCAAGAAGAACGGCAAAGTTGTTGCCGCGCTCGGTAAGCAAGTTGTTGGGAAGAAGAATAAGAATGGACCCAAGCCTTAGACTGAGTGCTTTTATTGCAAGGGTACCGGTCACTGGAAGCGGAAGTGCCCCAAGTACTTAGCGGATAAGAAGGCCGACAATGTTAAAGGTATATGTGATATACTTGTTATTTATGTGTACCTAACCAGCGCTCATAGTAGCTCCTGGGTATTTGATACCGGTGTAGTTGCTCACATTTGTAACTCCAAGCAGGAGCTGCGGAATAAGCGGAGGCTGGCAAAGGACGAGGTGACGATGTGCGTCGGGAATGGTTCCAAGGTCGATGTGATCGCCGTCGGCATAGTACCTCTACAACTACCTTTGGGATTAGTTTTAAACCTCAATAATTGTTATTTAGTACCAGCTTTGAGCATGAACATTGTATCTGGATCTCGCTTGATGCGAGATGGCTACTCATTTAAATCTGAGAATAATGGTTGTTCTATTTATATGAGAGAAATGTTTTATGGTCATGCACCGCTGGTCAATGGTTTATTTTTGATGAATCTCGAACGTGATGTTACACATGTCCATAGTGTGAGTACCAAAAGATGTAAGATTGATAACAATAGTCCCACTTACACGTGGCACTGTCGCCTTGGTCATATCGGTGTCAAACGCATGAAGAAGCTCCATGCTGATGGACTTTTGGAGTCTCTTGATTTTGAATCATTTGACACATGCGAACCATGCCTCATGGGCAAGATGACCAAGACTCCATTCTCCGAAACAATGGAGCAAGCAACTGACTTGTTGGAAATAATACATACCGATGTATGCGGTCCAATGAGCGTCGACGCTCGCGGTGGCTACCGTTATGTTCTCACCCTCACTGATGACTTGAGAAGATATGGGTATGTCTACTTAATGAAACACAAGTCTAAAACCTTTGAAAGGTTCAAGGAATTTCAGAGTGACGTAGAGAATCAACATGACAGGAAAATAAAGTGCCTACGATCTGATCGTGGCGGAGAATATTTAAGTCACAAGTTTGGCACGCACCTAAGGAAATGTGGAATTGTTTCACAACTCACGCCGCCTGGCACACCTCAGCGAAATGGTGTGTCTGAACGTCGTGATCGCACTCTATTGGATATGGTGCGATATATTATGTCTCTTACCGACTTACCGCTATCATTTTGGGGATATGCATTAGAGACTGCCGCATTCACTTTAAATAGGGCACCGTCAAAGTCCGTTGAGACGACACCGTATGAATTATGGTTTGGAAAGAAACCTAAGTTGTCGCTTCTAAAAGTTTGGGGATGCGATGCTTATGTGAAGAAACTACAACCTGAGAAGCTTGAACCCAAAGCGGAAAAGTGCATCTTCATAGGATATCCCAAAGAGACTATTGGGAATACCTTCTACCTCAGATCCGAAGGCAAAGTCTTTGTTGCCAAGAATGGATCCTTTCTCGAGAAAGAGTTTCTCTCGAAAGAAGTAAGTGGGAGGAAAATAGAACTTGATGAGTTAACTGTATCTCCACTCAAATCGGAGAGTAGCGCTGCACAGGAAGTTGTTTCTATGGAGCCTACACCGGCTGGAGAGGAAGTTAATGATGATGATCATGAAACTTCAGATCAAGTTACTATTAAACATCGAAGGTCCACTAGGACACGTTCCGCACAAGAGTGGTACGAAAACCCTGTCCTGGAGATCATGTTGTTGGACAACAGTGAACCTTCGAACTATGAAGAAGCGATGGCGGGCCCGGATTCCAACAAATGGCTTGAATCCATGAAATCCAAGATAGGGTCCATGTATGAGAACAAAGTGTGGACTTTGGTGGACTTGCCTGATAAAAAGCGAGCCATTGAAAATAAATGGATCTTTAAGAAGAAGACTGACGCGGATGGTAATGTGACCGTCTATAAGGCTCGACTTGTCGCTAAGGGTTATCGACAAGTTCAAGGAGTTGACTACGATGAGACTTTCTCACCCGTAGCGATGTTGAAGTCTGTCCGAATCATGTTAGAAATTGCCGCATTTTATGATTATGAGATCTGGCAAATGGACATCAAAACGGCATTCCTTAATGGTTTCCTTAAGGAAGAACTGTATATGATGCAACCGGAAGGTTTTGTCGATCCTAAAATGCTAACAAGGTATGCAAGCTCCAGCGCTCCATCTATGGGCTGGTGCAAGCATCTCGGAGTTGGAACATCCGCTTTAATGAGGTGATTAAAGCGTTTGGATTTATACAGGATTATGGAGAACCCAATATTTACAAGAAAGTGAGTGGGAGCTCTGTAGCATTTCTCATATTATATGTGGATGACATATTGTTGATGGGAAATGATATGGAACTTTTGGAAAGTGTAAAGGCATACTTGAATAAATGTTTTTCAATGAAGGACCTTGGAGAAGATGCTTACATATTAGGCATCAAGATCTATAGAGATGGATCGAGACGCCTCATAGGTCTTTCACAAAGCACATACCTTGACAAGATATTGAAGAAGTTCAATATGGATCAGTCCAAGAAGGGGTTCTTGCCTGTGTTACAGGGTGTGAGATTGAGTACGAATCAATGCCCGACCACGGCAAAGGATAGAGAAGAGATGAGTTTCATCCCCTATGCTTCACCCATAGGCTCTATTATGTATGCCATGCTGTGTACCAGACCTGATGTGAACCTTGCCATAACTTTGGTAGGGAGATACCAAAGTGATCCCGAAGCGGAACACTGGACAACGGTCAAGAATATCCTGAAGTACCTGAAAAGGACAAAGGACATGTTTCTCATATTTGGAGGTGTCGAAGAGCTTGTGGTAAAGGGTTACGTCGATGCTAGCTTCGACACAGCTCCGGACGACTCCAAGTCGCAAACCGGATATGTGTATATTTTGAACGGAGGGGCAATCAGCTGGTGCAGCAGCAAGCAAAGCGTCGTGGTGGCATCTACATGTGAAGCGGAGTACATAACTGCTTTGGAAGCAGCAAAGGAAGGAGTCTGGATGAAGGAGTTCATCACCGACCTAGGAGTGATTCCCAATGCGTCGGGCCCGATGGCTCTATTCTGTGACAACACTGGAGCTATTGCCCTTGCGAAGGAGCCCAGGTTTCACAAGAAGACAAGACACATCAAGCACCGATTCAACTCCATCCGTGATTACATTTAGGAGGGAGATATAGATATTTGTAAAGTACATATGGATTTGAATGTCGCAGATCCATTGACTAAATCTCTCTCACGAGCAAAACATTGTCAACCCCAGAATGATATGGGTGTTCGATTCATCACAATGTAACTAGATTATTGACTCTAGTGCAAGTGGGAGATTGTTGGAAATATGCCCTAGAGGCAATAATAAAATGGTTATTATTGTATTTCCTTGTTCATGATAATTGTCTATTGTTCATGCTATAATTGTGTTAACTAGAAACCGTAATACATGTGTGAATACATAGACCACAACATGTCCCTAGTGAGCCTCTAGTTGGCTAGCTCGTTGATCAATAGATGGTCATGGTTTCATGACCATGGACACTATATGTCATTGATAACGGGATCACATCATTAGGAGAATGATGTGATGGACAAGACCCAATCCTAAGCATAGCACAAGATCGTGTAGTTCGTCTGCTAAAGCTTTTCCAATGTCAAGTATCATTTCCTTAGACCATGAGATTGTGCAACTCCCGAATACCGTAGGAAAGCTTTGGGTGTGCCGAACTTCACAACGTAACTGGGTGGCTATAAAGGTGCACTACGGGTATCTCCGAAAGTGTCTGTTGGGTTGGCACGAATCGAGACTGGGATTTGTCACTCCGTATGACGAAGAGGTATCTCTGGGCCCACTCGGTAAGACATCATCATAATGATCTCAATGTGACTAAGGAGTTAACCACGGGATGATGTGTTGCGGAACGAGTAAAGAGACTTGTCGGTAACGAGATTGAACAAGGTATAGGGATACCGACGATCGAATCTCGGGCAAGTATCATACCGGTAGACAAAGGGAATTGGATACGGGATTGATTGTATCCCCGACATCGTGGTTCATCCGATGAGATCATCATGGAGCATGTGCAGTCCAACATGGGTATCCAGATCTCGCTATTGGTTATGGACAGGAGAGGTGTCTCGATCATGTCTATGTGTCTCCCGAACCCGTAGGGTCTACACACTTAAGGTTCGATGACACTAGGGTTATAGGGAAATGGTATACGTGATTACTGAAGGTTGTTTGGAGTCTCGGATGACATCCCGGACGTCACGAGGAGCTCCAGAATGGTCCGGAGGTAAAGATTGACATATAGGAAGTCCTATTTTGGTCACCGGAAAGTTTTCGGGCTCATCGGTAGTGTACCGGGAGTGCCGGGAGGGTGCCGGAGGACCCTCGGGAGGGGTGTGACGACCAAAGGACCTTATGGGCTATTAGATAAAGTGTGATAGTCCTTATTGGGCTGGGAAAGACCTTTTCTAAAGGCCCATGCGCATAGGGATAAAGAGATAAGGCAAAAAGGAGTTTGAAAGGAGGAGATCCACCTCCCTTGTGGGAGGTGGACTCCTTCCCTAGCTCGGCCGAACCTCTCCTCCTTGGAGGAGGGGCCAAGGCAGCCCTCCCTTTCCCTCCTCCTATATATACTTGAGGTTTTGGCTGTTTTGAGACAAGGTTTGAGCTCTCTCTCCCATGACGCAGCCCTACCTCTCTTCTTCCTCCTCCGCAGTGCTTAGGCAAAGCCGTGCCAGAACACCTTGCTGATCCACCACCACCACACCGTCATGCTACTGTTGGAGCTCTTCCCCAACCTCTCCATCCTCCTTGCTGGATCAACGCGCGGGAGATTTCACCGGGTTGTACGTGTGTTGAACGCGAAGGCGCCGTTGTTCAGCGCTAAGATCGGAGTCCACCGCGATCTGAAGCGCTACGAGTATGGCTCCACCAACCGCGTTCTTGTAACGCTTCCGCTTAGCGATCTTCAAAGGTATGAAGATGCAATCTCTTCCTTCTCGTTGCTGGTTTCTCCATAGATAGATTTTGGTGAACGCGTAGTAAATTTTGATTTACTACTACGTGTCCCAAGACGTAGATAGTGTAGTTTACTTATGCTTCACCTCTTGCCATGTTTACCAACATTAAATATTGTCATGTTCCTAACGAGAGTGAACTAAATAATTCGAATGTGAAGTTTCGTCAATACGCAACTCATTGCATATTGAACTTCACTTACTGTGTAGTATTTGATTGTTGCGCTTTGACATGCCTTGCATAATTAAATGCACATGCATCATATTGGGTTGCGCATAATGTCATGCATATATTGTGGTCTATCGTCTGTTGATTTTTTGTTCTGGATTGCTTCTTATAGATAGAGTCCCGAAAGCGTTCGGAGTGTGAGGATTCGTTCATCTACTTCACGGATCGTCTTCTTCATGGACTCGTCTTCTTCCAAGCGGGACATCAGGCAAGATGACACATTTCCCTGTATACCACTACTATCATTGTTATGCTAGTTGTCTCGCTTCCATCGTTATGTCTCTCTACCTACCACTAGTTTTTCAAGCCTCCCAACATTGCCATGATAAGTCTCTACCCCCTTCACATCCCAGCAAACCTTTGTTTGGCTATGTTACCACTTGCTCAGCCCTTCTTATAGCGTTTCTAGATGCAGTTGCAATTGCTTTCATGTGTCAACATGGACATTCTTTTGTTATTGCAATACTATTGCGATTTAATTTATTGCACATATATACTTGGTAAAGGGTGGAAGGCTTGGCCTTTTGCTCGGTGTTTTGCTCCACCTTTGCCGTAATAGTTACTTGTTTATCGGTGTTATGTTCCATAATTGAGCACTCCTAACATGCTCGGGGTTGTTATTGGGACCCCCTTGATTTTTGTTTTAGGATAAAACTTGTCTGGCAAGGCCCAACTTTGGTACTATATTTTCCCAGCATAATAATACTGAACACCGTTTCTAAAGCATAGGACGTCATGAACCCGAGGAGTAATTTAACAAAATACAGGGGGCCTAGTGCTGCTGGTGCTGGTCGAAAACAGAGAACTATGTGGGGCCATCCCAGGGCAACTCGGGGGATTTCTATCAGGCCACCATACGCGTGGCTTATCCACCGTGTCCTGAGAACGAGATACGTGGCTCCTATCGGGATCCTCGACACGTCGAGAGGCCTTACTGGACTTGTTTTACCTTTCTCGAATGTCTTGCGTGCGGGATTTTGATGACACTTCGGGCTATCTCAAAATTGAGGTTTTCCATCGGGATTCCGTAAATACTACGGGTGATTCCGCGGTAGAGAAATTCCAATGCGGCGCATGGTTAATTTGTGATGGATGAGTTGGAGCACCCCTGCAGGGTTAAATCTTTTGGAAAGCCATGCACGCGGTTACGTGGCAACTTGAAAACTTTGTTTAACACCCGGTCATAGCAAAATTGAAGTAAACTCAAACAAAATACACCAATTATGTGCGTAACTGTGACTGTCTCTTCTCGTGAGTCCTTATCCGAGAGAGAACACGGTGGGGTTATGTTTGACCTAAGTAGGTGTTAAGGATCACTTAGTGATCATCACTAGTTCATGTCCGTTATGCGTAGACCACCCAACTTATTTATTATGTTCATAATTTAGCCACTCAAATAAATTCTTAGTTTCTTGCTGCAGCCTCACCACTTAACCATACCTCACCCATTAAGCTTTGCTAGTCTTGATACCCTTGGAAATGAGATTGCTGAGTCCCCGTGGCTCACAGATTACTACAACAACAGTTGCAGGTACGGGTAATGCGATGCTTTGACGTGAGCATGATGCTTGTTTTGATTTGGAGTTCTTCTTCTTCATCATCGATCTAGGATGGGTTCCAGGTGGTAGCCTAGAATAGCAAGGATGGATGTCATTTTATCGTTTGTTTTCATCCGTAGTCGGACCCTGCTCTTATGTATGATGTTTGAATATGTTGGATTTTATCTTGATGTAGCTTGTGGCGAGTGTAAGCCAATTCCATATACTCATCTCTTTTATACATGTACTTGTAATGATATCCATTCTTGCGAAACGACGAGATGCGCTTCTATCCCTATCGAGGCCTTCGTGCCAAAATAAGGATAGGATCGCATCTTGGGCGTTATAAGTTGGTATTAGAGCGTGTACCGACTTAGGAGCCCCCTTTATTGATCGAACTTGGCCGAGTCGAGTCTAGTGAAAACTATTTTGAGTCTAGTTATATCGGAGCGTAGGTTTCTTTTACTACTCTTCTATACTCTGGTGAGGAATTATGACTTAGGAATTTTAATTCTACTCCTCTTCTCTTTTCACTGAAATATTTTTTAAGATCGTGCGGGTATTGTTGGGATCGTTCCGATATCATTGTGACGAGAACATTGTTCTTGGTGCCTCCTGACATTTAGGGGTTGTGGCCGTGTCCCGGGGAGTTGAGTTTCGACATGTTGTCATCACATTTGTATCGTGGCAGTTCTGGAATACCAGAGGTCGCCGACATCGAAAACGCTTCTACACTCCTTGTAGTGAGAGTAGTTTGGTGCCATCGAATAATGGGGAGAGCGTCGAAATGTACTGCCATAATTGGTATCGTTGTGATTACGAGGGTCTGAGGTAGATGAATTTCCGAGACATCTGGTTATGTGTTCACGAATGTGTTACATTGGAGCATAGTATTACTGTTAGGAGTTGAGTGATGGATTTTGCTCCTTGTATCCGTGGACCCGATTTTATAACCAAAAGATTTCGGGAGTTGCTAGGTGGGAATTCAAGTAGTTACCTAGACTTATCTTCCAACAGATGCATGATTTGAGGTTGGAGTTTGACTTCTAGTGGTTTGTTTGTTCACGGTCTTTTTTTACAGAGGATAGTCTCGGTATGCTTCGTCAAGCCTTGTAGTTTGCTCTACCTAGGGAGCATACTCGAGCATCATTTCAAATATGACAATCCAATGTACGATCGAGCCCGTGCGAATTTTACCACAAAATATCGGACGAAATCTCTGTTATGAATTTGTTTCCGACTTGTTTCGTAAGCATCATCCTTTGTTTTGTTTTTTGAATAGGGAAATTCGAGTTGCTTTGATGTCAAGTGGTGGTCTCATATCTTTCCGAAGTAGTGTTCTCATATTTCTGTGGGATTGCTAATTATTTTGCTCAACCAAGTTGTCATATTAATTCTTTTCATCCGGTGTGCTTCTCTTAAAGATAATTCAATCCTCTCTAATATTTGCAATATCAATCCTCATATTTGTTTCCGAAGTTCGTCTCATCTGTCCCAAGTTGTCTTTGTTTTTCCCCACCCTCCCACCCTTTTTGTTTAGTGATTAAATTCTCATTCAGGTGCCTTTCTATTCATCAATGCTTCCCCTATCATTTATTCTATATTGTATCCGGTGATTCTTGTGAAGATTCTCAGGAGTTTCAATTTCAAGATCTATCCTCATATCATTTGTTCTCGTTGTTATTCTTCTCCGGTGAATTCAAATCAACCTCTTGGTGTTCATCATATCCTTTTCATTCGCTAAAGTTTTCTGTGTGGATAATTCTTGTCCAAGTATCTCTTGATTGTCGTCTCTCTCTGTTCTATCCGGAGTGTTGAAGATATCTTAGAAGTTTCGTGTTGCTATTCAATAATCCTTCTAGATTATTTTGAGGGTTCTCACCTCATCAAGTTTTCATTTATACCGTTGTAATCTCTCTTTCTAAGCATTCATTTCAATGACACTCTGGAAGATTCCCCTTTTATTTCAATGTTGTCGTGTGATTCATCTTGTTGTCGCATTAATCATACCATCATTCGCATCATCTGCATAGCATCGTCACTCGTTTTTGAAAACTTGCATTTGTTTGTAGTTGTCGGTTCTCCCTGTTGAGCGTTTCGAGACCAACCACACACGCACACACCCGCGGCATCGATAAAATATTGTTTTAATAGTGTGTATAAATATTGTCCGAATGGGTCGAAAGTTGGCATGTGGTCTTAATATAGTGTAGGTAGACTGCCTGCCAAATTTCATCGCACTCAGACTCTATTTGATACCCGAACCATTAAACTATAGCGGCACTATAGCCGGTCAAATCGCAGTCATTTTCGATATTGTAAAACCGATGTCGGGCTGCCCGGCCTCCCTCTCATGTCTGCCTAGCCCATCCTACATAGCCCACTAGACCCACTTATCCTATCCCGCTATCCGGAGTCGTCCGATCTAAATCGTATGGCTTCTGTTAGACTGCATTTAGATCCACCTAGTGTATATATATAGTAGTGTCACCCCTAGCCAGTTATGTCAAACCCTAAGTTCCAGGAGGTTTGTCCCTCCTCCGTTGCACCTTGTTTTGCGTGCCTGACCAACCAACATGTCCTTCGGATCCATCCAACCAGCATGCACCCAAGCCTTCGTCCTTGCGCTCGCAAGCCTTGGGGAAGCCGAGCATCTCATCCTCCCCTGCCTCCCCTCGCCCCCAGCAGATGAGCTCTACGCCCCCTTATCTCCCTTTTCTTGTTCTTGTTGTCTCTCCCTCTCCCTCTTCTTCCCACGGACAGGAGCTCGCCATGGCCATCAAACATGGAGGTTTGATGCTGCCGATCATCAAGGCCCCGATCTAGATCGGCCCCGTCGCCTCCAGCCAGGACCTCGTCGCCCTCACTCGTCCCCTTGCAGTTCCTAGCCGGATCCGCTCTGCTGCTCGTGCTTCAAGCCTCGCTAGAACCGCCATGAATGATGTGCTCGCCTGTGTTGACTCAAGCGGCTCACCTACGTCGAACACCCGCAACGGATCGAGTGCAGCGGGTCATGCCTGCGTCGACCTGTAGGGGAACGTCGCATGGGAAACAAAAAAATTCCTACGCACACACAAACCTATCCATGGTGATGAGCATCTACGAGCGGGAGAGTGGATCTACATACCCTTGTAGATCGCTAAGCGGGAAGCGTTAAGAAATGCGGTTGGTGTAGTCGAACATCTTCGCGATCCAAATCGCCGAGCGTCCCGCGATCTCATCACGATCCGTCCCGCGATCCAATCACGATCCGTCCCGTGAACTCATCACGATCCGTCCCGCGATCTCATCACAATCCGTATCACGATCTTGATCACGATCTGTCCCGCGAACTCATCACGATCTGTCCCGCGATCTCATCACAATCCGTCTCACGATCTTGATCATGATCTGTCCCGCGAACTCATCACGATCCGTTCCGCGATCTCATCACGACCCGTCTCGTGATCTCGATCACGGTCCTTCCGATCTAGCGCCGAACGGACGGCACCTCCGCGTTCAGCACACGTGCAGCTTGATGACGATCTCCGCCGTCTTGATCCAGCAAGAGGAGGTGGATAGGAGAGAGAGTTCACCGGCAGCGTGACGGCGCTCCGGTGATGGTGGTGGAGCAATTCCGGCAGGGCTTCGCCTAAGCGCTGCAGAAAACCGATCTAGAGGAGAAACTATGCACCGGTGGAACGGGTAGCACGTGGCCGGAAATTCTGTCCAAAAACCACCCAATCCACTAGTATATATAGGAGGAGAGGAGAGGAGAGGCAGCCAAGGCCTTTGGGTCGGCCGAAATAGGAGGTGGGAGCAATCCTACTTCACCTCCAATCCTAGTTGGAGTAGGATTGCCTCCTATTGGCTGATTTTCCACTTTTTGCTTTAGGACTTTCTCTCCTGCGCCATGGGCCTTTGTGGCTGTTTTCCCAGACCACTAAGGGCTGGCTATTATTCTCCCACAGCCCATGGACCTCTTGGGGTCGAAATACCCCTCCCGGAGGTCCCCCGGTACACTACCGGCACTCCCGGTACACTACCGATACTCCCGGTACACTACCGATGAGCCCAAAACTTTTCCGGAAACCAAACTGGGACTTCCTATATATGAATCTTTACCTCCGGACCATTCCGGAGCTCCTCGTGACGTCCGGGATCTCATCCGGGACTCCGAACAACCTTCGGTCACCACCATACATAACTCTACACTACCGAAACGTCACCGAACCTTAAGTGTGCAGACCCTCCGGGTTCGAGAACTATGTAGACATGACCGAGACACCTCTACAGTCAATAACCAATGGCGGGACCTGGACGTCCACATTGGTTCCTACATATTCTACGAAGATCTTTATCGGTCGAACCTCTATGTCAAGGATTCAGTTAATCCCGTATAACGTTCCCTTTGTTCTTCGGTATGTTACTTGCCCGAGATTCGATCGTCGGTATCTCCATACCTAGTTCAACCTCGTTACCGGCAAGTCTCTTTACTCGTTCCATAATACAAGATCCCGCAACTAACAATTAGTCACGTTGCTTGCAAGGCTCATTGTGACGTTGTATTACCGAGTGGGCCCTGAGATACCTCTCCGTCACACGGAGTAACAAATCCCAGTCTCGATCCATGCCAACTCAACAGACACCATCGGGGATACGTGTAGAGCACCTTTATAGTCACCCAGTTACGTTGCAACGTTTGATACACACAAGGCACTCCTCCGATATCCGTGAGTTGCATGATCTCATGGTCATAGGAACATATACTTGACATGCAGAAAACAGTAGCAATAAACTGACACGATCATATGCTATGTTTGTAGTTTGGGTCTTATCCATCACATCATTCTCCTAATGATGTGATCCCGTTATCAAATGACATCTCATGTCCATGGCTAGGAAACCTTAACCATCCTTTGATCAACGAGCTAGTCCATTAGAGGCATACTAGGGACATGGTTTTGTCTATGTATCCACACATGCATTTAAGTCTCCGATCAATACAATTATAGCATGGATAATAAACGATCATCATGAACAAGGAAATATGATAATAACTAATTTATTATTGCCTCTAGGGCATATTTCCAACAGTCTCCCACTTGCACTAGAGTCAATAATCTAGTTCACATCACCATGTGATTCGCATTGTTATGAATCTAACACCCAATGAGTTTTGGGGCTCGATCATGCTTTGCATGTGAGAGAGGTCTTATAGTCAACGGGTCTGCGATATTCAGATCCGTGTGTACTTTGCAAATCTCTATGTCAAACCGTAAACACTGCTACCACACTCCACTTGGTACTATTTCCAAATGGCTGCTCCACTATACGTATCCAGATTGCTACTACTAGTCATCCGGATAGGTGTTAAAGCTTGCATCGACGTAACTCTTTACGACGAACTCTTTATCACCTCCACAATCAAGAAACATTTCCTTAGTCCTCTGGTTACTAAGGATAATTCCGACCACTGTCCAGTGATCCACTCCTGGACCACTCTTGTACCCCTTGACAAACTCATGGCAAGGCACACATAGGTGCAGTACACAGCATGGCATAATATAGAGCCTATGGCTAAGGCATAGGGGACGACGTTCGTCCTTTCTCTTTCTTCTGTCGTTGTCGAGCTTTGAGTTTCACTCAACTTCACACCTTACAAATCAGACGAGAACTATTTCTCTGGCTGATCCATTTTGAACTCTTTCAAAATCTTGTCAAGGTATACACTCATTGAAAGTCTCATCAAGCATCTTGATCTATCTCTATAGATTTTGATGCTCAACAATTAGGTAGCTTTATCCAGGTCTTCCTTTGAAAATCACTTTCCAAATGACCGTTTTATGCTTTCCAAAAACTCTACATTATTTCTGATCAACAATTTGTCATCCACATATACTTATCAGAAATTCTATAGTGCTCCCACTCACTTTATTGTATAAACATCATGACTTTGATCACCTCATGAAAGCGTATATTCCAACTCCGAGATGCTTGCTTCAGTCCATGGAAGGATCACCGAAGCTTGCACACCTTTTAGCATCCTTAGGCCTGACAAAACCTTCTGGTTGTATCACATACAACCTTTCCTCATGTAAACCATTAAGGAAACGATGTTTTGACATCCATCTGCCAGATTTCATAATTGAAAACACAGCAACTGCTAACATAATTCCAACAGACTTTAGCACCACTATGAGTGAGAAAGTCTCATCGTAGTCAACTCCTTGAACTTGTCACAAACATCTTTGCAACAAGTCGAGCTTTACAAATAGTGACATTCACCATCAGTGTCTGTCTTCATTTTAAAGATCCATTTGTACTCAACGACCTGCCGTCCAATGAGCAAGTCTACCAAAGTCTGCACTTGGTTTTCATACATGGATCCTATCTCGGATTTCATGGCCTCTAACCATTTGTCGGAATCCGGGCCCATCATCGCTTCTCCATAGCTCGTAGGTTCATCGTTGTCCAACAACATGATCTCCAAGACAGAGTGGTCGAACCACTTAGGAGCAGTACACATCCTTGTCGACCTACGAAGTTCGATAGTAACTTGACCGTGAAGCTTCATGATCATCATCATTAACTTCCTCTTCAACTAACGTAGGCTTCACAGAAACATCTTTCTGCGCTGCGCTACTCTCTGGTTGAACAAAGGTTCAACAACCTCATCAAGTTCTATCTTCCTCCCACTCAATTCTTTCGAGAGAAACATTTCCTCGAGAAAGGATCCGTTTAAGCAACAAACATTTTGCACTAGGATCTGAGATTGAAGGTTCACCCAACTGATCTTAGGGTATTCTATGAAGATGCAATTTGTCTGCCTTGGGTTCGACCTCATTAGGTGAAAACATTTTCCACACAAGTGTCACATCCCAAAATATTAAGAAATGACAGCTTAGGTTTCTATCAAACCATAATTCACATGGTATCATCTCAACGGATTTAGATGGTGCCCTATTTAAAGTGAATGTAGTTGTCTCTAATGCATAACCCCAAAACTATAGTAGTAAAACGACAAGAGACATCATATTACGCACCATGTCCAATAGAGCATAACTATGATGTTCGGACACACCATCACACTATGGTGTTCCAGGTGGCGTTTAGTTGTGAAACAACTTTCACATTGTCTTAAGTTGTATGCCAAACTCGTGACTCAGATATTCACCTCCACGATCATATCGCAGTCATTTTTATCTTCTTGTCACGATGATCTTTAAACTTCACTCTGAATTTTCTTGAACCTTTCAAACGATTCAGACTTGTGTTTCATTAAGTAAATATACACTATATCTACTCAAATCATCAGTGAAGGTAAGAAAATAACGATATCCAATGCACGCTACAAGACTCACTAGATTGCATACATCAACATGTATCATTTCCAATGAATCACTTGCCCGCTCCATCCAACGGGGTCCTTTAGTCATCTTGCCCAAGAGGCATGGTTCGCATGTCTCAACCGATTCGAAATCGAATGAGTCCAAATATCCATCAGCATGGAGTTTCTACATGCGCTTTATACCAATATGACATTTAGCGGCAATGCCACAAGTATGTGGTACTATCATTATTAACTTTGTGTCTTTTGACATCAATGTTATGAACATGTGTAATACTACGATCAAGATTTCAACAAACCATTCTCACTGGGTGCATGACCATTGAAGGTATTATTCATGTAAACAGAATAACCATTATTCTCTAACTTAAATGAATAACCGTATTGCAATAAACATGATCTAATCATGTTCATGCTCAACGCAAAACACCAAATAACATTTATTTAGGTTCGTCACTAATCCTGAAGGTAGAGAGAGCGTGCGATGTTGATCACATCAACCTTGGAAACACTTCCAACACATATCGTCACCTCACCCTTAGCTACTTCTCCGTTTATTCCGTAGCTTTTATTTCGAGTTACTAACATTTAGCAACCGAACCGGTATCCAATACCCAGGTGCCACTAAGAGTACTAGCAAGGTACACATCAATAACTCGTATATCAAATATACTTCTGTCGATGTTGCCAGCCTTCTTATCTACCAAGTATCTAGGGTTGTTCCGCTTCAGCGACCTCTCACCTCATAATAGAAGCACTTAGTCTTGGGTTTGAGTTCAACTTTGGGTTGCTTCACTGCAGCAGCAACTGACTTGCTATCCATGAAGTTTCCCTCCTTGCTCTTGCCCTTTTCGAAACTAGTGGTTTGATTAACCATCAATACTTGACGCACCTTCTTGATTTCTACCTTCGCGGTGTCAAACATCGCGAACAGCTCAGGGATCAATACTTCTATCCCTGGTGTATTATAGTTCATCACTAAGTTCTAGTAGCTTTAGTGACAGTGACTTGGAGAACTATATCAATCACTATCTTATCTGGAAGATAAACTCCCACTTGATTCAAGCGATTGTAGTACCCAGACAATCTGAGTACATGCTCAACGATTGAGCTATTCTCCTTCATCTTACAGGCAAAGAATCTTGTTGGAGATCTCATATCTCGCAACACAGGCACGAGCCTAAGATCACAATCTCTGCTCCTAGAACATCTCATATGTTCCGTGACGTTCAAAACGTTTCCGAGCCTCAATTCTAAGCCGTAATGCATGACGCACTAAACTATCAAGTAGTCATCGAAACGTGCCTGTCAGATGTTCACAACATCTATAGACGACGCTAGAGGGGGTGGCGCACTGAGCGGTGCATTAAGGACATAAGCCTTCTGTGCAGCAATGAGGACAATCCTCAGATCACGGACCCAGTCCGCAATATTGCTACCAACATCTTTCAACTCTATTTCTCTAGGAACATATAAAAATACAAGGGAGCTACAGCGCGAGCTAGTAATCTACAACATAATTTGCAAAGACACTTTGACTATGTTCATGATAATGAGTTCAATTAATCATATTACTTAAGAACTCCCACTCAAATTGACATCCCTCGGGTCATTCGAGTGATACATGATCCAAATTCACCAAATCAAGTCCGATCATCACGTGAGTTAAGGTGGCTTCAATTGTGAACATCATTATGTTGATCATATCCACTATATGACTCATGCTCGACCTTTCGGTCTCTTGTGTTCCGAGGCCATGTCTGTACATGCTAGGTTCGTCAAGTTTAACCCGAGTGTTCTGCGCGTGCAAATCTGGCTTGCACCCGTTGTATGTGAACGTAGAGTCTATCACACCCGATCATCACGTGGTGTCTCAACACGACGAACTTTCGCAACGGTGCACACTCGGGGAGAACACAATTTATCTTCAAATTAAGTGAGGGATCACCTTATAATGCTACCGTCGTCCTAAGCAAAACAAGGTGCATAAAAGGATTAACATCACATGCAAATCATAAGTGACATGATATGGCCATGAACTTGTGCTTTTGATCTCCATCTAGAAAGCACCGGCATGATCTCCATCGTCACCGGCATGACACCATGATCTCCATCAACGTGTCGCCATCGGGGTTGTCATGCCCTGCATGCTTCTACTACTATTGCTACCGTAGCGATAAAGTAAAGCATTACATAGCGCTTAATGATTGACATGCAGGTCATACAATAATTAAAGACAACCCTATGGCTCCTGCCGGTTGCCGTACTCATCGACATGCAAGTCGTGATAATCTATACATCACATGATCATCTCATACATCACATATATCACATCATGTAATTGGCCATATCATATCACAACATACCCTGCAAAAACAAGTTAGACGTCCTCTAATTGTTGTTGCAAGTTTTACGTGGCTGCTACGGGTATCTAGCAAGAACAATTCTCACCTACGCATAAACCACAACGGTGATACATAGATTTCTTTTCAACCTTCTCAAGGACTGCCTTTGTCAGATCCGATCCAACTAAAGTGAGAGAAACTGTCACCCGCAAGCCATCTAAGCAACAAGTTGCATCGAGGGAACCGGTCTCTCATAAGCGTACGAGTAATGTTGGTCCGGGCCGCTTCATCTCACAATCCCGCTGAACCAAAATCCGACCAAGGGAGGAAGCAATCTAAGCATCAACGTCCACAAACCTTTTGTGTTCTACTCGAGATCTCATCGAACCATAAACCTAGCTCATGATGCCACTGTAGGGGAACGTCGCATGGGAAACAAAAAAATTCCTACGCAAACGCAAACGTATCCATGGTGATGAGCATCTACGAGAGGGAGAGTGGATCTACATACCCTTGTAGATCGCTAAGCGGGAAGCGTTAAGAAACGCGGTTGGTGTAGTCGAACATCTTCGTGATCCAAATCGCCGAGCGTCCCGCGATCTCATCACGATCCGTCCCGCGATCCAATCACGATCCGTCCCGTGAACTCATCACGATCCGTCCCGCGATCTCATCACAATCCGTCTCACGATCTTGATCACGATCTATCCCGCGAACTCATCACGATCCGTCCCGCGATCTCATCACAATCCGTCTCATGATCTTGATCACGATCTGTCCCGCGAACTCATCATGATCCGTTCCGCGATATCATCACGACCAGTCTCGTGATCTCGATCACGGTCCTTCCGATCTAGCGCCGAACGGACGGCACCTCCGCGTTCAGCACACGTGCAGCTTGATGACGATCTCCACCGTCTTGATCCATCAAGAGGAGGTGGAGAGGAGAGAGAGTTCACCGGCAGCGTGACGGCGCTCCGGTGATGGTGGTGGAGCAATTCCGTCAGGGCTTCGCCTAAGCGCTGCAGAAAACCGATCTAGAGGAGAAACTATGCAAGGCTGGAATGGGTAGCACGTGGCCGGAAATTCTGGAGCTCCTCGTGACGTCCGGGATCTCATCCGGGACTCCGAAAAACCTTCGGTCACCACCATACATAACTCTACACTACCGAAACGTCACCGAACCTTAAGTGTGCAGACCCTACGGGTTCGAGAACTATGTAGACATGACCGAGACACCTCTACAGTCAATAACCAATTGCGGGACCTAGACGTCCACATTGGTTCCTACATATTCTACGAAGATCTTTATCGGTCGAACCTCTATGTCAAGGATTCAGTTAATCCCGTATAACGTTCCCTTTGTTCTTCGGTATGTTCTTGCCCGAGATTCGATCGTCGGTATCTCCATACCTAGTTCAACCTCGTTACCGGCAAGTCTCTTTACTCGTTCCATAATACAAGATCCCGCAACTAACAATTAGTCACGTTGCTTGCAAGGCTCATTGTGACGTTGTATTACCGAGTGGGCCCTGAGATACCTCTCCGTCACACGGAGTAACAAATCCCAGTCTCGATCCATGCCAACTCAACAGACACCATCGGAGATACCTGTAGAGCACCTTTATAGTCACCCAGTTACGTTGCGAAGTTTGATACACACAAGGCACTCCTCCGATATCCGTGAGTTGCATGATCTCATGGTCATAGGAACATATACTTGACATGCAGAAAACAGTAGCAATAAATTGACACGATCATATGCTATGTTTGTAGTTTGGGTCTTATCCATCACATCATTCTCCTAATGATGTGATCCCGTTATCAAATGACATCTCATGTCCATGGCTAGGAAACCTTAACCATCCTTTGATCAACGAGCTAGTCCATTAGAGGCATACTAGGGACATGGTTTTGTCTATGTATCAACACATGCATTTAAGTCTCCGATCAATACAATTATAGCATGGATAATAAACGATTATCATGAACAAGGAAATATGATAATAACTAATTTATTATTGCCTCTAGGGCATATTTCCAACACGACCTCCCCAACATCAGGCCCAACCGCACCCTAGCTAAACCTAGCGCAGCCCCCCTTGATCTCCTCTTGTTCCTGCCAACCAGCGCCACCACTTGCCCAATTTCCCATGTCCTCGATCTTCAGTTCTCTCTCTCTTGCTTGCTCGTCTCCCTCCCCTTGAACTGCATGTCGCCACCCACACCCAGCCGCACGCTCCCAGCCCGATCCCCAGCGCCAAGCTATCCTCGCCGCTCCAGCGTTGTCGTCGTGCCTCGGCCTTGCTGCTCCTTGGTCTGTCGTCGGCCGACCCCGCAGCCCCAACCTCGCTCGCAGCTCACCTACGACCTGAGTCGTGCCGCTGCCTCGTCCTTCTTCCTTTCCTCCGATCTTTCTTTTCCTCCATGCCTCCTTCTCCTCTGACTCCATGACTAGCCGTTACCTCGGCCATCCACTCCCTCGCCTCGAGCTCCAACGGCTCGTCTGCCCCTCGACCATGGCGTTTGGACATGCTGCTCCACTGTCGCCCTATTGAGCGTCGACCTCCTCCTTGCCATGCCTTGCGCCCCGTCTGCATATGTTGTTGCTGCTATTGCGTGCGTCGCCGGCAGCCATGCCTCCTCTGCTTAGCTTGCGGGACCCGCCGTTATTGCTTCCCGAAACCATGCACGTCATTTGTTGGGTCCTTGTTGCCTCCACCAGTAGTGCCGCTGCATCGCCCGACCACGTCGCCATCACCTCGTGCCATGGTCGCTCGCCTCCGCTCATGGTGAAGCTTCCTGTCTGGCCTGTGCTATTGTTGCCTCCCGTGTCGCACCGCAAGACGTCCTCGGACATGCCAAGTTCAACCCGCTACGGAGTACGACTACATGATGACTTGACAAGGCTGACTACGATACGTGTACCACTTCAATCGCCAAGATTGTGAGTACCACTACCATCGTCGTGGATCCGACAACATCGAGTGTGCCACAACGTCCATGATGACCCATGTACATCTACACTGCATCAACTTTGTCCACACCGAAACGCACGCTTTGAAGGTATAACCGACGAGTCGTCGTCGTTGAACAAATGCATGTGTGATGTATGAGATGGACCCCATGTTTGGGCCATATAGGATTGCTCGTTGCGCGTTGCCCCTCTTTTGCCATGCCACCGACGTGTGGGAACCCGGTAACTGGGATCACCCCACCATTTGTTTGCATGACTCGCTTACAACCACACTTATGCTTTTGTACCGTCATCTCAACGAGTTGTCAGAACCAGAACGTTGTTGTAGCATCGTTTTCGTTATCGCCGCCGTGAGACCCCTTCCTTTCCTCCATGGCGACAAAATGCATCATATCTTATTCATGCCAATGCTTTCGTAAAACTACATAAATTTGTTCATGTCGTCCTCATGCATGTTAAAATCAATTAAATTGTTGTCTAATTTAAACTTGCCTAATAGCATGCTAAAACGGTTTGTTACATAACTAATTGACCGTAGGTCCGTTTAAAATGTTCCACACATGTAACTTTACTAGAAAAATGTATAGAATAACATGGTGGACTTTATTTCCTTGTTGAAAAATATAAAATATGGTTAGTCTAGATCTGGACCAATTAAGAAAATAACATATGAGGTCATTTCGGAAATGTTATAAGTTGTTTTCGACCTCATTTAAGATGCCTAGATAGTGCAGTTTACTTATGCTTCACCTCTTGCCATGTTTATCAATATTTAATATTGTCATTTTCCTAACGAGAGTGAACTAAATGATTCGAATGTGAAGTTTCATCAATATGCAACTCGTTGCATATTGAACTTCACTTAATGTGTAGCATTTGATTGTTGTACTTTGACATACCTTGCATAATTAAATGCACATGCATCATATTGGGTTGCGCATCATGTCATGCATATATTGTGGTGTATCGTGTGTTGATTGTTTGTTCCAGATTGCTTCTTCTCGATAGAGTCCCGAAAGCATTCGGAGTGTGAGGATTCGTTCGTCTACTTCACGGATCGTCTTCTTCATGGACTCGTTCTTCTTCCAAGCGGGATCTTAGGCAAGATGACACATTTCTCTGGATACCACTACTATCATTGCTATACTAGTTGTCTTGCTTCCATCGTTATGTCTCGCTACCTACCACTTGTTTGTCAAGCCTCCCAACATTGCCATGATAAGCCTCTAAGCCCTTCACATCCAAGCAAACCTTTGTTTGGCTATGTTACCGCTTGCTCAGCCCTTCTTCTAGCGTTTCTAGCTGCAGGAGCAATTGCTTCCATGTGTCAACATGGATGTTCTTTTGTTTTCACAATATTATTGCTATTTAATTTAATGCACATATATACTTGGTAAAGGGTGGAAGGCTTGGCCTTTTTCCCGGTGTTTTGTTCCACCTTTGTCGCCATAGTTACTTGTGTACCGGTGTTATGTTCCATAATTGAGAGCTCCTAACATGCTCGGGGTTGTTATGGGGACCCCCTTGATTTTTGTTTTAGGATAAAACTTGTTTGCCAAGGCCCAACTTCGGTACTATATTTTCCCAACATAATAATATTGAGCACCGTTTCTAAAGCATAGGGCATCATGAACCCGAGGAGTAATTTAACATAATACAGGGGGCAGTGTTGCTGGTGCTGGTCCAAAACAGAGCACTACGTAGGTCCACGCCGGGGCAACTCGGGGGATTTCTATCAGGCCACCATACGTGTCGCTTATCTGTCGTGTCCTGAGAACGAGATACACGGCTCCTATCGAGATCATCGACACGTCGGGAGGCCTTGCTGGACTTGTTTTACCTTTCTCGAACGTCTTGCGCATGGGATTTCATGGGCACTTCAGGCTATCTCGAAGTTGAGGTTTTCCATCGGGATTCCGAAAATACTACGGGTGATTCCGCGGTTGAGGAATTCTAACACGGCGCGTGATTAATTTGTGATGGATGAGTTGGAGCACCCCTGCAGGGTTAAATCTTTCGGAAAGCCGTGGCCGCGGTTATGTGGCAACTTGGAAACTTTGTTCAACACCCAGTCATAGCAAACTTGAAGTAAACTCAAATAAAATACACCAACTGTGTGCGTAACCGTGAATGTCTCTTCTCGTGAGTCCTTATCCGAGAGAGAACACTGTGGTATTTTGTTTGACGTAAGTAGGTGTTCAGGATCACTTAGTGATCATCACTAGTTCACGTCCATTATGCGTAGACCACCCAACTTATTTATTATCTTCGTAATTTAGCCACTCAAATAAATTCTTAGTTGCTTGCTGCAGCCTCACCACTTAACCATAGATCACCCATTAAGCTTTGCTAGTCTTGACACCCATGGAAATGAGATTGCTGAGTCCCCGTGGCTCACAGATTACAACAACAATAGTTGCAGGTACAGGTAATGCGATGCTTTGACGTGAGCATGGTGCTTGTTTTGATTTGGAGTTCTTCTTCTTCTTCATCGATCTAGGATGGGTTCCAGGCGGTAGCCTAGGATTGCTAGGATGGATGCCGCTTTATCGTTTGTTTTTGTCCGTAGTCGGACCCTGCTCTTCTGTATGATGTTTGAATATGTTGTTGTATTGATTTGATCTTGATGTAGCTTGTGGCAAGTGTAAGCCAATTGCATATACTCATCTCTTCTGTACATGTACTTGTAATGATACCCATTCTTCCGAAATGATGAGATGCGCTTCTATCCCTGTCGAGGCCCTCGTGCCAAAACAAGGATAGGGTCGCATCTTGGGCATTACACTCTCTCTCAAAAAATCAGTAGGTATGAGTAGGGAACTGTTCTGAGTGCTTCTCTTGCGAGTGAGTGGTGGTGCAGGGGTATATATAGGCATCTCCAAAGATCCAACCATTACACCTAATAAGTCAGACTCGATGACACCGATGTGTTAATCTCGGTGGTACCGAGTTGCCTCAAAGGTAGCAACTTTTGAATCTCGTTGAGACCAATACATAAAACTAGATTGCACCAATAAGGTGACCAACGGTCAGATTGCCATACTCGGTGACGCTGATTGAACAAACTCGATGGTACCGATTTTGTGAATTTGCGTAACAGAAAGTTGGCAACCCAAACTCGGTGGCACCGAAATGGAATCGGTTACACCGAAGTGGCTAGGATTTGGCAGAGTCTGTCTGAGGCTGAGAATCGGTGGCACCGAGTGGAAAGTGTTGGTTGCATCGATTTTGGATATTTGGCTTTGGACAGACTTTTGTGGAAGAGCTCGTGGATGTATGTGGTGACTATCACTTGTGCACGTATGAGCATTTTGTTCACCAACAGTACCTTACCCCCTTTTAATAGTATTGGCTTTCCTATGGACTCAAAGTGATTTCTCCCAAAATAAAATGTAGAGTCCTCTTGCTTGAAGCTTTGACAATCTATTTCCTTGCATCTTGGGGTATTCCACAATCCTTTTCCTAACCCATCATTGAACTTTTCCTAAAACATGCTTAGTGGAAACATTAGTTCAATGACATATATGTTGTTATTAATTACCAAAACCACCAAGGGATCAAATGTTCTTTCATCGGCCTAGAACTTGTAAGGAGATTTAAATTCTGCCATCATGGTTCTTGCCACATCCATCAACGTCTGGTGATTCCTTTCTGGAACACCATTCTGTTGACGGGTATAAGGTTCGGGGTATTGGTGCTTAATCCCCTCATCACTAAGAAACACATTCAAGTTGTAGTTCTTGAACTTGGTTCCATTGTCACTTCTTATCATCATAATCTTTGCCTCATGTTGACATTGAGCTTCGTTGGCAAAATCAATTACGGTTTGTTAAGTCTCACTCTTCCTCTTGAAGAAGTATACCCAAGTGTATCTTGAGTAGTCATCCACAATCACCAAGCAATATTTTCTTCCCCAAGACTATTGAAATATGGAGGACCAAAGAGATCCATGTGAAGGAGATCCAAGAGCCTCTTCGAATAGATGGTAGTCGTGGGACGGTGAGCCGTCTCATGTAGCTTTCCTTCAATACACGCACTGCAAGCATGATCTTTGGCAAAACTTACATTTTTAGTCAAAGAACGTGATCCCCTTTGAGAAGACTTCACAAAAGGGCCATGGTGTTAACACCAAATAAGGTACAAAAACCCATGAGTGCAAGTTGATAAACGGAAAGTAAAATTGCATGCAAGGGTCTCAACAAGCCAACATTCTCTATGGAGAGATACGGAGAGATTATCACCTTGTCGAGACCCAATACCTTTGAAATAGCATCATCACCAAATGAAATTTGAGTGGCCACAGATGGATCAGGATGAACATCCACCACCAAGTCCTTGCTTCCAGTCATATGATTTTCTGCTCTGCTATCAAGTAACCACGACAATCCTCCGGAAGCAAACTCCTACAATAGATCAATGCTTGGATTTAGGTACCCACTCTTTAATGGGTCCTTTCATATTAGTGACAAGGATCTTAGGAACCCAAATAGACTATTCAATGTACTCATAATAAGAAAAAACATATTTGGCATAAACATGTCCATCACTAGCACGACATAAAATATAAGAGGGGTTAAAGTCACCGGCTTTGTTGGAGTGGGTGGTCTTGCCCTTCTTGGCATTACCAACCACAACATTGTCTTTTGTCTTCTCATGAGGACCATCCCCTGCTTTGACAAAGATTTCCTTTAGTGGGGAACTTGCTTGGTCTCCATTTTCTTCTTGTTGTTGTTGTTTTTGGGAGCAAACCTAACACCTTCCTTGGCAACAACTTCATTTTCATTGCTCAAAAGTTCATTGAGGTTCTTATCACCTTGGATACATGTCACAAGGCCTTTCTCAAGTTGTTCTTTCAACTTAGCATTCTCCTCCACAAGATGTGCCTGCTCACAACAAGAGTTAGTAGCATTGGCACTATCAATTAACACAAAAGGAGGACATGTAGCTATTTCCTTAGTAAGTTTAACTTGGAGTTGATCATGAGACTCTTTGAGAGAGGCAAGAGCACTCTTCAATGCCTTGTGAGCAATGTCTAGAGTGTCAAACTCCTCCTCGAGTCTACCGTGATCAACCCCAAGCACATCCTTCTCAGATTTAAGCAAACAATTAAGAACAATAGCATGATCATGATCTTTACGTAATTTAGCTAGGTCAATGTTTTGTGACTCCTCAAGAGTCAAACGAAGACTTCACTCTTCTTCAAGGGCAATGGAAAGATCCGCTATTTCATCAGCATAGTAGTTGCTATGCCCTCTCAACTCCTCTAGAGATTCCTCTTGAGACTCAATGATGTCATTGGCCTCACCAAGTTGTTCCAAGAGAGCAACAAAGTGCTTCTTGGGTTCACCTTTGAGTTTACATAAGAATTTGTCAAACTCATTCTTATCCTCCTTTGCCACCTCATGTTCATCCACACAATCCAAATAAGGAGTGGTAGAAATAGAAGTTTTAATGTTAGAGGTTTTAACGAGGTTACCTTGGTGATACCTTTGTCCATGAGGCACCTAGCAATGTGGTTCTCGTTGGGGGCATCAAAGAGAGATGTCTTAATTGGGGTAGAATATGCAATAGCCACTAAAGCCATAGCCAATCCTTCTCCACTAGTTTCTTCATCAACATCATCATCGGATGCGTACTCTTCTTAGACTACCAACACGTTGTGAGACAGCTTCTTGGTGAAATTGTTGGGCATGGACTTGGCCTTATCTTTACGAATGAGTTTGCCACTATTGTCTTCCCTCTTCTCATACAGGCAATCCACCACAAAGTGACTCACATTATCACAATTCTAGCATGTTCTCACGCGTTGCTTGCCTTTTGATCCAGTTGAGTTGTTCTTGGAGAAGTTGGGCTTCGAGTTCCTCTTGTTGCCTCAAAATTGCCTTGATGCAAGAGCCATGTGCTCATGGTAAGCATATTTGGTATCTTCGAGGCAACTCTCTTCTTCTTCATATTCTTATTATTCTCACGTGACCTTGGACTTCAAGGCAAGGTTGGGTGTAGCCTTCTTTGATCGTTGAACACGAGCTAGAGCATTGTCGGCAGTCTTGTTCAAGACGTTCATAGCAACGAATTCATCCAACACATCACCTGAGGACAAGGAGTGAAAATCCGGCCTTTGACGGATGATCGAGGACATGGATTTGTTGAATGGCATGATGGACTTGAGGAACTTCCGCTTGATGTGTCATCCACATCTTTGCTTCCATGATCTTTAAGAGCAACGACAAGAGTCATCACTCTCTGATAGAGCTCAAGGTTCTTCATCTTCGAGCATCACAAATTCATCGCACTCATCTAGAACCACTTCAAAGTTGGATGGTTGAATGCTCGAGCTAGCCTTGTACATGGAGACAATGTGTTCCCAACAATCCTTAGCACGAGTGGAAGGACGTAAGTGAGCTAGATCTTTAATGGGAACGGCTGCTTGAAGGATGAACAAGGCGGAGTGATTGAGTTGATTGTCGGCCTCTTCTCTTGGAGTGAGGTTGTTTGCATCATGAGGGTAGTACCCTTCCTCAATGATTCTCCAAAGTTGTGTTGAGTTGTGATTCAAATGAGAGTGTTGAGTTGTGATTCAAATGAGACTTGATATGAAAAATCCAATTAGCAAAATCATTCTTAACAAGTTAGGAGGAGGACCGAGATTAACTATTTGAGGTGGGTGCACTGGTTCTTCATATACCGCGGGAGGGGGGCGAGGCAAAGGTACCCACTCCACTAGTTCCATGAGGTAGCTTGTTCTTCTCAGTGCTAGCCCCCTCCTTTCCGGAGTGGACATCTGATGACGAGTTAGTGGGATTAACCACTAACAACAAATCGGTACAAAGTTTGAGGCCCTCAAGAAATTCTTTAAATGTGGATTTGACCTTGGTCGTCATGGAGGATTTGAGTGAGGACATGGCCTCATTCAAATCCTCACGTGACACTGTGTTCACACACCCGGCCTAGGGGAGTTCAACCGGCACACCTCATCGTCAGCCATACTCTTCGGGTGGTGAAACCCTTAATAAAGAGACGAGGCTCTGATACCAATTGAAAGGATCAATATGGTTGACTAGAGGGGGGTTAATAGGCAACTACCAATTTTTAATCTTTTCTTAACAAATTAGGTTTAGCAACAAATAGGTTGACTAGAAATGCAACTAGGTGAGCAACCTATATGATGCTAGCAACAATAACAAGAAGATATAATCTTGCACAAAGTAAATGTAGGAAATAACCACAAGTGGAACCATTCGAGACGATGATCTCTAACCGAAGTTCCTTCCCTTTGAGGGGAAGTACATCTCCGTTGAAGCGGTGTGGAGGCACAATGCTCCCCAATATGCCACTAGGGCCACCATATTCTCCGCACGCCCTCACACAATGTGAGATGCCATGATTCCACTAGTGGTGCACTTGAAGGCGGCAACACCTTTACAAACAAGGTTGGGGCCCTCTCCATAACTTAATTGGAGGCTCCCAAGAAAACCACGAAGCTTCACCATAATGGAATATGGCTTCGAGGTGACCTCTTCCGTCTAGGGTGCTCAAACACCAAAGAGTAACAAAATCCACACAAGAAAGTATGGGGGAATCAATTTTCCTTTGGTGGAAGTGTAGATCTAGGTCTCCTCCTTCAATCCCTAGCAAATCAACAAGTTTGAGTGGCTACAGAGAGAGAGAGAGAGAGAGATCGGACAAGAAAGCTTGATGTGCATCAATGGTGGAGAGAGAAAGGTAAGAGATGACGTGGGGGAGGAAGAACCACCCCTTTATATAGTGTCCCCACTTTCCAACCATTACAACCATTTTTACATGGCAGCGGTACAACTGGTGGTGCGGGCGGTACAACCGGGCTATAGTAATATATCGGTACAACCGCCCAGCAATCGGCCAACCACCACACCTCAACAGAACCTGAGGCGGTGGTTCCTCCCCGGGGCAACCACTCGACTCGGGCGCTAGATAGGGCAAAGTCCTGAGTGGTACAACCGCTAGGGACACCAGTAGTACCGGCTATTATAATATAGCGGTACAACCGGCCCAGACCTCCCAACAACTACAGCTAAACAGAACCGTGTCCGATTGAAGCGCGGTGCTGGGCCGGTTCAACCGCCGAGGACTGCCACCCTGGGTCACCCAACTGTGGGCGGTACAACCGATGGGGGCCATTCAGTGGCAGCACCCCCAGGATATCACCCGTCGAGTGGTGGTTAAACCGAATGACCATAGCAAGCGGTGCATCGGTTGGGATAGTGGTACAACCGGCCTGCATGGAAGGAAAGTAGGGCCTTTCTCTCTTTGATGGGAAGGAACAAGGTGGGTGCTAAGGATGTGAGAGAGTATTGATTCACCCCAAGACCTTCCAATGTGGATTCCCTCTTAATAGTACGGGATCCCTACGACCAAACAAAATAAACACATAGAGAACACCGTCTTCGGTCTTTTCCATCTGAAGGGGATGCCTAACCATCTTGTGTCTCACACATAATACCTGTATAACTTGACACACGGTTAGATCATAGTGAGTTGTCAACATCACCAAAACACTAGGGGTAAGAGAATGCCCTTACACAACTGTTTGACTAATTTGGGACTTCAGCTTCCGCCCGATACGGTCACTGATAGAATTCTCCAGTCACTGCCACATAGCTACAAAAGCTTCGTGATGAACTATAATATGAAAGGGATGAACAAGTCAGTCTCTGAGCTATTCGTGATGCTGAAAGTTGTGGAAGTAGAAATCAAAAAGGAGCATCAAGTGTTGATGGTGAATAAAACCACTAGTTCCAAGAAAGGCAAGGGAAAGAAGGGAAACTTCAAGAAGGGTGGCAAGCAAGTTGTTGCTCCTGTGAAGAAACCCAAGGCTGAACCCAGACCAGAGACTAAGTGCTTCAATTGTTGGGGATTGGCCACTAGAAGCGGAATTGCCCCAAGTACCTGGCTCATAAGAAGGTTGGCAACATCAACAAAGGTATATTTGATATACATGTTTTTATGTGTACCTCACTAGCTCTCGTAGTAGTGCATGGGTATTTCATACTGGTTCGATTGCTCATATTTGTAACTCGAAACAAGAACTATGGAAGAAACGGAGGCTCGCGAGAGATGAAGTGGCGATGCGCGTCGGAAATGGTTCCAAGGTTAGTGTGATCATCGTCGGCACGTTCTTCAATTACCATCGGGATTAGTTTTAAACATGGATAATTGTTATTTGGTGCCTGCGTTGAGCATGAACATTATATCTGGATCTTGTTTATTGTGAGACGGTTACTCATTTAAATTAGAGAATAATTGTAACAACCCGACCTGAAAGGTCGAATCTCCAGTGTTTCTGTACCATCCCAAGATCATGCTGGTACACACACGGCACATCAATGTATATATCAAAGGGAAATCACACAACATTAATTAATCGAAATCTCATATCGAGTTCTTTATTACAATAGGAATTACAATAAACTGGCTAAAGGCCAACTCATGAGATAAACTAAACCAAAATCTTGCGGAAGCTTCATAGGTAGTTGAGTCCATCTGACTCCAAGGGCATCTCACCAAGCGTAGAGCGTATCCTCACTCCTGGTCGGAAAAGTACTATGCAACATGATACGTTGCAGCCGTATAGGTCAGCATATTGAATATGCCGGCAATGTCACAAAAGAGGGGGTAAAGTAATCATCTAGTCTATATGCATATATGGCAGGTGGGTGTAGTAAGTTTTTGCATAAAGCCAATTTTTTCCTACAACAAGAGTGGGCAAAGGCATAATTACTACAATGTTGGTTGATTAATGAGATGGTTCCACCAACCAATTCTCATACCCAAGTTGACATTAAAACCCACATCAATGTAATTAATTGTGTTGAGAGTTCCAGATAGTTTCAGTTCCTTTGGCTCAAACTGTCCATGACCGTGGACACGGCTAATCGATTAGGTTTGGGCACTCTGCAGAGTTTTGCATACATTCCCCACAAGATTTGACCGCCTCCGTTGGATTTCTCGCACTTCAGGGTGTTTGAGAAACGGATGACCAAAACATGGTCTTCTAAAGGGTTTCCCCGAGACTCTGTCGGTGCCCATCCTTTCCTACCGTTCTTCTACATCTCGTAGCACCGCCTGTCCAGGGTCACCACGATATCCAACCAAGCCAGAGCCTATAATGGCTTGTGGCTGTGCAGGTAAGCCTTGGGTCTTGAAGCACCCATCCATCTCTTTGTGCCTGGGTGGACCTTTCCGCATGAATACCGGCACTTCTCCAGCATCATCTAGGCTAACAACTTGTTTCTCCAGGGCGCCGTTCAACCATCATCCACCCGGAGGTATGTTGAAAACTCAGAGTCTTGAAGTCTTGATCATCTTGTAGGTCTTGAAATTATTAACTCACAACTCTCATGAATCACACAACCAACCCCGTCTACTAATAGCATAGCAAAATTTAAATCAACGTTTCCTGGGGCCAATGTGTCAAAGGGTTGAGGGGTGCCTACCACATGATACTACAACAAGTAACCAAGTTTCCAATTTACCTACTTTGCATGCAATTGGGGAGATGGTAGAACTAATGCAGTAAATACATAGGTATACATGGTCAAAGTGACTTGCCTTGCTGACGATCCTCGTAATCAAGTGACTCTAGTAACAAGCTTCGCACTCCGGATGATCTAACGAATCAAACAAAGCACACAATAAGCATAAACACAATACAATTCATACAACAGTAAGGTAAACAAATACTACAACAAACAAAGGCACAATCAAAAGGAATAATCACTCAAAGTATGAGACTCTAAAAATTTTGGTGTCAAAACTCTACTAAGACATAACAAGTCAAAAATATTGTTTTGGAAGAACTAGGCATTTAGATAACAGAAAAGTAAATATAAAATTTTATTAGAAAAAAAAAGTATTTCATTATAAAAAATTTGTGCAAAAAGAGTTACTACAAAACTTTTTTTCTAAACAATACTAAAGGTGAAAATAAGATGTACCTATTCAAATTAGAGCACAAAACAATTTGAAAAAAATAGTTTATTAACAGAAAATAATACACCTAATGTTGAATCAACAGAACCTAATGAAATCTAAAAACAAAAGTTAAACTAATTCAGGTTCAAATTAAATTAAAAATTAAAATAACTAAACTACATTAAGAACCAAACAAATTCTGTTTTTGTTAAAAAGATTAACCAAATATATCCTAAAAATTCTCAAACTATGTAGGATGATAGGTCTAACTAATACAAAACAGTGGCAAAAAGATTCATACAAAAATATATTTTTAAACTCTAGTTATACAGATTTTAGTAATTTAAACAAATTTGATCAGATTCAAAATTTAAAGTTCAATTTTGAAATTTATGCATACAGACATAAACTACAACATATTTGTGAACTAATGCAAAAAGAATCAACTAAAAACACCAAATATTTTAAAATATATGGTAAAACAAAAACAGAATACATTCTGTTTTCTAAAACAGAAGAGAAAAAGAAAAACTTTCTACCGATCGGACAGGGTCTACGTGGCATGCTGCGATTGGCCGCGAGGGCGTGCGTGCGAGAGCTAGCGAACAGACGACCGAGACTTAACGCGTACCGGTTCGAGGTTTAATTTGATCTAATCTCGCGCGTTGGATTGGGATCGGACGGCTACGGCGAGAAATGGTGACTTACAACGGTGGGGGTCGGGTCTCCGGCGAAGTCGACGGCGGCCGGTGGTCGGATGTGCTTGGGGACGACGATGCGTGGTCGAGGGCGGCGTCCGAAGGCTTCAAACAGTGGCAGCGATGCTCCGGCGTCGATTGGTGGCGTCGGAGGGGGCTGGGGGTGAGTGTGGCGACGGGCACGAGCTCAGGGAGGTCCGGTTGGGTGCCGAACTCCGGCGAGGTCTGGGGCAGCGCTCCGGCGAGTGAAGAGAGAGTTTTGGGTGTGGAACGAAGAGAGGAGAGGGCTGGGGTTTATATAGGAGCGGTGCGGTGGTCGAGGAGGGCACGGGGGGCGAGATCCGCGGAGAGGGATCTCCGGCGACGGCGGTCGAGCGTGGGGAAGGGGATAAGCGTGTTGACGCCGCGGTCGGACGATGGGTCCCATGCGTCAGTGAGGGTGGGAGGCGTGGTTAGCGCGTCGGTGGCCGACCCGGAGTAGTTTCGGGAATTAAAGATTGTGGGCCGGCCCGTTTCTATTTAAAATGTTTCCTTTTCTATTTCCAGCACAGTAAAAACTCTTTTAATGCATTCAAAACATTTCCAAACATAGGAAATATATATATCAAAATGATCAGGAGAATTAATGCTATTTAATGAACCTTTTTCCTCTTTCATATTGAATATCTTTTTAAAATTTATTTTCAGAAAAATGCCTAATTGATTTTAAATCCTTTTGAGATAAACTTTCAAATAACCCCCTAGTTTTATTGCTCAAATATTTCACCAAGATGCCCCTGGTGTGGAGTGTCATGTTACTCCCCTCTTTCTTTGAACATTTCCAAAGGTTTTCAAATAGGTGAAACAAATATATGGGAAAATTGGAATGGCCTTTCAGAAAATCAAAAGAAGCACTTCAACAAATTCATTACATTCAAACAAAATGATGATGATGCATAGCTATATTTCATAACATTCCAAAATGAAATTTTGGGATGTTACAAACCTACCCACCTTAAGATGAATCTCGCCCTTGAGATTCGGGTTGGCTAGAAAATAGGTGCGGGTGGTCTCTACGAAGATCTTCTTCGCGCTCCCAGGTGGCTTCTTCCTCGGTGTGGTGACTCCACAGAACCTTACAGAACTTGATGGTCTTGCTTCGGGTAACTCTGTTGGTAGTCTCGAGGATTGTGACAGGTTTCTCCTCGTAGGCCAGGTCACTGTCAAGTTGTATGGCCTCTAGAGGCACTGTGTCTCTCAAAGGAATATCAGCCATCTCAGCATGGCATTTCTTCAGCTGAGAAACATGGAAAACATCATGAACTCCGAACAGTCCTTCCGGCAATTCCAGCTTGTATGCAACTTCGCCTCTACGTTCAAGAATTTTGTAGGGGCCTATGAATCTGGGTGCTAACTTTCCTTTAACACCAAACCTCTTGATTCCTCGAAGTGGGGACACACGAAGATATGCTCGATCTCCCACTTCATATGTCACCTCCTTGCATTTGTTATCAGCATAGCTCTTACGCCTGGATTGAGCTATCTTGAGTCGGTCTCGAATCAGTTTGACCTTTTCTTCAGAATCTCGGATAAGATCGGGACCAAAAAGTTTTCGGTCACCAACACCGTCCCACATCAATGGTGTTCTGCACCTCCTTCCGTATAAAGCTTCGAAAGGGGCCATCTTCAGACTGGTCTGATAACTGTTATTGTATGAGAACTCTGCGTATGGTAAGTTGTCATCCCAACTGGACCCATAGTCTAGCGCACAAGCTCTCAACATGTCCTCCAGAATCTGGTTGACTCTCAGAGTCTGTCCATCGGTCTGCGGATGAAAAGTTGTACTGAATTCCAGCCTTGTACCCAAAGTTTCATGTAGCTGATGCCAAAACTTTGAGGTAAATTGTGTTCCTCTATCTGATACGGTACTCCTCGGAACTCCATGCAGACACACGATCCTGGTCATATATATCTTGGCTAACTTAGCACTAGTATAGGTGGTCTTCACTAGAATGAAATGAGCCACCTTGGTCAAGCGATCGACCACTACCCAAATGGAATCATATCCTGAATGGGTCCTAGGTAGTCCTGTGATGAAGTCCATACCAAGCTTATCCCATTTCCACTCGAGTATCGGCAAAGGTTGGAGTAACCCTGCTGGTTTCTGATGTTTCGCCTTTACTCGCTGGCAAACATTACATACCGCAACATGTTCAGCAATATCCTTCTTCATTCCTGTCCACCAGTAACTTTCCATCAAATCCAGGTACATCTTGGTGTTGCCTGGGTGTATCGAGTATGGTGAATCGTGGGCTTCTTGAAGTATCAACTTTCTGAGCTCTGGGTCATTGGGCACATAGATTCGGTTCTCAAACCATAGAGTACCTTGTTCATCTTCACGAAAGTCTTTAGCCTTTGCTTCCTTCATTCTCTGCTTTATCTCAGCTATCTCCTTGTCCGATTTCTGGGCTTCACGAATTCTTTCGGTCAAGGGGGATTGAATCTCTAGTGTGGCAACATATCCTCTTGGAACTATCTCTAACCGAAGCTCCCTGAGATCATCGGTTAACTCCTGGGGTGATCCTCCGGCTATGAGTGTGTTCACATAACTCTTCCGACTCAAAGCATCTGCCACAACATTTGCCTTTCCTGGATGGTAATGCAGTCTCATGTCATAGTCCTTGATTAACTCTAACCATCTCCTCTGTCTGAGGTTCAACTCCTTCTATGTGAAGATATATTTCAGGCTCTTATGATCAGTGTAAACATCACAACTATTTCCGATAAGGAAATGTCTCCAGGTCTTGAGTGCGTGCACTACGGCTGCTAGTTCCAATTCATGGGTGGCATAATTCAACTCATGGGGTCATAGCTGTCTAGATGCATAAGCTACAACTTTTCCCTCCTGCATGAGTACTCCTCCAAGTCCATGGCGTGGTGCGACACAATAAACTTGGAAATCCTTCTGTATATTTGGCAGTATCAACACTAGGGCTGTGACCAAACATTTCTTCAACTCCTAGAAACTAGCCTCACATTCCTCAGTCCAGGTATACTTAGACTCTTTCTTCAACAATTCTGTCATGGGCTTGGCAATCTTTGAGAAATTCTCAATGAATCTCCGGGAATATCCGACAAGTCTGAGAAAACAACGGATCTGCTTAACTGAGGTGGGTGACTTCCACTTAGTGACTGCTTCAACCTTAGCGGGATCTACCGCTATTCCTTCTCCGGAAATAATGTGTCCAAGAAATCCGACTTCCGTCAGCCAAAATTCACATTTACTAAACTTGGCATATAACTAATGCTCTTTAAGCTTCTCCAGAACTAAACGCAAGTGTTCCTTGTGTTCTTCCTCGCTCTTGGAGAATATCAGAATGTCATCAATGAACACCACGACAAACTTGTCCAAATATTCCATAAACACTTTGTTCATCATATTCATGAAGTAGGCAGGAGCATTAGTCAAACCAAAGGACATGACTGTATACTCATACAACCCATACCTTGTGGTGAAGGCTGTTTTGGGTATATCCTGTTCACGAATCTTCAGTTCATGATACCCTGATCGAAGATTGATCTTGGAGAATACTTTGGCGTCTACTAGCTGATCAAACAAGTCATTAATCATCAGCAGAGGGTACTTATTCTTGATAGTCACCTTGTTCAATGCACGATAATCGACCACCATCCTCAAGGTTTTATCTTTCTTCTCCACCAAAAGAACTGGGGCTCCCCAAGGTGAAGAACTTGGGCGAATATATCCCTTATCCAATAGCTCCTTAATCTGCTTCTTGATCTCTACTAAATCATTTGCGGGCATCCGATAGGGTCTCTTGGAAATTGGGGCTATTCCTGGTAGTAGCTCTATCAGAAACTCAATCTCCCTATCTGGTGGCATGCCTGGTAATTCCTCCGGGAATACATCGGGAAAGTCTTGTACAACCGGCATTTCCTCCTGAACAACTCATGTGAGGGAATTTAACCGAGCACTCATCTGTGTGCATCGGGATACATACTTAATCCTCTTGTTCTCCGGAGTGGTGAGTGAAATGGACTTGCTGGGACAATCAAGGTTTCCTTCATACTTGGTCATCCAATCCATGCCTAGGATTACATCCAATCCCTGGGATTCTAAGACGATGAGGTCGGTAGGAAAAACATGGTTTCCTATATGGAGTTTTAAGGCGTGGCATCCTATCCCTGCCATCATCATACCTCCTGGGGAAATGACCTTAATGGGCTAACTAAGGGTTCTGGTGGGTAAACCATACTTTTCCACAACTACCCTTGATATGAAGGAATGAGTTGCACCAGAATCAAAAAGTACCATAAATGGACGTGAATGCAATAAAAACTTACCAACCACTGTCTCGGGCTGATCATAGACTTCTTCCACATCAAGGTGGTTCACCTGAGCAAGAGGAAAAGGATTTGGCTTCTTAGCTGCGGAGTTGTCGTTGTTGTTGCCGTTTCCATTTCCTTGCTTTTTTTGAGGGCATTCAGTGGCATAGTGCCCTGTCTTCTGGCACTTGAAACAGGTGATATGGTTCAGATCCTTCTGAGCTGGAGCGGGACGGTGTTGGTTGCCATTCCCACTTCCATTACCATTCTTGAAGTTGCCATTGCGGGGACGATTATTCCCATTTCCTCCATGGTTATGGCCTCCATGGTTGTGCATGGGATGAGTGTGTCCTCCATACTTACCGGTCCCTGATCCGGTATTTCCTGAGTACGAGGAGTAGCGGGGCTTCTGTTGAGCTCTAGAGTGAGACTTCCCCTAGGCATACTTCCTCTTGCGGTTCTCGATTTGCTGCTGCTTCCCCTCCAAGATGAGGGCCTTGTCTACCAGCTCCTGGTAGTTGCTGAAAGCAGCCACCATCAGCTGCACGCTCAACTCATTGTTGAGTCCTTCCAAGAACTTCTCCTGCTTGGCTACATCATCGGCCACATCTCCTGGTGCATAACGAGCCAACGTGATGAAATCATCCACATACTGGGCCACGGAACGGTTCCCCTGGCGTAAGTTGCGAAACTCGCGCTTCTTCAGACTCATGGCTCCAGCTGAGACATGAGCAGTGCGGAAAGCTAGCTTGAACTGCTCCCAAGTCACACCAGCAATGGGGTATGTGGTGGTGTAGTTATCCCACCATGAAGCTGCTGGTCCCTCCAGTTGATGGGCGGCAAAGCGCACCTTCTCAGCCTCAGTGCATCCCGCGGTGGTGAGTTCCCTCTCCATCTTGCGGAGCCAATCATCTGCCACAATGGGCTCAGTACTGCTAGAGAAAGTTGGTGGATTCAGCCTCAGAAAGCGGATGAGGTTGTCGCCTCGAGGTGGAGGGTGGTTGTTGGTCTGGTTCTGAATCAACGGCTGCATCAGGGCGTTCTGCTGCTGGAGAAGTTGTGTGAGTTCCGGCGGGAAAGTGAAGTCGGACTCACGTCGTGGAGGCATCTTGCTGTTTTCAGAGGGGTGAGAATTAGAATAGAACAAGGACCTAAAAGGAAATTCACTACCCATATGCAATGCAACAAACATATCACACCAAACACTCATTCATTTATTCCACTCAAGGTTCAAACATCGAGATACAAATCTCCAAATCAAACTAAGCATCGACCTACGCTTTAACGACGGAAATAAAGATACGTGGGGCATAACTAAAGTTCTCCTCAAAAGTACATGGTGAAGTGGCCTCCTCCGGTGGTGCTCTCCTCATAGTCATCATCGTTGCTGATCAAAGGAGCCATGTCTCCTTCTGTATGAAGATTTTCACCCATGTCCATCTGTTCCTCCAGAGTTGCAATGCGAGTGTTCAGCTTATCGATCCTCTCTAATAAATCTTTCACCTCATACTCATGCTCGTACTCGGCTTCCCGTAAGTCAGCTTCGAGGTCAATCTCGCGGTTCATCAGCCTCTTGATCGTCTTTGTGTCGACACGTACCCGAAGCTCCAAGGTCCTGATGTGCATCTCCAAAGTCTGGATGTAGGAAATGGTGGTATCTTCGGTGGGAGTGGTTATGATATTTCCATTGGCATCCTTGCGACAAACCACGCTGAGTCCTGGTGAAATGGGTCCACCCCTGTATTCCTCCTGAATATGTCCAAGCTCATGGTGAATTGCCATGTCTCTCCCAAGTATCCCGCTGGGTGCCACAAACTTGAAGTCGATGGGTTCCTTACGATTTCCAAAGGTCTTCCCGGGGATGTGCACCTTGATCTTGTAGCGTCCGTCTTGTGAAAAAGACATGATAGGAGTCCCGGTGATGCTTGGCAAGGCAATTCTTACGTCCCTGACGATCCTCATCAGCTCCTTGCCAAAGGGCATCGTCGCGTCAGGCTGACAAAACTCCGTGATCAAAACTGGGATGAAGGTGGCCATCTATAAATTTTGAAATAAATCGGAGGGAAGTAAGAAACGAGTAGATGAGAGTATAAGAATTTTAAAGACAAAAGAGAAATAAATCCTAAGGCTTTTCCAATCCTAGAGGTTACGTCCTACGGTCAGCGTGTGCTCTGATACCATTTCTGTAACGACCCGACCTAAAAGGTCGAATCTTCGATGTTTCTGTACCATCCCAAGATCATGCTGGTACACACACGGCACATCAATGTATATATCAAAGGGAAATCACACATCATTAATTAATCGAAATCTCATATCGAGTTCTTTATTACAATAAGAATTACAATAAAGTGGCTAAAGGCCAACTCATGAGATAAACTAAACCAAAATCTTGCGGAAGCTTCATAGGTAGTTGAGTCCATCTGACTCCAAGGGCATCTCACCAAGCGTAGAGCGTATCCTCACTCCTGGTCGGAAAAGTACTCTGCAACATGATACGTTGCAGCCGTATAGGTCAGCATATTGAATATGCCGGAAATGTCACAAAAGAGGGGGTAAAGTAATCATCTAGTCTATATGCATATATGGCAGGTGGGTGTAGTAAGTTTTTGCATAAAGCCGATTTTTTCCTACAACAAGAGTGGGCAAAGGCATAATTACTAAAATGTTGGTTGATTAATGAGATGGTTCCACCAACCAATTCTCATACCCAAGTTGACATTAAAACCCACATCAATGTAATTAATTGTGTTGAGAGTTCCAGATAGTTTCAGTTCCTTTGGCTCAAACTGTCCATGACCGTGGACATGGCTAATCGATTAGGTTTGGGCACTTTGCAGAGTTTTGCACATGTTCCCCAAAAGATTTGACCGCCTCCGTTGGATTTCTCGCACTTCAGGGTGTTTGAGAAACGGATGACCAAAACATGGTCTTCTAAAGGGTTTCCTCGAGACTCTGTCGGTGCCCATCCTTTCCTATCGTTCTTCTACATCTCGTAGCACCGCCTGTCCAGGGTCACCATGATATCCAACCAAGACAGAGCCCATAATGGCTTGTTGCTGTGCAGGTAAGCCTTGGGTCTTGAAGTATCCATCCATCTCTTTGTGCCTGGGTGGACCTTTCCGCATGAATACTGGCACTTCTCCAGCATCATCTAGGCTAACCACTGGTTTCTCCAGCGCGTCGTTCAACCATCATCCACCCGGAGGTATGTTGAAAACTCAGAGTCTTGAAGTCATGGTCATCTTGTAGGTCTTGAAATTATTAACTCACAACTCTCATGAATCACACAACCAACCCCGTCTACTAATAGCATAGCAAAATTTAAATCAACATTTCCCGGGGCCAATGTGTCAAAGGGTTGAGGGGTGCCTACCACATGATACTACAACAAGTAACCAAGTTTCCAATTTACCTACTTTGCATGCAATTGGCGAGATGGTAGAACTAATGCAATAAATACATAGGTATACATGGTCAAAGTGACTTGCCTTGCTGACGATCCTCGTAATCAAGTGACTCTAGATAACAAGCTTCGCACTCCGGATGATCTAACGAATCAAACAAAGCACACAATAAGCATAAACACAATACAATTCATACAACAGCAAGGTAAACAAATACTACAACAAACAAAGGCACAATCAAAAGGAATAATCACTCAAAGTATAAGCCTCTAAAAATTTTGGTGTCAAAACTCTACTAAGACATAACAAGTCAAAAATATTGTTTTGGATCAACTAGGCATTTAGATAACAGAATAGTAAATATAAAATTTTATTAGAAAACAAAAAGTATTTCATTATAAAGATTTTGTGCAAAAAGAGCTACTACAAAACTTTTTTTCTAAACAATACTAAAGGTGAAAATAAGATGTACCTATTCAAATTAGAGCACAAAACAATTTGGAAAAAATAGTTTATTAACAGAAAATAATACACCTAATGTTGAATCAACAGAACCTAATGAAATCTAAAAACAAAAGTTAAACTAATTCAGGTTCAAATTAAATTAAAAATTAAAATAACTAAACTACATTAAGAACCAAACAGTTTCTGTTTTTGTTAAAATGATTAACCAAATTTATCCTAAAAATTCTCAAACTATGTAGGATGATAGGTCTAACTAATACAAAACAGTGGCAAAAAGATTCATACAAAAATATATTTTTAAACTCTAGTTATACATATTTTAGTAATTTAAACAAATTTGATTAGATTCAAAATTTAAAGTTCAATTTTGAAATTTAATCATACAGAAATAAACTACAACATATTTGTGAACTAATGCAAAAATAATCAACTAAAAACACCAAATATTTTAAAAGATATGATAAAAACAAAAACAGAATACATTGTGTTTTTTAAAACAGAAGAGAAAAAGAAAACCTTTCTACCGATCGGACAGGGTCTACGTGGCATGCTGTGATTGGCCGCGAGGGCGTGCGTGCGAGAGCTAGCGAACGGACGACCGAGACTTAACGCGTATTGGTTCAAGGTTTAATTTGATCTAATCTCGCGCGTTGGATTGGGATGGGACGGCTACGGAGGCTCCGGCGTCGATTGGTGGCGTTGGGGGGGGTTGGGGGTGAGTGTCGCGACGGTCACCTCGGGGAGGTCCGGTTGGGTGCCGAACTACGGCGAGGTTTGGGGCAGCGCTCCGGCGAGGAAAGAGAGGGTTTCGGGTGTGGAACGAAGAGAGGAGAGGGCTGGGGTTTATATAGGAGCGGTGCGGTGGTCGGGGAGGGCACGAGGGGCGAGATCCGCGGAGAGGGATCTCCGACGACGGCGGTCGGGCGTGGGGAAGGGGATGAGCACGCTGACGCCGCGGTCGGACGGTGGGTCCCGCGCGTCAGTGAGGGTGGGAGGTGTGGTTAGTGCGTTGGTGGCCGACCCGGAGTAGTTTCGGGAATTAAAGACTGTGGGCTGACCCGTTTCTATTTAAAACGTTTCCATTTCTATTTCCAGCGCAGTAAAAACTCTTTTAATGCATTCAAAACATTTCCAAACATAGGAAATATATATATCAAAATGATCAGGAGAATTAATGCTATTTAATGAACATTTTTCCTCTGTCATATTGAATATCTTTTTAAAATTTATTTTCAGAAAAATGCCTAACTGATTTTAAATCCTTTTGAGATAAACTTTCAAATAACCCCCTGGTTTTATTGCTCAAATATTTCACCAAGATGCCCCTGGTGTGGAGTGTCATGTTACTCCCCTCTTTCTTTGAACATTTCCAAAGGTTTTCAAATAGGTGAAACAAATATATGGGAAAATTGAAATGGCCTTTCAGAAAATCAAAAGAAGCACTTCAACAAATTCATTACATTCAAACAAAATGATGATGATGCATAGCTATATTTCATAACATTCCAAAATGAAATTTTGGGATGTTACAATAATGGTTGCTCTATTTATATGAGTAATATCTTTTATGGTCATGCACCCAATGTGAATGGTTTATTCTTGTTGAATCTTGATAGTAGCAATGCACAAATTTATAACATTGATGCCAAAAGATGCAAAGTTAATAATGATAGTACGACTTTCTTGTGGCACTACCGCTTAGGTCATGTTGGTGTAAAACGCATGAGGAAACTCCATGTTGATGGACTGTTGGAATCACTAGATTTTGAATCGCTTGATACATGCGAACAATGCCTCTTAGGCAAGATGACTAAAACCCCATTCTCGGGTACAATGGAGCGGACAAGTGACTTGTTGGAAATCATACATACTGATGTGTGCGGTTCGATGAGTGTTGAGGCGTGCGGTGGACATCGTTATTTTCTCACCTTCACTGGTGATTTCAGTAGATATGGGTATATTTACTTAATGAAACACAAGTCTGGAACGTTTGAAAGTTCAAGCAATTTCAGAGTGAAGTGGAGAATCATCGTAACAAGAAGATTAAATTTCTATGATCTGATTGTGGTGGAGAATATCTGAGTTATGAGTTTGGCATGCATTTAAAACAGTATGGGATTGTTTCACAACTTATGCTACCTGGAACACCACAACGTAATGGTGTGTCCGAGCGCCGTAATCATACTCTATTGGGTATGGTGCAATCTATGATGTCTCTCACTGATCTGACACTATCATTTGGGGGTTATGCATTAGAGACAACCACATTCACTTTAAATAGGGCACCATCAAAGTCTGTTGAGACGACACCGTATAAATTTTGGTTTGGCAAGAAACCTAAGTTGTTGTTTCTTAAAGTTTGGGGTTGCGATGCTTATGTGAAAAGACTTTAACCTGATAAACTCGAACCCAAAGCAGACAAGTTTGTCTTCATAGGATACCCTAAGGAAACAGTTGGGTATACCTTCTATCTTAGATTTGAGGGCAAAGTGTTTATTGCTAAAAACGGGTCCTTTCTCGAGAAAGAGTTTCTCTTGAAAGAATTGAATGAGAGGAAAGTAGAACTTGATGTGGTTATTGAACCATCACTTCAGTTGGATAGTAGCAGGACACAGAAAGATGTTTCTACGGCGCCTACACTAGGTGAAGAGGAAGCAAATGATGATGATCATGAAGCTCCATATCAAGTTACTACCAAACCTCGTAGGTCGACAAGGACTCGTACCGCCCCTGAGTGGTATGACAATCATATCTTGGAGGTCATGTTGTTGAACAACAGTGAAGCTACAAGCTATGGAGAAGCAATGGTGGGCCCAGATTCCAACAAATGGCTAGAGGCCATGAAATCCAAGATAGGATCCATGTACGAGAACAAAGTGTGGACTTCGAAGTACTTACCATATGATCGTAAGGCCATACAAAATAAATGGATCTTTAAGAAAAAGACAGACGCATACAATAATGTCACCGTCTATAAAGCTCAACTTGTTGCAAAAGGGTTTTCACAAGTTCAAGGACGTGACTACGATGAGACTTTCTCTCCCGTAGTGATGCTTAAGTCCGTTAGGATTATGTTAGAAATAGCTGCATTTTTCGATTACAAGATCTGGTAGATGGATTTCAAAACAACGTTCCTTAATGGTTTCCTTAAGGAAGAGTTGTATATGATGCAACCAGAAGGTTTTGTTGATCCTAAAGGAAAATGATGTGTTCATGAATATCAGTCAAATCAAGAAACTCAGAAAGATTGTTAAGGTAAAGAAACTAGCAACGAAAAACAACAAACTATTTGTGTGCACAATGAAGAAGAGGTCGGTCAACTATAGGATAGTACTATCGCTTTTACCTTGTCTTTTTTCTCTTTGCGACATTTCAATTTTTTGATACGAAATTTATGCATATTATTGTTTCCAGTCCTCTCCAAAGCAGTTCATGGATGAGTACGTCTCAAACCACCTATATGGTCAAGAGGCGAGGAAGGTATTCATACAACACCCATGGTATAATCTTGTCTTTCTCAAGAGGGTGAAGGATGGGCAGGCAACCATCCACATGCACTGGCATAAAGTTGCAAGGACCTTCGACACCAGTGAAGGCTCAATATTTGCCTTCCGCTTCAACAGTTTTCTAGACGAGATTCATCTATCTATTTACCGTATATGATGCTACTTTTCAAAGGTTTTAGATATTGCATGTGAAACTTGGTCCTGTCGTGTAATTGGGTAGCTAGATAGTATATGTGTATATGATGTTGTACTCTGATGTATTTCAATTATGAAATCCTGGTTGGCGTAATACGAAATGAAATATATTGATATGAAGTGTCAATTTGATTACTAGCTGGATTACAAATAATAGAGCAATTAACCCGATTATTGGGGTTTTCTATTGCAGACGAGTTGTCATGTAACACCGTGAGCGATGATCTCAACAAATCCACACGATTTTTGGAAAGTCGGTGGGTTGGATCAGTGAACAATCACACACGACTTCCGGCCGAAAACTATGTGCGTTAGGACACCCATTCACAAACGTTTCCACATAAAACGTGTGATGGACAGCCCTATGCCAAACAGTTTCTTCTAGGCACCGTGTGTGATGGCCACGCCTAACACAAACGATGTTATGCACAAAATTATATGTGATGTACAATACGAACGGAAACATACGTTTGGAATTCATTGTGTGGGATGCTAAGCACATCTCATACGACTTCCCCAATATATCTGTTTGTGATGGCCCTTCCGATCGCACACGATATAATTTTGCACACCGTGTGTGACCGGGCACAGGCATCGTTGACGGGTTTTCCGTGTCGTGTGGGATAGCCCCCCTATCGCCCACACATGCAAGGCAACGGTTTAAGATTGCGTCACAGAAGGGGTTAAAAACCGTTTGTATAGCAGACGCCTGCACTAGTGCTTGATCGATGTATCTCTGATCGTCCTCCTGCTTTCTTATTCTTAGAGGATTCAGGTAGCCAACCATTTGTTCTCTTGAAGTTGGTTTCGATAAATGGCATGTATCTCTTGTTTGTAGACCTACCTGCCTTCTTTTTTATTACATGAGCTTCTATTGAGCCAACCTCAATCCCAGTGTTCTTTGCCCTGTCGTATATGTGAAGTCCTTCCGTTGTGAAGTTGTCCGATTCAGCTTTGTTTGGAGAGTTATCGTTGTCCACATTCCCATCTATGAAAGGTATGTTGTACCCTACTTGGCAAGTTGTTCTCACCGTAGACTTATATGCCTTTATCTGTTTAGTAACTTTGCAATACCTTTCATTGCCATATCAGTCGATACATCGTCATACTCACCAACGCTTGCCAGTTTAGTAACCTCTGTACCATGCATATCTAGTTTCTGCGCAAACATGCTTTGCTGTGAAAATATCTGGTTCGGTATCTTGTACAACAATGTATGAAGTTATCTTTTGTAGCTCAACTTTAGATTAGTTGAAGAAACTCTTTGTGTATATCTCTACAACATGCTTCTCAATTGGATACCCACGGAGGGTTACAGGAGATGTCTGCAAATGCGAGGCGTGGTGACGCATGTATACTCAGCAATATTAGCTATTTTAGAGTACCTACAGTCGGACTTGACAAATCCGTCCCCTCAAACGCCCGCGGACGCGCCTGGACGCGCCCGCGGGCACTGACCGGCACCCCTCAAATTAGGCACTCCACATCCGGACACCTCAATTAGAATATCTCAAATCCATACAAACTCATGCATCTACGTCGACACACACGGATCGTCCGACTACTCCATTGGACTACCAAAATTTGGCATGTTTGGCTATGGTGGACTTCATCCATGGCTGCCCTTGCCCTTCCCTGCATCGTCGGAGCTGTCCTCGCCGTCGCTATCCTTTTCCTTCTTCGGTGACAGTCCGGCCATGGCCCGGACTGCCCAACTCTACTCTCGGGCGAGGGCGTGTGTGTTCCTCCGCTGTCGTTTCTTCACAATGCGAGCACAGATGGCTTCCTCCTCTGCGGCCGCCCACGCCGCCGTAGCAGTCGCCTCCGCCTCCGCCATATCCGCCGCGAGACGGGCCTCAATGGCCCTTGCCCTCTCCTTCTCACGGCGTGCCGCCCGGACCCTCCACGACTCATAGTCTGCCGGACCAATGATGGGGATGGAGTGGTGTTCCGGCTGCTGGGCTCACGAGGATCCAGCACCGCCGGACCTGAGCGCTCGGTGAGCCAACGCTAGGGCCTCACGGGACTCGATCGGCTGCTCTCCTCCCGGGACCGGCGGAGTGCAATGCGAACTGCCATTGCCTCCTTCAACCCACATGGAATCACACCCGAGTCGATGGATCCGGAAAGGTCGGATTCTGATCCGCTGTCTGACATGGCGATGGTGGCCGAAATCCGCCGGAGGAGAGCTCGGGTGGCGGAGGGGAGTGGAGTGAAGGGGAATGAAGTGACTAGGGTTTGATCCGACAAGCAGATGGAGACGAATATAAGTGGGATAGGATGGGCCAGCATGGGCCGGCTCCGACATGGCGGGCGTGCCCGGGCGCGTCTGGACACCCCATACCCGCCTCATATTTTGGCTGGATACGAGGGGTGCCGGTCAGTCCGGACATTTGAGGATCGTTTGAGGGGTCCGTTTAGGTAAAAAAAAATAACCGAAGAGTGACCAGACGACCTGTGTGGACGTTTGAGACGAATTTGAATGATCCTGTTGTAGATGTTCTTAGTGAAACAAAAAAACACTACAATATACGCTTACAAGAGTCGGAGGGAATCATTTTTCTGTGCCTTGTCATCATGCGAGGCGTGGTGACGCATACGTATACTGAGCAAGCTGGACCTGAATTTGTATAAGGGAAAAGCAATATAGCCAGTTTAGTGAGTTAATAAACATAGGTGCATACAAGGGAAAATTGTACGATGGTACAAACATATTTCTATCTGATCTTCTTGCGTGGGGGGATATATCTGGCTTTGCATCAAGTGAGTGAGAGTCGTAGATGGATCAAGCAAATTTCTCTCATGAATGGAGTTAGTATAAAAATACGGATAGCCAATCCTGCAATCTGAGAATGCACTTTTCACAACGGATTTATTCGATTCGAAGAGTATTGCAATAACCGAATAATATCATTACATGAATCGAACGGCGCTGGAATAAATGCTTATCGACTAACCCGGACAAATTTATCCCCATTTCCGTCTTTGGATCCATGTCATCGCCGTCGGTAGCAATAGTTCCCCTCCGAGCCCCCCTCCCCCCTAATCGACTAGTAACGAATGGATATGACCAACTTCAATGCTATGACCTAGACAACGACTAGCCTCGCAACCAATAATATTGTATTGAATTAAATAATATGCAACATGTCCGGCTATACACATGGATTGCACTTCGACACACAGTACCCTATACATGTTGACCGCTGAATACTGTACGAATCTCATCGCTACATCGTGTGGCATCCGCGTATCCAATAAAAACCTGGGACCGCTAGAAAAACCACTCTCTCTTTTCAATCCATATTACCCATTGCTGATTTAGTATAAATCTGTACGAAATCAGCGATAATTAATCAGGATCGGAGCGAGTAACATTTCCAGAACTGAGCGTGGAGCAAGCCGAAAAGCCCTCCGTGTGTACTAGTCGTAAATTCGCTTTCCCCCCTTTGGTCGAGACCTCAGCTCACAGCTGGACACAGCATTCTCCATTTCTCCTGTTCCGCACCAATCGGCAGCCAACACGAGGCCGGAGCCACCCCAAAACCCCCGCAGCAAACTCAGCGCGGATCCCCACCCCTACCTAAGCCCTAGACCCCCTCCCTCACCGGCGACCATGCCCGCCGCCGCCGCCGCCTCCGGTACGGTCGCGGCTTCCTACAGCGACCACATCCCGGACTCCGTCAAGGGCTTCGTCTCCGACCTCTACCGCTCCATCCGCGGCGGCGACGTGTTCGGGACCAACGAGCTGTACGAGGGCGACTTCCGCCGCCTCTCCGACCGCGTCTACCGCGACGCGCCCTGGCCGCCCGCCAAGGCCCTCGCGCCCTACTGCGACGACGACCACGTCTTCCTCCTCCTCTACAGCGAGCTCACGTCCCGCCACGCCCACGCGCGCCTCCCAGCCCTCACCCTCGCGCACCGCGCCGACTCCTGGGACACCTACTGCTCCCTCTTCACCGTCGTCCTCCAGAACGTCGTCACCATGCAGCTGCCCAACCAGTGGCTCTGGGACATGGTCGAGGGGTTCGTGTCCCAGTTCCAGGGATTCTGCCAGTACCGCACCAAGCTCGAGGACAAGACCGAGGAGGAGATCGGCTTACTCAAGCGCTTCGACCAGGTCCGCGCTTACTTATGTCCATTTAGTGTTGGGCTTAGAACGAATTGTCAATTGTGGTTCGTGCATGGTAGATAAATGGTGTCCTTTGGCGAATTTCAATTTCCCCAGCTGGCAGTATAGTTTACTGGATGGTAGGTTCGTTATTCTCGATGTTTCAATTAGACAGTGATATTTAGGATGCTGTGGAGCTGGTTCATGCTTACAACCGGATATTAGTGCCAGTCTCAATTTTATTCAGGAGTTACATTTGAGGTGTCAGATGTGGCTTGTGCTGTGGCAGTTTACTGCATTGCATTGTGTCCCAGCATTATTCGCGAGTTATGTATGTGGACTGTGGTGGCAGAGGTGGTTTTTGCTTGTTAAGGGTAGTCCCTGGTTCAGTGGATAGTACATACTACTTTGATTACTTATGTGGCGCCTGCGGATTGTTTGTCCAATTGTACTCTCAGTTGGTCAAGTTAGTTTTCATGAGTTAGCCATAAGTGTGTGTTTTGCACAGGTGGTTCTTGCTTGATATTGAGTTGTGACTTGTGAGGGGATTCCTTACAATATGTCTATCAGTTAGACTTGGGTTGTGTGTTTCTAAGGTTATTGTTGGTTAATCTATCTTGAATTTTGATGGATTTTTTTGTGGCAGTTTCCTAACTAATAGTCTTCTTTACAGGCATGGAATGTGTATGGGGTTCTTAATTACTTGAAGGCACTGGTGGAGAATTCGATGATCAGAGAGATCCTGGAGAGGGAGAAGAAGGGGCTTGAGCAGTTCACGATGACGAACGGGTATGAGCACAAGCAGGGTGGGAGCAATGTGTTGAAGATGCTGGGGTACTACAGCATGATTGGGCTGCTGAGGGTGCATTGCCTGATAGGGGATTACCATACTGGGCTCAAGTGCATGTTGCCTATAGATATTGACCAGAAGGGTGTCTACACCAATGTGACTGGGAGCTACATTTCCACTATCTACTACTATGGTTTTGCCAACTTCATGATGCACAGGTGTGTAATACACTAGCTTGAGCATTTTCACCATATATATTTATATTGCATTGTACTAACACTGAAGTGCACATTATGGGATATGATAATTGTAGCCCCTACACTTTGTAAAAATAATGACTGAATGTTTCGTCTCCCCAAATGTAAAAAATCCATAGGCGATCCTATTGTTGTGTACTTTGAGCTTGGAGTGAGTTGACAAAAATGTATAATTGTAGTTTAACATCATGTTGTCTTATGGATAAAGCTTCTGTTGCAGTTTTCCTTTTTGTCCCTACCATGTTTACGCTATTCTATGGTAATTGATTGCCAGTAAATTATTCTTGTTTCCGTGCTTAATTTTCGTGGGGTTTCTGATGAATGATATTATTTCGGTATTATTAACTGAAAATTATTCATGGTTTCCGTGCCTTACTCCAAAGTGCTTAGCTATCATGTTCTTCTGATGAGTGATATTACCCGATCAACAATTTGGAGCATGCTTTTCAGTTGTACAAAGATGAGAGTATGTTACTATGTGGCGTACAAGAGGCACATGTTATTAGTTGCACTGTAGCATCTTGATGTTGTCCAAGCTGGAACTGCTTTTAACTGATTCAACATGTTTCTGGACTGATCTAGGTATGCTGACGTGATACATCAATTCAACAAAATTCTTCTGTATATCCTGAAGTATAAGCAATACCACGAGAAGTCTCCACAGTATGACCTTCTACTGAAGAAGAATGAGCAAATGTATGCACTATTGGCAATCTGCCTCTCATTGTGCCCACAGAACAATGTAATAGATGAAAATGTTGGCATTGAGCTGAAGGGAAAGTATGGTACCGAAATGGAAAAGATGCTTAGATGTGATGGTGTGGCATATCACGATGAACTCTTTTCCTTTGCCTGCCCCAAGTTCATTGCTGCATGGCCTCCAGTTTTAAAAGAGCCATTCACGGACTACAACCAGGTATTATCCAAAGCTAATATAGCACTGGTATTCTTCTTTTGTATATATATTTTGTTATATCCCAAATTGGGTTAGGTACCAAGGCGTTTCTAGTCTGGGAACATAGAGGTGTATCTTTGCTTGTTTATCATCTCCAGGATGCTGCTAATTCCATTTTTACCGCATCAGTATATGTTTGCTCAACTTTTGTCATGAAAGGCCAAAAGTGATCAACTGAAATGCCACAACTTTTGTCAGTCTGGCACCCATAGCATACCGGGTAAAATAAGCATTGAGAAGCATCCAGTACCTTGAGTTGGTATAGGCAATAATAATTCCATCAACAGTCCAGTTTGGTACAGTTTAAATGGGAAAAGTTGAAAGGAAATAGTAACTCTGTAAGGTTCTGTCTTCCACGGTGCGAGCTTTTATTGGCCTGGTACCACACTGTGAAGTAACAAAAGAAAAAAACAGGAACCACATGGTTTAGTAACACAAGTTACTATACAACTACCAAGGATGAGAAAAACGAATATAAACCTAGTAAAAATTCTTATTGGTATTAATTAGTTCAGAGTTATATACTAAGGAAATGCATAGAAACATAAAACTGGGCACATATATAGATGAAGTTATACTATTGTAGCTTGTGAACATCTGTTATGAACTTTTTTGTACAAAGGAATGTCTTATGCTAATGCATATGTACCGATTCGACCTTAGTACTAAATTCTGGCCAGGCAGTTCTTCAGTTTCAACACTATTTTCTGGTTTCTGGCATGACATGTACTTGTGGCTTATGAAATTATAGAGAAGTTGCTTCAGTTGTATTTCTTTGGCTTAGTGGTTTATGAAATTAGAGAGACGTTGCTTTCTTTGGCTTAGTTTGCAATTTCACTTCTGTCAACAAAACAAGCTCTAAATTGCTTACTGTCCAGGATGTATATCGTCTTCAGTTGAAGCTGTTTCTTGATGAAGTGAAGCAACAGCAATTTCTTGGGGATATCAGAAGCTTTCTAAAAGTGTTTTCAGTGATAACCATCGGCAAACTTGCCCAGCACATGAAATTGGATGAGAACAGTCTAAGGTCTGTATAGTTATCTTTTTATGTTTTACTGATTATGTTAAGAGTTTTTAGGGATCCTAAATTGTATATGGACAGGACAATACTTCTGGCATACACACGCAAAACTCATGCCGTTGACAATGACGGAAAGATCACATCCAGTGCAGACTTTGACTTCTATATTGATGAGGTAGCACAATTGTTGTGTACCAACTACGACCTTTTTGTTTTTGCCTTCTTATGAACTACCTGTATTCCTTTTCATTTGTGCATTCACAAACAGAGCCTTCTGTTAATATTTTTATCAACCTGCTTGGAGAAAAGGAATGTTTATTTTGCAAGCTTCTGAAGTATCATCTCCTTGCTTGATCTTGATATATTGAATTTCTTAAGTTTTATGCTTTTAGATTCAGCATATAGGCTCGAAATTGAGCATATTTTGCATTTATGCATATAAGAATAATATGATCTTGAACTGAACAACCAGTGGAAAATTGTGTGCATGGTTAGATGGGTTATTTTTTCATGTCTCCAATCGGTTTTATCTACACGAGGACAACACTCTGGCTGTGTGCGTTTTTTGGAAACCTTTGTTTTGTCTGCTGTTAAAATGATCGTTGCAATGCAAGTATGATTCATCATTATATTATTACCGCACGTGACTTGGGGCAATTCATGTGATTTGTTAAATTCGCTTAGAGGCCATGCAGCATATATATTATGATGAACTCCATGTGATTTCTTAAATTCATTTGGTTAATGCAGGAAACAATTCATGCTACTGAATCCAAGTTAATCAAGCACCACCTTGATTACTTTTTGACGCATATTTCAAAGGTACCCTAACATCTTTAACCTTTTCCTTCTGTCTCTATACTGCATTTCCTTGGATACCTCCTATATTCTGTTGTTTGGTGCTTAGCCCTAGAATAGTTGTCTCGGTGATATCCAGATAATCTAACTATCTGTATCATCATCTCCAACAGCTTGAGGAAGTGATTGGCGAGTTGGGTACCGTACAGCTAGCGGAGCCTGCAATTCCCCCGAGTGAAGAAGCATGCATGTTTCCTTCTTATGACGGGGCGCACTGCTGATGGTTAATGCAAACGATTTTGTTGTCCTATTGAGCTATCCTTTTTGTCTCCCGTGAACGAAATCCTCACCAACTAGAAGGTTCCGACTTCATTAACGACGCTAACTCTTTCAGCCATGTATCAGTATGGCAGGCTCTGCTCGTTAACACAGTTTCTGGGTGGCGGAATTGACGCGCTGAAATGGTTCTGATGTCAGTGTCTCCGTGTCACAACTGCCGCACTTAAATGTTTACGAAAGACATCTGAATGGCGGTGATGTAAATCTAAAGAATGGTTCTAAAGAATGGTCCTGGTGTCTGATTTCTATGGGTTTTTTTTCTGGTGTCTGCTTTCTATGGTGTCGTCGCCTATGGATGTTCTCTATAACATTCATATTCTTCCTTTAGACTCCCCGGTTATAGTCCATTTCCTTTTTCTTGCTATCTTGTCCAGCCGTCTGCCATTGCGTTGTTCTTGCGTGGGCTTAGTTCTTGGGTGGGTGTGATCTCAGTTTAGATCTCCTGCCCCTGCAGTGCACGAGTAACTTCGATAGTTCGATACGAGGACCGTTCCAATTTTCCATTTGGTTTTCTGGCCCAGCATTTAGGTACGTACAAACACATGCTCAGTCTCGTCGTCCAGAACCGAATACTTGTGCCTTCGTAGCCGCAGATGGATGGCTGCCAAACTCGCTCGATCGCCGTCGACGTTTGCTGGCCACGCTGTCAGCTAGTTCAGTCGCCGGCCACCATCGTAATTTTTTTTTAAAGTTTTTCGAGGAAAACCCATCGTGCTTACATGGGTAACGGGCCCTGAGGCCTGTAGAAGCATGGCGTGATCTCGGCCCGGTGCGAGCCCGAACGTGCTGCTGTGCTCTGGTGTATTTATTTTAGTCCCACACCGCTAGAGCAGAACGATCTGGTCCTGCTTAAAGTGACTTGCGCGGACGATGGTGTTGCCTCCTCGGAGGCACCTAACCCAGTTTGTTTACCATACCATAGGACGTGCAACCTGGAACACGGTGCGCGGTGTGCGCACACTAGCACAGATTATTCGGTATATGAATATGATTGATGCTGCTGATGTTAGTGCGACATGCACTACCAAGCTTTTTGTTTCTTGAACCCTATTTCAACAAAATAAGTTATTTCCTCTTTTTACAAACAAAGGAAAATGATATCACCCTGTCCCAAATTATACGATGTTCTATTTATTTTTCTGATTTTTAAAAATAAAATCTGAATTAAATGTATTTATTTGGAGTGTTTGTTCATTTATTTCAGTGCGTATGTGGTCTTTATTAAGATCTTCAAGGCATCTTATAATTCGAAACGCATGTAGTAGTACTTAGGAAACCATATAGGTAGTACTGTATTTCTGTATCAAATGGTGAACTGAAGCCGACATTACTCAGAAAGGTCTGGCACTGGCAGGAAAAAACGGGTGCAGTTACCCAACAAGCTCAACTCAAGTGCGTAATGGCAAACAGAGGTCGACAAACTTTGGCTCGAGCGTGGAGGGTATTACGGAATATCGAGCACCTCCTTATTCGTACTACATACAACTGTGTGTGTTAAGCAGCAGATGCGTCGAGGCAGACCCACTGGCCGAGGAAGATCTTTTCGCAGTTGATGTTGGGGTTGAAGCCCAGGAACTGCCCCTGGCTCAGACCGCCGCTCCCCGCGATGGACGAGCAGGTGTCGCCCGTCTGCACCGCGTTCACCTTGTTGCACGTCAGGGCCGGCACCGTCTTCGCCGCATAACCTGCAAGACGCACCGGCATGCACGAGTCCAAATGGTCAGAATCCAGCACCCTTGATCGGCTGGGTGTGGCTCAGTGCTTGGCTGGAGTTGATTGACATGGACGTACCTCCGTTGATGCTGTCGCGCTGCACCTGCGCGGTGACCCTGGCGTCGGCGAGGGTGACCGCCACGAGTAGGGACGCGATCAGGAGAGCGGCGACTCCGTGGTTGGCCATTGCAGATGCAGATGCTGCCGGCGCGACGGAAGTGATGGAGGCAGGCTTTGCTTGCGATGGTGATGATTGACGAGAGAGGCTTACTCCTGCCTTTTTATAGCGTGATGGCAAAGTTGATAATAAGATGCATGCAACAAAAAAGAAACATGCCGGGAGCCTTGGAAACTGCGTCCAGAGCGTGGATGGTATGGACATGTCGTTGAGGCCATTTGCAAGCCGGCCAATGGTTGGTTTCGTGATTTGGTCATCCATCACCAAGTGAACAAAGAGGAACGGTTTATGATTCCTATGCAACTAGATTGGCATGCTTTACAGCGTGATCAATTGTTTGTTTTGTTATTATACTAGTGTGAGTACAACCGTTTGGAAAGATTTTGGATGAGGATTTTATCATCCTCGCTCCATGTTTGATACAAGTACATATCTCAGGACTTGTTCGTTTTGCAATATTCTCAAATCATAGTAATAGGAAAAGTGAATGATTGAAGCGTCATGTTAACTTCAATTCTTAGGAATTTTTCGTGAGGTCTCACTTTTTTTTTGAGAACACAATACAAACGCAAGCGCTCGTATACACGCGCATATAATCATCCCTATGAACGTCTTCTCTCAATGCATGCACATTGCCGAAAATCGTAAAAATAAATCCAGAAATAAATGCGAGCATCAGGATTTAAACCCTGGTGGACTGGTGATACCACAGTCCCTCTAACCATCCAACAAGAGGTTGGTTCGCTTCATGAGGTCTCACATAATACTAAGAATCCTTAGGAATTTAGTGACCCCTCCCCCCCTTAGGAGTTAGGTCAATACAGGCATAATCCTTAGGAATCTATTCCTATGAAACGAACATCTAGATAGGAACAAATCATGTATAAAAATACTCTAAAATTCCTCCAGACCGAATAAGCTCCCCGTATCTCAAAGACTAACAGGCTTTAATGTCCGTGCCCTGCACTCAAGAATGTCTTAAGAGGACCTTCAAAATGGAAGTAAATTAATTGTTAGATGAATTCTATTCTTACGATGTACACCCCCTCCTCGCTCGTGTCGTCTCCTTCGAGGGAGTTAATTGCAAGAAAGTATCACGTTTGCGGTTAGGTTTGCAAAAAACCATCAACTCATTATTCTGTTGCAAAAAACACCGTAATCCCTCTAATCTTATTGCAAAAAGCATTGATCGGGTGATTGGTCAGTTTGATCGCTTTTTGACAAGTAGAATCAAATTTTAAGGAGCCGACTTGGCAAAGAAATGGCATACACACCCTTGGAATCTAAAGCAAAACAAAATCAACCACCAAGAGGCGCACCCTCTCTTCGTCCCCTTCTTGTTGCTACTCGTCGGAGTTCACCGCCTCCCCCACAACCTGCAATGCCCCAGCTACCAACGCATCCGCCCCTGCCTCCCTTGCAGCCACATCAGACGACCACCACTTGCCTCAAGACGGCGACTATCACACAAGACATGTGCCGGCAACCTTGCATGCAGCCACCCGTGGCGCCCCTGCCTGAACAGGCCGGTTGCGCCTCCGCCCCTGCTCTGGACGAGGGAGGTCAAAAAAAGTTCTTTCAATTTTGATTATATACTTTTTTCTTTTTTTAGTAAATTGGTATTTTCTTCCGCAATTCCAATTATATCAATACTTTATTTAATTTACTCCTATTTATTACTCCTAAAATTATCTATTTATCGGGATGGATAATACCCCGTTCTAGGAAGGGCTGGATTGAGTATGATTAATTTAGAAGATATACTCGCCTTGTTATTTTCCGTCCTTAGTATAGGAAAGTGGAAAGCTTTTTTCTTTTATTTTAGGAATATTGGGAACAGAACATTTAAACAAAGGAAGTCTTTCACCGGTCAAACAAGACATAAGACTTAATCTAAGGCTACTTCAAATGCATTGGTACTAAGATGAGGTGCTAAGCACATTTAAAAGTTTAGCAACCAAAGTCTCCAATGCATAGGTGCTTAACTTGTTATAGCTAAGCACATTCTATTTAATGATTTGGGTATTAAAGTTCTTCATGCATTGGTGGACTTCTTTTTATTTAAGTATTTTGCCTAGGTTCATGCCACAAGAAGAGGGTCAGCACCCCGCTGCCGCATTCAGATCTGGCCCCCCTACCAAACTAGCTTCATGGCTCGAAAAGGGCCCTGTATGGGGACCGAGCAAGGAGGTAAGCGACCTGCAAAAGCGCTTCCGCTCCATGGTCGAGGAGGGCACCAAGTTGACCGATGTGGTCCAGGTGATGCTCCGAAGACGCATCCTCCCCTGCTAGCGCCGGGACACCCCCTTGTGGGCTCGTGAACTCGACGCCGAGCCCACAGTCGGGAATCTCTTCTGCACTACGCGAGAGAAGTTGTGGAAGGCGCTCTTCAAATCATAGAAGAGATGGCCATCCGAGGAGGAGGACAAGGGTCTGCACACCACCAAGCCCGATTCCGAGGTATGATACACCCTAGCTTGGTCGGCTTTATTACATAGAAGATTCTCACAACCCCTTATTTGATCTATCTTTGCAAAGATGGCTGAAGAAAGCCGTCAACATTAACAGTCCGGTGGCTCAGCCCGAAGATGAGAGGACTGGGCTGTTAGCAAAAATGCTCGTGGTAAAGCCTTACGAGGCTCCCACAAAGAAAGAGAAGAAGAAGAAACCAGGCCAGGCTGGCATCGGCATCAAGGACCAGCCTGATGCCGCATTCGAGGATACCCCCGCCTCCTCGAATCAGGAGGAGGCTAAGGAGGAGGAAGAGGAAGAAGAGGAGGAGGAGGAGGCCAAGGTCGAGGGCAAGGGGGGAGGCAATTCCCCCCGTGCCAGGAAGAGAGCGATGTCTTCGGACACCCCGGAGCAGGTCCCTTCTCCTGCCCAGAAGAGGGCGCAGCAGACGCGGGTAGTTCTGTCCGACGATAGTTTGAACTCGGACACCGTGTCCGAAGACCTCAAGGAGGTTCCATAAAGGAGCCTACGGGTCAAGCCCCCCCCCCCCAAAAAAAAGGTTAGGATCCGAAGACCCTCCTGTTCATTACGAATAGATTTAAAGTTTTCTAACATGTAGGTTATTGGCCTAGCAGCCCCCCACGCGTTATCCCCACCTAGGTAATATCGGACGGGGAGACCCCGCCCGCCGAACTGGCGGAGAGCGGGGATGCCTCGCATCCCTCCACTCCAGGCGCCACGAGGGACGCCGTGGAGGTGTCGTCCCAACACACTCCTATGGAGGCGGACATCGATGGCGAGGGAGACCGTACCGAGGCCGAGGCGTAGCCTCGGCCACTGAAGACCGGGGGGCAAAACCCCTCTCAGATATCGAGGAGGCTGGACGAGCAGGCACTTCGTCCCCTTCGAGAACATCTCCGGAGCGCACTACACCTCCGGAGGCACCAGCCTAATCCCCGGTGGGTGATCGGGGAATCCGATCATCACTGGCACCACCAACCAATAGGTGGTCGGGCATGGAGGAGGCTCTATCGAGCGCCTCCATCCCTGAGGATCACCGCACCCTCATGGATGCGGTACTACAGAGCATCCAGTCCGCTGACAATGGACTAAAGGAGGCCTTCAAAGGTCTCCTTACGGGTTTTCAAGTAAGTCACCCGATGTGTTTATTTTGCAAAGATTTTATTTATTCTCATTATATACATGGCAACCCCCGAGCCCTAGGTGAGGTGAAAATCTCACCTAGGGGTCAAGTCTTAATCCAATACCGAACTAGATGCACTTTAAGTGTCCGACATGTTAGAATAACTCGACATATGATCGGATTGTCTATAATTTGGTAATTGAGAGCCCATATAATGCATTAACTGTGTGATGCAGGCTTCGTCATCGGCGGCAGCCATAAATGGTGCCGAGCTGGAAGAGCTAAATCGGAAGCTGAAGCGCTCCGAAGACGAAGTTGAGGCCCTTAACCGAAGGCTCGACAAGGCTCAAGGTATGACAAAACATAATCCGAATGCCTTTGTCTGAGCTCTATCGTCCGAATATTGTCAATGCAGCTTCTTCACATTGTATAATGCACACGCAACCTCAGTGAAGGAGATGGAGAGGCTCAAGGCTGAGCTCCAGCGTGCAAAGGACGAAATGGCCACCAAGAGGGCGACTGCTAAGGAAACGATTGTCACCCTTTCCTCCATGCGAGCCACTAGTGGCAAGCATGAAGCTCGCGTGGCAGAGGTCTAGCAAGAGCTCAACGATGCCAGCGAAAGATGCGAGGCCATGGAGAAGAAGAATAAGGAGAGCTCGGCCAAACTATCCACTTTGAAAACTGAACTCCATAAGGAGCGGATGGACAGATGGTTCTATGAGGAGAAAGTGCGCGAGGCCAAGGGCATAGCAGATGGTAAGCCGTACTCACTAAAGTGCATATTCGGGGATAGCAAATTCACATTGCTTACCCGGGTGTGGCGATCCTCAAGCGCATCCTCCAATCTCCAGAAGAGCATGGGGGACGCCAATCAACTGTTGGCCTCGCGGGGAGAAGGAGATGAAGCTCGGCTGTTCTGGGCACATTTCGGAGCCCCCGAGCGTCCTCCTCTTCTGGTCGAGCAGCTGAAACAGCTGATGGAGCTGCACCAGATGGTGGAGCCGGCCATGAAGGACCTCTACATCTGCTTATGGCCCGGCAAACCGCTGCCAGGCAGCTACTTTGGCCTGGTGTAGAGGTTGATTGCTGCTTCGCCCCGCCTCGATACCGTCAAGTGCTCCTCCTGCATCGAAGGAGTCCGGATGACCCTTTCCAAGGCCAAAGTGCATTGGCCGGGGCTAAATCCGATGAAGGTAGCCACCGACCCACCGCCACCCGAGAAGGAGCATCAACGTCTCGAGTTGTACTTTGATGGAGTGCTGGAGAGTGCTCGGGTGATAGCGTCACCGTGTTTGGGTGATAAATTGTTTGAATGAGCTGTAACGCATGCGAAGACTTGCCCAAACTTATTAGTATTTGTTCTTATATGGTTTTGCATTCCTGTATAACTCCTATGTGGCTGTTTAATACTGAAAGATGCGAGTCGTCGGCTTCAGCTCGCACGTAGATACTACATGGGGTGTTTATGCCAATGCACTATGTCCCTTAGTCGTATTATCGGAACCCAAAGGCGATACAGTGCAGCAGACTAGGCAATCAGACTATAGTGCTTTATTTCTTTCATTTAGCCATAGGGGTGCGAAAAGGACTATAGGAAGCGTACGATTAGCCACCGAAGTGTTGTGATGTTCGGACGAACCGTGGCCGAAGCCGGTATCACAATGTCTGCACAAAGGGCAAGTTCCTCGTATAACACAGAATAACCACTTACAACGGTTGAAATATAACAGTTCCCGCTCGGGGTTAACAGACCGGATCGCGCATACTATGACAGTCTGCTTTTGGCTTTCTCCCCTAAGGTGCTTGACCAGACTATCCGAAAGCACAATCGTAGGGGTGCTCCCTTTGCTAGCGGAATGTAAAGTGGCAAGCACAGGAGACGGGCAACCCAACTTATTGACCAAAGACATAGTTCGAAACCGATGCATAAAAGCAAACGCCAAGATGCCGAACACATGATAGATAGGGCGATTTGTGTTTGAACTCGAGCCCCTGATCGATTAGCCGGTTACCTCGCGTCATACCAAACAGGTTCATGAGAAAGAGGGAGAGAGGAGGAAAATTATGCGCTGAAAAAAGGGCAGATGAGGCGAACTTGCGCCAGGCAATTTTGCATTTTCTCAACAACTCTTATAACTCGGATTGCAGAAGCAACTCTTTACAAGTATGTGAAAGCAATAATAATATACAGGAGTTGTTGTACCAGGGGTCTTCGATTGGTAGCCTGACATCCTCGATATGCCCCCTTGCTAGTTGACTCCGGCTCTTAGATGCACCTTGATGGGTGTTAGTGTTCGGCGGACGGATTTTGCCAACAAAATCTTGAGAGGCCGTCGAATTGTAGGTGAGCTTTACGCCGTAGGAAGTCTTGTTTAGGAGCACCTGCATTTTGTCCGAGGACATGTTGATGGTAGAAGTTTGGGCAAGCCGAAAACCCATCTTTATTTCCCCACCGCTACCCATGGAATCTTAAGTGCGAAGTTGTGACTCCTCGGCACATACTTTGCTGGTCTTGTGGTTGTGCGGTGGGGGGAGAGTCCCTATAGAGGGGAGGAAGAAGGATCTGAGTTTTTGGTCTGAAGTCGAACTCGCTTCCCAGCTTTGTGTGCCTTTATGGCAGATGTCGGAACTTGCCGATCTTCTATGTAGCTAAATTTGGCCGCTAGGGCTAATGCATATTCCTTAGTTCTAAGGGAGCGCTGTGTATCGCCGTTAACAGTAATGACCCCCTTGGGGCCTGATATCTTGAGCTTGAGGGATGCGTAGTGTGGGACCACGTAGATACTTGGTAGATAAGAAGGCTGGCAACATCGACAGAAGTATATTTGATATACGAGTTATTGATGTGTACCTTGCTAGTACTCCTAGTAGCACCTGGGTATTGGATACCGGTTCGGTTGCTAAATGTTAGTAACTCGAAATAAAAGCTACGGAATAAACAGAGAACTAGCTAAGGGTGAGGTGACGATGTGTGTTGGAAATGTTTCCAAGGTTGATGTGATCAACATCGCACGCTCTCTCTACCTTCAGGATTAGTGACGAACCTAAATAAATGTTATTTGGTGTTTTGCGTTGAGCATGAACATGATTAGATCATGTTTGTTGCAATACGGTTATTCATTTAAGTCAGAGAATAATAGTTATTCTGTTTACATGAATAATACCTTCAATGGTCATGCACCCAGTGAGAATGGTTTGTTGAAAATCTTGATCGTAGTAATACACATGTTCATAACATTGATGTCAAAAGATAAGAAGTTAAATAATGATAGTACCACATACTTGTGGCACTGCCGCAAAATGTCATATTGGTATAAAGCGCATGAAGAAACTCCATGGTGATGGATATTTGGACTCATTCGATTTCGAATCGGTTGAGAAATGCGAACCATGTCTCTTGGGCAAGATGACTAAAGGACCCCGTTGGATGGAGCGGGCAAGTGATTCATTGGAAATGATACATGTTGATGTATGCAATCTAGTGAGTCTTGTAGCGTGCAGTGGATATCGTTATTTTCTTACCTTCACTGATGATTTGAGTAGATATAGTGTATATTTACTTAATGAAACACAAGTCTGAATCCTTTGAAAGGTTCAAGCTAATTCAGAGTGAAGTTTAAAGATCATCGTGACAAGAAGATAAAAATGACTGCGATATGATCGTGGAGGTGAATATCTGAGTCACGAGTTTGGCATACAACTTAAGACAAAGTGAAAGTTGTTTCACAACTAAATGCCACCTGGAACACCATAGTGTGATGGTGTGTCCGAACATCATAGTTATGCTCTATTGGACATGGTGCGTGCTATGGCGTCTCTTGTTGTTTTACTACTATAATTTTGGGGTTAGGCATTAGAGACAACTACATTCACTTTAAATAGGGCACCATCTAAATCCGTTGAGATGACACCATGTGAATTATGGTTTGATAGAAACCTAAGCTGTCATTTCTTAATACTTGGGGCTGCGACGCTTGTGTGGAAAATGTTTTCACCTAATGAGGTCGAACCCAAGGCGGACAAATGCATCTTCATAGAATACCCTAAGATCAGTTGGGTAAACCTTCTATCTCAGATCCAAGTGCAAAGTGTTTGTTACTAAAACAGATCCTTTCTCGAGGAAAAGTTTCTCTCGAAAGAATTAAGTGGGAGGAAGATAGAACTTGATGATGTTGTTTAAACTTTGTTCAACCAGAGAGTAGCGCAGCGCAGGATGTTGTTTCTGTGAAGCCTACGTTAGTTGAAGAGGAAGTTAATGATGATGATCATGAAGCTTCAGGATCAAGTTACTATCGAACTTCGTAGGTCGACAAGGATGTGTACTGCTCCTAAGCGGTACGACAACCCTGTCTTGGAGGTCATGTTGTTGGACAAACGATGAACCTACGAGCTATGGAGAAGCGATGATGGGCCCGGATTCCGACAAATGGTTGGAGGCCATGAAATCCGAGATAGGATCCATGTATGAAAACCAAGTGTAGACTTTGGTAGAATTGCTCGTTGGACGACAGGTTGTTGACTACAAATGGATCTTTAAAATGAAGACAAACACTGATGGTGAATGTCACTATTTGTAAAGCTCGACTTGTTGCAAAGATGTTTGTGACAAGTTCAAGGAGTTGACTACGATGAGACTTTCTCACTCGTAGTGGTGCTAAAGTCTGTTGGAATTATGTTAGCAGTTGCTATGTTTTCAATTATGAAATCTGGCAGATGGATGTCAAAACATCATTTCCTTAACGGTTTACTTGAGGAAAGGTTGTATGTGATACAACCAGAAGGTTTTGTCAGGCCTAAGGATGCTAAAAGGTGTGCAAGCTCCGGTGATCCTTCCATGGACTGAAGCAAGCATCTCGGAGTTGGAATATACGCTTTGATGAGGTGATCAAAGTTTTGATGTTTATACAAAGTTTACGAGAAACTTGTATTTGCAATAAAGTGAGTGGGAGCACTATAGAATTTCTGATAAGTATATGTGGATGACATATTGTTGATCAGAAATAATGTAGAGTTTCTGGAAAGCATAAAACGGTTATTTGGAAAGTGATTTTCAAAGGAAGACCTGGATAAAGCTACCTAATTGTTGAGCATCAAAATCTATAGAGATAGATCAAGATGCTTGATGAGACTTTCAATGAGTGCATACCTTCACAAGATTTTGAAAGAGTTCAAAATGGATCAGCCAGAGAAATAGTTCTCGTCTGATTTGTAAGGTGTGAAGTTGAGTGAGACTCAAAGCTCGACAACGGCAGAAGAAAGAGAAAGGACGAATGTCGTCCCCTATGCCTTAGCCATAGGCTCTATATTATGCCATGCTGTGTACCGCACCTATGTGTGCCTTGCCATGAGTCTGTCAAGGGGTACAAGAGTGAACCAGGAGTGGATCACTGGACAGCGGTCAAGATTATCCTCAGTAACTAAGAGACTGAGGAGATGTTTCTTGATTATGGAGGTGATAAAAAGTTCGTCGTAAGGAGTTACGTCGATACAAGCTTTAACACTAATCCGGATGACTCATAGTAGCAATATGGATACGTCTAGTGGAGCAACCATTTGGAATAGTACCGAGCGGAGTGTGGTAGCGGTGTTTACAGTTTGACATAGGTATTTGCAAAGTGCACACGGATCTGAATGTTACAGACCCGTTGACTATAAGACCTCTCTCACATGCAAAGCATGATCGAGCCCCAGAACTCGTTGGGTGTTAGATTCATAACAATGCGAATCACATGGTGATGTGAACTAGATTATTGACTCTAGTGCAAGTGGGAGACTGTTGGAAATATGCCCTAGAGGAAATAATAAATTAGTTATTATCATATTTCCTTGTTCATGATAATCGTTTATTATCCATGCTATAATTGTATTGATCGGAGACTTAGATGCATGCGTGGATACATAGACAAAACCATGTCCCTAGTATGCCTCTAATAGACTAGCTCATTGATCAAAAGATGGTTAAGGTTTCCTAGCCATGGACATGAGATGTCATTTGATAACGGGGTCACATTATTAGGAGAATGATGTGATGGACAAGACCCAAACTACAAACATAGCATATGATCGTGTCAGTTCATTGCTATTGTTTTCTGCATGTCAAGTATATGTTCCTATGACCATGAGATCATGCAACTCACAGATATCGGAGGAGTGCCTTGTGTGTATCAAACGTCGCAACGTAACTGGGTGACTATAAAGGTGCTCTACAGGTATCTCCGATGGTGTCTGTTGAGTTGGCATGGATTGAGACTGGGATTTGTTACTCCGTATGACGGAGAGGTATCTCGGGGCCCACTCGGTAATACAACATCACAATAAGCCTTGCAAGCAATGTGACTAATTGTTAGTTGCGGGATCTTGTGTTACGGAACGAGTAAAGAGACTTGCCAGTAACGAGGTTGAACTAGGTATGGAGATACCGACGATCGAATCTCGGGCAAGTAACATACCGAAGAACAAAGGGAACGTTATACGGGATTAACTGAATCCTTGACATAGAGGTTCGACCGATAAAGATCTTCATAGAATATGTAGGAACCAATGTGGACGTCCAGGTCCCGCCATTGGTTATTGACCGTAGAGGTGTCTCGGTCATGTCTACATAGTTCTCGAACCCGCAGGGTCTCCACACTTAAGGTTCGGTGACGTTTCGGTAGTGTAGAGTTATGTATGGTGGTGACCGAAGGTTGTTCGGAGTCCCGAATGAGATCCCGGACGTCACGAGGAGCTCCGGAATGGTCCGGAGGTAAAGATTCATATATAGGAAGTCCCAGTTTGGTTTCCGGAAAAGTTTCGGGCTCATCGGTATTGTACCGGGAGTACCGGTATTGTACCGGGAGTGCCGGTAGTGTACCGGAGGACCTCCGGGAGGGGTATTTCGACCCCAAGAGGTCCATGGGCTGTGGGATAATAATAACCAGCCCTTAGTGGGCTGGGAAAACAGCCACAAAGGCCCATGGCGCAGGAGAGAAAGTCCTAAAGCAAAAAGTGGAAAATCAGCCAATAGGAGGCAATCCTACTCCAACTAGGATTGGAGGTGAAGTAGGATTGCTCCCACCTCCTATTTCAGCCGACCCAAAGGCCTTGACTGCCTCTGCTCTCCTATCCTCCTATATATACTAGTGGATTGGGTGGTTTTTGGACAGAATTTCCGGCCACGTGCTACCCGTTACACCGGTGCATAGTTTCTCCTCTAGATCGGTTTTCTGCAGCGCTTAGGCGAAGCCCTGCCGGAATTGCTCCACCACCATCACTGGAGCGCCGTCACGCTTCCGGTGAACTCTCTCTCCTCTCCACCTCCTCTTGCTGGATTGAGACGGTGGGGATCATCATCAAGCTACACGTGTGCTGAACGCGGAGGTGCCGTCCGTTCGGCGCTAGATCGGAAGGACCGTGATCGAGATCGCGAGACGGTTCATGATGTGATCATGGAACGGATCGTGATGAGTTCGCGGGACAGATCGTGATCAAGATCGTGAGACGGATTGTGATGAGTTCGCGAGATGGATCATGATGTGTTCGCGGGACGGTTCGTGATTGGATCGCGGGACGCTCGGCGAGTTGGATCGCGAAGAAGTTCGACTACACCAACCGCGTTTCTTAACGCTTCCCGCTTAGCGATCTACAAGGGTACGTAGATCCACTCTCCCTCTCATAGATGCTCATCACCATGGATAGGTTTGTGTGCGTAGGAAATTTTTTGTTTCCCATGCGACGTTCCCCAACAGTTTTGGTCCCCATGCCCTTCCGGACCCTCTAACGGGTGCTCGGGGATATCAGGATTGCCATGATCAGCGGGGGTATTACCATCCCCATTGTTGATAATAGCTTTTATTCCCTTTTTGCTTTTGGACCGCTTATGCGATTTCCGGCGCCTGGATGGCGCATCGCCCAATTTGTCGCCTTCGTTGTGAGGCGTGTTGTCGCCATTGGTGGTAGGAGTATCTACCATGTAGCCGTCGTATGTACAAGTGGCGGACCAACTCCCGGTGTTAACGGGGGTGGGGGCATGGTCCTCTTCATCCATGTATTCTGCCTCCTCGGAGGCATAGTCCAGCATGTCGGTTAAATCCTCGATAGTGTCTATCAAGTGGGTGGTGGGTGGGTCGAAATATTCGTCCTGGCTCGTGATACGTCTCCAACGTATCTATAATTTTTGCTTGTTACATGCTGTTATATTACCATTCTTTGATGTTTTACAATCATTTTACTATGACTTTATATTATTTTTTTGACTAACCTATTAACCTAGAGCCCGGTGCCAGTTCCTATTTTTTCCGTGTTTTTGGGTTTTACAAAAAGGGAATATCAAACAGAGTCCAAATGGAATAAAAATTTACGGTGATTTTTTGGACCAGAAGAGACCCACGGAGCATTGGAATTGGGCCAGAAGACCCACGAGGCAGTCACAAGCCTCAGGGGCGCGGGCACGCCCACCAGGCTTGTGACTCCCTCATGGCCCATCTTGACTCGTTTCCACCGCCATAAATTCCTATAAATTCCAAAAAAACCAACGCAGAACCTAGATCAGGAATTCCACTGCCGCAAGCCTCCAGAGCCATGAAAAAACAATCGAGAGCCCGTTCCGACACCTTGTCGGAGGGGGAAACCATCACCGGAGTCCATCTTCATCATCCCGACGCCCTCCATGACGAGGAGGGAGTAGTTCACCCATGGGGCTGAGGGTATGTACCAGTGTCTATGTGTTTGATCTCTCTCTCTCTCTCTTGTGTTCTTGAGATGGCACGATCTTGATGTACCACGAGCTTTGTTGATATAGATTGAATCATATGGAGTTTTCCCCTCTCTATCTTGTTGTGATGAATTGAGTTTTCCCTTTGAAGTTTTCTTATCGGATTGAGTATTTAAGGATTTGAGAACACTTGATGTATCTATTGCGATGTGATATCCGTGGTGACAATGGGATGTTCTATTGATCCACTTGATGTATGTTTTGGTGATCAACTTGCGGGTTTCGTGACCTTGGGAATCTATGCATAGGGGTTGGCACACATTTTTGTCTTGACTTTCCGGTAGAAACTTTGGGGCACTCTTTGAAGTTCTTTGTGTTGGATTGAACATGATGAACTGAAATTATGTGATGCATATTGTATAATCAACCCCACGGGTACTTGTGGTGACATTGGAGTATCTAGGTGACATTAGGGTTTTGGCTGATGTGTATCTTAAGGTGTTATTTTTAGTACGAACTCTAGGGCTGTTTATGACACTTATAGGGATAGCTCATAAGATTGATCGGAAAAGATAACTTTGAGGTGGTTTCGTACCCTACAATAATTTCTTCGTTAGTTCTCCACTATTTGTGACTTTGGAGTGAACTCTTTGTCGCACGAGAGGTATTTACATATGATTCAACTATGCCAATATTGTTGAGAGAAATTGCACTAGTGAAAGTATGAACCCTAGACCTTGTTTCCAAGAATTTATGCAACATTTTGCTTGCTCTTTACTATTTGTTACCTTGCTGTTTTTATATTTTCAGATTACAAAAGCCTATATCTACCATCCATATTGCACTTGCATCACCATCTCTTTGCCGAACTAGTGCACCTATACAACTTACCATTGTCTTGGGTGTGTTGGGGACACAAGAGACTCTTTGCTATTTGATTGCAGGATTGTTTGAGAGAGACCATATTCATCCTACACCTCCCGTGGATTGATAAACCTTAGGTCATCCACTTGAGGGAAAATTGCCATTGTCCTACAAAACTCTGCGCTTGGAGGCCCAACACGAGTCTACAACAAGAAGGTTGTGTAGTAGACATCAAGCTCTTTTCTGGCGCCGTTGCCAAGGAGGTGAGTGCTTGAAGGTATATCTTTAGATCTTGCAATCAAATCTTTTATTTTCTTATTTTTCACTAGTTTGGTTTTATAAAATAAAACTACAAAAAATGGAATTGAGGTTGCCTCATATGCTTCATCTTTTTAAGGTCTTTCGTGAAAATGATGGAAAGGAAAATTGTGCTCAAGTGTTAGAAGAAGAAGTTATTAAAATGTTTGGTACTAATTCTTTGAATGATGAGAATTATAGTGATATTGTTAGTATGAATTCTCTGAATATTCATGATGCTAATGATATGCAAAGCCACAAGCTTGGGGATGCTATGTTTGATGAAAATGATATTTTTAGTCCCCAAGTTTTGATGAGCAAAACTATTATGATTATGACTTGCTTCCTATCTATGATGATTATTGTGATGACATGTATGCTATAAAGAGTAATTACAACCATGAAACCTATTATCACGATTCTAATATTCAATGTGGTTATGTCAATCAAGTGTCACATGATAGTTATTTTGTTGAGTTTGCTCCCACTACTTTGCATGAGAAGAAACTTTGTTGTGTGGAGAGTAGTAGAATTTCTATGCTTGTAGATCATGAAAAGAATGCTTTATGTGCTGGTTATATTGTGTAATTCCTTCATGATGCTACTGAAAATTATAATGATGGAGGAACATATGTGTGTAGGAATTGCAAGAATATCAAGTTTCCTCTCTATGTGTTCAAAGTTTTGAAGTTATGCTTGTTTTGCCTTCCTATGCTAGATGATTCTTGTTCCCATAAATTGTTTTCTCACAACATCCCTATGCATAGTAAGTGGGTTAGACTTAAATGTGCTTGTCATGAGATTCATGATGCTCTTTTGCATGTTTGAATTACTATTACTATGTGGGCATCATTGAAATCATCATGCCTAGCTAAAAGGCGTTAAAGAAAACCGCTTGTTGAGAGACAACCCAACACTTTTACTTTTTGTTTTGATATTTTCACATGATTAATATACTGTAGTAACCATGTTTTGTGTATTTTATTTCAATAAAGTGCCAAATAAAGCCTTTGGGATAGTGTGGGTACTTGCTTCTTTGATTATGTGCAAAAACATAAAGTTTTGCGTCCAGTATATGAATTATCTGATTTTACTGGAGCGTCAAAAAATTCTGAAATTTTTCCACAAACTTTATATGAAATTCCTTGAGAGGTCCTAATTTTTCAGAATTTTTAGAGTCAGGGAAGTATGGTGATCATTCAGATCTTTACAGATTGTTCTGTTTTTGAAAGATTCTGTTTTGCATGCATAGTTTGCTTGTTTCAAGTGTTCCTATAGCTTACATTGAGTAATATAAATTGTGGGAATGATGTAGTATAGTAGGTATAATGTGTGAAAAATTATGAATCTTGTCTTGACAGTACCAAAGTGAATGATCTTTGTTTATTTTACTAACCCATCTCATGAAGTTCCGTTAAGTTTTGTGTGATTGAAGTTTTCAAGTTTTGGGAGAGACACCGATATGAGAAGAATAAGGAGTGACAATAACATAAGTTTGGGGATGCCCAAGGCACCCCAAAGGTAATATCCAAGGAAGACTCAAGCGCCTAAGCTTGGGGATGCCCCGGAAGGCGTCCCCTCTTTCGTCTTCAACACTATCGGTATATCTTACTTGGAGCTATATTTTTATTCGTCACATAATACGTGTTTTGCTTGGAGCGTCATTTTATTTTGTTTTTCTCTGTTATGTGTATTTATAATCTTTCTTGTCAATAAAAAGTTTCAAGAATTGCCTTTGGGATGCTTGAATTGCATGTTTGATGTGTGTTGTGTAAAAACAGAAACTTCTGCTGTAGTATTTGAATTTTCAAATTTTACTGGAATGTGGAAAGCTTCTGAAAGGTTTACACAGTATGGTCATATAAATTTTATAGCATTTCCTAAATATTCATAATTTTTTGAGTTACATAAGTACACTGTTTTCATAAATTTCTATAGATTGTTCTGTTTAGACAGATTGTTGTCATAGTTTCATTATCTACTTATCCTATAGTTTCCATAGCCTATATTGGTAGATATAAATTGTGGAAATGATAGTATACAGTACCTAATATTTTAAAATTATTATGCAACTTGTCTTGGCATTACATAAAGAGTTTATTTATTATTGTGTGTACTAACCTATCTCACGAGTTCTTTTTGAGTTTTGTGTGGATGAAGTTTTTGAGAATAGGTGAAACCATGGTATGAGAGGATTGAACGAGATACAAAAGCTCAAGATTGGGGATTCCAAAGGCACCCCAAGTAAATATTTCAAGAACTGTTAAGCATCTAAGCTTGGGGATGGTACGCATCCAAGCTCTCTTCGTCAACAATTATCGATTAGCCTATGTTGAGCCTAAATTTTTATTCGTTCACACGATGCGTGCTATTCTTGGAGTGCTATTTTTATTTTGCTTGCTGTTTGAATAAAGTACTTAAGATATGAAAATATTTATTGAGGTAGAGAGGGTCCTCAAATAGCTCCTTAATTTTTTGACTACTCATATCCTTTGAGAGTAGCTTGTCATTTGCTCATGTGCTTTACTTAAAATTTGTTTGAGCTTGTCAAAAAAACAATGGCAATACATGAAAATACTCCCAAAGTGATAGATATCCAAGGAGGATATAATAAAAACTTTCATGAAGATCATGGGAAAAATTAAACATGATTCTTTGTAATAGTTTTTAAACATGATGATAGTAATATGTGAGTCATGTTAGTGAGTAATTATGCTTAGTAAGAATAATGGTGTTAAGGTTTGTGATTCCCTATGCATGCACGAAAGTTAATAGTTATGCAATGAAGTTACATCCTACTTGTGGTGCATTATTCGGTGTTAGTTATGACTCAATGCTCACTTATGTGATTTTTCGTTCCTCGATTTGGTTGCTTCCCAATCTATTTTCTAGACTTCATTTGTACTAAGTAGAAGTACTACTTGTTCATCCAAAATCCTTAAACCAAGTTTTGCCTTATGATTCCACCATACCTACCTATATGCGGCATTTCCATGCCGTTCCAAGCAAATTTGTATGTGCCATGTCTAAATCTTCAAAATAAATTTTCTCTTTTGTGTGCCTGTACCGCTCATGAAACGGTGGGGAGTATCCAATATTTTTCCATACTAGGTGTGTTATTCTCACGATATGTGTTGATTCATTATCATTCACGGGAAAGTGTCTGGTATTCGGGATGCACAGTCCCAATGCTAAAAAAATAAAATCAAAATATAATGAAACAAACCCCTCGAGGAATGTTGTTGGTATGGACGATACCCGTGGATTCGGCTCACCATGGAGTGTGATTGATTGGTGGAGGGGGAGTAAAGACTTTACTATTCTGTTTGGGAACCGCCTATAATGTATCTAGCATGGAAAGTATTGTTAGCTACTTCGTCGTTTTTGTTGAGAGGAAAAGCATGCCACTCAAAATATTTTTCTCTCTCAATATAAACCTTGAGCTCTGGCACCTCTACAAATCCTACTTCCCTCTGTGAAGGGCCTATCTATTTACTTTACGCAATTTTTATTTTTGCTTTCAGTCTCCATCTTCTCTTATAATCACCAACTAGGGGGCACTATGATCGTACTTGAGTATTGAGCATAGCTAATATTTGAGTGTGTTTCATGAATGGATCAATGATTGAGCATGATGGGCTAGGGATAACTTTCTTTAATGTTGATATTTTGAAAGACATGGTTGCTTGTTGACATGCTTGAGTATTGAAGTCATTATGTTAAAACTATACTATTGCTTTGAATTATTTACAAAGTCCAAATGTCCATGCTATACAAATAAGAAAAGAATATGATGAACATGTTAGGCAGCATTCCACATCCAAAATACTTTTTTTATCATTTACCTACTCGAGGACGAGCAGGAATTAAGCTTGGGGATGATGATACGTCTCGAACATATCTATAATTTTTGCTTGTTCCATGTTGTTATATCATCCTTCTTGGATGTTTTACAATCATTTTACTACAACTTTATATTATTTTTGGGACTAACCTATTAACCTAGAGCCTAGTGCCAGTTCCTGTTTTTCCGTGTTTTTGGGTTTTTACAGAAAAGGAATATCAAATGGAGTCCAAATGGAATAAAAATTTACGGTGATTTTTTTTGGACCAGAAGAGACCCACGGAGCTTAGGAGTTGGCCAGAAGACCCACGAGGCAGTCACAAGCCTCAGGGGCACGACCACCCCCTGGGTGCACCCACCAGGCTTGGGACTCCCTTGTGGCCCATCCTGACTCGTTTCCACCGCCATAAATTCCTATAAATTCCAAAAAACCAACGCAGAACCTAGATCGGGAGTTCGGCCTCCGCAAGCCTCCAGAGCCATGAAAAACTAATCGGGAGCCCATTCCGGCACCTTGCCGGAGGCGGAAACCATCACCGGAGGCCCTCTTCATCATTCCGGCATCCTCCATGATGAGGAGGGAGTAGTTCACCCTCGGGGCCGAGGGTATGTACTAGTAGCTATGTGTTTGATCTCTCTCTCTCTCTCGTGTTCTTGAGATGGCATGATCTTGATGTACCGTGAGCTTTGTTGATATAGATTGAATAGTATGGAGTTTTCCCCTCTCTATCTTGTTGTGATGAATTGAGTTTTCCCTTTGAAGTTCTCTTATCGGATTGAGTCTTTAAGGATTTGAGAACACTTGATGTATGTCCTGCGATGGGATATCCGTGGTGACAATGGGATGTTCTATTGATCCACTTGATGTATGTTTTGGTGATCAACTTGCGGGTTCCGTGACCTTGGGAATCTATGCATAGGGGTTGGCACACATTTTTGTCTTGACTTTCTGGTAGAAACTTTGGGGCACTCTTTGACTACAAGAAGAAGGTTGTGTAGTAGACATCAGCCCGCACCATAACCGAACCGAGCATAGATCGGGGTTGGATCATCGGTGATCTTCATCGATGAGAATTGATGTAGGGCCTCGTCGACCGCCGAGGGCCCGATCGGATCTAGCTGTTCGGAACTCGTGGAGTTAACCTTCAAGACGTCCAGACATGGGAAGTGTTCGGCAACAACACGTGTCCGGTCATCTGGCTTAATGGCCGGACCGAGATAAGATATCGGCTCATCGCCATGGGTGATCCCATCGGTGTGTCCAAAGAAGGGGCTCGAGGTTAAAGACTCAGAATCCTCGAAGGCTACAGGCGAAGCTGCGAGCCCAACTAATGGCAAGTCACCCTGATAGACGATGGAGAACTCGAAGTTTCCGAATCTGACCTCTGGATCAGGGGCAAAGCTCTCAATGCGGCTTACATGGACAGCGGAATCAGCGTGCAGCACAACGCTACCGAAGGCGAAGATCTATCCGGCGACAAAAGCGTCCATCTTGCGGACCTCTTCATTGATGACAAGGCGAGGCTTCGATTCCATCTTGCTCACGGAGGAACTCTCAATGAAAGCACCAATGTCGGTGTCAAAATCGACGGATCTCGGGTAGGGGGGTCCCGAATTATGAGACTAGAATCGACGGTAACAGGAGACGGAGGGGACACGGATTTACCCAGGTTTGGGCCCTCCTATGGAGGTAATAGCCTACGTCCTGCTTGGTTGTATTGATGATATGGGGGGTTACAGAGTTGATCTACTTCGATATCGAATAACTAACCCTAGATGAGTCATTATGTCCCTATACCATAAAACCCTTCGTCTTATATAGATGCCGAGGATGCCTAGGGTTTACACATGGTCGGTTACATGCCGAAGAGATAAACATTCCTATTTATTACACCAAACGAGGAGCACAAGGCGTTCTTCCCGAAGCTTCCATCCTGGAGACTGGGCCTTCAAATCACCCCGTGTTCGGTAAGTAGCCCATATAGTCCGGCCCATAAACAATAGGTCGGATATCCGAGGACCCCCTAATCCAGGACTCCATCAGTGGGGACGATGCTTGTGGAGGGGGAGTTCTCCTATGTGCGTCATCTGCACAGATCTTAACTAGTCGCGGCCAGGTGGCCAGCCCGCTTCAATGCGACGTAGTGGCCGGAGTTGGTTCCCCGGAATGCGGCGCCCACATTAAAGCGGTGACGCCCAAGAGCTCACATCCGCTAGATCTCTCCTCCCCCCGTCTGGTCGAATCACGGCATCAATGCCAGCCATTGCATTTGGACCGTCATGAATGCAGTGTGCCAAGCGACACGAGCATTCGATGGAAAGCACGGGAGAGGCGGAAGGTTTTTTTGGTGGGCTAGTGCAGTTAGACACGATCTTGGGAACGGTCCGGTCAGCCGCAAAGCCCCCCACGTTTGTCTCCAATTTGCGGGAGAATGCACGTCCGGAGCACTCGGCGGACTGATACACGCCCACGTTGGATGTCTTTCATGGTCTAGACCACGCATTTCGAAAATATGCAGGTGGTTTGAGGGTAGGCGTTGGAGATGCCCCTAACTAGCCAATTTGTCATAACAATACTACCAATAGTACAAATGGAATTTATTTAGTTATAAAATCATGGTTTTAATTATAACACTAGCAATTGTACTATCAAATGACTTAAGTGTAATTTGGTTTCAGAGATCATACATCTTGGTTTCAGTTGTAATCTTTGTTTATATAAAACCAAGACGTTTCCATCCCTTAAAGTCTATTTGCTTATTTTTAAAATTCGATAGGAAGAACTTAAGTGTAACTTTCTGAAATGGGTTAATCGTGAATGGCCATGGTCTCTGAAGATGAATGTAGTTAAGATACAGTGCATGTATGAGCAGGAGAGTAGAGAGAGAGGTGATACGCCTCCAATGTATCAATAATTTATGAAGTATTCAAGCCATGTTTACCTATGTTTAGAATAATTTTATATGGTTTTGATGCACTTTATATGATTTATTTAGAACTAACCCGGACCGACGTTGTTTTCAACCGAATTACCGTGTTGTTGTTGTGCAGAAAATAAAAGTTCTCGGAATCGCCAAAAACTTTTTTATGATTTTTCTCGAGGAAATAAGAAATACCTGAGTGAAGAACCATGGGAGGGAGCCACCTGTGGTCCACAAGCCAACAGGGCATGCCCACCCCCTAGGTGCGCCCTGATGGCTTGTGGGGCCCACGTGGCTCCAGTTGGCGTGATTCCAACGCTGAAAATCCTGTATATATAGAAACCTTCAGAAATTAACCTAGAACTTCCGCTCCACCGCCGGAACTCTATCTATCAATGAAAAACCCATCTAGAATCTTTCTAGTGCCCTGCCGAAGAGGGAAATCATCATTCGGTGTCCATCTTCATCATCTTGGAGGAGGCCATGATGAGGAGGGAGTAGTTCACCCTCGGGGATGAGGGTATGTACTAGTAGCTATGTGTTTAATCTCTCTCTCTCTCATGTTCTTAAGATGCACGATCTTGATGTATCACGGGCTTTGTTAATATAGTTGGATCATATCGTGTTCTTCCCTTGCTATCTTGTTCTGATGAATTGAATCTTTCCCTTTGAGTTTTTTTTATATCGGATTGAATATTGGATTTGAGATCACTTAATGTATGTCTTGCATGTGGATACCAGTGGTGACAGTAGGGTATTCTATTGATTCACTTGATATATGTTATGGCATCAACTTGTGGATTCAGGTGACCTTGGGGATCTATGCATAGGGGTTGATTGCATGTTCCTGTTCTACCTTCTTCGATAGAAATCTTGGGGTACTCTTTGAAGTTCTTTGTGTTGGATTGAATGTTATGAATTTGAATTTTTTTGATGCGTGTCGAATAATTAACCCATGGATACTTGAGGGGACATTGGATTATCTAGGTGACATTAGGGTTGATTGATATGTATCATTGGTGTTATTTTAATACGAACTCTAGGGATGTTTGTGACACCTATATGAATACCCCAGTAGATTGACAGAAAATGGTAACTTTGAGGTGGATCTACTACCTACAACAATTTCATCTTATGTTCTTCGCTACTTATGAACTTTGGAGTGATTTTTGTTGCATGTTGAGGGATGATCATAGGATTCTATTATGTTAGCATTGTTGAGAGATTGCTCTAGTGAAAGCATGAACCCTAGGCCTTATTTCCAAGCATTGTTATAATGTTTTGCTCGTTCTTTACTACTTGTTTCCTTGCTATTTATATATTTTTAGATTAAAAAAACCTATATCTACCATCCATATTATACTTCTATCACCATCTCTTCACTGAACTAGTGCACCTATACAATTTACCATTGTGTTGGGTGTGTTAAGGACACAAGAGATTTCTTGTATTTTATTGCAGGGTTGTTTGAGAGAGACCATATTCATCCTACACCTCCCACAAATTTATAAACCTTATGTCATCCACTTGAGGAAAAATTTCTACTGTCCTACAAAACTCTCCGCTTGGAGGCCCAACAGAGTCAACATGAATAAAGTTGTGTAGTAGACGTCAAGCCATTTTCTGGCGCCGTTGCTAGGGAGGTGAGTGCTTGAAGGTATATCTTTAGATATTTAAATTAAATCTTTTAGTTTCTTGTTTTTCACTAGTTTGGTTTTATAATGTAAAGCTACAAAAACTGGAATTCAGGTTGCGTCTTTTGTTTCGTCTTTACAATGTCTTTCGTGAAAATGATGGTTCCAAAAATTGTGCTCAATTGTTAGAGGAAGAAATTATAAAAATACTTATTGAGAATTCCTTGAATTATGAGCATGATTGCAATGTTGCTAGTATGAATCCTATGAATATTCATGATGCTAATGATATCCAAAGCCAAAAGCTTGTGGATGCTATGTTTGATGAAGATGATATTTTTAGTCCCCCAAGTTTTGATGAGCAAATTTATTGTGATGATAGCATGCCTCCTATGTATGATGATTATATTGATTAAAGTGGGTTTGGAAGAGTGTCAACTCTAGGTACTAATGATCCCACTATTTTGGATGGTGTTGAGTCTTATTGTAATAATTATGAAAGTGGATTTGGAGAGGTCACAACTTTATTTAATGATGATCCCACTACTTGGGAAGAGGTTCCCATTCATTATGACAACAAAGTTGCTATCTATGATGATTATGGTGATGAAATGTATTCCATAAATAGTAATAGTAACCATGAAACTTGTCATCATGATTTTAATATTCATGAATGGGAAGAAATTTGCTTATGTGGGGAGTGATAAATTCTCTATGCTTGTGAATGATGAAGATAATGCTTTATGTGATAGTTTTATTATTTAATTCCTTCATGATGCTACTGAAAATTATTATGAGGGAGGACCTTATGCTTCTAGGTATTGTAATAATGTCAAGTTTCCTCCCTATGTGTTCAAAGTTTTGAAGTCATGCTTGTTTTTCCTTCCTATGCAAATTAATTATTTCTACCATATTTTTGTGCTTGAAAAGTCCCTATGCATGCGAAGTGGGTTAGACTTAAATGTGCTTACCATGTGATCCATTATGCTCTTTTGCATATTTCAATTGCTATTCCTATGTGAGCATCATTGAAATCATCATGCCTAGCTAAAAGGCTTTAAAGAAAATCGCTTGTTGGGAGACAACCCAATATTTATAATTTATGTTTTTGTGTGTTCACATGATTAAGATACTGTAGTAGTCAGGTTTTGTGTCGTTTATTTCAATAAAATACCAAGTAAAGCCTTTGGGACAGTGTGGATACTTGTTAGTTTGATTCTATGCAAAAACAAAAACTTTTACGTCTAGTGAAGAATTTATCTGATTTTACTAGTGAGTCAAAAAATTCTTAAATTTTTATAAATTATTTCTATGGAAATTCTTTTAGTTTTCCTAATTTTTCAGAATTTTTAGAGATAGGTAAATATGGATTTCATTCAGATCTTTACAGACTGTTCTGTTTTTGACAGATTTTGTTTTGCATGCAGAGTTTGCTTGTTTTAGTGTTTCCATAGCTTATATTTAGTGGTATAAATTATGATAATGATATAATACAGTATGTATTATGTGATAACCATTATGAATCTTGTCTTGACAGTACCTAAGTGAATGATTTATCTTTATTACATTAACCCATCTCGCGAAGTTCCATTAAGTTTTGTGTGCTTGAAGTTTTCAAGTTTTGGTTAAGACACTGATATGAGGAGAATAAGGAGTGGTAAGAACATAATATTTGGGATGCACAAGGTGTTGGGGAACGTCGCATGGGAAATAAAAAAATTCCTACGCACACGCAGATCTATCCATGGTGATGAGCATCTACGAGAGGGAGAGTGGATCTACGTACCCTTGTAGATCGCTAAGCGGGAAGAGTTAAGAAATGCGGTTGGTGTAGTCCAACATCTTCGCGATCCAAATCGCTGAGCTTCCCGCGATCTCATCACGATCCATCCTGCGATCCAATCACGATCCGTCCCGCGAAGTCATCACGATCCGTCTCGCGAACTCATCACGATCCGTCCCACGATCTCATCACGATCCGCCCCGCGAACTCATCACGATCCGTCCCGCGAACTCATCACGATTCGTCCCGCGCTCTCATCATGATCCATCCCGCAAACTCATCATGATCCGTCCCGTGATCTCATCACGATCTGTCTCGTGATCTTGATCACGATCCTTCCGATCTAGCGCCAAACAAACGGCACCTCCGTGTTCAGCACACGTACAGCTCGATGATGATATTTGCCTTCTTGATCCAGCAAGAGGGATTGGAGAGGTAGAAGAGTTCTCCAGAAGCACGACGGCGCTCTGGCGATGGTGGTGGAGCTATTCTGGCAGGGATTCGCCTAAGCACTATAGAAATCCGATCTAGAGAAGAAACTATGCATTGGAGGAACGTGCAACACGTTGCTGAAAATTCTGTGCAAAAACCCTAAAACCTCCAGTATATATAAGAGGAAGAGAGGAGGAGGATTGGCACAAGGGCCAAGCCTCCAAGGAGGAGGCCGAACCAGGTGGAGGAGGTGGACTCCACCTCCAATCCTAGTAGGACTAGGATTCACCCTATTTTTGCCTTTTTCCACTTTTTCTCTTTGGGCCTTTTTTCCCAAACCGCATGGGCCTTGTGTGGGACTTCCACCAGCCCACTAAGGGCTGGTAAACACTCTCCCACAGCCCATGGAGCCTCTTGGGTCGAAATACCCCTCCCGATGGTCTCCCGGTACACTACCGGCACTCCCGGTACACTACCGATGAGCCCGAAACTTTTCCGGCGACCAAAATAGGACTTCCTATATATCAATGTTTACCTCCGGACCATTTAGGAGCTCCTCGTGACTTCTAGGATCTCATCCGGGACTCCGAACAACCTTCGGTCACCACCATGCATAACTCTATACTATCGAAACGTCACCGAACCTTAAGTGTGCAGACCCTGTGGGTTCGAGAACTATGTAGACATGACCGAGACACCTCTATGGTCAATAACCAATAGCGGGACCTAGATGCCCATATTGGTTCCTACATATTCTATGAAGATCTTTATCGGTCGAACCTCTATGTCAAGGATTCAGTTAATCCCGTATGATGTTCCCTTTGTTCTTCGGTATGTTACTTGCCCGAGATTCGATCGTCGGTATCTCCATACCTAGTTCAACCTCGTTACTGCCAAGTATGTTTACTCGTTCTGTAATACAAGATCCCATGACTAACACTTAGTCACATTTCTTGCAAGGCTTATTGTGATGTTGTATTATCGAGTGGGCCCTAAGATACCTCTCCGTCACACGGAGTAACAAATACCAGTCTTGATCCATGCCAACTCAACAGACACCCTCAGAGATACCTGTAGAGCACCTTTATGGTCACCCAATTACGTTGCGATGTTTGATACACACAAGGCACTCCTCCGGTATCTTTGAGTTGCGTGATCTCATGGTCATAGGAACATATACTTGACATGCAGAAAACAGTAGCAATAAACTGACACGATCATATGCTACGTTTCTAGTTTGGGTCTTGTCCATCACACCATTCTCCTAATGATGTGATCCCCTTTATCAATTGACATCTCATGTCCATGGCTAGGAAACCTTAACCATCTTTTGATCAACGAGCTAGTCTATTAGAGGCATACTAGGGACATGGTTTTGTCTATGTATCCACACATGCATCTAAGTCCCCGATCAATACAATTATAGCATGGATAATAAACGATTATCATGAACAAGGAAATATGATAATAACTAATTTATTATTGCCTCTAGGGCATATTTCTAACAGTCTCCCACTTGCACTAGAGTCAATAATCTAGTTCACATCACCATGTGATTCGCATTGTTATGAATCTAACACCCAATGAGTTCTGGGGCTCGATCATGCTTTGCATGTGATAGAGGTCTCATAGTCAACGGGTCTGCGACATTCAGATTCGTGTGTACTTTGCAAATCTCTATGTGAAACCGTAAACTCTGCTACCACACTCCACTTGGTACTATTCCAAATGGCTGCTCCACTATATGTATCCAGATTGCTACTACGGGTCATCCGGATTGGTGTTAAAGCTTGCATCGACGTAATTCTTTACGACGAACTCTTTATCACCTCCATAATCGAGAAACATCTCCTTAGTCTTTTAGTTACTAAGGATAATCTTGACCGTTGTCCAGTGATCCACTCCTGGATCACTCTTGTACCCCTTGACGGACTCATGGCAAGGCACACACAGGTGCGGTACACAACATGGCATACTATACAGAGCCTATGGCTAAGGCATAGGGGACGACATTCGTCCTTTCTCTTTCTTCTGCCGTGGTCGAGCTTTGAGTCTCACTCAACTTCACACCTTACAAAGCAAGCGAGAACACTTCTCTCTGACTAATCCATTTTGAACTCTTTCAAAAACTTGTCAAGGTATGTACTCATTGAAAGTCTTATCAAACATCTTGATCTATCTTTATAGATCTTGATGCTCAACAATTAGGTAGCTTTTTTAGGTCTTCCTTTGAAAATCACTTTTCAAAAAATCGTTTATGCTTTCCAAAAATTCCGCATTATTTCTGAAAAGCAATATGTCATCCACATATACTTATCAGAAACTCTATGGTGCTCCCACTCACTTTATTGCAAATACAAGTTTCTCATAAACTTTGTATAGACTCAAAAACTTTGATCACCTCATCAAAGTGTACATTCCAACTCCAAGATGCTTGCTTCAGTCTATAAAAGGATCACTGCATCTTGCACACCTTTTAGCATCCTTAGGACTGACAAAACCTTCTGGTTGTATCACATACAACCTTTCCTCAAGTAAACCATTAAGGAAACGATGTTTTGACATCCATCTGCCAGATTTCATAATTGAAAGTGCAGCAACTGCTAACATAATTTCAATAGACTTTAGCATCGCTACGAGTGAGAAAGTCTCATCGTAGTTAACTCCTTGAACTTGTCGTAATCTTCTTTGCAACAAGTCGAGCTTTACAAATGGTGACATTTACCATCAGCGTCTGTCTTCATTTCAAAGATCCATTTGTACTTAACGACCTACCGTCCAACGAGCAAGTCCACCAAAGTCTATACTTGGTTTTCATACATGGATCCTTTCTCAGATTTCATGGCCTCTAACCATTTGTTGGTTTCCGGGCCCATCATCGCTTATCCATAGTTCGTAGGTTCATCGTTGTCCAACAACTTGACCTCTAAGACAGGGTCGCCGCACCACTCAGGAGCAGTACAAGTCCTTGTCGACCTACGAGGTTCGATAGTAACTTGATCAGAAGCTTCATGATCATCATCATTAACTTCCTCTTCAACTAACGTAGGCTTCACAGAAACAATTTCATGCGCTGCGCTACTCTCTGGTTGAAACAGAGGTTCAATAACCTCATCAAGTTCTATCCTCCTCCAACTCAATTCTTTCAAGAGAAACTTTTTCTCGAGAAAGGACCCAGCTTTAGCAACAAACATTTTATGCTTGGATCTAAGATAGAAGGTTCACCCAACTTTTCTTAGGGTATTCTATGAAGATGCATTTGTCCGCTTTGGGTTCGAGCTCATTAGGTGAAAACATTTTCCACACAAGCGTCGCAACCCCAAACATTAAGAAATGACAGCTTAGGTTTCTATCAAACCATAATTCACACGGTGTCATCTCAACGGATTTAGATGGTGCCCTATTTAAAGTGAATGTAGTCGTCTCTAATGCATAACCCCAAAATTATAGTAAAAAAACGATAAGAGACATCATAGCATGCACCATATCCAATAGAGCACGACTATGAACCAGAGCTCAGGAAGTTGATACTTCAGGAAGCCCACGATTCACCTTACTCAATACACCCAGGCAATACCAAGATGTATCTGGAATTAAAGGAAAGTTATTGGTGGACAGGTATGAAGAAAGATGTTGCGGAACATGTTGCAATATGTGATGTTTGTCAGAGAGTAAAGGCAGAACATCAGAAACCAGCAGGGTTACTCCAACCTTTGCCGATACCCGAGTGGAAATGGGAAAAGCTTGGTACGGATTTCATCACAGGATTGCCCAGGACCCGTTCAGGTTATGATTCCATCTGGGTAGTGGTTGATCGCTTGACCAAGGTGGCTCACTTCATCCCGGTAAAGACCACCTATACCAGTGGTAAGCTAGCAAAGATATATATGACCAGGATCGTATGTCTGCATGGAGTTCCAAGGAGTATCGTGTCAGATAGAGGAACACAATTTACTTCAAAGTTTTGGCATCAGTTACATGAAACTTTGGGTACAAGGCTAGAGTTCAGTACAGCCTTTCATCCGCAGACAGATGGACAGACTGAGAGAGTCAATCAGATTTTGGAGGACATGTTGAGAGCTTGTGCACTAGACTATGGTTCTAGTTGGGACGATAACTTGCCTTACGCAGAATTCTCATACAACAACAGTTATCAGACCAGTCTAAAGATGGCCCCTTTCGAAGCTTTATACGGAAGGAGGTGCAGAACACCACTGACATGGGATGGTGTTGGAGACCGAAAACTTTTTGGTCCCGACCTTATCCGAGATTCTGAAGAGAAAGTCAAGATGATTCGTGACAGACTCAAGATAGCTCAATCTCGACAGAAGAGTTATGCTGACAGCAAACGTAAAGAAGTGACATATGAAGTGGGAGACCGAGCATATCTTCGTGTATCCCCGCTTCGAGGAATCAAGAGATTTGGTGTTAAAGGAAAATTAGCACCCAGATTCATAGGCCCCTACAAAATTCTTGAACGTAGAGGTGAAGTTGCATACAAACTGGAATTGCCGGAAGGATTATCCGAAGTTCATGATGTGTTCCATGTTTCCCAGCTGAAGAAATGTCATGCTGAGATGGCTGACATCCCTTTGCGAGACACCGTGCCCCTAGAGGCCATACAACTTGACAATGATCTGACCTACGAGGAGAAGCCTGTAAGAATCCTCGAGACTGCCAACAGAGTTACCCGCAGCAGGATCATCAAGTTCTGTAAGGTTTTGTGGAGTCATCACACCGAGGAAGAAGCCACCTGGGAACGCGAAGAAGATCTTCGTAGAGACCACCCGCACCTATTTTCTAGCCAACCCGAATCTCGAGGGCGAGATTCATCTTAAGGTGGGTAGGTTTGTAACATCCCAAAATTCCATTTTTGGAATGTTATGATTTATAGTTATGCATCCATCTGCATCATTGCTTGATTGTATGTGTTAGTTGAAATGCCTCTTCTGAATTCCAGAAAGTTCTTTCTACTTTTCCCTAAGTTGCTTTCACCTATTTGAAATTTTGGTTAAAAGTTCAAATAAGAGAGGAGGAACATGACACTCCACACCAGGGACTAATTGGTGGTTTATTTGAACAAAAATAACCAGGGGGTTATTTTGAAAATATTTGCAAAAAGGATTTAAAAACAATTAGGCAATTTCTGAAACTATTATTTTTTTCAAAGTGTTCAAATGACAGAATAGAAATGTTCATTAAATAGAATTTATTATTCTGTTAATTTTGATATATAATACCCCTATATTTAGAGACGATTTGAATGCTTTAAAAGTTTTTGAATGTCTCTGGAATATTATTAAAAAGAAACGGTAACCGTTTCCGGTATTAAACGGGCCGGCCCACCGGCTTTAAAAGCCGAGACCGTTACCGGTCGGCCGACCGAGGGCATTCACTTCCCTCTCTCTCTCACTGCAACCGGACCCCACCCGACCGACCGTTGCCCCGAAACGGTCGTCTTCCCCGCACCCGCGAGCGCCGGACCCGACTTGCCGGCCGTTTCTCCCCTCACCGGATCTCTCTCCCCTCTTAACTCCCCGCACTCCCAACGCCCCTATATAAACTGGACACTCCCCGCATCCATTTCCCCCCCGAGCCCCTTTCTCTCTTGCCGAGACGCTGTCAATTGCTCGTCGGAGTAGCGCCACCACCGGACCTCCCGTCGAGCGTAGCCACCGACTCCGTCCACCGTTCGCCCCACCGTTGCCACCAATCGACTCCGGAGAACCGTCGCCGTCGCCCGGACCACTTCCCCGTCTTCCCCGACCACCGGAACGCCTTGTCGTCATCCTCGCCGCCTTCAGATCACCGGAGAAACCCCGACGCCGGCAACCTCTCCCCCGTAAGCTCCCTCGACCATCGGATCCCGAATCAACGACCGTGATTAGATCGGATTTATTCCGAACCGTTTTCTTCTTCCAATCGGTCGCCCGCCCGTAGCTCTCGCACGCACACCCCCCCTTAGCCAATAAGACAGCGCCACGTTGCCCCTGACCGTTGCAAATCAATTTTCCTTTTTCTGTTTTTGTTTTAATTAACAGAATGTTTTCAAAATTTGTTTTGCTTATATCTTTTAATCTATTTAGTTTTTTGAGTTGATTCTTTTTGCAATAGCTCACAATTTTCATGTAGTTTCACCCTATACTTTTAAATTTCAAATTTGAACTATAAAATTTGAATTGAATCAAATTTGCTTAAAATCTTCAAATCTGTATAACTAGAGTTTGAAAATAGATTTTGACATGAATCTTTTTGCTACTGTTTGGTATTGGTTAGGACTATCTCCATGTTTAGTTTGAGGATTTTTAGGATGATTTTGAATAGTGTTTTAGCTATAAACAGAATCTGCTTAGTATTTTAATATAGTTTTATAAACTCAATTTTAATTAGTTTGATTTAGAATTGGTTTTATTTGTTTATTAGGTTCTGTTAGTAAACATTTAGTGTTTTCACTCACTGATAATAAAAATATAAATTTTCTTAGTTTAATTTTATTTAACATAGGAATCACAACTTATTTTCAAATAGGTTTATTTTGATTAAAACAACTAACTAGTAATAGTTTTGTTTTCAAACAAAGTTTTGTATATTTTAATTCTGTTTTTCTAAGACAGATTTAATTGTAAATTATTTCCTGTTAAGAACATGTTTTACAAATAAATAATAAGTTTAGTTTTTCATTCTTTTGTTAATATAACTATAGTTGATTCATATAGTGTTTATCACAAACTTGTATAAACTTTATTAAACTTTTCCCAACAAACTTAAATTGATTATATTCTGTTTATTAATAAAATATTCTATTGTTTCCTTGCTGACAACAATTGTTTTGTTATTACAAATGGTTTCATTATGTCAGTAGTGTTTTCATTCCTCACCTTTTGAAAACAAAACTTTGTGTGTTTTCTTACTTGAGATTTGTGCATTGTTTTGTCCTGATTGTTTACTAGTTCTTGGTTGATGTTTGTGAGTTACAATTTTCTGTTGTATGCTTATTGAGTGCTTGTTTGCTTCGTTAGATTATCCGGAGTGCGAAGCTTGTTACTTAGAGTCACTCACGTACGAAGATCATCAATCAGGCAAGTCACCTTGATCATACTTTTACCCATGTTTTATATGCATTAGTTCTACCATCTCCCCAATTGCATGCAAGATAGGTTAGTTGGAAACTTGGTTACATTGTAGTAGTATCATGTGATAGGTACCCCTCTCAACCCTCTTTGACAATTTTGGCCCCGGGAAACGTTGTTTTTACTTTTGCTATGCTATTAGTAGACGGGGTTGGTTGTGTGATTCATGGGAGTTGAGAGAGTTAATAATTTCAAGACCTACATAATGAACAAGATTCAAGACTCCGAGTTTTCAACATACCTCTGGGTGGATGATGGTTGAACGGCGCCCTGGAGAAACCAGTGGTTAGCCTAGGTGATGCTGGAGATGGCCAGTATTCACGCGGAAAGGTCCACCCAGGCACAAAGAGATGGATGGGTGCTTCAAGACCCAAGGCTTACCTGCACAGCCACAAGTCATTATGGGCTCTGGCTTGGTTGGAAATCGTGGTGACCCTGGACAGGCGGTGCTACGAGAGGTAGAAGAACGGTAGGAAAGGATGGGCACCGACAGAGTCGCAGGGAAACCCTTTGGAAGACCATGTTTTGGTCATCCGTTTCTCAAACACCCTGAAGTGCGAGAAATCAAATGGAGGCGACCAAATCTTGTGGGGAACGTGTGCAAAACTCTGCAGAGTATTCCAAACCTAATCGATTAGCCGTGTCCACGGTCATGGACGACTTGAGCCAAAGGAATTGAAACTTCCGGAACTCTCAACACAATTAATATGATGATGTGGGTATTAACAATTTTGGGTATGAGAATTGGTTGGTGGAACCATCTAATTAATCAACCAACTTAGTAATATTTTGCTTAGCCCCTCTCTTGATGTAGGAAAAACTTGGCTTTACGCAAAAACTTACACCACCACCTGCCATATAAGCATATAGACTAGCTGATTATTTTCACCCCTCTCTCGTGACTTTGCCGGCATATTCCATATGCTGACCTACACGGCTGCAACGTATCATGTTGCAGAGTATTTTTCCGACCAAGAGTGAGGACGCGTTCTATGCTCAGTGAGATGCCCTTGGAGTCGGATGGACTCATCTACCGTCGATGCTTCCGCAAGATTTAGATATTCTCATGAGTTGGCCTTTGGCCACTTTATTGTAATATTATTGTAATAAAGGACTCGATATGAGATTTTGATTAATATAATGCTGTGTGATTTTCCTTTGATATATACATTGATGTACCGTGTGTGTACCAGCATGATCTTGGGATGGTACGGAAACACCGGAGACTTGACCTTTCAGGTCGGGTCGCTACATTAAATGAATAACCGTGTTGCAATAAACATGATCCAATCACGTTCATGCTCAACGCAAAACACCAAATAACATTTATTTAGGTTTGTCATCCGGAAGGTAGAGAGAGCGTGCAATGTTGATCACATCAACCTTGGAAACATTTCCAACACACATTGTCACCTCACCCTTAGCTAGTTCTCCGTTTATTCCGTAGCTTTATTTCGAGTTACTAACATTTAGCAACCGAACCAGTATCCAATACCCAGGTACTACTAGGAGTACTAGCAAGGTACACATCAATAACACGTATATCAAATATACTTGTGTCGATGTTGACAGCCTTCTTATCTACCAAGTATCTAGGGTTGTTCCGCTTCAACGACCGCTCTCCTCATAATCGAAGCACTTAGTCTCGGGTTTGGGTTCAACTTTGGGTTGCTTCACCGGAGCAGCAACTGATTTGCTATCCATGAAGTTTCCCTCCTTGCCCTTGCCCTTCTCGAAACTAGTGGTTTTACTAACCATCAACACTTGATGCTCCTTCTTGATTTCTACCTTCGCGGTGTCAAACATCGCGAACAACTCAGGGATCATTATTTCTATCCCTGGCATTTATAGTTCATCACCAAGTTCTAGTAGCTTAGTGATAGTGACTTGGAGAACAATATCAATCACTATCTTATCTGGAAGATCAACTCCCACTCGATTCAAGCGATTTTAGCACCCAGACGATCTAAGCACATGCTCAATGGTTGAGCTATTCTCCTTCATCTTACAGGCAAAGAATCTTGTTGGAGATCTCATATCTTGCAACATGGGCACGAGCCTGAGATCCTAATTTCAGCTCTTAGAACATCTCATATGTTCCATGACGTTCAAAAAATTTCGGAGCCTCAATTCTAAGTTGTAATGCATGACGCACTAAACTATCAAGTAGTTATCAGAATGTGCGTGTCAGATGTTCACAACATCTACAAACAACGCTAGAGGGGTTGGCGCACCGAGCAGTGCATTAAGGACATAAGACTTCTGTGCAGCAATGAGGACAATCCTCAGATCACGGAGCCAGTCCGCAATATTGCTACCATCATCTTTAAACTCTATTTCTCTAGGAACATATAAAAATTCAAGGGAGCTACAGCGTAAGCTAGTAATCTACAACACAGTTTGCAAAGACACTACTAACTATGTTCATGATAATTAGTTCAATTAATCATATTACTTAAGAACTCCCACTAAAATTGACATCCCTCCAGTCATTTGAGTGATACATGATCCAAATTCACCAACTCAAGTCCGATCATCACGTGAGTTGAGGTGGTTTCAATGGTGAACATCATCATGTTGATCATATCTACTATATGACTCATGTTCGACCTTTCGGTCTCTTGTGTTCCGAAGCCATGTCTGTACATGCTAGGCTCATCAAGTTTAACCCGAGTGTTCTGCACGTGCAACACTGGCTTGCACCCGTTGCATGTGAATGTAGAGTCTATCACACCCGATCATCACGTGGTGTCTCAACACGACGAACTTTCGCAACGGTGCACACTCGGGGAGAACACAATTCATCTTGAAATTTAAATGAGGGATCACCTTATAATGCTACCGTTGTCCTAAGAAAAACAAGGTGCATAAAGCATTAACATCACATGCAAATCATAAGTGACATGATATGGCCATGAACTTATGCTTTTGATCTCCATCTTGAAAGCACCGGCATGATCTCCATCGTCACCAGCAAGACACCATGATCTCCATCATCTTGATCTTCATCAACGTGTCGCCATCGGGGTTGTCATGCCCAACATGCTTCTACTACTATTGCTACCATTTAGCGATAAAGTAAAGCATTACATAGCGCTTAATGATTGACATGCAGGTCATACAATAATTAAAGACAACCCTATAGCTCCTGCCGGTTGCCGTACTCATCGACATGCAAGTCGTGATAATCTATACATCACATGATCATCTCATACATCACATATATCACATCATGTAATTGGCCATATCATATCACGACATACACTGCAAAAACAAGTTAGACGTCCTCTAATTGTTGTTGCATGTTTTACGTGTCTGCTATGGGTATCTAGCAAGAACAATTCTCATCTACGCAAAAACCACAACGGTGATACACTAGTTGCTTTTCAACCTTCTCAAGGACCACCTTTATCGAATCCGATCCAACTAAAGTGAGAGAAACTGGCACCCGCAAGCCATCTATGCAACAAGTTGCGGTCGAGGGAACCGGTCTCTCGTAAGCGTACGAGTAATGTTGGTCCGGGCCGCTTCATCTCACAATACCGCTGAACCAAAATCCGACCAAGGGAGGAAGCAATCTAAGCATCAACGCCCACAAACCTTTTGTGTTCTACTCAAGATCTCATCTACACATAGACCTAGCTCATGATGCCACTGTTGGGGAACATCGCATGGGAAACAAAAAATTTCCTACGCACACGCAGATCTATCCATGGTGATGAGCATCTACGAGAGGGAGAGTGGATCTACGTATCCTTGTAGATCGCTAAGCGGGAAGCGTTAAGAAATGCGGTTGGTGTAGTCGAACATCTTCGCGATCCAAATTGCTGAGCGTCCTGCGATCTCATCACGATCCGTCCCGTGATCCAATCACGATCCGTCCCACGAACTCATCACGATCCGTCCCGCAAACTCATCACGATCCGTCTCGCCATCTCATCACGATCCGTCCCGCAAACTCATCACCATCCATCCCATGATCTCATCACGATCTGTCCCGCGAACTCATCATGATCCATCCCGCGATCTCATCACGATTTGTCTCGCGATCTTGATCACGATCCTTCCGATCTAGCGCCGAACGGACGGCACCTCCGCGTTCAGCACACGTACAGCTCGATGGCGATCTCCGCCTTCTTGATCCAGCAAGAGGGAGCGGAGAGGTAGAAGAGTTCTCCGGCAGCGCGACGGCGCTCTGGCGATGGTGGTGGAGCTATTCCGACAGGGCTTTGCCTAAGCACTATACAAATCCTATCTAGAGGAGAAACTATGCACTGGAGGAACGGGCAACACGTGGCTGAAAATTCTGTGCAAAAACCCTAAAACCTCCAGTATATATAAGAGTAAGAGAGGAGGAGGCTTGGCACAAGGGCCAAGTCTCCAAGGAGTCGGCCGAATCCGGTGGAGGAGGTGGACTCCACCTCCAATCCTAGTAGGACTAGGATTCACCCTATTTTTGCCTTTTTCCACTTTTTCTCTTTGGGCCTTTTCCCCCAAACTGCATGGGCCTTGTGTGGTACTTCCATCAGCCCACTAAGGGCTGGTAAACACTATCCCACAGCCCATGGAGCCTCTTGGGTCGAAATACCCCTCCCGGTGGTCTCCCGGTACACTACCGATGAGCCCGAAACTTTTTCGGCGACCAAAATAGGACTTCCTATATATCAATGTTTACATCTGGACCATTCTGGAGCTCCTCGTGACATCCAGGATCTCATCCGGGACTCCGAACAACCTTCGGTCACCACCATGCATAACTCTATACTACCGAAACGTCACCGAACCTTAAGTGTGCAGACCCTGTGGGTTCGAGAACTATGTAGACATGACCGAGACACCTCTACGGTCAATAACCAATAGCGGGACCTGGATGCCCATATTGGTTCCTACATATTCTACGAAGATCTTTATCGGTCGAACCTCTATGTCAAGGATTCAGTTAATCCCGTATGATGTTCCCTTTGTTCTTCGGTATGTTACTTGCCCGAGATTCGATCATCGGTATCTGCATACCTAGTTCAACCTCGTTACCGGCAAGTCTCTTTACTCGTTTCATAATACAACCTCCCGTGACTAACACTTAGTCACATTGCTTGCAAGGCTTATTGTGATGTTGTATTACCGAGTGGGCCCTGAGATACCTCTCCGTCACACGGAGTAACAAATTCCAGTCTTGATCCATGCCAACTCAACAGACACCCTCGAAGATACCTGTAGAGCACCTTTATAGTCACCCAGTTACGTTGCGATGTTTGATACACACAAGGCACTCCTCCGGTATCCGTGAGTTGCATGATCTCATGGTCATAGGAACATATACTTGACATGCACAAAACAATAGCAATAAACTGACACGATCATATGCTACATTTGTAGTTTGGGTCTTGTCCATCACATCATTCTCCTAATGATATGATCCCGTTTATCAAATGACATCTCATGTCCATGGATAGGAAACCTTAACCATCTTTTGATCAACAAGCTAGTCTATTAGAGGCATACTAGGGACATGGTTTTGTCTATGTATCCACACATGCATCTAAGTCTTCGATCAATACAATTATAGCATGGATAATAAACGATTATCATGAACAAGGAAATATGATAATAAATAATTTATTATTTCCTCTAGGGCATATTTCCAACACAAGGCACCCCCAAGTTAATATCCAATGAAGGCTCAAGCGTCTAATCTTGAGGATGCCCCGAAAGGCATCCACTCTTTCGTCTTCAACACTGTCGATATATTTTAATTAGAGCTATATTTTTATTCATCACATAAATATGAGTTTTGTTTGGAGCATAATGTTATTTTTTTAGTATTTTTTTTCTGTTATTTATAAAAAATCAATAAAAAGTTCCAAGAATTGCCTTTTAGGATGCTTAAATTGCATGTTTGATGTGTGCTGTGTGAACAGAAATTTTGCTGTAGTGCTTGAATTTTCGTATTTTACTGGGAAGTGGTATGTTTCTGAAATGTTAACACAGTATTTTCATGTAAATTATTTATCATGTCCTAAATTTTCATAATTTTTAGAGATATGCAAGTGCACTTTGTAAATTAATTGCTACAGACTGTCTTGTTTAGACTGCTTGTTGTCATAGTTTTGTTATCTACTTCTCCTATAGTTTTCATGACTTATATTGGTAGATATAAATTGTGGAAATGATAGTACAGTATATAATGTTTGAAAATTATTATGCAACTTGTCTTGGCAGTACATAAATAGTTGATTTATTCTTATGTGCACTAACCGACCTCATGAGTTCTTTTCAAGTTTTATGTGCACGAAAGTTTTGAGACTTAGGTGAAACCAGGACATGCGGGGAGTGAACGAAACACAAAAGATCAAGATTGGGGATGCCCAAGTCTCCCCAAGACAATATTACAAGAAGTCTCAAGCATCTAAGCTTGGGGATGCTACGCATCCCACCTCTATTCGTCAATAATTATCGGTTAGCCTATGTTGAGCCTAAGTTTTTGTTCATTCATATGATATGTCATGTTCTTGGAGTGTATTTTGTTTTGTTTTATGTATAAATAAGTTATTAGATGTAAAAATCTTTGTATAGAGATAGTATCTACTTAATTGTTTTACTACTCATTGATCTTCACTTGTATCTTTTGAGAGTAGTTTAATGTTTACTCATGTGCTTCACTTATATCCTAAGAATAAATTGTGAATGAATGAAATATCTTAAACCTGAAATTATAAATTTGCTATATTCTTAATAGTAGGTTCACATTGTGTTTAGAAATTAAAATCCATTGAAGTTTGACAATCACAATTTTGGTCATACAAGCAATTCACGAATGATTAGTATAAGAAAGAGAACTTTCACATACAAATATATTATCTTGGACATCTTTTATGATTGCAAATACCCATTAATTATTTTCAAACTTGATCAAATAGTTGAAAAAGTTGGACAACAAAAAAAACGTAATGGTTATGTTTGGGTATATTTGCATAGAAGTTATATTATTATGGATCCTCCAACACGTCTTGCTTGTTTAGAACCTTTTGCTAGCCAAAACTTCGTACTAAGTAGAGATAGTACTTGTGCATCCAAATCCTTGAGACAAGTTTCTTCCAAGAGAGTCCACCATACCTACCTATATATGGTATTTCACTACCATTCCAAGTAAATTTGCACGTGCCACCTCCAAATATTCAAATAAACATCCGTTTTGTGTACTCATACCACCCATGGAGCGACGAGGATGACATTATATTCCATACTAAGAGGATTATTCTCAAGATGAGTTTTTATTCACTTGTCATTGAACAAGATAGGCTTGTAAAGGATGCCTAGTCCCGCATAATACAAAAATAAACAAACAAGAACTCCCCCTAGAAAGTTGATTGTTTGGATGGTACCCTTGGATTCGGATAGACATGGAATGTGTTTGAATGGTGGAGGGGGAGTAAAATTTTAATTCTGTTTGGAAACCGCCAATAATGTGTTCAGCATGGAAGATATTGAAAACTCTATTTTGACATTGACATGAAAAGTACACCACTGAAAGCTACATATTCATCTGTGTTTTAAACAATGATATCTGGCAGCTCTACAAGTTCAGGCTTCCCTCTACGAAGGGACAGTCTATTTACTTCTATGTTATTTATTTTTCCTGTTGAGTCAACTTCCTATTCTAACATCAATCAATTAGTTCGCAACCACCATCTGGTGGGGAAAGATCCAAACACATATATCCAGTCAAATATATTTGATCATGATTCATTGTTGTTGACAATTATCTTCATGATAAGTACGTTGAGAGGCGAAACATTAAGCCCCTGTCTTTCTCTGTGTTCGATGGATGCTATATGTTCTAAAAATATGCTTTGAGTATCACCAATCATAGAAGACTATATGATAATTGAGTATGTGGAGCTCTTACTTAGACTTGATGATGCATTGAAATTGTTTGATGACTAAGACCATATGTTGTTAAGTTTCAAGAGAATGCATTGTTTGAACCATGACATGTGAATTGATTGCTACTCTATCATGGTGTTTTTATGAGAAAACGTTGTCGGTTACGTCGCTAGAAAATTGACTGAAATTATCAATGATCAGAACTATCCACTATGCTAGCATTCACACTTCATAAATTACTTATTTTATCATTACCTACTCGAGGACGAGTAGGAATTAAACTCGGGGATTCTTATCGATAATTTAGGAAGTATTCATGTCATGTTTGCCTATGTGCAATACTTTTATATGGTTTCGATGCCCTTTATATGATTTATTTAGAACTAACCCGGACTTACGATGTTTTCAGCAGAATTACCGTGGTGGTGTTTTTGTGCAAAAAATAAAAGTACTCGGAATCACCCCAAACTTTTTTATGATCTTTTTTGGAGGAAATAAGAAATATTGTAGTGAAGAACCACAGGAGGGGAGCCAGCTTTGGGCCAAAAGCCAACAGGGTGCGCCCACCCCCTGGGCAGGCCCTAATGGCTTGTGGGGCCCATGTGGCTCCAGCTAGCTTGATTCCAACGCTGAAAAACCCTATATATACAAAAACCTTCAGAAATTAACTTAGAACTTCCACTCCGTTGTTGGAACTCTATGTATCGACAAAAAAACCCATCTGGAGCCTTTCCAGTACCTTGCCGGAGAGGGAAATCATCATCCGATGGCCATCTTCATCATCCTGGAGGAGGCCATGAAGAGGAGGGAGTTGTTCACCCTCGGGGATGACGGTATGTACTAGTAGCTAAGTGTTTAATCTCTCTCTCTATCTCATGTTCTTAAGATGCACGATATTGATGTATCACATGCTTTGTTAATATAGTTGGATCATATGGTGTTCTTCCATTGCTATCTTGTTGTGATGAATTGAATTTTTTCCTTTGAGATTTTGTTATATCAGATTAAATATTGGATTTGAGGTCACTCGACGTATGTGTTGCATGTAGATACCCGTGGTGACAATGGGGTGTTCTATTGATTCACTTCATATATGTTATGGCATCAACTTGCGGATTTAGGTGACCTTGGGGATCTATGCATAGGGGTTGATTCCAAGTTCTTGTCCTACCTTCTCTGATAGAAATCTTGGGGTACTCTTTGAAGTTCTTTGTGTTGGATTGAATGTGATTAATTTGAAATTGTTTGATGTGTGTCGAATAATTAATCCACGGATACTTGAGGTGACAATTGAGTATCTAGGTGACATTAGGTTTGATTGATATGTATCATTGGTGTTATTTTAGTACAAACTCTAGGGTTGTTTGTCACACCTATATGAATAGCCCAGTAGATCGATCGGAAAGGGTAACTTTGAGGTGGATCTACTACCTACAACAATTTCATCTTATGTTCTTCGCTACTTATGAACTTTGGAGTGATTTTTGTTGCATGTTGAGGGATGATCATATGATTCTATTATGTTAGCATTGTTGAGAGATTGCACTTGTGCAAGTATGAACCCTAGGCCTTATTTCCAAGCATGGTTATAACGTTTTTCTCTCTGTTTACTACTTGTTACCTTGCTGTTTTTATATTTTCAAATTACAAAACCTATATCTACCATTCATATTGCACTTGTGTCACCATCTCTTCGCCGAACTAGTGCACCTATATAATTTACCATTGTATTGGGTGCGTTGGGAACACAAGAGATCTCTTATATTTGATTGCAGGGTTGTTTGAGAGAGATCATCTTCATCCTACACCTCCCACGGATTGATAAACCTTAGGTCATCCACTTGTGGGGAAATTACTATTGTCCTAAAAAAATCTACACTTGGAGGCCCAACAGAGTCTACAAGAATAAAGTAGTGTAGTAGACGTCAAGAGGCTAAGATAAGATGTAGTTATTGCTTAAGAAAACATCAAGAAACTAGGAGATCAGGAAGATATGGGGAATGAGCCCAGATTTATCAAATGTGACTTTGCCAATATAGTGGTTGAGGAGGCGCAAGAAATTACCTAGTTAGCCAATGCCTAGTTGGCTCTTGGTGATGCAAAGGCAGATCTGGAGAAAAGAACCCGCCTCACAGTCCAGGCATAATAGTACATCAGGTGCTCACGGAAAAGGTAGATAAAGAGAGGCGGGACAAGTTGAAGGAAGAGATAAGGAAGCTATAGTTCAAGACTATATATATGCTCATGGCATCTTAACCAATCCCCAATAACCGGTTAGAGGAGTAGAATCCCGGTTTTACCCCTCTAACACGGACCTAGTTGATCCTCAATCGATGTTAGTACAGTAAAAATTATCGTCAGCCACCGTTCACCTCCCTATATTTACTCCACCACTCGGTGGTCAAGTAAAAAAATCCATTTCGCCTCCTCTTCCACTCTGCCTCCTCTTCCACTCCGCCTCTGTTGGGTTCTACCGTAGGTGCATCGCTTGCGAATTAAAATTTTCCTATGCGCAGAACATCCAAGAACATGCTATGGAGGTGGACTACAGATCATTACCACTAGACGCGCAGTGCCGTGCAGCGGAAGTTGAGCTGGGGCAGCGGGTCCGTGTGGTCCGTCTCCTCCTCGTCTGTTCTCCCTCGAGCAGCCGGTCCAATCTCCCTTGAACAGCCGGTCGCCGGATCCCACATACATGTTTGCCGGAGCTGCACAAGTGCACCGCCTCTAACGGTATCTGCGCATGCAGGAGGAACACACCGTGTGGCAAACTGCTAGGTCCAATCACATAGTCGGCGGCGAGTGGAGATGGCTATTCACAACACATGCATACTCTAATGATGGCGCCGAAGCGATCAACCGGATGGGTGTGCTGCACCTCCACTATATATAGGCATCCGGCGCGGGCTCAACCCTTGGGCCTCGCACGGATCCTAAAGCCCACGTGTTCCTTCCCTTAAGTGCGCGACCCTTTAGGTTCTCGTCCACTTGGACGCGAGTCAGATCACATCCGACTCGACCGGTCAGTAGCGGCCTCTAGCAAGACGTGCCAACTCCAAGTGTCTGATGAAGCTGGTTAGGCGAACCTGTATTTCACACTTCTGTTCCCTTTGCCACACGATATATGTTGTCATGCACAAGGCGGCATGGTCATCCTTGTTGCAGCACGACCTCTTTCTCATTTCGGTGAATCCGTCCAACACTTCGGATTATCTCATAATCCTCATCGCATGGCCATGCTTATCCAGGTCGGATCACCCAAGAGTCCCAGATTATATCTCTCCTGATCTGAGGGGCAAATCCCATCTTGCTTGGCCATGTCTCGCAGCATGGGTCTGGACAAACCCGAAACCTACCTTTGTAACTAACTAGTCATGGAGTAGGGTTTGGTCAGCACAAAGCAAGTCTGTCACCATCCCGAGTACATGTGCCAGCTCTGGTCTTAGGACATAAAACGTATGTTGTACTAGAGACTCACAAATGACCTACCGCTGCATCTCATAGCTGGGTCTGTCCAACTTAGACCTTATCTTGACTGGGATCCGACTATGTCGAATCCGACCAGACCTTTCTGAGCCCATATGATCCGTCTAGCATCCAATGCTACATGGTCAGTGAGACCGAACCATCCACCATGTCATATGCTAGTCTGATTAGTTATGCGTCCACACAACCCTTTGGACTAGGGACCATTTAGGATAGTAAAATTACAATGCATAGTCTAACAAATAAGTCAGTACTTGTTAATACACATCAATGATAATGTCGAAGGACTATCTTTATTCATAAACACATAGGAAATATCATCATACATGATTGCCTCTAGGGCATATCTCCAACAGTCTCCCACGTGCACTAGAGTCAATCAAGTAGACATCGAATGCCCATAGTTCTAACGTGCCCCTCATGCTTGGGTTGTTGAAGCGGCTTGGTCAACGGATCTGCAACATTTGCATCCGTATGAATCTTGCATAAATTAGTATCACCTTTCTCTACGAGCTTTCGTATCAAGTGATATTTTCGGTCTATGTGCCTGGTCTTATGGTGTTGTCTCGGCTCCTTGGCATGTGCAATGGCACCTGAATTATCGCAATAAAGGTCCACTGGTTTTGACAAGCCCGGGAACACACCAACATCTTCCAGGAGCTTTCGAATCCAAACATCTTACTTTGCGGCTTCACAAGCTGCAATGTATTCGGCCTCTGTTGTGGAGTCGGCCACCGTATCTTGCTTGGAACTCGTCCAACTCATTGCTCCTCCATTCATGACATACACGTATCCAGTTTGCGATGGACAATCATCCCTGTCGGTTTGGAAACAAGCATCAGCGTAACCCTTTGCATAGAGCTCCTCCTTGCCTCCATAAACTAGGAACATCTCTTTAGTCCTTTTCAGGTACTTCAAGATAGTTTTCACCGCTGTCCCCTTGACTCTCACCTAGGTCGGCCTTGTATCTGCTTGTTAAGCTTATTGCATAGGCAACATAAGATCGTGTACATAGCATGGCATACATGATGGATCCAATTGTCGAGGCATATGGAATCCTACTCATCATGTTTCGCTCATCAGAAGTTGTAGGACTCTGAGTCTTGCTTAGCCTTACACCATGTGAGACGGGCAAGAACCCTTTCTTGGTCTCACTCATGTTGAACCTCTTCAACACTTTGTCTATGTATGTGCTCTGCCTTAAGTCAAGCAGCCTCCTCGATCTATCTCTATAGATCTTGATGCCTAAAATGTACACTGCCTCTCCAAGGTCTTTCATCAAAAACTTACCATTCAATGATTCCTTGACTGAGTTCAACATCGAAACATCATTTCTGATCAGCAGTATGTCATCCACATACAAGATCAAAAATACTACCGAGCTGCCACTAGACTTCTTGTATAAACAATAGTCCTCCTCGTTCTTGATGAAACCAAGGTCAACGATGACTTCATCAAAATGAATGTTCCAACTCCGAGCTACTTGCCTCAATCCATAAATGGATCTCCTGAGTTGCATATTTTACCAACATTAGTTGGATCGACAAAATCTTCGGGTTGTATCATGTATACATCCTCTTTTAAATTTCCATGAACGAAAGCCGTTTTGACATTCATCTGCCATATCTCATAATCGAAATGTGCAACTATAGCTAGTATGATCCTCACCGACTTTAGCATCGCTACCGGCGAGTAGGTCCCGTCGTAGTCAATTCCTTGAACTTGTCCATAACCTTTAGTGACAAAGCCGAGCTTTGTGGATCTGAACATTTCCATCCACATCGGTTTTCTTCTTAAAGACCCATTTACAACCAATGGATACTATGCCAGGTAGCGGATCAACCAAGTCCCAGACTTGATTGTCATCCATGGACTTTAAGTCGGATCTCATGGCCTCGAGCCATGCCTCGGAATCTGGGCTCATCATCGCTACCGCATACGTGGCCGGATCGTCGCTTTCTAGAAACAATACATCACGCACTCTACGCAATCATTCCGACCTCCGTGGCTCTGGTGCCGACTCCACTACGGGTTCCCTGATCAACTCCGGTATGATCTCATCACCAGCCGAGTCGTCCGCGAGTGGATCTTGAATTTCTTCTAGTTGCATAGTTCTCCCACTGGCCTCCCGATTGAGAAACTCTTTCTCTAGGAAAACCCCGTTCCGAGCAACAAACACTTTGTTCTCTTCTCGGTTGTAGAAGATGTATCCCAAGGTTTCCCTCGGATATCCCACGAATATGCATTTATCCGACTTGGGTGTAAGCTTGCCCGACATGAGTCGGTTGACAAATGCTTCACAACCCCAAATCTAGAGAAAAGACAAAATAGGAGTCTTCCCAGTCCACATCTCATGTGGTGTCTTGTCAACAGATTTTGATGGTACCCTATTAATTGTGAAAGTTGCAGTTTCTAGAGCGTATCCCCAGTATGACAAGGGTAAATCCGATTAGCTCATCATCAACCAGACCATGTCCAACAAGGTTCGATTTCTCTGTTCTAACATACCGTTTCTCTGTGGCGTACCCGGAGGTGTGAGCTGAGGTACTATACCTCGGCTTTTCAGATGGTTATCAAACTCCTTGCTCATGTACTCACCTCCACGATCTGATCTCCCTCGAACAGTAGGCCGCCGAATTCCATGTAAAGGTTCGCCGGAGCGACGCAAGTGCACCTTCTCTAACGTATCCGTGCGTGCAGGAGGAACACACCGTGCGGCGAACTGCTAGGTCTGATCACACAGTCGGCGACGAGTGGAGGTGGCTATTCACAATACATGCAAGCCCTAATGACGGCGCCAAAGTGATCAACCGGATGGGTGTGCCGCACCTCCACTATATATAGGCATCCGGCGCGGGTTCAACTCTTGGGCCTCGCACGGATCCTAAAGCCCACGTGTTCCTTCCCTTAAGTGCGCGACCCTTTAGGTTCTCGTCCACTTGGACGCGAGTCAGATCACATCCGACTCGACCGGTCGGTAGCGGCCTCTAGCAAGACGTGCCAACTCCAAGTGTCTGATGAAGCTGGTTAGGCAAACCTGTACTTCACACTTCTGTTCCCTTTGCCACACGATATATGTTGTCATGCACAAGGCGACATGGTCATCCTTGTTGCAGCATGACCTCTTTCTCGTTTCGGTGAACCCGTCCAACACTTCGGATTATCTCATAATCCTCATCGCATGGCCATGCTTATCCAGGTCGGGTCACCCAAGAGTCCCAGATTATATCTCTCCTGATCGGAGGGGCAAATCCCATCTTGCTTGACCATGTCTCGCAGCATGGGTCTGGACAAACCCGAAACCTACCTTTGTAACTAACTAGTCACGGAGTAGGGTTTGGTCGGCACAAAGCAAGTCTGTCACCATCTCGAGTACATGTGCCAGCTCAGGTCTTAGGACATAGAACGTATGTTGTACTAGAGACTCACAGATGACCTACCGCTGCATCTCATAGCTGGGTCTGTCCAACTCAGACCTTATCTCGACTCGGATCCGACTATGTCGAATCCGACCAGACCTTTCTGAATCCATATTATCCTAGCATCCAATGCTACATGGTCAGTGAGACCGAACCATCTACCGTGTCATATGCTAGTCTGATTAGTTGTGCGTCCACACAACCCTTTGGACTAGGGACCATTTAGGACAGTTATCATACAATGCGTAGTCTCACAAACAAGTCAGTACTTGTTAATACACATCAATGATAATGTCCAACAACTATCTTTATTCATAAACACATAGGAAATATCATCATACATGATTGCCTCTAGGGCATATCTCCAACAACCTCCTCTTCCTCTTCTCATTCCCATCCTCGCCGTCGGCAATCCCCCTCCCCCGCCATTCATCAATGCCCTAGCTCCCAATGGTCGTACCCCATCACCATTGCTGATTCGTAGCGTGGATCCACGCCACCACACCCATGGTTCGCGTTCAAGTGGCGCATCATAGAGTCACCGCCGCACAGCCGATGTGCCCGCCCCTGCCCGATTTGCCGACTTCCTGGACTTCCTCCACCGCGAGAGCCACAGAGGAAATACCTCGGTGTCCGCCAGCGAGCGTGGGGGATATGGGTGGTAGAGATAACCGGCTGGGAGACCCACATGAGGAAGTGGATCGAGTCGTTCCACACGGCGGATCTCGCCGCACTTGAATACAACCGGTGGCAGGTCCGGTTCCACGACGCGTAGGCGCACCTCAACTTGCCGTGGGGGGCGGCGCCCGTTCGCCTCGTCCCAACGACATCGGGTGTTGTGAGTACGACAATGGCTCGGGAGGACCTGGAAGCAAGGGAGCACCTCATGGTGGAGGTCGTCGATGAGACGTACATGGCGAACCTCCACCGCCAACAGCCTGAGCTCATGGTGGCCGAGCGGGCGATATTCGCGGAGCATGACGGGAAGGTCATCGTCATCTTCGACGACGACATGCAAGGCAGCGAGGACGGCGACCAGGATGAGAAGAAGTTCGACGCCACGGAGTGGCAACACATGTTCCCCGACTATGACGACGACGTCACCGGTCCAGACCCAATGGGCGGTGGCATGTCGAGGCAAGATTGGCTCAACCTCTACTATGGCGGTGATGATGACTAGTCTGGTGTAGTTTAAGTTTAGTTTAAGTTTAGTGCAGTTTAATTTTGAATTTATGTTTAAAGTTTGTTTGTCAAGACTAAGTTGAACTTATGTTCAAACTTATGCAAATTTCGGTTGAAACTAGGTTGAATTTATGCAAATTTATGTTTACTCCATTATATATAGGGGTCGGCTATTTCTGACGAAAGCTTAGTGGAGTGAAAATACTACACTAAGGGTTTACTCCACCGGATCCTTCGCTATGTTTAGTGGATCGGTTAGAAATTCCCTTAGAGAGAAGGAGGTCACCAAGGGAAAGATCAAGAAGCTTAAGGGGATCTTTGATGAATTTGAGGGATGCTTTGTTGTTCTACTATTAAATAGTACTAGCAAAAAAGCATGTCCGTTGCAACGGGGTAAAATACAACACTCACCCAACTTAATAATCATTACTTAAGACATCAATAGGTCCATGTCCTTTATTTCAACACATGGCATCCCATCTCTATTGTCACTTATCCTCTTTCCCACTCTCTTCAACAGTGGTCTCAGTGCTGGCATAATCTTTTTTTCCTATGAGGTTTTGGCGAGGTTTGAATGCGTGGTTATAGATGATTGTTTGTCTTCAACCTTGGTTTTGCTGAGGTGTTTAATTTTAATCAGTATCGGCATCGGTATAAAAAAGACATATCATGTGCTATCAATTAAGGTTGCACCCTAAATAGTATTTTTAGAATGCTCAACATGTAAAATAATACCATATTCAGATTCTACACATTTTTAATCAAATTACATATATAACATGTTTAATTTAGAGTTAGGGTTTAAAATATACGAATATTTATCAAAGCAATTTATATGTACTGCAGGTTGAATAACCCAAATATCAGGGGTTTCCCTGGAATCCCTGCTAAAATAAAATTTTGACTTAAAGCTGGATTGCGGGTTGACTATCATGAATTTCACGAGTTTTCTGCAAAATAGCATGACAAATCAAAAATATCTATTTTTTATTAACAAAAATAGATATAGATGTTGTAATGTTGTATGAATTGTAGCACTTGTCATGTGCCATTTTGTCCGTTGGAACACATGATGACGGACCGGTCGTTTTTTGGACCCGTCTGTGATAAGCATCCACCCGAGCCCCAAAAGCCATATCACCAATGCGTCTCGGGTGGCTGATCAGTACTAATGCACATCACCGACGCATGGTCATTGAAGGGGTCAGTGTTATTCTGGTATGTAGTACTGGTTCACATGAACCATCTTAAACAGTTCACAACAATGCAAACCAAATCATCCAACAAGACGCAAGTTTTATCCTAAATGTCTCAAACATTTTCCATACATGATTTCTCAATAGTTTTCACTGGCTATGAAATATTCCATCATTCTTAACCTTTTCAGAGCTCTTTTGTCCATGTTGCAGTTGTTCTTTTAGGCATATCTTCTACTATCAGCAACATTTGCTCTTAATTTTAAACTTTGCTACTCCCTCCGATCTATATTTGTCATCGATGATATAGTGCAACTGTCTTTTGGGAGTCTGCATGCTTTATGGTTTTAAATAGCAATCCCATTGTTTTAATTTATTTTGCTCTTGAAACTTTGTCTGACACTATCATAGTCCCATGTTGGGCGTCGTTGAATAAAAAAATACGTAGTGATGGAGGTGCACGGAAGATAGACTAGCCTCTCCTTTATTCATAGTAGCAGCAACCGACGATGCATTAAGCAGACCCACTGCTCAACGGCACTGGTTGATGTTGGGGGTCAAAATACAACTGGTTAAGCAGCAGATGCGTCAAGGCAGACCCACTGGCCAATGAAGATCTTGACGCAGTTGATGTTGGGGTTGAAGCCCAGGAACTGCTCCTGGGTCAGACCACCGCTTTCCGCGATGGAGGAGCAAGTGTCGCCCGTCTGCACCGCGTTCACCTTGTTGCACGTCAGCGCCGGCACCGCCTTCGCCGCATAACCTGCAAAACGTAGACAAACACACGTCCAAAGGGTCATAAAGTCATAATCCAGCACATGTGGCCACTGCTACACATGCAGATCATGGACGTACCTCCGCCAACGCTGTGGCGCTGCAGCTGCATAAAGGTGATCCTGGCGTCGGTGAGGGTGACCGCCACGAGAAGGGACGCGATCAGGAGAGCGGCGACTCCGTGGTTGGACATTGCAGCTGATATGCCGACGGGAAGGAAGTATGAACTGTATTACGCTCTGCTTGCGGTGGTAATGAGAGATGGTTAGTCCGTCTTTTTATAGCGCGATGGGAGAACTAGGCAAAGTTGATAAGATGCATGCAACATAAAGAAACATACCCCCGATAAAAGAAAAACACATACCCGGAGCCTTGGTAACTGCGTCCAGAGTGTGGATACTATGGCCATGTCGTTGAGGCCATTTGTAAGCCGGCCAATGGTTTCGTGATTTGGTCATCCATGACCAAATAAACAGAGGAAAGGGTTTATGATTCCTATGAAAAACTAGATTGGCATATTTATACTGCATGATCAAAAAAATTATAACAAAATACAGACGCAGACGTTCATGCATATGGAACGGTTTTGGAATCATTTCCGCCAAATATGACGTTCAGAAGAAATTTAATTGGACCCAGACAACAATCGTGAAACACTCTGCTTCAGCGGTTGTCCACGATGGAATTGTCACAAGGGTCCGATGTGTTTCATTGGAATCTACATGGGAATGGACAATTCTCAGTGGAGTCTATGTACAAAGCTTTGCTCCAATCTGATGTGCCAGTTGATAATAACAAGAAGATTTGGAAGATGGAGATACCTCTTAAGAATAAAATCTTTGCATGGTATCTTCATCGTGGAGTCATTCTTACTAAAGATAACCTTATTAAGAAGAATTGGCATGAAAGTGCGCAATGTATTTTTTGTCAACATGATGAGACGATAAAACATTTGTTCTTTCAATGGAAATTCACTCGTTCTATATGGTCAGTCATTCAAATAGCTTCTGGCTTGTATCCTTCTTGTAGTGTTGCTAATATATTTGGCAACTGGTTACATGGGATTAAACACAGGTTTAGAACTCTTTTCAGGATGGGAGTGTTTCCCGTTAATTGGTCGCTTTGGCTATGTACAAATAATAAGATATTTAATGGTAAAATATTTCTCTTATGCAGGTTATCTACAGATGTACCGGGACGCTTCGTTTATGGTCGTCTCTACAATGTGTGGAGAATCGAGGCCTGTTTACGGAGGTGTGTACACGATTGGAGGCTACGGCGAGGGATTCTTTTACCCAACATGGGTGGCAGCATGATCTTAGGATTGGTCCCCCTAGGGCTTAGGCATTATACAGACTCTACATGTTTCTTTGTATTTCGTCGTTTTTATTTTTGATTTGTGTGAGTGAACTTCATTTGGCTGTGTGCATCTCAGTTATGCAGAGACCGGGTGTAATGCTTAAACCTTTTAAGTAATATAAAGCACCTCTTATCGAAAAAAATACATACGTACATACACTCAGCCTTATAAACGCGCACACGTACATTCTATCCTAATCATTCAAACACAGGTTGGTTCGCACATCATGATCAATTGTTTGCTCTTTTTTACTGTTTGGCAACTGAAATTTGTTCAAGAACCTTCTTCTCAGGCTTAAGTCAGCCCACCAAAAATGACATTAGTACTTTGTCAGCTAACCATATTAGCGGCCGCCAGCGGCCCGACTCCTCCCTTCCTATCCTTCGTCGTCGTCGGGGGTCGATGTCGGGCAAAGCCCGTTCGTGCAACGGTGGCATCGGAGGGCCGCTCTTCCCTCTCACGGATTGAAGGGTGACACGGGCGTCTGGATGCGCGGGGGTGCAACCCTTTCCTCAGCCCATGGTGACGCGGCGGATGGAGATTGGCGAGAGGATGGGGTGGGGCCGAGTATAGCCAGTGGCGTCAGCGACGTCCAACCTGAATCCTTGGTCGGTGGTAGCGGGTGAAGCTCAAGCAGCTTGTGACGGCATGGCGTAGTGGTACCCCTCTCCAAGGCGGAACTATGCCGGCAATCTGGTGGCTTTGGCTACATATTGCATCAGATCGGCGATGGTGACAAGCAGGAATGGGGTCCTTGTCAGGGTCGGATTTTTGGGATATTAAATTGTTGGGGAACGTTGCATGGGAAACAAAAAAGTTCCTATGCACATGCAGATCTATCCATGGTGATGAGCATCTATGAGAGGGAGAGTGTATCTACATACCCTTGTAGATCGCTAAGCGGGAAGCGTTAAGAAACACGGTTGGTGTAGTCGAACGTCTTCGCGATCCAAATCGCCGTGCGTTCCGCGATCCAATCACGATTTGTCCCGCGATCCAATCACGATCCGTCCCGCGATCCAATCATGATCCATCCCACAAACTTGATCACGATCCGTCCCACGAACTTGGTCACGATCCTTCCGATCTAGCGCCGAACGGACGGCACCTCCACGTTCAGCACAAGTACAGCTTGATGACGATCTCCGCCGTCTTGGTCCAGCAAGAAGGAGCGGAGAGGAAGAAGAGTTCTCCGGCAGCGTGATGGCGCTCCAGCGATGGTGGTGGAGCTATTTCGGCAGGGCTTCGCCTAAGCGCTGTAGAAAACCGATCTAGAGGAGAAACTATGCACTGGAGGAACGGACAGCACATGGCTGAAAATTCTGTGCAAAAACCCTAAAACCTCCAGTATATATAAGAGGAAGAGAGGAGGAGGCTTGGCACAAGGGCCAAGCCTCCAAGGAGTCGGCCGAACCAGGTGGAGGAGGTGGACTCCACCTCCAATCCTGGTAGGACTAGGATTCACCCTATTTTTGCCTTTTTCCACTTTTTCTCTTTGGGCCTTTTTTCCCAAACCTCATGAGCCTTGTGTGGGACTTCCACCAGCCCACTAAGGGCTGGTAAACACTCTCCCACAGCCCATGGAGCCTCTTGGGTCGAAATACCCCTCCCGATGGTCTTCCGATACACTACCAGCAAGTCTCTTTATTCGATCGTCGGTATCTCCATACCTAGTTCAATCTCATTACCAGCAAGTCTCTTTACTCGTTCCGTAATACAAGATCCCGCAACTAACACTTAGTAACATTGCTTGCAAGGCTTATTGTGATGTTGTATTACCGAGTGGGCCCTGAGATACCTCTCCGTCACACGGAGTAACAAATCCCAGTCTTGATCCATGCCAACTCAACAGACACCCTCGGAGATACCTGTAGAGCACCTTTATAGTCACCCAGTTACGTTGCGACATTTGATACACACAAGGCACTCCTCCTGTAGCCGTGAGTTGCATGATCTCATGGTCATAGGAACATATACTTGACATGAAGAAAACAGTAGCAATAAACTAACACGATCATACGCTACGTTTGTAGTTTGGGTCTTGTCCATCACATCATTCTCCTAATGATGTGATCCCGTTATCAAATGACATCACATGTCAATGTCTAGGAAACCTTGACCATCTTTGATCAACGAGCTAGTTCACTAGATGCATACTAGGGACAAAGTATTGTCTATTTACCCACACATGTAATGTGTTTCCAATTAATACAATTATAGCATGGACAATAAACGATTATCATGAATAAGGAAATATAATAATAAACACTTTATTTATTGCCTCTAGGGCATATTTCCAACAATCTCCCACTTGCACTAGAGTCAATAATCTAGCTCACATCACTATGTGATTTACATTGTAATGAATCGAACACCCATGAAGTTCTGGTGTTGATCATGTTTAGCCCTTGGAAGAGGTTTAGTCAACGGGTCTGCAACATTTAGATCCGTGTGCACTTTGCAAATATTTATGTCCTTCTCCTCGATGTAATCGTGGATGGAGTTGAAGCGTCGCTTTATGTGTCTGGTCCTCTTGTGAAACCTTGGTTCCTTGGCCAGAGCAATGGCACCAGTGTTGTCACAGAACAGGTTCATTGGATTCAGTGCACTGGGCACTACTCCAAGATCTGTCATGAACTGCTTCATCCAGACACCTTCCTTCGCCACCTTCGAGGCTGCGATGTACTCCGCTTCACACGTAGAATCGGCTACCACACTTTGCTTCGAACTGCACCAGCTTACCGCTCCCCCATTGAGAATAAATACGTATCCGGTTTGTGACTTAGAGTCATCCGGATCAGTGTCAAAGCTTGCATCGACATAACCCTTTACGACGAGCTCTTCATCACCTCCATAAACGAGAAACATTTCCTTAGTCCTTTTCAAGTACTTTAGGATATTCTTGACCACTGCCCAGTGTTCCATTCCAGGATCACTTTGAAACCTTCCGGCCATACTTATGGCAAGGCTGACATTGGGTCTTGTGCATAGCACTGCATACATGATAGAGCCTATGGCTGAAGCATAGGAGATGACACTCATCTTTTCTCTATCCTCTGCAGTCGCTGGGCATTGAGTCTTGCTCAACTTCACACCTTGTAACACAGGCAAGAACCCCTTCTTGGACTAATCCATTTTGAACTTCTTCAAAACTTTATCAAGGTATGTGCTCTGTGAAAGCGCTATTAAGCATCTCGATCTATCTCTATAGATCTTAATGCCTAATATGAAAGCAGCTTCTCCTAGGTCCTTCATTGAAAAACTCTTGTTCAAATATTCCTTCATGCGTTCCAGCATTTCTATATTGTTTCCAATCAGCAATATGTCATCCACATATAATATTAGAAACGCTATAGAGCTTCCACTCACTTTCTTGTAAATACACGCTTCCCCATAAACTTGTATAAACTCAAACGCTTTGATCACCTCATCAAAACGCTTATTCCAACTCCGAGATGCTTGCACCAGCCCATAAATGGATCGCTGGAGTTTGCAAACTTTGTCAGCATTCTCTGGATCGACAAAACCTTCTGGTTGCATCATATACAACTTTTTCTCAAGGGAACTGTTGAGGAACGCTGTTTTGACATCCATCTGCCAAATTTCATAGTCGAAATAAGCAGCTATTGCCAACATGATTCTGATAGACTTAAGCATCGCTACGGGTGAGAAGGTCTCATCGTAGTCAACTCCTTGAACTTGTGGAAAACCCTTTGCCACAAGTCGAGCTTTATAGACGGTGACATTACCGTCCACGTCTGTCTTCTTCTTAAAGATCCATTTGTTCTGAATGGCCTTTCGCCCTTCAGGTAATACTTCCAAAGTCCATACTTTGTTTTCATACATGGATCCCATCTCGGATTTCATGGCCTCTAACCATTTCTTGGAATCCGGTCCCATCACTGCTCCTCCATAGCTCGTAGGTTCATTGTTGTCCAACAACATGGCCTCCAAGACAGGGTTGTCGTACCACTCAGGAGTAGTACGCGGCCTTGCCGACCTACGAGGTTCAATAGTAGCTTGATCCGAAGCTTCATGATCATCATCATTAACTTCCTTTTCTACCGTCGTAGTTTCCATAGAAACATCTTTCTGCGCTGCGCTACTTTCTGGTTGAAGTAAAGGTTCAATAACCTCATCAAGCTCTATTTTCCTCCCACTCAATTCTTTCGAGAGAAACTCTTTCTCAAGAAATGTTCCGTTCTTAGCGACAAACACTTTGCCTTCGGATCTGAGATAGAAGGTATACCCGACTTTCTCTTTCGGGTATCCTATGAAGACGCATTTTTCCGCTTTGGGTTCGAGCTTTTCAGGCTGAAGCTTTTTGACATAAGCATCACATCCCCAAACTTTAAGAAATGACAACTTTGGCCTCTTGCCAAACCCCAGTTCATATGGTGTCATCTCAACTGATTTCGATGGTGCCCCTATTTAAAGTGAATGCAGTTGTCTCTAATGCATAACCCCAAAACGATAGTGGCAAATCAGCAAGAGACATCATAGAATGCACCATATCTAATAAGGTTCGATTACGACGTTTGGACACACCATTACGCTGTGGTGTTCCGGGCGGTGTCAACTGTGAAACAATTCCACACTGTCTTAAGTGACTGCCAAACTCATAACTCAAATATTCACCTCCTCGATCACATCGCGGGAACTTAATCTTCTTTTTACGATGATTCTCAACTTCACTCTAAAATTGCTTGAACTTTTCAAACGTTTCAGACTTGTGTTTCATTAAGTAAATATACCCGTATCTACTTAAGACATCAGTGAAGGTGAGAAAATAACGATATCCACCACGTGCTATAACATTCATTGGACCGCACACATCAGCATGTATGATTTCCAATAAGTCACTCGCCCGTTCCATTGTTCTAGAGAACGAGGTTTTAGTCATCTTGCCCATGAGGCATGGTTCACATGTGTCAAGTGATTCAAAATCAAGTGACTCCAAAAGTCCATCAGCATGGACTTCCTCATGCGTTTTACACCAATATGACCTAAACGGCAGTGCCACAAGAAAGTGGTACTATCATTATCAACTCTACATATTTTGGCATCAATGTTATGAACATGTGTGTCATCACTATCAAGATTCAATATGAATAAACCCCTAACATTGGGTGCATGACCATAAAAGATATTACTCATATAAATAGAACAACCTTTATTCTCTGATTTAAATGAGTAACCGTCTTGCAATAAACAAGATCCAAATATAATGTTCATGCTTAACGCAGGCACTAAATAAAAATTATTCAGGTTCATCACTAATCCCGATGGTAATGGAAGAGAGAGCGTGCCGACGACGATCACATCAACCTTGGAACCATTTCCCATGCGCATCGTCACTTTGTCCTTTGCTAGCCTTCGTTTATTCCGTAGTTCCTGCTTTGAGTTGCAAATGTGAGCAACCAAACCGGTATCAAATACCCAGGCACTACTACGAGAGATAGTAAGGTACACAGCAATAACATGTATATCATATATACCTTGTTTGTCGTTGGCCGCCTTCTTGTCAGCCAGGTACTTGGGGCAGTTCCGCTTCGAGTGACCAGTTCCCTTGCAATGAAAGCACTCGGTTTCTGGCTTGGGTCCATGCTTGGGCTTCTTTACAGGAGTAGCAACTTCTTTGTCATGCTTCTTGGTTTTACCCTTCTTGCCCTTGCCCTTGACCTTGCCATTTTTCTTGAAACTAGTGGTTTTATTGACCATCAGCACTTGATGTTCTTTCTGGATTTCAGACTCAGTGACTTTTAGCGTCGCAAACAGCTCGACGACTGACTTGTTCATCCCGTGCATGTTATAGTTCATCAGAAAGCTCTTGTAACTAGGTGGCAGTGATTGAAGAACTATGTCAATGATCGCCTCTGGCGAAAGGGCAACTCCCAACTCCGCTAGACGAGTTGAATACCCAGACATTCTGAGTATATGTTCACTGATAGACCCATTCTCCTCCATCTTGCAAGCATAGAACTTATCGGAGGTTTCATACCTCTCGATCCGGGCGTTCTTCTGAAAGATAAACTTCAACTCCTGGAACATCTCATATGCTTCATGACATTCAAAACGTCTTTGAAGTCCCGGTTATAAGCCATACAATATCGTACACTGAACTATTGAGTAATCTCCAGTACGTGCCTCCCAAGCGTTCTTAACGTCTTCGGAGGTCATGTCTTTTGGTTGGTCACCAAGCGGTGCATCAAGGACATATGATTTCTGGGAAGCCGTGAGGATAATCCTCACATAACGGGCCGAGTCAACAAAGTTACTTCCATCATCTTTCAACTTAGCTTTCTCTAGGAATGCATTAAAATTCAGGGGTGCTACTGCGCGAGCCATTGATCTACAACATAAATATGCAAAGTTTACTTAGACTATTGTTCAAGATAATGAGTTTAGTTAATCAAATTACTAAAGCTCCCACTCAAATTGACATCTCTCAGGTCATTTGAGTGTCACATGATCCAAATCCACCAACTCAAGTCCGATCATCACGTGAGTTGTGGTGGCTTCAATGGTGAACATCATTATGTTGATCATATCTACTATATGACTCATGTTCGACCTTTCGGTCTCTTGTGTTCCGAGGCCATGTCTGTACATGCTAGGCTCGTCAAGTTTAACCCGAGTGTTCTGCACGTGCAACACTGGCTTGCACCCATTGTATGTGAACGTAGAGTCTATCACACCCGATCATCACGTGGTGTCTCAACACGACGAACTTTCGCAACGGTGCACACTCGGGGAGAACACAATTCATCTTGAAATTTAAGTGAGGGATCACCTTATAATGCTACCGTCGTCCTAAGCAAAACAAGGTGCATAAAAGGATTAACATCACATGCAAATCATAAGTGACATGATATGGCCATGAACTTGTGCTTTTGATCTCCATCTAGAAAGCACCGGCATGATCTCCATCGTCACCGGCATGACACCATGATCTTCATCATCTTGATCTCCATCAACATGTCCCCATCGGGGATGTCGCACCCAACATGCTTCTACTACTATTGCTACCGTTTAGCGATAAAGTAAAGCATTACATAGCGCTTAATGGTTGACACGTAGGTCATACAATAATTAAAGACAACCCTATGGCTCCTGTCGGTTGCCGTACTCATCGACATGCAAGTCTTGATAATCTATACATCACATGATCATCTCATACATCACATATATCACATCATGTAATTGGCCATATCACATCACAACATACCCTGCAAAAACAAGTTAGACGTCCTCTAATTGTTGTTGCATGTTTTACGTGGATGCTACGGGTATCTAGCAAGAACAATTCTCATCTACGCAAAAACAACAACGGTGATATACTAGTTGCTTTTCAACCTTCTCAAGGACCGCCTTTGTCGAATCCGATCCAACTAAAGTGAGAGAAACTGGCACCCGCAAGCCATCTATGCAACAAGTTGCGGTCGAGGGAACCGGTCTCTCGTAAGCATACGACTAATGTTGGTCCGGGCCGCTTCATCTCACAATACCGCTAAACCAAAATCCGACCAAGGGAGGAAGCAATCTAAGCATCAACGCCCACAAACCTTTTGTGTTCTACTCGAGATCTCATCTACACATAGACCTAGCTCATGATGCCACTTTTGGGGAACGTTGCATGGGAAACAAAAAAATTCCTACGCACACGCAGATCTATCCATGGTGATGAGCATCTACGAGAGGGAGAGTGGATCTACGTACCCTCTTAGATCGCTAAGCGGGAAGCGTTAAGAAATGCGGTTGGTGTAGTCGAACGTCTTTGCGATCCAAATCGCCGTGCGTCCTGTGATCCAATCACGATTCGTCCCGCGATCCAATCACGATCCGTCCCGCGATCCAATCACGATCCGTCCCACGAACTTGATCACGATCCTTCCGATCTAGCGCCGAATGGACGGCACCTCCACGTTCAACACACGTACAGCTTGATGACGATCTCCGCCGTCTTGATCCAGCAAGAAGGAGTAGAGAGTAAGAAGAGTTCTCCAGCAGCGTGACGGTGCTCTGACGATGGTGGTGGAGCTATTCTGGCAAGGCTTTGCCTAAGCGCTGCAGAAAACGGATCTAGAGGAGAAACTATGCACTGGAGGAACGGGCAGCACGTGGCTGAAAATTCTGTGCAAAAACCCTAAAACCTCCAGTATATATAAGAGGAAGAGAGGAGGAGGCTTTGCAAAAGGGCCAAGCCTCCAAGGAGTCGGCTGAACCAGGTGGAGGAGGTGGACTCCACCTCCAATCCTAGTAGGACTAGGATTCACCCTATTTTTGCCTTTTTCCACTTTTTCTCTTTGGGCCTTTTTTCCCAAACCGCATGGACCTTGTGTGGGACTTCCACCAGACCACTAAGGTCTGGTAAACACTCTCCCAGATCCCATGGAGCCTCTTGGGTCGAAATACCCCACCCGATGGTCTCCTGGTACACTACCGGCACTCTCGGTACACCACCCATGAGCCCGAAACTTTTCTCGCGACCAAAACAGGACTTCATATATATGAATCTTTACCTCCGGACCATTCCGGAGCTCCTCGTTACGTCCGAGATCTCATACGAGACTCCGAACAACCTTCGGTCACCACCATACATAACTCTATACTACCGAAATGTCACCAAACCTTAAGTGTGCAGACCCTGCGGGTTCGAGAACTATGTAGACATGACCGAGACACCTCTATGGTCAATAACCAATAGCGGGACCTGGATGCCCATATTGGTTCCTACATATTCTACGAAGATCTTTATCGGTCGAACCTCTATGTCAAGGATTCAGTTAATCCCGTATGATGTTCCCTTTGTTCTTCGATATGTTACTTGCTCGAGATTCGATCGTCGGTATCTCCATACCTAGTTCAATCTCATTACCGGCAAGTCTCTTTACTCGTTCCGTAATACAAGATCCCTCAACTAACACTTAGTCACATTGCTTTCAAGGCTTATTGTGATGTTGTATTACCGAGTGGGCCCTGAGATACCTCTTCGTCACACGGAGTAACAAATCCCAGTCTTGATCCATGCCAACTCAACAGACACCCTCGGAGATACCTGTAGAGCACCTTTATAGTCACCCAGTTATGTTGCAACATTTGATACACACAAGGCACTCCTCCGGTATCCGTGAGTTGCATGATCTCATGGTCATAGGAACATATACTTGACATGCAGAAAATAGTAGCAATAAACTGACATGATCATATGCTACGTTTGTAGTTTGGGTCTGTCCATCACATCATTCTCCTAATGATGTGATCCTGTTATCAAATGACATCACATGTCAATGGCTAGGAAACCTTGACCATCTTTGATCAACGAGCTAGTTCACTAGAGGCATACTAGGGACAAAGTGTTGTCTATTTACCCACACATGTAATGTGTTTCCAATTAATACAATTATAGCATGGACAATAAACGATTATCATGAACAAGGAAATATATTAATAAACACTTTATTTATTGCCTCTAGGGCATATTTCCAACATAAATTCCCAGCAAATGACTGTTGTGCCATCACCAATCCCAGAATTACTATTCGCTGGTGGACACTTCCTTGATACAGAATTCCAAGCAATTACAAGAATGTGAGTACAAGACCATGAAGGCCCATTAAGTACAATGATGATTTTTAGTGGCTGATGGCCGAAGCATCTCATGGATCTCCAACATCTATGGGACTCCATTCCCACAGGAACAACTGACCTGGATAACTCCTATCTCACATTGCTGCTATCTTTGATGCCTAGCTTGCGGGACTGCCGTCATAGTGCTCCTCTCCTATTACATGATATGACCAAGACAATAACCAGGGACAAGCCAGTGAGTACTTTTGAATGTACTCGCGAACATTATGAATATATATATAATAAACCAGGAGAATTGCATGCACTAAAACTTCAATTGTATTCAATATGCCACAATGTTAATTCATGAATGCAATTATGCAATAATTAATTCATAAATAAAACAAAGATTTCAAAAGTATCAATAATCATATTATTACTAAAAATATAAAGACGGGTTTCAGGAGGTAGAACCACCCCAAAAGAACCCAACAGAAAATATGAACAGGTTGCCACAATCGGGCATCTGAAGCGAAGTCACATAGGGGTTATATCAAAAATATTAATAAGAGTGCCACAGTCGCGCGTGTGAGATGACATCGCATAAATGGCTTATATTAAAGATAATAACATGAGTTGTCATAGTAGGACGTCTGAAATGATGCCACACAAAGGGCTTATATTAAAAAAAAGAACATGAACATCCAGGAGATAGAACTTTCCCAGGAATACTCAACAATTCATATAAGAAAAAAAGGTTAGCAAAGAATAATATTGATAACAATAATCATCTGTCATAATTCGTGATCTATATATTGGTTTCCTCTGAAGACCGACACTTGATCCTTCCTAGGTTGTAGTCCTTAACCTCAAACACGACTATTCGAATAAGTTTTATACTATGCAGAGGTTCTACTCTTTACCCACGAGTAGTAGAATTGTGTAGTCAACCCGAGATGTTGACTAATTCTGATTATGGTCTTTGAGTTGAAAACACTCTTGACCTAAACACGCTAGTTTAACTTTCCCGATGCCCGGAATCACCCAAGGCATCATCGAAGAAAAACTCTAAGACGGTGAGGCCAACACCTAGAATATCATAAGATCAATTTTATACCGCGTGCAACTAAGGGGTGCCCCCCTCTCGGCCTTAGCCGAAAACACCCATGCCCCTGACCCGTTGACTCACACTATACATGGTACATGGAAACCTTCATAGCAGCTGACAGTGTCTTGGGCTAGGGGGTACTCACCACGTTGTCTCCTGACCTATGGGTCGGCCCGAGGACCCCCATGACGATTCACTAATGGGCCAGATCAGACAGTCCATGATGCATACGAGGAAAATTTCACAAGACTTGGCGCACAAGACAAGGACTCCTCTAAACCCTAGGCCTACGGTGTATATATAAACCGAGGCCAGGCTAGTCAATAGAAGATTACATTACATTACATCTCATATTCATTACTACAATCTCGTGGTAGATACTTGTACTATGTACTATCCCCATATCAATACAATGAAAAGCAAGACGTAGGGTATTATCTCCTTGAGAGAGCCCGAACCTGGGTAAAATCATGTGTCCATATTACCATCGCTCCAAGACGCCACGCTTAGGACCCCTACTGCAAGATATGCTGGATTTGGCACCGACATTGGTGCTTTCATTGAGAGCCTGCTGGGTAGTCACTGCGGTGTGATGGAATTCAGATCGGCTCCATCGCGATCTACGCGTCGGAACCGAGCTACATCGTCAACGTCGGCATCTTCGTCGCCGGCTTGATTGGTCACCTTGGCTAGGCGAAGGACTGCGTGCCATGTCGGATCATCTAGATCGAATGGGTATCTTCATCAACATCAACTCCAATCTCAACCAAGACCATGGAAGAATCCTCCATAGTGCTCGGGAGCTCAACATCAACATTGCCCTCGTGCGACCCTGCAATTTTTCTGGACAGCGAATTCGTGTTTGTCGTCCCCACCTCCTCGAGTGTCGCTTTGACGATTGCTTCATTGTAATTATGTGTAATTGAGTCTAGAACAACCCTGCAAAATTTCGTCGCCTTCCGGTGGAGGAATCTCCGACGATATACAATATACCGGAGCCCTATCGAATCTGGACGAGAATCTAGACGAGTTTAGGCTGAGTACTCCATCTTCTATCTCGGACGTCCATTGGAAAATCCCACCGTTCATCGGCTGCGGAATTCCTGTACCGATCACCCCTCAAAATTTCAGCTCGATCCAACCATTCAAACTCCGGGAAACATCTGATTAGTTCAACGAATTTTGGATCTATTTTATGCGCAAAAACGAATCCGACCCGAGTTCATCTTTTTCATAAACGGGTTGTCAGACGTCCTTTTCGAAGGAAATTTTCTCATCATCTCGGTCATTCGACCAAGAGTTTGGCATCGCGAGGGCCAAATAATCATCAAGCGAACCTCGTCATCCGCGAGTTGTACGGGTCGGGCGCTCCATTGCTTCATCAAGCCAGCATCGACCTCGTCACAAATTCCAACCTGCGTCGGCATTGCCACGCCATTACTTTTTCAAGCTGGCGTCTGCCACGCCGACCTGCTTTGACACGTCGGCTGGCATGAGGCTCTAGCGTCACCTTACGGATCTGCTCCGTCACCTCGGCTAGACCGGGGCTTTGACATCCCTTCATCAACCTGCCTCGGGGACTTTGACGTCACCAGCCGACCTGCTTCAACACATCGGCTCGCATGAGACTTTGGTGTCACCAGCCGACCTGCTCCAACACATCGGCTGACATGAGACTTCGGCGTCACCAGCCGACCTACTTCAACACATCGGCTCGCATGAGACTTCGGCGTCACCAGCCGACCTGTATAAGACTTCGACGTCCGCCGATCACAGCTTCACCATGTTAACTCGACCGAGGACTTCATCTCTCCACATCGACCGTGCAGCATCGCCACTTCGTCAAGCCAAACTCTTCGTTCAGGGGATTCGCCATCACGCTGCCAAACTACTGCGTCTGCTCGACTCGCCCAAGGGTTTTTCCTCGTCCTTCGGAAGTGTTGTGTTGTCACTTCATCAAGCCGAGCTCTTCTTCGGCTACCTCGTGACAGGCTTGGGGGCTGGGACCTTGACTCACTACAAGTTTGGCACACGTCCCAAGCACATTAACCAGCTAAATCGCTTTCATGCTCACTTTTTTCAGTTTTTAAATTTTGTTCGGTTCGACCAAGCATTATACTTTTTTAACAAAAAGTTGTTTGCGAAAAACTTTCTTTGTCAAACCTTTGTTTGTTACCTGGAGGCTTCCTTTATGAATCCATTCCTCTTGCATATGATTATTAATGTATCGCACCCTTCCTTGTTCGTGTTTATGCCAATATATGCATCATGTTGACTTAAGTGTTCCGCAAAGCTGGGTTGCCTTGCTCCTGTGCTTACCCCTACGTTCCCGGTTGTTCGTCTAGGGAGTAAAGGGAGCACATCTATGATTGTTACGATCGGGTCATCCAAACTCATACCTTAGACGAGGGAAGCCGAAAGCTAGCGCTCTTACTGTTTTCAACTATGGTCGGCCACGACGGAAGACAAGCATACATAAATCTATTGCACACCCCTCATGGTAATCATGAGAACCCAAAGAAAGGAACCGTTGGCAGAACTATTTTCTTTGAAGATGCTTCTTACGTTAAATAGTAATAAAGCATAAGTTCCCTGGGCGCGCTTTGTCTGTTATAACCTAATGGCCTGATTGCCTGGGTATTCCAAACACCTCCGATATCCTCGGATGGCGCAGTCGATAACACTTTTCGGCCCTTGGCCGAAGAGGGTGAAGCCGATGGTCGGTTAAGACGCGTTTAAAGTTCGGGCGAACACATATATGATATAAGTACTCCATTACATACATTCATTATACATAAAATTCTTTTACCCAATTCACTTGGGAGGCTCTTAAATTTATATGAGGTGTTTTATAATAAATGTGTTTTCTTCTTGGTCATTGCAAAGTTTTTTTTCTACTACTCCTTTTTCCAACAAGAGTGTGTGGTCAATAGCCGGGTAGCCTAGTTTCTCTCTAAAGTCGCTTGAGTTTAGTTCACTAAACAGGCCTCGAAGAAACACTCCTCCCTCGGGATATGAAGGTTGGAGCCAAAGGCTGACCCGCTTGAAGTCTGAGAGATCGGGTGTATCATGTTAAAGCACGATCAAAGCACATATTAATTTTAAGACCAGTTTCGGATTGGCACAATTTTCTTTTATCTAACCAAAAAGTTTTTTGCATAAACTTTTGTTTTTTACGAGCATAACTCTCATAGTACACTTTTAAAGCATCGATAATATCGATGGGGGGCTGCGACTAGAGCCGAACCCACCAAAAGCCAAGGTACTCCGAGGAGTCCTCGGCAAAACGTTCTCGGATATTGCTTTATATGCACCAGTTTCGAATTGTCTCTTCGGTCAATAGTTGGGTTGCCCGACTCCTGTGCTTGCCTCCTACATTCCGCTTTGTTCGACTAGGAGTGCAAAGGGAGAAGCACTGCGATTGTACTTCCGGTTTAACTGGTCAAGTACCTCAGTGGAGAAAGCCAAAAAAATGACTGTCGCAATGAGCGTAAACTGGTCGGCGATCCGATGACCGTATTAAACAATGGGTCATTCATAAAATTGGACGAGGTGTTAATGGCTTGACCTCAGCTAACGCTGGACACTACTCACGGGCTAGTAACTGGCCTCCTAAACTTTAAGTTCATGTGACTATATGATAAACGGTCACATAGGAGTCAAAATAGCATATAGCATTAAAGAATTCATATTCAATATGCGAGTGTGGCCTTCCGTAAACATCGTTACAAAGCTATAAATATGCATCAATTTGACTTAAGATTTTAGCCAAGTTGGGTTGCCTGGCTCCTGTGCTTACCCCCTACGTTCCCGATTGTTCGGCTAGGAGGTAAACGGAGCACCTCTGCGATTGTTACTTCCGGGTCATCTAGGTTAGTACCCCAGACTGGGTGAAGCCGAAATCTAGCCATCTGAAAAATATAATTGGCCAGCAATGACGGAAGTGAAAATTTAGGTTCACTAAGGACCACATAGTTCGGGAACATTTTCCGAACTAAACCCTCAATGTTTTCCTCCCACATTGATCAGAGTTTAGGTCTCATGATCATGGTCAACATGATATCCTAGCAAAAGGAACTTATAAATGAACTATTTCTCCCAGAAGATGTTTCTTACATAGTAATATAACATATCTCTCCGCGTACCTTTGTTTATAAAATCGTATGGTCGGATTGCCTTGTTTGCCATAAATCTTTGCTTTTATAAAGCCTTTATAAAGTAGGACAAACACTCCTCATCTACTGGTCGAGGAGGTTGAAGCCGATGGTCGGTCGACAAAGTCTTGTACAATGTAGATCCAAGCATTAATGATGTAAAGTACTTGGATAAATAGAATCATTACACATAGATTGTGTCGAACGTAACAAAGTTTGTGACAAACAAATATCGATCCTTAATTCGACCACCCATGCCCAAATTAAGGCTCATGGGCTACTGCATTGCCTATTCAATGCAGTAAAGTCAAAGAGCAATACGGTTTCTAAGGGGATTCAATCCTTAGGTTGGTCGGTCGCACCCAACCCGAGTCTCGGAAACTATTGCGTACCATGTTTCCATCCCTGACGTATGCGTCGAGCAAGAACTTGATCCTCGGGCCGATTTTGCAAATCGACTTAAGTCTCAGGGGCTAATGAGATCAGTGGTTTTATTTTCTTTATTATTATTTTTTTCCCTTCATGTGCATCTCGGGTTATAGACCGACACACACCTTGAGGGCTACTGGCTATATATCTCGGCAGTGAATAAATTGCAATGATCGGAAATTATTTCCACAAAAAAACAACCCCCTGCCGAGGTGGTGCACCACCTCGAAAGTAGTCTGGCAGAAAGCTTGGGCGCAAGTGGTTGGCTCCATAGAGAGTATTTCCGACATTAAGCTCGGATGTATTCCTTCAATTTTTTAAGGTCCAAGTTAGTTTATGATATCACGGACGTTGGCCATCGTTAGAGCTCGGATCCAGTCCGGCATTGGAGCTCGGAAGCAGTACGACATAAAGCTCAAGATCGGAGACACCTGAGAAGCAGTCCGGCATAAAGCTCGGATGTGAATGGCTGGCTCCATAAAAGACTATTCCGGCATTTAAGCTCGGATGAAGTCCTTCAATTTTTCAGAGACCGAGGTAATTTATCACACCTCGGATGCTGACCAGCATTAGGAGCTCGGACACAATCCGACGTTAGAGCTCGGACGCAACCCGTCATTGGCACTCAGATGTCGGTCAGCGTTGGAGCTCGGCTGCAAAAATATACCTCAGATGCAGTTCGGCGTTGGATCTCGGATGCAAGAGGACACCGCCGCATGGGAAACACTTTGACCCTGAAGTATGGCGTAAACATTACAAGGCATTCATAAAGGTCGAGAACTCAAAGGGGCTCCTCGGATGCCCGACGTGTGAAATCTTCGGATACACCTCGGCGATCCTCAAGATCGAAGATGGGAAGATTTTTTGAACCAGTTTTCAAGACCGACGACTGAAGATGAAGAATAGTTCGGAAGAACCGAGGAGCGTCCCCAACTTGAAGACCAGTTCAGGGGCTACTGACGGTGCCCTGGGTACTCACCACGTCGCCTCCCGGCCTATGGGTCAGGCCGAGGACCCCCATGACAATTCACTAATGGGCCAGATCAGACATCCCATGATGCATACGAGGAAGATTGCACAAGACTTGGCGCACAAGACAAGGACTCCTATAAACCCTAGGCCTATAGTGTATATATAAACTGAGGCTAGGCTAGTCAATAGATGATTACATTACATCTCATATTCATTACTACAATCTCGTGGTAGATACTTGTACTATGTACTATCCCCATATCAATAAAATGAAAAGCAGGACGTAGGGTGTTATCTCCTTGAGAGAGCTTGAACTTGGGTAAAATCCTGTGTCCATGTTACCATCGCTCCAGGACGCCTAGCTTAGGACCCCTACTGCGAGATATGCTGGATTTGACACCGACATCAGCCCCTTTATATGATGTGTATAGCAAAGGGGTTAAAAACCTATGAAGCATACCCTACTTGTAGCAGGGTCAAGTGGTAGCACGAACAAGGGTTAACAGTAATGAGACTCGATCTACGATCGACTCAGGGGGTTTATATTCCCTGCAGTAATTTGTGTGGAATATACTTCCTCGGTAATGCCCAACATGGTCATCACCTGCCATGTCCCGACATGCCATCACTGATCATTCTCGTCAACATGAGATATTAGTTTCACGGTCATGTTACTCACAACAAAAACTTTTCTACATATTAGTCCGAACATGCACATGCATGTGTGGCATAATTAAAAACCACATCCATCTTTAAGTGTCAACAAATGTATTAGAATAATCTACTCATGTATGAAAAACAACATGCAAATTCATTTGAATTAAACATAAGTATGATTCAAATACTTAGGAAACAATCAACCAAGATTCCACCATATCGAGTGTTCAAGATGCTTGCCTCGAGTATGTAGAAGGGTTGGGTACACTTCAAAAGTTTTGAAAATTTCTTCCCTCCATTTTTCCTATTTTCAAAGATATTGCAATCATCACATACTTTTAAATAAGTACAAAAAATTTGTGTGGAAATTTTTGGAATTATACTAAAATAAACTAGATGGAAATTAAGGAATGAAGGAAAAAATAATTAGGGCATTTGGAGTTTTGGTTTGAAACCCAAAGGCAGTCAAAACTTTGGTTAAATCTGGTTTAATTTAAATCCACAAAAAGGAAAATGGTTCGGCTAGGGTGTGATACGTCTCCAACGTATCTATAATTTTTGATTGTTCCATGCTATTATATTATCTTTTTTGGATGTTTTATATGCATTAATATGCTATTTTATATTATTTTTGGGACTAACCTAATAATCTAGAGCCTAGTTCCAGTTTTTGTTTTTGTTTTTCTTGTTTTGAGAATTGTAGATAAGGGATATTAAACGGAGTCCAAACAGAATATTAAACGGAGTCCAAACAGAATAAAATATTCGGAGTCCAAACAGAATTGTAGATAAGCAAACCAGGAGACTTGGAGATGAAGTTGGGAGACCCACCATGGGGCCACAAGCCCTAGGGGCGCGCACAAAGGGGTAGGGGTGCCCCCAAGCTTGTGGGCCCATGATAGCTCTCCTAACCCTATTTCTCGGCCTATAAATTCCCAAATATTCCCTATATACCATAATGAGCCACGAAAACACTTTTCCGCCGCCGGAGCCTCCGTTCCCGAGAGATCCAATCTTGGAGCCTTTTCTGGTAATCTGCCGGAGGGGGATTCGATCACGGAGGGCATCTAGATCAACTCCATTGCCCCTATGATGATGCGTGAGTAGTTCACCACAAACCTTCAGGTCCATGGTAGTAGCTAGATGGCTTCTTCTCTCTCTTTGCTCTTCAATGCCATGTTCTTCATGATCTTCATGGAGATCTATCCGATGTAATACTCTTTTGCCGTGTGTTTGTCGAGATCTGATGAATAGTGGGTTTATGTTCAGATTATCTATGAATATTATTTGAGTCTTTTCTGAATTCTTATATGCATGATTTCATATCTTTGCAAGTCTCTTCGCGTTACTGGTTCGGTTTGGCCAACTAGATTGGTAATTCTTGCAATAGGAGAAGTGCTTAGTTTTGGGATCAATCTTGCGGTGTCCTCACTCAGTGACAAAATAGGGGTAGCGAGGCACGTATTGTATTGTTGCCATCAATGATAAAAATGTGGGGTTTTCATCATATTACTTGAGTTTATCCCTCTACATCATGTCATCTTACCTAATGTGTTACTTTGTTCTTCATGAACTTAATACTCTAGATACAGGCAGGAGTCGGTCGATGTGTGGAGTAATAGTAGTAGCTGCAGAATCGTTTTGGTCTACTTGACACGGACGTGATGCCTATATGCATAATAATTTCCTTGGATATCTTCATAAATACTTGCTTTTCTATCAATTGCTCGATAGTAATTTGTTCACCCACCGCAATACTTGTCATCATGAGAGAAGCCTCTAGTGAAACATATGGCCTTCGGTTCTATTTTCCATCTTATACTTTCAGATCTAAAACCAAAAATACCAAAAATACTTTTCTGCATTATTTTTATATTTTGTTTACTTTGCGTTCAAGCAATCTATCCTATCTATCTCTATCAGATCTCATCCTTGCAAGTAACCGTGAAGGGATTGACAACCCCTTTATAGCGTTGGGTGCAAGAGCTTGATTCTTCGTGTACGTACATCTATTGGGGAATTGCTTGTATCTCCTACTAGATTGATACCTCGGTTCTCAACAACCGAGGGAAATACTTACCTACTTTGCTGCATCAACTGTTCCTCTTCACGGAAACCAACGCATGCTTGAGAAGTAGCAAGACGGATTTCTGGCGCCGTTGTCGAGGAGATACACAGCAAGTCAGGACAAGCCTACCAAGTACCCATCAAAAACTCATGTCTTGCATTTACATTATTTTCCATTTGCCTCTAGTTTTCCTGTCCCCCACTTCTAAAATGATTTTCAGAAAAAGCCCCAAGTAAAACCTTTGGGGTGATCGATGCTAGTTGTTGATTTGATCTTGCTGAAAACAGAAACTTTTGCGCTCAGTCCAAGAATTTTCTAAATTTTTCAGAGTCAAATTGGTCTGAAATTTTTACACAAGATTGATATGCAAATTTCCCTGATTGTTATAATTCTTCAGAATTTTTAGAGTTTCACAAGTATTAGAAGTCTGCAGATTGCTACAGACTATTCTGTTTTTGACAAATTATGTTTTCTTTGTGTTGTTTGCTTATTTTGCTGTATCTATGGGTCGTATCGGGGGGTATGAACCACGAAGAAGTTAGAATATAGTAGTTATTGCACAAATATAAATAAAGAATGAGTTCACAGCAGTCCCTAAAGTGTTGATTTATTTTTCATATACTAACGGATCTCATGAGTTTTCTGTTGAGTTTTGTGTTGTGAAGTTTTCAAGTTTTAGGTGAAGATTTGATGGACTATGGAATAAAGAGTGGAAGGAGACTAAGCTTGGGGATGCCCAAGTCACCCCAATCAATATTCAAGGATAAGAAAAAGCCTAAGCTTGGGGATGCCCCGGAAGGCATCCCCTCTTTCGTCTTCAATACATCGATAAAATTACTTGAAGCTATATTTTTATTCACCACATGATATGTGTTTTCCTTGGAGCGTCTTGTATGATATGAGTCTTTGATTTTTAATTTGCATCAATCAACCTTGATGCACACATATTTGTAGATAGACACGCTGAATCATGAATTTATTAAAATACTCTATGTGCTTCATTTATATCTTTTGAGCTAGGCAATGTTGCTCTAGTGCTTCACTTATATCTTTTTAGAGCATGGTGGTGTTATATTTCATAGAAATTATTGAACTCTCGTACCTCACTTATATTATTTCGAGATTTTCTTAAAATAGCATGGTAATTTGTTTAGGTTATGAATTTAGTCCTAATATAATGGGCATCCAAGAGGGATATAGTAAAAACTTTCATATTAAGTGCATTGAATACTATGAGAAGTTTGATTCCTTGCATATAGTTTTGAGATAATAGAGATGGTAATATGAGATTCATGCTAGTGAGTAGTTGTGAATTGTAAGAGATACTTGTGTTAAAGTTTGTGATTCCCATAGCATGCACGTGTGGTGAACCGTTATGTAACGAAGTCGGAGCATGATTTGTTTAATTATTGTCAACCTTTGTGTGAGGGTTGGGAGCGTGCGATGGTTAACTCCTACCAACCTCTCCCCTAGGAGCATGCATCTAATGCTTTGTTTAATAACTAATAGACTTTTGCAATAAGTATGTGAGTTCTTTATGACTAATGTTGAGTCCATGGATTTATACGCACTCTCACCCTTGCACCTTTGCTAGCCTCTCTAGTACCGCACAACGTACGCCGGTACATCAAACTCACCTTCCTCAAAACAGCCACCATATATTTTCGTCAAAACAGCCACCATATCTACCTATTATGGCATTTCCATAGCCATTCTGAGATATATTTCCAATCAGTTTCCACCATTTAGTTTTTCATGACATGCCCCATCACTTAATCTTGCATATAGAGTCATATTTTGTTTCAGGTACCGAGTTGTAATTTCCTTTTTGAGTTATAAGTAAATAAAAGTGTGATGATTTTCATTAATAGAGCATTGTCCTATGAGAGAAAAGGATGATGGAAGCCATGACTCCCTCACAAGATGGGATGAGTATCCAAACTTTACAAAAAGTAAAAGAGGCCAGCGAAGCCCAAACAAAAAAAATAAAAGAGGCCAAAGATGACCAACAAAATAAAAAATAAAAAATAAATATATAATGAGAGAAAAATATAAGGGACAATTGCTACTATCTTTTTCCACACGTGTGCTTCAAAATAGCACCATGATCTTCATGATAGAGAGTCTCCTATTTTGTCACTTTCATATAACTAGTGGATATTCATCTTGCACGACCACTTAGTTTTCTTTTTGAGATTTCATACACTTATAGCACTAAGTAAATTTGTTTCATGGCAATCCCTACTCACTCACATTGATATCTATCGATGGGTATCTCCATAGCCCGTTGATATGCCTAGTTGATGTGAGACTATCTTCTCCCTTTTTCCTTGCACCTCCTCCATATTCTATTCCACCTATAGTGTTATATCCATGGATCACGCTCATGTATTGCATGAGATTTGAAAAGGTTTGAGAACACCAAAAGTGTGAAACAATTTCTTGACTTGTTCATCGGGGTTGTGCATGATTTAGACACTTTGTGTATGGAAGATGGAGCATAGCCAGACCATATGATTTTGTAGGGATAACTTTCTAAGGCCATGTTATTTTGAAACGACACGACTGCCTTGTTGGTGTGCTAGAAGTATTACTATTTTTATGTCAATATTAGACTATTGTTTTGCATCTTATGGATCTGAATAATAATGTCACAATAAAGAATATTACATGGATAAATATGTTAGGTAGCATTCCACATCAAAAATTCTGTTTTTATCATTTACCTACTCAAGGACGAGCAGGAATTAAGCTTGGGGATCCTGATACTGTTGGGGAACGTCGCATGGGAATCAAAAAAATTCCTACGCACACGCAAACCTATCCATGGTGATGAGCATCTACGAGAGGGAGAGTGGATCTACATACCCTTGTAGATCGCTAAGCGGGAAGCGTTAAGAAACGTGGTTGGTGTAGTCGAACTTCTTCGCGATCAAAATCACCGAGCGTCCCGCGATCTAATCATGAACCGTCCCGCGATCTCGTCACGATCTGTCCCGCGATCCGATCACGAACGTCTCGTGGCCTTGATCACGATCCTTCCGATCTAGTACCGAACGGACGGCACCTCCGCGTTCAGCACACGTGCAGCTTGATGACGATCTCCACCATCTTGATCCAGCAAGAGAAGGTGGAGAGGAGAGAGAGTTCACCGGCAGCGTGATAGCGCTCCGGTGATGGTGGTGGAGCAATTCCGGCAGGGCTTCGCCTAGGCACTGCGGAACTACGATCTAGAGGAGAAACTATGCACCGGTGGAACGGGTAGCACGTGGCCAGAAATTCTGTCCAAAAACCACCCAATCCACTAGTATATATAGGAGGAGAGGATAGGAGAGGCAGCCAAGGCCTTTGGGTCGGCCAAAATAGGAGGTGCGAAGCAATCCTACTTCACCTCCAATCCTAGTTGGAGTAGGATTGCCTCCTATTGGCTGATTTTCCACTTTTTGCTTTAGGACTTTCTCTCCTGCGCCATGGGCCTTTGTGGCTGTTTTCTCAGCCCACTAAGGGATGGTAATACTCTCCCACAGCCCATGGACCTCTTGGGGTCGAAATACCCCTCCCGAAGGTCTCCCGGTACACTACCGGCACTCCCGGTACACTACTGGCACTCCCGGTACATTACCGATGAGCCCGAAACTTTTCCGGAAACCAAACTGGGACTACCTATATATGAATATTTACCTCCGGACCATTTCGGAGCTCCTCGTGACGTCCGGGATCTCATCCGGGACTCCGAACAAACTTCGGTCACCACCATACATAACTCTACACTACCGAAACGTCACCGAACCTTAAGTGTGCAGACCCTGCGGGTTCGAGAACTATGTAGACATGACCGAGACACCTCTACGGTCAATAACCAATGGCAGGACCTGGACGTCGGTTCCTACATATTCTACGAAGATCTTTATCGGTCGAACCTCTATGTCAAGGATTCAGTTAATCCCGTATAACGTTCCCTTTGTTCTTCGGTATGTTACTTGCCCGAGATTCGATCGTCGGTATCTCCATACCTAGTTCAACCTCGTTACCGGCAAGTCTCTTTACTCGTTCCGTAATACAAGATCCCGTAACTAACAATTAGTCACATTGCTTGCAAGGCTTATTGTGATGTTGCATTACCAAGTGGGCCCCGAGATACCTCTCCGTTACACGGAGTAACAAATCCCAGTCTCGATCCATGCCAACTCAACAGACACCATCGGAGATACCTGTAGAGCACCTTTATAGTCACCCAGTTACATTGTGACGTTTGATACACACAAGGCACTCCTCCGATATCCGTGAGTTGCATGATCTCATGGTCATAGGAACATATACATTGACATGCAGAAAACAGTAGCAATAAACTCACACGATCATATGCTACGTTTGTAGTTTGGGTCTTGTCCATCACATCATTCTCCCAATGATGTGATCCCATTATCAAATGACATCTCATGTCCATGGCTAGGAAATCTTAACCATCCTTTGATCAACGAGCTAGTTCACTAGAGGCATACTAGGGACATTGTGTTGTCTATTTACCCACACATGCAATGTGTTTCCATTCAATACAATTATAGCATGGATAATAAACGATTATCATGAACAATGAAATATAATAATAAACACTTTATTTATTGCCTCTAGGGCATATTTCCAACAGATACGACTCCAACGTATCTATATTTTTTGATTATTCCATTCTATTATATTATCTGTTTTGGATGTTTTATATGCATTAATATGCTATTTTATATTATTTTGGGACTAACCTATTAATCTAGAGCCTACTGCCAATTTCTTTTTTTTTCTCGTTTTTTGAGAATTCCAGATAAGGAATATTAAACGGAGTCCAAACGGAATAAAATCTTCAGAATATTTTTTCTTGGACCAGAAGCAAACCAGAGACTTGGAGATGAAGTCGGGAGAGCCACCGTGGGGCCACAATCCCTAGGGGCGCGCCCAGGGGGGTAGGGCGCACCCCCAGGCTTGTGGGCCCATGGCAGCTCTCCTAACCCTATTTCTCGGCCTATAAATTCCCAAATATTCCCTATATACCAGAACGAGCCACGAAAACACTTTTCCGCCGCCAGAAGCCTCCGTTCCCGAGAGATCCAATCTTGGAGCCTTTTCCAGTAATCTGCCGGAGGGGGATTCGATCACGAAGGGCATCTACGTCAACTCCATTGCCCCTCCGATGATGCATGAGTAGTTCACCACAAACCTTCGGGTCCATGGCTAGTAGCTAGACGGATTCTTCTCTCTCTTTGCTCTTCAATACCATGTTCTTCATGATCTTTTTGGAGATCTATCCGATGTAATACTCTTTTGCGGTGTGTTTGTCAAGATCCGATGAATTGTGGGTTTATGTTCAGATTATCTATGAATATTAGTTTATTCTTTTCTGAATTCTTATATGCATGATTTCATATCTTTTCAAGTCTCTTCGAGTTATTGGTTTGGTTTTGCCAACTAGATTGGTAATTCTTGCAATAGGAGAAGTGCTTAGTTTTGGGTTCAACCTTGCGGTGTCCTCACCCAGTGACAAAGTAGGAATAGGGAGGCATGTATTGTATTGTTGCCATCAAGGATAAAAAGATGGGGTTTTCATCATATTGCTTGAAATTATCCCTCTACATCATGTCATCTTACCTAATGTGTTACTTTGTTCTTCATGAACTTAATACTCTAGATGCAGGCAGGAGTCGGTCGATGTGTGGAGTAATAGTAGTAGATGCAGAATCAGTTTGGTCTACTTGACACGGACGTGATTCCTATATGCATAATCATTGCCTTGGATATCTTCATAATTATTCAATTTTATATCAATTTCTCGACAGTAATTTGTTCACCCACCGTAATACTTGCCATCATGAGAGAAGCCTCTAGTGAAACCTATGGCCCCGGGTCTATTTTCCATCTTATACTTTTAGATCTATAACCAAAAATACCAAAAATACTTTGCTGCATTATTTTTATCTTTTGTTTACTTTCCGTTCAAGAAATCTATCCTATCTATCTCTATCAGATCTCATCCTTGCAAGTAACCGTGAAGGGATTGACAACCCCTTTATAGCGTTGGGTGCAAGAGTTTGATTCTTTGTGTAGGTACATCCATTGGGGACTTGCTTGTATCTCCTACTGGATTGATACCTTGGTTCTCAAAAACTAAGGGAAATACTTATCTACTTTGCTGCATCAACTGTTCCTCTTCACGGAAACCAACGCATGCTCGAGAAGTAGCAGGGTGCGCTTACTCAAAGGTGAAGACCTATTCATAGGAATACGCTTCCACTTACAGTCATTGTGAGGTGGTATGGGTCGCTGACGGTAGGCGGAGCTAGAGAAGAAGGACCTGGCTAACAATCCAGCCACAGGAATACATCAAGTGCTCGGGGCAAAGGCAAAGAAAGAGAGGTGGGATGAAGTTGAAGGAAGAAGAACATGAAGCTATAGTTTGTGACTATAGATATGCTTAAAGAGAAGGAGGTCACCAAGGGGAAGATCAAGAAGCTTAAGTGGACCTATGATGAATTTGAGGGGTGCTTTATTGTTCTACAATTAAATAATAATATGTTGTTGTAATGTTGTATGAATTTGTAGCACTTGTCATGTGTCATTGGAACACATGATCACTGATCGGACGGTTTTTGGACCCGTCTATTAAGCATCCAACCGAGTCCCAAAAGCCATATCACCAACGCATCCGGGGTGGCCGATGAGTGCTAATGCACATCACTAATACATGGTCATGGGAGGGGTCACAGTTCACGTGAACCATCTTGAAATAGGCTTTTGCCCCACTTTATAGATAAAGCATAGAACCATACATCGTTGTCCAGAGTCATCCAACATAACAGCCAGGGCCGCGGCACAACTCATCCCAAGAAAAAATAAGAAGTATAAGAAAAAAGGACATCGAGTGGCAAAGGGAAAGATCACCTAAGACGAAGCAAGGCAGCGCGTCGTAGCCTGCAGCATGGCCTCCAGCCGCTCCCTGTCTCTCTATCTAGATAACGGATGCCAGTGATGCATAAAAGCAAAGAATTTGAAGAGGTAGTCAGACGCCTGCCTCTAGAAAATCCTCTCTATCACCATTTTATTGCGAGGTGTCCAAAGTGTACATGCCAACGCGGCAAAAACTAGCCAAAACAAATGGCAGCAGCGGCCCGTCTGGTTGGCCCTAAGGTGTAGGAATTCTGCGAGGTCCTCAGCCCCCCATTCCGGACCAAGGGCCTCCCTAATGAATTCCCACATGTTACGTGCCGCCGTACAAGAGAATATGATGTGGGTCGTCATTTCGGGGACTAGGCATAGCAGGCATAGGCCATTGCCCAAATCATGTCGCTTGCGCACCTCCGTCCCCGAGGGGAGCCGGTTTCGAAGTAGCAGCCATATGGAGATCTTTATTTTCAGTGGTATTGGCGCCTTCCATAGTGGCAAGAGCCAAGGTGTTGGGGGCGTACGGCATAGAGCGCGATAAGCAGTTTTTACCGAGAATTCCCTTGATGGGGATAGGCGCCAAGCCACGGAGTCCTCGTGAGCCTGCAGGCCCGATGGTAAGGCATCAAGCAGACACTCCCACTTGGCCGTTTCCATCGGGGCGAATGATCGTCTAAAACTAAGTTCCTACCGGCCCTGGTGGAAGTCGATCGACACTAGGATAGAGGGGTCCATGCAGATGGAGAACTGGGTTGGAAATGCTTCCATGAGCATCTCTTCCCCCATCCATGGTATAGAACTTGGTATAGAATTTGCAATGCTCAAAATAGATCTATTCGTAAGCAATCTACTACCGTTCTCCTTCACAATTTTTATGTGGGTGTTTCTCCTTGAAATAGATATGTTTTGGATACCATTATGGGAGGGAATTTCTTGGGAAGAAATACCTTTGATTCCTATAATGCTATGATAAATTTGGTAGGCTCACCCCCTCTCATGGTTAATGAAACAATCTTAACTTTGGAACCTGTTTTGCGAAGGCTAGATATCATTGAAAATAAAGTTGCAACTATAGAGCTCATTGAGAACTTGGATAAAAAGATCCATAATCATATCACTCAATATGGATCTAAGGTAGGAGTTACTCTAAACACCCTAAGGAAAAGAACCCCATAGTTAATGAAAAAATTGGACCAATATTCCTCTAGAATAGGAAAGCTAGAGGCATTATTACCAACTTGGGTTCTGCTTTTGCCGCTGTTCAAACCACTCCAAAATTCCCCCTTTCTAAGGCTGCCAAGATTGTTTATGTTCCCAAGAATAAGGGTGAATCCTCTAGTAAAGGGGACGAACACCTTAATGTTGGAAATATGACCTAGAGGCAATAAATAAAGTGTTTATTATTGTATTTCCTTGTTCATGATAATCGTTTATTATCCATGATATAATTGTATTAATTGGAAACATGGATACATGTGTGGATACATAGACAAACACAATGTCCCTAGTATGCCTCTAGTGAACTAGCTCGTTGATTGAAAGATGGTTAAGGTTTCCTAGCCATGGACATGAGATGTCATTTGATAACGGGATCACATCATTAGGAGAATGATGTGATGGACAAGACCCAAACTACAAACGTAGCTTATGATCGTGTCAGTTTATTGCTACTGTTTTCTTCATGTCAAGTATATGTTCCTATGACCATGAGATCATGCAACTCACAGATATAGGAGGAGTACCTTGTGTGTATCAAACGTCGCAATGTAACTGGGTGACTATAAAGGTGCTCTACAGGTGTCTCCGAGGGTGTCCGTTGAGTTGGCATGGATCGAGACTGGGATTTGTTACTCCGTGTGACGGAGAGGTATCTCAGGGCCCACTCGGTAATACAACATCACAATGAGCCTTGCAAGCAATGTGACTAATTGTTAGTTGCGGGATCTTGTATTACGGAATGAGTAAAGAGACTTGCCGGTAACGAGATTGAACTAGGTATGGAGATATCGACGATCGAATCTCGGGCAAGTAACATACCGAAGAACAAAGGGAACATCATACGGGATTAACTGAATCCTTGACATAGAGGTTCGATCGATAAAGATCTTCATAGAATATGTAGGAACCAATGTGGACATCTAGGTCCCGCCAATGGTTATTGACCGTAGAGGTGTCTCGGTCATGTCTACATAGTTCTCGAACCCGCAGGGTCTGCACACTTAAGGTTTGGTGACGTTTCGGTAGTATAGAGTTATGTATGGTGGTGACCGAAGTTTGTTCGGAGTCCTAGATGAGATCCTGGACGTCACGAGGAGCTCCGGAATGGTCCGGAGGTAAAGATTCATATATAGGAAGTCCTGTTTTGGTTGCCAGAAAAGTTCCGGGCTTATCGGTAGTGTACCGGGAGTGCCGATAGTGTACCGGGAGACCACCGGGAGGGGTATTTCGACCCAAGAGGCTTCATGGGCTGTGGGATAGTAAATAACAGCCTTTTGTGGTCTGGTGGAAGTCCCACACAAGGCCCATGCGGCTGGGAGAAAAAGCCCAAAGGGAAAAAGGTGGAAAAAGGCCCCAAAAAAATGAGGAATCCTAGTCCTACTAGGATTGGAGGAGGAGTCCTCCTCTCCTCCCCACTTTGGTCAACCCAAGGGCTGGCTTTTTGGCAGCCAAGACTCCTCCTCCTCTCCTCCTATATATACTAGAGGATTTTAGGCTTTTGGCAAAGAATTTTCAGCCACGTGCTACCCGTTCCTTTAGTGCGTAGTTTCTCCTCTAGATCGGTTTTCTGCAGTGCTTAGGCGGAGCCCTGCCAGAATTGCTCCACCACCATCGCCGGAGCACCGTTAGGCTGCCGGAGAACTCTTCTTCCTCTCCACTCCTTCTTGCTGGATCAAGACGGTGGAGATCGTCATCAAGCTGTACGTGTGCTGAACGCGGAGGTGTCGTCCGTTCGGTGCTAGATCGGAAGGACCATGATCAAGTTCGTGGGACGGATCATGATCGGATCGCGGGACGGATTGTGATTGGATCGCGGACGGATCGTGATTGGATCACGGGACGCACGACAATTTGGATCGCGAAGACGTTCGACTACACCAACCGCGTTTCTTAACGCTTCCCGCTTAGCGATCTACAAGGGTATGTAGATCCACTCTCCCTCTCGTAGATGCTCATCACCATGGATAGATCTTCATGTGCGTAGGAAATTTTTTGTTTCCCATGCAAGGATCCCCAACACTTAAGATGATAAATGTTCACCCTAACTTTATCAATATTGTTCGAGAACCGATTGCTACAGAATACTTTCTTGACTTTTTGCCTAGGAGTATGAATATTGATATAACCAAAGAATATCCTAGCATTCTCAAGCGTGCAATTGATGGATTGCATACCAAAGATGACAATACATAGATCTATTGTGTTTTGCGTAGCTAGGGGCGTTAAACAATAGTGCTTGTTGGGAGGCAACCCAATTTTATTTTGCTTTATGTTTTTTACTTATGTTTTGGTGTGTGCTTTACATTATTACTTCTATAGTAATTGTTTTTTGGTGTTTTAATTAGTGTTTGATCCAAGAAAAACCTTTGGGGTGATCTATGGTAGTTGTTGATTTGATCTTGCGGAAAAACAGAAACTTTTGCGCTCAGTCAAGGAATTTTCTAAATTTTTCAGAGAGTCTAATTGGTCTGAAATTTTTACACAAGATTGATATGAAAATTTCCCTGATTGTTATAATTGTTCAGAATTTTTAGAGTTTCACAAGTATTAGAAGTCTGCAGATTGCTAGAGAATGTTCTGTTTTTGACAAATTCTGTTTTCTTTGTGTTGTTTGCTTATTTCCCTGTATCTATGGGTCGTATCGGGGGGTATGAACCACGTAAAAGTTAGAATACATTAGGTATTGCACAAATATAAATAAAGAATGAGTTCACAGCAGTACCTAAAGTGTTGATTTATTTTTCATATACTAACGGATCTCATGAGTTTTCTGTTGAGTTTTGTGTTGTGAAGTTTTCAAGTTTTAGGTGAAGATTTGATGGACTATGGAATAAAGAGTGGAAGGAGACTAAGCTTAGGGATGCCCAAGGCACCCCAATCCATATTCAAGGATAAAAAAAAGCCTAAGCTTGGGGATGCCCCGGAAGGCATCCCCTCTTTCGTCTTCAATACATTGATAAATTTACTTGAAGCTATATTTTTATTCACCACATGATATGTGTTTTGCTTGGAGCGTATTGTATGATATGATTCTTTGATTTTTAATTTGCCACAATCATATTTTGAGAGACACACGCTGAGTCATGAATTTATTAAAATACTCTATGTGCTTCACTTATATCTTTTGAGCTAGGCAATGTTGCTCTAGTGCTTCACTTATATCTTTTTAGAGCTTGGTGGTGTTATATTTTATGAAATTGTTGAACTCTCGTACCTCACTTATATTATTTCGAGAGTTTCTTAAAATAGCATGGTAATTTGTTTAGGTTATGAATTTAGTCCTAATATAATGGGCATCCAAGAGGGATATAGTAAAAACTTTCATATTAAGTGCATTGAATACTATGAGAAGTTTGATTCCTTGCATATAGTTTTGAGATAATAGAGATGGTAATATGAGATTCATGTTAGTGAGTAGTTGTGAATTGTAAGAGATACTTGTGTTAAAGTTTGTGATTCCCATAGCATGCACGTATGGTGGACCGTTATGTAACGAAGTCGGAGCATGATTTGTTTAATTATTGTCAACCTTTGTGTGAGGGTTGGGAGCGTGCGATGGTTAACTCCTACCAACCTCTCCCCTAGGAGCATGCATCTAATGCTTTGTTTAATAACTAATAGACTTTTGCAATAAGTATGTGAGTTCTTTATGACTAATGTTGAGTCCATGGATTATACGCACTCTCACCCTTCCACCATTGCTAGCCTCTCTAGTACCGCACAACGTACGCCGGTACATCAAACTCACCTTCCTCAAAACAGCCACCATATATTTTCCTCAAAACAGCCGCCATATCTACCTATTATGGCATTTCCATAGCCATTCCGAGATATATTTCCAATCAATTTCCACCATTTAGATTTTCATGACATGCCCCATCACTTAATCTTGCATATAGTCATATTTTGTTTCAGGTACCGAGTTGTAATTTCCTTTTTGAGTTATAAGTAAATAAAAGTGTGATGATTTTCATTAATAGAGCATTGTCCCGTGAGAGAAAAGGATGATGGAAGCCATGACTCCCTCACAAGATGGGATGAGTATCCGAACTTTACAAAAAATAAAAGAGGCCAAAGATGACCAACAAAATAAAAAATAAAAAAATAAATATATAATGAGAGAAAAATATAAGGGACAATTGCTACTATCTTTTTCCACACTTGTGCTTCAAAATAGCACCATGATCTTCATGATAGAGAGTCTCCTATTTTGTCACTTTCATATAACTAGTGGATATTCATCTTGCACGACCACTTAGTTTTCTTTTTGAGATTTCATACACTTATAGCACTAAGTGAATTTGTTGCATCGCAATCCCTACTCACTCACATTGATATCTATCGATGGGTATCTCCATAGCCCGTTGATATGCCTAATTGTTGTGAGACTATCTTCTCCCTTTTTCCTTGCACCTCCTCCATATTCTATTCCACCTATAGTTTTATATCCATGGCTCACGCTCATGTATTGCATGAGATTTGAAAAGGTTTGAGAACACCAAAAGTGTGAAACAATTGCTTGACTTGTTCATCGGGGTTGTGCATGATTTAGATACTTTGTGTGTGGAAGATTGAGCATAGCCAGATCATATGATTTTGTAGGGATAACTTTCTAAGGCCATGTTATTTTGAAACGACACGACTGCCTTGTTGGTGTGCTCGAAGTATTACTGTTTTTATGTCAATATTAGACTATTGTTTTGCATCCTATCGATCTGAATATTAATGTCACAATAAAGAATATTACATGGATAAATATGTTAGGTAGCATTCCACGTCAAAAATTCTGTTTTTATCATTTACCTACTCAAGGACGAGTAGGAATTAAGCTTGGGGATGCTGATACGTCTCCAACATATCTATGACTTTTGATTGGTCCATTCTATTATATTATCTGTTTTGGATGTTTTATATGCATTAATATGCTATTTTATATTATTTTGGGACTAACCTATTAATCTAGAGCCTAGTGCCAGTATTTGGGTTTTTTCTTGTTTTTGAGAATTGCAGATAAGGAATATTAAACGGAGTCCAAACGGAATAAAATCTTTGGAATATTTTTTCTTGGACCAGAAGCAAACCAGAGACTTGGAGATGGAGTCGGGAGAGCCACCGTGGGGCCACAATCCCTAGGGGCGCGCCAAGGGGGGTAGGGCGTGCCCCCCAGGCTTGTGGACCCATGGCAGCTCTCCTTGCCCTTTTTCTCGGCCTATAAATTCCCAAATATTCCTTGTATACAAGAACGAGCCACGAAAACACATTTCCACTGCCAGAAGCCTCCGTTCCCGATAGATCCAATCTTGGAGCCTTTTCCGGTAATCTGCCGGAGGGGGATTCAATCACGGAGGGCATCTACATCAACTCCATTGCCCCTCCGATGATGCGTGAGTAGTTCACCACAGACCTTTGGGTCCATGGCTAGTAGCTAGATGGCTTCTTCTCTCTCTTTGCTCTTCAATACCATGTTCTTCATGATATTTATGGAGATCTATCCGATGTAATACTCTTTTGCGGTGTGTTTGTCGAGATCCGATGAATTGTGGGTTTATGTTTAGATTATCTATGAATGTTATTTGAGTCTTTTTTGAATTCTTATATGCATGATTTCATATTTTCGCAAGTCTCTTCGAGTTATTGGTTTGGTTTGGCCAACTAGATTGGTAATTCTTGCCATAGGAGAAGTGCTTAGTTTTGGGTTCAATCTTGCGGTGTCCTCACCCAGTGACAAAGTAGGGGTAGCGAGGCACGTATTGTATTGTTGCCATCAAGGATAAAAGATGGGGTTTTCATCATATTGCTTGAGTTTATCCCTCTACATCATGTCAGCTTAGCTAATGTGTTACTCTGTTCTTCATGAACTTAATACTCTAGATGCAGGCAGGAGTCGGTTGATGTGTGGAGTAATAGTAGTAGATGCAGAATCGGTTCGGTCTACTTGACACGGATGTGATTCCTATATGCATAATCATTGCCTTGGATATCTTCATAATTATTCAATTTTCTATCAATTTCTCGACAGTAATTTGTTCACCCACCGCAATACTTGCCATCATGAGAGAAGCCTCTAGTGAAACCTATGGCCCTGGGTCTATTTTCCATCTTATACTTTCAGATCTAAAACCAAAAATACCAAAAAATACTTTGTTGCATTATTTTTATCTTTTGTTTACTTTCCGTTCAAGTAATCTATCCTATCTATCTCTATCAGATCTCATCCTTGCAAGTAACCGTGAAGGGATTGACAACCCCTTTATAGCGTTGGGTGCAAGAGTTTGATTCTTTGTGTAGGTACATCTATTGGGAACTTGCTTGTATCTCCTACTGGATTGATACGTTGGTTCTCAACAACTGAGGGAAATACTTATCTACTTTGCTGCATCAACCGTTCCTCTTCACAGAAACCAACGCATGCTCGAGAAGTAGCAGGGTGTGCTTACTCAAAGGTGAAGACGTGTTCATAGGAATACGCTTCCACTTACAGTCATTGTGATGTGGTATGGGTCGCTGACGATAGGCGGAGCTAGAGAAGAAGGACCTGGCTAACAATCCAGCCACAGGAATACATCAGGTGCTCGGGGAAAAGGCAAAGAAAGAGAGGTGGGATGAAGTTGAAGGAAGAGGAACATGAATCTATAGTTTGTGACTGTAGATATGCTTAAAGAGAAGGAGGTCACCAAGGGGAAGATCAAGAAGCTGAAGTGGACCTATGATGAATTTGAGGGGTGCTTTATTGTTCTACCATTAAATAATAATATGTTGTTGTAATGTTGTACTAATTTTTAGCACTTGTCATGTGCCATTTTGGCCATTGGAACACATGATCACTGATCGGACGGTTTTTGGACCCGTCTATTAAGCATCCAACCGAGTCCCAAAAGCCATATCACCAACGCATCCAGGGTGGCCGATGAGTGCTAATGCACATCACTAATGCATGGTCATGGGAGGGGTCACAGTTCACGTGCACCATCTCGAAATAGGCTTTTGCCCCACTTTATAGATAAAGCATAGAACCATACATCATTGTCCTAAGTCATCCAACATAACAGCCAGGGCACGGCACAGCTCAGCCCAAGAAAAAGGAAGAAGTATAAGAAAAAAGGACACTGAGTGGCAAAGGGCAAGATCGCCTAAGACGAAGCAAGGCGGTGCGCCATAGCCTGCAGCATGGCCTCCAGTCGCTCCCTGTCTCTCTGTCTAGATAACGGATGCCAGTGCTGCATAAAAGCAAGGAATTTGAAGAGGTAGGCAGATGCCTGCCTCTAGAAAATCCTCTCTATCACCATTTTATTACGAGTCGTCCAAAGTGTCCATGCCAACACGGGAAAAACTAGCCAAAACAAACGATGGCGGTGGCCCGTATGGTTGGCCCTAAGGTGTAGGAATTCTGCAAGGTCCTCAGCCTCCCATTCTAGACCAAGGGCCTCCCTAATGAATTCCCACATGTTCCGTGCCGCCGTACAAGAGAATATGATGTGGGTCGTCATTCCGGGGACTAGGCATAGCGGGCATAGGCCATTGCTCAGATCGTGTCGCTTGCGCACCTCCATCCCCGAGGGGAGCCAGTTGCGAAGTAGCCGCCATACAGAGATCTTTATTTTCAGTGGTATTGGCGCCTTCCACAGTGGCGAGAGCCAAGGAATTGGGGGCGCACGGCGTAGAGTGTGATATGAAATTTTTACAGAGAATTCCCTTGACGGGGATAGGGGCCAAGCCACAGAGTCCTCGTGAGCCTGTAGGCCCGATGGTAAGGCATCAAGCAGACACTGCCACTCGGCCGTTTCCATCGGGGCGAACGATCATCTGAAACTAAGTTCCCACTGACCTTGGTGGAAGTCCTTCGACACTAGGATGGAGGGGTCCATGCAGATGGAGAACTGGGTTGGAAATGCTTCCATGAGCATCTCTTCCCCCATCCATGGGTCCAGCCAAAATTGTGTTCCCTGCCCATTCCCAATAGTAAATGAGATACCCTCTCGGATTTCCTCCTTTAATTTCTGGAGCGCTTGCCAGAATTGGGAGCCTCCCACGCGTGAGTAGGCTAGGAGTGGCTCCCCTATGAGGTATTCCGCCTGGATTAGTTGGAGCCACAAGCCACCCTCGCCGCGAAGGATCCTCCAGACCTAGCGTAGCATGAGGGCCTTATTCATAATTCATGAGGCCGTGATTCCTAACCCTCCTTGCTCCTTGGGAAACCAAATGTCCGCCCATTTAACCATGTGGTATTTCTAGCGACCATTAGCGGCCTACCAGAAGAACCTAGCAAGTTCCTTGTCAAAAGAATCATGCACGCTCTCTGGCAAGATGTACAAGCTCATCATGAACAAGGGCAGACTCGCCATATTCGCATCAATAAGGACCATTTTGCTTCCCTTGCAAGTAAACCTTCCTCACCAAGGTTCGGCATGTGATGCTACCCGGCCAACTAATGGGTCGAATCCCGATGCCGGGATTCTGGAGTCGGCGAGGGGCATCCCAAGGTAAGTTGTGGGAAATGCCCCCAGCCTGCAATTCAGGTTATCGGCGATCCTCAGCTGCTCTTCATCCGAGTAGCCCAGGACAAAGACTTTGCTTTTATCCTAGTTAATCTTCAGCCTCGACCTCGATTCAAAACAGAGCAGAAGGAATTTCAGGTTCACGATGTCTGTATCCGAGCCCTCCACCATAATCATGGTGTCATCCGCATATTGAAGGTGAGTAACACCTCCATCAGGGATTAGGTGGTCGACCACCCCTTTAAGGTGGTCTGCCATTCGGGCTTTGTCTAGTATTCCTGCCAGAACGTCCACAAACAGGTTAAAGAGGAGGGGGGATATCGGGTCCCCCTGCTTCACCCCAGCCGAGGGGGAGAAGTAAGGACCCACCTCCCCGTTGATGTTGATGGTCCTCTTACTGGACTGGACCAGCTGCATTATCCAAGTACACCATCTGTCATCGAAACCATGACATATCATCACTAGTCTCAAGAAGGACCAGTCCAGGCGGTCATAAACCTTCTAGAAGTCCAACTTGAGGAAAACTCCCTTGGTCCCCTGTGAGTGGACCTCATGAGAAATCTTGTGAAGGGATAGGATAGCGTCGTGAATCCAACAACCCTTCAAAAATGCCGTCTGCAAAGGGTGTTCTAGCCGCTCCACCACTCGATCTAGTCGAGTCACGCAGACTTTTGCAAAGATCTGTTCCAGCACATTGATTACTGTAATAGGTCTGAAATGCCTAATGTCCGTCACCCCAACTATTTTGGGGATCAGGGTAATCACACCGTAATTGATACGGGCCATTTCAAAGGTTCCAATGTAGAATTCATGGAACATTGGCATGACCACCGGTTTTATTATATCCCAGAACTTCTGGAAGAAGATAACCGGCAACCCATCTCGACCCGGGGCCGAGGACGCCTTCATAGAGGCGATTGTCGTACCCACCTCTCCCGCCGAGAAGGGGATGGTAAGCTCGGCATTCTCTGCCTTGGATATCCGCTCATCGGGTGCCCAAAAGTCCTCGGCGATCGAGACCCCACTACGTGATGTAGCCAAGAAGAGCTCCTTGTAAAAGGCATAAATGTGCTCCCGGATCTCCTTCTAATGCTCTAATAGGGTTTCACCTTCCCAGAGGCACGGGCTTGCACATCTACGCCTCCGTCCATTAGCGATGGCCTGAAAATATGTGGTATTTGCCTCCCCTTGGACGAGCCATTTTTGGCCACCGCACCGTTGCTAGAAGAGCTCTTCGCATTTATATATGCCCATCAACAAGGATTCTAGGGCGTAGCGTCTTAGCCAATCATCAGGCGAGAGGCCCATCGAGTCAACCAGGGCATCGAGGTCCTTCAACTGGCCGAGTAGCTACGCTTTGCAAGGTCTAGATTCCGAACCTAGGTTCGTGCCCCAACCACGCATAAACTGGCGGGTATGGTGCGAATAATGGTGACATGTGTCGGTTGCACAGTATGTCCTAGCTGGCGTTGCTGCTGCTTCAAGCCACCGTTGTTGGACCAACTCCATGAACCCAGGTTGGCTTAGCCAGCTCTCTTCAAAGTGGAACCTCCCCGGTATAGTGGGGGTGTCGTCCCCTGATGAGAACAGCAGAGGGACATGGTCGGAGCCAATCCGGGTGACCGCCCTAAGCGAGCACAGCGAGAACGAGGCCTCCCACTACGTCGAGATGAAGACCCTATCGAGCACGCTACGGATAGGGTCGGCCTGCTTATTGGTCCATGTGTAACGTGCCCCTACGTGTGTCACCTCTCGTAAAGCTAGGTCCTCAATGCAATTGTTGAAGAGGTTCATCTGCCCCCGGTCTACATTCTGGGAGCTCTTATCTTCCACGGCCCGGATAAGGTTAAAGTCACCTGCAATCACCAGGGGTGTATTGCAGCAGCCCACCTTATCCCGGAGTTCGCCTAGGAAGTCCACCGACCTACTATGGTCAGCCGGGCCGTAGACAATGATCACCTCCCAATTGAGGTTCACACGTCGGTCCATGATGGACATACTAAGGAAGAACTCCCTGCGGTCCATGTCCTCCACCAAGAATGCGTCTTCTCGGATCCCCAGCAAGATCCCCCCGATAGGCCTACAGCGGGTAGCCACTGCCACGCAAAAGTGTGGTGGGAGAGGCGTTGGAGTTCATGTATGGAGAAATCCTGACGGATGGTTTCATGCAGGCCCACAATATCTACGCCTTCGTGTCTAATGTATTCGATTAGTTGGCACTTCCAACCTAGGTGCCCGAAGTCCCTGATGTTCCAACATAGGAGCTTCATTAAGGAACCATATCTGGGGAACTAATGGGCCCCACATGTGGGGCCAAACTAGCCCGCCCGCCATTTGCGGGATGGGTTCCTTGTTCTGTCGGGCGCCCGTGCCACCCCCATCTAGTGGGGGCGTCGCCGGTGACGGAGACGGAGTCCCTAGCAGTGAGTCCGGCACTAGCGCCACACCCCTCCATCCGTTGCTCAGAGGGATGGAGGCGTGTGGGAGTTCTCCCCCGTAGCACCCGGCCTACTGCGGGGTTGCCACCGCCAGCTACAGACGGGCCAGGACAGCCCACCGTAGCGTCGACCCTAGGCTTGCCATGCCTAGGGTCATCTGCGACGGGCTGTGTCGATGACCCATCGCCTCCATGCACAGTACTGGACCTGTCAGCTTTAGACCGGCGCGCTTCACGGACCTGGGCTTCTGCTAACACACTGTCTAGCCACTCCTTGGCACAGATCGCCGAGATTTGCTCCAAGCGCGGGCCTTTCTCCCCACGGAACACAATGTCATAGTCACTCGCCAACACATCTACTTGTGTGAGGGCCACCGAACTAAGGATCACGAAACGTGAATTAGTGCAAAGTGAGCTAGGAGGCTCGGGGGTGGTACCTAGTGGGAGGTCGCGCACCGCCGCGCGCATGGCAACCTTCTCTGTGATGGTTGGAACCCTTCCATCGGCCATGGCCTTACAGCCGGATAGGTGATCACTCTCGCAGGCCGCGACCGAAGGGGAAACCATGGAAGAAAGCTGGGGCCCAGCCATGAGGGAGGTGATGTCGAGCGTGGACAGGCCGAGCATCGGTGGTGGCGAAGTGGCGGGGAAGATCGCAGGAAACCCCAGGATCGGTGGAGATGGGGTCCCTGGTGAGCGCATGTAGCAGACAGCCCTAGGTGACCGGGGAGAGAATGGTGGGTAAACCTCCAGCCCTGGGCTCCTGATGTCCTCCACCATGGAGCCATCCTCAATCACCGCCCCAGCCACGGCAATGCGGCCCGAAGGTGCCTGGCTCAGCTCAGACGGCGGGTCATCCTCCTCAGAGTCAACGGAGGGGTCCTCAGACTGTCCCCGACCGCCGTCACCCTCCGGGCCCGTCGCCCCCTCAACAGCAGGCGAAATGGGAGGTTCTTCGTCTACCCGTGACTCCAGCTCCTCCAGATCTAGCTCATAGGAGAGTCGCACCCCCTTCCGCCCATAAATTAGAAGACTAGGGAGAGGCCCTCCACGTCAGCCAGCGACGGGCAAAGGATCTCCACACGAGCCGGGCCATCGCCGGTCAGAGACGCCTCATCAATGGTCATCAGCTTGCCCACCGGCTCCGAGACCGCCTGAAGGATGTGGTCGCGCTTTCCCCCTTCAGGGAGCCCGTAGATGAAGATCCAAGCCCGCTCGAGAGGCAAAACTAGGTCCGATGGTGCCTCCGCCTTGTTGATGGAGATTAGAAACTTGTTGTTGGGACACTTGATGTCGTCACGGGTGCAGACGTTGAGCATCTCAGTAGATGAGAACGGGACGGAGAAGACGTGGGGGCCGTCTCCGACACCATCCAGGAGAAGGAGTTGCCATTGTAGTCTCCGATGTAGGCAGACAACTCCTCCTTGATGACCTTAGCCATGACTAGAACCGAGGGTGGGGCTCTTGCCCCTACACGAGAGAGACCGTAGAAGAGTGGCGTCGCGACGTCAAGAGTGGCGTCGACAAAGTAGAAGCCACCCTCCGGTGTCTTGTACCCCAAGAAAGCCAGGGTGGAGGGGCAGCGGGGCGGTGCCTCGCACTCCGTTCGGAAGTGCCCCACACGGCCACAATTGAAGCACATGGTGTCCTCCCGTGTCCGATGGCGACTCATCCGAGGCTGGGGAGGCACTTGGACCTCAGGCTCCGGTCCATTGCCGGCCGGCGGTCCATCTGACCCTTCCACCGTGGTATCACCAGCAGCCCCAAGCGTCCGATTCTTCTTCTTGTTCTTCTTCTTACGGACCACCGGCACGGCCGCCCCCGTCTCGGGGCGCCGTGAGGGGGGAGTAGCGGGGTGATCCCGGAGCACGTCCACGCCAGTTAGGGGAGTCCGTGCGACCCACGCCCTCCGAGCCAAGGCGGGTGCTTCGGTCCGTATCCCCCACACGGCGGTCGTCGTTGCGAGCCCCCGCCCCCGGTTCAGACCACTCCCGGTCCTGATAGCGGCCATCGGCGAGGCGAGGACGTCGGGAGAGCTCATCGCGAAGGGCCGCCTCATGGCGGATGTCCTCCTCCCGCGGCCGACCGGCCTCATCCCGACGGCGCGCCCCCACCGACCCCGGCAGCAGCAGGCGAGGATCCCGTGACGGGGACAGGTCAGTAGCACGGCCGTCGGCCGGCCTTGTTCGGTTCGCGGCCTCGCCCCGCGACTCCCGCGCCTGGGGGGTACGGTGGCAACCGCACCGGAGAGCGACGGGCAGCACTCCGGTCCTCCCGCGACGCTAAGCGCCGGTCGTCAGGACCCCGGCGAGCCCCGTCGCCGGCGGGGGGAGGAGGGCCCCTGGGCGGCCGCGAGATGTCTGGCCGGTCGAGAGGGCGCTTCGGAAGAGGAGCAACGTCGCTGGGCAGGCGAGGAGCCATCAGTGCCTCCGCGTAGGAACGGCATGGCCCGGCCGGCGGCAGGAGGGGAGAGGGTGCGGCGGCCGGCGGCGGAGCGACGAAGCTTGGCGGAGGGACGGGAAGCAGCGGCGGCGAGGCGGAGAGAGTCGGGGAGGCGAGCCAGGGTTCACGTGAACCGTCTTAAACAATTCCCAACAACTCAAACCAAATCATCCAACAGGACACAGGTTTTATCCCAAAAGTTTCAAACATTTTCCGTACATGATTTCTCAATAGTTTTCACTGGCTGTGAAATATTCCATCATCTTAAACCTTTCACAGCTCTTTTGTCCCTGTTACAGTTGTTCTTTTAAGTATAGCTTCTACCATCCGCACAATTTGCTCTTAGATTTAAACTTTGCTAGTCCCTTTAATTCATATTAATCGTCGATGATTCAGTATAACTATCTTTTGAGAGTCTGCGTGCTTCATTTTCTTATATTGCTACTAGCTAGTAATCCCAGCGTTTTAATTTATTTTGCTCTAGAAATTTTGTCTGACACTATCATGGTCCCATGTTGGGCGTCGTTCAAAAACAAAAATACATAGTAGTGATGGCGGTGCACGGAAGATTCACTAGCCTCCTTTATGAGGTAATATCAATGGCAGTCATAGAAATTGCATCTAATATTTTGTTAGCGCTAAAAGTTGTAAAATACGTCATTGTAGTCACATAACTTGTCTATGTATATAGATATGGTCACTTCTTCCGTATCCAGCCGTATCTCGTGTGGCATGTCACATATAAATGTGGCCCATTGTCCACATGTGAGTGGCCGAGTGTGGTGCATTGATTAACCCATACAGCACCTTTTTTATATATAGAAAACACATTCCTTTTATTTAATTACGCACATGTCATTATCGAAAAAACTACGCACATGTCAGCACATAGTGGTTCACAAGAAACAGGAATAAAAATAGCACCAAAGGGATTCAATCCAACGCCCTCCAGTCCATAAGAACATCTTCAGCCGTTCGGTCCCCCAGGACGCCGAAAAAGAGCCGCCTAAGGGCGAACCGGCGCTAGATTGGCCCCTGGGAGCGATCTAGCTCCTAGCAACGCCCCCAAGCGCCATCCCCCAAGTCGCGGCAAATTCAAACCTGGCCATTCCCGCTCACAAATAAACATCACAAGTTCGGCGATCATCGGCCCAGTTCGGGCGACAGAGTGATCGGGTGAAAGGTCGGCGTACAAAAAAAGAAATGGCGCGTGGGCAACGCATCACACGACGGGGTCGGCCTCTTGCGTCGGTGCAATCAGCATGCGCGGGCTTGGCGGAGTCGGAGCTGCTTCTGTGCTGGTCGGCGTCGGCGCGGCTTCCGTGATGTTGGGCATCGTGGAGGCATCATCGCTCGGGCTTGGCGGTGGAGTCGGCGTGGGTGTGGGAGTTGGCGGCTCCTCCTCGCCGTAGTCGAGCTCGCCTTCCATGTCGCCGTTGAGGTTGATTGTGTCGTCCTGGTTAGTAAACCCAGGGGACGCGGCGGCGGTAGCCGAGCCGGCCATGATGATGTCAACCATGTCGGCCTCGGTTGCGTCGGCGTCGCCGAGATGCGACGTGGAGGCTTGTGAGAAGGGCAGCGTGCCACGACAGATAGGCGGCGTCGGGGAGGATGCGTAGGCCGGCGGGGAGTAGGTGTACGGAGGGTATTGCACGCCAGCGAAGGCAGCGAGGGTGTGCGCTGGGCCGGGTGACCATGGGGGAAGGTGATGTTGGGGTTGACCCCGCCATGCGCGTCACCGTCGGCGTAGCCCGACGACGGCGTGCAGCCTCAGGGTTGTGGCGACGACGAGAAGCCGGCCGGAGATCCGACGCTTTGCTGGCTCCAGGGCGCGTACTGGTCGTGGCCGCCGGGTGGATTCATAATCCCCGCGCGAGCTGCCTCAGCTTGTTCGGCCGAGTGCTCCGCCTACTCCGCCGCCGCCGCGAGTCGCGTCGCGCTGTCCCGGGCCTTCTTGGCGTTGGCCCTGTTCCGCCGGTCAGTGGTGACAGCCTCCTGGCGTTGAACTTCTGCCCTCCAATCGGCGTTGGACATGCCTGGGGGCTTGGACGGCGGCACCCTCGGCTTCCTCTGCTGCAGCTGGGCGACGGCGGCGGTCGCAGCCGTCGCGGCGCGGGGGACCACGTACTTCTTTGGCGGCACGACGGCCGGTTGGGGGGAGGAGGAGGAGATTGGCGGGAGGAATGGAGAGAATGTGAGGGAAGCCGGGGGGAAAGCGGGAAGAAACGGTGGGAAACGGCCCTCCTCTCAACGACAGAGCGGGCCCACGTCCCTTTTCGCTTGTGCCGGCGCCCCCAGCGTGCCGGGTTCGGCTCAGGTGCGCCGCCTGTTATTTTGGCCCAACCTGACGAAAACGGACTCCTGAAGACGCGACTGAGCCGATTTTTGCCCGCCGGCGCTAAAAATCGCCTGGAGGCCTGTTGGGGACGCGGCCGGAGATGCTCTAAGCTAACTGCACTATCCACTCAACCAGGAATAAATTGATGCAAAACTAACAAATGAAATCCTCCAAAAACACCATGTTCGTCCAGCCCAACAAAGGAATAAACAAAAACTAAAAACCCGTCGTGTTATTCCATACACAAATAAATTGAGGTAAGAAAACAACTCATATTCTGTTGTTTGTGGCATTTTTTTCCATGCGTTACAAAAAAATAGTACGTACAATTTAAAAAATGTTCGAACATTATAAAAAAATGTTTGTATAATTAAAAAACATAAGCTGCATTTTGAAAATGTTCACACATTTCAAAAGAAATGTTCATGCGGGGAATGGAAATGTCCGTGTGTTATCGTATTCAATTTGAGAAACGTACGTGGAGAATAGCAATTTTCCATGACATATGCATATTATCATAGGGTGAGTAGGATCATTCTGATTGGAAAGTTTGCTTTTTTACAAATTTTAAATTTCTTTTGGACATGTCAGCTGAACTATATAATTTTATATAGATTTTAAAATTTAATTATTCAAATTCAAATAAAATTTCTGCTGATTTTTGGGAAAGGAATTTACATACATTCATTATGCATTGTATCTTTTTTTATCTAGATTTTTTTAATTTGAAATTATTCATAATAACAAATAATTAGTTGATTATGCCAAAAAATTAACTAATGCATTCTGACCTATATTTTCTTTTATGGAGATTTTCAAATTTAAAATTATTCAAATTCAAACAAAATTTCATCAATTTGTCAAAAATAATTTATGTTCATTCATTATTCACCAGATTTTGAAGTTAAAGATATTAGAATGCAAACAAAAATTTAGTTGATTCGTTCGAAAAAATTATATGGAATATAAGTTGTTTTCTTGGATGGAGAAAGAAAAACAAGAATACAGAAGATAAATTGTGTATATTTCTTTAACGGCACAAGCGGTGAGGTCATAGGTTTGATCTAGGCTTTCCCTTTTTTCACACCCTTTTTGTGAATTTGTACTTTAGTTCGTGCTGACTATGTTATATAAAATCAAATGTGCTACCTAATTGTTAAACGTTAGTTGGTTGAATGGTTATCTAGGCACCGCCAATCGCAGGTTGTGGGTTGAATCTCCGTTGTCGCTTTAGCGTTTTTAGTTTTCTTAGAGGATTTTTTACATGAATAAATAAAATGCAAACCATTATGTGCTAACATGTGGTATTTAAAATACAAACGAGGGTGTTTTCTACAAAAAAAACATGGGCATGGCCCACCCAATACCTCACCACTCCAAGCCACCGACGCGTGGACCACATTCATGTTGACACATCATGCGAGCAATAGATATGGCTGGATACAAAAGACATGGCCGTATCTGTACGTGACTGTAATGACGTATTTTATAACTTTTAGCATTAAACTCAATAACAGACGTAAGTTTTATGGCTGTTACTGATATTACCTCCTCCTTTATTCATGAAAAGGTAGCAGCAACCAACGGATGCGTTAAGCAGACCCGCTGCTCAACGCTACCGGCTGATGTTGGGGTCAAAATACAAGTGGTTAAGCAGCAGATGCGTCAAGGCAGACCCACTGGCCAAGGAAGATCTTGAGGCAGTTGATGTTAGGGTTGAAACCCAGGAACTGTTCCTGGGCCAGACCGGCGCCCTCCGCGATGGACGAGCAGGTGTCGCCCGTCTGCACCGCGTTCACCTTGTTGCACGTCAGCGCCGGCACCGCCTTCGCCGCGTAACCTGCAAAACGTAGACAGGCACACGCCCAAAGGGTCAGAGTCATGCGCGCATGGGTGGGACACCGGGACAAGCCGGTTGACATTGACGTACCTCCATTAACGCCGTCGCGCTGCAGCTGCACGGTGACCCTGGCGTCGGCGAGGGTGACCGCGACCACGAGAAGGGACACGATCAGGAGAGCGGCGACTCCGTGGTTGGCCATTGCAGATGCAGATGCTGCCGGCGCGAAGGAAGTGATGGAGGCTTTGCTTGCGCTGGTGATGACTGATGGGAGAGGCTTATACTCCTTGCCTTTTTATAACGTGATGGCAACGTTGATAATAAGATGCATGCAACAAAAGGGAAACATGCCCGGGGCCTTGGAAATTGCGTCCAGAGCGTGGATGGTATGGACATGTCGTTGAGGCCATTTGCAAGCCGGCCAATGGTTGGTTTCGTGATTTGGTCATCCATGACCAAGTGAACGGAGGAAGGGCTTATGATTCCTATGAAACTAGATTGGAATGTTTATGCAGCGTGATCAATTATTTGTTCGCTGTTACTGTTTGGCAACTGATTTTTTTCAAGCTCCAGTGACCTTCTTCACATAGCCCTCTACTAGGAGAAACAGCCCTACAAAACGCTATTACTACTTTCTAAACTAAACATATCACTTGATAATTATTCCCTCCGTTCCTAAATATAAGACCTTCTAGAGATTCTACATTGGACTATATACGGATGCATGTAGACATATTTCAAAGCGTAGATTCACTCATTTCGCTCCGTATGTAGTCCATAGTGAAATCTCCAAAAGGTCTTATATTTAGGAACGGAGGGAGTATGTTAAAGTGCTTTACATGCAATAATTTCAATGCATTTGCTAATTAGGCTTAAGACTTATATTCTTTTTTTGGGGGGGGAGGGGAGCTACGGTTTAGGCCTGAAGAAATGCAAAATAAAACTAGCGTTTAATTAGTCAAGCACACAACCTTAAACAACTAGGCTCACCTATGTGCACCAACAACTTATGCTAAGCAAGATAAACAACTAAGTGTTAGTAAGATATATAACAAGAAAAAATATGGCTATCACAAAGTAAAGTGCATAGGTAAAGGGCTCGGATAAAAGATAACCGGGGCACGCGGAAACGACGATATATCCCGTAGTTCACACTCTTGCGGATGCTAATCTTCGTTTGGAGCGATGTGAATGCACAATGCTCCCCAAGAAGACACTAGAGCCACTATAGTCTCCTCACGCCATCGCACAATGCAAGATGCCGTGATTTCACTACCGGTGCCGTTGAAGGTAGGGACGAACCTTTACAAACAAGGTTGGGACAATCTCCACAACTTAATTGGAGGCTCCCAACACCACCATGAAGCTTCACCACAATGGTTTGTGGCTCCGAGGTGAACCGTCTAGGGCGCCAAAGCACCCAACAGGCACAAGCTCGTCCGAACACCCAAGAGTAATAAGCCATGGAGAACTCAAACCTATGCACCAAATGCAATGGCAATGGCACACGGAGTGGTCAAGTCCTTCTCTAACAAATGACACCACAACAACTAATGCTATGGAGGAAAATGAGAGAAAGAACAAAGAACTCCGAGATCTAGATCCAATGGGTTCCCTAATATAGAGGAGAAAGTGATTGGTGGAAAAGTAGATCTAGTTCTCCTCTCTCTTTTCCCTCAAGAACTAGTAAGAATCATTGAAGTGATTGAGAGTTAGCAAGCTCGAAGAAGGTCAACAATGGAGGGAGAACATAAGCTCAAAGGATAAGATCCATTGGGGAAGAAGACCCCTCAGCCCGCACACAAGCGGTACTACCGCTTCGGAGAGCGATACTACTGCTCGAGTGGCAGTGCTTCGTTGAGAGTTCTGAGTCCAGAAGGTTAGCTGGTAGTTGAGCGGTAGTGGCGGGCGGTACTACCGCGCCGTACTACCATCCCAACAACCGCCCAGTCCAACACGATAAGTCGAGACTTCACACGCAGTTGTACAACACGCAGTAGTGGGCACCAGTACTACCACCCGGGGCGGTACCACCACTTATCCAGAGTGGTACTACCGTTTACACTGTAGGAAGTACTACCGCTGGCGAGCGCGGTACAACTGCTTGTTTCCTTCAGGAATAGAACACAGGAAACAAATGAATGCAGGAACACCAGAACTACCATAACTTCTATAAATGAGCTCTGAATTGAGCAAATGACAAATACTATCCAAACGGCGACAGGGGGAGTATGCCTATGATATAGAGGAGTGAAGTCTCCATCAAAGAAGCATCGACATAAACTCCAACATCGAAAACATCATAGAAGATGCATATGGACTATGTTTCAATGAACTCGAGCTTGTCATGAAGGTGACCATAAGCTCTAAAACTCACAAACAGAAACACCAAACAAGAACCAAGAAAGATGATGCAAGGATGCAAATGGTTTGAGCTCTCAACGAACTATATGATCAAGCTACTCACTCGAGAGACCCTCTTGATAGCACGACAATCGATCCTATAACTCGGTCTCCAAACTATCACCATGAGGCCGGTAAAATAGAAAACCTATACCTTGCACATAGTCCGCATGAGCTAGATGATGAAGATCTTGACTTCCTTAGGTTGGACCACCTTTCTTGATTGTGTTGGCTCGATGAAAGACTAATTGATTGCTCTCCCATATTCCACTATGGGTGAGCCAATCTTCGGCACATCTTCACAAGTCCATTGACACCACAATGTATAGCAAGATTCAAGCACGATCTTTCTGTGATGCTTCACTTGAACTTGCACACCGCAACCTTGATGACGATCGCCACTTGATGTCATCCTCCATGGGTTATATGGGATCTTCCTCTTGATGCAAGCCCATGGAAATATACCTAACCCCACAAATAACACTCACAAGGATCATGGTTTAGTACGCAAAGTGTAATGGACAATACTTACCATATCATGAGATCACTTGATCCCACTTGGTACATCTTCTATGCCTTATGTGTTGATCAACTTGAATCATTCTTTGCCTTTGTCTTGATCAATGTTGTATGTTCTCTTCTCTTCATAAAGATGATGTCTTGAAGGTAAACATGAATGTTCACACAATTTTCTTCTTCAAGACATGCTTGCAATAAGCTCAACTCTCACATGACCAATCTTTGGATAAATCCTTGAATACACCTTGGTCATCACATAAACTCCTTGAAACCAACAAATGGACTTCAAGAAATGCATATGGACAAATCCTTCGAATATAACTCAAGGCAAACATTAGTCCAAGATTGTCTTAAATTACCAAAACCAAACATGGGGGCACAATTTTCTAACAGGTTGGGGACTTGGGGCTAATCGAGTGGCACGCCGATGGTTGCGCCATGAATACGGGTGAGAGAAAGGGAGAGAAGATTTGAGGAGAATCTCTCTCTCTCTATATATATATCTATATATATATATATATATATATATTGCTCTCTCAAATTTGATCAAATGGATAAAGTATGAGAGATAACTCCTTAAATATTGGGTGTGCTATGCGTCATCTAGATGACAACTTCTAGTTATCCGCCGCCTCTCCAACCGTTAGATCAACCATGACGCACAAACCTCTAGCATCCTTTTCGTCTCGCTCATCGCAACATTAGCTATGTTTAAGAAACATCAACGATGTTGCAATCCCCATCGTACCCTCGTCATGCGCATCTCTGGTGCATCATGACATTTGCTATGTTTCAGAAATGTCAACGATGTTGCAATCCCCGGCGTCCCCTCGTCTCGCGCATCTCCGATGCATCATCACATTTGTTATGTTTCAGAAACATCAACGATGTTGCAATCCCCAGAGACCCCTCATCTCGCGCATCTCCAGCGCATCGCAACATTTGCTATGTTAGAAACATCAATGATGTTGCACTCCCCAGTACCCCTCGTCCCGCGCATCGCAACATTTTCTATGTTGTAGAAACATCGAGGTTGCAATCCCCAATTCCCCTCGTCTCACGCATCTATGGTGCATCACAATAGTTGCTATATTTTACAAACATCAACTACATTGCAATCTGGCAAGTTTGCATCAACTACGCCTCTGCAACATCGACAATGTTTCCAAAACATCAGCAGGGTTGCAATTCGTAGCATCCCCTCGTCTCGTGCATCTCCGGCGCATCGCAACATTTGCTATGTTTTATAAACACCACACTGCAATCTAGCAAGCTCACATCAACTAAGCCTCTGCAACATTAGTGATGTTTCAGAAACATCAGCGATGTTGCAATCTCAAGCGGCCCTATCTCACGCATCTCTGGCGCATCACAACATTTGCTATATGTTAGAAAATATCGGCAATACTGCAACATGGCAAGCTTGCAATAGTTACACATACGTGACACCAACGATGTTTCAAAAACGACAAGTGCATTGCAATCCAACGAGCTCGCCGCATTGGCGCATCTGGAACACGACGCCACAACACGATGCAAGCGAACATTGCCGAGTGAAATGTCTATGTTGAGCTCATGTCATCGACGCCTCCCGCAACACCTCGGATGTTGCAAAAAGGTTGTGCTAGACGGCGATGCCTCACACCATCCTTAGTTGCTTCGCCGCTTTGTTATCGACGAGATATTGAGTGTGTGTGGTCTTGAAGCAGTCAATAGCCACCTTCCCCTCCTCTCCTTATGGCAGTTGCGCCATGGCCCTGGACATGTAGCATTGATGGGTCGGCAGGCTACAACAACGAGAGATGCATCGTTCCTCTGTTGCCGCTGCGACATCTAGCATATCATATAAATGAAAAGGTGTGCGTGTGAGAGAGAGAGAGAGAGTAGAAAGTAGGAGACACATGATACGAGATATTTTTTTGAAAATAATGGAAGTGGTGTGGGTCCACGGGCGACGCGTGCCACACAATCGAGGCGGCCAACGCTTGCAACTTCTAACGCTACATCTTTGCAACATGGGCCATGTTGCAATACTTGTTGAGCTCGGACAAGGGATAGACATCACATGTGCAAGGTGGCAGAGAACACAAGAAAAACCAGTCGGGCGAACGATAGTGTTTCCGTTAAGTATTTGAGAAATTATATGCTCGAGGGAAGGTTAGCTGAGCCTAATTCTTCAAACAATTTTGTTTTAGAAAGATATTAGTAAAAGAGCTCGTGTGCGTTGCAACATGAGAAAATTATATCACTCTTCTAACCCACTAACCATAGCTCTGAACCTCAACAGGTCCACGTAATTTATTTTAACACATGATATCTCATTTGTGTTGCCACTTATGATCCTTCCTACCCTCGCAAACCGTAGCTTCAATGCTCACACAATCACGATGTTTTTGATTGTTGTCAATCCTAAGGCGTCTCTCTCGACGTAAGATTTTCTTCTTTTCTTGTCAGGTTTTTGACGAGGTATTCTTGTTTGGCTATAGATTGTTTCTTTCGTCTCCTATCCTAGTTTTGTCGTGGTGTTCATTTTCAATCCGGATCGACACCGGTATAAAAGAAAGATGAAGCATGCACTATTGATTAAGTTTGCACACTAAATTTCATTTTCAAATGGTTAACATGTAAAATGACATTATGTTCAGATTTTACACTTTTTCTAAACAAATTCTATATATGACATGCTAATATTAAAGTTAGGGTTAGAAGATATGGTATTTTAGAAAATCATTTGATATGCACTGCTGGTTGATTAACTCAAATATCAGGGTTCCTGCAAAAGCAAAATTCTGACTTAAACTAAGTTGTGGGTTAATTTACCAAAAACATCTAAGGATTTTCTACGAAAGCGGAAATCTTAATTGAAACTGAAGTGTGAATCGATTACCAGAAACATCTGAGGTTTCTTGCAAAATAGCATATAACAGACAAAAATACGTATCTTTATTTATTACTAGGTACAGTAATAAAAGTACAGATATAAATTAGGAAAATGGCTGGATGTGGTCTTAGACCACCGGTACACGACTTGTGAGTTCGAGGACTTGAGTTACCAACGACCGTAGACAGATCCGCCGGATCGAGCCAACGGGTGAGGCGTGAGCATGACTCAACCCGTCATAACTCGAGGAGGAACTGGGAAGTAGTAGTAGTACGTACGTAGATTAACCGCTCGAATCGTATCGGACGGCAGGCACGGCTCCACGGAAGCTACCGCCTGGCCGGGCGGGGCAAACCAACCCAACCCACCGTTAATCTCTATCTCTCGTCTCATCCGGTCCCGCCCAATCTCCCTCCCACGTCCCACCCCGAACTGAAGCCGATCGAGGGGATGCCCCCCACACCACACGTCCGCGACCGCGACGCCACCACCGCCACCACCACTACCCGGCCATGGCCACGCTGCTCCCCTCGTTTCCGCACGCCCTCTCCAAGCCCCACCACCTCCACCACCACTCTCACGTCGCCGCCGCCTCCACCAGGCCCGAGGCCCCCAGCCCGGCCCCCGCCAGCTCCCGCCTCCGCCGCCTCATCGCCCGCGACGACCTCGCCGAGGCCGCGCGCCTCGTCGAGACCTCCTCCTCCCGCGGCGAGGCGCCCGACGTCTACCTCTGCACCAAGCTCATCCGCAACCTCTGCCGCCGCGGCCGCACCTCCGACGCCGCGCGCGTCCTCCGCACCGCCGAGGCCTCCGGCGCCCCCGTCGACGTCTTCGCCTACAACACCCTCGTCGCGGGCTACGGCCGCTACGGCCGCCTCGACGCCGCGCGCCGCCTCATCGCCGCAATGCCCGTCCCGCCCGACGCCTACACCTACACACCCATCATCCGGGGCCTCTGCGACCGCGGCAGGGTCGGCGACGCGCTCGCCCTGCTCGACGATATGCTCCGGCGCGGCTGCCAGCCCAGCGTCGTCACCTACACTATCCTCCTCGAGGCCGTGTGCAAGACCAGCGGCTTCGCGGAGGCCATGAACGTCCTCGACGAGATGCGCGCCAAGGGCTGCACGCCCAACATTGTCACCTACAACGTCATCATCAACGGCATGTGCAGGGAGGGCCGCGTCGACGATGCCAGGGAGATCCTGAACCGGCTGTCGACTTATGGGTTCCAGCCCGACATCGTCAGTTACACCACGGTGCTCAAGGGCTTGTGTGCCGCTAGGCGATGGGACGACGTCAAGGTGCTCTTTGCGGAGATGGTGGAGAAGAACTGCGTGCCCAATGAGGTTACCTTTGACATGCTAGTCAGATTCTTCTGTCGCGGGGGTATGGTGGAGAGGGCAATCCAAGTTCTTCAGCAAATGTCACAGCATGGATGCACACCCAACACTACCTTGTGCAACATTGTCATAAACGCTATTTGTAAACAAGGTCGTGTGGATGATGCCTATGACTTCTTGAACAACATGGGCATGTATGGGTGCAATCCTGATACAATTAGCTATACTACTGTGCTAAGGGGCTTGTGTCGTGCCGGCCGATGGGTGCATGCCAAGGAGCTATTGCCCGAGATGGTCCGAAAGAACTGTCCCCCAAATGAGGTCACATTCAATACATTCATCTGTATCTTGTGCCAGAAAGGATTGATTGAGCAAGCTATCAAGCTTATTGAACTGATGCCGGAGTATGGATGTTCAGTGGGTATTGTCACATACAACGCTCTTGTCCATGGCTTCTGTGTGCAAGGGCGTGTTGATAGTGCTCTTGAGTTGTTTAATAATCTGCCGTGTGAGCCCAACACCATTACATACACTACATTGTTGACAGGCTTGTGCCACGCCGAGCGCTTGGATGCTGCTGCAGAGCTCTTGGCTGAGATGATTCAGAAGGACTGCCCTCTAAATGCAGTGACTTTCAATGTACTTGTGAGTTTCTTCTGTCAAAAAGGGTTTGTCGAGGAAGCAATCGAACTTGTGTATCAAATGATGGAGCATGGTTGCACCCCTAACCTGATCACATTTAATACTTTACTCGACGGGATTACCAAGGATTGCAACTCAGAAGAAGCCCTGGAGCTATTGCATGGTTTGGTCAGTAAGGGAGTATCCCTAGATACGATAACCTACTCTTCAGTTGTTGATGTCCTCTCAAGAGAAGACAGAACCGAAGAAGCCATTCAGATGTTGCATGCCGTGCAAGATATGGGGATGAGACCAAAAGTTGGGATGTATAACAAGATACTGTTTGCCCTCTGTAAAAGATGTGAAACAAATCAGGCTATTGATTTTTTCGCTTATATGGTGTCTAACGGTTGCATGCCTAACGAGTCGACCTACATTATACTTATTGAAGGCCTTGCCCATGAGGGTCTGTTGAAGGAAGCACAATCTGTACTGAGTGAGTTGTATGCAAAAGGAGTTCTAAGCAAGAGTTTACTTGAAGAGCAGCACTAAGGTTGTGGTTCACACTGTGCATATGCCTTATTACTGAAGAGTGAGAGAAAGAAAATTGTGCATATGCCTTGAGTCATGAGGCTTTGGTGCTTATTAAATTCTGCTGAGTCTCCATGGGCCTCATTTACAGCAAGGTGGAATCGGGTGGCGCGCTTTATGTGTGTGCTTCAAGCTACAATGATCCATAAAGATGGGATAGGTGAGCACAAACACAGAAATCATGAGGATGTAACTTTCTTCCAGGTGTCTTAGTTTTGACTTTCAACCGCCGGATTGCAGAACTGAGATATATTATGTTCTTGAAACTTTCTCTTTCCCTCGTTATATATTTTGAGCTGCCTTTCAAGAATAAGAACCCAGCATATTTTTTGCTTAATTAGTTGCACACCTTCAAATTACCCTGTTAGCATTTAGATTTATTTTAGATATCAAAATTTTCCATTTTACACTATCATATGATTTGTTACTCCAAATATTTTATATTCGAGTAGTCTTCGGTTGTAGAAATCTCACTAACCGAAGTTATCTTGTTCAGGCCTTTGAAGTGTAAAGACCAAGGAAATCAAAAGGACGGTCTGGAGGATAACACAAGCAAATAAGATAAAAGAATGTTCATATTTATATCGGCCGAATAAACGATACAGGCCAAATAAAGTTTCTTAGAAACACTCCTCAGTTTCAGCAGTTTGAGACTAAATTGTTGAATTATTTGACTATACTTCTCCGTGTTTATAAACATTTTGGTTTGTCTTCCATGAGCAATGGTATGTGCACAATTGCTTTCCTTCCAGGGCTTTTTTTACGGGGACCTTCCAGGACCTTGTTAACTATGTTTTTCTTGTACATTCTGAATATCTATTTTTGTCTAGTTTTAGTTATGGGCTAAGTAGTCCTCAATGAATCATGTTTCTGCCTAGGTTTCCCTGGCTGGATATTCGCATGTCAAAAGAATACTGCAAGTGAGGAAAATATAATGTCAGCTGGATCTATTTTTAATCTATAAACAGGCTATCTACGCATACCAGTTTCATCATCAAGAATTTGCATATTGGTAAGCACGTTGGCTCTTTTCACTGGATGTATGTTTACAGCATCTCATTTGATCCTTTGTGATTAGAAATTCAGAATTTATCACGTGCTTTATCCTCAGGTTTAGTATCAGGTTCTCATGTTGTTTTCTACATCTGCAGGTGAAACCACAGGGCATGACATGAGCTACCATTCACAGGTTGGCTGTTGTTCAAACACCTATACCCTTCGTCCTCTGCAGCAAAGGGCAAAGGTTCAGAGTGAACATCGTGTTCTTTTCTTGGCTTCGAAGTTGGAAGTGCAGTTTGATGGCTCATAAGTCATATGATGGTTCATCACTTACCAGTTATACCTATACTGCTCTACTGTGTATGGTGACATGAGTGCATTGCAGGACTAAACTATCGTATGTATCCTACAAGGTTTGGTTCAGTTTGTTGCATATTGATTGGTTCTAATTCATCTGTTCAAAGCATCATATGTAACTTCACTGGCCTCTGTTTTGAAAATAGTTCCACAAAACCATTTAAATGAAGGGAAACCAGGATGCAAGGAAGATGGTAATTGGGAATCAGGATAGACTTATATCAATTAGATTTTGCTGAGCTTCTACTTTGCGGTTCAGAGTTAATATAGGATTATTATGTCGCTTGCGACGGTTCAGAGCTGGGCAATGACAATAAGTATTTCTAGGCAGTAAACAAACAGTTCTTCCACATGATCATCAGGCATCTTTGGATTGAAGACCTTTACAGAATTCTGTATTATTTCTGTTTAGATATTTATTTTTCTATGGAGGCTCTTTGGACCAAATGAATTATACCACCAAAATTCTTATGGATTGTCCTTCTACAAACCCAATCCTTTAAGAATCATAGCAGGAGGTTAGATTTCATGCTTTCTGTTTTCTCTCTTCAGATCCATGTATAGCATCCGAAAGGCCATTTATGCAAGTATTGTAGGATTCAGGGAGCCATGACATCCTAATACCGCAGTTTTAGAATCTTGCGTATGCTGGCAATGCGATGATCAACCTTGTTGACTTACTGGCATGACAAATTACGGCTTAAACAAGGTTAAATACCTGTATGGCTGTTGTTTTTTAGTGTCAGTGTTGCCACCTTACTGGAGATTGCGGAGACAAATTTGGTTGGTTAGTGCTTATAATGGCTGTCAGTAAGTAAACCCACTGCACAACAACTTTGTGATGCACAAACAACCTTGCCAGCAAAGGGATCTTACAGGGGCAACGTCCGCTGTTCCACAAAATCAGTGCAACGATCTATCTCCTACGCAGGACAAACTGTACAGGGCCCAGTTAGAGATTCAAGCTTCTACTGTTTTTTTCACATCATTCATGTAGCGGAACGACAAGGCGGCGCCGAAGTTCCTCCGCTCCTCTGTGAAGTCATCATCCGAGTCGTCGCTGGAGCTGGAATCTGTGCAGGCTGTTGACATGGCCGGGGAGTCGCTGATGCCTTTAGCTATACAGTCTTTGGTCGCGAGCATCTTGACCTGCCCAGCATGGGATATCTCCACGACGACCTTGCCGTCATCCTCCTGTGGAAGAGGCTGCTTCCAGGGCTCACCGTCGATTCTCATGTAGGCATGGTCAGTTGCACCCCTGTGAAATTTGAATCGGACACGATGGGCCTGGGAAGGAATAGGATTTCAATATCCATCAAGTAGTTTAATTTAAACTGAACACGTAAACATTCGACTGATGACAAGTCCATAGCTTACATTTTAGGACGGAGGTATATAATACAACCTACGTTTTTTATTTACCTGGGCAAGACGAGTGCCATGGCCTTTCGGAGATAACAAAACAAGGCCATGCCAAGCATCTTTGAAACCCACAATCTCCAGAAGGCCATCATCCACAAGTGGAGGCAGTACCAAGTCTCTCTGCAATAGCATAATTTAAGATTTTAGGTGTTTTCAAGAGAAAAATGTTTTAAGTACAATAGTACCACAAGCTGTTGCTATCCTAGGAATGATGTTAACATCATGTCTTATACTTACTTTTCTTTGCTTCCTCTTACTTGGTGTTCCCCAGGGATTCAGTCCACCAGAGAAGCTGGGTAAATTGAGACAGACAATGGACCGAATACTGCATTTGCATAAAAAATTGTTCAGAACATTACGAAGTAGTCCCACATTTTGAAGAAGAATTCTGACACCATATTGCTAAGAGCAATCAACTCATCGATTTCCAAATATTTGGCCCTGTTTTTGACCTCTGCACGATATTTCAAGTTTAACGTTGACACCTGTTTTGTATTAATGCATTTATGGAATATTATGAAAGTGAATGGTAACAAAAACAATTGTTTAAAAATGTATTTTAACATAATCAAAGTAAATACTTGGAAAAATACAATTTGTCAAAGTTTTCTAGGTCTGACTGTTCAAAGTCAAACAAGACGAGTATTTAGAACAATCATAATAAATAAGGGGAAGATTCTACGAGAGTTGTAAGTTGATCCAAGTATGATATGTCGACATTATTAGTGAAGTTCTCCAGCCTATTAAGCTTGATAGCATTTGTATGTGTACGCAATGCATGTTTCTAGCAATATATATTAATAAAAAACATTATAAGAATATATAAAATATAAATGTTTCCGTTCTTTTCTCATGAATTACTTCCAAGAAAAAAATGGATTGAGCATAGCTAAATCACGACCCAGAAAACTTGTAATCAAGAAATAATTAATGAGGTTCCCTAAGTGTATAGTTACGTGACTCGAAACATCCAAGTACATTTTGAGCTGTTGACGAGAGATGTGATGATTTAGATCAAGAGTATCCACAACTTTTACAGGTAGCAGACAGGTGGCCTCGTTTATGGTACCACTTTTGACAGAGATAGTTATGCTATAGCTGAAACTTCAAAGTTCTATCCATGCTCAAAGATGAGAACATACTCTCCTAAACACTGACATGGGCACACAGTTTTAATACCTAAAAAGGGAAGCACATTGGAATTACCTCTGTGGAATTTCCAAGGTTTCCCATTTTCCAGATTTCTTCATTATCTTTACCTTTGAAAGGTGAGCGATATTCCTGTTATCCAGTGAAAGGCATCCAAGAATGATGTCAGTCGAATGCAATGTTATTAAGAAACCTTGACTTTTTTTCAAATGTAAAAATCGATATTGAGTTTGTGACGAACATTATTCGTTTTTAAAACAGTCCCATACCCTAGTTAGTGGCAAACAAGTACTTACCGTGACATTGGATGGCTTAAAGAGGCACAAAACCATCCTTGTGTGCATGCCAGCTTCAAATATGTTTTCTGCCAACAGATCCAAAAGAGAGGTTGGTTTCAAGAGAGAAACTAAAAGCAAGCATTGGATGTACAAATAAAAATGATAGAAATGCACAGATGCTTAGTTAACCTGATTAGACAACTGGTTCTTGAATTTCTCTGGATGCAATTTCCTCTGAGAATGAAATGCATAAGATACTTGGGCATCCATTCCTGTGACAGTATGAAAGTTTCTTTCAGCTTTTGGCCATCTTCTAAAAAAAGAACGATCCTCCTCGTCGATTTCCTTTAAAGAAACCGGCACAGAACAAGATTCTTACAGGAATTAAGCAAATAAAAAAAAGCCAAAAGCAGTTCAACTTTGATGATATTTATTATAGTACATGAACGCAAAAAGGCAAAAGCATGATCCCTAAAGGGTCTACAGCAAACAGCAACTAAACATCAGCGCCTTTGGCTATTTAGCTAAACATTATTATTATTTTTATTCTGCCCAATTTTGCAAGAGCAAGAATCAATTAAAAAATGAATCACCAACATATAAAGTACACTTAGAAGAAAGAACTCACCCATACTGAAATAATTCCAAAACCCTCCACGATATGTGTAAGAATATTCCTGGAACAAATGAAAAACTAAGGTTATACACATACTATGGGACTCACATGATTTAAAAGGTTCATTTCCTCTTCTTCAATAATTGACGTTCCCTATTCAATTTACAGATGGGGAAGCATACAGTGCATATCAAGTAAGCTGAGGTTTTAAACATTGGCGCAAGAACATTATAACTATGCCACATTTATGAATTTAAAATGTATAGATTATTTTGAAAACCTAGCCACTAAGTATAGAAAAGTATGGGACCACAAGCAAGAAGTTTTACTTTCAGCGGGAACGCTTTAGTCCTCAATGCATGATATAGATTAACAGATAACAACTATTCAGATATTTGTCTGAACTCCTGTCCACGCGACAAATATGTATAACGAAGGTCATGATAGCGTTTTTTTCCAAAAATACATAACAACCTCCCAGAAAACAAAAGCATTTAAAAAGAAAAACACAACAACTAAGTTAACACAAAAATATGAATATGTGAGTTATACATAAAACTAATCCACATCAACAGTGGTTACCATATCTTCTGGATCTGTCTTTGGCACACGGTGAAATGCATGCAGAGAATGCGGCAAATCAGGAGCAATCGGATCGCAAGGAGAACGTTTTGGGCATTTCATTCTCATGACAGTATGCCAGCTGAAACATTGTAGTAATAACAGTGTTAGATAACATCCATATGAAGATCACATACAGATATCGTGAAACTGTAGAAAAGAAACCGACCTATCAATGTTTATCTCTCTTGCTTCTTTTACCAACTTTAGGAATGATATGACAGACTCACGATCTGTGCCAGGATTTCTCTTACCCTGCATATCAATTTCGCGTTACTATTGAGTTGACAGCACATCATATAAAGTATTGTACCGTATAGCGACTAACACATATAGATAGATCACAAAAGGCAAGTTAACGAAAAATTGCAGTAATCCCCATCAGAAGAATGCCATGGATCTATGGCACCAAATCAACTAGTACTTAACTTGAAGATAACAACACGCAATTCTTTTTACCATGATAGTAAATTTTGTTTACGCACAGCAAAAACGATAAATATTTGAATCAAACATTTTAAGTCATACTGTTTAGTAAAAGCAGGTCTAACAGAAAAGGCTCATGCAAGTATAACACGATGCGCTAGTATAAGAAGAACTAGCAGGAACAAAATTGTTTTGATTAGCTACTTCCAAAGTACATACCCATCCAAAAGAATATGGCAAGTTATTTCCAGTTCCCAGGGGAACTGTAGCAACGGGAGGTGGATGGGCTAGCTTGAGATCAGATACAACTCCAAGCAACCAACCTGCAGTTCCATCGCCTCCAGCAACCTAATCAAATTTCCATGATAATAATATGTAAGTTAAGCCTGTTCAAATAACGAACACGGAAATATGATGGTCAAAACATGGCAGGCTATTTGGAGAGCAATGCCTATCTGCACTTACTATTAGCCTCAATCTCCTATGGATTTCAGAAGCAAGAATATCTCCATCACGCTTGAGCCTTTCAACGTTGCTGTAGAGTTTGTGCAAGACTTTGTCTGGAGTTTCATCAAGTAGATCAAACACCTGCAATTCAGAAATTTAGAACTAGGTATATTTTCTTTCTCTGGCGGTAAAAATAAATGCATGGGCACTGTAATACTGAACAAGTACATCTTGTAAACTTGAAAATATGTACCTGAGCATGATTGAGAAGCTTGCGGTATGTGACAAGTAAATTATGTCCAAGTTGCCCGCCACTTCGGGTGTTGATAAAAACAATCACTGGACAGCTGGGTATGTGAGAAACTTGCTCCACCGAGGACTCCGGCATGAAAATATAGGTCGGAATGTAGAATTCTTTCAGCATGTCATTTTTCTCAAAACTGATCTCCATTTGAGCTTGCTACCTGCAATGTTAACACATCGTTACGACGGTATATAGGACCACGCACGGTCAAATTTGATAACTAACTTTCAGATTTAAATTGGGCATATATTTTCCTGAAACAGCCGATGCACTGCATTAATTTGCTCAGCAGAACTAAAAAGCAACTTTAAAAATCATGGGTGCAGTTATGTCTTGGTAAGGTCATGCACACGCCCATTGTATTCAAATAAATGGTCTGAAGGTGATAATTATCATATAACTACTGTATGATGACAGAGATTCGGCAAAACTTGGGTACTTTCAGCTGCTTGGATGTCGCTTACATCAGGTAAGCACTTCAGTTTCTGTATGACAAGGACATATCCCTTCTAGTAAAGGAGATAGATCACCCGCAAAAAAAAAAAATATAGTAAAGGAGATAGATGAGGGGTCACTGTTGTCCTCGAAACGAATCGTTGCAGTGTTAATTACGTATCAATTAATGCGACCCTACAAATTGACGATCTGGAATCATCGAAGCAAACGAGCCATCAATGGTTCCAAATCATCACTCGTATAACGCCTAAATGAAAAACTGTATACCTGACGCAAGTTCGCGCAAAGATTTTATTTAAGTTAAAAAAAGCGCTAGGCAGTACACTACTTAGTAAATTTGGACAGTAATACAAATTAACGATCTGTTAAAACTGTAAAAAAAATCCAGAGTTAAAGTCACGAATTCGTTAAAACTGTAAAAAAATCCCGAGTGAAAGTCACGGATTCGATGCGCTCGTCCTGACAAGTTGGAACGCCATATTCGAACGAGGTATGCAGAAGCGCAAGTATGCATGCGCTGCGATTCGATCCCCGTCCTTTCAGGAAACAAGGAAACTTACAAACTGTAAGGGTATGTGTGTGTGTGTGTTATCAGTCTCACGCAAATGTAATTGGGGGAACGGTGAGCCCCTTAATTCGAACGGGGGAAAAGAAGAGATTAAACAGCGTCAACACGCAAAGCTGGAAGCACTGCTGACACGTTCCAGCTGCAAATCGAGCTCACCGATGTATCATATGGATGGTAGAAACACGAAACACTGATGATGGTACAAAAGAAAGAGATTGTACTTAATCGCGGAGCACCGAACCAATACCCAGGCAGCAAAAATGCATGCAGATGAAGGAATAGTACGTACTAAATTCCGATTTCGGTAATAATAAGGCGTTAAGGACCCTCTCCAAAGAAAGGCAAGCGCGTTTACTCGGCAGAATCCTGGGAACCCCGAAATGTCCTCTTGGTATCAGGAAAGCAGAGCAAGCAATTCTACACCCGCATAAGGACGCAAGATCGGTTAATTAACCGGAGGAGGCTCTCTCCCTCTCTCTCACCTGCGCGAAGAAGGCGAATCGCTTGGGGGGGGGGGGGGGGGGGGGGGTCGCGGTGGAGGCTGTGGGCGGCACCGAAAGAACGAAGGGGCTGGGCGTGGCGGTGTCGAACGGGCGTCGGCGGCGAGCGAGCGAGCCACGACGAGCGCCGGTGGATGGAGGAATATGATCCCTCCCCTCCCCTCCCCTCCCTCCCCTCCCGGCAGCGAGGAGGAGGAGGAGCGGCGGTGAGGAAGGAAGGAAGGAAGGGGGGGGAATTGATTTGGTTGAAATTGGGATTCCGCGGGGGCCTGGGCGCGTGTTATAAAGCGGGCATGCGAGGGCACCGCGTGCGGCCCCGACGCGTGGCTTCTATTTACGGGACCCTCCCCCCCCCCCCTCCCCACCGCGGGCTACGGTGGGACCGGCTAGTCGGTAGCTCCAGGGGAAGCTCCCGGCCTCAGGCTCACTCACTCCCACGGCGACACAACACGCTCGGTCGCATCGCACGCGTGTATGCGTGCCTGGCCCAATGGGGGTTGGTTTGGATGTCTGCCCCTGCGTATGGCGTCCTCTTTTCTTTTGCGGTGGTTCGTCGAATCTCGCCTATCTTATCTGGTGGATTATTTTGTTTGAGCTTGCTCTGCTCTGATGGTGGTGCCCATGGCGTCTTCTCGGGGAAGCCGTGGGTGGGGCTGGAAGGGATCCCGTTCCCGTGCGGGGGAGGAAAGGGAGAATCCCGTTCCCGTCCCGCGGCGGGCAGCGGTCTCGCCCGGCCGCTCCGACTCTTGAGGGGAGGGACTGCGGTCCGGCACGGGCACGCGCGGCCGTGTGCACGCTGCTGGGTTCTCGCGCTTTTTCTCTGCGACCGAGCGGCGGCGGCGTGGTGGGTGCGCCGTTGATCGGGCCGGCCAGGTCAGAGCAACGGGGCAATGTCGCCTGTGGCGCAGGGCATCAGAATCTTGGCATGGCAGCCTAGCAGGTCCTTGCCGGCAGCTCCAGCTCCGGCTCCACGTGACCGGGATCCTATGTTCTCTTCTCTCCACATACGCCGCTGGTAGCTCCTCCATTCCACCACGTGACCAGGGTCCAGGGTGAGGTGAGGGTCCTGTACTCAGCCCGCTGGCTGCTGCGTGCGGGTCTGTGGTCGACGTTCAAACATTCTTGCTTCTTCTTTTTTTCCGGGGAATTCAACGTTCTTGCTTATCGGGGTGTGTGGCAGGTATTCTTCAGCGTCTCGACATTCCAAGTGTGCGTTCTCGGTTTTCCCTCGACAAATCCCATGCGTTGTGTGCCGTACCAAACTTGCACGCTGAAAAACCCGGTCCAGATTCCAGAAGCCTAACCTTCCGTGTCCTGGTAACACGAAATGACGAGCATCAATCAAACCTGTAATAAAAGGCGAGCATCAGGAAACTGTCACCACGCAGGTTGCTATGCTATCGGTTTCATGTGAAATAAAACCGGGAGCGAGAAAAAAGAGATTCTTGCCCTTATTGAAAATCTGTTAGAACAAGACCAGATTCACTGGCTACAACGTGGTCGTGCAAACTGGAGAGGACCGTAACACCTCTTTTTCCTTTTTCCTCATAATGCGACAACGGACAGAAAGAAAGAAAACATATTAAAAAAATTGCTTGACGATAATGGTGTTTGGGTGCATGCTATAGAGATGAAGGACCACATTATGGCGTATTTCTTAAACCTTTTTACGTCAAAAGTTTCCCGGCCAAATCCGAATGTTCTATCTCTTGTCCAACGAAAAGTGACCGATGAAATGAATAATGCTTTTCTCGCTCCCTATACGCCGAGGAGGTTCGAAAGGCCCTATTCGATGTTGGTGATTTAAAAACGCCCGACCCTGATGGCCTTGCAATTTTTATAAAAGATTTTGGTTTATGTTGGGGGATGACCTGATCGAAGAGGTTCTTCATGCGGTAAATGCATGTTCTATACCGTCAGGATGGAATGATATTGGAATTGTAATGATACCAAAGATTAACTCTCTAGAAAAGGTAACTCAATTTAGACCAATCAGCTTGTGTAGTGTGGTGTATAAGATTATTTCAAAAATGATTGTTACTCATCCAAATATAATCCTATCAAATATTATCAACCCAACTCAGAGGTGCTTTTGTGCTTGGAAGATTGATTACAGACAATATCTTAGTGCAATATGAATGTTTCCATACTATAAAGAACAAAAGGGTGGGTAAGGAGGGTTTGTGTGCAATCAAATTGGATATGTACAAAGCATATGACCGAGTGGAATGGTGTTTTTTTAAAGGAAATTGTGCTAAAATTGGGTTTTAAAGAAAGTTGGATTAATTTAATTATGCAATGTGTATTCTTTGTGGAGTATCGGATCCGTTTTAATGATGAAGAGACTGGGAGTTTTAAACCTACTAGAGGATTGAGGAACGGGGATCTCCTCTCTCCCTACTTATTCTTGTTATATACAGAGGGCCTGGCTGCATATTTAGCTAATGCTAAGGAAAATGGAATCATTTTCGGTATAAAGGTTAGTAGAGATGCTCCATCAATTTCTAATCTCCTCTTTGTTAATGACTCTTTGATCCTTGTGAGAATCAGTTCCATGAGTACGGACATGCTGGAATCATTTTTGGATTATTATTGTGCCTCCTCAGGGCAAATGGTTAGTGTTGAAAAATGTAGTATACTTTTTAGTCCCAAAGCAAAAGTGGAAGACAGGGCACAAATATGTACAATTCAAAATATTATGATTGAAGCCTTCAATGACAAATACTTGGGTTTGCCTGTCAATGTGGACATGGACAAAAGCGTTTGTTTTCAATTCCTACTGATTGTATCATTATGAAAATTAGTGGATGGAAAGAAAAAATATTATCATCTCGAGGGAAGGAAACTTTGCTCAAATCTTTTGTACAAGCCATCCCACCTATGCCATGTCCGTCTTTAAAATTTCTAAAAAATGCAAATAAATTATTGACACACTGTCGTAATTTTGGTTAAGTGATGAGGACAATCAGAAGAGGATGCATTGAATGATATGGTGGAAGATGTGTGTTCCAGAAGATCAAGGAGGTATGGGTTTTCGAGATATACACTATTTCAACCTGGCATTGTTAGCTAAACAAGCATGGCACCTCCTTGACAATCCAGATTCTTTATGTAGCACCATATTGATAGCTAAGTATTTCCCCGAGGGCGGTTTGATGAATGCAAGGTTAAGGAAGGGATCCTTTTTTACTTGGCAAAGCATTATGGCGGGAGTCAACTCTTTGAGAAAGGGTTATATCCGGCGAGTTGGGAATTGACAAAATATCGATATTTGGAAGGATGCATGGATTTCGAATTATGCGAACAGGAACATTATTACTCCTAGAAGTGTGCAACTTCTGTCAAAAGTGGCTGATCTTATTGGTCCAATCACAAATTGTTGGGATGAAGATTTGGTGAGACGAACAATCTGGTCAATTGATGTGCAAAGGATCCTCTCAATTCCCCTCCCTACGCATGATATGTCAGAGTTCGTTGTGTGGAGCTATGCAAAAAATGGTGTATTCATTGTTCGATCAGCCTATTTGGAGGAATGGAACTAACAACATGGGAGGAAATTACAATTTACTAATGGTATGGGTCGAATTGGTGTCTATTTGGGGTAAGATTTAGAAGTTATAGTGTCCAGGAAAGGTAAAAAAATATTTGACGTACGTTGCATGAAACTCTACCGTGTCGTGTTATGCTTGATAATAGACACAAGAAAGTTTCGCCCCTTTGTCCATCATGCTCGTATGGGCAAGAAGATACAATTTTTTTTGTTTCTATGTGAGAAGGAAAAAGAGGTTTGGGGTAAGCTGGGAGTGCGAGGTGATTAAGAAAGCTTGTGTTATTGATCGAGCGGGTGAGGCGGTTCTCAAATTCTTACTTCTTATGCCACACCAAGAACTATCTCTATTGGGTTGGCATATTGCACGTGAATTAATCACGATAACCGCTTGGTATCTATGGTGGGAAAGACGCATGTTGGTTCACGAAGGAAAATTTCAAGATGTAAACCAGATTTTGATGCATGGTCATGCTATAACTGCGAACTATGTTAATGCCCCTTCCCTAGCGCTACTAGTAAAAATAAGAATGGATTAGACCTCCTATGGGTTTTGTTAAGCTGAAATTTGATGCTTGAATGTGCTAGTTATCGACTAGAGGGGGGTGAATAGGCGGTTTTTATCAAAAGCTTTGAAACAGTAAATGTATTCAAAGAAAGCGGAAGCAAATCAAGATCAGGTAGGGATATCAATCAAGGATTTATGCAAAGGCAAGGAGATCAACAAAGACATTCGGATAGGTACAACATAATCATCATTAAAGCTAAGATGTATCAAAGATAAACTTAGACAGTATGAAGATAAACAGTAAGATGGAATGTCTTCGGTGAATGTCTTCAAGTAAGATGAACAAGCAATGAATTCATGGTGTAGTACAGAATTGTAAGAGTGAGGGATAGAACCAATTGCTTGATGAAGACACAGGATTTGTTGGACCAGTTCCAGCTGCTGTGATGACTGTACGTCTGGTTAGGAAGGCTGAGATTGAACTCAGAAGACCTCGTCTTCACCTTATTCCCCTTGAGCCGAAGTCACTTAGACAACGCCCAATCACTCGGGTAAGTCTTCAGGAGAGACTTCTGAAACCCGTACAAACTTGGTCACCCGGCAGTTCACAATGACTCTTGGATGCTCTAGACCCAGACGCCTAACCGTTTGGAAGATCACGGTCTCCAAGTGTAATAAGTCTTTAGTTCTCTCTGAACGGAATGACTTTGGTTATGCTCAAACACACTAGCTCTAGGTGTTTAGGTGTATCCTCGCAGGATAGTTCTTTCTCTCAATGTATTCGAGGTGGGTTGCTCCAAAACGACAATAGCCGTATCTCTCTCTAAGCATCCACCTGTTTATGGTGGAGGGGGTGGGCTATTTATGGACAGAAGGCAACCTGACCTGATATGACCAAAATGACCCTGGGTCAATGGCTAACCAACACGTGTCACGACGGTCAGATTTCAAACGCACGCGACAACTTTACTTGGGATCCAAGTAAAGCCGACTCAACCAAATCTGGAAGAGATTTCCTCTCAATGTCTTCACGCGAAGACATAGGTATGGGTTGAGCATCACGTCAGCATCTAACTTCGATCACATCGACCTCATTTAATAGTACGGTGGTTCCTATGACTCGGGAAAGAAGAAACGAAACTACCAAAAGACTTCATCTTCGCGTTTCATTATCTTCAAGTGAATATCTTTGCATACCACCAATGGCTTCAGTCATCATCAATGTCTTCGGACATTTTTGGGGGTCGTCTTCGATGGCTAAACCAAAACTCCAGGGACTTCTATCTGTGTTATCCTGTGAATTCTCACAAACACATTAGTCCCTCAACCACGTTTGTCTTCAATACTCCAAAACCAATAAGGGTGGCACTAGATGCACTTACAATCTCCCCCTTTTTGGTGACTGATGACAACATGGTTAAAGTTTTCAATGGGGATAAACAATATGTGAAGAGAAAGATTTGAAGATTATGATTGCAAGATACAGAGAGCCCCCCCTGAAGATGTGCTTATGAAGATTTTGCTTGGAATGCAAAAGCACACGACATGTTTTAATTTATGGAGACCCCCCTATCTTGGAATCTCAATCACTATGGTTATTATAGAATTTCAGAGATAATGAAATGCATAATGAAAAATGAACATCCGTGGTATGGCTTCGGGCGCATATGATAAACTTGAAGATAGCGCCAAAAGTACGATAAAACAGAAGTGTGTAGACGTCCATCGGGACTTAAGTTTTACAACCCAAATAGAAAATGTTCAAGAACAAGAGTTGTAAACTTAACAAAATAAAGTACCCAACCCATATAGCGACCCGTTTGAAGACTATCATCTAATGCTTCTCCCCCTTTGTCATCGAATGACCAAAAAGGGCAAAGACATCAAGCGCTACGCGTCCCCAGCAGGAGTTGAAGACGACGGTGCAGTAGGGTCGGCGGAGGTTGGTGCAGGAGAGCTTGGTGCAGTGCTGCAACGCGCAGTTGATGCTAGAGTAAAGGTGACATCTTCAGCTTCGTCATTGGCAAGACGCATGTTGATGGATGGACCTTCGGAAGAAAAGTCATTATCTTCGAGAGAAGGCGTCTAATGCCACTTCTCTGTGCGAGGTGGTCGAGCACTGAAATGGAAGTGTTGCCTGTAGCCATCCTCACGAAGATCATCCTTTGGTGCGAGCATTGTCAATGTCTTCCAGGCATAGCGGCTTGTCTCATGAGAAACAAAGGCATTCTTGGTGGTGAGATTGCGGATCCTGTTGATGTCATATACCATAGAATGCATTTGTCTTTGAGTCCACTCATGGTGATGATCTTGCTTTTGAATAAGAGAGACAAGAAGCTCTCTATCTGCCATGGCGCGTTCAGTCCTGATGCGTTCCTAGCGAGGCAAGGTGCTGGCAGTGGCTTCAGTGGCTGTTACACTTGGTTGAGGTTGTCGAATAGAGCCAATCAACTAAGAAACGGTGGGATGAAATGGAACATGGAGTCCTTCCACAACAGCGGTGCCACTGATGACTTGCATAAGTGAGTTCATGCTATTGGAAGGATAGATGTCAGTATGAATGACTTCAACATCTGGAAAATAAATTCCATGATTTCGACGAGAGGGCAAGAACCTAGTGTTGGTTCTGTACTTGATAAAGCGCATGATCCATGGTGCATAGATCTTTGGTTCAAACAGGGTGATTCCATTGGCAGCCAAATTGCGCAGAAAGAGGTCTTGAAGATTGAACCTGATGCCATAGACTGTGTTGTAGACCAAAGTCTTCAGAGCCCCTTCCAGCTTGTGTGATGATGAATGCCACTTGATTGGCCAAATGGTGTGGTGAAGAATATGATAGATAGTCTTCGACGGATATTGAGGATATTCAACAAATAATTAAGTTGGCAAATTGATACGTCTCCAACGTATCTATAATTTTTGATGATGTCATGCTATTATATTATCTGTTTTGGATGTTTTATATGCATTAATATGTTATTTTATATTATTTTTGGTACTAACCTATTAATCTAAAGCCTAGTACCAGTTTCTGTTTTTGAGTTTTGCAGATATGGAATATTAAATGGAGTCCAAACGGAATAAAATCTTCGGAATGGTTTTTTCTGGAAGGAAACAAATCCAACAGGCTTGGAGTGCATGCTAGAGCACCTGTCAGGAGGTCACAAGCCTGGTAGGCGCGGCCACCCCCTGGTCGCGCCTGGCAGGCTTGCCATCTCCTAGCAGATCTCCTAAGCCTATTCTTCGTCCTACAAATACCCAAGTATTACCCCAACACCAGAACGAGCCATGCAAATACTTTTCTGCCGCCAAAAGCCTCCGTTCTCGTGAGATCCAATCTTGAAGCCTTTTCCGGTAATCTGTCGGAGGGGGTTTCGATCATGGAGGGTATCTACATCAACTCCATTGCCCCTCTGATGATACGTGAGTAGTCCACCATAGACCTACGTGTCCATAGCTAGTAGCTAGATGGCTTCTTCTCTCTCTTTGATCTTCAATACCATGTTCTTCATGGGGATCTATTCGATGTAATCCTCTTTTGTGATGTGTTTGTCAAGATCCGATGAATTGTGAGTTTTTGGTCAGATTATCCATGAATCTTATTTGAATCTTCTCTGAATTCTTATATGCATGATTTCATATCCTTGTAAGTCTCTTCGAGTTATTGGTTTGGTTTGGCCAACTAGATCGGTAATTCTTGCAATGGGAGAAGTGCTTGGTTTTGGGTTCAATCTTGCGGTGTCCTCACCCAATGACATAGTAGGGGTAGCGAGGCACGTATTGTATTGTTGCCATCAAGGGTAACAAGATGGGGTTTTCATCATATTGCTTGAGTTTATCCCTCTACATCATGTCATCTTTCTTAATGCGTTACTCTGTTCTTCATGAACTTAATACTCTAGATGCAGACAGGAGTCGGTCGATGTGTGAAGTAATAGTAGTAGATGCAGAATCGTTTCGGTCTACTTGACACGGACGTGATGCCTATATGCATGATCATTGCCTTCGATAAGTACGTGATTATTCGCTTTTCTATCAATTGCTTGACATTAATTTGTTTACCCACCATGATATTTTCCTTCAAGAGAGAAGCCTCCAGTGAAATCTATGGCCCCCGGGTTTACTTTCCATAATATATTTTCAGATCTATAAACCAAAAATAACCAAAATACTTTGCTAGAATTTATTTACCTTTTACTTTCCGTTCTCGTTTACATCTTTTTCTATCAGATCTAATCCTTGCAAATAATCGTGAAGGGATAGACAACCCCTTTATAGCGTTGGTTGCAAGAGTTTGATTGTTTGTGTAGGTGCATCCATTGGTGACTTGCTTGTTCCTCCTACTGGATTGATACCTTGGTTCTCATCAACTGAGGGAAATACTTATCTACTTCATTGCATCACCCTTTTCTCTTCAAGGGAAAACCAACGCAAGTTCAAGAGGTAGAAAGAAGGATTTCTGGCACCGTTGTCGGGTAGGATACACATCCAGCCTACCAAGTACCCATCACAAACTCATCTCTTGCATTTACATTATTTTCCCTTTTGCCTCTCGTTTTCCTCTCCCCCACTTCTAAATCGATTTTCAGAAAATACCAAAAAGATTTGCCTTTTTATTCGCCCTTCTTTCGTTTGCCTTTCGTTTGCTTGTGTGCTTACTTGCTTGCTTTGCCATGATGTGTGAGAATACCAAGTTATGTGACTTTTCCAATACTAATAATAACGATTTTTTTAGTACTCCAATTGCTCCCGCCACTAGTGCGGAATCTTATGAAATCAATGTTGTCTTACTTAATCTTGTTATGAAAGAACAATTTTCTGGCCTTCCTAGTGAAGATGCTGCATCCCATCTAAATACTTTCATTGAGTTGTGTGATATGCAAAAGAAGAAAGATGTGGATAATGATATTGTTAAATTCAAGCTATTTCCGTTCTCACTACGAGATCAAGCTAAAACTTGGTTTTCATCTTTGTCTAAAAATAGTATTGATTCATGGAATAAGTGTAAAGATGTTTTTATCTCCAAGTACTTTCCGCCCGCTAAGATCATCTCCCTTAGGAACGATATAATGAATTTTAATCAACTTGATCATGATCATGTTGCACAATCTTGGGTGATGATGAAATTAATGATTAGGAATTCTCCCACACATGGTTTGAGTTTATGGATGATTATACAAATTTTCTATGCGGGATTGAATTTTGCATCTAGGAATCTTTTAGATTCCGCCGCAGGTGGTACTTTTATGGAAATCATGTTAGGATAAGCTACTAAACTCCTAGATAATATTATGACAAACTACTCTCAATGGCATACCGAAAGATCTCCTACTAGTAAAAAAGTGCATGCTATTGAATAAATATATACTTTGAGTGAAGAGATGGATGAATTGATGAAATTATTTGCTAGTAAGAGTGCTCCTATTGATCCTAATGATATGCCTTTGTCTTATTTTATTGGAAATAATAATGAATCTATGGATGTGAATTTTGTTGGTAGGAACAATTTTGGTAATAACACGTATAGAGATAATTTCAACCCTAGGTCGTTTCCTAGTAATTCCTCTAATAATTATGGTAATTCCTACAACAATTCTTATGGAAATTATAATAAGATTCCCTCTAATCTTGAGAATATTTTTAAAGAAGTTATTGGTTCACAAAAAGTTCTTAATGCTACGATTGAAGAAAAAGTGTTCAAGATTGATGATTTGGCTAGAAGCGTTGATAGAATTTAGCTTGAGATTGATTCTTCGAAAGTTAGATCTACTACACCCAAGCATGATATTAATGAATCTTTAAAATCTATGAGAATTTCTATTGATTAAAGTAAGGAAAGAACCGCTAGAATTCGTGCTAAGCGTGAATGGCTTGAAAAAGTGTGTTCTCGTGATAATAATGATGAAGATCTCAAAGTGATTGATGTGACTCCTATTGGATATTTTTTTCCAATATAAATCTTGATAAAGATGGGTCTGGATATAAATCAACCTTAGTTAAAGAGCATCCCAATGATTCGGAGTCTATAGATCTTTATGCTAAGATTGATAAAAGTGGGATAGAAGAGGTCAAAACTTTGAATAGCAATGAACCTGCTCTTTTGGATTTCAAGGACTTTAATTATTATAGCTGCTATTTGATTGATTGTATTTCCTTGTTACAATCCATGATGAATTCTCCACATTCTTATAGTCAAAATAAGGCTTTTACTAAACATATCTTTGATGCTATGATGAAATCTTTTGAAGAAAAACTTGAGTTAGAAGTTTATATTCCTAGAAAGATTCATGATGAGTGGGAACATACTATTAAGATTAAAATCAAATATTATGAGTGCCATGCTTTATGTGATTTGGGTGCTAGTGTTTCCACGATTCCAAAAACTTTATGTGATGTGCTGGGTTACCATGATCTTGATGATTGCTCTCTAAATTTGCATCTTGCGGATTCCACTATTAAGAAACCTATGGGAGGATTAATGATGTTATAATTGTTGAAAATAGGAATTATGTGCCCATAGATTTCATTGTTCTTGATATAGATTGCAATCCTATATGTCCTATTATTCTTGGTAGACCTTTCCTTAGAACGATTGGTGCAATTATTGACATGAAAGAAGGAAACATTAGATTTAAATTTCCATTAAGGAAAGGCATGGAACACTTTCCTAGAAATAAAATAAGATTTCCTTATGAGTCTATTATGAGAGGTACTTTTGTATTTCATACCAAAGATGACAATACCTAGATCTATTACGTTTTGCCTAGCTAGGGGCGTTAAACAATAGCGCTTCTTGGGAGGCAACCCAATTTTATTTTTGTGTTCCATTTTTGCTTATGCTTTTGAGTGTTTACCACATTATTACTTCTGTATCAATTGTGTTTTATGTGTTTTATTTAGTGTTTGAGCCAGGTAAAACCTTTGGTGTGATCTATGGTAGTTGTTGATTTGATCTTGCTGAAAAACAGAAACTTTTGCGCTCAGTACACGAATTTTCTAAATTTTTCAGGGCGTCGAATGAGTTTGAAATGTTTAATAAATATTTATATATAAATTTCCAAGGTTTGAATAATTTTTCAGAATTTTTTGAGTTACATAAATATACTAAGTTTTCAGATTGCTACAGATTGTTCTGTTTTTGATAGATTCTATTTTCTTTGAGTTGTTTGCCTATTTTGATGAATCTATGGGTTGTATCATGGGGTATGAACCATGGATAAGTTAGAATACAGTAGGTATAACACCAATATAAATAAATAATGAGTTCACAACAATACTTAAAGTGGTGATTTATTTTCTTATACTAACGGATCTCACGAATTTTCTGTTAAGTTTTGTGTTGTGAAGTTTTCAAGTTTTGGGTAAAGATTTGATGGACTATGGAATAAGGACTGGCAAGACCCTAAGCTTGGGGATGCCCAAGGAACCCCAAGTCATATTCAAGGATGCCAAAGATCCTAATCTTGGGGATGCCCCGGAAGGTGTCCCCTCTTTCGTCTTTAATCCATAAGTAACTTACTTGAGGCTATATTTTTATTCACCACATGATATGTGTTTTTGCTTGGAGCGTCTTGTATGATATGATTCTTTTCTTATTATTTTCTACAATCATCCTTGATGCACACATCTCTTGAGAGACATACTCTGAATCGTGAATTTATTAGAATACTCTATGTGCTTCACTTATATGTTTTGAGGTTGGCAATTTTGCTGTATGTGCTTCACTTATATTTTTTAGAGCACGGTGGTGTTTGCATTTTATAGAAATAATTGAAATCTCGTACCTCACTTATATTATTTTGAGAGTCTCTAAACATCATGGTAAATTTTCTAGGTTATGAATTTAGTCCTAATATGATAGGCATCCAAGAGGGATATAATAAAAACTTCCATATTAAATGCATTGAGTATTTTTGAGAAGTTTGATTCCTTGCATAAAGTTCTGAGATACAAAGATGATAATGTTAAGAGTCATGTTACGAAGTAATTGTGATTTGGTAAAAATACTTGTGTAAAGGTTTTTGATTCCCGTAGCATGCACGTATGGTGAACCGTTATGTAAGGAAGTCGGAGCATGATTTTTTTATAGATTGTCAACCTTTGTGTGAGGGTCGGGAGCGCGCGATGGTTAACTCCTACCAACCTCTCCCCTAGGAGCATGCGTTTAATACTTTGCTTCAATGACTAATAGACTTTTGCAATAAGTATGTGAATTCTTTATGACTAATGTCGAGTCCATGGAATATACACACTCTCACCCTTCCACCTTTGCTAGCCTCTCTAGTACCGTGCAACTTTTGCCGGTACAACAAACACCTTCCTCAAAACAACCACCATATATCCTTCCCGAAAACAGCCACCATATACCTTCCTCCAAACAGCCATCATATATATTTCCTCAAAACAGCCACCATACCTACCTATTATGGCATTTCCATAGCCATTCCGAGATATATTGCCGTGCAACTTCCACCGTTTCCTTTTATGACTTGCACCATCACTTCCATATTGAATATAGATTCATATTTTGTCATAGGTATCAGGTTATAATTTTATTTTGAGTTTTAAGTAAATATAAGTGTGATGATTATCATTATTAGAGCATGTCCCATGTGAGGAAAGGATGATGGAAGCCATGATTCCCTCTCAAGTGGGTATGAGATTCTAGACTTTATGAAAAAAAGAGGCCAGTGAAGCCCAAATATATATATATATATATATATATATATAAGGAGGCCTTAGATGTGCACCAAAAAAGGAAAAAATGAGAGAAGAGAGAAGGGACATTGCTACTATCATTTTCCACACTTGTGCTTCAAAGTAGCACCATGATCTTCATGATAGAGAGTCTCCTATTTTGTCACTTTCATATACTAGTGGGAATTTTTCTTTATATAACTTGACTTGTATATTCCAATGATGGGCTTCCTCAAATTGCCCTAGGTCTTCATGAGCAAGCAAGTTGGATGCACACCCACTTAGTTTCCTCTTGAGATTTCATACACTTATAGCTCTAGTGCACCCGTTGCACGGCAATCCCTACTCACTCACATTGATATCTATTAATGGGAATCTCCATAGCCCGTTGATACGCCTAGTTGATGTGAGACTATCTTCTCCCTTTCCTTAACGACCTCCACCATATTCTATTCCACCTATAGTGCTATATCCATGGCTCATGCTCATGTATTGTGTGAGAGTTGAAAAAGTTTGAGAAAATAAAAGTGTGAAAACAATTGCTTGACTTATCATCGGGGTTGTGTATGATATAAATACTTTGTGTGGGCAAGATGGAGCATAGCTAGACCATATGATATTGTAGGGATAACTTTCTTTTGCCATTATATTTTGAAGAGATACAATTGCTTTGCTACTATGCTTGAAATGTTATTGTTTTTATATCAATATTAAGCTTTTGTTTTGAGTCTTACGGATCTGAATATTCATGCCACAATAGATAATATTACATGGATAAATATGTTAGGTAGCACTACGCATCAAAAATTCCGTTTTTATCATTTACCTACTCGAGGACGAGCAGGAATTAAGCTTGGGGATGCTGATACGTCTCCAACGTATCTATAATTTTTGATGATGTCATGCTATTATATTATCTATTTTGGATGTTTCATATGCATTAATATGCTAATTTATATTATTTTTGGGACTAACCTATTAATCTAGAGCCTAGTGCTAGTTTATGTTTTTCCTTGTTTTTGAGTTTTGCGGATATGGAATATTAAACGGAGTCCAAACAGAATAAAATCTTTGGAATCATTTTTTCTGGAAGGAAACAAATCCAACAGGCTTGGAGTGCACGCCAGGGCCCCTTCCAGGAGGTCACAAGCCTGGTAGGCGTGGCCACCCCCTAGTTGCGCCTGGCAGGCTTGCCATCTCCTGGCAGGTCTCCTAACCCTATTCTTCGTCCTATAAATACCCAAATATTCCCCCAACACCAGAACGAGCCACGCAAATACTTTTCCACCGCCAGAAGCCTCCGTTCCCGAGAGAGCCAATCTTGGATCCTTTTTCGGTAATCTGTCAGAGGGGGTTTCGATCACGGAGGGCAGCTACATCAACACCATTGCCCCTCCGATGATGTATGAGTAGTCCACCACAGACCTATGGGTCCATAGCTAGTAGCTAGATGTCTTCTTCTCTCTCTTTGATATTCAATACCATGTTCTTCATGATCTTCATGGGGATCTATCCGATGTAATCCTCTTTTGTAGTGTGTTTGTCAAGATCCTATGAATTGTGAGTTTATGTTCAGATTATCCATGAATCTTATTTGAATCTTCTATGAATTCTTACATGCATGATTTCATATCCTTGTAAGTCTCTTCTAGTTATTGGTTTGGTTTGGCCAACCAGATTGTGCTTGGTTTTGGGTTCAATCTTGCGGTGTCCTCACCCAGTGACATAGTAGGGGTAGTGAGGCACTTATTGTATTGTTGCCATCAAGGGTAACAAGATGGGGTTTTCATCATATTGCTTGAGCTTATCCCTCTATATCATGTCATCTTTCTTAATGCGTTACTTTGTTCTTCATGAACTTAATACTCTAGATGCAGGCATGAGTCGGTCGATGTGTGGAGTAATAGTAGTAGATGCAGAATTGTTTCGGTCTACTTGACACAGACGTGATGCCTATATGCATGATCATTGCCTTGGATAACTACATGACTATTCGCTTTTCTATCAATTGCTTGACAGTAATTCGTTTACCCACCGTGATATTTTCCTTCAAGAGTGAAGCCTCTAGTGAAATCTATGGCCCCTGGGTCTAATTTCCATAATATATTTTCAAATCTATAAACCAAAAATACCAAAAATACTTTGCTGCAATTTATTTACCTTTTACTTTCCGTTCTCGTTTACATCTATTTATATCAGGTCTAATCCTTGTAAATAATCGTGAAGGGATTGACAACCCCTTTATAGCGCTGGGTGCAAGAGTTTGATTATTGTGTAGGTGCATCCATTGGTGACTTGCTTGTTCCTCCTTCTGGATTGATAACTTGGTTCTCATCAACTGAGGGAAATACTTATCTACTTTGCTGCATCACTCTTTCCTCTTCAAGGGAAAACCAACGCAAGCTCAAGAGGTAGCACAAATCTGCTTCAGGGGCCAAGGGCTTCATCATAGTGAGAATTGTAGTCATGTTGGGCTTGGGTAGTTGGAAGATACTCGGTGTGGCTTCATCGTCGTCAGAGGCTGCAAGAGTTGTTGTTGGAAAGAATTTCGAGGCATCAGAAGTGACATATTCATCTCGTATCATGAAGTGCATCTACCATGTCTTCAGGTCTCGGCTGAAGCCAGAGATGTGGAGGGTTGTGTAGAATTGAAGAATGAGCTCTTCATTCTAGTCTTCATGATCGGTGACAAAAGCCAGTAGTCCAACCTCCCGAAGACAATCAAGTGCTTGATCAAAGCATGGCAGTCCTTTCATAGCTTCAAGACCGAGCCGCTTGTGTGGGAAGATTCGGTTCTGACCATAGAGCACGCATGTATAGTATTGCCGTTGAGGGGTGCTCCAAAACCTATCAGACTACATCTTCAAACGAGCATATGGAATGCGGACTGAGTCAAAGAAAGTGTTGTTGAGCCTGAAGTCTATGACACTAAAGAGAAGAGGACGAGAAGGTCCTTGTTGGCGTACCATAGGTTGTCTTAGCATGGGTTCAAAACATTTGGGCACCGGTGAATGTTGAATTCAAATTGCGGGCCCATCCTTGGTGGAGCAACCAGCCTGGGCCATTTTATGGGAACCATTTCCCCTTCTTTGTTGCGATCCAAGACAATATTGTCACCATTGTGGTCAGAGGATGGTGTCACAGGAACTTGAGGACCATCTGGGGATGGGGCATTGGCTTCGCCCACAATGTCTTCACCAGCATTGTATTCAGAGACTTGAGCTTCATTCTCAGGAAGATTGTGAGCAACCTTTCTGATCCTGAGAGCTTCATCGATTGGTGCAGTCAAAGACACGCGGACTCCATCTTCAGGTATGCTTTGCAGTGAAGATATTTCTAGTCTTTGTCCGCGGCTTATAACCCACAAGTATAGGGGGTCGCAACAGTTTTCGAGGGTAGAGTATTCAACCCAAATTTATAGATTTGACACAAGGTGAGCCAAAGAATATTTGAGAGTATTAGCAGTTTATATGTCAATTCAACCACACCTAGAGATTAAATATCCGCAAAAATGTGATCAGTAGCACAATAATATGATAGTTTGATAGCAGTGGTAACAGTAGCAGTAACAGTAAGAGTGATAGCTATGGTTTTGTAGCAATTGTAACATCGTCAACAGTAGTAGTAACTTCGCAAGAACAATATGTGGAAAACTCATAGGCACTGGATCGGTGTATTCGTTGGATGATATTCATCATATAACAGTCATAACCTAGGGCGACACGGAACTAGCTCCAGTTCATAAATGTATTGTAGGCATGTATTCCGTAAATAGTCATACGTGCTTATGAAAAAGAACTTGCATGACATCTTTTGTCCTACTCTCTCGTGGCAGCGGGGTCCATAAGGAAACTAAGGGATATTAAGGCCTCCTTTTAATAGAGAACCAGAACAAAGTGGTTACACATAGTGAATACATGAACTCCTCAAACTACCGTCATCACCAGAAAGTATCTCGACTATTGTCACTCCAGGGTTTACGGATCATAACGCATAGAAGGTGCATATGACTAGCAAGATCGGATCAAGAACATAGATATGATGGTGCTAACACAAACGGTTCAGATCTGAAATCATGGCACTCGGGCCCTAGTGACAAGCATTAAGCATGGCAACGTCATAACAACATCAATCTCATAACATATTGGATACTAGGTATCAAGCCCTAACAAAACTAACTCGATTAAATGGTGAATCTCATCCAGCTCCTCACCGACCAGCAAGCCTACGAAGGAATTACTCACTCTCGGTGGGGAGCATCATGGAATTGGCAATGAAGGAGGGTTGGTAATGACGAAGACCGAAGATTCCCCTCTCCGGAGCCCCAAACGGACTCCAGATCAGGCCTCCCGGTGAAGAACAGGAGGTGGCGGCGGCTCCATATCATAAAACGCGATGAAACTTCCTTCTTGATTTTTTTCTCCGGAAATAGGAATTTATGGTGCCAGAATTAGGGTCAGTGGGGCCACGAGGTGGGCACAACCCACAAGGGCACGTCTGGGGGGCTGGCGCACCCTAGTGTATTGTGCCTAGCCAGGCCCCCTCCTCTGGTGGTTTTTGGCTCCAGTATTTTTTATATATTCCGAAATAAATCTCCAAAAAGTTCTGTTCGATTCCAAGAACTTTTATTTCTGCACAAAAACAACACCATGGTAGTTCTGCTGAAAACAACATTAGTCCGGTTTGTTTCATTCAAATCGTACAAATTAGAGTGCAAAAGAAGAGCAAAAACTTTAGGAAAAGTAGATACAATGGAAACGTATCAACTCCCCCAAGCTTAAACCATTGCTTGTCCTCAAGCAATTCAGTTGACAAACAAAAAGTGATAAAGAAAAAAAATTACAAACTCTTTTTTTCTTGTTTACATATACATGCTTGATTAGCACCCAGGTTTTCAGCAAAGATTATGACTAACCATGACAACAATAAGTCTTAAAGATTATATTAACTCATATCAATGGCATAACCAACTAGCGAGCAATAATAAAACATCTCAAATGCAAACACTTTGTCAAAACAATCATGTTACAATGTGACAATAGTGGTATCTTGCTAGCCCTTTCTGAGACCGCAAAACATAAAGGCAGAGCACCTCCAAAGTTCAAGCAGCGACTAAACATTGCAATTCATGGTAGAAAAGATCCAGTCATGATGCATCCAACATTAACTATACACAATGCACGAGGATGACAATAATGCTCTCAGATCTGATGCTTATTTGAGAAGGTGATGACTCAACATAAAAGTAAATAGATAGTCTCTTTGCAGAGGGAAGCAGGGATTTGCAGAGGTGCCAGAGCTCAAAGCTTAAATCAGAGATAAGTATAACTTTGGGAGGTGCACCCTTCCTGTCAACATTACGACCAAGAGTTATAAATATCTTCCATGTTAAACACATTAGCGGCGGTTCCCAAGCAGCTAAAGTAAAGGTTTACTCCCCCTCCACCAACAAACACACTCCATGACTAGCCGAATCCACGGGTACTATCCATACCAACAACATTCCTGGCGGAGTTTTGTTTAATTATTTGCATTTCTTTTGATTTTGGGACTGGGAATCCCTATTACCGCCCCTCTCGTGCAAGGACGAGTGAATAAACACTCATTATGAGAATAACCCGCTTAACATGGAAGATACTGACCACCTCCTACCACTCCATGAACGGTCTGGGCACACAAAACAGATGTTCATTTGAAATTTTAGAGGTGGCATATGCAAATTTACTTGGAATGGCAGGGTAATACCGCATAGGTAGATAAAGTGGACTCATCTGGAGTAACTTTAGTTTAAGGATTTTGATGCACATGCGGTATTCCCGCTTAGTACAGGTAAAGGCTAGCAAATAGGTTGAGAAGCAGCCAGCTAGAGAGCGAAAACGGTAATGAACATGCATTATGAATAATAAACATAGAATGCTATCATGAGTAGGATATGGACACCATGAACATAAATATTGTGAAGGCTATGTTGGTTTTGATTCAACTACATGCGTGAACATGTGCGAAGTCAAGCCACTTGAAACATTCAAAGGAGGATACCATATCATCATACTACATCACAACCATTTTAATGCATGTTGACATCAAAGATAAATCATTATCCACCACTAGATACTTAAGCATGGCATGAGAAACTATAATCTCTAATTGTCATTGAAAACATGTTTGATCATAATATGTTGAATCATGGATACTAGGTTAAATATATTTACAAAAGCAAAGACAAGTTGAGTTCATACCCGCTTCTCTCTGCGATAGTCACTTCATCAAATATTGTCATTATTGCCTTTCACTTGCACAACCGAATGATATGAAAATAATAATGGTGCAAGAGTGTCGTGGACTAAGATGGAATCTGCAAAACTTTTATTCAAAAGGAGAAGACAAAGTAATTCAGGCTCTTTGTTAGATAAATAGTAGCACATATGAGAGCCACTCAACATTTTCATCGTGGTCTTCTCCTTGGTATGACTCAATAGAAGGAAAAGAATTTCAGAGAAACACACTGAAAGATTTTGTTGCTTAAATGTGGTCTTCTCATCGTAGTGCAAAGTGTTTGTTGCTTAAACGGATCCTTTCTCGAGGAAATGTTTCTCTCGAAAGAATTGAGTGGGAGGAAGATATAACTTGATGAGGTTGTTAAACCTTTGTTCAACGAGAGAGTAGCGCAGTGCAGAAAGATGTTTCTGTGAAGCCTACGTTAGTTGAAGAGGAAGTTAATGATGATGATCATGAAGCTTCAGGATCAAGTTACTATCAAACTTCGTAGGTCGACAAGTATGTGTACTGCTCCTAAGTGGTACGACAACTCTGTCTTGGAGATCATGTTGTTGGACAACAATGAACCTACGAGCTATGGAGAAGCGATGATGGGCCCGGATTCCGACAAATGGTTAGAGGCCATGAAATCCGAGATAGGATCCATGTATGAAAACCAAGTGTAGACTTTGGTAGACTTGCTCGTTGGACGGCAGGTCATTGAGTACAAATGGATCTTTAAAATGAAGACAGACACTGATGGTGAATGTCACTATTTGTAAAGCTCGACTTGTTGCAAAGATGTTTGTGACAAGTTCAAGGAGTTTACTACGATGAGACTTTCTCACTCGTAGTGGTGCTAAAGTCTGTTGGAATTATGTTAGCAGTTGCTGTGTTTTCAATTATGAAATCTGGCAGATGGATGTCAAAACATCGTTTCCTTAACGGTTTACTTGAGGAAAGGTTGTATGTGATACAACTAGAAGGTTTTGTCAGGCCTAAGGATGCTAAAAGGTGTGCAAGCTTCGGTGATCCTTCCATGGACTGAAGCAAGCATCTCGCAGTTGGAATATATGCTTTGATGAGGTGATCAAAGTTTTGATGTTTATACAAAGTTTACGAGAAACTTGTATTTGCAATAAAGTGAGTGGGAGCACTATAGAATTTCTGATAAGTATATGTGGATGACATATTGTTGATCAGAAATAATGTAGAGTTTCTGGAAAGCATAAAACGGTCATTTGGAAAGTGATTTTCAAAGGAAGACCTGGATGAAGCTACCTAATTGTTGAGCATCAAAATCTATGGAGATAGATCAAGATGCTCGATGAGACTTTCAATGAGTGCATACCTTGACAAGATTTTGAAAGAGTTCAAAATGGATCAGTCAGAGAAAGAGTTCTCGCCTGATTTGTAAGGTGTGAAAGTTGAGTGAGACTCAAAGCTCGACAACGGCAGAAGAAAGAGAAAGGACGAACGTCGTCCCCTATGCCTTAGCCATAGGCTCTATATTATGCCATGCTGTGTACCGCACCTGTGTGTGCCTTGCCATGAGTCCGTCAGGGGGTACAAGAGTGAACCAGGAGTGGATCACTGGACAGCGGTCAAGATTATCCTCAGTAACTAAGAGACTGAGGAGATGTTTCTCGATTATGGAGGTGATAAAGAGTTACGTCGATACAAGCTTTAACACTAATCCGGATGACTCGTAGTAGCAATCTGGATACGTATAGTGGAGCAGCCATTTGGAAATAGTACCAAGTGGAGTGTGGTAGCAATGATTACGGTTTGACATAGAGATTTGCAAAGTACACACGAATCTGAATATCGCAGACCCGTTGACTATAAAACCTCTCTCACATGCAAAGCATGATCGAGCCCCAGAACTCATTGGGTGTTAGATTCATAACAATGCGAATCACATGGTGATGTGAACTAGATTATTGACTCTAGTGCAAGTGGGAGACTGTTGGAAATATGCCCTAGAGGGAATAATAAATTAGTTATTATCATATTTCCTTGTTCATGATAATCGTTTATTATCCATGCTATAATTGAATTGATCGGAGACTTAAATGCATGTGTGGATACATAGACAAAACCATGTCCCTAGTATGCCTCTAATGGACTAGCTCGTTGATCAAAGGATGGTTAAGGTTTCCTAGCCATGGACATGAGATGTCATTTGATAACGGGATCACATCATTAGGAGAATGATGTGATGGATAAGACCCAAACTACAAACATAGCATATGATCGTGTCAGTTTATTGCTACTGTTTTCTGCATGTCAAGTATATGTTCCTATGACCATGAGATCATGCAACTCATGGATATCGGAGGAGTGCCTTGTGTGTATCAAACGTCGCAACGTAACTGGGTGACTATAAAGGTGCTCTACAGGTATCTCCGATGGTGTCTGTTGAGTTGGCATGGATCGAGACTGGGATTTGTTACTCCGTGTGACGGAGAGGTATCTCAGGGCCCACTCGGTAATACAACATCACAACAAGCCTTGCAAGCAATGTGGCTAAGTGTTAGTCACGGGATCTTGTATTACGGAACGAGTAAAGAGACTTGCCAGTAACGAGGTTGAACTAGGTATGGAGATACCGACGATTGAATCTCGGGCAAGTAACATACCGAAGAACAAAGGGAATGTTATACGGGATTAACTTAATCCTTGACATAGAGGTTCGACCGATAAAGATCTTTGTAGAATATGTAGGAACCAATGTGGACGTCCAGGTCCCGCCATTGGTTATTGACCGTAGAGGTGTCTCGGTCATGTCTACATAGTTCTCGAACCCGCAGGGTCTGCACACTTAAGGTTCGGTGACGTTTCGGTAGTGTGGAGTTATGTATGGTGGTGACCGAAGTTTGTTCGGAGTCCCGGATGAGATCCCGGACGTCATGAGGAGCTCCAGAATGGTCCGGAGGTAAAGATTCATATATAGGATGTCCGAGTTTGGTTTCCGGAAAAGTTTCGGGCTCATCGGTAGTGTACCCGGAGTGCCGGTAGTGTACCGGGAGTGCCGGTAGTGTACCGGGAGACCTCCGGGAGGGGTACTTCGACCCCAAGAGGTCCATGGGCTGTGGGAGAGTATTAACCAGTCCTTAGTGGGCTGGGAAAACAGCCACAAAGGCCCATGGCCCTTGGCTGCCTCTCCTCTCCTCTCCTCCTATATATACTAGTGTATTGGGTGGTTTTTGGACAGAATTTCCAGCCACGTGCTACCCGTTACACCGGTGCATAGTTTCTCCTCTAGATCGGTTTTCTGCAGCGCTTAGGCGAAGCCCTGCCAGAATTGCTCCACCACCATCACCGGAGCGCCGTCACGCTGCCGGTGAACTCTCTCTCCTCTCCACCTCCTCTCGCTGGATCGAGATGGTGGAGATCGTCATCAAGCTGCACGTGTGCTGAACGCGGAGGTGCCATCCGTTCGGCGCTAGATCGGAAGGACCGTGATCGAGATCGCGAGACGGTTCGTGATGTGATCACGGAACGGATCATGATGAGTTCGCGGGACAGATCGTGATCAAGATCGTGAGACGGATCGTGATGAGTTCGCGGGACGGATCGTGATGTGTTCGCGGGACGGTTCGTGATTGGATCGCGGGACGCTCAGCAATTTGGATCGCGAAGAAGTTCGACTACACCAACCGCGTTTCTTAATGCTTCCCGCTTAGCGATGTACAAGGGTACGTAGATCCACTCTCCCTCTCGTAGATGCTCATAACCATGGATAGGTTTGAGTGTGCGTAGGAAAATTTTTGTTTCCCATGCGATGTTCCCCAACAGTGGCATCATGAGCTAGGTTGATGGTTCGATGAGATCTCAAGTAGAACACAAAAGGTTTGTGGGCGTTGATGCTTAGATTGCTTCCTCCCTTGGTCGGATTTTGGTTCAGCGGGATTGTGAGATGAAGCGGCCTGGACCAACATTACTCGTACGCTTACGAGAGACCGGTTCCCTCGACGCAACTTGTTGCTTAGATGGCTTGCGGGTGACAGTTTCTCTCACTTTAGTTGGATCGGATCCGACAAAGGCGGTCCTTGAGAAGGTTGAAAAGCAATCTATGTATCACCATTGTGGTTTATGCGTAGGTGAGAATCGTTCTTGCTAGATACCCGTAGCAGCCACGTAAAACATGCAACAACAATTAGAGGACGTCTAACTTGTTTTTGCAGGGTATGTTGTGATGTGATATGGCCAATTACATGATGAGATATATGTGATGTATGAGATGATCATGTGATGTATAGAATTTCACGACTTGCATGTCGTTGAGTACGGCAACCGGCAAGAGCCATAGGGTTGTCTTTAATTATTGTATGACCTGCGTGTCAATCATTAAGCGCTATGTAATTCTTTACTTTATCGCTAAGCGGTAGCAATAGAAGTAGAAGCAGGGCTGGCGCCACAACCCCAATGGCAACACATTGATGGAGATCAAGATGATGGAGATCATGGTGTTGTGCCGGTGACGATGGAGATCATGCCGGTGTTTCAAAGATGGAGATCTTAAACACAAGTTCATGGCCATATCATGTCACTTATGAATTGCATGAGATGTTAATCCTTTTATGCACCTTGTTTTGCTTAGTACAGCGGTAGCATTATAAGGTGATCCCTCACTTGAATTTCAAGATGAACTGTGTTCTCCCCGAGTGTGCACCGTTGCGAAAGTTCGTCGTGTTGAGACACCACGTGATGATCGGGTGTGATAGACTCTACATTCACATACAACGGGTGCAAGCCAGATTTGCACGCGCAGAACACTCGGGTTAAACTTGACGAGCCTAGCAGGTACAGACATGGCCTCGGAACACAAGAGACCGAAAGGTCGAGCATGAGTCATATAGTGGATATGATCAACATAATGATGTTCACCATTGAAGCCACGTTAACTCACATGATGATCGGACTTGAGTTGGTGAATTTGGATCATGTATCACTCGAATGACCCGAGGGATGTCAATTTGAGTGGGAGTTCTTAAGTAATATGATTAATTGAACTCATTATCATGAACATAGTCAAAGTGTCTTTGCAAATTTTGTTGTAGATTACTAGCTCGCGCTGTAGCTCCCTTAAATTTTTATATGTTCCTAGAGAAATAGAGTTGAAAGATGTTGGTAGCAATATTGCGGACTGGGTCCGTGATCTGAGGATGTCCTCATTGCTGCACAGAAGGCTTATGTCCTTAATGCACCGTTCGGTGCGCCACCCCCTCTAGCGTCGTCTATAGATGTTGTGAACATCTAACAGGCACGTTTCGATGACTACTTGATAGTTTAGTGCCTCATGCATTACGGCTTAGAACTGAGGCTCCGAAACGTTTTGAACATCACGGAACATATGAGATGTTTAGGAGCAGAGATTGTGATCTTAGGCTCATGCCTGTGTTGCGAGATATGAGATCTCCAACAAGATTCTTTGCCTGTAAGATGAAGGAAAATAGCTCAATCGTTGAGCATGTACTCAGATTGTCTGGGTACTACAATCGCTTGAATCAAGTGGGAGTTGATCTTCCAGGTAAGATAGTGATTGATATAGTTCTCCAAGTCACTGTCACTAAAGCTACTAGAACTTAGTGATGAACTACAAATGCCAGGGAAAGAAATGTTGATCCCTGAGCTATTCACGATGTTTGACACTGCGAAGGTAGAAATCAAGAAGGAGCGTCAAGTGTTGATGGTTAATCAAACCACTAGTTTCGAGAAGGGCAAGAGCAAGGAGGGAAACTTCATGGATAGCAAGTCAGTTGTTGCTCCAGTGAAGAAACCCAAAGTTGAACTCAAACCCAAGACTAAGTGCTTCTATTATGAGGTGAGCGGTCGCTGAAGCGGAACAACCCTAGATACTTGGTAGATAAGAAGGCTGGCAACATTGATAGAAGTATATTTGATATACGAGTTATTAATGTGTACCTTGCTAGTACTCTTAGTAGCACCTGGGTATTGGATACCGGTTCGGTTGCTAAATGTTACTAACTCAAAATAAAAGCTACGGAATAAACGGAGAACTAGCTAAGGGTGAGGTGACGATATGTGTTGGAAGTGTTTCCAAGGTTGATGTGATCAACATCGCACGCTCTCTCTACCTTCAGGATTAGTGACGAACCTAAATATATGTTATTTGGTGTTTTGCGTTGAGCATGAACATGATTAGATCATGTTTATTGCAATACGGTTATTCATTTAAGTTAGAGAATAATGGTTATTCTGTTTACATGAATAATACCTTCAATGGTCATGCACCCAGTGAGAATGGTTTGTTGAAATCTTGATCGTAGTAGTACACATGTTCATAACATTGATGTCAAAAGATACAAAATTAATAATGATAGTACCACATACTTGTGGCACTGCCGCTAAATGTCATATTGGTATAAAGCGCATGTAGAAACTCCATGCTGATGGATATTTGGACTCATTCGATTTCGAATCGGTTGAGACATGCGAACCATGCCTCTTGGGCAAGATGACTAAAGGACCCCGTTGGATGGAGCGGGCAAGTGATTCATTGGAAATGATACATGTTGATGTATGCAATCTACTGAGTCTTGTAGCATGCACTGGATATCGTTATTTTCTTACCTTCACTCATGATTTGAGTAGATATAGTGTATATTTACTTAATGAAACACAAGTCTGAATCGTTTGAAAGGTTCAAGCAAATTCAGAGTGAAGTTTAAAGATCATCGTGACAAGAAGATAAAAATGACTGCGATATGATCGTGGAGGTGAATATCTGAGTCACGAGTTTGGCATACAACTTAAGACAATGTGAAATTTGTTTCACAACTAAACGCCAACTGGAACACCATAGTGTGATGGTGTGTCCGAACATCATAGTTATGCTCTATTGGACATGGTGCGTGCTATGATGTCTCTTGTCGTTTTACTACTATAATTTTGGGGTTATGCATTAGAGACAACTACATTCACTTTAAATAGGGCACCATCTAAATCCATTGAGATGACACCATGTGAATTATGGTTTGATAGAAACCTAAGCTGTCATTTCTTAATATTTGGGGAGGTGACACTTGTGTGGAAAATGTTTTCACCTAATGAGGTCGAACCCAAGGCGGACAAATGCATCTTCATAGAATACCCTAAGATCAGTTGGGTGAACCTTCAATCTCAGATCATAGTGCAAAGTGTTTGTTGCTTAAACGGATCCTTTCTCGAGGAAATGTTTCTCTCGAAAGAATTGAGTGGGAGGAAGATATAACTTGATGAGGTTGTTAAACCTTTGTTCAACGAGAGAGTAGCGCAGTGCAGAAAGATGTTTCTGTGAAGCCTACGTTAGTTGAAGAGGAAGTTAATGATGATGATCATGAAGCTTCAGGATCAAGTTACTATCAAACTTCGTAGGTCGACAAGGATGTGTACTGCTCCTAAGTGGTACGACAACTCTGTCTTGGAGATCATGTTGTTGGACAACAATGAACCTACGAGCTATGGAGAAGCGATGATGGGCCCGGATTCTGACAAATGGTTAGAGGCCATGAAATCCGAGATAGGATACATGTATGAAAACCAACTGTAGACTTTGGTAGACTTGCTCGTTGGACGGCAGGTCGTTGAGTACAAATGGATCTTTAAAATGAAGACACACACTGATGGTGAATGTCACTATTTGTAAAGCTCGACTTGTTGCAAAGATGTTTGTGACAAGTTCAAGGAGTTTACTACGATGAGACTTTCTCACTCGTAGTGGTGCTAAAGTCTGTTGGAATTATGTTAGCAGTTGCTGTGTTTTCAATTATGAAATCTGGCAGATGGATGTCAAAACATCGTTTCCTTAACGGTTTACTTGAGGAAAGGTTGTATGTGATACAACTAGAAGGTTTTGTCAGGCCTAAGGATGCTAAAAGGTGTGCAAGCTTCGGTGATCCTTCCATGGACTGAAGCAAGCATCTCGCAGTTGGAATATATGCTTTGATGAGGTGATCAAAGTTTTGATGTTTATACAAAGTTTACGAGAAACTTGTATTTGCAATAAAGTGAGTGGGAGCACTATAGAATTTCTGATAAGTATATGTGGATGACATATTGTTGATCAGAAATAATGTAGAGTTTCTGGAAAGCATAAAACGGTCATTTGGAAAGTGATTTTCAAAGGAAGACCTGGATGAAGCTACCTAATTGTTGAGCATCAAAATCTACGGAGATAGATCAAGATGCTCGATGAGACTTTCAATGAGTGCATACCTTGAAAAGATTTTGAAAGAGTTCAAAATGGATCAGTCAGAGAAAGAGTTCTCGCCTGATTTGTAAGGTGTGAAAGTTGAGTGAGACTCAAAGCTCGACAACGGCAGAAGAAAGAGAAAGGACAAACGTCGTCCCCTATGCCTTAGCCATAGGCTCTATATTATGCCATGCTGTGTACCGCACCTGTGTGTGCCTTGCCATGAGTCCGTCAGGGGGTACAAGAGTGAACCAGGAGTGGATCACTGGACAGCGGTCAAGATTATCCTCAGTAACTAAGAGACTGAGGAGATGTTTCTCGATTATGGAGGTGATAAAGAGTTACGTCGATACAAGCTTTAACACTAATCCAGATGACTCGTAGTAGGAATCTGGATACGTATAGTGGAGCAGCCATTTGGAAATAGTACCAAGTGGAGTGTGGTAGCAATGATTACGGTTTGACATAGAGATTTGCAAAGTACACACGAATCTGAATATCGCAGACCCGTTGACTATAAAACCTCTCTCACATGCAAAGCATGATCGAGCCCCAGAACTCATTGGGTGTTAGATTCATAACAATGCGAATCACATGGTGATGTGAACTAGATTATTGACTCTAGTGCAAGTGGGAGACTGTTGGAAATATGCCCTAGAGGCAATAATAAATTAGTTATTATCATATTTCCTTGTTCATGATAATCGTTTATTATCCATGCTATAATTGTATTGATCGGAGACGTAAATGCATGTGTGGATACATAGACAAAACCATGTCCCTAGTATGCCTCTAATGGACTAGCTCGTTGATCAAAGGATGGTTAAGGTTTCCTAGCCATGGACATGAGATGTCATTTGATAACGGGATCACATCATTAGGAGAATGATGTGATGGATAAGACCCAAACTACAAACATAGCATATGATCGTGTCAGTTTATTGCTACTGTTTTCTGCATGTCAAGTATATGTTCCTATGACCATGAGATCATGCAACTCATGGATATCGGAGGAGTGCCTTGTGTGTATCAAACGTCGCAACGTAACTGGGTGACAATAAAGGTGCTCTACAGGTATCTCCGATGGTGTCTGTTGAGTTGGCATGGATCGAGACTGGGATTTGTTACTCCATGTGACGGAGAGGTATCTCAGGGCCCACTCGGTAATACAACATCACAACAAGCCTTGCAAGCAATGTGGCTAAGTGTTAGTCATGGGATCTTGTATTACGGAACGAGTAAAGAGACTTGCCAGTAACGAGGTTGAACTAGGTATGGAGATACCGACGATTGAATCTCGGGCAAGTAACATACCGAAGAACAAAGGGAATGTTATACGGGATTAACTTAATCCTTGACATAGAGGTTCGACCGATAAAGATCTTCGTAGAATATGTAGGAACCAATGTGGACGTCCAGGTCCCGCCATTGGTTATTGACCGTAGAGGTGTCTCGGTCATGTCTACATAGTTCTCGAACCCGCAGGGTCTGCACACTTAAGGTTCGGTGACGTTTCGGTAGTGTGGAGTTATGTATGGTGGTGACCGAAGTTTGTTCGGAGTCCCGGATGATATCCCGGAAGTCACGAGGAGCTCCGGAATGGTCCGGAGGTAAATATTCATATATAGGAAGTCCGAGTTTGGTTTCCGGAAAAGTTTCGGGCTCATCGGTAGTGTACCGGGAGTGCCGGTAGTGTACCGGGAGTGCCGATAGTGTACCGGGAGACCTCCGGGAGGGGTACTTCGACCCCAAGAGGTCCATGGGCTGTGGGAGAGTATTAACCAGCCCTTAGTGGGCTGGGAAAACAGCCACAAAGGCCCATGGCACAGGAGAGAAAGTCCTAAAGCAAAAAGTGGAAAATCAGCCAATAGGAGGCAATCCTACTCCAACTAGGATTGGAGGTGAAGTAGGATTGCTCCCACCTCCTATTTCGGCCGACCCAAAGGCCTTGGCTGCCTCTCCTCTCCTCTCCTCCTATAGATACTAGTGTATTGGGTGGTTTTTTGACAGAATTTCTGGCCACGTGCTACCCGTTACACCGGTGCATAGTTTCTCCTCTAGATCGGTTTTCTGCAGCGCTTAGGCGAAGCCCTGCCCGAATTGCTCCACCACCATCACCGGAGCACCGTCACGCCGCCGGTGAACTCTCTCTCCTATCCACCTCCTCTCGCTGGATCGAGACGGTGGAGATCGTCATCAAGCTGCACGTGTGCTGAACGCGGAGGTGCCGTCCGTTCGGCGCTAGATCGGAAGGACCGTGATCGAGATCGCGAGACGGTTCGTGATGTGATCACGAAACGGATCGTGATGAGTTCGCGGGACAGATCGTGATCAAGATCGTTAGACGGATCATGATGAGTTCGCGGGACGGATCGTGATGTGTTCGCGGGACGGTTCGTGATTGGATCGCGGGACGCTCAGCGATTTGGATCGCGAAGAAGTTCGACTACACCAACCGCGTTTCTTAACGCTTCCCGCTTAGCGATCTACAAGGGTACGTAGATCCACTCTCCCTCTCGTAGATGCTCATCACCATGGATAGGTTCGAGTGTGTGTAGGAAAATTTCTGTTTCCCATGCGATGTTCCCCAACATATAATGTCGATGGAAATACGTACTCCCCTAAGCTTAGGCTTTTGGCCCGGACTGGTAATCACCATCCTTGATAACCATCCGGTCCCATGTAGAAGTGTTGTGGCGACGGTACATGAGTGTCCCACTCCTAGGGCTCCTCCTCAGCTACAGCCTGGTTGTTCCAAGAGGCAACAATGTCATCTGGCTTGATCTTGTATCCATTCCTGGCAATAGTATCAAACAAAGCAGGTGCAGACGACGGGAAAATATCACAGGTAACCATGCTAAATACTAAGTTGTACCGAATACTATGAAAAGAATAAGCTACATCAATAAATTGATGATCCTCCAATGCCTTGTGATCTAGATAAACTCGGGGCAAGGGATAGTCATGTGGACGTATTTGAACATTAAAATGACTCGCTAAGCGAGTAGCATAAATACCATTGTGTATCTTTCCCTTATTCCTTTTAAGGTGTAGGCGACGTGCAATGATGGCCCCTAGGCTAAAGCTGTGATCATTGTGTATTGCACGGCGTAAAATAGCTAGATCGGGGGCACTGCACGCACCGATCTTCTACCCGGCGGTTAAACACTTAGCGACGAATAAAGCAAAGTAATACATAGAAGGAAATTGCAAACTGGTAGCGATTGCATTTGACACACCTCTTTCATCACCCACTGTCAAAGTGCGGAGAAAGTCCTTGACCTCCGATGGTCTAGGCTCTCTCAATTCCCCATCACAAGGGATCAGACATATGCCAAAAAAAGTCGGTAAGCGGTATCTGATGGGTTTCAGCATATAGATCAAACTATACCTCAGGGGGATTATTCTTACTCAAAAAATGAAAACTTTTCACAAAGGAATTTGTAAGGAGGTGGTGTTGGTCACACTCATCTGCGAGCAAGTCGGTCAGCCCAGCATTTACAATGAATTGGGCAAAATCTTGATAGAACCCGACCTCCTCCATAAAGGGATTATGCGGCCATTCGCATGGCCTCACCTCCGCCTTTCTCGGAGTGTTGAGGTCATTGTCCGACGATTACCCAATGAATCCTTTAGCATTCCTCCTGGAGGAAAACATCCTAAAGAAACTCATCTTATTCCTATAAATAAATTTCTAAACATTTTAGTCTATAAATGTTTTGTCAATAAAACTGTATGAGATTGATAGCAACTACTCATAAGGATGCCTAGAGGACATACCAAGCATTCAAACTACTTAGAACTGTAAGAATTCAACATGCAAGCTCATCTACAGCAGCACCAAGAGTATTTAATTATTCTGAAAATAAACCGTTAAATCAAAAACTAATTGGAGCAATGGGGGAGTCACATACCAAGAAGCAATCCCCAAAACGGTTTTGGAAATGGAGATTCAAGCAAAGAGATCAAAATCCATGGGTTTGTGAGCAAGAACATGAGGGAGAGAGCTATGGTGATTTTTTTCTGGAGGTAGGAGATGACATGGGCTAAAGAAGTAAGTGAAGGGACCCACATGGGGACCACAACCCACCAGGCTGTGCCCTGGTGTCTTTTGGACACCAGGTGCACCTCCCTCTGATGTTATTTGCACAAGAAATTTAGAAATATTCAGAAAAAAATCGAGTTAAATTTTTAGGACATTCTGAGAACTTCTATTTTCGGTCATTTTTTATTGCACGGAGAAATCAGAAAACATGACATACATGGAATTTTATTTTATTTAGCTAAGAAACAGAAAATAAAATGTGGATATAGAAGGTGGCGTCCTAAATTCATCAACTTCATACATCTAAAAAAATGATCTATTAATAAGGTTGATCAAGTCTTATTAACAACCACTTTTGATTAACATGAAAACGAAGAACTTTCGTAGAACACTAAGTTACCTCAATGGGGATATGCATATCCCCAACCATAATTATATCATATTCCCTTTTGGCAGTAGGTACAGGTAATTGAAAGCTTCCAATAGTGAGTGTCAGAGAATTTTCAATAACATTTACACCATTCACCTGGAATTGTTTCTTCGGAAAGTGCACCGTATACTCATTACCATTGATATGAAAGTGACCTTGCTTTTACTGCAATTAATAACATCGCCTGCAGTATTCAAAAATGGTCTAGCAAGGATAATCGACATGTTTTCATCCCCGGGCATCTCAAGAATAATAAAGTTTGTTAAGATAGTAACATTTGCAACAACACGGGCACATCCTCACAAATACCGATATGTATGGCAGTTGATTTGTCAGCCATTTGCAAAGATATTTCAGAACCGTGAGTTTATTCAAATCAAGTCTTTTATATAAAGAGAAATGCATAACACTAACACCAACTCCCAAACCACACAAAGCAGTTTTGACATAATTTCTTTTAGTGAAGCAAGGTATAGTTGGTATTCTAGGATCTCCAAGTTTTTAGGTACTCCATCCTTAGAAGAATAATTAGCAAGCATGGTGGATATTTCAGCTTCAGGTATGTTTCTTTTATTAGTGATGATGTCTTTCATGGATTTTGCATAAGGGGCCATCTTTAAGATATCAATTAAGCGGGTGCGCAAAAAGACTAGCCTAATCATTTTAGCAAAGCGTTCAAATTCTTCATCATCTTTTTTCTTAGATGGTTTAGGTTGAAAAGCCATGGGTTTCTGAACCCATGGCTCTCTTTCTTTACCATGTTTTCTAGCTGCAAAGTCTTTTTTATGATATCGTTTATTTTTAGGTTGTGGGTTATCAAGATCAACAACAGGTTCTATCTCTACATCATTATCTGGTACTTTATAATTATTTGGTTGAGTATCTTCATGAACATCAGCATTATCAATATCATTACCACTAGATGAATGTTCATTACCAAATTGAGTTTCAGCATCAGAAATAGAAACATCATTACTATGAGGAGGTTTTTCTATCTTAGGTTCACTAGAGGTATGTGAAGTCCTATCACTTTTTTTTCTTTAGAAGGACTAGGTGCATCAGCATTAATTCTCTAATAGTCTTGTTCAATTATTTTAGGATGTCCCTCAGGATAAAGTGGTTCCTGAGTCATTTTACCTCCTCTAGTTGCTACTCTAACAGCAAGATCATTCATATTATTATTCATTACATTAAGCAATTCTCTTTGAGATTTAGCAACTTGTTCTAATTGGGTTTGAACCATAGAGGCATGTTTTCCTACACCTCTAACATCATAACTAATTCTAAATAACAAGTCACTCAAGCGAGCAATCATATCAGAATTATATTTCAATTGTTTCAAAACATTTTCATTGAAGTGATCTTGTTTCCTAATGTAGTTATCAAACTCATATAAGCATTGACTAGGATGTTTATTGTAAGGAATGTCACCTTCATCAAACTTTAATAAAGAATTTACCTCTACCACCCGTAGAGGTGGTGGTGTGTCAAGGTCGTGTATTTCTTCAATAGGTGGTAAATTCATAACAACCTCGGCTTTAATACCTTTTTCCTTCGTACATTTATTTGCCTCTTGCATATCTTCAGGACTAAGAAATAAGGTACCCCTCTTCTTTGGAGTGGGTTCAAGTGGTGGTTCAGGGAGAATCCAATCATCATAATTCTTCAATATATTATTCAGTAATTCCTCAGCTTGTTCAACAGTTCATTCCCTGAAAAACACAACCGACACAACTATCTAGGAAGTCCCTAGAAGCATCAGTTAGTCCATTATAGAAGATATCAAGTATTTCATTTTTCTTAAGAGGGCGATTAGGCAAAGCATTAAGAAATTGGAGAAGCCTCCCCCAAGCTTGTGGGAGACTCTCTTCTTGAATTTGGAGAAAGTTAAATATTTCCTGTAAGGCAGCTTGTTTCTTATGAGTAGGAAAATATTTTTCTAAGAAGTAGTAAATCATATACTGGGGACTATGCACACAACCAGGAACAAGAGTATTGTACCATATCTTAGCATCACCCTTTAATGAGAACGGAAATAATTTAAGAATATAGTAGTAGTGAATCTTATGATCGTGAGCAAAAAGGGTGACTATATCATTCATCTTAGTAAGATGTGACACTACAGTTTCAGTTTCATAGTCATGGAAAGGATCAGATTCAACCAAAGTAACTAACTCTAGGTCGACAGAGAATTCATAATGCTTATCAATAACAAAGATAGGTGAAGTAGCAAACTTAGGATGCCATTTCATTCTAGCATTCAAAGTCTTTTATTTATACTTGTATAATAATTTCTTAAGATCATCTCTATCCTTACAAGCAAGAATGTTTCTAGATACTTCTCCATCCATAACATAACCCTCAAGTATCTTAGGAATTTCAAATCTAGGAGATCTAGGTATAATAGGTGTTTCATAATTCTCAGTTTCAAGGACTTCATTAGTTTCAATAGTTTCATGAGTTTTAGTAATTTCATTCTCTTTAGCTCCAACAATTTGTTCATCAAGAACTTCACCTAGTGGCATGGTATCATCAAGCAAGGTACTAGCAGCATCATAAGCACCATTCATAGCAGAAGTAGCATCATCAATAACTAGCAACATATCAGGATTAATACCATGTGGTGGTGTTGCAAGTCTACTCATAACAGAAGGTGAATCAAGTGCAGAGTGTGATGGCAAATCCGTACCTTCCCTTGTCTTAGAGGCAATGATCTTGGTTCCTATATCCTTCAGATTCTTCATAGTGATAAATTGATATAAATCCCAAGTGACTCAGCAAATATAGCTATGCTCCCCGACAACGATGCGAGGTCTTGATAACCCACAAGTATAGGGGATTGCAACAATTTTTGAGGGTAGAGTATTCAACCCAAATTTATATATTAGAGACAAGGGGAGCCAAAGAATATTTGAGAGTATTAGCAGTTGAGTTGTCAATTCAACCAAACCTGGAGATTAAATATCTGCAACAAAGTGATAGGTAGCACAGTATTATGATAGTTTGATAGTAGTGGGAACAGTAGTAGTAACAGTAACAGTGATAACAATGGTTTTGTAGCAATTGTAACAGTGACAATAGTAGTAGAAACTTAGCAAGAACAATATGTGGAAAACTCGTAGGCACTGGATTGGTGTATTCGTTGGATGATATTCAGCATATAACAGTTATAACCTAGGGCGATACGGAACTAGCTCCAGTTCATAAATGTAATGTAGGCATGTATTTCGTAAATAGTCATACGTGCTTATGGAAAAGAACTTGCATGAAATCTTTTGTCCTACCCTCCCATGACAGCGGGGTCCATAAGGAAACTAAGGGATATTGAGGCCTCTTTTAATAGAGAACCGAAACAAAGCATTAACACATAGTGAATACATGAACTCCTAAAACTACAGTCATCACCGGAAAGTATCTCGACTATTGTCATTCCGGGGTTTACGGATCGTAACACATAGCAGGTGCATATGACTAGCAATATCGGATCAAGAACATAGATATAACGGTGATAACACAAACGGTTCAGATCTGAAATTATGGCACTCGGGCCCGGCAAAGTCATAGCAACATCAATCTCAGAACATAGTGGACACTAGGGATCAAGCCCTAACAAAACTAACTCAATTACATGATGAATCTCACCCAACTCCTCGCCGACCAGCAAGCCTATGAAGGAATTACTCACTCCCGATTGGGAGAATCATGGAGTTGACGATGGAGGGTTGGTGATGACAAAGACCGAAGATTCCCCTCTGTGAGGCCCAAACTGACTCCAGATCTGGCGGTGGCTCCGTATCGTAAAATGCGATGAAACTTCCTCCCTGATTTTTCTCTCTGAAAATAGGAATTTGTAGTGCCAAAATAAGGTTTAGTGGGGCCACGAGGTGGGCACAACCCATCAGGGCGCGCCTAGGGGGGCTGGCATTCCCTGGTGTATCGTGCCCAGCCAGGCCCCCTCCTCCGGTGCTTTTGGCTCCGGTATTATTTATATATTCTGAAATAAATCACCAAAAGTTTCTGCACAAAAACAACACCATGGTAGTTCTGCTGAAAACAACATCACTCCGGGTTAGTTTCATTCAAATCAAGAAAATTAGAGTCCAAAACAAGAGCAAAACGTTAGGAAAATTAGATACCATGGAGACGTATCAGTGGCGAAGCCCTTTGAGAGGCGTGCTACCTCTTGAGCTTGCATTGGTTTTCCCTTGAAGAGTAAAGGGTCATGCAGCAAAGTAGATAAGTATTTCCCTGAGTTGATGAGAACCAAGGTATCAATCTAGTAGGAGGAACAAGCAAGTCACCAATGGATGCACCTACACAAACAATCAAACTCTTGCACCCAACGCTATAAAGGTGTTGTCAATCCCTTCACTGTTATTTGCAGGGATTAGATCCAATAGTGATAGATGTAAATGAGAACGAAAAGTAAAAGGTAAATAAATTTCAGCAAAGTATTTTTGGTATTTTTGGTTTATAGATCTGAAAATATATTATGGAAAGTAGACCCGGGGCCCATAGATTTCACTAGAGGCTTCTCTCTTGAAGGAAAATATCATGGTAGGTAAAAAAATTATTGTCAAGCAATTGATAGAAAAGCAAATAATCATGTAGTTATCCAAGGAAATGAACATGCATATAGGCATCACGTCCGTGTCAAGTAGACCAAAACGATTTTGCATCTACTACTATTACTCCACACATCGACCGACTCCTGCCTGCATCTAGAGTATTAAGTTCATGAAGAACAGAGTAACGCATTAAGAAAGATGACATGATGTAGAGGGATAAACTCAAGCAATATGATGAAAACCCCGTATTGTTACCCTTGATGGCAACAATACAATACGTGCCTTGCTACCCCTACTATGTCATGGGGTGAGGACACCGCAAGATTGAACCCAAAACCAAGCAATTCTCCCATTGCAAGAATTACCAATCTAGTTGGCCAAACCAAACCAATAACTCGAAGAGACTTACGCGGATATGAAATCATGCATATAAGAATTTAGAGAATATTCAAATAAGATTCATGGATAATCTGAACATAAACACACAATTCATCGGATCTTCACAAACACACCACAAAAGAGGATTACATCGGATAAATCCCCATGAACATCATGAAGAACATGGTATTGAAGATCAAAGAGAGAGAAGAATCCATCTAGCTACTAGCTATGGACCCATAGGTCTGTGGTGGACTACTCACGCATCATCGGAGGGGCAATGGTGTTGATGTAGATGCCCTCCGTGATCGAAACCCCCTCCGACAGATTATCGGAAAAGGCTCCAAGATTGGATCTCTCGGGAACGGAGGCTTCTGGTGTGGGGAAAGTATTTGCGTGGCTCGTTCTGGTGTTGGGGGGGAATATTTGGGTATTTATAGGACGAAGAATAGGGTTAGGAGACCTGTCAGGAGACGGCATGCTTGCCAGGCGTGGCCAGGGGGTGGTCGCGCCTACCAGGCTTGTGACCTCCTGGCAGGTGCCTTGGCGTGCACTCCAAGCCTGTTGGATTTGTTTCCTTCTAGAAAAAAAATCATTCTGAAGATTTTATTCCATTTGGACTCCATTTAATATTCCATATCTGCAAAACTCAAAAACAAGAAAAAACATAAACTGGCACTAGGCTCTAGATTAATAGGTTAGTCCCAAAAATAATATAAAATAGCATATTAATGCATATAAAACATCCAAAACAGATAATATAATAGCATGACATCATCAAAAACTATAGATACGTTGGAGATGTATCAAGGCGACGTATGTTTAGGAGCTTCAACTTCCATGGCCACGAATGGGGATTCAAGTGGTCTGGGCACAGGAGTTGAGAAAGCAGACGGTGGAGTGCTTGGAATGTTTTCAGTCACATTTGGCGTGAGTGGGGTGCCAATATCATCATATTAACTATCTTCATGTGGTGGCGTTTGAACCATAGGAGCATCATCTTGCGGAATTGGGTGTTCTCTTTCTACATTAGCTTCGTTAGCATGAGCTTCAGGAGAAATGTCTTCAGCTACATTGGAGTTAGCAGCTGGAATGTCTTCAACGGTGGGAGTATCTGTGGTAGCAGACTCATGAAGTTTTACTTGCCTCTCTTGGTTCTTATAGGCTGGTGGAGCCATGAAGATAGGCGTCACTTGTAGTGGCTCCTGTTGAGCAGGAGGTGTTGATGATGGAGCAGGAGGGGGTTGAGGTACTTGAACCGACACGGATGGCTTCAGCTTCTTTGTCTTCTGCCTCTTCATAGGTTGGGCTTCAGAGGCAGGGGCAGATTTTTGCTTTCTGGCTTCAGCTTCAGCTTGCTTGGTCTTCTTACTAGATGCAACAGAGGAAGAAGGTGGATCTCTTGGGCCAGAGAAGCCAGCTGAGAAGTAAATGCCTCGAGGTTCAGGCCTTGATGGAGCAGTTTGGCTCGCAGACATTGAAGCATGTCTAGATCTCTCAATGATTCGTCGTTCAAGAGCAGGCTGGCCAAGAGCTTTTCTCTTTAGCATGTCATTGTGTGCTTGAACCATGATGGCAGCCTTTTTCTTGAGACACACTAGGGCGCCTTTGACAGCTTCACATCTCTTGTCAAACACTACCTTGAGGTCTTTCATCATAAGTTGATAGGCCTAAATCTGATCAACATTAAGTTTATGGACGTTAGCCATAAAGAGTGACTTCTCATGGCTAATCTTAGCCTTGAGCTATATAGTCTTTTGTGGCAGAGTAAGCTCCTTAGTCACAAGCCCTTGAAAGGTGACACTAAGCTCAATGGGTAGTTGCAGGGCGTCGATGGTGAGGGAGGGATCAGCAAACCACTCGTCAATGAAGTGGTCAAGGATTGTTGGGTCAAAGAGAGGTAAGTCTTCAAGATTTTTAGCTTCCTCTTATTTTTCCTAGATAAACTTCGCCAGCACTTCATCATCAAACTCATCATCGGAGAGCTCAATCATATTTGCAGCATCCATCAGGGAGACAGATGGCTTCGGTCCTCGGGAAGCGACAACTTTCCTTTTCATCCGCCTAACCAGATGAGACTCATCTTCTGTGTTTTCTGAATCAACACACGGTGATCGTGAAGCCTGAGATGGTGTGCATGCCGCCTTGGAAGCCTTTAAAGCCTTAGGCCATGAAGCCTTTGAGGGCTTTGAAGCCTTTGTGGTGTGCTTAGGCTTTGGGTTTGTAGCACAGGCAGATCATCATCTTCATGAACATCTTCAACAGTGTGCCTAAGTACGCTAGAGGGGTGCGGATTCTTGGGCATTGGTGGTCTGAACATGCATGGGTAGAATCCGATCCTGATAGCATCTGCCCTTGTCTTTGGATGAATATTTTTGTAGATGATGTCAGTCCATGGAGCCTTCTCATCATACTTTTCTGCATACTCGCCAGTTACGAAGTGGTACTTAAACTACTCCACTGTCTAATATCTTTGAATCCATTGGATTCGGGTCTTGCGCTGATGATAGGTTTCTTCTGAGTCAGACTTGTAGCGCTCATATAGATCTAGGGGTAGATCCTTTCATGTGTCACTACGTCTTTGCCTTCCACCCTTCTCGGGAGTACCATCTTTAGCCATTGTCTTCAAAGGCTTTGAGTTGTGCAAAGTCTTCAAAGACAAAGTCAGGTGAGAGCTTGCCCCTGGTGAGTTCAGATGAATCTGCAAGTAGTCTGCAAATGAATTCAGACTATGAGATCCAAGCGATTCTGCTACGGACATGTACGTGTGGAAGAGTTAGAGATGCCAGGGAGTGGAAGAGGTCATATGCATTCTTAGAAGATTTGAAATCAAGATATCTGGTATGAATATATTGACCTCATTCACCGAAGACTTTCACTTTTGCTCACGATTGGGTGGTTTCAGATTTGTGCAAGTTCGAGAATTCGCACAAGGGAGAAATGAACCCAGATTTGCAACATAGGCAAAAGAATTTATTAAATAGAGATACAAGTTTGAGATCTATCAGAATCAAGGTGGGAAAATAGATCTCGAAGACATTTGGTAATTTGCAAAGATCAAACACGTGGTAAAAATTCAGTTTTAATTACAACGGTGAAGAACACGATGAACTAGTGGACGAGGCAGAGAAGTTGAGCAGTTCAATCTGCCACACCCTAGCTTGGTGGTGGTAGACAACTATGGTGGCGGCGGATGAAGATGGTCATGGTCGGCTTGAGTACGTCGACGAACGAGTCAGGGCGCCGAAGCGCTCCTTCTCCGGTGGCAACGGAATCCAGCGACGACGCTAGGGTTTGGAGCCTGGAGGTGGCGGAGGAAGTGGAAATGTAATTATTGAGCTGGGGCACATATATTTATAGGGACAGGGACATCCGAAAAATTTGGACGTATATGCACGGGTCTCTTCAGCTCTAGTGGGACACGTGGTGCACATGCAACATGTCTGACAACCCACTACAATTATCAGAAGCCGAGGCACGAGAGTTGTTGCGAAAAACGTGGTAACAGATAAGATTTTGAGAGTTTAAACGTTTGGTTGTATTTGTCTTTGACTGACAGGATGCGGTGAAGACAATCAACACGTGTCATTTTAGAATGCATATGACAGGAGCTGAACAGAGTTAGAAGAGGTAAGAACAGATGGGAATGTCGGGTCCGATCACATTTGCCTAGGAAAAAAACTCGAAGACATAGCTATAGGACAAATGCTTTGTAGGACAAAACTCCATATATATATATATATATATATATATATATATATATATAAGTATGCAAGGAATATTCAACTAAAAAATGTGCACACTTGAAGGAAAGTTTTCGATTTCGAAGATAAACTCAGTATCTCCAAGACATAGAAAGAGGCGAAGATAAAAGCAATGTCTTCGAGTGTGGTTGGTGGCGTTACAAACTGTATAAGAATATTTGACCCAGACACGACGCACAATTATCATGGCACTCTGAAGTCATATTCTTCGTTAATGTATTCACACTCAGATTGTAAGTCTTCGTGAGTTGAAGATGTACGTTACTTTGTGTGTTGTGCATCAAAGTATTCAATAAGAATTAAGCGTTTGGATGTATGTCCATTCAAAGGACATTTGAGGATTCTAAGATATTTAGATCACACCACAACCTGCAAAACCTCTTCTCATCCAAAGGCTTTGTGAAGATATCAACCAACTACTCTTTTGACTTCACAGGCTTGATGACGATGTCGCCCTTCAACACATGATCACGAAGGAAATGATATCTAAATGTGCTTTGTCTTCGAATATTGTACTAGGTTGTAGGTGATCTTGATAGCACTCTCATTGTCACAATAGAGAGGCACTTTCTTCTTGTTGACATCATAGTCCTTGATGGTTTGCTTCATCAAAAGAAGCTGAGTGGAGCAGGCGCCAGCAACAATGTATTTGGCTTTGGCAGTAGAGAGTGAGACACGGTTCTGCTTCTTCGAAGACCAACATACAAGTGATCGGCCCAGAAAGTGACAAGTGCCTGATGTAGACTTGCGATCAACTCTATCACCAGCGAAATTTGAGTCTGAGTAGCCAATGAGGTCAAACTTGGAGCCCTCTGGATACCATAATCCTAGCATTGGGGTGTGAGCCAAATATCGAAGTATTCACTTCATGCGAGATGATGCGACTCCTTTGGTGCCGCTTGAAATCGGGAATACATGCAAACACTAAGCATTATATCTGGCCTAGATGCACATAAGTACAACAATGAGCCAATCATGGAGCGATATACCTTCTGATCATAATCTTTACCATTTCCATCAGTGCAAAGGTGGCCATTAGTCGGCATGGGGGTTTTCTAGCCTTTGGCTTCATTCATGCCAAACTTCTTGAGGCAATCCTTAAGATACTTATCCTGAGATATGAAGATTCCATTTGGTTGCTATCATATATGAAGCCCTAGGAAGAACTTCATCTCTCCCATCATCGACATCTGATATTGCTCTTGCCTCATCAAGCTAAACTCATCACTATATTTGTTGTTAGTGCAGCCGGAGATAATGTCATCAACATAGATTTGGCATATGAACAAGTCATCATCATATGATTTAGTGAAGAGAGTAGGATCGAGTGAACCGGGTTTGCAGCCTTTATCCTTCAGGAATTCCTTGAGTCTGTCATACTAGCTGTTGGTGCTTGCTTGAGGCCATACATAGCCTTGTTGAGCTGGGAGACCATGCTTGGATACTTTGGATCTTCCAACCCTGGAGGTTGAACAACATATATTTCTTCCTCAATCTTACCATTGAGGAATGCACCTCAACTTGGGTGTAGCCTTGGGCTAGAAGTCTAGCCTTGTTTCTGACAACTTGGCTAGAGGCATCTTGTTTGTTGCGGTACATCTACTTTGTGCAAATGATGTTGTGCTTGCATGGATCTGGTTGCTTGACAAGTTCCCATACGTTGTTGATCTTGAATTGATGTAGTTCTTCTGGCATGACTTGAATCCATTTAGGTTCCTTGAAGGCTTCATCAAATTTGGTGGTTTCTGTGATAGAGACAAAAGCGAAATGCCCACAAAAGTTAGCCAATTGGTTAGCTCTTGAGCGAGTGAGAGGACTTGGTTCATTGATGCTACTGAGAATCTTCTCAATCTGCAGTTCATTTGCCACGCGAGGATAAGAAGGTTGAAGACTTTGAGTTGTCTGCTGAGCATTGTCTTCGTCGGCAGCATTATCTTCAGGTGCACCATTGTCTTTGTGATGAGAGACTGGTGTAATGATTACTTATTTAATTACTAGTTCCTGAAGGCATGATCTCACCAGTGCCCATCAGCCTGATTGCTTTTTTAGGTGGAAGTTCATCTATCATAGGAGGTAGGTACTCTCTTTGCGAGCCATTAGTTTCATCGAATCGCACATCTAAAGTTTCAACGATCTTGTGGTGAAAAGTGTTGAAGACTTTGTAGGTGTGTGAATCCTTTCCATAACCAAGCATGAAACCCTCATGTGTTTTTGGTGCAAATTTTGAAGTGTGATGTGGATCCCTAATCCAGCATTTTGCACCGAAGACTTTGAAATAACTTACATTGGGTTTCTTACCAGTCAGAAGCTCATATGATGTTTTCTTGAAGAACTTGTGAAGATAAACTCTGTTGATGATTGGCAAGCAGTGTCAATGGCTTCAGTCCAAAATCTTCAAGGTGTCTTGTATTCATCAAGCATGGTGTGAGCCATCTATATGAGAGTCATGTTCTTGTGCTCAATGACGCCATTCTGTTGTGGTGTATAAGGAGCAGAGAACTCATGGGTGACACCTAAGGTGTCAAGATAAGTTTGAAGACCCGTGTTCTTGAACTCAGTGCCGTTGTCGCTCCCTATGTGCTTGAACTTGACGTCATAGTTGGTCATGCACCTGTTGACAAAGTGCCTGAAGACATCCTGCACTTCAGTCTTATAGAGTAAGATGTGCACCCAGGTGTATCTAGAGTAATCATCAACAATCATGAATCCATGAAGATTTGCAGTGGTAGAGAAAGTGGAATAATGAGTCGGGCCAAATAAGTCCATGTGGAGAAGCTCGAAGGGTCGTGTCGTAGTCATGATTGTCTTCGAGGGATGCTTGGCCCTTGTCATCTTCCCGGCTTCAGAGGCACCACATAGATGATCTTTCTTGAACTTGACTCCTTCGACGCAAATGACTAGGCTCTTCTTGGCAAGAGTATGCAAGTTCCTCATGCCTGCATGTCCTAGCCTTCGATGCCAAAGCCAGCATTCTAAAGCCTTTGCTAGAAGACATGTGGCAACTTGTGGTCCTACAGAGAAGTCTACCATGTATAGATCACCTCTTTGAAAACCTTCGAAGACTTTAGTTTTGCCAGAGGCCATTAGTACGACACATCAAAATTTGCCAAAGATGACAAGCATGTCTAGATCACACAACATAGAAATGGACATCAAGTTGTAACCAAGGGATTCAGCAAGCATGATAGTGTTCGTGTGTCGATCCCTTGTGATAGCAACTCTACCTAGTTCCAAGACTTTGCTACTGCTTTTGTCGGCAAAGACGATATGATATTTAGTTGGAGGTAAAAAAGTTGACTCCATCAATAGGCTTCGATCACCAGTCATGTAACTAGTGTTGGGGAATGTTGCATGGGAAACAAAAAAATTCCTACGTTCACGCAAGACCTATCCATGGTGATGAGCATCTACGAGAGGGAGAGTGGATCTACATACCCTTGTAGATCGCTAAGCGGGAAGCGTTAAGAAACACGGTTGGTGTAGTCGAACGTCTTCACGATCCAAATCGCCGAGCATCCCGCAATCCAATCACGATCCGTCCCGCGAACTCGATCACGGTCCTTCCGATCTAGCGCCGAACGGACGTCACCTCCACGTTTAGCACACATACGGCTTGATGACGATCTCCGCCGTCTTGATCCAGCAAGAGGGAGCATAGAGGAAGAAGAGTTCTCTAGAAGCATGACGGTGCTCCAGCGATGGTGGTGGAGCTATTCCGGCAGTGCTTCGCCTAAGCACTGCAGAAATCCGATCTAGAGGAGAAACTATGCACTGGAGGAACGGGCAGCACGTGGCTAAAAATTCTGTGAAAAAACCCTAAAACCTCCAGTATATATAATAGGGAGGGAGGAGAGGACTTGGCGCAAGGGCCAAGCCTCCTTGGTTCCGCCGAAGTGGGGAGGAGAGGAGGACTCCTGCTCCAATCCTAGTAGGACTAGGATTCCTCTTTTTGGCCTTTTTCCACCTTTTTCCCTCTGGGCTTTTCTTCCCTAGCCGCATGGGACTTGTGTGGGACTTCCACCAGCCCAAAAAAGGCTGGTATTTATTCTCCCACAACCCACGAAGCCTCTTGGGTCGAAATACCCCTCCCGGTGGTCTCCCGGTACACTACCGGAACTCCCGGTACACTACCGATTAGCCCGAAACTTTTCCGGCGACCAAAACAGGACTTCCTATATATGAATCTTTACCTCCGGACCATTTCGGATCTCCTCGTAACATCCGGGATCTCATATGGGACTCCGAACAACCTTCGGTCACCACCATACATAACTCTATACTACCGAAACGTAACCAAACCTTAAGTGTGTAGACCCTGCGGGTTCGAGAACTATGTAGACATGACCGAGACACCTCTATGGTAAATAAAAAATAGCGGTACCTAGATGCCCATATTGGTTCCTACATATTCTATGAATATATTTATCGGTCGAACCTCTATGTCAAGGATTGAGTTAATCCTGTATGATGTTCCCTTTGTTCTTCGGTATGTTACTTGCCCGAGATTCGATCGTCGGTATCTCCATACCTAGTTCAACCTCGTTACCGGCAAGTCTCTTTACTCGTTCCATAATACAAAATCCCATGACTAACACTTAGTCACATTGCTTGCAAGGCTTATTGTGATGTTGTATTACCGAGTGGGCCCTGAGATACCTCTCCGTCACATGGAGTAACAAATCCGAGTCTTGATCCATGCCAACTCAACAGACACCCTCGGAGATACCTGTAGAGAACCTTTATAGTCACTCAGTTACCTTGCAACGTTTGATACACACAAGGCACTCCTCTGATGTCCGTGAGTTGCATGATCTCATGGTCATAGGAACATATACTTGACATGCAGAAAACAGTAGCAATAAACTGACACGATCATATGCTACGTTTGTAGTTTGGGTCTTGTCCATCACATCATTCTCCTAATGATGTGATCCCGTTATCAAATGACATCACATGTCAATGGCTAGGAAACCTTGACCATCTTTGATCAACGAGCTAGTTCACTAGAGGCATACTAGGGACATAGTGTTGTCTATTTACCCACACATGTAATGTGTTTCCAATCAATACAATTATAGCATGGATAATAAACGATTATCATGAACAAGGAAATATAATAATAAACACTTTATTTATTGCCTCTAGGGCATATTTCCAACAGTCTCCCACTTGCACTAGAGTCAATAATCTAGTTCACATCACTATGTGATTTACATTGTAATGAATCGAACACAGTTCTGGTGTTGATCATGTATAGCCCTTGGAAGAGGTTTAGTCAATGGGTCTGCAATATTCAGATCCGCGTGCACTTTGCAAATATTTATGTCCTTCTCCTCGATGTAATCGCGGATGGAGTTGAAGCGTCGCTTTATGTGTCTGGTCCTCTTGTGAAACCTTGGTTCCTTGGCCAAAGCAATGGCACCAGTGTTGTCACAGAACAGGTTCATTGGATTCAGTGCACTGGGCACTACTCCAAGATCTGTCATGAACTGCTTCATCCAGACACCTTCTTTCGCTGCCTCCGAGGCTGCGATGTACTCCGCTTCGCACATAGAATCGGCTACCACGCTTTGCTTGGAACTGCACCAGCTTACCGCTCCCCTGTTGAGAATAAATATGTATCCAGTTTGTGACTCAGAGTCATCCGGATGAGTGTCAAAGCTTGCATCGATGTAACCCTTTACGACGAGCTCTTCATCACCTCCATAAACGAGAAACATTTCCTTAGTCCTTTTCAGATACTTAAGGATATTCTTGACCGCTGCCCAGTGCTCCATTCCAGGATCACTTTGAAACCTTCCGGCCATACTTATGACAAGGCTGACATCAGGTCTTGTGCATAGCATTGCATACATGATAGAGCCTATAGCTGAGACATAGGGGATGACACTCATATTTTCTCTATCTTCTGCAGTCACTGGGCATTGAGTCTTACTCAACTTCACACCTTGTAACACAAGCAAGAACCCCTTCTTGGACTGATCCATTTTGAACTTCTTCAAAACTTTATCAAGGTATGTGCTCTGTGAAAGTGCTATTAAGCGTCTCGATCTATCTCTATAGATCTGAATGCCTAATATGAAAGCAGCTTCTCCTAGGTCCTTCATTGAAAAACTCTTGTTCAAATGTTCCTTCACGCTTTCCAGCATTCCTATATTGTTTCCAATCAGCAATATGTCATCCACATATAATATTCATGCTTAACGCAGGCACTAAATAACAATTATTCAGGTTCATCACTAATCCCGATGGTAATCGAAGAGAGAGCGTGCCGACGGTGATCACATCAACCTTGGAACCATTTCCCACGCGCATCGTCACTTCATCCTTTGCCGGCCTTCGTCTATTTCGTAGTTCCTGTTTTGAGTTGCAAATATGAGCAACCGAACCGATATGAAATACCCAGGCACTACAACGAGAGCTAATAAGGTACACATCAGTAACATGTATATCACATATACCTTGTTTGTCGTTGGCCGCCTTCTTGTCAGCCAGGTACTTGGGGCAGTTCCGCTTCCAGTGACCAGTTCCCTTGCAATGAAAGCACTCAGTTTCTGGCTTAGGTCCATGCTTAGGCTTTTTTACAGGAGTAGCAACTGCTTTGCCATCCTTCTTGGTTTTACCCTTCTTGCCCTTGCCCTTGCCTTTATTCTTGAAACTAGTGGTTTTATTTACCATCAACACTTGATGTTCTTTCTGGATTTCAGACTCAGCGACTTTTAGCATCGCAAACAGCTCGGCGACTGACTTGTTCATCCCGTGCATGTTATAGTTCATCACAAAGCTCTTGTAACTAGGTGGCAATGATTGAAGAACTCTGTCAGTGATCGCCTCTGGTGGAAGGGCAATTCCCAACTCCGCTAGACGGGTTGAATACCCAGACATTCTGAGTATATGCTCACTGATAGACCCGTTCTCCTTCATTTTGCAAGCATAGAACTTATCGGAGGTCTCATACCTCTCGATCTGGGCATTCTTCTGAAAGATAAACTTCAACTCCTGGAACATCTCATATGCTCCATGACGTTCAAAACGTCTTTGAAGTCCCGGTTCTAAGCCATACAATATTGCACACTGAACTATTGAGTAATCTCCAGTACCTACCTCCCAAGCATTCTTAACGTCTTCAGAGGTCATGTCTTCTGGTTGGTCACCAAGCGGTGCATCAAGGACATATGATTTCTGGGAAGCCATGAGGATAATCCTCAGATTACAGACCCAGTCAACAAAGTTACTTCCATCATATTTCAACTTAGCTTTCTCTATGAACGCATTAAAATTCAGGGGTGCTGCTGCGCTAGCCATTGATCTACAACATAAATATGCAAAGGTTACTTAGACTATTGTTCAAGATAATGAGTTTAGTTAATCAAATTACTAAAGCTCCCACTCAAATTGACATCGCTCGGGTCATCTGAGTGTCACACGATCCAAATTCACCAACTCAAGTCCGATCATCACGTGAGTTGAGCTGGCTTCAATGGTGAACATCATCATGTTGATCATATCTACTATATGACTCATGTTTGACCTTTCGATCACTTGTGTTCCGAGGCCATGTCTGTACATGCTAGGCTCGTCAAGTTTAACCCGAGTGTTCTGCACGTGCAACACTGGCTTGCACCCGTTGTATGTGAACGTAAAGTCTATCACACCCAATCATCACGTGGTGTCTCGACACGATGAACTTTCGCAACGGTGCACACTCGAGGAGAACACAATTCATCTTGAAATTTAAGTGAGGGATCACCTTATAATTCTACCGTTGTCCTAAGCAAAACAAGGTGCATAAAAATATTAACATCACATGCAAATCATAAGTGACATGATATGGCCATAAACTTGTGCTTTTGATCTCCATAGCATGATCTCCATCGTCACCGGCACGACACCATGATCTCCATCATCTTGATCTCCATCAACGTGTCGCCATCAGGGTTGTCGCGCCAAACATGATTCTACTACTATTGCTACCGTTTAGCGATAAAGTAAAGCATTACATAGCGCTTAATGATTGACATGCAGGTCATACAATAATTAAGGACAACCCTATGGCTCCTGTCGGTTGCCGTACTCATCGACATGCAAGTCGTGATAATCTATACATCACATGATCATCTCATACATCACATATATCACATCATGTAATTGGCCATATCACATCACAACATACCCTGCAAAAACAAGTTAGACGTCCTCTAATTGTTGTTGCATGGTTTACGTGGCTTCTACGGGTATCTAGCAAGAACAATTCTCATCTACGCAAAAACCACAACGGTGATACACTAGTTGCTTTTCAACCTTCTCAAGGACCGCCTTTGTCGAATCCGATCCAACTAAAGTGAGAGAAACTGGCACCCGCAAGCCATCTATGCAACAAGTTGCGGTTGAGGGAACCGGTCTCTCGTAAGCGTACGAGTAATGTTGGTCCAGGCCGCTTCATCTCACAATACCGCTGAACCAAAACATGACCAAGGGAGGATCCAATCTAAGCATCAACGCCCACAAACTCTTTGTGTTCTACTCGAGATCTCATCTACACATAGACCTAGATCATGATGCCACTGTTGGAGAACATTGCATGGGAAACAAAAAAATTCCTACGTTCACGCAAGACCTATCCATGGTGATGAGCATCTACGAGAGGGAGAGTGGATCTACATACCCTTGTAGATCACTAAGTGGGAAGCATTAAGAAACGCGCTTGGTGTAGTCGAACGTCTTCCCGATCCAAATCGCCAAGCGTCCCACGATCCAATCATGATCCAATCACAATCCGTCCCGCGAACTTGATCACGATCCGTCCTGCGAACTCGATCACGGTCCTTCCGATCTAGCGCCGAACGGATGACACCTCCGCGTTCAGCACACGTACGGCTTGATGACGATATCCGCCGTATTGATCTAGCAAGAGGGAGCGGAGAGGAAGAAGAGTTCTCCGGTAGCGTGACGGTGCTTCGGCGACGGTGGTGGAGCTATTCCGGTAGGGCTTCGCCTAAGCACTGCAGAAATCCGATCTAGAGGAGAAACTATGCACTGGAGGAACGGGCAGCACGTGGCTAAAAATTCTGTGAAAAAACCCTAAAACCTCCAGTATATATAATAGGGAGGGAGGATAGGACTTGGCGCAAGGGCCAAGCCTCCTTGGTTTGGCCGAAGTGGGGAGGAGAGGAGGACTCCTGCTCCAATCCTAGTAGGACTAGGATTCCTTTTTTTTGGCCTTTTTCCACCTTTTTCCCTTTGGGCTTTTCTTCCCTAGCTGCATGGGCCTTGTGTGGGACTTACACCAACCCATGAAAGGCTGGTATTTATTCTCCCACATCCCATGAAGCCTCTTGGGTCGAAATACCCCTCCATGTGGTCTCCCGGTACACTACCGGCACTCCCGGTACACTACCGATTAGCCCAAAACTTTTCCGACGACCAAAACAGGACTTCCTATATGTGAATCTTTACCTCCGGACCATTTCGGAGATCCTCGTGACATCCGGGATCTCATCTAGGACTCCGAACAACCTTCGGTCACCACCATACATAACTCTATACTACAGAAACGTCACCAAACCTTAAGTGTGCAGACCCTATGGGTTCGAGAACTATGTAGACATGACCGAGATACCTCTACGGTCAATAACTAATAGCGGGACCTGGATGCCCATATTGGTTCCTACATATTCTATGAAGATCTTTATCGGTCGAACCTCTATGTCAAGGATTCAGTTAATCCTGTATGATGTTCCCTTTGTTCTTCGGTATGTTACTTGCCCGAGATTCGATCGTCGGTATCTCCATACCTAGTTCAACCTCGTTACCGGCAAGTCTCTTTACTCGTTCCGTAATACAAAATCCCGTGACTAACACTTAGTCACATTGCTTGCAAGGCTTATTGTGATGTTGTATTACCGAGTGGGCCCTGAGATACCTCTCCGTCACACGGAGTAACAAATCCCAGTCTCGATTCATGCCAACTCAACAGACACCATCGGAGATACCTGTAGAGCACCTTTATAGTCACCCAGTTACGTTGCGACGTTTGATACACACAAGGCACTCCTCCGATATCTGTGAGTTGCATGATCTCATGGTCACAGGAACACATACTTGACATGCGGAAAACAGTAGCAATAAACTGACACGATCATATGCTACGTTTGTAGTTTGGGTCTTGTCCATCACATCATTCTCCTAATGATGTGACCCCGTTATCAAATGACATCTCATGTCCATGGCTAGGAAACCTTAACCATCTTTTGATCAACGAGCTAGTCTATTAGAGGCATACTAGGGACATGGTTTTGTCTATTTGTTCACACATGCATTTAAGTCTCCGATCAATACAATTATAGCATGGATAATAAACGATTACCATGAACAAGGAAATATGATAATAACTAATTTATTATTGCCTCTAGGGCATATTTCCAATAGTCTCCCACTTGCACTAGAGTCAATAATCTAGTTCACATCACTATGTGATTCGCATTGTTATGAATCTAACACCCAATGAGTTCTGGGGCTCGATCATGCTTTGCATGTGAGAGAGGTCTTTTATAGTCAACGTGTCTGCGATATTCAGATCCGTGTGTACTTTGCAAATCTCTATGTCAAACCGTAAACACTGCTACCACACTCCACTTGGTACTACTTTCAAATGGCTGCTCCACTATATGTATCCAGATTGCTACTACTAGTCATCCGGATTGGTGCTAAAGCCTGCATCGATGTAACTCTTTACGACGAACTCTTTATCACCTCCATAATCGAGAAACATCTCCTCAGTCTTTCAGTTACTAAGGATAATCTTGACCGCTCTCCAGTGATCCACTCCTGGTTCACTCTTGTACCCCTCGACGAACTCATGCCAAGGCACACACATGTGCGGTACACAGCATGGCATACTGTACAGAGCCTATGGCTAAGGCATAGGGGACGACGTTCGTCCTTCCTCTTTCTTCTGCCGTTGTCGAGCTTTGAGTCTCACTCAACTTCACACCTTACAAATCAGACGAGAACTCTTTCTCTGACTGATCCATTCTGAACTCCTTCGAAATCTTGTCAAGGTATGTACTCATTGAAAGTCTCATAAAGCATCTTGATCTATCTCTATAGATCTTGATGCTCAATAATTAGGTAGTTTTATCCAGGTCTTCCTTTGAAAACCACTTTTCAAACAACCATTTATGCTTTCCAGAAATTCTACATTATTTCTGATCAACAATATGTCATCCACATATACTTATCAGAAATTCTATAATGCTCCCACTCACTTTATTGAAAATACAAGTTTCTCATAAACTTTGTATAAACCTCAAAACTTTGATCACCTCATCAAAGCGTATATTCCGACTCTGAGATGCTTGCTTCAGTCCATAGAAGGATCACTGAAGCTTGCACACCTTTTAGCATCCTTAGGACTGACAAAACCTTCCGGTTGTATCACATACAACCTTCCCTCAAGTAAACCGTTAAGGAAACGATGTTTTGACATCCATCTGCCAGATTTCATAATTGAAAAATGCAGCAACTGCTAACATAATTCCAACAGACTTTAGCATCGCTACGAGTGAGAAAGTCTCATCACAGTCAACTCCTTGAACTTGTCACAAACATCTTTGCAACAAGTCGAGCTTTAGAAATGGTGACATTTACCATCAGTGTGTCTTCATTTTAAAGATCCATTTGTACTCAACGACCTGTCGTCCAACGAGCAAGTCTACCAAAGTCTATACTTGGTTTTCATACATGGATCCTATCTCGGATTTCATGGCCTCTAACCATTTGTCGGAATCCGGGCCCATCATCGCTTCTCCATAGCTCGTAGGTTCATCGTTGTCCAACAACATGACCTCCAAGACAGGGTTGTCGTACCACTTAGGAGCAGTACACATCCTTGTCGACCTTTGATGTTCGATAGTAACTTGATCCTGAAGCTTCATGATCATCATCATTAACTTCCTTTTCAACTAACGTAGGCTTCACAGAAACATCTTTCTGCGCTGCGCTACTCTCTGGTTAAACAAAGGTTTAACAACCTCATCAAGTTCTATCTTCCTCCCACTCAATTCTTTCGAGAGAAACATTTCCTCGAGAAAGGATCCGTTTAAGCAACAAACACTTTGTACTTGGATCTGAGATAGAAGGTTCACCCAACTGATCTTAGCGTATTCTATGAAGATGCATTTGTCCGCCTTGGGTTCCACCTCATTAGGTGAAAACATTTTCCACACAAGTGTCGCAGCCCCAAATATTAAAAAATGACAGCTTAGGTTTCTATCAAACCATAATTCACACGGTGTCATCTCAAAAGATTTAGATGGTGCCCTATTTAAAGTGAATGTAGTTGTCTCTAATGCATAACCCCAAAATTATAGTAGTAAAATGATAAGAGACATCATAGCACGCACCATGTCCAATAGAGCATGACCATGATGTTCGGACACACCATCACACTATGGTGTTCCAGGTGGCGTTTTAGTTGTGAAACAAATTTCACATTGTCTTAAGTTGTATGCCAAACTCGTAACTCAGATATTTACCTCCACGATCATATCGCAGTCATTTTTATCTTCTTGTCACGATTATCTTAAACTTCACTCTGAATTTGCTTGAACCTTTCAAACGATTCAGACTTGTGTTTCATTAAGTAAATATACACTATATCTACTCAAATCATCAGTGAAGGTAAGAAAATAACGATATCCAGTGCATGCTACAAGACTCAGTAGATTGCATACATCAACATGTTGTTGGAAATATGCCCTAGAGGCAATAATAAATTAGTTATTATCATATTTCCTTGTTCATGATAATCGTTTATTATCCATGCTATAACTGTATTGATCGGAGACTTAAATGCATGTGTGGATACATAGACAAAACCATGTCCCTAGTATGCCTCTAATGGACTAGCTCGTTGATCAAAGGATGGTTAAGGTTTCCTAGCCATGGACATGAGATGTCATTTGATAACGGGATCACATCATTAGGAGAATGATGTGATGGATAAGACCCAAACTACAAACATAGCATATGATCGTGTCAGTTTATTGCTACTGTTTTCTGCATGTCAAGTATATGTTCCTATGACCATGAGATCATGCAAATCACGGATATCGGAGGAGTGCCTTGTGTGTATCAAACGTCGCAACGTAACTGGGTGACTATAAAGGTGCTCTACAGGTATCTCCGATGGTGTTTGTTGAGTTGGCATGGATCGAGACTGGGATTTGTTACTCCGTGTGACGGAGAGGTATCTCAGGGCCCACTCGGTAATACAACATCACAACAAGCCTTGCAAGCAATGTGGCTAAGTGTTAGTCACGGGATCTTGTATTACGGAACGATTAAAGAGACTTGCCAGTAACGAGGTTGAACTAGGTATGGAGATACCGACGATCGAATCTCGGGCAAGTAACATACCGAAGAACAAAGGGAACGATATACGGGATTAACTGAATCCTTGACATAGAGGTTCGACCGATAAAGATCTTCGTAGAATATGTAGGAACCAATGTGGACGTCCAGGTCCCTCCATTGGTTATTGACCGTAGAGGTGTCTCGGTCATGTCTACATAGTTCTCGAACCCGCAGGGTCTGCACACTTAAGGTTCGGTGACGTTTCGGTAGTGTAGAGTTATGTATGGTGGTGACCGAAGGTTGTTCGGAGTCCCGGATGAGATCCCGGACGTCACGAGGAGCTCCGGAATGGTCCGGAGGTAAAGATTCATATATAGGAAGTCCCAGTTTGGTTTCCGGAAAAGTTTCGGGCTCATCGGTAGTGTACCGGGAGTATCGGTATTGTACCGGGAGTGCCGGTAGTGTACCGGAGGACCTCCGGGAGGGGTACTTCGACCCCAAGAGGTCCATGGGCTGTGGGAGAATAATAACCAGCCCTTATTGGGCTGGGAAAACAGCCACAAAGGCCCATGGCGCAGGAGAGAAAGTCCTAAAGCAAAAAGTGGAAAATCAGCCAATAGGAGGCAATCCTACTCCAACTAGGATTGGAGGTGAAGTAGGATTTCTTCCCACCTCCTATTTCGGCCGACCCAAAGGCCTTGGCTGCCTCTCCTCTCCTCTCCTCCTATATATACTAGTGGATTGGGTGGTTTTTGGACAGAATTTCCGGCCACGTGCTACCCGTTTCACCGGTGCACAGTTTCTCCTCTAGATCGGTTTTCCGCAGCGCTTAGGCGAAGCCCTGCCGGAATCACTCCACCACCATCACCGGAGCGCCGTCACGCTGCCGGTGAACTCTCTCTCCTCTCCACCTCCTCTTGCTGGATCAAGATGGTGGAGATCGTCATCAAGCTGCACGTGTGCTGAACGCGGAGGTGCCGTCCGTTCGGCGCTAGATCGGAAGGACCGTGATCGAGATCGCGAGACGGTTCGTGATGAGATCGCGGAACGGATCGTGATGAGTTCGTAGGACAGATCGTGATCAAGATCGTGAGACGGATCGTGATTGGATCGCGGGACGGATCGTGATGAGATCGCGGGACGCTCGGCGATTTGGGTCGCGAAGATGTTCGACTACACCAACCGCGTTTCTTAACGCTTCCCGCTTAGCGATCTACAAGGGTATGTAGATCCACTCTCCCTCTCGTAGATGCTCATCACCATGGATAGGTTTGCGTGTGCGTAGGAAAATTTTTGTTTCCCATGCGACGTTCCCCAACAGTGGCATCATGAGCGAGGTTGATGGTTCGATGAGATCTCGAGTAGAACACAAAAGGTTTGTGGGCGTTGATGCTTAGATTGCTTCCTCCCTTGGTCGGATTTTGGTTCAGCGGTATTGTGAGATGAAGCGGCCCGGACCAACATTACTCGTACGCTTACGAGAGACCGGTTCCTGCGATGCAACTTGTTGCTTAGCTGGCTTGCGGGTGACAGTTTCTCTTACTCTAGTTGGATCGGATCCGACAAAGGCGGTCCTTGAGAAGGTTGAAAAGCAAACTAGTGTATCACCGTTGTGGTTTTGCGTAGGTGAGAATTGTTCTTGCTAGATACCCGTAGCAGCCACGTAAAACATGCAACAACAATTAGAGGACGTCTAACTTGTTTTTGCAGGGTATGTTGTGATATGATATGGCCAATTACATGATGAGATATATGTGATGTATGAGATGATCATGTGATGTATAGATTATCACGACTTGCATGTCGGTGATTACGGCAACCGGCAGGAGCCATAGGGTTGTCTTTAATTATTGTATGACCTGCGTGTCAATCATTAAAGCGCTATGTAATGCTTTACTTTATCGCTACGGTAGCAATAGTAGTAGAAGCATGCAGGGCGTGACAACCCCGATGGCGACACGTTGATGGAGATCATGGTGTCGTGCCGGTGACGATGGAGATCATGCCGGTGTTTCGAAGATGGAGATCTTAAACACAAGTTGATGGCCATATCATGTCACTTATGAATTGCATGAGATGTTAATCCTTTTATGCACCTTGTTTTGCTTAGGACGACGGTAGCATTATAAGGTGATCCCTCACTTAATTTCAAGATAAATTGTGTTCTCCCCAAGTGTGCACCGTTGCGAAAGTTCGTCGTGTTGAGACACCACGTGATGATCGGGTGTGATAGACTCTACGTTCACATACAACGGGTGCAAGACAGATTTGCACATGCGGAACACTCGGGTTAAACTTGACGAGCCTAGCATGTACAGACATGGCCTCGGAACACAAGAGACCGAAAGGTCGAGCATGAGTCATATAGTAGATATGATCAACATAATGATGTTCACCATTGAAGCCACCTCAACTCACGTGATGATCGGACTCGAGTTGGTGAATTTGGATCATGTGACACTCAGATGACCTGAGGGATGTCAATTTGAGTGGGAGTTCTTAAGTAATATGATTAATTGAACTCATTATCATGAACATAGTCAGTAGTGTCTTTGCAAATTATGTTGTAGATTACTAGCTCGCACTGTAGCTCCCGTGTGTTTTTATATGTTCCTAGAGAAATAGAGTTGAAAGATGATGGTAGCAATATTGCGGACTGGGTCCGTGATATGAGGATTGTCCTCATTGCTGCACAGAAGGCTTATGTCCTTAATGCACCGTTCGGTACGCCACCCCCTCTAGCGTCGTCTGTAGATGTTGTGAACATCTGACAGGCACGTTCTGATGACTACTTGATAGTTTAGTGCGTCATGCATTACGACTTAGAATTGAGGCTCCAAGACGTTTTGAACGTCACGGAACATACGAGATGTTCTAAGAGCTGAGATTGTGATCTCAGGCTCGTGCCCGTGTTATGAGATATGAGATCTCAAACAAAGATTCTTTGCTTGCAAGACGAAAGAGAATAGCTCAATAGTTGAGCATGTGCTTAGATTGTCTAGGTGCCACAATCGCTTGAATCGAGTGGGAGTTGATCTTCCAGATAAGATAGTGATTGATATAGTTCTCCAAGTCACTATCACTAAGCTACTAGAACTTGGTGATGAACTATAAATTGCCAGGGATAGAAATGATTCCTGAGCTTCTCGCGATGTTTTGACACCGCGAAGGTAGAAGTCAAAAAGGAGCATCAAAGTGTTGATGGTTAGTAAAAACCACTAGTTTCGAGAAGGGCAAGGGCAAGTAGGGAAACTTCATGGATGGCAAGTCAGTTGCTGCTCCAGTGAAGCAGCCCAAAGTTGAACCTAAACCCGAGACTGAGTGCTTCCATTATGAGGAGAACGGTCACTGAAGCGGAACAACCCTGGATACATGGTAGATAAGAAGGCTGGCTAAGTCGACAGAAGTATATTTGATATGCATGTTATTGATGTGTACCTTGCTAGTACTCCTAGTAGCACCTGGGTATTGGATACCGGTTCGGTTGCTCGAAATAAAAGCTACGGAATAAATGGAGAACTAGCTAAGTGTGAGGTGACGATGTGTGTTGGAAATGTTTCCAAGGTTGATATGATCAAACATCGCACGCTCTCTCTACCTTCGGGATTAGTGACGAACCTAAATTTTATTTGGTGTTTTGCATTGAAGCATGAACGTGATTAGATCATGTTTATTGCAACACGGTTATTCATTCAAGTTAGAGAATAATGGTTATTCTGCTTACATGAATAAATACCTTCAATGGTCATGCACCTAGTAAGTGTGGTTCATTGAATCTTGATCATAGTAATACACATGTTCATAACAATGATGCCAAAAGATGCAAAGTTAATAATGATAGTACCACATACTTGTGGCACTGCCGCTAAATGTCATATTGGTATAAAGCGCATGAAGAAACTCCATGTTGATGGATCTTTGGACTCATTCGATTTTGAATCGGTTGAGACATGCGGACCATGCCTTTTGGTAAGATGACTAAACCCCGTTTTCTGGCTTGATGAAACGGGCAAGTGACTTATTGGAAACAATGCATGTTGATGTATACGATCCAATGAGTGTTTATAGCTTGCAGTGAATATCATTGTTTTCTTACCTTCACTGATGATTTGAGTAGATATAGTGTATATTTACTTAATGAAACACAAGTCTGAATTGTTTGAAAGGTTCAAAGCAAAGTTCAGAGTGAAGTTTAAAGATCATCGTGACAAGAAGATAAAAATTTCTGCGATATGATCGTGGAGGTGAATATCTGGGTTACGAGTTTGGCATACAAATTTAGACAATGTGAAAGTTGTTTCACAACTCACGCCACCTGGAACACCATAGTGTGATGGTGTGTCCGAACGTCGTAGTCATGCCTTATTTGATATAGCACATACTATGATGTCTCTTATCGTTTTAATACTATCGTTTTAGGGTTATGCATTAGAGACAACCGCATTCACTTTAAAATAGGGCACCATCTAAATCCGTTGAGATGACACCGTGTGAATTATGGTTTGATAGAAACCTAAAGCTGTCATTTCTTGATGTTTGGGGCTGCGAAGCTTGTGTGGAAAATGTTTTCACCTAATGAGCTCAAACCCAAAGCGGACAAATGCATCTTCATAGAATACGCCAAGAACAGTTGGGTATACCTTCTATCTCAGATCCGAGTGCAAAGTGTTTGTTGCTGGAATGGATCCTTTCCTGAGAAAAGGTTTCCCTCGAAAGAATTGAGTGGGAGGAAGATAGAACTTGATGAGGTTATTGAACCTTGTTTCAATCAGAGTAGCGCAGCGCAGAAAGTTGTTTCTGTGAAGCCTATGTTAGTTGAAGAAAGAAGTTAATGATGATGATCATGAAGCTTCGGATCAAGTTACTATCGAACCTCGTAGGTCGACAAGGACGTGTACTGCTCTTGAGTGGTACAACAACCCTGTCTTAAAGGTCATGTTGTTGGACAACGATGAACCTACGAGCTATGGAGAAGCGATGATGGGCCCGGATTCCGACAAATGGATGAGACCATGAAATCCGAGATAGGATCCATGTATGAAAACCAAGTACAGACTTTGGTAGACTTGCTCGTTGGACGGCAGGTCGTTGAGTACAAATGGATCTTTAAAAATGAAGACAGACGCTGATGGTAAATATCACCATTTGTAAAGCTCGACTTGTTGCAAAGTTGTTTGTGACAAGTTCAAGGAGTTGACTACGATGAGATTTTCTCACTCGTAGTGGTGCTAAAGTCTGTTGGAATTATGTTAGCAGTTGCTGCGTTTTCAATTATGAAATCTGACAGATGGATGTCAAAACATCATTTCCTTAACGGTTTACTTGAGGAAAGGTTGTATGTGATACAACCAGAAGGTTTTGTCAGCCCTAAGGATGCTAAAAGGTGTGCAAGCTTTGGTGATCCTTCCATGGACTGAAGCAAGCATCTCGGAGTTGGAATATACACTTTGATGAGGTGATCAAAGTTTTTGATGTTTATACAAAGTTTACGAGAAACTTGTATTTGCAATAAAGTGAGTGGGAGCACTATAGAGTTTCTGATAAGTATATGTGGTTGACATATTGTTGATCGGAAATAATGTAGAATTTCTGGAAGGCATAAAAGGTTGTTTGAAAAGTGTTTTTCTAAGGAAGACCTGGATAAAGCTACCTAATTGTTGAGCATAAAAATCTATAGAGATAGATCAAGATGCTTGATGAGACTTTCAATGAGTGCATACCTTGACAAGATTTTGAAAGAGTTCAAAATGGATCAGCCAGAGAAATAGTTCTCGTCTGATTTGTAAGGTGTGAAGTTGAGTGAGACTCAAAGCTCGACAACGGCAGAAGAAAGAGAAAGGATGAATGTCGTCCCCTATGCCTTAGCCATAGGCTCTATATTATGCCATGCTGTGTACCGCACCTATGTGTGCCTTGCCACGAGTCTGTCAAGGGGTACAAGAGTGGTCCAGGAGTGGATCACTGGACAGCGGTCGGAATTATCCTTAGTAACCAGAGGACTAAGGAAATGTTTCTTGATTATGGAGGTGATAAAGAGTTCGTCGTAAAGAGTTACGTCGATGCAAGCTTTAACACCTATCCGGATGACTAGTAGTAGCAATCTGGATACGTATAGTGGAGCAGCCATTTGGAAATAGTACCAAGTGGAGTGTGGTAGCAGTGATTACGGTTTGACATAGAGATTTGCAAAGTACACACGGATCTGAATATCGCAGACCCGTTGACTATAAGACCTCTCTCACATGCAAAGCATGATCGAGCCCCAAAACTCATTGGGTGTTAGATTCATAACAATGCGAATCACATGGTGATGTGAACTAGATTATTGACTCTAGTGCAAGTGGGAGACTGTTGGAAATATGCCCTAGAGGCAATAATAAATTAGTTATTATCATATTTCCTTGTTCATGATAATCGTTTATTATCCATGCTATAACTGTATTGATCGGAGACTTAAATGCATGTGTGGATACATAGACAAAACCATGTCCCTAGTATGCCTCTAATGGACTAGCTCGTTGATCAAAGGATGGTTAAGGTTTCCTAGCCATGGACATGAGATGTCATTTGATAACGGGATCACATCATTAGGAGAATGATGTGATGGATAAGACCCAAACTACAAACATAGCATATGATCGTGTCAGTTTATTGCTACTGTTTTCTGCATGTCAAGTATATGTTCCTATGACCATGAGATCATGCAAATCACGGATATCGGAGGAGTGCCTTGTGTGTATCAAACGTCGCAACGTAACTGGGTGACTATAAAGGTGCTCTACAGGTATCTCCGATGGTGTTTGTTGAGTTGGCATGGATCGAGACTGGGATTTGTTACTCCGTGTGACGGAGAGGTATCTCAGGGCCCACTCGGTAATACAACATCACAACAAGCCTTGCAAGCAATGTGGCTAAGTGTTAGTCACGGGATCTTGTATTACGGAACGATTAAAGAGACTTGCCAGTAACGAGGTTGAACTAGGTATGGAGATACCGACGATCGAATCTCGGGCAAGTAACATACCGAAGAACAAAGGGAACGATATACGGGATTAACTGAATCCTTGACATAGAGGTTCGACCGATAAAGATCTTCGTAGAATATGTAGGAACCAATGTGGACGTCCAGGTCCCTCCATTGGTTATTGACCGTAGAGGTGTCTCGGTCATGTCTACATAGTTCTCGAACCCGCAGGGTCTGCACACTTAAGGTTCGGTGACGTTTCGGTAGTGTAGAGTTATGTATGGTGGTGACCGAAGGTTGTTCGGAGTCCCGGATGAGATCCCGGACGTCACGAGGAGCTCCGGAATGGTCCGGAGGTAAAGATTCATATATAGGAAGTCCCAGTTTGGTTTCCGGAAAAGTTTCGGGCTCATCGGTAGTGTACCGGGAGTATCGGTATTGTACCGGGAGTGCCGGTAGTGTACCGGAGGACCTCCGGGAGGGGTACTTCGACCCCAAGAGGTCCATGGGCTGTGGGAGAATAATAACCAGCCCTTATTGGGCTGGGAAAACAGCCACAAAGGCCCATGGCGCAGGAGAGAAAGTCCTAAAGCAAAAGGTGGAAAATCAGCCAATAGGAGGCAATCCTACTCCAACTAGGATTGGAGGTGAAGTAGGATTTCTTCCCACCTCCTATTTCGGCCGACCCAAAGGCCTTGGCTGCCTCTCCTCTCCTCTCCTCCTATATATACTAGTGGATTGGGTGGTTTTTGGACAGAATTTCCGGCCACGTGCTACCCGTTTCACCGGTGCACAGTTTCTCCTCTAGATCGGTTTTCCGCAGCGCTTAGGCGAAGCCCTGCCGGAATCACTCCACCACCATCACCGGAGCGCCGTCACGCTGCCGGTGAACTCTCTCTCCTCTCCACCTCCTCTTGCTGGATCAAGATGGTGGAGATCGTCATCAAGCTGCACGTGTGCTGAACGCGGAGGTGCCGTCCGTTCGGCGCTAGATCGGAAGGACCGTGATCGAGATCGCGAGACGGTTCGTGATGAGATCGCGGAACGGATCGTGATGAGTTCGTAGGACAGATCGTGATCAAGATCGTGAGACGGATCGTGATTGGATCGCGGGACGGATCGTGATGAGATCGCGGGACGCTCGGCGATTTGGGTCGCGAAGATGTTCGACTACACCAACCGCGTTTCTTAACGCTTCCCGCTTAGCGATCTACAAGGGTATGTAGATCCACTCTCCCTCTCGTAGATGCTCATCACCATGGATAGGTTTGCGTGTGCGTAGGAAAATTTTTGTTTCCCATGCGACGTTCCCCAACACATGTATCATTTCCAATGAATCACTTGCCCGCTCCATCCAACGGGGTCCTTTAGTCATCTTGCCCAAGAGGCATGGTTCGCATGTCTCAACCGATTCGAAATCGAATGAGTCCAAAGATCCATCAGCATGGAGTTTCTTCATGCGCTTTATACCAATATGACATTTAGCGGCAGTGCCACAAGTATGTGGTACTATCTTTATTAACTTTGTATCTTTTGACATGAATGTTATGAACATGTGTATTACTACGATCAAGATTTCAACAAACCATTCTCACTGGGTGCATGACCATTGAAGGTATTATTCATGTAAACATAATAACCATTATTCTCTAACTTAAATGAATAACCGTATTTGCAATAAACATGATCTAATCATGTCCATGCTCAATGCAAAACACCAAATAACATTTATTTAGGTTCGTCACTAATCCTGAAGGTAGAGAGAGCGTGTGATGTTGATCACATCAACCTTGGAAACATTTCCAACACATATCGTCATGTCACCCTTAGCTAGTTCTCCGTTTATTCCGTAGCTTTTATTTAGAGTTACTAAAATTTAGCAACCAAACTGGTATCCAATACCTAGGTGCTACTAAGATTACTAGCAAGGTACACATTAATAACTCGTATATCAAATATACTTCTATCGATGTTGCTAGCCTTCTTATCTACCAAGTATCTAGGGTTTTTCCGCTTCAGCGACCGCTCACCTCATAACAGAAGCACTTAGTCTCGGGTTTGAGTTCAACTTTGGGTTGCTTCACTGGAGAAGCAACTGACTTGTTATCCATGAAGTTTCCCTCCTTGCTCTTGCCCTTCTCGAAACTAGTGGTTTTGATCAACCATCAACACTTGACGCTCCTTCTTGAATTTCTACCTTCGCAGTGTCAAACATCGCGAACAGCTCAGGAATCATTATTTCAATCCCTGACAATTTATAGTTCATCACCAAGTTCTAGTAGCTTAGTGACAGTGACTTGGAGAACTATATCAATCACTATCTTATCTGGAAGATCAACTCCCACTTGATTTAAGCGATTGTAGTATCCAGACAATCTGAGTACATGCTCAACGATTGAGCTATTATCCTTCATCTTACAGGCAAAGAATCTTGTTGGAGATCTCATATCTCGCAACACGAGCATGAGCCTGAGATCACAATCTCAGCTCTTAGAACATCTCATATGTTCCGTGACGTTCAAAATGTTTCGGAGCCTCAATTCTAAGCCGTAATGCATGACGCTATAAACTATCAAGTAGTCATCGAAACGTGCCTGTCAGATGTTCACAACATCTACAGACGACGCTAGATGGGGTGGCGCATTGAGCGGTGCAATAAGGACATAAGCCTTCTGTGCAGCAATGAGGACAATCCTCAGATCACGGACCCAGTCCGCAATATTGCTACCATCATCTTTCAATTCTATTTCTCTAGGAACACATAAAAATACAAGGGAGCTACAGCGTGAGCTAGTAATCTACAACATAATTTGCAAAGACACTTTGACTATGTTCATGATAATGAGTTTAATTAATCATATTACTTAAGAACTCCCACTCAAATTGACATCCCTCAGATCATTCGAGTGATACATGATCCAAATTCACCAACTCAAGTCCGACCATCACGTGAGTTGAGGTGGCTGCAATGGTGAACATCATCATGTTGATCATATCTACTATATGACTCATGTTCGACCTTTCGGTCTCTTGTGTTCCGAGGCCATGTCTGTACATGCTAGGCTCGTCAAGTTTAACCTGAGTGTTCTGCACGTGCAAATCTGGCTTGCACCCGTTGTATGTGAACGTAGAGTCTATCACACCCGATCATCACGTGGTGTCTCAACACGACGCACTTTCGCAACGGTGCACACTCGGGGAGAACACAATTTATCTTGAAATTAAGTGAGGGATCACCTTATAATGCTACCGTCGTCCTAAGCAAAACAAGGTGCATAAAAGGATTAACATCACATGCAAATCATAAGTGACATGATATGACCATGATCTTGTGCTTTTGATCTCCATCATGAAAGCACCGGCATGATCTCCATCATCACCGGCATGACACCATGATCTCCATCATCTTGATCTCCATCAACGTGTCGCCATCGGGGTTGTCACGCCCTGCATGCTTCTACTACTATTGCTACTGTAGCGATAAATTAAAGCATTACATAGCGCTTAATGATTGACACGCAGGTCATACAATAATTAAAGACAACCCTATGTCTCATGCCGGTTGCCGTACTCATCGACATGCAAGTCATGATACATCACATGATCATCTCATACATCACATATATCACATCATGTAATTGGCCATATCACATCACAACATACCCTGCAAAAACAAGTTAGACGTCCTCTAATTGTTGTTGCATGTTTTACGTGGCTGCTACGGGTATCTAGCAAGAACAATTCTCATCTACGCAAAACCCACAACGGTGATACACTAGTTGCTTTTCAACCTTCTCAAGGACCGCCTTTGTCAAATCCGATCCAACTAAAGTGAGAGAAACTGTCACCCGCAAGCCATCTAGGCAACAAGTTGCGTCGAGGGAACCGGTCTCTCGTAAGCGTACGAGTAATGTTGGTCCGGGCCGCTTCATCTCACAATCCCGCTGAACCAAAATACGACCAAGGGAGGAAGCAATCTAAGCATCAACGCCCACAAACCTTTTGTGTTCTACTCGAGATCTCATCGAACCATCAACCTAGCTCATGATGCCACTGTTGGGGAATGTCGCATGGGAAACAAAAAATTTCCTACGCACACGCAAACCTATCCATGGTGATGAGCATCTACGAGAGGGAGAGTGGATCTACATACCCTTGTAGATAGCTAAGAGGGAAGCGTTAAGAAACGCGGTTGGTGTAGTCGAAATTCTTCGCGATCCAAATCGCCGAGCATCCCGCGATCTCATCACGATCCGTCCCGCGATCCAATCACGATCCGTCCCGCGAACTCATCATGATCCGTCTCACGATCTTGATCACGATCTGTCCTGCGAACTCATCACAATCCGTTCCGCGATCTCATCACGAACCGTCTCGCGATCTCGATCACGGTACTTCCGATCTAGCACCGAACGGACGGCACCTCCGCGTTCAGCACACGTGCAGCTTGATGATGATCTCCACCGTCTTGATCCAGCAAGAGGAGGTGGAGAGGAGAGAGAGTTCACCGGCAGCATGACGGCGCTCCGGTGATGGTGGTGTGGCAATTCCGGCAGGGCTTCGCCTAAGCACTGTAGAAAACCGATCTAGAGGAGCACCGGTGGAACGGGTAGCACGTGGCCGTAAGTTGTGTCCCGTGTGCTAGCCCTGCCCCTCTATTTATAATCTGAGCCCTGGGGTCTAATCTTGGAGCAAAAACCTCTACAAGGTCGGTTTTGCCCGCACAAGGTCGGTTTGGCCCGCAAGGAAAGAGTCCAACTCAGACCCCTGCAGTCCCGCGCACAAGCGGTAGTACCGCTTCACGAGCGGTAGTACCGCTTCACAAGCGGTAGTATTGCCTTACTACTTAAGGCAGCAGCAAAACTTCCTTTTGCCCTTTCCAATACCTCGTGGGCTTTACCCCATTGGTCCATATAAAGTGTTGCTGCACCCGAAAACTTCGGTAAACATCCGGAACCCCTTCCGGTTAATTCCGGAACCCTTCCAGAGATCAAAACATTATTATCACATATATCAATCTTTATCTCCAGACTCTTCCGGAGCTCCTCGTGACGTCCGGGATCTCATCCGGGACTCCGAACAACCTTCGGTCACCACCATACATAACTCTACACTACCGAAACGTCACCGAACCTTAAGTGTGCAGACCCTACGGGTTCGAGAACTATGTAGACATGACCGAGACACCTCTACGGTCAATAACCAATGGCGGGACCTGGACGTCCACATTGGTTCCTACATATTCTACGAAGATCTATAGGTCGAACCTCTATGTCAAGGATTCAGTTAATCCCGTATAACGTTCCCTTTGTTCTTCGGTATGTTACTTGCCCGAGATTCGATCGTCGGTATCTCCATACCTAGTTCAATCTTGTTACCGGCAAGTCTCTTTACTCGTTCCGTAATACAAGATCCCGCAACTAACAATTAGTCACATTGCTTGCAAGGCTTATTGTGATGTTGCATTACCGAGTGGGCCCTGAGATACCTCTCCGTCACACGTAGTAACAAATCCCAGTCTCGATTCATGCCAACTCAACAGACACCATCGGAGATACCTATAGAGCACCTTTATAGTCACCCAGTTACATTGCGATGTTTGATACACACAAGGCACTCCTCCGATATCTGTGAGTTGCATGATCTCATGGTCATAGGAACACATACTTGACATGCGGAAAACAGTAGCAATAAACTGACACGATCATATGCTACGTTTGTAGTTTGGGTCTTGTCCATCACATCATTCTCCTAATGATGTGACCCCGTTATCAAATGACATCTCATGTCCATGGCTAGGAAACCTTAACCATCTTTTGATCAACGAGCTAGTCTATTAGAGGCATACTAGGGACATGGTTTTGTCGATTTGTCCACACATGCATTTAAGTCTCCGATCAATACAATTATAGCATGGATAATAAACGATTACCATGAACAAGTAAATATGATAATAACTAATTTATTATTTCCTCTAGGGCATATTTCCAATAGCACGAATCGAGACTGGGATTGGTCACTCCGTGTGACGGAGAGGTATCTCTGGGCCCACTTGGTAAGACATCATCATAATGAGCTCAATGTGACTAAGGAGTTAGCCACGGGATGATGTATTACGAAACGAGTAAAGAGACTTGCCGGTAACGAGATTGAACAAGGTATAGAGATACCGATGATCGAATCTCGGGCAAGTATCATACCGATAGACAAAGGGAATTGTATACGGGATTGATTGAATCCCCGACATCGTTGTTCATCCGATGAGATCATCGTGGAGCATGTGGGAGCCAACATGGGTATCCAGATCCCGCTGTTGGTTATTGACCGGAGAGGTGTCTTGGTCATGTCTACATGTCTCCCGAACCCGTAGGGTCTACACACTTAAGGTTCGATGACGCTAGGGTTATAGGGAAATGGTATACGTGATTACCGAAAGTTATTCGGAGTCCCGTATGAGATCCCGGACGTCACGAGGAGCTCCGGAATGGTCCGGAGGTAAAGATTGATATATAGGAAGTCCAGTTTTGGTCACCGGAAAGTTTTCGGGCTCATCGATATTGTACCGGGAGTGCCGGGAGGGTGCCGGAGGACCTCCGGGAGGGGTGTGACGACCATAGGACTTTGTGGGCCCTTAGAGGAGGTGTGCCAGCCCTTATTGGGGTGGCCAAGACCTTCTAGAAAGTCCCATGCGGCTGGAGGAGTAGAGATAAGGGCAAAGGAGTTTGAAAAGGAGGAGATCCACCTCCCTTGTGGGAGGTGGACTCTCCCTTTGATTTGGCCGAAGCTCTCCTCCTTGGAGGAGAGTCCAAGCCAGCCCTCCCTCTCCCTCCTCCTATATATACTTGAGGTTTTGGCCTTTTGAGAATAGTTCTGAACTCTCTCTCTCACGGCAAAGCCCTACCTCTCTTCTTCCTCCTCCGCTGCGCTTAGGCGAAGCCCTGCCGGAATACCTTGCTGCTCCACCACCACCACGCCGTCGTGCTGCTGTTGGAGCCCTTCCCCTCTCCTTCCTCCTTGCTGGATCAAGGCGTAGGAGACGTCACCGGGCTGCACGTGTGTTGAACGCGGAGGTGCCGTTGTTCGGCGCTTAGATCGGAATCCACCGCGATCTGAATCGCTGCGAGTACGACTCCATCAACCGCGTTCTTGTAGCGCTTCCGCTTAGCGATCTTCAAAGGTATGAAGATGCAATCTCTCCCCACTCGTTGTTGGTTTCTCCATAGATAGATCGTGGTGACACGTAGGAAAATTTTGATTTACTACTACGTCTCCCAACATGAGCAGCCACCTGTTTATGGTGGAGGGTTGGGCTATTTATAGCCAGAAGGCAACACGACCTGATATGAAATGACCCTGGGTCAATGGCCAACCGACATGTGTCACAACGGTCGGATTTCAAACGCACGCGACAACTTTACTTGGGCTCCAGGTAAAGCTGACTCAACCAACTCTAGAAGAGATTTCCTCTCTATGTCTTCACGCGAAGACATAGGTATGGATTGAGCATCACATCAACATCTGACTTCGATCATATCGACCCCACTTAACAGTGTGGTGGTTCCTATGACTCAGGAAAGAAGAAACAAAACTACCAAAAGACTTCATATTCGCGTTTCATTATCTTCAAGCGAATATCTTCGCATACCACCAATGGCTTCAGTCGTCATCAATGTTTTCACACATTTTGGGGGGTCGTCTTCGACGGCTAAACCGAAACTCCAGGGACTTCTATTTGTGTTATCCTATGAACTCTCACAAACACATTAGTCCTTCGATCACGTTTGTCTTCAATACTCCAAAACCAATAATGGGCACTAGATGCGCTTACAATGCTTCTTTTGACCATGATCTGCTTAGGGGCACGACTGATGTTGTGCTCGGAGATGACAAAATTGTTGGCGGAAACTGAAATATCTATTGATGTACTGATGTAGTGACAACAGAAGCGATGACTCTTAGGTTTGGTTTAGTCTTTTTACAAAAGGCGGGATGTAATCGTTTTATTATTAACTCAGATAATATGAAAGTGATTGACACAATGAAAAATGAAGGATAATGTGCAGGTGTGGCGGCAGCAGTCTTCGATCATTGCTATTTCATGGCATGCGATTTTCCTTTGACTAGATTTGAACATTATAATAGGACAGCTAATAGGGTTGTTTATGAACTTGCTAGCCTAGCAAAAATTTCGGAATCTAGAGATTGGTTTGAGGAGCCTATGAAGAATTTTGTACCTTTCCTTATTCTTATATACTACTCTTTCAGTTTTTAAATATAAGACCTTTTAGAGATTCCATCATAAACTACATACGGAGCAAAATAAGTGAACCTACACTCTAAAATATGTCTATGTACATCCGTAGTTCATAGTGGAATCTGTAAAAAGTCTTATATTTAGAAACGGAGGAAGTATATGATGTAATTGTCATTTCCAATTAATAAAGTGGGTGTTTCTTTTCTATAAAAAATCGGGAGAGAAACACCGCATCGGTTTAGGAACGAAACCTCATGGAACATGCAACGACGTGACGACACTTTGGAGTATGGTCCAGGAAAGGACACGAGCGACCGGCGTCTAATCGCGGTGCGCAAACTTTGGGCGCTTTCGACGTCGGACAGTTGCATCGGCGCATCACACCACACCACACCACAACGCCACGGAATTTCGATCCGGAGAGGATGCGGTCGTGTCGCATCGGACGCAAGACGAGATTCCTCCCCGCCGCGACGGGAACGTCTCCACCTTTTTTTGCGCCCCTGCTGACCTGGGTGCAAGGAGCTTTATATCTTTCGGAATGTCCAAAGCGTCCGCCATGTTAGCTGCAAGTCGGTGCCGAAAGCTCTCATGGTGCCGACACTGTGGCGCCATCGCGCGTCGCCGTATCGCCTTCCGGTGCGTCTGCCCCAGCAGCAGCCACGTCCGTCCGTGCGGCGGTTGGCGTTCAAAGCAGGGGGGGGGGGGGGATCTTCTCGTGCGCACGGATGGGACGCGACCCGAACCCAACCAACTTTGCTCCATCTGCCCGAATTTTTTGGAGGCGTCCGCTTGAGTTTTCTCGTCGGATGGTACAACTACTGTGTGCTGCCTGAAAGTTGCTTACTTTTGTTGCATCCAACAAGTGCTCAAGAAAGTGCAGGGCTTTCTATGTTGCAAAGTAGTACTAATAAACTGCATCAGGAAGAAATGCATCTTGCTGGCAGAACAGGGTTAAAAGAAACAGACGGCGCCGGTGGGCACCCAGACCGACAAAGCTGGTTAAACTGGAGTACTATCAGAACACTTCCTAGCCCACTTGCTTCCACCATCCATCTGTTAATTACACGAGATAAACAGATTTTACTTGTGAAAATAACTCAAAGGGAGCTAGGTCGCACACAGGCTCTTCCTATCCAGCTGTTAAACTTCACAGGAGCAGGATAAAATTTACTTGGAGAAATAACTCAAGGGACGACGACAGGTTCTTCATCCAGCTGCTGACGATCTTTTTGCAGGAGCAAGATAAAATTTACTCGGGGAGATAACTCAAGGGACGATGATAGGTTCTTCATCCAGCTGCTGTCCATCTTCACAGGAGCAAGATAAAATTTACTCGGGGAGAGGAGATAACTCAAGAGACAGGGATGGGTTCTTCGGGTTCTTCAATATTTGCACCACGGGAATGCCTCCTTTTCATCATTATGGCTCTGCTTCTGTACAGTGTCGGGCTGGAGATCTTGACCATCCTTCTCCTCGGGGCCTTCGAACCACTTGGTCTTCTCTTAGGCGTCGAGTTTCCGGTCTGCCTGCCGTTCTCCACGGGCGTCTTGTCAGAGCACGCTTCGTCTCCGCAGAGATGGCCAAAGTGACCACGAGGATTCACGTAACAGTATGACATGCAGACGATCCCTACGACTGCTGACGGGCGCACTGTTTGCATAAAATCCTCTAGCTCCGCGAAACAGGCATGGTCGGAGTATGGCAGAGTGTAGGAATCCTTCTCAAATAGCTTTGGTGGTGACGAGGGATCATAGTTCATATCTATTGTGCCTGCACCCCGCCCTCGCCCTTTGCATCTGCTAGACTTTGCTGGTGCTTTATCGCTGAACTTAGCCTTTCCCTCACTGTTTCTCCATAGCCAAGGGTTGCCTGAAGGCATGATTCCTATAGTTGGACACATTGTGTTCAAAGCTTCAAGACTCTCGATGCTCAGGCCATATCTTGGAACAGCCCGGATCCTGGTCAAACTGGTCTGAGTGGTGAAGATCTCTTGATTGTCATCAATGCCTAGAAGGTGTATTGTCAGTAGGCGCTGGGGCCAGACCCATATCTGATGAGGAAAGCGAGAAAAGAATATTTAGCCTTCAGAAGATCAATGTGTAGTGTTTATAAAGCAAATACAATAGTAGCGTGTGTATGACGGCTACACAGAATTTTAGACTAGATGACTGAGCAGCGGTGAGAACTTAACACCAATACTGAAGCACGTTTATGCTGAATAAAAGAATGGAAATAGGAAATTAAGGAACGTATCAGATTATGCCCAGGAGTAGAACATTGAGTATGTCAAGGAGAAGAGGCTTAGCACCTTCGTTTGTAGTGCTCTGGCTATATAAAGCAAGAGGTCTTCTTTGCCAAGAGTGTCAATGCCAAGAATAACTTCATGATCAGGATGAGCACGAATAATGTCAACTATCTGCACCCAACACTAAGAAAATATTAGTATAGAACATCCAACATAGCATGATGGACAACTTAATGGTCACATATATTGCTCAGGGCAGAAACTTGTGTGTAGGCAACTTACTTACAAGTTGGGAATGACATCTTATTGCAGGTAGATTAATTAGCACTAGAACTCTAGCCTCTATGAGAGCATTCACACCATTTAGTAAAATAGGATGTGGGGCAGCTAATGCTGAACATGAGGAAGTACAACAGCTTTCCAACCAAATCCATGCCCAGTTAGTCTCTGCCCCCTTGATGATGCAGGTATGGAAAACAATATGCCACTGGTTTTTACCTTTGACAGACATTTGGCTTGAGTGGCATCAACAGGCTATACCAATTTTCTTACTCCCTGTGATCCGAATTAATTGACAAAGCCTCTATACAATGTCCATTTTACATTGTATAGAGGCTGCGTCAATTAATCGAATCGGAGGGAGTGCTGAGATTTTATGAGCTCCATGTGAAATGCCAAAACTATTGATGTATAAGCAGCACACTGTGTACATGAACTAGGTTGTAAGTTGTAACTGAAAGTTGCAACTGACACCTAAGGATGGACACCGAAAATTGCATATCAAAGCGCATCTGCTCATTCTGGAGACTTCACTGCAAGAATGGGATCAGGCCTCCAAGGCATTCTAAGAATTGTTTTCCTTAGGGATCCACAACGTATAATCTTCCTGGTAATTTAAATCGTCATTGAAGGTAAGTGCACTTCTCTGAAGAAAATTTCGGACCAGCATGGACTACGGCTGGCTGTAATGACAACGTTGCATACACGGGGCAGAAATTGGCGCAATGGGCCGAAGCAAATCTGACCTGCTGAGCGACGACGCGGCGCGGAGGGAAGTTGAGGGACGGGTGGCAGTAGGTGTTGTCCAGGTAGAGCACGTCGACGGTGTCCCCGGCGAGCGCGTCGAGGAGCGCCTTCTTCGCGGACCGCGCCTTGTCGCACCCCAACTCCCACCGGAAATCCCCGGTGTAGAGCATGCACCCGAGGTCGCCGCGGAAGAGGTACATGAGCGAGCCTGCACACACGGCACGCGGCCGCGGATTGGTCAGCGGGTTTACCGAGCGGCGGCGAGCGCATTGGGAGAGAAGGGTTTGGGGAGGGGGGGCGTACCGGGGCAGTGGATGGCGGGGAGGGCGGTGACGCGGAGGGAGACGGGGCGCCCGGAGTTGGGGGAGGAGAGGGAGAGCTCGGCGGAGGCGCCGGCGGCGATGGGGCGGAGGAGGGAGGCGTCGACCCCCGGGAAGCGGGTGGGGAGGAGGCGCGCCGTGACCGGGGAGCAGTAGAGCGGGCCGTGGCGCCAGCCGCCCGCCGCGCCGAGGCCCCGGGTGTGGTCCAGGTGGAGGTGCGTGAGGAAGTAGGCCTGGCTGCCGCCGCTGAACTTGTCCACGGACACCAGCCCCTCGTCCATGGCCGCCGCTCAACTTGCCGCCTCCCCCTGCGCGGATTTTTGGGGGGTGTTTTCGCCTTTGTGAGGAGACGGGAGGGGAGGGGAGGGAAGCGACGAGACCTGGCGCGCGCCAAAATGAAAACGCTAACCGCAGGTAGTAATCACTAGCGGAATTAATTGTCTCGCCCAAAAGTGCTGAAAATGAGTGCATCTGTCTAAATTTAATTGTGGCTAAAATGAGTGTACCTGTTACTCCCTCGGTGTATAATCGGTGTATAAGACTACTCATAATGGTAGTAACATAGATGTTATCTAAGCAAAAAATATGATGTGACATCTAATTAATTAGGAGAGAGAGAGAAATGAGTAACATGCTATGTTACTATAAGGGCATCTCCAATGGTCGTATGATCATCGTTGATAAAATTGCCACATAGATAGTTTTGATGACATGACACGTAATAAAAGAAGAGAGAGAGGAGAGTTGTATGTAGATTAACCAACAACTCTTGCACAAGCTCCAAGGTTGAATAGAGAGCAATTGCATTTATTCTCTCTTCTCCTATTGGGTAATATAGATGCAACCATTGAAGTAGTTGTATGATCCTTTGTTGGTTGATGACATGGACAGTTTTACTAACAAGACTACATACAAACTATTGGAGATGCCCTAACATAACACATTTCAAGGCAAGATGAGTCTATAAGCTAATAAATGAAAGGCTCAATATTACAATCTCTATGTTACTACCCACTATGAAGGTAGTAACTTATGTATGTTATTACACTATGTTACTTTCCATTATGACTAGTCTAAGTCATCTTAGGTTGTGCACCGCGATCAAGACGGAGAGGAAAATGAGAGAAATTAATGCTAATTTGCTAATTAATACTATTGCATGCAATGAATTAATCATTGCATGTCGTGCTAGTTAATCTCAAGTCATTAAAAACACACACGCCCCAAGTCTTTTATTTGTTGATTTCAAAAACGAGATGAAAGTTAATGAATCGTGTCTTAGTGTTTTGGGATTATTTGGTTTTCATAAGATGACTTATACACCGAGACGCATGGAGTACTATCCTTTCCGATTTATAAGGTTTACGCGTATATTTAGATTGATAAATAGACCAACATAATAAAAATTATATATCAAATCATTTACTTTCTAACGGTATAATTTTTAGACGATACAATTTCTTTTATGTTGGTCAAGATATTTTTTTTTAGTTGGTCAAATTATAGACTTAGGAATACACGTAAGACTAATAAATTGAAAAGAAAGTAGTAGCCTTATAAACTGAAAAGGAGTATAATGGAAGTGGCGATAAACTCATTCTTTTTTTTATCCGGAATTCCGGATTGGTGCAAACATTTCTTTAAAAAATACATGGTGCTGAGACTGGTTAAGTCTCGGTCAACTAGGACCTGGCCACACCCTTTTTTATCTGTACTAGCAGGATACCCGTGCGTTGCCACGGAACCATATATGAGGTGGTTAGATGATGTTACTGTTCTTGTAGCTGTTGCGTGATTTACAATTATACTAAAAAATGACAAAAATACGGCGAGAGGCATGGTGCATCAGAGAATTTCAAATGACCATAGTAGGTTGAAAAGAGAAACTAAAACCAATATTGATTTTAAGTTGAAGTCACTTTTGTGTTTGTTATTTGTGCTTTTTTTTTAAAAAAATTGGTCTCACATGAAAGTAGTGTGTTTGTTTATTATGATAGACCCACATATAAATAAAGTACATTTGTTTATGTCTCTTGAAAGGTTGGTAGTTTGACATGTGTGGATGCATGTATTTGTTTATTTCGAATGGATGTTGGGCCCACATGTGAACTCACCACCAACTCCAATCTTTGTAAGTAGGAAAGATTTATTCTTTTCGATTTAACATGTCAAAATGAAAACGGTAACAACACGTAGCATGCGGTAAATGACACAAAGAAGCATGCCAACACTGCATTTATTGGACACAAACATGTACAGAAAACTAGACAGTGGCCATTACAGAAAACTAGGGAAGAATACAACAGGGAGTACACATACATCGGGAAGCCTGGCCTTACAAAACAAGAGAGGTTCGTAAAAATACAGCTCATGCACGCAGTAAATAGTTCAGTTCAGTCTAATTGCAGTCGACAACATAAAACACCACACGACGCAAACCAACAAAGACCGCCCGCCACCTGAGAGACCGGCGCTAAAGCCTGCCGGCAAAGCCAGTTCATGATATGCGCGCCCTCGTGCGGTGGATGCTAGATACAGAGTTGCTTCGCTCAGATACGCAGGGATCGGATCGCCTAGGTACACAAGCCTCATGGTTTCCTTGCGCTTCGGTTGGATGCCATTGCCTCAGTTTTCTGCAGTGAAGGAACGGATGAGGAGTAAGATCAGCATACGCTCGTAAGCCAACATAGCAGTCAAGTCAGAGTACCGAGTTTCAAATGAAACAGCATCTGACATATCAGCCAGCAACTGAAATAAATATGTGTGCGAAATAGGTGCGCTTGGCATGCAAGTGAGTTCAGAGCTCTTGAATATGAGTGTCAAGCAGAAGAAATGACAAGAGGACATATTCAAAGGCACCATTGTAAACTACTGCTACAAGGAAACCGAGCAAGCTTGGTTTGTTCCAGAGTTCCAGTAGATAATTGTAGATAACATATGAATAGCAGGTTAATGTTTACAAGGACCAGATCATCTCCTGAATGTGAAACCATTTTACCCTCCCAGGCATGTTGCCGACAATCTGAACTTGTGAAGACCTTGGTCAGATTCTAATTGAAACTTACTACTAAGCACACCCTACAAATCTTGCTGTTCATATGGAGAATTTACTTATACAAGGCCTAATTGGTTTACTAAACTCAGCCCTTGGGGGAAGAAACCTAAGGCATTTTTTTAGTTGAGAAAAGGCCCCAAACACAGTTCCTCACACTACAGCAGGGACGCAATCCTCAACTTAAGTCACCGAACTTTGTGTGGCTGACATGTGGGCCAGCTAAACGCAATTGGCGACCCTGACAGGCATGGGGAACAATACACAGCGAGGGGTCTATTTTTTGTTGGAAGAACCTGGGTTCGAGCCTTATCAGTAGCCCCACTCCTCTGGAGTTCTCACTGCAGCGCTAATCGCGTGTTCTCTGTTGGTTTACTAAACTAGCATATAACATACAAATAACAGACCAATATTCACAAAGACCAGTCATCTTCAGAATATGAAACCTTTACCCACCCAAGTATGTTGGAAACACTCTGAACTTCTGAAGACCTTAAGGCAGATTCCAGTTGAAACTTGGCACTAGCACATCCTACAAATTTTGCTGATTATAAGGAGAATTCTGATGTAGGGCCTTATTGATTTACTAGACTAGATATTTTTCCGCTGCAACCTTATACGGCATGCTAGATGCTACCCACCCGTAGCTGATCTCACAGCTTGTCCCACTTGCCAACCCACAACGATAAGTGGAAAATATTGGCAACTGCTGCAAACTGTAATTACCAAAAAGTGTGGTCCTGAACTAATGAGACCCCTGGTACCATGTCATTGGTTCCAGCAACCAAGTGCGCACATAGAAAACTGACACATGTATGAGGCTATGAACTGGATACATGGCTAACTATAAGGTTTCCCTAGACATGAGGTATGACAGTATTCAACTACAATGACCCAATCAAAAATCTGCAAATGATGAAGTGTAGTGTGAAGCAAAAAAAGAGAGAACAGCAATTAGAGAAATTTCATATGCAATGCAGCAAGGGAAAAGTAAAATGAGATATGGGTACAGGTAACAGATGACCTAAAGTCATAAAGGCAATCAAAGAAAGGGTGATCCTATCCATTTGTGGCATAAGGGAAAAGGAGAGAGAATTGCACATATACTCCCACCATTGCATCTTAGAAAGGTGTATAGTCTATCAATATTGCTTTACAATATGTAAGTCATGCATGTTAATTCCTTGATGATTGTCCTTGTTTGACATTATTTATATTCCATTTACAAGTAACACAATCACTAAATATTCATTCTCCTGTGTCCAAAGTTTCGAAGCAAGGATAGATATAGCAGTCATTTTCTCTTGTCTTCCTCTTAAGTCTTAACTGTACGAACCTTTTAATTCCACTCAAAGCATTATACTTTGAAATGGGTGGAGTACTACAAAATTAACCCAGCTAAACATGGCATTGGAAGTGGAACCAATTACCGCAGGAAAAATTCTAGAGATATTTACACGGGAAAAATACCATTCAGAATTTCAAAAGCATGAGTTGATTCTAACTACTGTTGTCCTACAAGAAATCTTATATGAAAAACACATTCCATGGAGCTGATAAGCTGACAACAAAATTTTAATGTGAAGCGGATTAAACCATTCAAAGAGATATTAATGGCACACGCATTTCTGCATTACCTTAATTAAATTGTAAAGTACCTTTGTGTTAATCACGGATAAACAATATAGGAAGCTACAACTGACCCAAGATGTGATTCTCCTTGATATTAAGTACTCCCAATTTAGGTAAATAACTAAATATAACCTATGTTTTGAATTTAGCATAAGAAAGTATAGAATGCAATGTTGCCATGCTTGCTGTATAACCATGGTATTATAAAAGAAAAACAGCTTCCACAGAAACTCCCGCATTAAATAGGAAAAAAGCGAAATGCAACTAATTCCATATACAACTCTTTTTTAATCAGGTGGTAAAACTATTACGGTTGCATAGCTGGTACTACTAAAACTTGGTTACATATACAATTGATAATTGTTTCAATTCAGCTACATGGTAGAAACATGTAACCAGCGGACAAGATGATCCATAAAAGGAAATGTCTCATATAAAAATACAATTATCGGTAGTGCCACTTTTTTTAGTTACATCCTTGTTTTCCTTAATAGCCAGCAGATTGCTGTGAATTCACTATTTATCTCATGTACTAGCTCTAGACAACTACAAATGCTAATTTGAGCTACTAGTTCTTCATTACCCTAATGTTTCTTCACCGAGTAAAACATCAAGAAATACTCTCCTTGTACAATTGCTTACACAAGCATAATAACTGAAATGTATTACCTCTGTGTCAAAAACACATGTCGCTTTGGACATTGACACGGTCTCTAACATGACATTTTGACAATCGATTTCTCGGAAAATATTATTTTTTAAATGATAGTTCGATGTAGTACCATCAATTTGATGTTGCCAGTTTCAGTAATTATTTCAACATTGATCGTTAAACCTTTTTTTTTACTAGCCCAGATCCTAAATAACATGTGTTTCGACGAGCTAGAAAGAAACAACTACAGATGACATCAACAATAGATGCAGTGTGCAGCAGCAGAGAATTTGGTTCATTTTCATTTATCTTTTGACAGCTGAAGAATTTGATTCATAGTTCGATAGTTTTGTATGCTTATGTGCCTTTCTCAAATCTGAATACAGTTTATTTTTCATCCACAATTTTAAGAGCACCAGGAAACCTTTCATGAGAAGAGAATATCATAGCATTATTGTTTCCTCCGACAATCCAGTCCACAGCAGTATTGTGCAAGATAAGATTATGCAAACAACTTGTAAACACCATTACAATTTTCAGTAAAAGATCAACAGTTCTATTCGCTGGGTGGCTGAAATATATTGGAGTGGTACTAGTTTTGTTCCATGCCATACACTAGTGGAGTAAATCACTTCATCCAGCACATCATGAATCAATGACCAATCAGCACAAACAATCAAATAATGGAGTTTAGGAGCAGACCTTTGTGTGCATCAGGCGCATCATGATACACGGGCTCATCCTCCGGCACAGTGTGCAGCTCATCCGTTGCTGCTGCTGCTGCTGCTGCCTCCCCGGGGATACCTGCAGCGTCATCTGGGTAGCGAACAACCACAACCGGGCAGACACAGTGATGCACACAGTAATCACTAACACTCCCGAGCCTCCCCTTCCCGCCCTTGCGGGAGGCCCCGAATCCGCGGCTTCCCATGATCATGGCGGACAGGCCAAGGCGCTCGGCCTCGAGGCAGAGGCGCTCCTTCATGTCGTGGTCCTTGACGACGTGGATCTTGAAGGGGATCTGCGCGGCGACGAGCGGCTGCGCCAGGTCCTGCGACTTGGTGGAGGTGAAGGCGTCGAAGTCCTCCTCCCGCTTCTTCTGCAGCTCCTCCGCGGAGGCGGAGTCGGAGGCGGCGGCGACGGCGGCGTCCTCCGCGTCGTCGTCGGAGACGGAGACGGGGATGGAGCCCCAGTCGGCGCCGTAGAGGACGGAGGTGGGGCGCACGTGCAGGAGCACGACGGCGTCGCCGGGGCGCAGGTAGTTCTGCACGGCCCAGCGCACGGCGAAGGCGGACTCGTCGGAGAGGTCGACGGCGATGGCGATGCGGCGGTGGGAGGAGGCGTCCTTGCCTGCCAACGAGGAGAAGAAGTAGCGCGGCGAGGAGGGCTGGATCGTCGCCGCCTGCCCCGCCGCGAGGCGCACCGGCGGCAGCGCCGGGGCCGGCACGTCGCCGCCGGCCGACGGGGAGGAGGAGTTGGAGCTGGCCGCCATGGGGAGCTGGCTAGGGTTTTTGCGCTGACCCTTCTCGCCGGGTTCTCTCGGGTGGGTTTACTCCGAGATTTCTCGGTGGCGGATTTGATCCGAGGTGGGGTGGGGTGACGCTGATTGGGGGTTCTGGTTTGAAACGGAGGGATCGAGAGGGTAGGATTAGGAAGGATGGTCGTGCTTGCAACTGAGCTGTGCGATTTGTGGATGGGGGCTGGATTTGGCTTGCCTTGCCTTGTCGTACACGCAGCGCTGCCCGATGTCAGTCACTTTTTGTCAGACCAAGTACAATAAAACCGAATGAACGGGTCATAAAAAATAAAATAGTATATTTTTCTTTAGTTAAAAAAAAGTAAGCGGACTCTTCATGCTCCTAGTTATTTTTGTGAGAGAGAAAGGTGTGTCATATAATAAGAAAATAATATATATTTTTAATTAACTATTGTACATGTTGGCTATAAGATAAGATATATATGACATGACAACGGCTTATAGCTAGCAACTAACTATAATATTAACCTTGTTCTTACCCTTATCTTTGATCTTTCTCGATCTTCCCCTAATCTTCCACCTGTTGCGTACAGAGTATTTGATTAATAATTAATCCTTTCAAAACCGTTTTGCTCGTTACATTTTCCAGAGCAGCTGGAACACTCCTACGGTACCATCAGAATTTGGAAGATTGCAGCTGGCAGCAGTATTATTATTTGCTTAGTAGTAGCACAAGTGGGCTATAGGGGCGGATTACAGCTTCTACAAAAAATAGATTATTTACGCATGATAATCCTCGCAGAGTTAGTGGGATGTCAGTCCGATCGAGTATACTGGTCAAGGAATGCAGAACGCACTGACCGTTTCCCCTCTATACTCGGGTTGCTGCCAGTTCATGAACCTACCTGCAGGATCCATGTACGCGTTCGCTGCACGGGATAGCACTGGATGGATGGGGCCGTTGACTGCCGCCACGTCTCCGCACAAGATAGCTACCGCCTGCCGGGGTCTCCATCTGGACCACCGCATCACCGTCGGTTGCCCGCCGTTTGTTGTGTTGCACAAGATAGCTACCGCCTACCGGAGTCTCCTAACGGTATTTGGTGCCTGCTGGTTTCTCCGGGCGTGCTGTTGGTTCCGAGCAGCTTCCTCGGACGGTTCGCCGGGATATTATATGGAAGTCAAAATAGCAATCCTCACTTAGGAATGAGCATGCAAAGTAAAACGAGTAATCCTCACTTAGGAATTAGCACCCTTTGGGGGGTTGTTTATGCCTCGTTGTATTACTTTATTACTTTCAAGAAAAAGTCTAATCTATCCATCAAACAACAACAAAAATAACCGAAAATCAATTAACAATCAAAATTTATCGAACCAATAGTAGGCACCACGTTAACAACTTTAAAACCACCTGCACACAAGCAGAATAATTATTTGCACCGAACAAAGGCGAAGGCGGAGGGAGGCGTCGCTCCCCATGTTTTTTTCCAGTTACAAGATTAAAATAAAATAGTGATAGTGATACCAAAATAATAGTAGTAACTGTACGAAATAACAAATTATAGTTGAGAATGATCCAGGGACCATAAGTTCATTAGCGGCATCTTTCTCGAAAACAGGATAGCAAAGGGCAAACAAATTATTATTGGACAGCGGACACAATTGCGCATAGTTATAAAGATCATTCATGACATAATGATTACATAGACATCACATCAGTGATATGTAGACCATTAAACTTATTAATGTCTACTACTAATACTCTACTCCAATACCGCTATCAAGTATGCATCTCAAAGTATTAAGTTCATAATAAACATAGTAACGCAATAAAGAAGGCATTATATACACAAAGTAAGACCAATCAATATGATCAAACCCCAATGTTTTATCCTTAGTAGTAACAACACAAATACGTGTCCTTATCCTTTTTGTTATTGGACAAGATCACGCAAGGTTGAACATACTACGCAGCACCTCTCCGCTGAAGATAAATCAATCAAACTTGGCCAAAGTAGACCGATAAATTGAAAATAATTACAAGCTATAAAATTATGCAAATAGGTAAGCTCAATAACTCAAAAAAGATCAATGAATAATCTGATCATAAACTCGCAATTCATCGAATCCCAATAAACGCATTGCAAAAGATTACTTACAATTATTTTGGAGAAAATCATTGTATTGAAGATCAAAAGAGAAAGAGAAGGTCATCTAACTACTGCTATGGACCCGTAGGTCCTATAGGAACTACTCACGTATGATCATAGAGGCACGCAAGGTTGATGAAGATGGCCTCCCCAATGATTACCCCCTCCACAGAGTACGGAAAAAGGGCTCCAGATGAGATCATGACGGAACAAAGGCTTGCGGCGGCAATAAAATTGTTTTGGGTCTTGCTTCGAGGGTTTTTGAACATTAGGAAATTCAAAGGCCAAGAATTAGGGCAAGTGGAGCGCTAGAGGGCCACATGCCTCCCTAACGCTCCTACCCCCCCGACATGCCCCACTAGCTTGTGGGCCCCTATGGGTCTTCTGGCCTCCCCCAAAGTTTATAGAGTCTCTTATGTTCCAAAAAAATAACAAAAAAGTTTCCTCATGTTTGGATTTCGGTAGGTATGGTTTTTCCGTGAAACAAAAAACATGTAAAAAATAGAAACTGGCATTGTGCCCTAAATTAATAGGTTAGTCCACAAAAATAATATAAAATGACATATAAAGCATACAAAAGTGATAATGTAATAGCATTTAACAGTCAAAAAATATAGATACATAATACATTGGAGACGTATCAGACATCCATATTGATCCCTACACCCACACGATGAATATTCGAGTGAACATGTAGTTATCGAATGTTGTTCCTGTTGCTCCATGATATGTTACAAATACACGAGCTGAGATTTATCGGCATCTCCATGAAACAACAACATATTCACTATGCAAGGTTCCTCATTACCGGTTTTGTTCTCTCTTCCCAATCTCGTGTTCCGACATCCCACTAATCAAATCACGTTCTTTTTGGCCATACAATGATGGATACTGTAACACCGAGAGGGCCCAAAGAATATCTCTCCATTGTCGGAGGAGCAAACCTCAGTATTGAGTTATCTAGTGCCTTGTCATACTTTTTCATGACCCCGAAAGTCGTCGTAATAGCCATCTTGTTACAGATGATGTTTAACTAACCCCAAAGTTCATGAAGATATTCGATACTCTCATGGTCTAAGGAGTTATGTAAACGCTAACTTCTCTTAGTGTTACATACTATTAACTTTGGCGAATGTATCTCATTGCATAGCATAACATCAATTTGAGTCGATTCAACACAAGTGTTCTTCTAACATCGTGTCCTCAAAATTCTTGGCATAGTCATGCTCATGATCAGGAAAATGTGACCATCATGCAACACTTGAGTTAGTCTTAGAGGCATGACTAGGAACTGATTTTATCGTTTATTATTCCACAAGTGCATATGGATTTTCCCCTGAGACTTTATGGACATACAAACTCAATGCAGTCATAACACGGAATATAAACGTAATTACTCTCTTGGAGATAAATAATAGTTGTTATTATTGCCTCTAGGGCATATCTCATACAATGATGGTGTGTGAGTAGTTCTTTAAGAATCTACCGGTCCATAGTTGTAGCAAGATGACTTTCTCTCTCTCCTTTTTGGATGTTCAATACCATGTTTTCTTTTGAGATCAATCCAATGTAATTTTTGTGCTGTGCTTGTTGGGATCCGATGAATTGTGGATTAATGATCAGATTGTTCATTGGTTTATATTGAATCTCTTGAGGTTTCTTTGTTGCATAATTAAATAGCTATGTATGTTTTTCGATCTATGAGTCTTCTCTGGCCAAGATAGATGAGTTAGTTCTTCAGACAAAGTGGTGCATAGTAGTGGGTTCAATCTGGCGATGATTTTTACATCTCAGTGACAAAAAGGGACAAGAAACGTTGAAAGGACGTGGATGCCGCCTAGAGGGGATGAATAGGTGCTTTAAGATAATTACGTTTTAGGCTTGAACAAATGCGGAATAAAACTAGCGTTTAATTGGTCAAGCACAAAACCTAAAACAACTAGGCTCACATATGTGCATCAACAACTTATGTTAAGCAAGATAAACAACTAAGTGATAGCAAGATATATAACATGAAACAATATGGCTATCACAAAGTAAAGTGCATAAGTAAAGGTCTCGGGAAAGAGATAACCGAGGCACGAGGAGACGGTGATGTATCCCAAAGTCACACCCTTACGGATGCTAATATCTATTTGGAGCGATGTGGAGGCACAATGCTCCCCAAGAAGCCAGTAGGACCACTGTAATCTCCTCACGCCCTCGCACAATGAAAGATGTTGTGATTACACTAAGGGACCCTTGAGGGTGGTCACTGAACCCGTACAAATGGCAACGCTTGGGGGCGGTCACTGAACCCGTACACTTTGGCAACCCTTGAGGGCAGTCACTGGTACCGTACAACTTGCTCGGGGAAACCTCCACAACCTAATTGGAGACCCTAATGCTTTCGCGAAGGACCCCTTGAGGGCAGAGGCAAGAATTAGGGTCAATGGACCCATGAGGTGGGCACAACCCACCAGGGCGCGCCTAGGGGGGTGATACGTCTCCATTGTATCTACTTTTCCTAACGCTTTTGTTCTTGTTTTGGACTCTAATTTGCATGATTTGAATGACACTAACCCGTACTAATGCTATTTTCAGCAGAACTACCATGGTGTTGTTTTTTTGCAGAAATAATAGTTCTCGAAACGGAATGGAACTTTTTGGAGAATTATTTCACAATATTTGAGGAATATTGGAGCCAGAAGCAACCGGAGAGGGGGCCCACGGTGCCTACCACCCACCAGGGCATGCCAGCCCCCCTTCGCATGGGCTCGTGGGTGGTGCTCACCTCGTGGGCCCCCGACCCTAATTCGAGTGCTATAAACTCCTAATTTTCCAGAAAAAATAATGAAGAAAGTTTCATCGCGTTTCACGACATGGTGCCGCCGCCACCTCCTGTTCTTCATCGGGAGGCTAGATCTGGAGTCCGTTTGGGCCTCCGGAGAGGGGAATCTTTGGTCTTCGTCATCATAAACCCTCCTTCATCACCAATTCCATGATGCTCCCCACCGGGAGTGAGTAATTCCTTTGTAGGCTTGGTGGTCGGTGAGGAGTTGGATGGGATTCATCATGTAATCGAGTTAGTTTTGTTAGGGCTTGATCCCTAATATCCACTATGTTCTAAGATTGATGTTGTTATGACTTTGCCATGCTTAATGCTTGTCACTAGGGCACGCATGCCATGATTTCAGATCTGAACCGTTTATGTTATCATCATTATATCTATGTTCTTGATCTGATCTTGCCTAGTCATATGCACCTATTACGTGTTATGATCCGTCAATCCCATAGTGACAATATTTGGGATACTTCATGGTGATGACCGTAGTTTGAGGAGTTCATGTATTCACTATGTGTTAATGCTTTGTTCTAATTCTATATTAAAAAGATGCCTTAATATCCCTTAGTTCCTTATGGACCCCGCTGCCACAGGAGGGTAGGACAAAAGATGCCATGTAGGTTCTTTTCCATAAGCACGTATGACTATTTATGGAATACATGCCTACATTACATTGACGAACTGGAGCTAGTTTTGTGTCGCCCTAGGTTATGAATGTTATATAATGAATATAATCCAACGAATACATCGATCCAGCGCCTACGAGTTTTCCACTTATTGTTCTTGCTAAGTTACAACTACTGTTGTTACTGTTGCACTTGCTACAAAACTATCACTGCTACTATTACCGCTACTGTTACTGTTACTACTCCTACAAAACTATCATATTACCGTGCTACTAATAACTTTGTTGCAGATATTATCTCCTGGTGTGGTTGAATTGACAACTCAATTGCTAATACTCTCAAATATTCTTTGGCTCCCCCTGTGTTGAATTTATAAATTTGGGCTGAATACTCTACCCTCGAAAACTGTTGCGATCCCCTATAATTGTGGGTTATCAAGACCTTTTTCTGGCGCCGTTGCCGGGGATGCGTAGCTATATTTGTTGAGTCACTTGGGATTTATATCAATCTATCACTATGAAGAATCTGAAGGATACTAAAACCAAGATTTTTCCCTCAACTACGAGGGGAGGTAAGGAATTGCCATCTAGCTGTGCACTTGATTCACCTTTTGTTATGAGTAAGTTTGCAACACCACCACATGCTATTAATCCTGATATTGATGATGCTACTTCTGCTATGAATGATGCTTATGACGATAATAGTACCATGCTTGATGATAATGTGCCATTAGGTGAATTTCTTGATGAACAAATTGCTAGAGCTAGAGAGAATGAAATCATTGAAACTGATGCAACTGCTGAAACTGATGAGATGTTTGAAAATGATACTTATGAAACGCCTATTAGGCCTAGCTCTCCTAGGTTTGAAATGCCAAAGATACCTGAAGGTTATGCTTTGGATGGAGAAATAGCTAGAGATATTCTTGCTTGTAAGGATAGAAATGATCTTAAGAAACTACTATGCAAGTATAAAGAAAAGACTTTGAATGCTAAAATGAAATGTGGTCCTAAGTTTGTGTTGGAAATATACCCTAAGGCAATAATAAATTGGTTATTATCATATTTCCTTGTTCATGATAAACATCGTTATCCATGCTAGAATTGTATTGATCGGAAACTCAAATACATGTGTGGATACATAGACAACCCCATGTCCCTAGTGAGCCTCTACTAGACTAGCTCATTGATCAAAGATGGTCAATGTTTCTTGACCATAAACATGAGTTGTCATTTGATAACGGGATCACATCATTAGGATAATGATGTGATGGACAAGACCCAACTATAAGCATGGCAGTTAATCATGTCAGTTTATTGGTACTGCTTTATCCATGCAAGTATCTATTCCGACAACCATGAGATCACACAACTCCCTGACATCAGAGGAATGCCTTATGTGTATCAGACGTCACAACGTAACTGGGTGACTATAAAGGTGCGCTACAGGTATCTCCGAGGGTATCTGTTGGGTTGGCGTGGATCGAGACTGGGATTTGTCACTCCGTATGATGGAGAGGTATCTCTGGGCCCACTCGGTAATACAACATCACAAGCAGCTTGCAAGCAATGTGACTAAGAAGTTAGTCATGGGATCTTGTATTGCGGAATGAGTAAAGAGACTTTCCGGTAACGAGATTGAACTAGGTATGGAGATACCGACGATCGAATCTCGGGCAAGTAACATACCGATGGACAAATGGAACTGCATACGAGATTGTTTGAATCCTTGACATCGTGGTTCGACTGATAAAGATCTTCATAGAATATGTAGGAACCAATATGGGCATCCAGGTCTCGCTATTGGTTATTGACAGTAGAGTTTGCTCGGTCATGTCTATATAGTTCTCGAACCCGCAGGGTCTACACACTCAACGTTCGGTGACGATTTGGTATTGTTGAGTTATGTATGTTGGTGACAGAAGGTTTTTCGGAGTCCCGAATGAGATCCTGGACATCACGAGGAGCTCTATGGTCCGGAGGTAAAGATTTATATTTGGGAAGTCATATTTTGGCTATAGGAAAAGTTTTGGGTTTTTCCGGTATTGTACCGGGAAACTTCCAAAAGGTTCCAGAAACTTTCGGAGGGGTCCGAAAGTCCACCAAGGGTTCCACCATGTCCCAAGGGTTTGCATGGGCTGAGGGTAGGCGCCCTAGCCTTATTGGGCCATGCGCACAAGTCCCTCAAGGCCCATGTGGCTTGGGAGAGGTGGAAAGTCCACCTGGTTTTGGAAAGGGAGGGAATTGAACTAGGAGTCCAACTCCTCCCCTTGGCTGCGCCCTAGGGATTGAAGGGGATGATCTCCACGCCCTCCACCTATATATAGAGGGGATGGGGCGCCCCAAGAGCACACACGAAGCCCTTGGCGCCCCTCTTTCTCCCTAGATCGTTTTCTCCTTCGTTTGCTGTTTCGGTAGCGCTAGGCGTAGCCCTGTCGGGATAGCACCACCACCATCGCCGCTACGCCATCGCGTTATCGTAGAACTCATCTACCTCTCTGCCCCCTGCTTGCTGGATCAATAAGGCGAAGACGACATCGAGCTATACGTGTGCTGAACGCGGAGGTGTCGTCCGTTCAGCGCTAGATCGGGACGGATCGTGATTGGATCGCAGGACAGATTGCGATTTGGACCGCGAAGACATTCGACTACATCAACCGCATTTCTTAATGCTTCCCGCTTAGCGATCTACAAGGGTATGTAGATCCACTCTCCCTCTCGTAGTTGTTGATCTTCATAGATAGATTTTGGGTGTTCGTAGGAATTTTTTTGTTTCCCATGCAACGTTCCCCACCAGTGGCATCATGAGCTAGGTCTATGCGTAGATAACATGCATGAGTAGAACACAAAAGAGTTTGTGGGTGTTCAGATTGCTTACCTCCTTAGTCTTATCTTGATTCGGCGGTATTGTGGGATGAAGCAGCTCGGACCATTCTTACTCGTCCACGTACGAGAGACCGGTTCCATCGACTGACATGCAACTTGTTGCATAAAGATGGCTGGCGGGTGTGTGTCTCTCCCACTTTAGTTGAACTGGATTCGACAAAGGCGGTCCTTGTAGAAGGTTAAAAGACAACTTGATTATCACCACTGTGGCTTTGCGTAGGTAAGAACGGTTCTTACTAGTTGCCCATAGCAGCCACTTAAAACTTGCAACAACAAAGTTGCCACCACCACCATTGTCGCGTTGTCGAAGAACTCCTCTACCTCTCCGCCCCCTCTTGCTGGATCAAGAAGGTGGAGATCGTCATCAAGCTGCACGTGTGCTGAACGTGGAGGTGTCATACGTTCGGCGCTAGATTGGAAGGACCACGATGGGATCGCGGGACGGCTCGTGATGAGATCGCGGGACGCCTCGTGATTGGATCGCGAAGATGTTCGACTACACCAACCGCATTTCTTAACGCTTCCCGCTTAGCGATCTACAAGGGTATGTAGATCCACTCTCCCTCTCGTATATGCTCATCACCATGGATAGATCTTGCGTGTGCGTAGGAATTTTCTTGTTTCCATGCGACGTTCCTCAACAGTGGCATCGTGAGCTAGGTCTATGCGTAGATGAGATCACGAGTAGAACACAAAGGAGTTTATGGGCATTGATGCTCAGATTGCTTCCTCCCTTGGTCTTTTCTTGACTCAGTGGTATTGTGGGATGAAGCGGCCCGGACCAACCTTACTCGTCCACGTACGCGAGACCGGTTCCATCGACTGACATGTGACTTTGTTGCATAAAGATGGCTGGTGGGTGTTTGTCTCTCCTACTCTAGTTGGATCGGATTCGACAAAGGCGGTCCTTGAGAAGGTTGAAAAGCAATTTGTGTATCACCGTTGTAGTTTTGCGTAGGTAAGAATTGTTCTTGCTAGATACCCGTAGCAGCCACGTAAACACATGCAACAACAATTAGAGGACGTCTAACTTATTTTTGCGGGGTATGTTGTGATGTGATATGGCCAATTACATGATGAGATATATGTGATGTATGAGATGATCATGTTTTGTATAGAATATCATGACTTGCATGTCGATGAGTACGACAACCGGCAGGAGCCATAGGGTTGTCTTTAATTATTGTATGACCTGCGTGTCAATCATTAAGCGCTATGTAATGCTTTACTTTATCACTAAGCGGTAGCAATAGTAGTAGAAGCATGGTGGGCGTGACAACCCCGAGGGTGACATCTTGATGGAGATAAAGATGATGGAGATCATGGTGTCATGTCTGTGATGATGGAGATCATGTCGGTGCTTTATAGATGGAGATCAAAAGCACAAGTTCATGACCATATCATGTCACTTATGATTTGCATGTGATGTTAATCCTTTATGCACCTTGTTTTGCTTAGGACGGCGGTAGCATTATAAGATGATCACTCACTTAAATTTCAAGATAAAATTGTGTTCTCCCCGAGTGTGCACCGTTGTGAAAGTTCATTGTTTCGAGACACCACGTGATGATCGGGTGTGATAGACTCTACGTTCACATACAACGGGTGCAAGCCAGTGTTGCACGTGCAGAATAGTCGGGTTAAACTTGACGACCCTAGCATGTACAAACATGGCCTCAGAACACAAGAGACCAAAAGGTCGAACATGAGTCATATAGTAGATATGATCAACATGATGGTGTTCACCATTGAAACCACCTCAACTCACGTGATGATCACACTTGAGTTGGTGAATTTGGATCATGTAGCACTTGGATAACCGAAGGGATGCCACTTTGAGTGGGAGTTCTTAGGTAATACGATTAATTGAACTCATTATCATGAACATATTCAGAAGTGTCTTTGCAACTTATGTTGTAGATAGCTCGCGCTATAACTCCCCTGTTTTATTGATACGTTCCTAGAGAAAAGTAAGTTGAAAGATGATGTTAGCAATAATGTGGACTGGTCCCGTGATATGAGGATTGTCCTCATTGCTGCACAAAAAGGCTTATGTCCTTAATGCACCGCTCGGTGCGCCACCCCCTCAAGCATCGTCTGTAGATGTTGTGAACAGCTTACAGGCACGTTCTGATGACTACTTGATAGTTCAGTCTGTCATGCAGTACGTCTTAGAATTAAGGCTCCAAAACATTTTGAACGTCACGAAACATATGAGATGTTCTTAGAGCTGAAATTGGGATCTCAGGCTCGTGCCCGTGTTGAGAGGTATGAGACCTCCAACAAGATTTTTTGCCTGCAAAATGAAGGAGAGTAGCTCAATCGTGAGCATGTGCTGAGATTGTGTGGGCACTACAATCGCTTGAATCGGGTGGAGTTGATCTTCCAGATAAGATAGTGATTGATATAGTTCTCCAAGTCACTGTCACTAAGCTACTAAAGCTTTGTGATGAGCTATAAAATGCCAGGGATGGAAATAATTATCCCTGAGCTATTCGCGATGTTTGACACCGCGAAGGTAGAAATCAAGAAGGAGCATCAAGTGTTGATGGTTAGTGAAACCACTAGTTTCGAGAAGGGCAAGGGCTAGGAGGGAAACTTCATGGATGGCAAGTCAGTTGCTGCTCTAGTGAAGAAACCCAAGGTTGAACCCAAACCCAATATTAGGTGCTTCTATTATGAGGAGAACGGTCGTTGAAGCGGAACAACCCTAGATACTTGGTAGATAAGAAGGCTGGCAACGTTGACAGAAGTATATTTGATATACGTGTTATTGATGTGTACCTTACTAGTACTCCTAGTAGAACCTAGGTATTGGATACCAGTTCGGTTGCTAAATGTTAGTAACTTGGAATAAAAGCTACGGAATAAACGGAGGCTAGCTAAGGGTGAGGTGACAATGTGTGTTGGAAGTGTTTCCAAGGTTGATGTGATCACCATCGCTCTCTCTCTACCTTCGGGATTAGTTATAAACCTAAATTAATGTTATTTGGTGTTTGAGTTGAGCATGAACATGATTAGATCGTGTTTATTGCAATACGGTTATTCATTTAAGTTAGGGAATAATGGTTATTCTTTTACATGAATAACACCTTCAATGGTAATGCACCCAATGGGAATGGTTTATTGAATCTTGATCGTAGTAATACATGATGACCCACAAGTATAGGGGATCTATCGTAGTCCTTTCGATAAGTAAGAGTGTTGAACCCAACGAGGAGCATAAGGAAATGACAAGCGGTACTCAGTAAGATGTTCTTTGCAAGGACTAAAATTATCGGTAACAGATAGTTTTGTGATAAGATAATTCGTAACGGGTAGCAAGTAACAATTGTAACAAAGGGGCAGCAAGGTGGCCTAATCCTTTTTATAGCAAAGGACAAGCCTGGACAAACTCTTATATAAAGCAAAGTGCCCCCGAGGACACATGGGAATTTATGTCAAGCTAGTTTTCATCATGCATATATGATTTGCGTTCGTTACTTTGTTAATTTGATATGTGGGTGGACCGGTGCTTGGGTGCTGCCCTTACTTGGAAAAGCCTCCCACTTATGATTAACCCCTCCCGCAAGCATCCGCAACTATGAAAGAAGAATTAAGATAAATCTAACCATAGCATGAAATATGTGGATCCAAATCAACCCCTTACGAAGCAACGCATAAACTAGGGTTTAAGCTTCTGTCACTCTAGCAACCCATCATCTACTTATTACTTCCCAATGCCTTCCTCTAGGCCCAAACAATGGTGAAGTGTTATGTAGTCGATGTTTACATAACACCACTAGAGGAGAGACAACATACATCTCATCAAAATATCGAACGAATACCAAATTCACATGATTACTTATAACAAGACTTATCCCATGTCCTCGGGAACAAACGTAACTACTCACAAAGCATATTCATGTTCATAATCCGAGGAGTATTAATGATGATCAAGGATCTGAACATATGATCTTCCACCAGGTAAACTAACTAGCATCAACTACAAGGAGTAATCAACACTACTAGCAACCCATAGGTACCAATTTGAGGTTTTGAGACAAAGATCGGATACAAGAGATGAACTAGGGTTTGGAGAGGAGATGGTGCTGATGAAGATGTTGATGGAGATTGACCCCCTCTTGATGATAGGACCGTTGGTGACGACGATGGCTTCGATTTCCCCCTCCGGGAGGGAAGTTTCCCCGACAGGATCGCCCTGCCGGAGCTCTAGATTGGTTTTGCCCAAGTTCCGCCTCGAGACGACGACGCTTTGTCCCGAAAGCTTTGTTATGATTTTTTCTAGGACGAAACCCTCAATATAGCATAAGATGGGCATCAGAGGGCTGCCAGGTGGGCCACAAGCCCTAGGGGTGCGCCCAGGGGGGTAGGGCGCGCCCTGCAGGCTTGTGGCTGCCTGGTGGCCCCCCTGATGTATTTCTTTCGCCCAATATTTTTTATATATTCCAAAATAATTCTCCGTAGATTTTCAGGACTTTTGAAGTTGTGCAGAATAGGTATCTCAGATTTGCTCCTTTTCCAGTCCAGAACTCCAGCTGCCGGCATTCTCCCTCTTCATGTAAACCTTGTAAAATAAGAGAGAAAAGACATAAGTGTTGTACCAAAATGTGTAATAACAGCCCATAATGCAATAAATATCAATATAAAATCATGATGCAAAATGGACGTATCAACTCCCCCAAGCTTAGACCTCGCTTGTCCTCAAGCGAAAGCCGAAATCGATAAATATGCCCACATGTTTAGAGATAGAGGTGTCGATAAAATAAAATACGGACATGAAGGCATCACGATCATCTTTAGAATAGCAACATATATTGACATATAATTTCTTATGCTGAAGTAATAATTCATTCACAATGGCAAAGTTTGAATCAAGAACTCTATTGAGAACCGACAAACTCTAATATCAGGCATTGAAGCAATTCCAATTTATCATAACGTAGTAAAGAGTCAATATAAGAGCTTATAAAGCAAACCCACATACTCAATCATCTTTTAGTCTTTCACAATTTCTAACACTCACGAGGTACCTATGAGTTCAAAGTTTCAATCGGACACAGAGAAAGATAGGGGCTTGTAGTGTTGCCTCCCAACTATTTACCTCAAGGGTAATGTCAACAGTAATAACTCATGCACGTCCACTTCTGAGTGGATATATGTGCCTAGATCATTCCCCAACATGTGACACTTGCTAGAAAATAAAGGCGAAAATAGAGAAAGTGATGGAAATCACCACGACTCTTGCATAAAGGTAAGTACTAGAAAATAAAAGTAACAAATAGGCCCTTCGTAGAGGGAAGCAGAGGTTGTCATGCGCTTTTATAGTTGGATGCACAATCTCTTAATGCAAAAGAACATCACTTTATATTGCCCCTTATGATAGAGAACTTTATTATGAAGTCTATCGCTTTTATTTCTTCCATATCACAAGTTCGTATAAAGTCTATTTTCCTCATATTAATAGATCACACATATTTAGAGAGAAATTTTTATTGCTTGCACCGATGACAACTTACTTGAAGGATCTTATTCTATCCTTAGGTAGGTATGGTGGACTCTCATGGCAAAACTGGGTTAAGGGTGTTTGGATGCACAAGTAGTATCTCTACTTGGTGCGGAAGTTTTGGTTGATATTAGGTGGAATCAAGCGACACATGTTGAGGGATCCATAACAATATAACTTCTATTCAGAAATAAGCAAACATAAACCATTATGTTTTCTTCCTTGTCCGACATCAACTTCTTAACATATAATTTTTTAATGAGTGCTCACAATCATAGAAGATGTCCAAGATAATATATTTATATGTAAACCTCTCTTTCTTTATTACTTCCTTTTAATTGCCCCAATGACCAATAGCTATGTTTGTCAACCCCAACAGGTTTCAATCGACATAGTTCTTGTATGTGAAGTCATCACTCCCCATGAGATTGTCATATGTACTCTAATTTGCTTTTATTCTATACTTCTTTCTACTTCATCTTTCTCAAGATCAATATCATGCCAAACAAGCAAAAGCCCTCAACTCAAAAGCAATTTTTATTATATAACTCACGGACTTGCTTACATAGGAGGAATCATAAAGCAAAGACTCAAAACTAGATCACACGAAAACTTTATTCTACTAGATCAAGATATAACCAAGAGGATCGAACTAAGGAAAGATGATGAAAATAAAAATAAAATATGTGATGGTGATACGATACCAGGGCACCTCCCCCAAGCTTGGCACAAGCCAAGGGGAGTACCCATACCCATGTGTTTAGTTGTCTTGCTTCGGAGGTGGTGATGTTGGAGTTGTTGATGAGGTTGGAAGTTTGTCTAGTTTCCTCCTAAGCATAAAATTCTGTTCCCTCAGGTCGTCCACCTCCTGCTTGAGCTTCAATATCCTTTGACATAACTCTTCTTTACTCTCCTGCAAAAAACGAGAAGGGATAAATAGAACTTCAGGTTTTCTTCTCGCGTTTGGGAGGTTTGATTTACTAAACTCCACGTGCATGTCTCCCAATTGAGGTATAGGAGTCTCCTATTCATCTGAGCTTTTTTCTCGGTATTTGTCTTCTTGTTCCTCCTTCGAGAATAATCCATAAGGATCTAGGTCCCCGTAGAGCTTGGGATTGGCAAGATAATGTGATTTGTAGCTCTCCCCATCAGACTCTTGGGACGACATCTTGCTCTAAATCTACTACAGGAGCAACTCAAAACGAAAATAGGAGGTATTGTAGTGACACGAGAGTCAAAACCTTTGGTAGATTATATAATGAATTTTTACCGACCCAAAGGAGTATGCCACAAGAAAACGGAGTCCGAAAGGTGCACGAGGTGGCCACAAGCCCCAGGGGCGCGCCTAGGGGGGTAGGGCGCGCCCTGTAGGCTTGTCGCCTCCTCGTGAACTATTCATACTACTATAATTTTTTCTAAGTTTTTAAATATTCCAAAACAGATAAAAATTGCCATTGAAAAAGTTTTGGAGTCTTTTTACTTACTGTACCACATACCTATTCCTTTTCGGAGTCTGAAACGTTCTCGTAAGTCTCCCTAATGTACTCCTCCGGAGTTATGGTGTTGATGACTTTGGTTTCAACATTTGTGGGAGTACCTGAGATATAATGTTTGATTCTTTGATCATTCACCACCTTCGGGTTTGTGCCTTCAACGTTGTTAATCTTGATGGCACCGGAATGGTATACCTCCTCGACAACGTAAGGACCTTCCCATTTAGAGAGAAGTTTTCCTGCAAAAAATCTTAAACGATAATTGTATAGCAAGACATGATCACCTACATTAAATTCATGCTTTTGTATCCTTCTATCATGCCATCTCTTAATCTTTTCCTTAAACAACTTGGCATTCTCATAGGCTTGGGTTCTCCATTCATCAAGTGAGCTAATGTCAAATAATCTCTTCTCACCAGCAAGTTTGAAATCATAATTGAGCTCTTTGATTGCCCAATAAGCTTTATGCTCTAGTTCTATAGGTAAGTGACATGCTTTACCATAAACCATCTTATACAGAGACATACCCATAGGATTTTTGTAAGCAGTTCTATAAGCCCACAATGCATCGTCAAGTTTCTTAGACCAATTCTTCCTAGATCTATTAACAGTCTTCTGCAAAATCAATTTAATTTCTCTATTGCTCAATTCTACTTGACCACTAGACTGAGGATGATAAGGAGATGCAATTCTATGATTAACATCATATTTAGCGAGCAATTTACGGAAAGCACCATGAATAAAGTGTGAACCACCATGAGTCATCAAATATCTAGGGACTCCAAATCTAGGGAAAATAACTTCTTTAAGCATTTTAATAGAAGTGTTATGATCAGTGCTACTAGTTGGAATAGCTTCTACCCACTTAGTAACATAATGAATCGCAACTAGAATATGAGTATACCCGTTAGATTGTGGAAAAGGCCCCATATAATCAAAACCCCAAACATCAAATGGTTCGATAACAAGAGAGTAATTCATAGGCATTTCCTGACGTCTACTAATATTACCAATTCTTTAACATTCATCACAATACAAGACAAACTTATGAGCATCCTTGAAGCGAGTGGGCCAATAAAACCCAGATTGTAGTACCTTATGTGCAGGTCTATCTCCAGCGTGGTGGCCTCTGTAGGCTTCGGAGTGACACTTGCGTAAGATCTCTTCCTGTTCATGCTCAGGTACACAACGCCTAATAATACCATCTACTCCTTCTTTATAAAGGTGTGGATCATCCCAAAAGTAATGCCTTAAATCATAGAAGAACTTTTTCTTTTGTTGGTATGCGAAACTAGGAGGTATAAATTTAGCAACAATGTAATTGGCATAATCAGCATACTAAGGAGCATTATGTGAAGCATTCACGACAGCTAATTGTTCATCAGGAAAGCTATCATCAATAGGTAGTGGGTTATCAAGAACATTTTCTAACCTAGACAAGTTATCTGCCACAGGGTTATCAACACCCTTTCTATCAATGATATGCAAATCAAATTCTTGTAGCAGAAGGACCCACCTAATAAGTTTAGGTTTAGCATCTTTCTTCTCCATAAGGTACTTAATAGCAGCATGATCGGTGTGAACAGTTTCTTTGGAATCAACAATATAAGGTCTAAACTTATCACAAGCAAACACGACTACTAAACATTCTTTTTCAGTAGTAGCATGGTTTCTTTGAGCACTGCCTAGAGTTTTACTAGCATAATGGATACCATTTAATTTCTTATCGACTCTTTGTCCTAGAACAGCACCAACAACATAGTCACTAGCATCACACGTAATTTCAAAGGGTAGGTTCCAGTCGGGTGGTTGAACAACATGTGCGGTAATCAGGGTATTCTTAAGAATTTCAAATGCTTCCACACAATCATCATCAAAAACAAACGGGACATCTTTTTGTAAAATATTTGTGAGAGGCCTAGAAATCTTAGATAAATTGTTGATAAACCTCCTATAGAAACCAGCATGACCAAGGAAACTTCTTATACCTTTGATATTCGTAGGACACGACATTTTATCAGTGGCATCAACTTTAGCTTTATCAACTTCAATACCTCTTTCGGAGATCTTGTGCCCCAAGACAATACCTCCATTAACTATAAAGTGGCACTTTTCCCAGTTTAAGACAAGATTAGTTTCTTCACATCTCTGCAAAACTCGATCAAGGTTGTTCAAACAATCATCAAATGAAGTTCCGTAAACGGAAAAATCATCCATGAAAACCTCAAGAATCATTTCTCAAAAGTCAGAGAATATAGCCATCATACATCTTTGAAAGGTAGAAGGTGCATTGCACAAACCAAAAGGCATACGTCTATAAGCAAAGGTACCAAAAGGGCAAGTTAAAAGTGATTCTTTTCTTGATCCTGGCTTGATATAAGTATTTGAGAGAAACCAGAGTAACCATCTAGAAAGCAAAAATGAGTAAGTTTGGATAATCTTTCTAGCATTTGATCAATAAAAGGTAAAGGGTAATGATCTTTCTTAGTAGCTTTATTTAATTTCCTAAAATCAATTACCATTCTATAACCTATAACAATTCTTTGCGGGATCAATTCATTTTTATCATTAGGAACAACGGTAATACCTCCCTTCTTAGGGATACAATGGATGGGACCAACCCATCTACTATCAGCAACAGGATAAATTATACCTACCTCCAGAAGCTTTAGTATTTCTTTTCTTACCACTTCTTTCATCGTAGGGTTCAATCGTCGTTGGTGATCAATAACTGGTTTGGCATCATGCTCCATCTTAATTTTATGCTGACATAGAGTGGGACTAATGCCCTTAAGATCATCAAGAGTATAACCAATATCAACACGGTGCTTCCTCAGAGTTTTCAATAATCTCTTTTCTTCATGCTCTGAAAGGTTAGCACTAATAATAACAAGATATATCTCCTTTTCATCTAGATAAGCATATTTCAACGTATCAGGTAATTGCTTGAGCTCAAACATGGGATCACCCTTGGGTGGAGGAGGATCCCCAAGTATTTCAATAGGTAAGTTGTGATTCAAAATAGGCTGCTGATCAAAGGAAAATTCATCTATTTCGTTCCTCTCATTCATATGCATATCATTTTCATGGTCTAGCAAATATTGTTCTAAAGGATCAGTAGGAGGCACAACAATAGAAGCAAGACCAATAATTTGATCTTTACTAGGCAAATCTTTGTCATGGGGTTGTCTACGAAATTTAGAGAAATTAAACTCATGAGACACATCCCCAAAACTCACAGTAACTATTTCTTTCTCACAATCAATCCTAACATTAACAATATTCAAGAAGGGTCTGCCAAATATAATGGGACAAAAATTATCTTGTGGGGAACCAAGAACATAAAAATCAGTAGGATATTTTATTTTCCAACACAAGACTTCAACATATCTAACAATCCCCATCGGTGCAATAGTGTCTCTATTAGCAAGCTTAATAGTAACATCAATTTCCTCTAGTTCAACTGGTGCAATATCATGCATGATTTCTTTGTATAAGGAATAGGGGATTGCACTTATGCTAGCACCCATATCACACAAGCCATGATAACAATGATCTCCTATTTTAACAGAAACAACAGGCACGCCAACAACTGGTCTATCTTTATGCTTAGTATCAGGTCTAGCAATTCTAGCCGCTTCATTGCAGAAATAATTAACATGCCCATCAATATTATCAACCAAGAGATCTTTAACCATAGAAATACTAGGTTCAACTCTAATTTGTTCTGGGGGTGTAGGTGTTCTAATACAACTCTTACGTACCACAGTCGAAGATTTATGTTCCTTTATCCTAACAGGGAAGGGTGGTTTCTCAATGTAAGCAATAGGGATAACAGAATCAACACTATAAGTAATAATTTCCTCTTCAACTTTAATAGGTTTAACTACTTTCACTTGAATGGGAGGATGATATTTAAACTACTTCTCCTTAGGGAGATCAACATGAGTAGCAAAAGATTCACAGAAAGAAGCTAATATCTCAGAGTCAAGTCCATATTTAGTGCTAAACTCACAAAAAGCATCGGTGTCTACGAAGGATTTACCACAATCAAACTTAAGGTTCATACCTGAATCCTTACCTTCATCGAGTTTCCAATCTTCAGAGTTGCGTTTAATTCTTTCCAGTAAATCCCATTTGAATTCAATATCCTTCTTCATAAAAGAACCAGCACAAGAAGTATCAAGCATGGATTGATCATTACGAGAAAGCCGAGCATAAAAATTCTGAATAATAATTTCTCTCGAGAGTTCATGATTGGGGCATGAATATAACATTGAATTAAGCCTCCCCCAAGCTTGAGCAATTCTTTCTCCTTCAGGAAGCCAAAATTGTAAATATAAATCCGATCACGATGAACCAGATGCATATGATAGAACTTCTGATGAAATTCCATTTTCAGTCGGTTGTAGTTCCATGATCCAATATCATCACATAGCCTGTACCATGCCAATGCCTTTTACTTCAAAGATAAAGGAAAGACCTTCTTATTATGAACATCCTCGGGCAAACCTGCAAGCTTAAATAATCCACAAACTTCATCCACAATATATTAGATGCAAATCCGGATTTAGTGTTCCATCTCCTGCATAAGGATTAGCTAGCAGTTTCTCTATCATACCCGAAGGAATTTCATAATAAATATTTTCAGTAGGCTCAGTAGGTTGAGGGACAACTCTTTGTCTTTCCGGTCGAGGTGAACATACCCTGAACAAACCCCTCAAAGGATTACTTTCCATAGTAACAAGTGACAGTAAATTTCAGCACACTATATAAATTTTTCCTTACCAAGTTCCACTCACCAAAGGCGCTTCACTCCCCGGCAATGACGCCAGAAAAGAGTCTTGATGACCCACAAGTATAGGGAATCTATCGTAGTCCTTTCGATAAGTAAGAGTGTCGAACCCAATGAGGAGCAAAAGGAAATGACAAGCGGTACTCAGTAAGGTGTTCTCTGCAAGCACTGAAATTATCGGTAACAAATAGTTTTGTGATAAGATAATTCGTAACGGGTAGCAAGTACAATTTTAACAAAGGTGCAGAAAGGTGGCCCGATCCTTTTTATAGCAAAGTACAAGCCTAGACAAACTCTTATATAAAGCAAAGCACTCCCGAGGACACATGGGAATTTATGTCAAGCTAGTTTTCATCATGCATATATGATTCGCGTTCGTTACTTTGATAATTTGATATGTGGGTGGACGGGTGCTTGGGTGCTGCCCTTACTTGGACAAGCCTCCCACTTATTATTAACCCCTCCCGCAAGCATCCGCAACTACAAAAGAAGAATTAAGATAAATCTAACCATAACATGAAACATGTGGATCCAAATCAGCCCCTTACGAAGCAACGCATAAACTAGGGTTTAAGCTTCTGTCACTCTAGCAACCCATCATCTACTTATTACTTCCCATTGCCTTCCTCTAGTCCCAAACAGTGATGAAGTGTTATGTAGTCGACGTTCACATAACACCACTAGAGGAGAGACAACATACATCTCATCAAAATATCGAACGAATACCAAATTCACATGATTACTTATAACAAGAATTATCCCATGTCCTTGGGAACAAACGTAACTACTCACAAAGCATATTCATGTTCATAATCAGAGGAGTATTAATGATGATCAAGGATCTGAACATATGATCTTCCACCAAGTAAACCAACTAGCATCAACTATAAGGAGTAATCAACACTACTAGCAACCCATAGGTACCAATCTGAGGTTTTGAGACAAAGATCGGATACAAGAGATGAACTAGGGTTTGGAGAGGAGATGGTGCTGATGAAGATGTTGACGGATATTGACCCCCTCTCGATGAGAGGATCGTTGGTGACGATGATGGCTTCGATTTCCCCCTCCGGGAGGGAAGTTTCCCCGGCAGGATCGCCCTGCTGGAGCTCTAGATTGGTTCTGCCCAAGTTCCACCTCGAGACGGCGGCGCTTCGTCCCGAAAGCTCTGTTATGATTTTTTCCAGGACGAAACCATCAATATAGCAGAAGATGGGCACCGGAGGGCTGCCAGGTGGGCCACAAGCCCCAGGGGCGCGCCTAGGGGGGTAGGGCGCACCCTGCAGGCTTGTGGCTGCCTGGTGGGTCCCTTGATGTATTTATTTCACCCAATATTTTTTATATATTCCAAAATAATTCTTCGTAGATTTTCAGGACTTTTGGAGTTGTGCAAAATAGGTATCTCATATGTGCTACTTTTCCAGTCCAGAACTCCAGCTGCCGGCATTCTCTCTCTTCATGTAAACCTTGTAAAATAAGAGAGAAAAGGCATAAGTGTTGTACCAAAATGTGTAATAACAGCCCATAATGCAATAAATATCAATATAAAATCATGATGCAAAATGGACGTATCAATACACATGTTCATAACATTGATGCCAAAAGATACAAAGTTAATAATGATAGTACCACATACTTGTGGCACTACCGCTAAATGTCATATTGGTGTAAATCGCATGAAGAAACTCCATGCTGATGGATCTTTGTACTCATTAGATTTCGAATAGGTTGAGGCATGCGGACCATGCCTCTTGGGCAAGATGACTGAAACCCAGTTTTCCGGTATGATGGAGCGGGGAGTGACTTTTAGTAAATGATACATGTTGATGTATGCGGTCCAATGAGTGTTTTAGCGTGTGGTGGATATCATTATTTTCTTACCTTCACTGATTATTTGAGTAGATATGGGCATATTTACTTAATGAAACACAAGTGTGAAACGTTTGAAAAGTTCAAGCAAATTCAGAGTGAAGTTTGAGATCATCATGACAAGAAGATAAAAATGTCTATGATATGATCGTGGAGGTGAATATCCGAGTTACGAGTTTGGTATACAACTTAATACAATGTGGAACTTGTTTCACAACTCACGCCACCTGGAACACCATAGTGTGATAGTGTGTCCGAATGTCATAGTCGTGCTCTATTGGATATGGTGCGTACTATGGTGTCTCTTATTGTTTTGCCACTATCGTTTTGAGGTTAGGCATTAGAGACAACTACATTCACTTGAAATAGGCACCATCTAAATCCACTGAGATGACACCGTATGAATTATAGTTTGGCAGAAACCTAAGCTATCATTTCTCGGAGTTTGGGGATGTGACGCTTATGTCTGATGAGCCCGAACCCAAAGCGGAAATGTGCATCTTCATAGGATACCCTAAGGTAACAGATGGGTATACCTTCTATCTTAGATCCGAGGGCAAAAGTGTTTGTTTCTAAAAACGGGTCCTTTCTCGAGAAAGAGTTTCCCTCGAAAGAATGGAGTGGGAGGAAGATATAACTTGATGAGGTTGTTGAACCTTTGTTTCAACCAGAGAGTAGCACAGCGCAGAAAGATGTTTCTGTGGAACCTACGTCAGTTGAAGAGGAAGTTAATGATGATGACCATGAAGCTTCGGATCAAGTTACTATTGAACCTCGTAGGTCGACAAGGACTCATATTGCTCCTGAGTGGTATGACAAACCTGTCTTGGAGGTCATGTTGTTGGGCAACGATGAATCTACAGACTATGGAGAAGCGATGATGGGCCTGGATTCCTACAAATGGTTAGAGGCCATGAAATCCGAGAAAGGATCCATGTATGAAAACCAAGTATGGACTTTGGTAGACTTTTTCGTTGAACGACATGTCGTTGAGTACAAATAGACCTTGAAGAGGAAGACAGACGCTGATGGTGAATTTCACCATTTATAAAGCTCGACTTGTCACAAAGAAGTTTCCGCCAAGTTCAAGGAGTTGACTACGATGAGACTTTCTCACCCGTAGCGATGCTAAAGTATGTTGAAATTATGTTAGCGGTTGCTGCATTTTTCGGTTATGAAATTTGGCAGATGGATGTCAAAACATAGTTTCCTTAACGGCTTCCGTGAGGAAAGGTTGTATGTGATACAACTGGAAAGTTTTGTCACTCCCAAGGATGCTAAAAGGTGTGCAAGCTCCAGCAATCCTTCTATGGGCTGGAGGAAGCATCTCGAAGTTGGAATATATGTTTTGATGAGGTGATAAAAGTTTCTGAGTTTGTACAAAGTTTATGAGAAACTTGTATTTACAAGAAAGTGAGTGGGAGAACTATAGAATTTCTGATAAGTATATGTGGATAACACATTGTTGATCGGAAATGATGTAGAATTTCTGGAAAGCATAAAGGGTTGTTTGAAAGGTGTTTTTCAAAGGAAGACCTGGATAAAGCTACTTAATTGTTGGGCTTCGAGATCTATAGAGATAGATCAAGACGCTCGATGATACTTTCAATGAGTACACGCCTTGACAAGATTTTGAAAGAGTTCAAAATGGATCAGTCAAAAAGGAGTTCTTGCTTGATTTGTAAGGTGTGAAGTTGAGTAAGACTCAAACCTCGACCACAAAGGAAGATAGAGAAAAGACGAAGGTCGTCCCCTATGCCACTAGCCATAGGCTCTATTTGGTATGCCAGACTGTGTACTGCACTTGATGTGTGCCTTGCCCCATGTATGACAAGGGGGTACAAGAGTGATCCAGAAGTGGATTACTGGACAGCGGTCAAAATTATCCTGAGTAACTACAGGACTAAGGAGATGTTTCTCGATTATGGAGGTGATAAAGAGTTCATCGTAAAGAGTTACGTCGATGCAAGCTTTAACACCAATCCGGATGACTCTAAGTAGCAATCTGGATACGTATAGTGGAGCAGCCATTTGGAATAGCTCCAAGTGGAGTGTGGTAGCAGTGTCTACAGTATGACATAGAGATTTGCAAAGTACACGCGGATCTGAATGTCACAGACCCGTTGACTAAAGACCTCTCTCACATGCAAAGCATGATCGAACCCTAGAACTCATTGGGTGTTAGACTCATAACAATGTAAATCACATGGTGATGTGAACTAGATTATTGACTCTAGTGCAAGTGGGAGACTGTTGGAAATATACCCTAGAGGCAATAATAAATTAGTTATTATCATATTTACTTGTTCATGATAATCGTTTATTATCCATGCTAGAATTGTATTAATCAGAAACTCAGATACGTGTGTGGATACATAGACAACACCATGTCCCTAGTATGCCTCTAATAGACTAGCTCGTTAATCTAAGATGGTTAAGGTTTCCTAGCCATGGACATGAGATGTCATTTGATAATGGGATCACATCATTCTCCTAATGATGTGATGGACAAGACCCAAAGTATAAATGTAGCATATGATCGTGTCAGTTTATTGCTATAGTTTTCTGCATGTCAAGATGTGTTCCTATGACCATGAGATCATGCAACTCACTGACACCGGAGGAGTACCTTGTGTGTATCAAACGTTTCAAGGTAACTGGGTGACTATAAAGGTGCTCTACAGGTATCTCTGAGGGTGTCCGTTGGGTTGACATAGATCAAGACTGGGATTTGTTACTCCATGTGACGGAGAGGTATCTTAGGGCCCACTCGGTAATACAACATCACTATAAGCCTTGCAAGCAATGTGACTAAAGAGTTAGCCATGTGATCTTGTATTACGAAACGAGTAAAGAGACTTGCCAGTAATGAGATTGAACTAGGTATAGAGATACCGACAATCGAATCTCTGGCAAGTAACATATCGAAGAACAAAGGGAACAACATACGAGATTATCTGAATCCTTGACACAGAGGTTCGTCCGATAAAGATTTTTGTAGAATATGTAGGAACCAATATGGGCATCTAGGTCCTGCTATTGGTTATTGATTGTAGAGGTGTCTCGGTCATGTCTGCATAGTTCTCGAACGCACACGGTCTGCACACTTAAGGTTCGATAACGTTTCGGTATAGTTGAGTTATGTATGTTGGTGACCGAATGTTGTTCGGAGTCCCGGATGAGATCTTAGACGTTACGAGGAGCTCTGGAATGGTCCGAAGGTAAAGATTGATATATAGGAAGTCCCGTTTCGGCCACCGGAAAAGTTTCAGGTATTTCCGGTAGTGTACCGAGAGTGTGTGAGGGCCATCGGGAGGGGCCACCCACGCGCGGGGGGGGGGGGGGGCACATGGGCCTGAGGGGTGTTGCACCAGCCCTTAGTGGGCTGGGCAAACCAGCCCGACAAGGTCCTTGTGGCTAGGAAAGAGTGGGAAAGGAAAAACCCCAAGGGGAAGGAAAATCCAAATTAGGAAGGAGTCCTAATAGGATTCCACCTCCCTTGCGGGAGGTGGATTCCTCCCTTGTTTGGTTCGGTCGAACCTCCTTGGAGTAGGGGCCAAGGCTTCCTCCTCTCCCATTCCTCCTATATATATTGAGGGATTTTGAGGGCAGCCCGTAACCCTAATTGCCACGTGCTGCTCTCTTCTTCCTCTAGATCTGTTTCTCCTCTAGATTGACTCCGTAGTGCTTGGCGAAGCCTTGCCGGATCAGGTCCACCACCACCGTCGTCGTGCTGCCGGAGAACTCATCTACCTCTCTACCCCTCTTGCTGGATCAAGAAGGTGGAGATCATCATCGAGCTGCACATGTGCTAAATGCGGAGGTGCCGTCCGTTCGGCACTAGATCGGAAGGACCACGATGGGATCGCGGGACGGCTCGTGATGAGATCGCGGGACGGCTCATGATTGGATCCCGAAGATGTTCGACTACACCAACCGTGTTTCTTAACGCTTTCCTCTTAGCGATCTAAAAGGGTATGTAGATCCACTCTCCCTTGATATGTCTCCGTCGTATCTATAATTTTTGATTGTTTCATGCCAATATTCTACAACTTTCATATACTTTTGGCAACTTTTTATACTATTTGTTTGGGACTAACATATTGATCCAGTGCCCAGTGCTAGTTCCTGTTTTTTGCATGTTTTTTGTTTGAGGAAAATCCATATCAAACAAAGTCCAAACGTGATAAAAACTTATGGATATTTTTTTGGAATATATGTGAATTTTGGGAAGTGGAATCAACAGAAGGCGGTGCCCGAGGGGCCCACAAGCCTGCTAGTCGCGACCCACACCCCTGGTCGCGCCCTGGGGCTTGTGGGCACCCCTTAGGTCGGTTGGATCTGTCCTTTGGCCGCAAGAAATCTAATTTTTGGATAAAGATCCCCTCAAAATTTTAGCCTGATCAGAGTTACGGATCTCGAGATATTTAAGAAACGGTGAAGGCTAGAATCTGGGAGCGCAGAAATAGAAGGAAACACACAGAGAGAGAGAGAGAGAGAGATCCAATCTCGGAGGGGCTCTCGCCCCTCTGCCGCCGTGGAGGCCATGGAACAGAGGGTAAACCCTTCTCCCATCTAGGGGGAAGGTCAAGGAAGAAGAAGAAGAAGGAGGAGGAGGAGGGGGGGTCTCTTCCCCTCTCTCCCGGTGGCACCGAAACACCGTCGGGGCCATCATCGTGACGACGATCTACTCCAACAACTCCGTCATCTTCACCAACACCTCCATCACCTTCCCCCATCTATCTATAGCGGTCCACTCTCCCGCAACCCGTTGTACCCTCTACTTGAACATGGTGCTTTATGCTTCATATTATTATCCAATGATGTGTTGCCATCCTATGATGTCTGAGTAGATTTTTGTTGTCCTATTGGTTGATGGATGATCATGATTGGTTTGAGTTGCATGTTTTATTATTGGTGCTGTCCTATGGTGCTCTCCGTATCGCGCAAGCGTGAGGGATCCCCGCTGTAGGGTTTGCAATATGCTTATGATTCGCTTATGGTGGGTGGCGTGAGCGATAGAAACATAGACCCGAGTAAGTAGGTTTTTTGCGTATGGGAATAAAGAGGACCTGATACCTTATAATGCTATGGTTGGGTTTTACCTTAATGATCTTTAGTAATTGTGGATGCTTTCTAGAGTTCCAACCATAAGTGCATATGATCCAAGTAAACAAAGTATGTTAGCTTATGCCTCTCCCTCATATAAAATTGCAATAATGATTACTGGTCTAGTTATCGATTGCCTAGGGACAATTCCACAACTCCTACCACCACTTTTCCACACTCGTTAAACTAACTTAGTTGTTTCTTTATATTAGCATCCCCTAGTTTTTATTTACATGCTCTTTATTATATTGCAAACCTAACCTATCACACCTACAAAGTACTTCTAGTTTCATACTTGTTCTAGGTAAAGCGAACATTAAGCGGGCGTAGAGTTGTATTGGTGGTCGATAGAACTTGAGGGGATATTTGTTCTACCTTTAGCTCCTTGTTGGGTTCGACACAATTACTTATCGAGAAAGGCTACAATTGATCCCCTATACTTGTGGGTTATCATCCCTCTCATAGATGCTCATCACTATGGATAGATCTTGCGTGTGTGTAGGATTTTTTTCCCATGCGACGTTGCCCAACAATGTTGTGATGTGATATGGTCAAGACATGATTTGATATATGTTGATGTATGAGATGATCATGTTTTGTAATAGTTATCACGACTTGCATGTCGAAGAGTACGGCAAGCGACAGTAGCCGTAGGGTTGTCTTTAATTATTGTATGACCTACATGTCAATCATTAAGCGCTATGTAATGCTTTACTTTATCGCTAAACGATAGCAATAGTAGTAGAAGCATGGTTGGCATGACAACCCCGATGGCAACACAATGATGGAGATCATGATGATGGAGATCATGGTGTCATGCCGGTGACGATGGAGATCATGTCGGTGCTTTGGATATGGAGATCAAAAGCACAAGTTCATGGTAATATCATGTCACTTATGATTTGCAATTGATGTTAATCCTTTTATGCATCTTATATTGCTTAGGAAGATGGTATCATTATAAAGTGATCCCTCACTAAAAAATTCAAGATAAAATTGTGTTCTCCCCGAGTGTGCACCGTTGCGAAAGTTCGTCGTTTCGAAGCACCACGTGATTGTCGGGTGTGATAGACTCTACGTTCACATACAACGGATGCAAGCCAGTTTTGCACATGGGGAACACTCGGGTTAAACTTGACGAGCCTAGCACATACAGACATGGCCTCGGAACACAGGAGACCGAAAGGTTGAACATGAGTCATATAGTAGATATGATCAACATGGAGATGTTCACCATTGAAAAGACCTCACCTCACATGATGCTCGGACTTGGGTTGGTGGATTTGGATCATGTCACACTTAGACGACCCGAGGGATGTTAATTGAACTCATTATCATGAACATAGTCAAAATGTCTTTGCAAATTATGTTGTAGATCACTAGCTCGCGCTGTAGCTCCCCTGAATTTTGATACGTTCCTAGAGAAAAGTAAGTTGAAAGATGGCAGTAGCAATTATGCGGACTGGGTCCATAAACTGAGGATTGTCCTCATTGTTGCACAGAAGGCTTATGTCCTTGATGCACCGCTCGGTGCGCCAACCCCTCTAGCGTCATCTGTGGATGTTGTGAACATCTGACAGGCACGTTGTGATGTCTACTTGATAGTTCAGTGCGTCATGCACTACAACTTAGAATTGAGACTCCAAAGACGTTTTGAATGTCACAAAGCATATGAGATGTTCTGGAATTGAGATTTCAGGCTCGTGACTGTGTTGAGAGGTATGAGACCTCCAACAAGATTCTTTGCCTGCAAGATGAAGGAGAATAGCTCAACCAGTGAGCATGTGCTCAGATTGTCTGGGTGCTACTATTGCTTGAATCAAGTGGGAGTTGATCTTCCAAATAAGATATTGATTAACATAGTTCTCCAAGTCACTGCCACCAAGCTACTAGAGCTTCGTGATGAACTATAACATACCAGGGATAGATGATCCCTGAGCTATTTGTGATGTTTGAAACCGCGAAGGTAGAATAAGCAGGACCATCAAGTGTTGATGGTTAGTAAAACCACTAGTTTCAAGAAGGGCAAGGGCAAGGAGGGAAACTTCAAGAATGGCAAACCAGTTGCCGCTCCAGTGAAGAAACCCAAGTTTGAACCCAAACCAAAGACTAAGTCCTTCTGTAATGATGGGAACAGTCACTAAGCGGAACTGCCCTAGATACTAGGTAGATAAGAAGACTGGCAACATCAACAGAGGTATATTTGATATACGTGTTATTGATGTGTACCTTACTAGTACTCCTAGTAGCACCGGGGTATTAGATACCAATTCAGTTGCTAAATGTTAGTAACTCGAAATAAAAGCTACGGTATAAACGGAGACTAGCTAAGGGCGAGGTGATGATGTGTGTTGGAAGTGTTTCCAAGGTTGATGTGATCACCATCGCACGCTCCCTCTACCTTCGGGATTAGTGATGAACCTGAATAAATGTTATTTGGTGTTTTCCTTGAGCATGAACATGATTAGATCGTGTTTATTGCAATATGGTTATTCATTTAAGTCAAGGAATAATGGTTATTCTGTTTACATACATAATACCTTCAATGGTCATGCAGCCAATATGAATGGTTTATTGAGTCTCGATCATAGTGATACACATGTTCATAATATTGATGCCAAAAGATGCAAAGTTAATAATGATAGTACCACATTCTTGTGGCACTACCGCCAAGGTCATATTGGTGTAAAGCGCATGAAGAAACTCCATGTCGATGGATCATTTGACTCACTCGATTTTGAGTCGGTTGAGACATGTGGACCATGCCTCTTGGGCAAGATGACTAAAACCCCGTTTTCCGATTTGATGGAATGGGCAAGTAACTTATTAGAGATGATACATGATGATGTATGGGGTCCAATGAGTGTTGAAGCGCGCAGTGGATATCGTTATTTTCTTACCTCCACTGATCATTTGAGTAGATATGTGGAGATTTACTTAAAGAAACACAAGTCTGAAATGTTTGAAAAGTTCAAGCAATTTTAGAGTGAAGTTGAAGGTCATCGTGACAAGAAGATAAAATGTCCACGATACGATCATGGAGGTGAATATGTGATTTACGAGTTTGGTATGCAAACTAAGACAATGTGGAAATTGTTTCACAACTCACACCACCCAGAACACCATAGTATGATGGTGTGTCCAAACGCCGTAGTCGTGCTCTATTGGATATGGTGCATACCATGATGTCACTTACCAATTTGCCACTGTAGTTTTGGGGTTATGCATAAGAGACAAAAAAATTCACTGTAAATAGGGCACCATCAAAGTCCGTTGAGATGACACCGTATAAATTATGGTTTGGCAAGAAACATAAGCTATCGCTTCTTGATGCTTAGGGCTACGACACTTCTGTGAAAAAGGTTTCAATCTGATGAGCTTGAACCCAAAGTGGACAAATGCATCTTCATAGAATACCCTAAGGAAACAGTTGGGTATACCTTCTATATCAGATCCAAGGGCAACATGTTTGTTGCTAAAAACAGGTCCTTTCTCGAGAAAGAGTTTCTCTCGAAAGAATTGAGTGGGAAAGTAGAACTTGATGAAGTTATTGAACCTTCACTTCAGTTGGATGGTAGCACGACGCAGAAAGTTGTTCCTGCAGCGTCTACACCAAATGAAGAGGAAGTTAATGATGATGATCATGACACTTTGGATCAAGTTACTCTCGAGCCTCGTAGGTCGACAAGGAATCGTACTGTCCCTAAGTGGTATGGCAATCCTGTCTTCAAAATCATGTTGTTAGACAACGATGATCCTGCGAACTATGAAGAAGTGATGATGGGCCTGGATTCCAATAAATGGCTAGGAGCCATGAAAATCCGAGATAAGGATCCATGTATGAAAACCAAGTAAGGACTTTGGTGGACTTGCCCGTAGAACGACAGGTCGTTAAGTACAAATGGACCTTAAGAAGAAGACAGACGCTGATGGTGAATGTCACCATTTATAAATCTTGACTTGTCGCAAAGAAGTTTCCGACAAGTTCAAGGAGTTGACTACGATGAGACTCTCTCACCCGTAGCGATGCTAAAATCTGTTGGAATTATGTTAGCAGTTGCTGCATTTTTAATTATGAAATCTTGCAGATGGGTGTCAAAACATTGTTTCCTTAATGGTTTCCTTGAGGAAAGGTTGTATGTGATACAACCAGAAGGTTTTGCCGATCCTAAGGATGCTAAAGGCATGCAAGATCTAGTGATCCATTTATGGACTGGAGCAAGCATCTTGGAGCTGGAATATATGCTTTGATGAGGTAATCAAAGCTTTTGGGTTTATACAAAGTTTATAAGAAACTTGTATTTACAAGAAAGTGAGTGGGAGCACTATAGAATTTCTGATAAGTATATGTGGATGACATATTGTTGATCGGAAATAATGTAGAATTTTTGGAAAGCATAAAGGGTTGTTTGAAATGAGTTTTTCAAAGGAAGACCCGAATAAAGCTTCTTACATATTGGGCATCAAGATCTATAGAGATAGAGCAAGACGTCTGATAAGACTTTCACAAAGCACATACTTGACAAGATTTTGAAGGAGTTCAAAATGGAACAACCAAAGAAGGAGATCTTTCCCGTGTTATAAGATGTGAAGTTGAGTAAAGACTCAATGCTCGACCATGGTAGAAGAAAGAGAAAGGACGAAGGTCGTACCCTATGCCTTAGCCATAGGCTCTATACAGTAAGCCATGCCGTGTACCACACTTATGTGTGCCTTGCCACGTGTATGGCAAGGGGGTACAAGAGTGATCCAAGATTGGATCACTGGGCAACGGTCAAAAATTATCCTTAGTGACTAGAGGACTTAGGAGATGTTTCTTGATTATGGAGGTGACAAAGAGTTCGTCGTAAAAGGGTTATGTCGATGCAAGCTTTGACACCAATCCGGATTACTCTGAGTAGCAGACCGTATACGTATAGTGGAGCAGCCGTTTGGAACAGCTCCAAGTGGGGCCTAGTACAGCATCTATGATATGACATAGATATTTGCAAAGTGCGCATAGATCTGAATGTTGCAGACCCGTTGACTATAAAGCGTCTCTCACAAGCAAAACATGATAAAACCCCAGAACTCGGTGGGTGTAAATCACATGGTGATTGATAACCCACAAGTATAGGGGATCGTTTGTAGCCTTCTTCGATAAATAAGAGTGTCGAATCCAACGAGGAGCTAAAAGCAGAACGAACATTTCCTCAAGTTCTATCGACCCCCGATACAACTCTACGCACACTAGACGTTTGCTTTACCTAAAACATGTATGAAACTATTTTGTTGGAGTGATGCTAGAACTATTTTGCAAGAATAAAACTAGAAGTACTTTGCAAGATAATAAAAGTTAGGTGTTTAGGAAAAGGGTTTTTGTCAACAAGAAAGTTATTTGTCCCTAGGAAATCGATAACAAGTACCGGTAATCATTCTTGTAATTTATATGAGGGAGAGGCATGAGCTAACATACTTTCTCTACTTGGATCATATGCACTTATAATTGGACCCCTAGCAAGCATCCGTAACTAATAAAGATCATTAAGGTCGTGAAACCCAACCATAGCATTAAGTATCAAGTCCTCTTTACTCCCATACGCCATAACCCACTTATCCGCATTTGGGCTGCTGTCATCCCCCGCAACACTGACAATAAACAAATCATGAACATATTGCAACACCCTACAGCGGGGGCCCCTCGCGTTTGCGCGAGAACAGAGGGCATCGTAGGACAGCACCATAAATAAGATATACAATCATATGAACCAAGATCATGATTAACCCATAGGACAAAGCGGATCTACTCAGACATCATAGGATAACCATAGATCATTGGGAAATAATATATGGAGTTGAGCACCATGTTTAAGTAGATATTATAGTGGGGAGAAGAGGTGTTACACCACTGCATAGATGGGGAGAGAGTTGGTGTTGATGGTAGCAAGATTGTTGATGTAGATCGTCGTCTCGATCGTTGCCCCGGAGGCACTCCGGCGCCACCAGGAGCGAGGGGGAGAGAGCCCCCTACTTCTTCTTCTTCCTTGGCCTCCCCCTATACGGGGAGGAGAATTCCCCCTCTGGTCCATGGTCTCCTATGGCAGCGAAGGGGTGGGAGCCCCTCCGAGATTGGATCTCCCTCTCTGTTCTCTTCTGTTTCTGCATTCTCAGATCTGGCCGAAAACCGTTTCTTATATTCTTGGAGATCCGTAACTCCGATTGCGCTGATATTTTAACATGATTTTTTTTCCAGATATAAGCTTCCTTGCGCCCTAAGTAGAGCTCCAACCGACGTACGAGGTGGGCACAATCCACCACCACGCGCCTGGCTCAAGGGTCGGATCCTGGTGTCTTGTGCCCTGTGTGGGCCTCCATTTGCAGTGATTCCAACTCCCAAAAATCACAAATATTCCAAAATAATTCTCCGTAAAATTTTATTCCATTTGTACTTCGTTTGATATGGATATTCCACAATACAAAAAACATGCAAAAAAACAGGAACTGGCACTAGGCACCGGATCAATAGGTTAGTCCAATAAATCATATAAAAAGTTGCCAAAAATATGTGAAAGTTTTATAATATTGGCATGAAACAATCAAAAATTATAGATACAACGGAGATGTATCAGCATCCCCAAGCTTAATTCCTCCTCGTCCTCGAGTAGGTAAATGATAAAAAAAGACAATTTTTGATGTGGAATGCTACCTAGCATAAACTTGATCATATATCTAATCATGGAATGAATATTAAGACATAAGTGATTCAAAGCAATAGTCTATAATTTGACATAAAGACATCAATACTCAGGCATCCCAACAAACAATCATGTCTTTCAAAATATCAATGCTAAACAAAGCTATCCCTACAAAATCATATAGTCTTGTCATGCTCTGTCTTCTTTACACAAAGCATTTATCAGGTACTACCCCGGTGTCAGCCAAGCAATTGGTTCATACTTTTTAACGTGCTTCAGCTTTTTCAACCCTCACGCAATACATGAGCGAAAGCCATGGATATAAAACTATAGGTGGAATGGAGTATGATGATAGGGGTAAATATAGAGAAGACAAAAAAGTAAGAAAGTCACACATCAATGCGGCTAACCAACGGGCTATGGAGATGCCCATCAATTGATATCAATGCGAGAAGTAGGGATTTCCATGCAACGAATGCACTATGAGCTATAAGTGTATGAAAGCTCCATATGAAAACTAAGTGGGTGTGCATCTAATCCTATAATGGAAAATTCCCACTAGTATATGAAAGTGACAACATAGGAGACTCTCTATATGAAAAACATGGTGCTACTTTGAAGCACAAGTGTGGAACTAGCATGCCCCTTCTCTCTTTTTATTATTTTATTATTTTTTATTTTTCTTTCTTTCTTTCTTTCTTTTTCTTACTTTTCTTTTTTTTCTTTTTCTTTTTCATTTTCTCTCTCATTGTCTGGAGTCTCATCCCGACTTGTGGGGGAATCCTAGTCTCCATCATCATTTCCTCACTGGGACATGCTCTAATAATGAATAATGATGATCATCACACTTCTATTTACTTATAACTCAAAAGAAATAAAAATTACAACTCGATACCTATGACAAAGTATGACTCTATATGAATGCCTCTGGCAATACCAGGATGTGCAATGATCTAGCGTAACATGTATGGAAAATGATGAATGGTGGCTGAGCCACAACTACTATGTTAGCTATATGATCATGCAAAGCAATATGACAATGAATGCTCAAGTCATCAAAACGGAAGCGGTGGAAGTTGCATGGCAATATATCTCGGAATGGCTATGGAAGGGCCATAATAGGTAGGTATGGCGGTTGTTTTGAGGAAGATATAATAAGGCTTATGTGTGATAGAGCGTATCATATCACGGGGTTTGGATGCACCGGCGAAGTTTGCACCACGTCTCGAGGTGAGAAAGGGCAATGCACGGTACCCTAGAGGCTAGCAAATTGCGGAAAGGTAAGAGTGCATGTATTCCATGGACTCACATTAGTAATAAAGAACTCATATAATTATTGCAAAAATTTATTAGCCCTCGAAGCAAAGTACTACTACGCATGCCCCTAGGGGAAGGGTTGGTAGGAGTTAACCATCGCGCGATCCCGACCTCCACGCAAAGGAAGACAATCAATAATAAATCATGCTCCAACTTCATAGCATAACGAGAGACTATACGTGCATGCTTCGGGAATCACAAACCTTAACATCAATATTCTTACTAACCACAACCATCTACTAGTACCTCCCACATATTCCATGTCTATATCGCAAAACTATTGCAAGGATCAAACATATCATATTCAGTGATCCATAAGTTTTATGTAGGCTTTTATGACTAACCATGCAAATGACCAATTCCTGTTGACTCTCTAAATAGAAATAAGTCAATCAAGAGAGATTAATTCTTTATACAAAATACAATTCTCTAATAAGTATAAGTGAAGCAAAAGATCATTCTACAAATAATGGGTTTCTATGTGAAGAGAAACAGGCAATCCAAACTTCAAAAGATATAAGTGAAGCACATGCATCATTCTATAAAGCTATACTCAAAAGATATAAGTGAAGTGCAATGAGAATTCTATAAATCAACCATGGACTATCTCATACCATCATGGTTCATAAAATAAAAGTGAAAAATAAACACAAAAGACGCTCCAAGAATTTACGCATATCATGTGAACAAAACGAATCCGAAAACATATCGATACTTGTTGAAGAAAGATGGGATGCCTTCCGGGGCATACCCAAGCATAGACGCTTGAGTATCCTTGAATATTTACTTGGGGTTCCTTGGGAATCCCCAAGCTTGATCTCTTGCCTCTCCTCCTTCTCCTCACATCGATACCTCCTCGATCTTCGAACACTTCATCCACACAAAACTTAACCGAACTTTTAGTGGCAGGGTTAGTGAATATGGCAATGAAATCCCATCATGTACTGATGTAACATTATTTTATAATTACAAAAAACATTAACTACTGTATTCTATCACAATGCTATGGCCCCAAGTCAAGGAAGCTTCAACAAGAATTCAAACATACGCAAATAATGAAGCTATAACAGCAATTTGTGAAAACAAGACAGTTTGTAAAGATTTGAACATCCACCATAATCATGTAACTGTAAAAATTCTGAAAAATTAGTAAAAAATAAAAAAATTGTATAGAAAGACATTACAAATTTTTTTAGAACCATTTGACATTCCATTAAAAAAATGAGAAATCACGCACTACAGCCTAAGTTTCTGTTTTGCACCGCACAAACCAACAAGCAATCTAATCATCCTAAAGCAAACCTTGGTACATTATTTTTATAATACAATGGAATTTTACAAGGGGATAATTATTTTTGTGAGAATATTCATGAAAAATTCTACATAGTTTCCATGAGCATGAACACAAATGTTCAAGGTCGACCCTCACTTCCGCAATGCATCACCTTTCAATCGCTTCTCTTTTTGAAAAAGTTTTAAGTTCGCCTCTATATTTTTTTGTTTTTAAACTTTATAAAAGCACCCAACAGAAGTAAATGACTCTCTAAACTTCCGGGCTGTCTCCCTGGCAGCGCTTTCTTTAAAGCCATTAAGCTAGGCATAAAGTGCTCAAGTAATGGATCCACCCGGACCCCAAGGTATATCAAAGCCAATTTGAATCAACAATGATTTAGCATTTAGTAGTGACAAAAAGCAACATATATCAAGCAATGAAGAAGTCTTACTCTCTTCTTATGCATCGACATGTCATACAAGAACAATTCATGCACATCAAGTAAAGGCCAATGCTTAGTATAAGTAGTTTCTTGCAATTTTATCGTGTTGGAAATATAAAGAGGCGGAGATGTAGTTCCTCTCTCATAATAATTGCAAGTAGGAGCAGCAAGCACATGCATATTATATTCATCAAAATTATCAAGTGAAATAGTAAAAGGCAACCCATCAATATAATCCTTAATAAGAGCAAACTTCTCTGATATAGTGTAGTTGGGAGAATTCAAAAAGATAATAGGACTATCATGTGTGGGTGCAATAGCAACAATTTCATTATTAACATAAGGAACTATAGAAAATTCATATCCATAAACATAATTCATATTGGCATCTTGTCCACAAGCATAACTAGCATCAAGTTCATCAAAAAGGGATATTTCAAATGAATCAACAGGATCATAGTAATTATCATAGCATTCATCCTTCGGTAAGAATGAAGGGGCATTAAATAATGTATGAGTTGAAGAGTTACTCTCATTAGAAGGTGGGCACTGGTAGCTAATCCGTTCTTCCTCCGTTTGTTCTTCGCTCTCCTCATCATCTTTTTCATCCAATGAGATCGCAGTTTCATCAATTTCTTCTTCCATACACTCCTACAAAATATTAGTCTCTTCTTGGACAGCGGAGACTTTCTCAATAAACACATCAATATCGTAATTGTATTTATAATTATCATAGAAATATTCAAGGATAGCAAGATTTTCAGGTCTATAAACTGAATCATCAAAATATTCAAACTTTTTAACCAAAGATTCAATTTCACAAGCACCCCTTAAAGCAACAAATTCTTCTATTCATTCCACATCATAATAATCATATATACCATTAGCATAAGAAGCTAAGGTTTCATTATCATTAAATTTGCATGAAAAGGGAAGATGTGGAGTACTCATCCTAGAGCAACAGGTATAATCATATCTAGAGCATATATTCCAAGCATACCACTTCAATATATGAATTTGATCCCATAACAATATCCCTTTATGAGTCAAGAAATAATCCCTAAAGTATTCACGTTGATCCAATGTTACTCCCATTATATAGTTGAACGGGTTTTTCTCAGGATTATCAAAGTAGTGCATAATATCTTCCACATAATGAGCATCGAGGGTTTTAGGAGGTTCCCCATCTCCATGAGTAGCAGGTACAACTAATTTTTTTGGGGTTTCGTGTTCCATATCCATAACTAAATATATAGAACAACTTAGAACAGGAAATAAAAACTACTTAGTGATAAAGCAAACAAGCACACATGAGAATATTCACCCCACGCTATAACTCCCCAGCAACGGTGCCAGAAAAAGGTCTTGATAACCCACAAGTATAGGGGATCGTTTGTAGCCTTCTTCGATAAATAAGAGTGTCGAATCCAACGAGGAGATAAAGACAGAACAAATATTCCCTCAAGTTCTATCGACCACCGATACAACTCTACGCACACTTGACGTTTGATTTACCTAAAACAAGTATGAAACTATTCTGTTGGAGTGATGCTAGAACTATTTTGCAAGAATAAAACTAGAAGTACTTTGCAAGATAATAGAAGTTAGGAGTTTAGTAAAAGGGTTTGTGTCAACAAGAAAGTTATTTGTCCCTAGGCAATCAATAACAAGTACTGGTAATCATTCTTGTAATTTTATATGAGGGAGAGCATGAGCTAATATACTTTCTCTACTTGGATCATATGCACTTATGATTGGACCCCTAGCAAGCATCCGCAACTACTAAAGATCATTAAGGTCATGAAACCCAACCATAACATTAAGTATCAAGTCCTCTTTACTCCCATACGCCATTACCCACTTATCCGCGTTTGGGCTGCTATCATCCCCCGCAACACTGATAATAAACAAATCATAACAATGTGGATCTACTCAAACATCATACGATAATCATAGATCATTGGGAAATAATATATGGAGTTTAGCACCATGTTTAAGTAGATATTATAGCAAGGAGAAGAGGTGTTATACCGCTGCATAGTGGGGGAGAGAGTTGGTGTTGACGGTAGCAAGATTTTTGATGTAGATCGCCGTCTTGATCGTTGCCCCGGAGGCACTCCGACGCCACCGGGAGCGAGGGGGAGAGAGCCGCCCTACTTCTTCTTCTTCCTTGGCCTCCCCCCTATATGGGAGGAGAATTCCCCCTCTAGTCCATGGTCTCCTATGGCGGCGGAGGGGCGGGAGCCCCTCCGAGATTGGATCTCCCTCTCTGTACTCTTCTGTTTCTGCGTTCTCAGATCTGGCCGAAAACCTTTTCTTATATTCCCGGAGATCTGTAACTCCAATTGCGCTAAGATTTTAACACGATTTTTTTCCAGATATAAGCTTCCTTGCTCCCAAATTAGAGCTCTAACTGACGTACAAGGTGGGCACAACCCACCACCATGCGCCTGGCTCAAGGGTCGGATCCTGGTGTCTTGTGTCCTGTGTGGGCCTTTGTTTGCGGTGATTCCAACTCCCAAAAATCACAAATATTCCAAAATAATTGTCCATAAAATTTTACTGCATTTGGACTTCGTTTGGTATGGATATTCTGCGATACAAAAAACTTGCAAAAAACAGGAACTGGCACTGGGCACTGGATCAATAGGTTAGTCCAATAAATCATATAAAAAGTTGCCAAAAATATGTTAAAGTTGTATAATATTGGCATGAAACAATCAAAAATTATAGATAGGACGGAGACGTATCAGTGATGTGATCTAGATTATTGACTCAAGTGCAAGTGGGAGACTGTTGGAAATATGCCCTAGAGGCAGTAATAAATTGGTTATTATCATATTTTCCTTGTTCATGATAAACGTCTATTAGCCATGCTAGAATTGTATTGATAAGAAACTCAAATACATGTGTGGATACATAGACAACCCCATTTACCTAGTGAGCCTCTACTAGACTAGCTCGTTGATCAAAGATGGTCAAGGTTTCTTGACCATAAACATGTAACATCCCAAAATTTCATTTTGGAATGTTATGATATAGCTATGCATCTATCATCATCATTGCTTGATTGTATGTGTTAGTTGAAATGCCTCTTCTGAATTCCAGAAAGCTCTTTCTACTTTTCCCTAAGTTGCTTTCACCCATTTGAAATTTTGGTTAAAAGTTCCAATAAGAGAGGAGGAACATGACACTCCATACCAGGGACTAATTGGTGGTTTATTTGAACAATAATAACCAGGGGTTATTTTGAAAATATTTGCAAAAAGGGTTTAAAAACAATTAGGCAATTTCTGAAAATATTATTTTTTTCAAAGTGTTCAAATGAAAGAATAGAAATGTTCATTAAATAGCATTTATTATTCTGTTAATTTTGATATATAATACCCCTATATTTAGAGACGATTTGAACGCTTTAAAAGCTTTTGAATGTCTCTGGAATATTATTAAAAGGAAACGGTAACCGTTTCCGGTATTTAACGGGCCGGCCCACCGGCTTTAAAAGCCGAGACCGTTACCGGTCGGCCGACCGAGCGCATTCACTTCCCTCTCTCTCACTGCAACCGGACCCCACCCGACGGACCGTTGCCCCGAAACGGTCGTCTTCTCCTTCCCCGCGCGCGCCGGACCCGACTCGTCGACCGTTTCCCCCTTACCGGATCTCTCCTCTCTCTCCTCCTCCGCACCCCGAGCACCTATATAAGGGCGCTGCTTCCCCGCATCCATTTCCCCCCAAGCCCCCTCTCTCTCTCGGCGAGGAGACCGCGCAATTGCTCGCCGGAGTAGCGCCACCACCGAATCTCGCCGTCGAGCGTAGCCACCGTCTCCGTCCACCGTTCGCCCCACCGTTGCCACCAATCGACTCCGGAGAACCGTCGCCGTCGCCCGGACCACTTCCCCATCTTCCCCGACCATCGGAGCACCTCGCCGTCGCATTCGCCGCTACCTGACTCGCCGGAGAACCCCGACGCCGGCGACTTTACCTCGTGAGCATTTCCCTCCCTCCGATCCAAAACCAACGACCCAGATTAGAACGGACTTAAGTCCGAACCGGTACCCACTACCGATCGGTCGCCCGCCCGAAAGCACTCGCGCGTACACCCCCTTAGCCACTCACGTGCTACCACGTAGCCTCCCTGGCCGTCGCAAAGTCAGGTTTCTTTTTCAGTTTTGTTTTAATTAACAGAATGTTTTCAAATTTTGTTTTGCTTATAACTTTTAATCTATTTAGTGTTTTGAGTTGATTCTTTTTGCAATAGCTCACAATTTTCATGTAGTTTCACCCTGTACTTTTAAATTTCAAATTTGAGCTATAAAATTTGAATTTAATCAAATTTGCTCAAAATCTTCAAATCTGAATAACTAGAGTTTGAAAATAGATTTTGATATGAATCTTTTTGCTACTGTTTGGTATTAGTTAGGACTACCTTCATGCTTAGTTTGAAGATTTTGAGGATATATTTGAGTAGTGTTTTAGCTATAAACAGAATCTGCTTAGTATTACAATATAGTTTTATATACTTAATTTTAATTAGTTTGATTTTAGAATTGGTTTTATTTGTTTATTAGGTTCTGTTAGTAAACATTTAGTGTTTTCACTCACTGATAATAAAAATATAAATTTGCTTAGTTTAATTTTATTTAACATAGGAATCACAACTTCTTTCAAATAGGCATAATTTGATTAAAACAACTAACTAGTAATAGTTTTGTTTTCAAACAAAGTTTTGTATATTTTAATTCTGTTTTCTAAGACAGATTTAATTGTAAATTATTTTCTGTTAAGAACATGTTTTACAAATAAATAATAAGTTTAGTTTTTCATTCTTTTGTTAATATAACTATAGTTGATTCATATAGTGTTTATCACAAACTTGTATAAACTTTACTAAACTTTTCCCAACAAACTTAAATTGATTATATTCTGTTTATTAATAAAATATTCTATTGTTTCCTTGCTGACAACAATTGTTTTGTTATTACAAATGGTTTCATTATGTCAGTAGTGTTTTCACCTCTCACCTTTTTGAAAAAAAAATCTTGTGTGTTTTTCTTGCTAGTGATTTTGTGCATTGTTTGCCTTGATTGTTTAATACTTCTTTGCTGAATGTTATGAGTTGTTATTTTGTTGTATGCTTATTGAGTGCTTGTTTGTTTCGTTAGATTATCCGGAGTGCGAAGATTGTTACTTAGAGTCACTTACGTACGAAGATCATCAATCAGGCAAGTCACTTTGACCATGTTTACCCATGTTTTATATGCATTAGTTCTACCATCTCCCCAGTTGCATGCAAGATAGGTTAGTTGGAAACTTGGTTACATTGTAGTAGTATCATGTGGTAGGTACCCCTCTCAACCCTCTTTCACAACTTTGGCCCCGGGAAACGTTGTTTTACTTTTGCTATGCTATTAGTAGACGGGGTTGGTTGTGTGATTCATGAGAGTTGAGAGAGTTAATAATTTCAAGACCTACATAATGATCATGATTTAAGAATCCGAGTTTTCAACATACCTCTGGGTGGATGATGGTGAACGGCACCCTGGAGAAACCAGTGGATTTGCCTAGGTGATGCTGGAGATGGCCAGTATTCACGCGGAAAGGTCCACCCAGGCACAAAGAGATGGATGGATGCTTTAAAACCCAAGGCTTACCTGCACAGCCACAAGTCATTATGGGCTCTGGCTTGGTTGGATATCGTGGTGACCCTGGACAGGCGGTGCTACGAGAGGTAGAAGAACGGTAGGAAAGGATGGGCACCGACAGAGTCACAGGGAAACCCTTTGGAAGACCATGTTTTGGTCATCCGTTTCTCAAACACCCTGAAGTGCGAGAAATCAAACGGAGGCGACCAAATCTTGTGGGGAACGTGTGCAAAACTCTGCAGAGTACTTAAACCTAATCGATTAGCCATGTCCACGGTCATGGACGACTTGAGCCAAAGGAATTGAAACTTCCAGAACTCTCAACACAGTTAATATGATGATGTGGGTATTTAATAATTTTGGGAATGAGAAATTGGTTGGTGGAACCATCTCATTAATCAACTAACTTAGTAATATTTTGCTTAGCCCCTCCCTTGATGTAGGAAAAAACTTGGCTTTACGCAAAAACTTACCACCCCACTTGCCATATATGCATATAGACTAGATGATTATCTTTTCACCCCTCTCTTGTGACTTTGCCGGCATATTCCATATGCTGACCTACATGGCTGCAACGTATCATGTTGCAGAGTACTTTTCCGACCAGGAGTGAGGACACGTTCTATGCTCAGTGAGATGCCCTTGGAGTCAGATGGACTCATCTACCTTCGACGCTTCCGCAAGATTTAGATATTCTCATGAGTTGGCTTTTAGCCACTTTATTGTAATTTTTATTGTAATAAAGGACTCGATATGAGATTTCGATTAATATAATGCTGTGTGATTTCCCTTTGATATATACATGGATGTACCGTGTGTGTACCAGCATGATCTTGGGATGGTACGGAAACACCGGAGACTTGACCTTTCAGGTCGGGTCGCTACAAAACATGAGTTGTCATTTGACAATGGGATCATATCATTAGGAGAATGATGTGATGGACAAGACCCAACCGTAAGCATAGTAGTTAACCATGTTAGTTTATTGGTGCTGCTTTATCCATGTCAAGTATCTGTTCCTACGTCCATGAGATCACGCAACTCCCTGACACCGGAGGAATGCCTTGTGTGTATCAAATGTCACAACGTAACTGGGTGACTATAAAGGTGCTCTACAGGTATCTCTCAGGGTGTATGCTGGGTTGGCGTGGATCGAGATTGGGATTTGTCACTCTGTATGACGGAGAGGTATCTCTGGGCCCACTCGGTAATACAACATCACAAGAAGCTTGCAAGCAATGTGACTAAGGAGTTATTCATGGGATCTTGTATTGCAGAACGAGTAAAGAGACTTTCCGGTAATGAGACTGAACTAGGTATGGAGATACCAACGATCGAATCTCGGGCAAGTAACATACCGATGGACAAAGGGAACTGCATACGGGATTGTTGAATCCTTGACATCGTGGTACGACCGATAAAGATCTTCGTAGAATATGTAGGAACCAATATGGGCATCTAGGTCCTGCTACTGGTTATTGACCGTAGAGTTGTTGAACCCGTAGGGTTTGCACACTTAACGTTTAGTGACGATTTGGTATTGTTGACTTATGTATGTTGGTGACCTAAGGTTGTTTGGAGTCTCGGATGAGATCCCGGACATCACGAGGAGCTCCAGAATGGCGTCGAGGTAAAGATTTATATATGGGAAATCATATTTTGGCTACTGGAAAAGTTTCAGGTTTTTTTGGTATTGTACCGGGAAGCTTCTAGACGGTTCCTGAAACTTCCGGAGGAATCCGTAAGTCCACCAAGGGTTCCACCACATCCCAAGGGTTTGCATGGGCTGAGGGGAGGCGCCCTGGCCTTATTGGGACAGGCGCACAAGTCCCTCAAGGCCCATGTGGCTTGGGAGAGGTGGAAAGTCCACCTGGTTTTGGAAAGGGAGGGAATTGGACTAGGAGTCCAACTCCCCCCTTGGTTGTGCCCTAGGGCTTGGAGGGGCTGATCTCCACGCCCCTCCACCTATATATAGAGGGGATGGGGCTCCCTGCCGCGATAGCACCACCACCATTGCTGCCACGCTATCGTGTAGTCGGAGAACTCATCTACCTCTTCGCCCCCGTTTGCTGGATGAAGAAGGAGGAGATGTCATTGAGATGTACGTGTGCTAAACGTGGAGGTGCCGTCCATTCAGCGCTAGATCGGGACGGATCGTGATTGGATCATGCTACCTCTTGAGTGTGCGTTGGTTTTCCCTTGAAGAGGAAAGGGTGATGCAGCGAAGTAGATAAGTATTTCCCTCAGTTGTTGAGAACCAAGGTATCAATCCAGTAGGAGGAACAAGCAAGTCACCAATGGTTGCACCTACACAAACAATCAAACTCTTGCACCCAACACTATAAAGGGGTTGTTAATCCCTTCACGATTATTTGCAAGAATTAGATTCGATATATATAGATGCAAACAAGAATGGAAAGTAAAAGGTAAATAAATTGCAGCAACATATTTTTGGTATTTTTGGTTTATAGATCTGAAAGTATATTATGGAAAGTAGACCCGGGGGCCATAGGTTTCACTAGAGGCTTCTCTCTTGAAGGCAAATATCATGGTGGGTAAACAAATTACTGTCAAGCAATTGATACAAAAGCGAATAATCATGTAGTTATCCAAGGCAATGATCATGCATATAGTTATCACATCCGTGACCAGTAGACCGGAACGATTCTGCATGTACTACTATTACTCCACACATCGACCGACTCTTGCCTGCATCTAGAGTATTAATTTCATGAATAACAAAGTAACACATTAAGAAAGATGACATGATGTAGAGGGATAAACTCAAGCAATATGATGAAAACTCCATATTGTTACCCTTGATGGCAACAATACAATACGTGCCTGGCTACCCCTACTATGTCACTGGGTGAGGACACCGCAAGATTGAACCCAAAACCAAGCACTTCTTCCATTGCAAGAACTACCAATCTAGTTGGCCAAGCCAAACCAATAACTCGAAGAGACTTGCAAGGATATGAAATCATGCAAATAAGAATTCATAGGAGATTGAAATAAGAATCATGCATAATATGAACATAAACCCACAATTCATCGGATCTTGACAAACACACCACAAAAGAGGATTACATTGGATAGATCTCCATGAAGATCATGAAGAACATGGTATTGAAGATCGAAGAGAGAGAAGAATCCATCTAGCTACTAGCTATGGACCCGTAGGTCTATGGTGGACTACTCACGCATCATCGGAGGAGCAATGGAGATGATGTAGATGCCCTCCGTGATCGAAACCCCCTCCGGCAGATTACCGGAAAAGGCTCCAAGATTGGATCTCTCGGGAACGGAGGCTTCCTGTGGCAGAAAAGTATTTTTGTGGCTCTCCTCGATGTTGGGGAAATATTTGTGTATTTATAGGCCAGAGGATAGGGTTAGGAGACCTGCCAGGGAGCAACAAGCCTGCTAGGCGAGACCAGGGGGCCGGGCCTAGCAGGCTTGTGGCGCCCTGGCACCTCCCCTGGCGTGCACTCCAAGCTTGATTGACTTGTTTCCTTCTATAATAATTCCTTTCGAAGGTTTTATTCTGTTTGGACTCTGTTTAATATCCCATATCCGCGAAACTCAAAAACGAGGAAAAAACGAGAAACTGGCACTTGGCTCTAAATTAATAGGTTAGTCCCAAAAATAATATAAAATAGCATATTAATGCATATACAACATCCAAAACAGATAATATAATAGCATGCCATCATCAAAAAGTATAGGTACGTTGGAGACGTATCAACATCCCCAAGCTTAATTCCTGCTCGTCCTCGAGTAGGTAAATGATAAAAACAGAATTTTTGATGTGGAGTGCTACCTAACATATTTATCCATGTAATATTCTTTATTGTGGCATGAATATTTAGATCTGTAAGACTCAAAACACAAGCTTAATATTGATATAGAAACAATAACATTTCAAGCATACTAGCAAAGCAATTGCATCTCTTCAAAATATAATGGCAAAAGAAAGTTATCCCCACAATATCATATGGTCTGGCTATGCTCCATATTTCCCACACAAAGTATTTATGTCATGCACAACCCCAATGAAAAGTCAAGCAATTGTTTTCACACCTTTACTTTCTCAAAAAATTTCAACTCTCACGCAATACATGAGCGCGAGCCATGGATATAGCACTATAGGTGGAATAGAATGTGGTGGAGGTTGTCAAGGAAAGGGAGAAGATAGTCTCACATCAACTAGGCGTATCAACGGGCTATGGAGATGCCCATCAATAGATATCAATGTGAGTGAGTAGGGATTGCCATGCAACAGATGCACTAGAGCTATAAGTGTATGAAATCTCAAAAGGAAACTAAGTGGACGTGCATCACGAAGAAAAATTCCACTAGCTATATGAAAGTAGCAAAATAGGAGACTCTCTATCACGAAGATCATGGTGCTACTTTGAAGCACAAGTGTGGAAAAAAAGGTAGTAGCAATGTCCCTTCTCTCTTTTCTCTCATTTGTTTTTCATTTTTTATGTGGGCATCTAAGGCCTCTCTTATTCTTTTTTTATTTGGGCTTCGCCTCTTTTATTTTTTGGTAAAGTCCGGAATCTCATCCCCACTTTTGAGGGAATCATAGCTTCCATCATCCTTTCCTCACATGGGACATGCTCTATTAATGATGATCATCTCACTTTTATTTACTTACAACTCAAAAGAAAATTACAACTCGATACCTATGACAAAATATGACTCTATATGCTATATGGAAGTGATGATGCATGTCATAAAAGGAAATGGTGGAAGTTGCATGGCAATATTTCTTGGAATGGCTATGGAAATGCCATAATAGGTAGGTATGGTGGCTATTTTGAGGAAGAATATATGGTGGCTGTTTTGAGGAAGTTATATGGTGGCTGTTTTGAGGAAGGTATACGGTATACCGGCGAAAGTTGCGCGGTAATAGAGAGGCTAGCAAAAGTGGAAGGGTGAGAGTGCGTATAAACCATGGACTCAACATTAGTCATAAAGAACTCACATAATTATGGCAAAAGTCTATTAGTCATTGAAGCAAAGCATTAAATGCATGCTTCTAGGGGGAGGTTGGTAGGATTTAACCATCACGCGCCCCCGACCCTCACACAAAGGCCGACAATCTATAAACAAGTCATGCTCCGACTTCCTTATATAATGGTTCACCATACGTGCATGCTACGGAAATCACAAACCTTTACACAAGTATTTTTTACCAAATCACAATTTACTTCCTAACATGTCTCTTAACATTACCATCTCTATATCTCAAAACTTTATGCAAGGAATCAAACTTCTCATAAATACTCAATGCACTTAATATGGAAGTTTTTATTATATCCCTTTTGGATGCCTATCATATTAGGACTAAATTCATAACCTAGACCAACTACCATGCTGTTTTAGAAACTCTCAAAATAATATAAGTGAGGTACAAGAGTTCAAGTATTTCTATAAAACTCAAACACCACCGTGCTCTAAAAGATATAAGTGAAGCACATAGAGCAAATTTGCCGAACTCAAATGATATAAGTGAAGCACATAGAGTATTCTAATAAATTCATGATTCAGCATGTCTCTCTCAAAATATGTGTGCATCAATGATTATTGTGTCAAAATAATAAGCAAAGACTCATATCATACACGACGCTCCAAGCAAAACACATATCATGTGGTGAATACAAATATAGCCTCAAGTAAATTTACCGATGGATTGAAGACGAAAGAGCGGACGCCTTCTGGGGCATCCCCAAGCTTAGGATCTTTGGTATCCTTGAATATTAATTGGGGTGACTTGTGCATCCCCAAGCTTAGGATCTTTCCACTCCTTATTCCATAGTCCATCAAATCTTTACCCAAAACATGAAAACTTCACAACACAAAACTTAATAGAAAACTCGTGAGATCCGTTAGTATAAAAAAATAAATCACCACTTTAGGTACTTTTGTGAACTCATTATTTTTTATATTGGTGTTATAACTACTTTAATATAACTTATATATGGCTCATACCACATGATACAACCCATAGATTCATCAAAATAGGCAAACAACTCAAAGAAAACATAATCTGTCAAAAACAGAACAGTCTGTAGCAATCTGAAAACTTCATATACTTATGTAACTCAAAAAATTATGAATTTTTTTAAACCTGGTAAATTTATATATAAATCTTGTTTAAAAAATTTCAGATCAATTCTACGCTCTGGAAAAATTAGAAAATTCCTGGACCGAGCGCAAAATTTTCTGTTTTTCAGCAAGATCAAATCAACAACTACCATAGATCACCCAAAGGTTTTACTCGGCTCAAACACTAATTAAAACACAAAAACACAATTACTACATAAGTAATAATGTGAGAAACAGTCAGAAACAGAAGCAAAAATAGATCACAAAAATAAAATTGGGTTGCCTCCCAAGAAGCGCTATTGTTTAACGCCCCTAGCTAGGCAAAACACAATAGATCTAGGTATTGTCATCTTTGGTATGCAATCCAAAAGTAGCTCTCATAATAGATTCATAAGGCAATATTATCTTATTTCTAGGAAAGTGCTCCATGCCTTTCCTTAATGCAAATTGGAATCGTTGTTTCCTTCTTTCATGTCAATAATTGCACCAATAGTTCTAAGGATAGGTGTACCAAGAATAATAGGACATGTCGGATTGCAATCTATATCAAGAACAATGAAATCTACGGGCACATAATTCCTATTTTCAACAATAGTAACATCATTAATCCTTCCCATAGGTTTCTTAATAGTGGAATCCGCAAGATGCAAATTTAGAGAGCAGTCATCAATATCATGGTAACCTAGCACATCACATAAAGTTTTCAGAATCATGGAAACACTAGCACCCAAATAACACAAAGCATGGCACTCATAGTATTTGATTTTAATCTTAATAGTAGGTTCCCACTCATCATGAAGCTTTCTAAGAATAGAAACTTCTAGCTCAAGTTTTTCTTCAAAAGATTTCATCATAACATCAATTATATGTTTAGTAAAAGCCTTATTTTCACAATAAGCATGAGGATAATTCAACATGGATTGAAGCAATAAAAATAGCAGCTATCATAATTAAAGTCCTCGAAATCCAAAAGAGTGTGTTCATTGCTATTTAAAGTTTTGACCTCTTCAACCCCACTTCTATCAATCTTAGCATTTAGATCTATAGACTCAGAATCATTGGGACGCCTTTTAACTAACGTTGACTTATCTACAATCCCATCATTATCAATATTTATAATGTAAAACAAAGATTCAATAGGAGCCACATCAATCACTTTAATATCTTCATCATTATTATCGCGAGAAGACACTTTTTCAAGCCATTCATGCTTAGCACGAATTCTAGCGGTTCTTTCCTTACTTTCATCAATATAAATTCTCATAGATTTTAAAGACTCATTAATATCAAGCTTGGGTGGAGTAGATCTAACTTTCAAAGAATCAATCTCAAGAGAAATTCTATCAATGTTCCTAGCCAAATCATCAATCTTTAGCACTTTTTCTTCAATAGAAGCATTAAAAAAATTTGCGAACCAATTAAATATTTAAAAATATTCTCAAGATCAGATGGCATCTTATTATAATTTCTATAAGAATTATTGTAGGAATTACCATAATTATTATAGGAATTACTAGGAAACGGCCTAGGGTTGAAATTACCTCTATACACATTGTTACCAAAATTGTTCCTACCAACAAAATTCACATCCATATATTCATTATTATTTCAAATAAAAGTAGAAAAGGGAATATCATTAGGATAAATAGGAGAACTCTTACTAGCAAGAAATTTCATCAATTCATCCATCTCTTCACTCAAAGTATTTATTTCTTCAATAGCATGCACCTTTTTACTAGTAGGAGATCTTTCAGTATACAATTGAGAGTAGCTTGTCATGTATTATCTAGGAGTTTAGTAGCTTCTCCTAACGTGATTTCCATAAAAGTACCACCCGTGGCAGAATCTAAAAGATTCTAGAAGCAAAATTCAATCCTGCATAGAAAATTTGTATAATCATCCATGAACTCAAACCATGTGCGGGACAATTCCTAATCATTAATTTTATCCTCTACCAAGATTGTGCAACATGCTCATGATCAAGTTGGTTAAAATTCATTATATCATTCCTAAAGGAGATGATCTTAGTGGGCGGAAAGTACTTGGAAATAAAAGCATCTTTACACTTATTCCATGAATCAATACTATTTTTAGGCAAAGATGAAAACCAAGTTTTAGCATGGTCTCATAGCGAGAACGGAAATAGCTTCAATTTAACAATATCATTATCCACATCTTTCTTCTTTTGCATATCACGCAACTCAATGAAAGTATTTAGATGGGATGCGATATCTTCACTAGGAAGGCCAGAAAATTGTTCTTTCATAACAAGATTTAGCAAGGCAGCATTGCTTTCATAAGATTCCGCACTAGTGGCGGGAGCAATAGGTGTACTAATAAAATCATTGTTATTAGTATTGGAAAAGTCACACAACTTGGTATTCTCAGACATCGTGGCAAAGCAAGCAGTCAAGCACACAAGAAAAAAGAAAGGCAAACGAAAGAAGGGCGAACAAAAAGGAAAATCTTTTTGGTATTTTCTGAAAATCGTTTTAGAAGTGGGGGAGAGGAAAACAAGAGGCAAATGGGAAATAATGTAAATGCAAGAGATGAGTTTGTGATGGGTACTTGGTAGGCTTGATGTGTATCCTCCCCGGCAACGGTGCCAAAAATCCTTCTTGCTACCTCTTGAGCGTGCGTTAGTTTTCCCTTGAAGAGGAAAGGGTGATGCAACAAAGTAGATAAGTATTTCCCCCAGTTCTTGAGAATCAAGGTATCAATCCAGTAGGATGAACAAGCAAGTCACCAATGGTTTCACCTACGCAAATAATCAAACTCTTGCACCCAACACTATAAAGGGGTTGTCAATCCCTTCACGACTATTTGCAAGGATTAGATCCGATAGATATAGATGTAAACAAGAACGGAAAGTAAAAGGTAAATATATTGCAGCAACGTATTTTGGTTTATAGACCTGAAAGTATATTATGGAAAGTAGACCCGGGGGCCATAGGTTTCACTAGAGGCTTCTCTCTTGAAGGAAAATAACATGGTTGGTATACAAATTACTGTCAAGCAATTGATAGAAAAGAGAATAATTATGTAGTTATCCAAGGCAATGAGCATGCATATAGGCATCACGTCCGTGACAAGTAGACCGAAACGATTCTGCATCTACTACTACTCCACACATCGTCCGACTCGTGCCTGCATCTAGAGTATTAAGTTCATGAAGAACAGAGTAACACATTAAGAAATATGACATGATGTAGAGGGCTAAATTCAAGCAATATGATGAAAACCCCATCTTGTTACCCTTGATGACAACAATACAATATGTGCCTTGCTACCCCTACTATGTCACTGGGTGAGGACACCGCAAGATTGAACCCAAGACCAAGCACTTCTCCCATTGCAAGAATTACCAATCTAGTTGGCCAAACCAAACCAATAACTCGAAGAAACTTGTAAGGATATTAAATCATGAAAATAAGAATTAAGAGGAGATTCAAATAAGATTCATGAATAATCTAAACATAAACTCACAATTCATCAGATCTTGACAAACACACCATAGAAGAGGATTACATCGAATAGATCTCCATGAAGATCATGAAGAACATGGTATTGAAGATCTAAGAGAGAGAAGAAGCCATCTAGCTACTAGCTATGGACCCGTAGGTCTATGGTGGACTACTCATGCATCATCAGAGGGGCAATGGAGTTGATGTAGATGCCCTACGTGATCAACCCCCCCCCCCCCCGACAGATTATCGGAAAAGGCTCCAAGATTGGATCTCTCGGGAACGGAGGCTTCTAGCGGCGGAAAAGTATTTTTGTGGCTCTCCTCGATGTTGGGGGAATATTTGGGTATTTATAAGTCAGATAATAGGGTTAGGAGACCTGCCAGGGAGCGACAAGCCTGCTAGGCGCGGCTAGGGGGGCCGCGCCTAGCAGGTTGTGGTGCCCTGGCACAGCCCATGACGTGCACTCCAAGCTTGATCAACTTGTTTCCTTCTAGAAAAATTCCTTTTGAAGGTTTTATTACGTTTGGACTCCGTTTAATATCCCATATCTGCAAAACTCAAAAAGAAGGAAAAACAGAATCTGGCACTTGGCTCTAGATTAATAGGTCAGTCCCATAAATAATATAAAATAGAATATTAATGCATATAAAACATCCAAAACAGATAATATAATAGCATGCCATCATAAAAAATTATAGATACGTTGGAGACGTATCAGATCGCGGGACAGATTGTGATTTTGATCGCGAAGACATTCGACTACATCAACTGCGTTTCTTAATGCTTCTCGCTTAGCGATCTACAAGGGTATGTAGATCCACTCTCCATCTCACAGATTTTGATCTCCGTAGATAGATCTTGGGTGTTCATAGGAATTTATTTCCCATGCAACGTTCTCCACGAGTTTGCTACTTCAACTATCTTTGTTACCGATAAGGATTATGAATTCTCTGTCAACCCAGAGTTAATTACTTTGATTGAATCCGATCCTTTTCATGGATATGAAACTGAAACTGTGGTAGCACATCTTACTAAGTTGAATGATATAGCCACCCTATTTGCTCATGATGAGAAGAGTCGCTACTATTATATTCTCAAATTATTTTCGTTCTCATTAAAGGGTGATGCTAAGATATGGTACAATACTCTTACTTCTGGTTGTGTGCGTAGTCCCCAGGATATGATTTACTACTTATTTGAACAATATTTTCCTGCTCATAAGAAACAAGTTGCCTTACAAGAACTATTTAACTTTGTGCAAATTGAAGAAGAGAGTCTCCCACAAGCTTGGGGGAGGCTTCTCCAATTGCTTAATTCTTTGCCTGATAATCCTCTTGAGAAAAATGAAATACTTGATATCTTCTATAATGGACTAACTGATGCTTCTAGGGACTTCCTAGATAGTTGTGCTGGTTGTGTTTTCAAGGAATGAACTATAGAACAAGCTGAGTAACTATTGAATAATATATCGAAGAATTATGATGATTGGACTCTCCATGAACCACTACTTGAAGCCACTCCGAATACGAGGGGTACCTTATTTCTCAATCCCCAAGATATGAAAGAGGCAAAGAAATGTATGAAGGAAAAGGGTATTAAGGCTGAGGATGTAAAGAATTTACCACCTATTGAAGAAATACATGGACTTAACACACCACCACCTCCAGATGTGGTAGAGGTAAATTCTTTATTAAAGTTTGATGAAGGTGATATCCCTTACAATAAACATTCTAGTCAATACTTATATGAGTTTGATAACTACACTAGGAAACAAGGTCACTTCAATGCAAATGTTCTGAAACAATTGAAATATAATTCTGATATGATTGCCCGCTTGAGTGACTTGTTATTTAGAATCAGTAATGATGTTAGAGGTGTAGGAAAACATGCCTCTATGGTTCAAACTCGGTTAGAACAAGTTGCTAAATCTCAAGGAGAATTGCTTGATGAAATGAATAATAATATGAATGATCATGCTATTAGAGTAGTGACTAGAGGAGGTAGAATGACCCAAGAACCTCTTTATCCTGAAGGTCATCCTAAAAGAATTGAACAACACTCGCAAGGAATTAATGTTGATACACCTAGTCCTTCTAAGAAGAAAAAGAAAAAGAAAAACGACTATGCATGCCTCTAGTGAACCCGAGATAGAAAAACCTCCTCATGATAACAATGATATTTTTATTTATGATGTTGAAACTCAATCTGGTAATGAATACCCACCTAGTGATAATGATAATGACAGTGATGTTCATGAGGATACTCAACCTAGTAATGATAAAGAACCAGATAATGATGTAGAAATAGAACCTGCTGTGGATCTTGATAACCCACAACCTAAAAACAAACGGTATGATAAAAAATACTTTGTGACTAGAAAACATGGTAAAGAAAGAGAGCCATGGGTTCAGAAACCCATGCCTTTTCCACCTAAACCATATAAGAAAAAGGATGATGAAGAATTTGAACGCATTGCTGAAATGATCAGGCCAGTCTTTTTGCGTACACGCTTAACTGATATCTTAAAGACGCCTCCTTATTCTAAATACATGAAAGATATCATCACCAATAAAATAAAAATACCTAAAGTTGAAATATCTACCATGCTTGCTAATTATTCTTTTTAAGGATGGAGTACCAAAAAAACTCGGAGATCCTGGAATGCCAACTATACCTTGCTCCATTAAAAGAAATTATGTCAAAACCACTTTGTCTGATTTGGGAGCTGGTGTTAGTGTTATGCCTTTCTCTTTATATAAAAGACTTGTTTTGAATAAACTCACACCTACTGAAATATATCTACAAATGGCTAACAAATCAACTGTCATACCTATCGGTATTTGTGAGGATGTGCCCGTTGTTGTTGCAAATGTTACTATCTTAACGGACTTTGTTATTCTTGAGATTCCCGAGGACGGCAACATGTCAATTATCCTTGGTAGATCCTTTTTAATACTGTAGGGGCTATTATTGATTGCAATAAAAGCAAAGTCACTTTTCATATCAATGGTAATGAGCATACAATGCACTTTCCGAAGAAGAAATTCCAAGTGAATGGTATAAATGTTATTGAAAATTCTCCCACACTCACTATTGGAAGCTTTCATCTACCTCTACCTACTGCCAGAAAGAAATGTGATATAATTATAGTTGGGGATATGCATATTCCTGTTGAGGTAACTTAGTGTTTTACGAAAGTTCTTTAGTTTAATGCTAATCGAAGGTGGTTATTAATAAGACTTGATCAACCTTATTGATGAATCATTTTTTAGAGGTATGAAGTTGATGAATTTAGTAGATACAACTCTATGTATCCACTTTTTGTTTTCTGTTTTTCTTAGTTAAATAAAATGAAATGCCATGTTTATCATGTCTTCTGAATTTCCCATGCAATAAAGAAATGACCCAAAAATAAAAGTTCTCATAATGTCATGAAAATTTAACACGATTTTTTTCTAAGTATTTCTGATTTTTTTGGTAGAAATAACACCAGAGGTGGGGTGCACCTGGTGCCCACAAGACACCAGGGCATGCCAGCCACCCCTGGCGCGACCTGGTGGGGGGTGGGGCCCACATGGGTCCCCTCACTTATTCCCTTAGCCCATGTCATATCTCACCTCTAGAAAAAAAATCACCATAGCTCTCTCCCTAGTGTTCTTGCTCAAGAACCCATGGATTTTGATCTCTTTGCTCAAAGCTCCATTTCCAAAATTATTTTAGGGGATTGCTTCTTGGTATGTAACTCCCCCATTACTCCAATTAGTTTTTGATTTAGTGGTTTATTTATAGAATAATTATCTCCTCTTGGTGCTGATGTAGATGAGCTTTCATGTTGAATTCTTAGAATTCTAAGTAGTTTGAATGCTTGATATGGCATCTATGCATCCTTATGAGTAATTGATACATCCATTTTGCATCATGCTTTTATATTGATATTTATTCCATTATGGGCTGTTATTACACTTTATGGTACAATACTTATGACTTTTCTCTCTTATTTTACAAGGTTTACATGAAGAGGGAGAATGCCGGTAGCTGGAATTCTGGATAGGAAAAGGAGAAAATCTGAGATACCTATTCTGCACAACTCCAAAAGTCATGAAAATTTATGGTGAATTATTTTGGAATATATAAAAAATACTGGGCAAAACAGATACCAGAGGGGGCCCACCAGGAGATGGCAAGCCTGCCAGGTGCGGCCACCCCCTGGCCACGCCTAGCAGGCTTGTGACCCACCTGCCAGGGCCCCCACGCCCATCTTCTGCTATATGGAGGGTTTTGACCTAGAAAGAAAATCATAAGGAAGCTTTCGGGACAAAGCGCCACCATCTCGAGGCGGAACTTGGACAGAACCAATCTAGAGCTCCGGCAAGGCGGTTCTGCCAGGGAAACTTCCCTCCCGGAGGTGGAAATCGAAGCCATCGTCATCACCAACGATCCTCTCATCGAGAGGGGGTCAATATCTATCAACATCTTCACCAACACCATCTTATCTCCAAACCCTAGTTCATCTCTTGTATGCGATCTTTGTCTCAAACCTCAGATTGGTACCTGTGGGTTGCTAGTAGTGTTGATTACGCCTTGTAGTTGATGCTAGTTGGTTTACTTGGTGGAAGATCATATGTTCAGATCCTTTATGATAATTAATACTCCTCTGATTATGAACATGAACATGTTTTGTGAGTAGTTACGTTTGTTCTTGAGGACATGGGATAAGTCTTGTTATAAGTAATCATGTGAATTTGGTATTTGTTCGATATTTTGATGAGATGTATGTTGTCTCTCCTCTAGTGGTGTTATGTGAACGTCGGCTACATAACACTTCACCATTATTTGGGCCGAGGGGAAGGCGTTGGGAAGTAATAAGTAGATGATGGGTTGCTAGAGTGACAGTGGCTTAAACCCTAGTTTATGCGTTGCTTCGTAAGGGGCTGATTTGGATCCATATATTTCATGCTATGGTTAGATTTATCGTAATTCTTGCGAGAGGGGTTAATCATGAGTGGGAGGCTTGTCCAAGTAAGGGCAGCACCCAAGCACCGGTCCACCCACATATCAAATTATCAAAGTAACGAACGTGAATTAAATGAGCATGATGAAAACTAGCTTGACGGAAATTCCCATGTGTCCTCGAGAGCGCTTTGCTTTATATAAGAGTTTGTCCAGGCCTGTCCTTTTCTACAAAAAGGATTGGGGTACCTTTCTGCACCTTTGCTACACTTGTTAATTGTTACTCATTACAAATTATCTTATCACAAAACTATCTCTTACCGATAATTTCAATGCTTGTAGAGAATACCTTACTAGAAACCGCTTGTCATTTCCTTCTGCTCCTCGTTGGGTTCGACACTCTTACTTATCGAAAGGACTACGATAGATCCCCTATACTTGTGGGTCATCAAGACTCTTTTCTGGCGCCGTTGCCGGGGAGCATAGCTCTATTCTCTGAGTCACTTGGGATTTATATCTGTTGATCACTATGAAGAATCTGAAAGATCCAAAAACCAAGATCTATCCCTCTACTACGAGGGGAGGTAAGGAACTGCCATCTAGCTCTGCACTTGATTCACCTTCTGTTATGAATAAGTTTGCGACACCACCACCTGCTAGTAATTCTGATATGTCGCATGTAATTGATGATGCCACTTCTGCTATGCATCATGCTTATGATGATACTTAGCTTGATAATACTATGCCACTGGGTGAATTTCTTGATGAACAAATTGCTAGAGTCAATGCTGAAAATTATGATACTTCTGAAACTGATGAAATTATTGAAACTGAACACTATGAGACACCTGCTAGACCTATCCCTCCTAGATATGAATTGCCTGATATTCCCGAGGGTTATGTTATGAAGGAGAGGTAGCTAGGGACTTTATTTCTTGTAAGGATAGAGATGATCTTAAGAAATTACTATGCAAGTGGAAAGAAAAATCTTTGAATGCTAGAATGAGATATGATCCTAAGTTTGCTACTTCACCTATCTTTGTTACTGATAAGGATTATGAATTCTCTGTTGATCCTGAGCTAATTACTTTGGTTGAATCTGATCCTTTCCATGGCTATGAATCTGAAACTGTTGTGGCACATCTCACTAAACGGAATGATATAGCCACCCTATTTACTCATGAGGAAAAATTTGTTATTATTATCTTGTCAAGTTGTTTCCTTTCTCATTAAAGGATGATGCTAAGATATGGTTCAACTCTCTTGCTCCTCATTGTGTGCGTAGCCCCCAGGATATGATATATTACTTCTCTGAAAAATATTTTCTTGCCCATAAGAAACAAGCTACCCTTCAAGACATATTTAACTTTGTGCAAATTGAAGAATAGAGTCTCCCACAAGCTTGGGGGAGGCTTCTCCAATTACTAAATGCTTTGCCTGATGATCCTCACAAGAAAAATGAAATATTTGATATCTTTTATAATGGACTAACCGATGCTTCTAGGGACCACCTACATAGTTGTGCTCGTTGTGTTTTCAGGACATGAACTGTTGAACAAGCTGAACTTCTGCTGAATAATATATTGAGCAATTATAATGATTGGGATATTCCCGAACCACCTCCGAAGCCAACTCCGAAGAAAAGAGGTATTCTATTTCTCAGTCCTGAAGATATGCAAGAGGCAAAGCAATCTATGAAAGAAAAAGGTATTAAAGCTGAAGATGTTAAGAATCTACCACCCATTGAAGAAATACATGGTCTTGATAACCCGACACAGGTGGTAGAGGTAAATTTTCTTCGTAGATTTGATGAAGGCGATATTCCTTATAATAAGTCTGCTACCAATGCTTGGATGAGTTTGATAAAAAAAATTTTAAGCAAGAAAATTATAATGCTTATGCTAGTAGACAATTGAAGCATAATGCTTTCATGCTTGATCGCTTAGGTGAATTTATGAGTAGAACTATCAATGATCTTAAACTGATTAGTAAACATGCTTGCATGGTAACTACTCAAGTAGAACAAGTACTTAAGGCACATAATGATTTGCTTAATGAGATTAATAGTAAGAACAATGATCATTCTGTTAAAGTTGTTACTAGAGATGGAAGAATGACTCAGGAACCTTTGTAACCCGAGGGCCACCCTAAGAGAATTGAGCAAGATTCTCAAAGAAGTAATATTGATGCACCTAGTCGCTCTAGTAATAAGAGGAACAAGGATGATGATAGAACTTTGCATACTGCTAGTGAACCTATTATATATACAGCTGAAAACCCAAATGATATTTCTGTTTCTGATGCTGAGACAGAATCTGGTTATGAACATGAGCCTAGTGATAATATGAATGATGATGTTCATGTTGATACTCAACCTAGTAATGATAATGATGTGGAGATTGAACCTGCTGTTGATCTTTATAACCCACAACCTAAGAATAAAAGATATAACAAAAGAGATTTTATTGCTAGGAAGCATGGTAAACAAAGAGAACTATGGGTTCAGAAACCCATGCCCTTTCCTCCTAAACCATCCAAGAAAAAGGATGAAGAGGATTTTGAACGCTTTGTTGAAATTCTTAGACCTGTCTTTTTGCGTATGCGCTTGACTAATATTCTGAAAATGTATCCTTATGCTAAGTATATGAAAGATATTGTGACTAATAAAAGGAAGATACCGGAAGCTGAAATTTACTCCATGCTTGCTAATTATACTTTTAAGGGTGGATTACCAAAGAAATTAGGAGATCCAGGAATACCAACTATACTATGCTCTATTAAAGGGAATTATGTTAAAACTGCTTTATGTGATTTGGGAGCTAGTGTTAATGTTATGCCTTTGTGTTTATACCGTAGACTTGATTTGAATAAGTTGACACCTACTAAAATCTCTTTGCAAATGGCTGATAAATCATCTGCTGTACCAATCGATATTTGTGAGGATGTACCTGTCATAGTTGCAAATGCTACTATCTTAATGGACTTTGTTATTCTTGATATTCCTGAGGACGACAGTATCGATCATCCTTGGTAGAACCTTTTTGAATACTGCAGGGGCTGTTATTGATTGCAACAAAGGCAATGTCACTTTTCATATTAATGGTAATGAGCATACGGTACACTTTCCGAAGAAACAACCTCAAGCTCATAGTATCAACTCCATTGAAAAAATTCCAACGATTATTATTGGAGACTTTGAATTCCCTCTTCCTCCTATCAAAAAGAAATACGATATACTTATTGTTGGGGACATGCATACCCCCATTGTGGTAACTTAGTGTTATTCGAAAATTCTTCGGTTTCATGTTATTCAAAAGAAGTTTGTTAATAAGACTTGATCAACCTTATTGATGGATCCCTTTTGATAAGCATGAGATGGTTGAATTTAGAAAGCACAACTTTCTGTACCCAACCTTTATTTTCTGTTAGTTGGATTAAATTAAGTAAAATGCTATTATTTTTCTATTTTTTGAGTTTTTCGTGCAATAGAAAAATGCCCTAAAAATAAAAGTTCTTCAAATGCCCTGAAAATGTAGTATGATTTTTTCTGGAATATTTAAAAATATCTAGCACTGAGCACACAGCAGGGGCTGCACCAGTGGGTCACAAGCCCACAAGGCGCGGCCACCCCCCTGGCTGCGCCTAGCAGGCTTGTGGGTCCCACGTGGCCCCCCTTCACTTATTCGAGCACCCATCCACTTCATCCTCCTCCAGAAAAAAAACACCATTGCTCAAATTCTAGCTCATTTTTTTGCCATTTTCGATCTCCTTGTGCAAAGCTTCATTCCCAAAACTGTTTTGGGAGATTGTTCTTCGGCATGTGACTCCTCCAATGGTCCAATTAGTTTTTGTTCTAGTGCTTTATATATTGCAATTTTTTGCTGCCGTGGTGACCTTGTTCTTGAACTTGCATGTCAAATTTGTATGGTCTCAAGTAGTTTTGATGCATGATATAGCCTCTAGGCACTTGTGGGAGTAGTTGTTATGAGTTTTGCTGAGTTTTGTTCACCTTTATTTTGGGTCACAAAAAATTTCAGAGAATGAAATGTTGAGGAGATTGTTAAGAGGCTCTTCAAGCCATAGTTTTAAGGAAGGTGAGAATGAGATGAGGGAGAAACCCAAGTATAATCTTCCTCGCGTCACAAAAGTTCGACCATGTGAATGGCCATGCGACACATTCTTGAGGGCAGCCGACATTTATGAAGATTTTTATTATTTGGCTGAGAATGCAGGCCTCACCGACTTCCTCAATGACAAGTGTGACCAGTACCTCTTGCTCACGAATACCGTTGTGCAAAATTTTCATTTTCATGTTAGGGAAGACCCTCCTACGGTAGAATTTCACTTATATGATGTGCCTAAGAAAATGAACCTTTATGATTTTTGCAAAGTTTGCAAAATACCCTATGAGGGCAACATCAGGGAACCACGTCCTAGAGACATGGAAGATTTTATAGCTGCAGTCACTATAGGGGAAGAGAGAGGGGTGTCAAAGGCAAGAGAAGCTAGTTTACATTTCCCCGTGTTATGCTATAATTCATTATTTGCGGGGAGATGTTTAGTTGGTTGCTGGGAGAGTGGAGGTCTTAGTGCCCCTGACCTCGCCATTTTGCGCCATGCTTTATTTGCTGATAGAACCTTCAGTCTGGGCGCTATGGTGGCCCAACGGTTGAACTCCAACCGTTCGAGGGGGGCCATATTCGGAGGTATCTATGCATCTCGTCTGGCCAAACACTTTGAGATACCCATTAGGCTTGACGAGGAAGATGAGAGGCTGCTACCCTCGAAGTTCTTAGATTATGATCGTATGATAGCACATGATGTTATTAAGAAAAATGATGATAGGAGGTTGCTTTACAACTTAGTTTTTAGCCAAGGTACTTGTGAGATTATTACTCTGCCTTCTTCTTCTTTGTTTGATATTCACTCAGGCAGGTAAACCATTATGCCCAGAGACATTTACAGATATTGGGGTCTGACGCAACCCCCAGCTCCAGAACATGCGCCAACCCTTGATCTGTACCCTGAGTGAGTTTTTTAGTGGGAGCCGCTGGAGCTCGCCAACCAATGGAATTCTGAGGACGCTTCGAAGTATCCCAGAGAGAGTTGTTTCCAGCCATGGCCCTAGATCAACTTACGCCAAAAGCCTAAGCTTGGGGGAGCACGTATTTCTCACCGAGTTTACATTCATGCTCTCACACTCATCTTAAGTAGTCAGTGTTCATACTCTTTCATTGGACCATCCATGGTAGTTTATTTCCTTGTTTCGCTTTCTTCTTGTGTGTTAAATTAACTTTGAGAAAAATACAAAAAAACATTATTAGTTCTAGATTTACCTTCTAGTTGCTTAGTTGTAGCATTAAAAGAAAATCCAAAAATAGTTTTCGTTCTTCTTTTGCTTGTTGGGAGCTTTCCCGTGTAAATAGTTTTTCTCATTCTTGTTTTGAATTTCCCTCCTTTGGTTGTAAGGAGAAGACCACAATGAAAATGTTGAGTGGCTCTTATATGCATAATTGTTTATTGATCAAAGAGCCCATATTACTTTGCCTTCTCCTTTTAGTCATTGTTTGCAGATTCCAGCTTAGTCCAATGCACATGCACTCTTAGTATTATCCACACCGTTCGGTCGTGCAAGTGAAAGGCAATAATGACGATATTTGATGAAAAGATTGAGATGGAGAAAAGCTGGTATGAATTCGACCTATCTTGCTTTTGTAAATATGATTAGCTCATCGTTCCAAATTCAGTTCATCATGGGTGAAACATATTTGCAATGACAATTAGAGATTATAGTTACACATGCCATGCTTAATTAGCTAAGAGTGGATAATGGTATGTCTTTGGGTGCCAACATGCATATTAAAATGATTATGATGTAGTATGATGGGATGGTATCCTCCTCTGAATGATTCGAGTGGCTTGACTTGGCACATGTTCATGCATGTAGTTGAAACCAAATCAACATATCCTCTACGATATTTATGTTCATGGTGATATATCCTACTCATGCTTGCATTCAATGTTGGTTAATCTCAAAGCATGTTGATGACTGTGTCACTCTCTAGTTGGTCGCTCCCCACTCTTTTACTAGCCTTCACTTGTACTAAGCGGGAATACTGCTTGTGCATCCAATTCCTCAAACCCAAAGTTGCTCCATATGAGTCCACCATACCTGCCTATATGAGGTATTTACCTGCCATTCCAAGTAAATTTGCATGTGCCAAACTCTAAACCTTCAAATAAATATTCTGCTTTGTATGCCCAAATTGCTCATGTGGCGATGGGGGGTTGTCAGTATCTTCCATGCTAGGTGGGTTATTCTCACGATATGTGCTGATTCACTATCATTCACGAGAAAGTGGCTGGTAATCGGGATGCCCAGTTACATGCTCAAAATAAAATCAAAATATAATTAAAAAAAACTCCCAAAGGACTATGTTTTTATGGACGATACACGTGGATTCGGCTCGCCGTGGAGTGTGATTGATTGGTGGAGGGGGAGTAAAAACTTTATCATTCTGTTTGGGAACCGCCTATAATGTAGCTAGCATGGAAGATGTTGAAAACCTCTTGGTCGTTATGTGAGTAATGAAAGCATACCTCTCAAAAATTATTACTCATCTCTCTTTAAAAACTCGAGCTCTGGCACCTCTGCAAATCAATGCTTCCCTCTACGAAGGGCCTTTCCATTTACTTTATTCTTAAGTCATCCTCCTCTTATAAAAGGCACCAGTTAGAGAGCACCACTGTCATTTGTGTGTTTTGCTGTTAATTGATATTAAGTATGAGCATAACTGGATCTCTTTCACCATGAATTACAATGTCTAGTCAGTCCTTGTTCGTTAGAGGTGCTCTGCATTTATGTTTTGCGGTCTCAGAAAGGGCCAGCGAGATATCATTTCATCATATTGTATCATGATTGTTTTGATAAAAGTGTTGTCATCCGAGAGTTATTATTATTGCTCGCTAGTTGATTATGTCACTGATATGAGTAAATGTGAGACCTAAATGTTATTGTGAACGTGGTTAGTCTGTGATGTTTGCTAAGAATCTGAACATCAGTTAGACATATTTACAACAACAGATCAACCAGAGTTTGTAAAAGTTTTTCTTTATCACTTTTAGTTTATCAAATGAATTGCTTGAGGACAAGCAATGGGTTAAGCTTGGGGGATTTGATATGTCTCCATCGTATCTACTTTTCCAAACTCTTTTGCCCTTTTTTGGACTCTAATTTTCATGATTTGAATGGAACTAACCCGGACTGACGTTGTTTTCAGCAGAATTACCTTGGTGTTATTTTTGTGTAGAAATAAAAAGTTCTCAGATTGATCTAAAAATTTATGGAGAATATTTTTGGAATTAATAAAAAATATTGGCGAAAGAATCAACCAGAGGGGGCCACCCACAGGTGGCAAGCCTGCCAGGCGCGGCCACCCCCTGGTTTAGCAGTCTTGTTGGCCCCCTATTGCTCCACCGACCTCAACTCCACTCCTATTTATTCCTATTCACGGACAAAAAAATCGAGGAGAAGATTTCATCGCATTTCACGATACGGAGCCGTCGCCACCTCCTGTTCTTCCTCGGGAGACCAGATCTGGAGTCTGTTTTGTGCTCCAGAGAGGGGAAATTGACGCCATCGTCATCACCAACCATCCTTCATCACCAATTTCATGAGGCTCTCCACCGTTCGTGAGTAATTCCATCGTAGGATTGATGGACGGTGATGGGTTGGATGATATTTGTCATGTAATCGAGTTAGTTTTGTTAGGGTTTGATCCCTAGTACCCACTATGTTCTGAGATTGATGTTGCTATGACTTTGCTATGCTTAATGCTTGTCAGTAGGGCCCGAGTGCCATGATTTCAGATCTGAACCTATTATGTTTTCATGAATATATATGTGTTCTTGATCCTATCTTGCAATTTGTAGACACCTATTACGAGTTATGATCCGCATCCCCCATGGTGACAATAACTGGGATTCTTTCCGGTGATTACCGTAGTTTGAGGAGTTCATCTATTCACTAAGTGCTAATGCTTTGGTATGGTTCTCTATTAAAAGGAGACCTTAATATCCCTTAGTTTCCATTAGGACCCCGCTGCCATAGGAGGGTAGGAAAAAAGATGTCATGCAAGTTCTTTTCCATAAGCACGTATGACTATATATGGAATGCATGCCTACATTACATTGATGAATTGGAGCTAGTTCTGTGTCACCCTATGTTATGGCTATTGCATGATGAATGCCATCCGACATAATTATCCATCACCGATCCATTGTGTACGAGCTTTCCACATATTGATCTCTGCTAAGTTACTTCTCCGTTGCTACTGTCACAATCACTACAAAACTGGTACTGTTACTTTTGCCATCGTTACCGTTACTTCCATAGTACTTTTCTACTGAATACTTTGCTGCAGATATTAAATCTTTCAGGTGTGGTTGAATTGACAACTCAGCTACGAATACTCGAGAATATTCTTTGGCTCCCCTTGTGTCTAATCAATAAATTTGTGTTAAATACTCTACCCTCGAAAACTTTTGAGATCCCCTATACTTGTGGGTTATCAGTAATTGCTATGAATCTTATTAAGTTTTGTTAACAAAATTTTGTGGACTAATTTTTTTCAAAAAATTATTTCTAGAAAATAAGATGAATTTCTTTAGGAAGTACTCCTCCAAGAAGAATGCTAGAGGAGTCATTGGGGAATCGTCTAATAGAGACCTCAACACTCTGAGGAAGGAGGAAGTGCGACCGTGCAAATGGCCACATACTCCCTTTATGGAGGAGGCCGGTTTCCATTAAGAATTTGCCTAATTTGTTGCAAATGCTGGGCTAACCAACTTCCTCGCAGATGAGTGTGACCAGTATCACATCCTTACAAATTCCTTTGTGCAAAGTTTTCATTTTCTAAGTAAGAATGATCCCCTTGAGGTGTAGTTTAATCTTTATGCTGAAACTTACTCCCTCCATCCCATAATGTAAGACGTTTTTTGACACTACACTAGTGTGAAAAAACGTCTTACATTATGGGACGGAGGGAGTATAAGATATCACTTGCCAACTTTTGTGACAAATGTCTGATTCCTTCTGACGGGGAATTAAGAGAGCCTAGACCATCGGAGTTTGAGGACTTTCTCCTCACTTTCACAGTGGGTGACGAAAGAGGCGTGTCAAATCGCTGCTACCAATTTGCAGTTTTCTTCGATGCACTACTTTGCTCTATTCATCGCGATGTGTTTTAACTCCTACGGAAAAGGTCGGTGCACTCAGTGCCCCTGACCTTGCCATTTTACAATGGGCATTACACAATGATCATACTTTTAGCTTAGGGGCTATTGTTGCACGACGCCTACACCTTAACAAGAGTAAGGGCAAGATACACAGTGGCATTTATGCTACTCATTTAGTGAGTCGTTTTGAAGTCTAGATACGCCCACATGATTATCTTTTGCCCAAGGTTTATCCAGATCACAGGTCGTTGCTAGACCACCACTTTATTGATAAAGCTGATCTCTTTCATAATATTCGCTACAACTTAGTATTCAGCGTCATAACCCGTGATGTTATCCCATTGCCTACACCTGCCTTGTTTGATTCTGTTGCCAGGAACGAATACAGAACTATGCCAGATGACATTATTGCCTACCGGGACAACCTAGCAGCGCCTGAGGAGGAACCCCAGGAGTGGTACTCTTAGGTGCCACCTCCACGACTCCACCTAGTATCGACTCGGAGTATTTTCCAGGCTATGGATGGTGATTACCAAGCTAGGCCAAAAGCCTAAGCTTGGGGGAGTATGTGTTTCCACCGACAGTATATTCATGCTCACTCATTTCATTTCAGTTGTCGGTGTTCACACTTTTTCATTGTACCATCCATGTTAGATTTATTTTCTTGCTTTCTTCTTGTGTGTTTGAAAAACTTTGAGAAAATCCTACAATACCTCTGGCTTCTTTTTGTTTTTTTCCTTTCAATTTAGTTAGTTGTAGTATTAAAAGAAAACCCAAAAAGATTTCTCACTTCTTCTTTTGCTTGTTGGGAGTTTTCCCGTGTAAATAGTTTTTCTTGTTTTTGTTTTCCCTTCTTTTATTTGCTTTTTCACGAAAAACTAAAAACTCCAAAAACATTTCACTGTGTTTCTCTGAAATTCTTTTTCTTTTATAGAGTCATACCAAGGAGAAGATGGCTAAGAAAATGTTGAGTGGTTCTCATATGCTTTATTGTTGATCTAACAAAGAGCCTATATTACTTTGTATTCTCCTCTTGAATAAAATCTTTGTATATTCCAGCTTAGTCCACGACACTCTTGCACTATTACTATTTCCATATCATTCAATCGTGCAAGTGAAAGCCAATAATGACGGTATTTAATGAATTGGCTATGGCAGAGAGAAGCGGGTATGAACTCAACTTGTTTTTGTTTTTGTAAATATGTTTAACCTGGTATCCATGATTCAACATATTATGATTAAACATGTTTGCAATGACAATTAGAGATTATAGTTGCTCATGCCATGCTCAAGTAGCTAGGACTAGATAATGATGTATCTTAGATGTTAACATGCATTAAAATGGCTTGACTTGGCACATGTTCATGCATGTAGTTGAATCAAAACCAACATAGCCTTCATGATATTTACGTTCATGGTGTCCATATCCTACTCATTATAGCATTCAATGTTTATTATTCATAATGCATGTTTATGACCGTGTTCGCTCTATAGCTGGCCGCTTCTCAATCTATTTGCTAGCCTTAAACCAAAGTTATTCCAGATGAGTCCACCATACCTACCTATATGCGGTATTACCCTGTCGTTCCATGTAAATTTTCATGTGCCACCTCTACATTTTCAAATGAACATGAGTTTTGTGTGCCTGGACCGCTCATGGAGCGACAGGGGGTGTTCAGTATGTTCCATGTTAAGCGGGTTACTCTCATGATGAGTGTTTATTCACTCATCCTTGCACGAGAAGGGGGGTAACAGGGATTCCCAATCCCGAAATCAAAAGAAGGGCTCGCCGTGGAGTGTGTTTGTTGGTGGAGGGGGAGTAAACCTTTACTTTTACCGCTTGGGAACCGCCGCTAATTTGTTTAACATGGAAGATATTGATAGCTCTTGGTTGTAACGTTGACAGGAAGGGTGTGCCTCTCAAAATTATACGTATCCCTTATTTAGGCCTTCAGCTCTAGCACCTCTGCAATTCCCTGCTTCCCTCTGCAAAGGGACTATCTATTTACTTTAATGTCGAGTCATCACCTTCTCAAATAAGCGCCAAATCTGAGAGCACTATTGTCATCCTCATGCATTGTGTATAGTGAATGTTGGATGCATCATGACTAGATCTTTTCTACCATGAATTACAATGTTTAGTCGCTTCTTGAACATTGGAGGTGCTCTGCATTTATGTTTTGCAATCTCAGAAAGGGCTAGCAAGATACCACTATTGTCATATTATATCATGATTGTTTTGACAAATGTTTGCACTTGAGATATTTTATTATTGCTAGCTAGTTGCTTGTGCCATTGATATGAGTTAATATAATCCTCAAGAGGTATTGTTGACATGGTTAGTCATAATGTTTGCTAGAAACCTGGGTGCTACTTAAGCATATGTATGTAAACAAGAACAAAAGAGTTCGTAAAAGTTTTTCTTTCTCACTTTTAGTTTGTCAACTGAATTGCTTGAGGAAAAGAAAGGGTTTAAGCTTGGGGGAGTTGATACGTCTCCATCGTATCTACTTTTCCTAACGCTTTTGTTCTTGTTTTGGACTCTAATTTGCATGATTTGAATGAAACTAACCCGGACTGACGTTGTTTTCAGCAGAACTACCATGGTGTTGTTTTTGTGCAGAAATAAAAGTTCTCAGAATGGAATGAAACTTTTTGGAGAATTATTTCAGAATATTTGAGGAATATTGGAGCCTGAAGCCACCAGAGAGGGGGGCCAGGGTGCCCACCACCCACCAGGCAGCGCCAGCCCCCCTAGAGCGACCTAGTGGGTGGTGCTCACCTCGTGCCCCCCGACCCTAATTCCAGCGCTATAAAATCCCAATTTACTTGAAAAAATAAAGGATAAATTTTCATCGCATTTCACGACACTAAGCCGCCGCCACCTCCTGTTCTTCATTGGGAGGCCAGATCTGGAGTCCACTTGGGGCTCGGGAGAGGGGAATCTTCGGTCTTCGTCATCATCAACCCTCCTTTATCACCAATTCCATGATTCTCCCCACCAAGAGTGAGTAATTCCTTCATAGGCTTTCTGGTCAGTGAGGAGTTGGATGAGATTCATCATGTAATCAAGTTATTTTTGTTAGGGCTTGATCCCTAGTATCCATTATGTTCTAACATTGATGTTGATATGACTTTGCCATGCTTAATGCTTGTCACTAGGGCCCGAGTGCCATGATTTTAGATTTGAACCGTTTATGTTATCATCATTATATCTATGTTCTTGATCCGATCTTGCCTACTCATATGCACCTATTACGTGTTATGATCTGTCAACCCCATAGTGACAATATTTGGGATACTTCACGATGATGACCGTAGTTTGAGGAGTTCATGTATTCACTATGTGTTAATGCTTTTTTCCGGTTCTCTATTAAAAGGAGGCCTTAATATCCCTTAGTTTACTTATGGACCCTGCTGCCACAGGAGGGTAGGACAAAAGATGTCATGCAAGTTCTTTTCCATAAGCATGTATGACTATTTACAGAATACATGCCTACATTACATTGACGAACTGGAGCTAGTTCTGTGTCGCCCTAGGTTATGACTGTTATATGATGAATATCATCCAACGAATACATCGATCCAGTGCCTACTAGTTTTCCACCTATTGTTCTTGCTAAGTTACAACTACTGTTGTTACCGTTGCACTTGCTACAAAACTATCATTGGTACTGTTACCGCTACTGTTACTACTGCTATCAAACTATCATATTACTGTGCTACTGATCACTTTGCTACAGATATTTATCTCCATGTGTGGTTGAATTGAAAACTCAACTGCTAATACTCTCAAATATTCTTTGGCTTCCCTTGTGTCGAATCTATAAATTTGGGTTGAATACTCTACCCTCGAAAACTGTTGCGATCCCCTATACTTGCGGGTTATCACGGGGCCGGCGTGCCCTGGTGTATCGCGCCCAGCCAGACCCCCTCCTCTAGTGGTTTTTGGCTTCAGTATTTTTATTTATTCTGAAATAAATCTCCAAAAACTTTCGTTCGATTCCAAGAAATTTTATTTCTACAGAAAAACAACACCATGGTAGTTCTGTTGAAAACAACGTCAATCCGGGTTAGTTTCATTCAAATCATGCAAATTAGAGTCCAAAACAAGAGCAAAAGCGTTAGGAAAAGTAGATACGATGGAGACGTATCAGGGTTGGTCGAAATCGAGAGACGCAAGTTTTACCCAGGCTCGGCCCCTCCGATGGAGGTAAAAGCCTACATCCTCCTCTCTGTGTATTGATGGTGTTGATCTTGATTACAAGGATGCAAAATCGCTACCTCTAGTCTCGAGGGTTTCTAATCTGTCTATCTCTAATAACTTGAACTTGTCCCTCTTGGCGTGCCTTACCACTCCTTATATAAGTTGAAGGGGTAGATTTACATGTAGAGTCTTACTAGGACTAGCACTACACTAGTAGAAAACAGGGCTTTGAAACAGGCTAGAATATTGCATTAGTCCCGGTCGTGTTACGAACCGGGACTAATGGGTGCATCAGTCCCGGTTCATGAGGCCAGGGCACCGGCCGAGCCTCGACAGGAACAACTTTCAAGTGATACTAATGGTTCTTTCTATATATTGATCATGACGATGTTATGTAATGGTTCTTTCATTGCTATATGGAGTATCTAGCGTCGAGTTGAATGAAAAGCATAAAATAAAAATGGTAAACACAAAAAAATAAGGGGGAAACACAATATGAAAACACCTAAACCCCTCTTTTCAAAAAAACCAGAGCCTGGCAGCTGCTGACGCGTGGCTGCTTTTTAGTCCCGGTCGGTGTTACCAACCGGGACTAAAGGTCCTCCTGCCAGGCGCCGCACGGAGGCCACATGGAGCTCCTTTAGTCCCGGTTCGTAAGCCAACCGGGACTAAAAGTGATCGGCATTAGTCCCGATCGTTTAGTCCCGATTACAGAACCAAGACTAAAGGCCCTCTAGAATCGGGACTGATGCCCTGTTTACTACCAGTGCTAGGACTAGTCCCTCTTGAATCCTAATCCGGGTCTTGCTTCCCTTGTGCGGGAATCTTTCCTCTTCTTGGGCCTTCTCTATGAGCCGGCCCTCCAGGCCTCTCCATGAGCCGCCTTCTGCCGGGATGCACACTAGGCCTTAGGCCTTGTCGTCCAGGTTGACCCGGTACACGATGACCCATTGAGCCTCCAAACGATGGGCCGGGTCATACTCCTGGCCGGGTCAAATCATGGGGAATATCCCCGACAGTCTCCTTTGACAAGTTCTTCTCCAAGCCCTCTGGCCTATTGAGATCCCTACCACTTAGTCTTTGGGTGACCTGGTCTTGGCCCCCTAGGTCTTCACAGGCTGGCTCCCGTCAGGATCGCCGGCTCTTTAAGACCCGGCCCAGTTAGCCGGGTCTAATGTGTGGGAAATATCCCCAACGGGATGTGAGCCAAAGGAAATGACGACAATAGCGACGCAACCTGTGCCGCAAGTGAGGGGACGAGAACGAGAGCAATGAGAAGTTGGGGTGGAATACCTAGTGGACGAAGGAAATACAGAGGCAGCGGCGACCAAGAGGGTCTAGGCCGCGGCGAGACGACGACGAGGCAAGTCCACTAGTGCAGGCGGCGGCGAGCGACTCTCGGCTGGGACGATACCAGCTGCTCGTTCGTGCAGTTGCCCAGATCGCTGCTGTCATGTGAGCAAACGGAGAGAGGAAAAGTTAGGGTTTATCGCTCGTGGGCTTCACACGATAGAAGACCCAGTTAACCACAAGCTTTGCATTTTTCTACCGGAGCAGCATCCCCTTAATGCCTAAACCGGTTTTTCTAAAGCACTGGTGCCTATTTGTGTAGGATAGACGCTTAATTAAGCGTCCCTCATATAGAGATAAGCACTGATGATTGAAAAAAGCTTGGTTTATTTTACTAAGCACCTCTCCTAAATACCTTGCATTGTACAAGGCCTAAGACAGCCATCCAGCGAGAAATGATTGACTCAGGAGTTCCGACGACCAAAGTCACATGAGAATGCTGAAAAGTGGCTCAATTTTACTGTTTAAAAAATAGTTGTGGAGAGCAACCTGTTCCTCTCACATTTTTATAGCAAAGTTCCTCACGCACCTGCTCGTTCTGCGGAGCGCCTGGGCTGTTGGAGTCGCAATTCACAGATACGGCCCAACCCCAAAAAACCCCGTGCCGCATTAATCTTCAACCGGGCCGGGTTGGGTCGGTGGTCGGTCCAGGACACGCTCACCAATCTTCTCGATCGACGGCGCGCCGGCAGCGATGGCATCGCGGAAGCTCCTCTTCGGCCTCACAACAGCAAGGCAAGCCAGTCCTCGCGCGTCAGTACGCCTCCCAGCCCCACCCCTCCTGGAAGTCTTCACTTCTCCCTCCCGCGCCACCGCCCCCGCGACGAAGCCGTCAGGTGGATCGCCCTGGGCGCTGCTCTTCTCCCCTAGGGCCTTCTCATCGACGCCGCCGGCGCAAAAGCCCGCCGGAGATGTGCCCGCACCATCCACGGTGGACCACAAGTTTGTTTCTCCTCCTTTAAGCCCCTTCTTTCGTATCTTCAGTAACTGCGTCTGTATGGTTTCTGCTTTGTACCAGTATAGATAGCTGGTTGGGATGACTAGCGCAATTGCGTGGTTGTACATATTTTTATCAAATGTTTCTATAAATTTGACCATCATTACAATCAGTCAGCAACGTTTGTATAAGATCATTCAATTTGGTTACTGGTTTAGGATATCCATCGCGAGATCAAGAATTGCTCTTAAGTTTTATTGCATAAATCAGTATTATTTACTTTTCCATTATAACCATGGGATTAGAAATAAAAGGGGTGTAAAAGAGAAGTGTTCAGGAAAACTGCTGTCAAACCTTTAGTCCAACTTCTCGCTGATTTATCGAAATATGTTCGATCCTCGCCCGCTGATGCTGCTGAGCACATTTTATAACATACAGACATGTTTTGCATGGAAAACACATTTTGAAGGAATAAGAATTTGAAAATAATCAATAGCAAATAGCTCAACTTCTTGTTTTTTTTATATAATTTGACATTAATCCCAGGGTGGCGTCATAGTCAAAATGTTTGCTAATTGTAGCCTCACATCTACACCCTCCGTAAACAAATATAAGAGCGTTTAGATCATTAAGTAGTGACCTAAACATTCTTATATTTCTTTACAGAGGGAGTACTTGTAAAGGGAGTACTTGATAGGCAGGTTCAAGCTTGGTTGTTCACGAGATGCTACTTGGGTCCTGAAGTAGTAGTAATAGTAGTAGGGCATATCTGTGATTGCCAGCACCTGGTCTGTTGTTCTCTCTGCTACCTTGCTTATTTTATGTTCTTGCCGACATGCTCATCTATCAAAACGTGAACTTCCAATTATCGAACAACATAACAAGGCATGCTCGCCCATTCCGAATCTGTTTACCATCCTGCCAACTCCACTGGGTTGATCAGTTAATTAATCAGCACACACCTTATCAATCCCTAGCTTGATCATCCTCTCCTCTAGCATGTTGACGAATTTATTTGTTCAGCAAGACAGCAAAGTGACGCTGGATGATCGATATGGATGTGATGGAGAAGTCATCCATTACAACAATATACAGCCCGATGCTGTTCATGAGGCATGAGCTATCACCGTCATGTTAGACGTCGGTCTGTACGTCCATATATTGACGGAGGCAATGATCTGAGTGGAGGCGGAGCTTCGGTTGGGTGCCTCCTAGTCCTATGGCCGTGTCTGTGAGCGTGGGGTTGAGGAAGGCGTCCTTGTTAATGCTGGACTGAGAGAACTTACCATCCAGCTTGACCACACTGGCACGGATATTGGCGATGTCATGGCCATGCCCTTGTATATCTGCATCTTGATGATGAACTGACAGGGAACTGGAGGAGGCTGTGAGTCAATTAAATGCTCTATATATGGACAAACTATGTGTACCTAGTATCATGCATATGAAATAACCTTACCTCTGAATTTGTTACTGACTCTACGCCAAGACACATGATTCATGTATGGCTAGCAAAGTGACCAAATTTTGTACAAATTGGTGATTCAGTTCTGGCTCATGTATTGATCTGATCCCATCTTAACCGTTCTTTGTAACTTATTGTTGGATAAAATCTTGACCCTGCATTTATTTAAAAAACTCCACCATATAATTTCTATTGTTTTTATAAAAAATAGACAGATTTGGCCCATAGAAAAATTGAAGCAAATCATAAATCTGATATGCAGGGAAGATTTATTATGCAATGTTTCTTGTGATTTTGTGCCATTTCATCCTGCACTGCAGCGAATCCCTAAAACAGATTCTCGAAGGCTCAAGCACAATATATTTCATCATTACAGCTAGAAAAATAAATGTGCATGAAAACGGTGTAATATGAAAAGCTGTCTAAAAATAACTAAGTTTACAGCAGAAAAATCCCTTGTTCTTAGTGATTCATATATATGCTTTGCGGTGCCACATTGGATGACCGGATATCGCATCTGTTTACATGGAACAGGTTGATAATGCCAGAGGATAAGTTCCATAAATTAGCAGATGATACAATACATGATTTGCTTGAAAAACTTGAGGTAATGGATTCTCTTGATAAGTTCTTCATATCTTGGTACTTCAGTGGAAACTTCACCAAGGAATACATCACTTCATCCTCTATTTGTCTAACACCTTTCTGTGTGCCTGTTTCAGGAATATGGTGATTCTCAGCAGATGGATGGCTTCGACATAGATTACGGGGTTAGTTATAATGAAATATCATGCACTCATGTTAGTTTCACTATTTTTGAACTGTTTTTGTGCATTGGATCACTGATAATGTTTTCTTCATTTCCCTGAAATTTAAGAATCAAGTTCTAACATTGAGGCTAGGCGATTTGGGGACCTATGTTGTAAACAAGCAAACACCAAACAGACAAATCTGGCTATCTTCGCCTGTGAGGTATGGTTGTCTTGTCTTGTTTTCTGCTCATTTGAGTGATATTGCTTTTGGCTCTAGGGAGTATATGCTCCTGCGTGCTAAAATTGTATTTTGCCAAGGTCTATTTTTTTTGAAAAAAATAGATGTGTTCATTATCACACCCAAATGGTACCTGCAAATTTTAGGGGGAAAGTTTAAGCATGCTGACATGTGCAAAAAAAAAACAAGTCGAATGACAAATGTTACCTTCAAATGATACACTTAATTTTGTTTTTTGCACCGACGAAGCACTGCTATCCTGTTTCGCATGAAAATTGGCAAGCACGCTTGTTACACTAACATGAACATCTATAAAAAAAATCAGAAATTTTAAAATGTATTTCCTATTTATTTTGAATTTACTGTTCACCAGGGAGCATGGCAAAACCTCATTTGATGTATATACTTTATTATCTTATTTGCCATGCTGTATATCTTCACTTTGAAGTTGGGCTTACTATTATGTTACACTGATACTTGTCTGGGATAGTTTACTGGCATCAGTACCTTTTCAATTCAAGAAGAGTATATTTACATTCGACATATTATTTCGATACTTATCCATATGGGCTATGGCTTTGTGCTTGAAGTATGGCTTTAAAATTTCCCCAACTCTTGATTTCGTTAAAAGATCCTGCTCAGATATCCAAGTTGTTTGTTTAAATTTAACTGTCCATTTATCATAAGCTCTTTAATCTTGATCTGTTACGAGTTGATTCTTATCTGAAAGGTATGTCTGTATCATGTCTGCAGTGGGCCTGCTAGGTTTGACTGGGATGCGGCAACAGACAGTTGGGTTTATAGGAGGACCGGAGTAAATCTCATGCGACTTCTCGAGAAGGAGATTGGTGAGCTCTGTGGAACTCCAGTAGACCTTTCATAAAGGGAGAGGAAAATGTCACGTAGTTAAGTTCGATGGGGCATACAACATTTCGTCGAAGTAAACAAGATGACATCTTTCAATATGTTGATCCTGCCAAGTAGACCAAAAGAACTGTTGTGCTGCACATTTTTGCACTATGCGCTCTTATGGATTGCCTAATAAGTTGTCTGCCGGTTGCCGATAGCAGGACATAGGCCTGTGATACGCCGCATTATAATCAACCGTTTTCGTGCAGCGATCTGTTATTTTGTAAGCCTGCTGTCCAAACATTGTACTGTATGTTGGTATTTCCTAGTATGATCAGCCAGACTATTGGTATGCTTCAATAGAAGGGGAGTGCACAAACACTGGATCTATGTATCAGTGGCAATCAGTATATTCTATTTGTATGCAAGTAACAAGAAGCAGATTACAATTACATCATCAGCATTCAAACATCCTATACGACTCTTGCTCCATGAGCTCAGGGCTGAGCCTGACCATGAGAACGCAGAACTCGGTCTGATCCAGGGCGCCGTCCCCGTCCATGTCCCCTTCCCTCATCATCTCCCGGAGCTCTTCGTCCCGGAGCTCGCCGAGCCCCAGCCTGGCCGCGTTCCTCTTGAGGCTCTGGAAGGTGATCCTGCCGGCCCCGGGGTCCATGAGCAGCTGGAACCCCTTGCAGAGCTCCTGGACCAGCCCCTCCGTGCCGAGCTTCCTCGCCATCGACGGCAGGAAGTCGTCAAACTGCACCGACGAGCCCATGCCGCGCCCCGTCCGCGTCGACGGCCAAGAACGGAGGGTCAAGGACAGCCGGTCCGGCTTGCAATGCAACAGTGGTGAATGGAGAATGAGAATGGAAAGAGAATGGTGGGTGGGTGCTTAAATAAGGGGGCGGTGATCCTTGGTGGTGACGGGGGAGGAAGGAGTCCATTAGGTTCCCGGAAGGAAGCAGCCTCTCCATGGATGCCAACCAAAGTACAGGCAATTGCAGGCGTCGCAGCTAAGCTATGTAGCGATTATGTTTAGGAGGTTGCTGCGTCCGGCGGTTTTCGCTTGGTTTCTGCGAAGTAGCCAGCACGTTGTAGGGAAGGAGGATTGCTTGCAGGGGTCTCATGTGATGCGTGCCTCCTTTAATTTGCAGTACGTTTTCTTTGCGAGTCATTAAGAAAATTGGCAGAGTCAGGTCAATGTGTGTGGCTGATCATAACTATAGACTGAAGTGATGTCGAGGAAGGTGGCGTATTTATTTCCGATTTGTTTAGCTGTTGGACGGCATTTTGACGAGGTCATCTCGAGCAATACACGGGAAATTTCCATTCGGTTGATAAGTGTTCGAGTCCTACGCGCTAACGCCGTTGCTCGTCAGTTGTGATCACACTTGATGGTCGGATTCCGGTATGTTTTGATGCAGTACCGATTCCTTCTTGGTGGAGCTATAGTAGGTGACAGGAAGTATCTTAGACATGGGAGGAACCATGCATTGTGAATTCAATAGATATTAGAAAAGGGTAAAAAAAAAGTCCTGAGACGACCAAAGCACATACTCGAAGAATAGTATTCCCTCTATAAAGAAATATAAGAGCGTTTAGATCACTAAACTAGTGATCTAAATGCTCTTATGTTATATTTGTTTACGGAGGGTGTATAATACAGACACGCATAAAGCAGAGGAACCTAGACTACCGTTAAGCTGAAGACAAAGATGGACACAACAACGATCAACAGAACACAGCTAAATCGTCTCCAACCGGAAGCTTAAATCCTCCTTCAACTGATTCATTGCCTGGATGATTGGAGTAATGGAGTTGCCAAACAGAGCAGCATTCCTTTCTCTCCAAATAACCCAGACGACTAACGTACATAGACTGTCCACTTTCTTCCTGTTGTTCCCTTCATAGACATTCCTCCCCTCTAGTCACCGCGAGTAGAGATCCAGATCCATCGTACAGCCGAAACCCCCTTCCAGTGACGATTATGTCATCTATCACTAAATCATTTGTCAGTGTTAGTGGTTACTACTTACTCCCTTCAGTCATTTTTACTCCACATATAAGGTTTGTTTGAAGTCAAATATCGCAGAGTTCGACTAACTTCATGGAAAAAATATCAACATTCACAGTACAAAATCAGTATCATTAGATGTGACATGAAATTTATTTTCAGATTATATAACTTTAATATCGTAGATGTTGATATTTTTTTCATATAAATATGATCAAACTTTACGAAGTTTGACTTAAGATAAATCTTACTCCCTCCGTCCCAAAATAACTGTCTTAACTTTGTACTAAGATTGAGACACTTATTTTGGGACAGAGGGAGTATATGAGAAGTAAAAAAGGACCGGCGGGGGTACCTTTGACAGGCAGGTGTCCATCAATGGTCACCTCACGGCTACAAAGATAAAAGTACAAGTCAGTTCTATGACATACACATACACATTCTCATTCATCACATCAGATTCATATTGCGAAGCCAACATATACAGCAAGCGTTCATTAGTTCACAACCAACATGTAGAACAAAGTTCCCAAATGCACAGAGTTGCTTCCTTAAAGGAAAACATTTTGCCTTTTTTACCATGATACTTTCCAATTGCTTGCTAAAACTATTGCTTCTAAGATGCTGAGGTGCTAGGTATGTTGAAGGGTTTTGAGTTGCTTTATGTACCAATACATGTAGACCAAACAAAATTATTTCGGTCAATTAGGTTCGTATTTAGTTTGCTGATAACAATTTCAGCTGCTGTTTTGGCAAAACCTAAATAAACATAACCAGCGTAGATCGGGAAAAAAAATGAGTGCACAACCCTTGCTTAGACTCATAGTTAATTACGGGCGGCACACTTAATTGCCACTTGTCAATTTGTCATGGACAATGTTCACAGCTGGAAAAAGGAGACCAATTTTGACAAAAGCATCAGTAGGGCAGGAGATCACCTTCTCCTCAATACCAACTTGTTTCGAATCCTACATAGAGTCCAGCACACCACTGCAAAATCTGAGTGAACAATTCCATCCTTAGCACTTGTTCCCTCACCAACCCACATTAAGTTAGATGTACAAACTAGTCTTTGATCCCAGCAAACGCCTCTTTCAAGCTGACCCACACAAAGGCAGTCAATGAACAATGAAACATGATGTGGTCTTCGTTTTCAAGAGCCCGACATAAGAAACATCTCTTACTCCAAATCTCCTCCGCATATTTGTCTTCGATCTTGAACCATTAAACAGCCCTTGTACGACTGCCTTGATTTCAAAGGAAGTTTTGCTTTCCACAAACTAGCACCAGCAAAGCTCAGCTGCGCCAGTGAATAACATCCCTAAAGCTCCGCTGACTGTATACATAGATATAGTAGATTAATGTCTACTGCCCAACTCAGTTATCCCATTCATCCCTCAGAACCACCAAATGCAAGGCTTCACCGAATCTGACCATGCAAGCATACTTCCGAATACGAATATACTTGGATCATACTTTTGCGACACATAGGGTCATTACTGCTAGCGTTTGCAGCAGCAATGCTATTATCCATTCCTCCCAAGTTCCAACGGAGAATACTAGAACATCTAATCAGTCTATCAACTACTTTATGGCAAAATTATCATTCCAAACATGGATATTGCTGGTTTTGCAAACGCTACGACATGGCATGCACGACATGGCATGCACTGATTCTCTAAGACATAAATGTTCAGCATATCAACCTGTACCACTGTAACCTGAAGAATCAGCTTCTGTTGAATTGCTAGGTGTGTTCTCACATGATATGTCACCCTGCACACGAACGATGTCCAGTGCTGCTTTTGTGTTCATCTTGCTGCTCTGCTGGTGCTCCATGTAGTCCCTGTACCTGATTCCCCGGAATTTCATTCCCTGGGGGTCATTCCGTGCCAACTCCAGGTCTGGCTCCACGACGGCATCTAGGCACGGCCCGACCAGGCTCACAAACGACATCCTCGTCTGCCCACCGTGGACCAGTGCACGGTGGAGCACGGCCTTGTACCTTCCATTGCTCACAATCTGCACCCACATGTATAGGGCATGCATGTCTATCATTTAGAGAAAGTACAAGTAACAAAGGTTTCTGTTTTCATAAGTTTTTATTGTCAAGTTAAGAACACTGTAAAGTATTCATATACCTCCAACTGATCGCCAGTCATAATGAACAGTGAACCTGGAAGGGGCTTTGCGACGAGCCACTGGCCGTTGTGCTTGACTTGGAGACCGTCCACACCATTTTGGAAGAGCAGAGTGAGAAGGCCGTGGTCAGAGTGGGCTGAAATTCCCATAATCCCATCCGAGCCAGCATATGGCGGGTAATTGTTCCCGACAAGGATCTGGAAACAGGACTCAAGGTTTAGGGCTTCAGAAATGCGGCCACGGTCAAGTCCCAGGCTCTCAGAGATCGTCTTCGCAAGCTCCAGCAATAGCTGCCTCGTTCGAGTAGAGTACTCCTCAGCAATATCTCTAAAAATGACAGTGTAGCCGATTTAGCTTTTGCACCAACATTTAAACAATAATGTGAAAGTAAATATGGTGTTAATTGGCAGTTTGTGCTACCTCAGCTTTGCAGGCTTTGCAGGGCAGTGAAACTCAGGGTGAGCAATCATCTTCACATAGTCCCTCCGACATATGGCATCATCGGCGTCAGAGTAGAAAAGACCTGTTCCCATACGTATAGGATTCTTTGGGCCAGCAGCAATGTATTCTGCTTTCTCCTCCTTTGGTAAGCTGTATAGTTCCTCACACACCTCCATCATTGCTTCTTGGAGAGCCTCGGGCACCCCGTGGTTAATCACCTTCATGCCAGATCAGACAAAATGCTATTAATGGCACCTCTAGCTGATTGTTTCCTAGTACTTCCTCCATCCAGGTATATTAGCCCCCTTTGTATTTTGGGTCAAATTTTGACCATAAATTTAACTAACAAAATATACCATATGTTTTATGTAGCAAAATGATACCGTTGGATTTTTCTTTCACATATGAATTCAATGATATGCTTTTTATATCATAAAACTTATACTTTACTAACCAAATATATGGTGAAAATTTATAACAGTTACGCTAAAGCACATCTAGATGTTCCCTAACTATAGCACATCTAAGTCCTATATCATTGATTTTACGCGAAGATTCATGCTGACATTTTCGGTTGTCTTTTTCTTCTTTTCTTCTGAGTTTTATTGAGTCACTTAGATGTGCAATAACTAGGGCACATCTTAATTTATAATCCGGGACGAAAGAAGTACTAGTATGTAACATTGGGACAGGACTCGAATATTCTGATGTTCTTCGGTGGTAGTGTCGTACCATGAAGAAGCCCCAATCTTCGCAGGCCTGGCCGAGCTCGCGTGTCGCCTGCAATCGTTGCTCGGCGTTGCCGTTGAGGAGAACGCCGAGGTCGACGACGGGGATGCCGTCCCCACCGCATGCTCCAGCACAGTCGCCGTGATCCCCCTTCGGGTGGTTAGGGCAATGGCGATGAGACAGCGTCGACATGTTGTGTAGTGGGGAAAGGGGGAAGGTTCGAGAAGACCTGCCGCGAGGTCCAGGTGGATGGCTTGTGTTCCCTCCGTCCACGACAAAGACAGTCGTACACGACCCGACGGGGCGGCGTCAAGGAATCCGGCGACGAGGCGGATAGGCCAGCTGCCGGAGGCGAGGACCACGTGCGAGGGTTCGCTGCCGCCGCCGACCGCGGCGTGGGAGGCGACGAGCTCGACGAGGGGCCCACCTTTGAGGGAGGAATAGAGGAGGCAGAAGAGAGCGGCGAGCGCGGCGAGAGGCGCAAACAGGCGGCAGGGTCGTCAGATCGGAGAGATTTTGAGGAAGTGAGGAAGTGAAGGGGAATTTTGCAAGGAGCGAAGTTCTGAAAATAAAACCTGCTTGTTTTTTTTTCAAAATAATAGAAAAACTGCTCGGTTTGGAGCAGACCTGGACATATGGGCCGGCACCGCCCATGTGAGGAAGTGAAGGGTGATGCATGCGCACACACTCTCCCAATCGTTTCATAGCACTAACCTGAGAATGGTTTCATACTCGAACCAGAGGCGGACCACGAAAAAAATTAACGTGGGATGAAGTCTTACTAATATTTTTTATGTGAATTAAAAGAGTCAATACATAATAATAGTGCACACTACAAAATAACCAAATACAATGAAAATATAGACATATTTTAATCGAAAAACAACCTAAAACATATCGATAATGAAGTTTTTAATAACGTCTAGAAGACCCAGGCAATGACAATGCACTACCCTTCTTCTGAAAATCTTCCTCAATTTTACTGGGGTAATTTTGGGGGCAATTCCTGCTCGTTGCCTCGTTCACCTTGGGAAGTTGGGCTGCTGTTGCCGTCGCTAAGCACATAGGCCCCGCCCTGCCTCCGCTGTTGGCTCCCTGCCTGCTGCATCGGCGGCTGGCCGCCTAACCCGCCGTGCGCCCTCGGCTCCCCCGCCCGCCCCGCCTGGTCCATGCGTCTGGCGACCTGACCAGCCGTCGCCGCCGTTGGTTGTCCCGCCTGGTCCTGGCGACTGCCGTCGTCGTCGCCGCCTCTGTTAGTTGCCTCGCGCGGCCGCTCCCCCACCTGAACCTGGACTCCGCTGCCGCCGCGCTAGTGCTTAGGGTTCATGGCCAGAGGCTCGTCCGGTGCGTCGCGTGGAAACAGAGTGGTCGAGTGCGTGCGTCTGGCCTTTGCGGCCTCGCGCGAGACACCCATTTTGTTGTCGTTGGCCCATTAACAACGTTGACTGTTGGTCCATTAGTATTACCAGAAGTGAGTACTAGTAGGTATAAAAATCCTCCAAAATAAGATATGGCAAGTGCCATACCCTGCCCATCGAGGAGGCCCGCGAGTGACTTGAACCATACTTGAATCATACCCGTACATGTATCTCTCAAAACCATACCTAACCATACCCGTTTAATGTCATTTTCAGCCCAACCAAAACTGAACCCATAATTTTTTCCACCCAAACTAATTTAAACCCAATGCATAACCGTGGGTTTAAACCGAATACATAACTATGGTTTTCTTCAATGTACATATGATTGCACAAATTGACATGTTAAGAAGCAAATAAGATAGAAAAGGCATAAGTGCATTCACAATAGTTTGGGAACAAATTATCCTTGAGATACAGTCAACACACAGAAAGAGGCAAAAAGACAATGCCCACAGCTGAAAAGCTCACTGACAAGTGTATTAAAGCCAATTTCTTAGCCAAAACACAAGCAAACACTTCCTATTTACTGTTAGGGAACGTTGCATGGGAAACAAAAAAAATTCTACGAACATCCAAGATCTATCTATGGAGATCAACAACTACGAGAGGGAGAGTGTATCTATATACCCTTGTAGATCGCTAAGAGGGAAGTGTTAAGAAATATGGTTGATGTAGTCGAACGTCTTCGCGATCCAAATCGCAATCCGTCCCGTGATCCAATCATGATCCGTCCAGATCTAGCGCCGAACGGACGACACCTCCGCGTTCAGCACACGTACATCTCGATGACGTCTCCGCCTCCTCGATCCAGCGAGCGAGGTCGGAGTAGTAGATGAGTTCTCTGGCAACACGACAACATGGTGGCGATGGTGGTGGTGGTGCTATCTCGACAGGGTTGTGCCTAGCGCTACCGAAACTGCGAACGAAGAAGAAAACGATCTAGGGAGAGAGAGGGGCGTCAAGGGCTTCGTGTGTCCTCTTGGGGTGCCCCTCCCCTCTATATATAGGTGGAGTGGCATGGATATTAGCCCCTCCAAGCCCTAGGGCGCAGGCAAGGGGGAGGAGTTGGACTCCTAATCCAATTCCCTCTCTTTCCAAAAACAGGTGGACTTTCCACCTCTCCCAAGCCACATGGGCCTTGAGGGACTTGTGCGCCTGGCCCAATAAGGCCAGGGCGCCTTCCCTCAGCCCATGCAAACCCTTGGGACGTGGTGGAACCCTTGGTGGACTTACGGACTCCTCCGTAAGTTTCTGGAACCTTGTAGAAGCTTCCCGGTACAATACCGGAAAACCCCGAAACTTTTTTGGTAGCCAAAATATGACTTCCCATATATAAATCTTTACCTCCAGACCATTCCAAAGCTCCTCGTGACGTACATGATCTCATCTGGGACTCTGAACAACCTTCGGTTTACCAACATACATAACTCAACAATACCAAATCGTCACCGAACGTTAAGTGTGCAGACCCTACGGGTTCGAGAACGATGTAGACATGACCAAGACAACTCTACGGTCAATAACAAATAGCGGGACTTGGATGCCCATATTGGTTCCTACATATTCTACAAAGATGTTTATCGGTCGAACAACGATGTCAAGGATTCAGACAACCCCGTATGCAGTTCCCTTTGTCCATCTTTATGTTACTTGCCCGAGATTCGATCGTCGGTATCTCCATACCTAGTTCAATCTCATCACCGACAAGTCTCTTTACTCGTTCCGTAACACAATATACCGTGACTAACTCCTTAGTCACATTGCTTGCAAGCTTCTTGTGATGCTGTGTTACCGAGTGGGCCTAGAGATACCTCTCTGTCATACGGAGTTACAAATCCCAGTCTCGATCCACGCCAACCCAATAGACACCCTCGGAGATACCTGTAGAGCACCTTTATAGTCACCCATTTACGTGACGTTTGATACACACAAGGTATTCCTACTGTGTCAGGGTGTTGTGTGATCTCATGGTCATAGGAACAGATACTTGACATGCAGAAAACAATAGCAATCAACTGACACGATCATATGCTATGTTCATAGTTTGGGTCTTGTCCATAAAATCATTCTCCCAATGATGTGATCCCGTGATCAAATGATAACTCATGTCTATGGCTAGGAAACCTTAACCATCTTTGATCAACGAGCTAGTCTAGTAGAGGCTTACTAGGGACACTTTGTTGTGTATGTATCCACACATGTATTTGAGTTTCCAATCAATACAATTATAGCATGGATAGTAAGGGCATGTACAATGGTGCTATCTTAGAAGTGCCACATAGGATAAATGGTGAGGTGGAGGGGAGAGAACTCAAAAAAGGCTTTGCCTTCTCTTATTTAAGAGAAGACAAGAGGTGATCTCTTAGCACAAGATGTCTCACTATGTTTTTAGGAATAGCTAGTTATTGAAGATAAGGCTAAGAGATGACCCATTGCAGACTCTCTTTTTGTCATCTCTAAACTACATGCAAGACTTAAGATAAGACTATCTTATCAACCATTCTACATTCCCTAAACGTTTATCATGAAAAAGGAAATATGATAATAACTAATTTATTATTGTCTCTAGGGCATATTTCCAACATTTAGATGTGGTGTTTCCCCATAATACAAAATTACATAGTGCATCGTAGCATGTATTGTTGGGGAACGTCGCATGGGAAACAAAAAATTTCCTACGCTCACGCAAGACCTATCCATGGTGATGAGCATCTACGAGAGGGAGAGTGGATCTACATACCCTTGTAGATCGCTAAGCGGGAAGCGTTAAGAAACGCGGTTGGTGTAGTCGAACGTCTTCACGATCCAAATTGCCGAGCGTCCCGCGATTTTATCACGATCCGTCCCGCGATCCAATCACGATCCGTCCCGCAAACTTATCACGATCTGTCCCGCGATCTCATCATGATCCGTCTCACAATCTTGATCACGGTCCTTCTGATCTAGCGCCGAACGGACGGCACCTCCGCGTTCAGCACACGTACAGCTCGATGACGATCTCCGCCTTCTTGATCCAGCAAGAGGGAGCGGAGAGGTAGAAGAGTTCTCCGACAGCGTGACGGCGCTCCGGCGATGGTGGTGGAGCTATTCCGGCAGGGCTTCGCCTAAGCACTGCAGAAATCCGATCTAGAGGAGAAACTATGCACTGGAGGAACGGGTAGCACGTGGCTGAAAAACTAGTGCCAAAACCCCTAAAACCTCCAGTATATATAGGAGGAAGAGAGGAGGAGGCTTGGCCCTCAAGGAACCAGCCCTTGGTTCATCCGAATCAAGGAGGAGAGGAGGACTCCTCCTCCAATCCTAGTAGGACTAGGATTCCTCCCTATTTTGCCTTTTTCCACCTTATCTCTTCGGGTTTTCTCTCCCAGCCGCACGGGCCTTGTGTGAGACTTCCACCAGCCCACTAAGGGCTGGTATTCACTCTCCCATGGCCCATGTAGCCTCTTGGGTCGAAATACCCCTCCCGATGGTCTCCCGGTACACTACCGGCACTCTCGATACACTACTGATGAGCCCGAAACTCTTCCGACGACCAAAATAGGACTTCCTATATATCAATCTTTACCTCCGGACCATTCCGGAGCTCCTCATGACGTCCGGGATCTCATTCGGTACTCCAAACAACCTTCGGTATGTTACTTGCCCGAGATTCGATCGTCAGTATCTCAATACCTAGTTCAACCTCATTACCGGCAAGTCTCTTTACTCATTCTATAATACAAGATCCCGTGACTAACACTTAGTCACATTGCTTGCAAGGCTTGTTGTGATGTTGTATTGCCGAGTGGGCCCTGAGATACCTCTCCGTCACACAGAGTAACAAATCCCAGTCTTGATCCATGCCAACCCAACAGACACCCTCGGAGATACCTGTAGAGTACCTTTATAGTCACTCAGTTACGTTGCGACGTTTGATACACACAAGGCACTCCTCCGGTGTCAGTGAGTTGCATGATCTCATGGTCATAGGAACAGATACTTGACATGCAGAAAACAGTAGCATTAAACTGGCATGATCATATGCTGCGTTTGTAGTTTGGGTCTTGTCCATCACGCCATTCTCCAAATGATGTGATCCCATTATCAAATGACATCTCATGTCCATGGCTAGGAAACCTTAACCATCTTTGATCAACGAGCTAGTCTATTAGAGGCATACTAGGGACATGGTTTTGTCTATGTACCCACACATGCATCTAAGTCTATGATCAATACAATTATAGCATGGATAATAAACGATTATCATGAACAAGGAAATATGATAATAACTAATTTATTATTACCTCTAGGGCATATTTCCAACAGTCTCCCACTTGCACTAGAGTCAATAATCTAGTTCACATCACCATGTGATTCGCATTGTTATGAATCTAACACCCAATGAGTTTTGGGGCTTGATCATGCTTTGCATGTGAGAGAGGTCTTATAGTCAACGGGTCTTGGACATTCAAATCCGTGTGTACTTTGCAAATCTCTATGTCAAACTGTAAACACTGCTACCACACTCCACTTGGTACTATTCCAAATGGCTGCTCCACTATACGTATCCAGATTGCTACTACGAGTCATCCGGATTGGTGTTAAAGCTTGCATCGACATAACTCTTTATCACCTCCATAATCGAGAAACATCTCCTTAGTATTTTAGTTACTAAGGATAATCTTGACCGCTGTCCAGTGATCCACTCCTGGATCACTTTTGTACCCCTTGACAGACTCATGGCAAGGCACACACCAGGTGCGGTACACAACATGGCATTATATAGAGCCTATGGCTAAGGCATAGGGGACGACGTTTGTCCTTTCTCTTTCTTCTGCCGTTGTCGAGCTTTGAGTCTCACTCAACTTCACACCTTACAAATCAAGCGAGAACTCTTTCTCTGACTGATCCATTTTGAACTCTTTCAAAATCTTATCAAGGTATGTACTCATTGAAAGTCTTAGCAAACATCTTGATCTACCTCTATAGATCTTGATGCTCAACAATTAGGTAGCTTTATCCAGGTCTTCCTTTGAAAAATCACTTTTCAAACAACCATTTATGCTTTCCAGAAATTCCACATTATTTCCGAATAGCAATATGTCATCCACATATACTTATCAACAACTCTATAGTGCTCCCACTCACTTTATTGCAAATACAAGTTTCTCATAAACTTGTTATAGACTAAAAAACTTTGATCACCTCATCAAAGTGTATATTCCAACTCCAAGATGCTTGCTTCAGTCTGTAGAAGGATCACTGAAGCTTGCTCACCTTTTAGCATCCTTAGGACTGACAAAACCTTCTGGTTGTATCACATACAACCTTTCCACAAGTAAACCGTTAAGGAAACGATGTTTTGACATCCATCTGCTAGATTTCATAATTGAAAAATGCAGCAACTGCTAACATAATTCCAACAGACTTTAGCATCGCTATGAGTGAGAAAGTCTCATCGTAGTCAACTCCTTGAACTTGCCGGAAACTTCTTTGCGACAAGTCGAGCTTTATAAATGGTGACATTCACCATCAGCGTTTGTCTTCATTTTAAAGATCCATTTGTGCTCAACGACCTGCCGTCCAACGAGCAAGTCCACCAAAGTCTATACTTGGTTTTCATACATGGATCCTTTCTCGGATTTCATGGACTCTAACCATTTGTCGGAATCCAGGCCCATCATCGCTTCTCCATAGCTCGCAGGCTCATCGTTGTCCAACAACATGACCTCTAAGACAGGGTTGTCATACCACTCAGGAGCAGTACATGTCCTTGTTGACCTACGAGGTTCGATAGTAACTTGATCCGAAGTTTCATGATCATCATCATTAACTTCCTCTTCAACTAACGTAAGCTTCACAGAAACATCTTCCTGCGCTACGCTACTCCGATGTTGAAACAAAGGTTCAATAACCTTATCAAGTTCTATCTTCCTCCCACTCAATTCTTTCGAGAGAAACTCTTTCTCGAGAAAGGACTCATTTTTAGCAAAAAAACATTTTATGCTTGGATCTGAGATAGAAGGTTCACCCAACTGTTCTTAGGGCATTCTATGTAGATGCATTTGTCCGCTTTGGGTTCGACCTCATTGGGTGAAAACATTTTTCACACAATCGTCGCGGCCCCAAACATTTAAGAAATGACAGCTTAGATTTCTATCAAACCATAATTCACATGGTGTCATCTCAACAGATTTAGATGGTGCCCTATTTAAAGTGAATGTAGTTGCCTCTAATGCATAACCCCAAAATTATAGTAGCGAAACGATAAGAGACATCATAGCACGCACCATATCCAATAGAGCACGACTATGACGTTCGGACACACCATCACACTATGGTGTTCCAGGTGGCGTGTGTTGTGAAACAACTTTCACATTGTCTAAAGTTGTATGCCAAACTCGTAACTCGGATATTCACCTCCACGATCATATCGCAGACATTTCTTCTTGTCACGATGATCTTAAACTTCACTATGAATTTGCTTTGAACCTTTCAAACAATTCACACTTGTGTTTCATTAAGTAAATATACACTATATCTACTCAAATCATCAGTGAAGGTAAGAACATAACGATATCCACCACACGCCACAAGACTCATTAGATAGCATACATCCACATGTATCATTTCCTATAAATCACTTGCCCGCTCCATCCATCCGGAAAACGGGGTCCTTAGTCATCTTGCCCAAGAGGCATGGTTTGCATGTCTCAACCGATTCGAAATCGAATAATTCCAAAGATCCATCAGCATGGAGTTTATTCATGCGCTTTATACCAATATGACATTTAGCGGCAGTGCCACAAGTATGTGGTACTATCATTATTAACTTTGTATCTTTTGGCATCAATGTTATGAACATGTTTATTACTGCGATCAAGATTCAACAAACCATTCTCGGTGGGTGCATGACCATTGAAGGTATTATTCATGTAAACAGAATAACCATTATTCTCTAACTTAAATGAATAACCGTGTTGCAATAAACACAATCTAATCACGTTCATGCTCAACGCAAAACACCAAATAACATTTATTTAGGTTCGTCACTAATCCCGAAGATAGAGAGAGCGTGCAATGTTGATCACATCAACGTTGCAAACATTTCCAACACATATCGTCACCTCACCCTTAGCTAGTTCTCCGTTTATTCCATAGCTTTTATTTCGAGTTACTAACATTTAGCAACCGAACCAGTATCCAATACCCAGGTGCTACTACGAGTACTCGCAAGGTACACATCAATAACACGTATATCAAATATACTTCTATCGATGTTGCCAGCATTCTTATCTACCAAGTATCTAGGAATGTTCCACTTCAGCGACCACTCTCCTCATAATCGAAGCACTTAGTCTTGGGTTTGGGTTCAACTTTGGGTTGCTTCATTGGAGCAGCAACCGACTTGCCATCCATGAAGTTTCCCTCCTTGCCCTTGCCCTTCTCGAAACTAGTGGTTTTACTAACCATCAACACTTGACGCTCCTTCTTGATTTCTACCTTCGCGATGTCAAACATCACGAACAGCTCAGGGATCATTATTTCTATCCCTGGCATTTTATAGTTCATCACCAAGTTCTGGTAGCTTAGTGACAGTGACTTGGAGAACTATATCAATCACTATCTTATCTGGAAGATCAACTCCCACTCGATTCAAGCGATTGTAGCACCCAAAGAATCTGAGCACATGCTCAACGATTGAGCTATTCTCTTTTATCTTGCAGGCAAAGAATCTTGTTGGAGATCTCATATCTCACAACACGGGCACGAGCCTGAGATCCTAATTTCTGCTCTTAGAACATCTCATATGTTCCGTGACGTTCAAAACGTTTCAGAGCCTCAATTCTAAGTCGTAATGCATAACGCACTAAACTATCAAGTAGTCATCAAAACGGGCGTGTCAGATGTTCACAACATCTACAGACGACGATAGAGGGGGTGGCGCACCGAGCGGTGCATTATGGACATAAGCCTTCTGTGCAGCAATAAGGACAATCCTCAGATCACGGACCTCGTCCGCAATATTGCTAACATCATCTTTCAGCTCTATTTCTCTAGTAACATATAAAAATTCAAGGGAGCTACAACGCGAGCAAGTAATCTACAACATAATTTGCAAAGACACTATTGACTATGTTCACGATAATGAGTTCAATTAATCATATTACTGAAGAACTCCCACTCAAATTGACATCCCTTCGGTCATTCGAGTGATACATGATCCAAATTCACCAACTCAAGTCCGATCATCACGTGAGTTGAGGTGGTTTCAATGGTGAACATCATCATGTTGATCATATCTACTATATGACTCATGTTCGACCTTTCGGTCTCTTGTATTCCGAGGCCATGTCTGTACATGCTAGGCTCATCAAGTTTAACCCGAGTGTTCTGCATGTGCAACAGTGACTTGCACCCGTTGTATGTGAACATAGAGTCTATCACACCCGATCATCACGTGGTGTCTCGACACCACTAAGTTTCGCAACGGTGCACACTCAGGGAGAACACAATTTATCTTGAAATTAAGTGAGGGATCACCTTATAATGCTGCCGTCGTCCTAAGCAAAACAAGGTGCATAAAAGGATTGACATCACATGCAAATCATAAGTGACATGATATGGCCATGAACTTGTGCTTTTGATCTCCATCTTGAAAGCACCAGCATGATCTCCATCATCACCGGCACGACACCATGATCTCCATCAACGTGTTGCCATCGGTGTTGTCGCGCCCATCATGCTTGTACTACTATTGCTACCGTTTAGCAATAAAGTAAAGCATTACATAGCGCTTAATGATTGACACGCAGGTCATACACGCAGGTCATATGATCAACATGATGATGTTCACCATTGAAACCACCTCAACTCACGTGATGATCGGACTTGAGTTGGTGAATTTGGATCATGTATCACTCGAATGGCCGGAGGGATGTCAATTTGAGTGGGAGTTCTTCAGTAATATGATTAATTGAACTCATTATCATGAACATAGTCAGTAGTGTCTTTGCAAATTATGTTGTAGATTACTTGCTCGCGCTGTAGCTCCCTTGAGTTTTTTATATGTTCCTAGAGAAATAGAGTTGAAAGATGATGGTAGCAATATTGTGGACTTGGGTCCGTGATCCGAGGATTGTCCTCATTGCTACACAGAAGGCTTATGTCCTTAATGCACCGCTCGATGCGCCACCCCCTCTAGCGTCATCTGTAGATGTTGTGAACATCTGACAGGCGCGTTTCGATGACTACTTGATAGTTTAGTGCGTCATGCATTATGGCTTAGAATTGAGGCTCCGAAACGTTTTGAACGTCACGAAACATATGAGATGTTCTAAGAGCTGAAATTAGGATCTCAGGCTCATGCCCGTGTTGTGAGATATGAGATCTCCAACAAGATTCTTTGCCTGCAAGATAAAAGGGAATAGCTCAATCGTTGAGCATGTGCTCAGATTGTCTGGGTGCTACAATCGCTTGAATCGAGTGGGACTTGATCTTCCAGATAAGATAGTGATTGATATAGCTCTCCAAGTCACTGTCACTAAGCTACTAGAACTTGGTGATGAACTATAAAATGCAAGGGATAGAAATAATGATCCCTGAGCTGTTTGCGATGTTTGACACCGCAAAGGTAGAAATCAAGAAGGAGCGTCAAGTGTTGATGGTTAGTAAAACCACTAGTTTCGAGAAGGGCAAGGGCAAGGAGGGAAACTTCATGGATGGCAAGTCGGTTGCTGCTCCAATGAAGCAACCCAAAGTTGAACCCAAACCCGAGGATAAGTGCTTTGATTATGAGGAGAGCGGTCGCTGAAGCGGAACAACCCTAGATACTTGGTGGATAAGAAGGCTGGCAACATCGACAGAAGTATATTTGATATACGTGTTATTGATGTGTACCTTGCGAGTACTCCTAATAGCACCGGGGTATTGGATTACCGGTTCGGTTGCTAAATGTTAGTAATCGAAATAAAGGCTACGAAATAAACGGAGAACTAGCTAAGGGTGAGGTGATGATGTGTGTTGGAAATGTTTCCAAGGTTGATGTGATCAACATCGCACGCTCTCTCTATCTTCGGGATTTGCGACGAACCTAAATAAATGTTATTTGGTGTTTTGCGTTGAGCATGAACGTGATTAGATCATGTTTATTGCAACATGGTTATTCATTTAAGTTAGAGAATAATGGTTATTCTGTTTACATGAATAATACCTTCAATGGTCATGCACCCAGTGAGAATGGTTTGTTGAACCTTGATCGTAGTAATACACATGTTCATAACATTGATGCCAAAAGATACAAAGTTAATAATGATAGTACCACATACTTGTGGCACTGCCGCTAAATGTAATATTGGTATAAAGCACACGAAGAAACTCCATGTTGATGGATCTTTGGACTCATTCGATTTCGAATCGGTTGAGACATGCGAACCATGCCTCTTGGGCAAGATGACTAAGGAACCCATTTTCCGGATGGATGGAGCGGGCAAGTGATTTATTGGAAATGATACATGTTGATGTATGCAATCTAATGAGTCTTGTAGCGTGCGATGGATATTGTTATTTTCTTACCTTCACTGATGATTTGAGTAGATATAGTGTATATATAGTGTATATTTACTTAATGAAACACAAGTCTGAATCGTTTGAAAGGTTCAAGCAAATTCATAGTGAAGTTTAAGATCATCATGACAAGAAGATAAAAATGTCTGCGATATGATCATGAAGGTGAATATCTGAGTTACGAGTTTGGCATACAACTTTAGACAATGTGAAAGTTGTTTCACAACTCACGCCACCTGGAACACCATAGTGTGATGGTGTGTCCCAATGTCATAGTCGTACTCTATTGGATATGGTGTGTGCTATGATGTCTCTTATCGGTTTGCTACTATAATTTTGGGGTTATGCGTTAGAGACAACTACATTCACTTTAAATAGGGCACCATCTAAATCCGTTGGGATGACACCATGTGAATTAGGGTTTGATAGAAACCTAAGCTATGATTTCTTAATGTTTGGGGCTGCGACGATTGTGTGGAAATTGTTTTCACCTAATGAGCTCGAACCCAAAGCGGACAAATGCATCTTCATAGAATACCCTAAGAACAGTTGGGTGAACCTTCTATCTCAGATCCAAGCATAAAATGTTTGTTGCTAAAACTGGGTCCTTTCTCGAGAAAGAGTTTCTCTCGAAAGAATTGAGTGGGAGGAAGATAGAACTTGATAAGGTTATTGAACCTTTGCTTCAACATCAGAGTAGCGTAACGCAGGAAGATGTTTCCGTGAAGCTTACGTTAGTTGAAGAGGAAGTTAATGATGATGATCATGAAACTTCGGATCAAGTTACTATCGAACCTCGTAGGTCAACAAGGACATGTACTGCTCCTGAGTGGTATGACAACCCTGTCTTAGAGGTCATGTTGTTGGACAACGATGAGCCTGCGAGCTATGGAGAAGCGATGATGGGCCCGGATTCCGACAAATGGTTAGAGTCCATGAAATCCGAGAAAGGATCCATGTATGAAAACCAAGTATAGACTTTGGTGGACTTGCTCATTGGACGGCAGGTTGTTGAGTACAAATGGATCTTTAAAATGAAGTCAAACGTTGATGGTGAATGTCACCATTTATAAAGCTCGACTTGTCGCAAAGAAGTTTCCGGCAAGTTCAAGGAGTTGACTATGATGAGACTTTCTCACTCATAGCCATGCTAAAGTCTGTTGGAATTATGTTAGCAGTTGCTGCATTTTTCGATTATGAAATCTGGCAGATGGATGACAAAACATCGTTTCCTTAACAGCTTACTTGAGGAAAAGTTATATGTGATACAACCAGAAGGTTTTGTTAGTCCCAAGGATGCTAAAAGGTGTGTGAGCTCCAGCAATCCTTCTAAGGGATCGAGCAAGCATCTTGGAGTTGGAATATACGCTTTGATGAGGTGATCAAAGTTTTTTGAGTTTATACAAAGTTTATGAGAAACTTGTATTTACAATAAAGTGAGTGTGAGCACTATAGAGTTTCTGATAAGCATATGTGGATGACATATTGTTGATTGGGAATGATGTAGAATCTCTGGAAAGCATAAAGGGTTGTTTGAAAAGAGTTTTTCAAAGAAAGACCTGGATAAAGCTACTTAATTGTTGGGCAACGCGATCTATAGAGATAGATCAAGACGTCTGATAAGACTTTCAATGAGTACATACCTTGACAAGATTTTGAAATAGTTCAAAATGGATCAGTTAAAGAAAGAGTTCTTGCCTGATTTGTAAGGTGTGAAGTTCAGTGAGACTCAAAGCTCGACCACGGCAGAAGAAAGAGAAAGGACGAACGTCGTCCCCTATGGCTTGGCCATAGGCTCTATATAATATGCCAAGCTATGTACTGCACCTGTGTGTGCCTTGCCATGAGTCTGTCTTGGGGTACAAGAGTGATCTAGGAGTGGATCATTGGACAACGGTCAAGATTATCCTTAATAACTAAAGGACTAAGGAAATGTTTCTCGATTATGGAGGTGATGAAGAGTTCGTCGTAAAGAGTTACGTCGATGCAAGCTTTAACACTGATCCGAATGGCTCTTAGTAGCAATCCGGATACGTATAGTGGAGCGGCCATTTGGAAGAGTTCCAAGTGGAGTGTGGTAGCAGTATTTAAAGTATGACATAGAGATTTGCAAAGTACACGCGGATCTGAATGTCGCAGACCCGTTGACTAAAAGAACTCTCTCTCACATCCAAAGCATCATCAAGCCCCAGAACTCATTGGGTGTTAGATTAATAACAATGCGAGTCATATGGTGATGATAACTAGATTATTGACTCTAGTGCAAGTGGGAGACTGTTGGAAATATGCCCTAGGGCAATAATAAATTGGTTATTATCATATTTCCTTGTTCATGATAATTGTTTATTATCCATGCTATAATTGTATTGCTCGAAAACTTAGATACATGTGTGGATACATAGACAACACCATGTCCCTACCATGCCTCTAATAGACTAGCTCGTTGATCAAAGATGGCTATGGTTTCCTAGTCATGGACATGAGATGTCATTTGATAACGGGATCACGTCATTAGGAGAAGGATGTGATGGACAAGACCCAAACTACAAACGTAGCATATGATCGTGTCAGTTTGTTGGTACTGTTTTCTGCATGTCAAGTATTTGTTCCTATGACCATGAGATCATGCAACTCACTGACACCGGAGGAGTACCTTTTGTGTATCATACATCGCAATGTAACTGGGTGACTATAAAGGTGCTCTACAGGTATCTCCGAGGGTGTCCATTGGGTTGGCATGGATCAAGACTGGGATTTGTTACTCCGTGTGACGGAGAGGTATCTCAGGGCCCAGTCGGTAATACAACATCACAATAAGCCTTGCAAGCAATGTGACTAAGTGTTAGTCACGGGATCTTGTATTATGGAACGAGTAAAGAGACTTGCCGGTAACGAGGTTGAACTAGGTATGTAGATACCGACGATCGAATCTCAGGCATGTAACATACCGAAGAACAAAGGGAACATCATACGGGATTAACTGAATCCTTGACATAGAGGTTCGACCGATAAAGATCTTTGTAGAATATGTAGGAACCAATATGGGCATCCAGGTCCCGCTATTGGTTATTGACCGTAGAGGTGTCTCGGTCATGTCTACATAGTTCTCGAACCCGTAGGGTCTGCACACTTAAGGTTCGGTGACGTTTTGGTAGTATAGGGTTATGTATGGTGGTGACCGAAGGTTGTTAGGAGTCCCGGATGAGATCCTGGATGTCACGAGGAGCTCCGGAATGGTCTGGAGGTAAATATTGATATATAGGAAGTCCTATTTTGGTCGCCGGAAAAGTTTCGGGTTCATCGGTAGTGTACCGGGAGTGCCAGTAGTGTACCTGGGGACCATCGGGAGAGGTATTTCGACCAAAGAGGCTACATGGTGTGTGGGAGGAGGTAAAACAGCCCCTGGTGGGCTGACTGAAGCCTCCTCTAAGGGCCCATGTGGCTGGAGTGGTTTGAGAAGGAAAAAATCCAAAGGTGGAGAGGTGGAAAGAGTGTCCAAGTGGAAAGGAGGAATCCTACTCCTAATAGGATTGGAGTAGGACTCCTCCACCTCCAATTTCGACCAAATCTTGAGGGTTTGAGGCTGCCTCCTCCCCTCCCTCCCTCCCATATATACTAGATGATTTAGAGGAAAAAGCTAACCCTAATAGCCACGTGCTACCTCTCCTCTAGATCGCAGTTTCTCCTCTAGATCGGTTTTCAGCGGTGCTTTGGCGAAGCCCTGCTGGAATAGCTCCACCACCATCGACACAATGCTGTCGCGCTGCCGGAGAACTCATCTACCTCTCTGCTCCGTCTTGCTGGATCAAGAAGGTAGAGATCGTCATCGAGCTGTACGTGTGCTGAATGCGAAGGTGCCGTCCGTTCGACGCTAGATCGGAAGGACCGTGATCAAGATCGCGAGACGGATCATGATGAGATCACGGGACGTATCATGATGGGTTTGTGGGACGGATCACAATTGGATCGCGGGACGGATCGTGATGAGATCGCGGGATGCTCGGCGATTTTGATCGTGAAGACGTTCGACTACACCAACCGCGTTTCTTAATGCTTCCCGCTTAGCGATCTACAAGGGTACACTCTCCCTCTCGTAGATGCTCATCACCATGGATAGATCTTGCGTGTGCATAGGAAATTTTTGTTTCCCATGCAACATTCCCCAACAATAAATACATCAATCTCAGAACATAGTGGATACTAGGGATCAAGCCTTATCAAAATAACTCGATTATATGATCAATCTCATCAAATATCATCACAGTCCAGCAAGCCTACAAAGGAATTAGTCACCCCTGGTGGTGAGCATCATGGGGTGTTGATGGAGAAGGGTTGGTGATGATGACGATGACAAATCCCCCTCTTCGGAGCCCCAAACGGAGTGCAGATCAGCCCTTCCTAGGAAGAACATGAGGTGGCGGCGACTCCGTCTTGTAAAACGCGATGAAAACTTCTCTATGATTTTTTCTTCGGAAATAGGAATTTATAGGACTAGAATTTGGGTTTGTAGAGCCACAAGGTGGTCCCAAGCCATCATGGCACGCTTGGGGGGTCGCCATGCTCTATTGGCTTGGCACCAACAGGTGGCCCCCTCCGATGGGTTTTCGCTCCATTATTTTTAATATATTCCAGAAAATTTTTCCAAAAAGTTTCGTCCAATTCCGAGAACTTTTATTTCTTCACAAAAACAACACAATGGTAGTTTTGCTGAAAATAGAGCCAGTCCAGGTTAGTTTCATTCAAATCATGCAAATTAGAGTCCAAAACAAGAGCGAAATTGTTTGGAAAAGTGGATACTTTGAGACGTATCAAGTACCTTGTTTGATACTAGCAGAGAGCCCACATTACTAGTGACGGGAGTGGGTATGACCACTCTCAGGTATGAGGTCGTGCTTGAGTCAGGAGATGACTTGATTTGATCAGTGGGCACACCGTCGGTACCCTCGTGGTGAGGGGCAAGACTTTGGAGGCCGCATGCTATGCTATAATGTTGGTTTGCATGATGGGTGGATACTAACTAAATGTACTCTCTATTATTGTCGTCTGGTCAAAGGTGTCGATCGGGTGGTTATCTTAGGTATGAAAGACTCTCTTGGACGGTGACTCGTGACAGACACGAAAGTTGCCCATATCTTGTGGGTAAAGTGTGAAATCTCTGTAGAGTGTATAACTATTCAAATATCCATTGTCACGATCAAGGACAATTGGAATGACCATGCTTATATTACATCCATAATAACTTGCTAAGATGATGTGAGGATGATGATGATGAGAATGATGGTATTGAGTATCCTGGATTATGAGATAATATGATCAAGTTGATGTTCAACATAGCCTATGTATGTTGATGTCCGTGAGATGAACTGCCATGGTTTGGGGGACCACGTGGTTTTCAAAAGAGTAGGTCATGTGCATTTCAAAACCAGCTTTCCGCAAATAGCTAAACTTAGCATAGAAGCATATCTTTGTACCAAGCCATGCATATATATTCAACTACTACATTTTTGGGTTGCTTGCGATTACATTCAAAGTACTCACCTGACTTGTCCCTCGATATTAACTTGGTCATGAATGGAAGACATAGGTTATTAGGAAGAGTTCTTCAACAATGCCACTATGAACTAGGAAGCTGCCCAATCAGCTTGCATGAAGAGTTATGTCTTGCTACATGGGTTCAAGTTATCGTTATCGTTTCCACTGCTATGTTTCATTTGGAGTTTGCCTTTTATGGCCTATATATATGTGAGACTTGACCTTGATGGCCATCGTTATGTAAGACATACCCATGTTCTAATGGATCTACACTCGTGCAATGAAGCGGTATACCGATCATGGGACCGCTGTTGTATGTAAAATTAGAGGCTTTAATCCTATAGGCCGATGTCCCCACAAAGACGATGCTCAATACCATAACACCAAGGAGAAACTAGTGAAGAAAAAGCATTCTAAATAAGGCATTCAACCTTCATATCTGGCGGACGTCGAGAGTTGGTTTGGAGTCCATTTCAAACCCAAATGTTCATGCACAAATAAATAAAACTTTGTATTCTTCGTTCTCATGCATCCTCTCCATTTTCAGTGGTGTTGCCATCCCTATAGTTAACATCAACGTAGAAAACCACCAGCGAGTGGGTGACATGAATGTTAACTACCCTGACCTACCCTACATTAATAGTGCGTCCGAACAATCGGATACCCGACACATGGCATCATTTCCCGACGTGTCATCCATCACCCTGGCTATAAAGCCCAACGTGGTTTGGCTTGTTAGGACGAATATAATTCTTACTGCAAAACTTGTTCCTCCCTGGCAACAATGATGCTAGAATGTGTCTTGTTAATTGCTAAGTATATAGCATAACAACAAGTTAGTCTCCCAAATGCAGGAGTTTGTAGTAGTAACTTTTCCTCGACGAGAAACCAATGTATAATTTTGTGAAGGTAATAGTGTTCTACAATAGGGGTAAATTATCGCGTCACAAATAGAACTTCACTTTTTCCATGAACACTACCAACAAGGGTGTAACTTTGCTAACCTTGCTAGTTGTACAAGGTTATTGAAATATAAACTAGTTGGTGCTATTTTAGATTTCCAGAATTAAATAATAATAAAAAGTGCAAGTAAAAGTAAAAGTTGTTGGAAGATGACTCTTATGGTAAAAAAGGAACCGACATCAAATAAATATCTTTAATGCATATAAATGTGGCAAGTAACACATTCATGTGAAGAAGTACATAATGAAATATCTCATGGTCATGGCCAATTTGATGCGATGTTAATATTATACGGGAAAAACATCCATAATTCTATAGACCGAGGCTCTCCGTGCACATATGGTTAATAGTTCATTTGTAGCTCGAGTATCCTCTGGACCATCCAAACTTTTAGTGCAAACACAAATAAATTCTTTTAGTAAGATGACATACTATTATTCATATGAATCATTTCAGTCCTCATACAAATATTTATCCTTAATGGCAGTAATACAATGCAAGCATTCTATAGTCCGAGGCTCTCCCTGCATATATGGTTAATAATTCATTTGTAGGTCGAGTTATTCTCTGCACCATCCAAACTTTTAGTGCAAACACAAATAAATTGTTTTAGTAAGATGACATACTATTATTCATATGAATCATTCCAGTCCTCATACAAATACTTATCCTTAGTGGCAATAATACAGTGCAAGCATTTTTCAACTTTGTCCCACTATGGTAGTTTAATCAAAATTAACCCAGCGACTGCACATCATTCCCACTCTAGCTACCTATTTAAATTGGCCAAGATTAGACATGCAATAGACAAAATTATGCATCTATAACTCAAACATAGATGATCCATAAATCTAAACATGAAGATATAATTCATCACATGATCAATATTACCGCTAGGGTTTACATCAAATTAACCATAATCTTATAGGGCAAATCACATGAATATTGTACTGATCTACAAAGTGGGAAAATTACATCTTGGCTATTGGCGTGAACCCGTAGTCCAAGGGTGGAGTACTCATGGATCATCTTGAAGAACGAGAATTGATGTTGGTTAATAGGAGATTAATCCCCCTCAGGAAGAGTACCCAAATATGGTTCAAAATGAATTGCCTCAGAACGTGAAGTGAAAAATGGTGAAAACACACACGATAATTCTGAGGGAGGTTTTGAGGGTACATAAAGACCACACATAGCGCCTAGGCACCCTAGGCGTCCCACATGGGTTACCTCGGCCCATTGTCCACCAATGTCTTGAAACGAAACTCAAGAAATTTTCTGGTTATTTCGGGGTCCGATGATATTTTATTTTTCTAAAATTTAAGAACAACAGAAACTAGAAATCGGGACTGAGCACATAATTATTAGGTTAGTTCCTGAAAAAGTTTATAAGCATTGCACAATTGAGCCCACAATAGTCCCATACTTATCATTTAGTAGGAGTTGGACCTTTTTATAAGGGAGGTTGTTTATCCATATGTATCAGCATCAAAACAAAAGAAACATTCACACGCTCCTCCTCCACCGCCCGCCTCGCGCCGCGGGTTGCGAAAATGATCCAAGCCATTGTCTAAATTTTTACCACACATGATTGGTATGCGAAAGGTCACACGGGAGTTGAAACGTTATTTTTATGTAATGGAGAATGAATACGAACGATGTACCTTTCAGTTGTTGGTTGTTCGCTTTGTCCACCATTTTTTGTTTCATCTTCCGTCACTGCCAGTTCGCCTACTCCTTCTGTGCCTATAAAAGAGGCATTGTTCCTCTCTAGAGAGACACACCAGAGCATCATCTTCCTCACTCCACCAAGTTCCAAAATCAATGTTGCTGCTAGGTTCTTCCCCATCCCAGCTTGCGGCATGCACCGCAGGTCGGTACAGTAGGCCTCCAAAACTCCACCTCTTTGAGTCCTGTATGGGAGAAGGGTGATAAGGTTTTTGGGGAGCGCTCTATGCGACTACTGACCTCTTTATGATAGACGCCTCGGATACCGATGACTACTTCCCCAACGATGACTTCCTCCCCAATGTCGATAAGCTCTTCGATGACATGGATGTTGGGGAACGTTGCATGGGAAACAAAAAAAATTCCTACGCACACGCAAGATCTATCCATGGTGATGAGCATCTACGAGAGGGAGTGTGGATCTACATACCCTTGTAGATTGCTAATCGGGAAGCGTTAAGAAACGCGTTTGATGTAGTCGAATGTCTTCACGATCCAAACCGCTAGCCTTCCCGCGATACAATCGCGACCTGTCCCGATCTAGCGCCGAACGGACGACACCTCCGCGTTCAGCACACGTACAACTTGATGACGATCACCGCCTTCTTGATCCATCAAGAGGGAGCAGAGAGGTAGATGAGAACTCTGGCAGCACGATGGTGCGGTGATGGTGGTGGTGGAGCTACTTCGGCAAGGCTTTGCCTAAGCACCACCGAAACTAGGGGAGACGATCTAGTGGGGAGAGAGGGCTGCACCATGGCTTAGGGTTGGGATAGGCTGCCCTCTATCCCCTCCAATTTATATAGGAGGGAGGGGAGGGGCCGATGCACTAGGGTTTCCCCTAAGGGTTCGGCCGAAGGAGAGGTGGAGGAGTCCACCTCCAATCCTACTCCAAGTAGGATTCAAATCCTACTTGGATTTCCTTCCCCCACTTTGGGGTTTCCTTTCTCCACACCCTAGCCGCATGGGCCCTTAGGGACTGGCTTGCCCAGACGACTAATGGCTAGTGCACCACCGCTAAATCCCATGTGGCCTCCCGGCATGGGTGGCCCCTCCCGATGGCCCCCCAGAACCCTCCCGGCACCCCCGGTACACTACCAGAAATACCCAAAACTTTTCCGGTGACCAAAACGGGACTTCCTATATATCAATCTTTACCTCTGGACCATTCCGGAGCTCCTCCTGACATCCGAGATCTCATTCGAGACTCCGAACAACCTTCGGTCACCACCATGCATAACTCAGTAGTACCGAAATGTCACCGAATGTTAAGTGTGCAGACCCTGCGGGTTTGAGAACTATGTAGACATGATCGAGACACCTCTACGGCCAATAACTAATAGCAGGACATGCATGCCCATATTGGTTCCTACATATTCTACAAAGATCTTTATTTGTTGAACCTCTATGTCAAGGATTCAATTAATCCCGTATGTTGTTCCCTTTGTTCTTCGGTATGTTACTTGCCTGAGATTCGATCGTTTGTATCTCTATACCTAGTTCAATATCATTAACAACAAGTCCCTTTACTTGTTCCGTAATACAAGATCCCGTGGCTAAAACTTTAGTCACTTTGCTTGCAAGGCTTGTTGTGATGTTGTATTACCGAGTGGGCCCTAAGATACCTCTTCGTCACACGGAGTAAGAAATCCCATTCTCGATCCACGCCCACCCAACAGACACCTTTGGAGATACCTGTAGAGCATCTTTATAGTCACCCAGTTATGTTGAGACGTTAGATACACACAAGGTATTCCTACGGTGTAAGTGAGTTGCATGATCTCATGGTCATAGGAACATATACTTGACATGTAGAAAACTACATCAATAAACTGACATGATCATATGCTACATTTATAGTTTGGGTCTTGTCCATCATCTCATTCTCCCAATGATGTGATCTCGTTATCAAATGACGTCTCATGTCTATGGTTAGGAAACCTTGACCATCTTTGATCGGCAAACTAGTCTACTAGAGGCATACTATGGACACAGTGTTGTCTATGTATCCACATATGCATTTGAGTTTCCAATATAATAGTAACCAATTTATTATTGCCTCTAGGGCATATTTCCATCAGTCTCCCACTTGCACTAGAGTCAATAATCTAGCTCACATCACTATGTGATTTACATTGTAATGAATCTAACACCCATACAGTTCTGGTGTTGATCATGTTTATCCCTTGGAAGAGGTTTAGTCAAAGGGTCTACGACATTCAGATCCGTGTGCCCTTTGCAAATATTTATGGCCTCCTCCTTAATGCAATCGCGGATGTAATTGAAGTGTCTCTTTATGTGTCTGGTCCTCTTGTGAAACCTTGGTTCCTTGGCCAGAGTAATGGCACCAGTGTTGTCACAGAACAAAGTCATTGGGTTTAGTGCACTGGGCATTACTCCAAGATCTGTCATGAACTCCTTCATCCAGACCCCTTCCTTCGCCGCCAACGAGGCATCGATGTACTCCGCTTCGCATGTAGAATCAGCTACCACGCTCTGCTTGGAATTGCACTAGCTTACCGCTCCCCCATTGAGAATAAATATGTATCCGCTTTGAGACTTAGAGTCATCCGGATCAGTGTCAAAGCTTGCATCGACGTAACCCTTTACGATGAGCTCTTGATCACCTCCATAAATGAGAAACATTTCCTTAGTACTTTTCAGGTACTTAAGGATATTCTTGACCGCCATCCAGTGCTCCATTCCTGGATCACTTTGCAACCTTCCGGCCATACTTTTGGCAATGCTGACATCGGGTCTTGTGCACAACATTGCATACATGTTAGAGCCTATGGCTGAAGCATAGGGAATGATACTCAGCTTTTGTCTATCTTCTGCAGTCACTGGGCATTGAGTCTTTCTCAACTTCACACCTTGCATTACAGGCAAGAACCCCTTCTTGGACTGATCCATTTTGAACTTCTTCAAAAATTTGTCAAGGTATGTGTTGTGTGAAAGTCCTATTAAGCGTCTCGATCTATCTCTATAGATCTTGATGCCTAATATGAAAGCAACTTCTCCTAGGTCCTTCATTGAAAAACTCTTGTTCAAATATTCCTTCACGCTTTCCAACATTTCTATATTGTTTCCAATCAGCAATATGTCATCCACATATAATATTAGAAACTCTATAGAGCTCCCACTCACTTTCTTGTAAATACAAGCTTCTCCGTAAACTTGTATAAACCTGAACGCTTTGATCACCTCATCAAAGCAAAGATTCCAACTCCGAGATGCTTGCACCAGTCCATAAATCGATCGCTAGAGTTTGCAAACTTTGTCAGCATTCTCTGGATCGACAAAACCTTCTGGTTGTATCATATACAATTCTTCCTTAAGGAAACCGTTAAGGAACGCTGTTTTGACATCCATCTGCCAAATTTCATAATCGAAAAATGCAGCTATTCCTAACATGATTCTGACGGACTTAAGCGTCGCTACGATTGAGAAGGTCTCATCATAGTCAACTCCTTGAACTTGTGAAAAACCCTTTGCCACAAGTCGAGCTTTCTAGATGGTGACATTATTGTCCGTGCCCGTCTTCTTCCTAAAGATCCATTTGTTCTGAATGGCCTTTCGCCCTTCAAGTAATACTTCCAAAGTCCATACTTTGTTTTCATACATCGATCCTGTCGTCATTTTCTCACAACAGATACCGTGGGTAGGCTTATCGAGAGTGGTTGGGGCCGAAGGACGTCGGTGGACTACGGGAGTAGGATCGGGGACATACGGTGCGGGACACACGATGTATCCAGGTTCGGGGGCCCTCCGTGGGAGGTAATACCCATAGTCCTACTAGTCTGGTTGATGAACCGAAGGTATCTACAATGTTGCTCCTCGAGCTCTATGAGTAGAGGAGGAAGAAGGAGCTAGCTTTCCTTCACTGCCTCTCTACGTGGGAGTGTGGGTTGTGTGTAGGGATCTGACCGCCCCGTGCATTGGGGGGCTCCGGGGGGTTTTATAGGCCAACCCCCGGATTACAATATGAGTAGAAGGCATCGGGAGGGCCCTAGTTGGCAGCCTCTCTAGCCGGCCAGGGGGGCCCCGGCTGAGGGGTCTTATCGCTGGTAGGGCCTGCCGGCTACGGGTTCCCGCCGGGAGCCGGAGGGGCCCATGTGGTAGGTCCCCATGTCGCTCGCATCGCGGCACGGGTTGCCCCTTTGGGCTGCGTCTTCTGGCAGCCGGCCATGGTCAGTGGTACGGCCGGCCGCGCTGTAGCCATGTCGGAGCAGGTAATCGAGTGGTTGAGGGTGTGGCGACACTGTTCCAGCGCCCGGTCGCAGTCGGCCAGAGTTAGAGGCACTATTGCCTCCACTGTGGCCATGCGGGCGCTGACCCCGATGGGATGGGGGCCACTGTTGCCGCGCATACTTTGACCACGACATCCGATGCGTCGTCAGCTAGGGGGGCCTGCCGGTGAACCGCAACGAACCTCGCCGGCTTGAGTGTTGTGCTCTCGTGCCGCAACGTGATTCAGGAGCCAAAAGATGCGGGCATGCAGCGGCCGACTCCGTAGCCGGCCGACGCTTCGCGTGCCGCCTCGGGCACTCCGTTAGGCGGAGAAGCCGTGCCACGTGGAAGACGTAACGGGCCGTGGTCTGACAGGCCATGCGGTGGACATGACCGGGCCATGGGGCGGGGCCCTCCTCGACCGCGGCCTTGACCTATGCACATGGATCTTTTGCGGCTCGGGTCGCCGGTTGGCGTCCCCGAGTGCAATAACTTCCTTCCCGCACGTGGCGGGGATAGTGGGTGTTGTGCGCGATGAATCTGCTCTCCATTACCGACCACGCGGGGTTTAAATGGAGGGGGGAGAGGAGCAGAATGGCACATTCGCTCCCCTTGGCCTCAAACGCATCGCCATCGTCGCCCCTCCTCCCCGCTTCGAGAGAGAAAGGGCAAGAGCCCGTGCACTCGCCGCGCCGCTTCTTGCCACGGTCGAGGGTCTGCACCGCGAGCGAGCACTCGCACCCGCCACTGTGACCGCAAGCTTCCTCGGGAGTCATGCCGAGCAAGGGCGCATGGGACGGTAACAATGTTGATGAGCACTTCATCGAGCATCTCCACTACCGCCGTAAGCTTCCATCGGAGGAGCACTTGGAGGCGCACGTCGCCGGGCTGCAGAACTCTCTGCCCCCGTAGGAGGGCGAGGTGGTTGTGTTTGCCGAGCACTTCCTTCATGGGCTCGGTCTGCCGGCGAGCACGTTCTTTCGGCGATTCCTCACGCGGTTCGGCCTGCAGCTGCACCACCTCGCCTCCAACGTCGTCTTGCAGTTGGCGACGTTCGTCACCCTCTATGAGGGGTTCTTGGGGGTGGAGCCGTGCGTCGACCTTTGGTGCTGGCTATTCTTCCTCAAGCGCCAGACGGTGAAGGATCCGACGATCGACAAGAAAGTCATGACCGCGTGCAGAGCCACCATGATCCACATCCGCAACAGAGCCAGCTTCTCGAAACTCCCTTTGTAGGATTCGGTGAAGAACTGGCAGAAGGGTTCTTCTATGTGAAGAACGTGAGGCCGGAGGAGGACCACATCACTCCCCTTCCTTTCTGGAGGCAGCGCCACCCCTTGGCCTAACGACGAAAAGCTTTTCGTGTGTGTGCAAGTTTTCCTGCAGCTGCAGAACTAGGAGGAGCCGGCTCCGGACGTCGTGGTGTCGGACCCCGAAGGGGTTGAGGATGCTGATGACATGGAGCCGGCGGACACAGAGCCGGCCGACGCATCTGAAGCCGACGGGGCGGAGACGGAGACAGAGGCGACCGAGTCTACGGGTGAGTTTCCTGCCGAGTCACATTTGCGGGGTTGGACCGATGACGATGTTAAATCAGAGGAGATGCGCGATGCAGCGGCTCCGAAGGACCCTGAGGCCTCGGAGGGCGACGTCACGATGCCGAGGAAGTGCCTTCGTCCCGTTGACCGCGAGCCCAGCTGGGGTGACGTGGCCGTAGGCAGCAAGGGGAAGCAGCCGACCGGCACTGGGCCGGCCCCCAAACGGGCAGCCGAGTGGCAACCACAAAGGCGGCAGGAAGAATCGACAAGTCGCCCAAACGGGCCCCGCGATGAGGGCGGTCCCCGTCATCATCGGGTAAGCCTATCTTCCCTCCGCCGTGCTCGTTTGCTTTTCCCCCTTTTTCTTATCAGAGAGGCGCGCGCCCTGAGAAGGACCCCAGCCAGCGAGGCCGCGAGGACGGCGTCGCTGGGCACCGCCAAGGAGAGGGAGCGCGAAGTATGGTGGGACCTTGAGGCGGCCGAGAAGGAGCGGCGTGATGAGGAGCGCCGTCTGTGGGAGGAGGTAGCAAAGAAACTGCAACCGCCAGGAGGAGCCGACGGGGAGGCAGTCGGCCAATCGTGGGAGCCTTTCCCCCATGGCCGGGAGAGGAGGTCCAAGGACCATCACAATCCCGCACGACGGGCGAAGGCGACCGTGATGGCCGCAGAAGACGTGCGTGTGGCGGCAGGCGCGGGCGCGGCCGATGCCGGTGGAGGAGAGGAGGCGGGCCACGATGCGGCCTTGTCGGGGGTGTATGACGCTCCGTCGGGGGCGGAGGAGCCTCTAGAGGTCGATGTTTCGGATCAAGAGGATCCAGCACCGGAGGTGCCGGCTCCGGAGGCACCAGCACCGGAGGCGAACCGGGAAGGTGCAGCCGGAGGTGGAGCACCGTGGAGGACGGTCGCGACGTCGAGAGGGATGGGCGGCGCAAGCTTGTCATCTGGGGCCCCCGCCGCGATGGTGCCGGGCGGGGAAGGTCCCTTGGTGAATTCGTGAAAAGGGGCGATCGTGCCCGCAAACGGGGGCCGGCCGCAGCAAAACTGGGCTGCAACCAGCGGCCCGGCCATTGGCGATGAGTCGAGCGCCCTTGGGGCGACGATGACCGCCGTTATCGACGCATTTGCCGCCTGCCGTGCCGAAACGATCCAGGACGCCCAGGCTACCAACGACCAACTGGTGCACCTAGAGCAGTCCATTGTGGTAGGGATCTCTAACTTTTCTTCTTGCCTTGGTGTTTTTTCTAGTGGGGCCGTGTGAGCACACCCACTGGGTGTAGACCCCAAGACTCGAGTCGGCTGGGCCGCAGGCAGGTTGAGTCTAAATAACGCTTTGCTTCTTCGTTGTTTGCAGGCAGCGCACGACCGCCGGGTGGCCACGTATAACACCGTGTTGGGCTTGTATCGAGAAGCCGAGGGCCGGCTGGCCACGGACCTGCAAGGTAAGATCCTTGCAACTTTCCAATGGGGGTGTAACCCTCGGGATTCAGGCTGGCTGCCACGGAGGCGGGCTGAATCCCTTTCCTTTCTTGCTTTCTGACAGAGGCTTCTTCGTCTCGGGCAGCTACCCACGCCGAGAGGGTCAACCTTCGTCGCAAGGTGGTGCAGCTCGGCAAACAACGGAGCCTTCTGACCACGGATTGCGAACAACTCTGCCACGAGGTGGACCGGACGCAGGCAGAGAAGGCCGAGTGCGAGGCGGCCCGCCACCAAGAGCTGGCGCGGCGCGAGGCGACTCTTCGTCGGGAGGTGGAGGAGTGGGAGAAGGTCCTCTGCCAGGAGTTCGAGGCCAAGGATGCCGTGCTGGCAAAGGCGGCTGAGGAGGCACAGATGACCCGGGACAAGCATGAGCGCCGGCTCCAGGAGTGGTCGGCCAGGGAGGCAGCGCTACTGGAGCAAGGGCACGAGGTCGACCGGCTACTGGTTGGTAAGTCTTTGCTGTCCCATTCTTCCCGCGCGTTGCTTCTGGTTTCTTGGTTTTCTCTGTTGCTCATCTTACGTTTCCTTCCCTCTTAGGGCTTTTCCCTGGTACGTAGGAGGCCGCGGAGGTGGTCGTGAAGGCCCACCCTGAGGACCACTGGGCACAGGGGGTCACCGTTGGGCAGCTTGCCCCTAGACTTTGGACGAGGTCAGAATCGTCGCCAGGGTGCGGCTGACCGAGGTGGTTCGGGCCCTGAAGCGGCTCCAGGCACCCGACAAGGGGCTGGTTCGCACCCTTTGGCCAGGCATGATGGACCCGACCTCCATGAGCCGGCTGTCGAGGTGGTTGGAGTTCGGGACCGCACAGGCGAATGCTTGGAGGGCTTTCACTGCGTGTGCCGGTGCAGGCATGGCGCTCTGTATCGCGAGGTCGTGGTACCCCGAGATGGATCTGGGGATGCTCACGGCCTAGCGCGCTGGCACCAATGAGGAGTTGGAGGAGGTTGCCGACGCGCTGGCCGTGAGGGCGAGCGACCTCATGTCCTTCGCTGCATGGGACGAGTACGTCCCAGAGTGTGGGGCATACAGCGAGGTGATTTCGGAGGACCTGTACACGCTCGCCCTGGACGACCCGAAGGGTAGCACCGCCGAAACAGGCGACGAAGATGCCGACTCCAGCATTGACGACTATGCTGACTCCGAGCCGGCTCGGGACTTGGATACGGGAGCCGACACGGACGGCACCGCGGCCAAGGATGGGGCCTCTTCGTCGGCTGCCACGGGGGATGCCATAGGAGAAGACGGCACTGCCGCCATCTAGGGCTCTTTTATCTTTCTGCATTTTGTTAGTCTTCAATTCCACCCACTAGGGGTGTAGATGTAATGAACTTGTGGACGTGGGCTGTTTAAGTTTTATCAAGCTATTGGTTACCAAAATATTGTTTATGCGTGCCGACTAGGCCTTATCCTTTTTACCCTTTTGGTTCTGTCTGCCCAAAGCCTCGTTCCCTTTGGTATCAACCCCGCCAGCCGGACAGCCGGGAGCCGATCTATAGCTGGGACGGGGCGTCCACCTCGGGGGAGTCGGTCATGAGTTTGGAAACCACGAGAGTGTTTTGGGTAAGGTGAGCGACAGAGGCTGCAAACAAAGTGTTTCGTCTAGCCCTAGTCGGCGATCCCCTTGTGATCGATTTTTCGTGTGCGCTAAATTTTGTCGTCTCGAGGACCCATTAGCCGAACAGCCGGGAGCCGGTCAGTGGCTGGGAGGGGTGGGAGGCTCATTTTAGTTCACATTACTTGATCATCTTTGGGGAAAGATGAGATGGCTAGTCGGCAAGCCCCCGGGACCGGGAGCCGGGTACAGGTGCCGACGAGTGAGGCGAACAAAGTTTTTGGAAAGAAACGAGGGGCGTGTCCCAAGAGCTAGCTTAGGGCACCCATTGCATTCATAAACCCAAAAGGGGTGGGTACATACATACACTGGTCCTTAGTAGTAAAATGGACAGTGTCCTCGCCAAAGGCGTCTCTCTTGCTCTTCTGTGGCTTCTAGGCGTCTATCAAATAGTACGCGTTTTTGTGCAGCACCTTGGTGATGATGAACGGGCCCTCCAATGGGGAGGACAAATTGTGCTGGCTGGCTGTTTGCTGGATCCGGCTAAGCACCAGGTCCCCCTCCTGATAGGAGAGGGGCCGGATCCGCTTGCTGTGGTAGTGCTAGAGCTTCTGCTGGTAGATAGCCGTTCGACTCAGCGCCAGCTCGTGGGCCTCCTCAAGGAGGTCGACACCGTCTTCTCTTGCCTCCTTTGCATGTATCTCCGTGTACAGGGAGACGCGAGGCGAGTCGAACTTGATGTCTGTGGGGATGACCGCCTTGGATCCGTACACAAGGAAGAAGGGTGTGAAGCCGGTTGATTGGTTGGGCGTGGTTCTAAGGCTCCACAAGACAGCCAACAGCTCTTCGATCCACCAGCCAGCTGACCGGACGAGGGGCGCCACGAGCCGGGGCTTGATGCTGGCCAGGATGATGCCGTTTGCCCTCTTGGCCTGGCCATTCGATTACGGGTGGGCGATGGAGGTGAGGTCGAGCCGGATGCCTTGCTTGGCACAGAAACGTGCTAGTGCGCCCTTGGTGAAGTTGGTGCCGTTGTCGGTGATGATGTTGTGTGGCACGTCATAGCAGACTGTGATGTCTTCGATGAACTGGACGGCTGTGGGACCGTCCAGCTTCTTGATGGGCCTGGCCTCGATCCACTTGGTGAACTTGTCGATGGCTACTAGCAGATGTGTCATGCCGCCTCGAGCAGTCTTGAATGGCCCAACCATGTCGAGCCCCAGACGGCAAAGGGCCACGATAGTGGGATAGTCTTGAGCGCCGTAGCCGGCAGGTGGCTTTGCACGCTGAAGCGCTGACACCCTGCACACGTGTCGACGATCTACGACGCCTCCTCAAGGGTGGTCGGTCAGTAAAAGCCGTGGCGGAATGCCGTGGCCACTAGGGTCCTCGAGGCGGCATGGTGCCCACACTTGCCCTGGTGGATATCTCGAAGGATCTCTTGACCTCTTTCGAGCTCGACGCAGCGCTGATACATGCCGGTCGTGCTGCGGTGAACCAGCTCATTGTTGATGATGTTGTAGGCGGGGGCACGACATTGGATCCGTCGGGCTTCGTCCTCGTCGGAAGGGAGTTCGCCGTGCAAGAGGAAGGCCAGGATCGGTTGAGCCCATGACGGAGCCGAGATCAAAGCTGGCTCCGGCACGGGCTATGGAATCTGGGCATCCGGAGCCCCCAGGTCTGCCTCCTGAGCCCCAGGGCCAGACGCGTTAGTCCCCGCGTCTGGCTAGTCGACAACCATCATGATGGCTACGGGCTCGGAGTCGCCTGCCGACGAGACGACCGCGGCCAAAGCCGGCGCGACGAGCATAGCCGACAGAGTAGATGGGGCTAGCGGAGTGAGCGGAGCCCTGGGCCTACGGAGGGGCCGGCGGGATCCGTGGGCACGAAGATGGACTCTGACTCGGTGGAGGGTTTGATTGACGGCTTGCACAACTTCTCGAGGGAGATGCCAGCCGAGATGGCCTGGCAAGTTGAGCCGATTTTGGCCAAGGCATCCGCCGCCTCGCTATCCACCAGGGGGAAGTGGTGGAATTCACAGCCCTCGAAGGATCCGATGAGTTGTTGCACGAGGAAACGGTAGCTGGCCATGTTGGCGTCCCTGGCATCCCATTCGTTAGAGACCTTCTACGCCATGAGGTCGGAGTCGCCGAAGCATAGGATGCCCCGGATGCCGATCTCCTTGGTGAGCCAGAGGTCGTGGACGAGGACCTCATACTCGGCCACATTGTTGGAGGCGGCGAAGTGGATCTGAAGCGCATAGTTGAGTTGGTCTCCCTTTAGAGACGACAAGACGATGTCGGCTCCCAGGCCGGCTCGCATCTTCAAGCTGTCGAAGTGCAAGCGCCAGTGCGTGGAGTCAGGTGGAGGTGGCACGAACTGGGTTTCGGCCTAGTCAAGGAGGAAGTAGGCCATTGCCTGTGACTTGATGGCGGTACGTGCCTCGTACCGTATCTCGTAGTCGGCGAGGGCGATCGCCCACTTGGCTATCTGCCCGGTGGCATCCCGGCCACACATGATTTCGCCCAACGGTGCTGTGCTCACCACGGTGATGACATGCTCCTGGAAGTACTGCTTGATCTTATGGGCGGCGAAGTATATGGCATAGCACATCTTCTGGTAGTGGGGGTAGTTCTGCTTGGAGGTGGACACAACCTTGCTGAGGTAGTAGACGGGGCGTTGGATCGGCAGCGACTTGCCTTCCTCCGTCCGCTCTACCACCAGGACGACGTTGATGACGCACGTGGTCGCCACGATATAGGCGAGCAAAGGCTCTTTTTCAGCCAGCGTGACCAGGATAGGTGCATTGGTGAGCACCCGTTTGAGGCCACAGAAGGCCTCATCCGCCTCGTCTCGCCACTCGAACATGGCCAGCTTCCTCGTGGAGTTGCGGTTCGTCTCGACCAAAGCCGTCTTCCGCAGGAGCCCATAGAGGGGCATGGCCTTCTCCCCCAGCCGTCTGACAAACCAGCTGAGCGAGGCAAGGCAGCCGGTGAACTTCTGGACATCGTGGAGCTGGGTCGGCTTGGGCATGCGCTCGATCGCCCTGATCCTCTCTGGGTTAGCTTTGATGCCATGAGTGGATACGAAGAAACCAAGGAGTTGGCCGGCTAGGACGCCGAAGACGCACTTCTCCGGGTTGAGCTTGATCTTGTATTCACACAGGTTGGGGAATGTCTCAGATCGTCGAGGAGGCTGAAGTGCTTCTTGGTCTTGACAATGATATCGACAACGTAGACGTGGACGTTCCTGCCTATTTGAGGCAGGAGGCACTTTTGCATGCAGCGCTAGAAGGTAGCGCCTGCTTCTTCAGGCTGAAGGAAATGGTGATGTAGCAATAGGCCCCAAAAGGCATGATGAAGGAGGTCTTCAGCCGGTCGGCTGGATCTAGCTTGATCTGGTGGTAGCCTGAGTAGGCGTTCAGGAAGAACATCAGGTCGCAACCGGCTGTGGAGTCGATGACTTGATCGATCCGCGACAGGGCGAATGGGTCCTTGGGACACACCTTTTTCATGCTCGTGTAGTCAATACACATGCGCCAAGTCTTGTTTTTCTTCAGCAGCATGACTGGGTTGGCTAGCCAGTCCGGGTGGAACACTTCCATGATGAAGCCGGCTACGAGCAGCCGAGCGATCTCTTCTCCTATAGTGTGCCGCTTCTCCTCGGAGAAACAGCGCAGGGGTTGCTTGACTGGCCTCGCATCCGGCCATACGTGAAGTTTGTGCTCGGCGAACTTCCTGGGACCACCCGCCATGTCTTTTGGAGACCATGAAAAGATGTCCCGATTCTCATGGAGGAAGTCGACAAGCTCGCCTTCCTATTTGCTATGGAGGAGGGCACCGATGGTGACACATTGCTTGGGGTCGGCCGGGTCGAGTAGCACGTGTCTGGTGTCCTTGGATGGCTGGAATGACGCCTCGCCGGCTGACTTGGACGGAGGAGCTGACATAGCCGGCTAGTCAGAGGTGTGAGCCACGAGTCGATCGAGCTTCCGCTTCTCCTCCGCTATCTCCAGAGCTTCGGCCAGCCAGCTATCGTCGCGCGCGCACGTGATCAACATGTTGTAGTCGCTGGCGATGGTGATGATTCCCTTGGGACCTGACATCTTGAGCTTGAGGTAGGCATAATGGGGACTGCCATGAACTTGATGAGAGCCGGCCGGCCCAACAGTGCATGGTAGGGACTATCGAGGTCCACCACCTCAAACCATATCGGTTCACTGCGGAAGTGGCTCTGGCAATCGGACAGAACATCAAGCTCGATCTTGCCGATGGGGGTGCAAGATTTCCCTAGCACAATGCCGTGGAAAACTGTCCGGCTTGCTCGCAAGTCCTCCTCCTTGAGCCCCAGCTTGACCATCGTGTCACGGTAGAGGATGTTGATGCTGCTGCCCCTATCAATCAACACCCGCGAGAAGCGGCAGGTGCGTCTCTTGGAGATGATGGTGGGATCGAGGACGAGGGCATAGCTGCCAGGGCTTGGCATCACGGCCAGGTGGTCAGCCTGGCTCCAGGTAACCGGCTTCTCGGACCAGTGCATGAACTGGGGGTAGAAGGCATTGTGGCGTTCACCTCGCGCCGAAGCCGATGCTGGGTGTGCTTGTCCGTCTCTTCACTAGTGAAGACGACGTAGGAACCGTCCTGGTTGGGGAACTGGTCGAGCAGGCAGCCATCGCGCGGGGCCGGAGCATGAGCCGGGACCGGAGCGGGAGCTAGAGCCGATGCCGGTGCGTGGAGAGGCAGCGCAGGAGGAGCCGAAAGGCCTCCCCCGGGCCAACTACTGCGAGAAGCTGCACTGCCGGAGCGTGTGCATGGACGGTGTGGCCCCAGAATGATGCTTGCAGGGTAGGTTGAGCATCTGCTTGAAGGTGAGCTTGGGCTGCGAGGCGGCCTTGCCGGTGCACTAATGTTAGCCGGAGGCCTGGGCAACCAACTGATCTTCCTCGATGGTGGCGACCTATCGGCTCCCGAAACGGGAGTTTGGCTGGTCGGTCTTGTGTTTGTTGTTCTGTGGCTGCCGGTTGTCGGCAGCCGGTTGTGACGTAGCCAGTTGCGGAGCCGCCTTGTCGGGCATGCTGACCTTGACCCGGATTGGTGAGTCGGCCATGGCGTACTTGTCTGCCTTGGCCATGAGGTTTGTCAACGGTTCTGGCTTAGAGCACAGGAGCTTGTGCTTGAGGTAGGTGCCGTCATGGCAACCCTCGATGAAGTACTGGATGGTCTGCACCTCATGCACTCCTTCGTAGGAGTTGCGGAGCTCGTTCCATCGGGTGAGGTAGTCATGGAGGGCCTCGTCCGGGACCTGGACGCACATGGCTAGTTTGCGGGGGCGGCCGGGCCGATTGTAGATGCCGGTGAAGTTGCGGACAAACGCCTCTTCGAAGTCTGTCCAGGTGTTGATGCTACCGGCCGCCAGGCTGTTTAGCTAGGTGCGGGCCGTGCCGATCAATATGAGGGGGGCGTAGCAGACGACTACATGCTTGTTCTCCCTGGCTATGCCGACCGCGGTGGTGTAATCGATTAGCCAGTCCTCGGGCTTGGCGGCCCCATTGTACTTTGAGGTGTCACGGGGGAGCGTGAAGCCGGTCTGGAATGATTCGTTGCGGATGCGGGGGCTGAAGCACGCCGGGCCGATCGACCCCTCCTCCTCGAGGAGGACCGACTATGCCAGCCGGCCGAGGCAGAGACGTGCGTTGTTCTTGTTGTGGGGGACCCACGATCGGAGCTGGGCCGCGAGATCGGCGCGGCCGATTGGTGGGACAGACCGCGCCAGGTCCCGTCGTGGAGGCGTGGTGTGCTCGTGGCTGCATCGGCTATCGCAAGCCGGCGCCTTGTTGCGGTGGCTACCGCCAGCCGGGATGTCATTACGTCGGCTGACCATAGCCAGCTGCTCATTTCCGCACAGCTGGGTGCGCTGAGCATTGCTTCGCTCGACCCATTGCCGGAGGCGCGAGGGGAGCTGGTGTGTTGAGCCAGCTGACAGCCGGCAGCCTCAGCGCTCTCGCCCTCGGGATGGGGAGCCTTAGAGACAGCTCCATCGGGGGGCAAGGCCGGCTTGCTGCGCATTGGCAGTGTCGATGAGGTCCTTGACGTGCCGCTTGGTCAAGGCACGCTCCTTGCCCTCCAAGGTATCCAGGTCCTCGTAGGCTACCTGGGCGGCCCATAGGTTGGCCACGGGGGTATCGTAGACGGGCAGATTGCCACCGAGGATCTCTCCGACCACGTGGCCACGGTAACGTACCGCCCCTCGCCGGCTGGGCTCGGTGCCAGCCGGGGTGAGACTGTAAGCAGAGATATACTCCTGCTGCAAAGCTTCCATCTGACGTTGCTTGGTCGTGAGGGCGCTGGCGTCCTCGAACAGCAGATGGCGGGCCGCCTCCAGCTCAGCCGTGATGGTGTCCGGGTTCGCCGTCAGTGCGATGGGAGTGCTCAGACCCCGAAGGGTAGCGCCGAGCGGGTCAGAGGTTCCGGCGCGGGCGATGGCCGCGTCAGCCTCGGCCCGAACTCGACTAGAAGAGGTGGAGGAGGCGGTGGTCCTCACCCCTGCGTGGACACGGGAGCCGTCGACCTCGCCCGAGGTGAGTGCACCCATGGACGAGGGCGGGTCGGTGTAGTCGAGTACCCGACTAGGGTACGCGTCGGCCGCAGGCTCGTCGGTGAGGCCCAGCCTACCGACGTGCTTGGTGAGCGCGGCGATGTCGAGCGCGTGGTCACCGCCGAGGTGCTCATTGGAGAGGCCGACAATGTCATCCGCAGGGCCCGCGGGAGCAAGCCCCACGAGCATGCAGTTCTGCCCGGACGCGGGGCGGCTAGGGGAGGTGGTGAAGGGTCCCACGAGGAGCGTGACTCCGACCGGCGTCACGGATGGCCCCATGGTGGGCACCAACCGTCGTCGTTTTCTAACGACAGATGCCATGGGTAGGCTTATCGAGAGTGGTTGGGGCCGAAGGATGCCGGCGGACTTCGGGAGCGGGAGTGGGGACAAACGTGTGGGACACACGATGTACTCAGGTTTGGGGCCCTCCATGGGAGGTAATACCCCTAGTCCTGCTAGTCTGGTTGATGAACCGAAGGTAGCTACAATGGTGCTCCTTGAGCTATATGAGTAGAGGAGGAAGAAGGATCTAGCTTGCCTTCACTGCCTCTCTATGTGGGAATGTGTGTGTGTGTAGGGATCTGATGGCCCCGTGCATGGGGGGGATCCAGGGGGTTTTATAGGCCAACCCCCCGGATTACAATACGAGTAAAAGGCATCGGGATGGCCACTGCTGGCAGCCTCTCTAGCCGTCCAGGGGGCCCCGGCTGAGGGGTCTTGTCGCTGGTAGGGCCCGCCGGCTACGGGGTCCCGTCGGGAGCCGGAGGGGCCCACGTGATAGGTCCCCGTGACGGTCGCATCGCGGCATGAGTCGCCCCTTGGGGTGTCGTCTTGTGATAGCCATCCGCGGTCAGCGATATGATCGGTCGCGCTGTAGCCACGCTAGAGCAGGTAATGGAGTGGTTGAGGGTGTGTCGGCATTGTTCCCATGCCCGGTCGTAGTCGGCCAGAGTCAGAGGCACTGTTGCATCCACTATGGCCATGCGAGCGCTGACCCCTGATGGGATGGGGGCCACTGTTACCGCGTGTACTTTGACCGTGGTATCCGATGCTAGGGGGCTAGGGGTCTCCACCTCTGGCCAGCCGGCTAGTCCTAGACGGTCGCACGGAGCCAGGCCCCAGGGGGAGGCAACTCGCCCTATCATCGTTTTGGAAAGTTGGAGTAGAAGGCTAGCTGAGGCTACCCCAAGGTTATCTCCCCATTAGATCCCATCTCGGATTTCATGCCTTCTAACTATTTGTCAGAATCCGGGCCCATCATCACTTCTTCATAACTCATAGGTTCATCATTGTCCAACAACATGACCTCTAAGATAGGTGAGGAAGTCCTAGTTTAAGGGGTACTCGGATGGCCGACCTGTTTCTCATGGGCTGGACCATGTGGGCCGCTGGCCGAGCATTGGATGATCAAAGGCCCCGTCATCGGGGTGGAAGCTTCAAGGAGAATTGACGTGTCCTCCAAGTTTTCGACAGTAGATAGGCATGTTTTTTCCTTCGATGTGCAACCGACCATGTGTAAACCCAAGTACCCCCAGGCGTCTATATAAGCCGGGTTTTTTTAGATTGTAAGGCAGAGAACAACTCATCTAGGGTTTAGCTATTCAATCTCGAGGTAGATCAACTCTGTAACCTTCATATCATAAATATAATCAAGCAGGACGTAGGGTTTTACCTCCATAGGAGGGCCCGAACCTGTGTAAACATCGTCTCCTTCGTCCCTTGTTACCATCGATACTAGTCTCATAGCTCGGGACCCGCTACCCGAGATCCGCCAGATTTTTAACACCGACATTGGTGCTTTAATTGAGAGTTCCACTATGATCGCCAAAGGAATCGATAGATCGCCTTGTCAGAAGCAACGAGATCTGCAGCCAGGATATTCTCATCCCTGATCAGATCTTCACAAGCGGCAATGTCTTGTTGCACGCTGACCCGACCGGCCACCTTGGCTAGATCGGAAGCTTTCCCCCGACCAAGGGATCGGATTCGGAAACCTAGAGTTCGTCGCTGATTCATGGGGAGAACTTGTCTTGATAGGACCCTCAACTCTTATGGAGGAGCCCATAGATCTTGACACCTCGACGCCGAAGACATCGGGCCCCACCTCTAAGGAGGCTATCACCCTCGGGCTGATTGGAATGCCCAATCCGTCCGTTGTGATCGGATCCACTATGGCCAAACAAGACCTAGATATGCTTTCACGTGACTCCGGAAATGCGACGCCACATATCGACCCCACTTGGTTCAGAAACATGCATCCTACCATTGCCTCGTTTCTAAACGAGCGATTTGATCGGATTCAGACCATGCGTATGACTGACGACCAGACCCCGGTCTACGACCGGCTCATGCTTAAACCCGACGATAAGGAGATTCTCATCCCCACGATCACAGACTTAGTCGCCACCATCGAGTGTCCGACTAGAGGATCATCCCCCCAACAACCGGAAATTAAAACGGTTTATACCCCAATCTCCGATCATCGAGACCTCACTTGCAACCCAGACCCTAGAGTTCGCTCCGAAGATAGACCGGTATCGGTCCCTGATCTAGCACACAATTCGGAGCCCGTAATTCTGGACTCTTATCATGGCATGGAGTCAAAACTTTTCCCACCCACCACCCAAGCCGATCACTCAAGCATCGCAGCAGAGTCCAAGTGTTCGGACTTACAGGACGTTAAACAGTTACCAGGAGAGTCGGTTCATCATTTTTGGACTAGACTCCTCTTCGCTAGAAACAAAGTATGAGGTCTTAGTGATCAGGAGATAATGGCAACCTTCAATCACAATTGCCATGACGAAGGGATTCTCAACGCCCTGGCTCGTCGGCACATTCGTGACTTCACTGAGCTTTCGGACTTGGTACAAAAATATTGTGCCATGGAAAGTGCCTGGCAAGCCGAACGACTATTTTCGGAACCAACCTTTACCTAGTACCCTAGAGGAGATCGGAAAAAGAGGATACCTCTGAAGCGGCCAACCAAACGTGAACCCGCTGAAAAGAGAAATAGGCCCCTTACAGGGGTCAGTACTGTCCTTGACGGGCTATTCGATAAATCATGCCCTATACATTCTGTATTGCTGAACAGAAGCCTGACTCACAGCCTTAGAGCTTGCTGGGTTGTCAGGCAGGTCGCAAAAAGCGGTGAAGCCATTCTTGAGGCACTACTGCCGAACAGGGGCTCCACATCGCCACCAGAATACAACACCGAAGTCCTGACGATCTAAGAAACCGAAGGGAATGGGTATATCTGCCCATGCACTTGTTGCTGCCACATCATAGACCTGTTCGAGTTCTCTAAGAGCTCTTTTCCTCCTGTTCCTAAACCCCATCGTCGATGGATTTAGGTTACACAAAGTGCTAATGGATGGCGGCAATGGTTTAAACCTTATCTACAAAGATACCCTGGAAAAAATGCAGTTCGACCGATCTCGCATCGAGCATAGCAACACGACATTCTGGGGGATTATTTCGGGGAGAGAGGCACGTTGTTCAGGACGTATCACCCTAGACGTAGTGTTTGACATGCCCGAAAACTACCGATCCGAAGAACTTCTCTTCCATATTGTGCCCTACCACACCCTGCTAGGACGTGACGCCTTCACAAAATTCCAGGCTATACTACATTAAGGGTATATGAAGCTCAAGATGCCAGGACCAAACAGGGTAATCACAATCGCGAGTGATCCAAATATAGCCCTTCGAGCCAAAAAAACACCAACGCTCGGCCTCGAGGCACTAGCTGAGACCTTTGCTGCAGAAGAACCGACCGCACTTCGGTCAACAGTAGACAAGGATGATGTGATCCTTAGAAAAAGGCCCAAACCCACGTCCTTTAAACCTATAGATGAAATTGTTAAATTTCACGTACACCCGACGAACCCAATAAGACAACGTCCATCGGAGCTCAGCTGGACCCCATAGTGGACAAAGCAGTGTGAGCATTCTTATGAGAAAACTAGGACATCTTCGCCTGGCATCCTTCCGATATGCCTGGAATCCCATGGCGGCTAGCAGAACATAGTCTGAACATCATCGCAGGCTTTATGCCCGTTAAGCAGACTCTACGCCGCTTTTCCGAGCCCAAACGACAAGCTATGGGTGAAGAATTAGCCAAACTACTAGAGGTCGGATTCATTTGGGAGATTATGCACCCCGAATGGTTGGCAAACCTGGTGATTGTACCAAAGAAAGACAAATCATGGCGGTTGTGCATTGACTTTAAAGACCTCAACAAGGCCTGCCCTAAGGACCCTTTCCCCTTACCACGAATAGACCAGATTATTGACGCCATAGTCGGACACGACTCGTCGTGTTTCCTCGACGCTTATTCCGAATACCATCAGATTAAAATGAAGGGACCCGATCAAGCTGCAACCGCATTCATCACCCCTTACGGGCCATTCTGTTTCAACACGATGCCTTTCAGGCTAAAAACGCTAGGGCTACGTACTAACGAATGATCTAGACTTGTCTCGCAAAACAAGTCGGTAAAACACTCGAAGCATACATGGACGATGTGATAGTCAAAACCAAACACGTCATCGAGCTAATTGACGACCTAAGTCAAACCTGTGCCAACCTACGTGAGTATGATATATGAATCAATCCGGAGAAACGTGTATTCGGAGTTCTCGCTGGTAAATTGCTCGGATTCATCGTTTCCCATAGAGGATAGAAGCTAATCCAGCTAAGATTCGCGCCCTATCAGAACTTGCAGTTCCCACGGAGCTAAAACACGTCCAAAGGTTGGCTGGTTGTGTGGCGGCGTTAAGACGCTTTATCTCCTGCCTTGGTGAAAAGGCTTTACCGCTCTATAGACTGCTGAAACGGACCAACAATTTTGAATGGACCAATGAAGCAACGGCTGCGTTAGAAGAAAATTAAAACACTGCTGGCAAGCAATCCCATACTCACAACACCAGGCGCTGGTGAACCCATGTTATTATACATATCAGCTACCAACCAAGTCGTTAGTGCAGTCCTAGTTGTGGAACGAGAGGAGAAGGGACATAAATTCCGGATACAGAAGTCGGTCTATTACGTGTCAGAATTACTAACGCAGTGTTAGTCTAGATACCCACACTACCAAAAGATAGCCTATACAACATTTATGGTATCACGGGAACTTAGACAGTACTTTCAAGAGTGTTCGGTTATGGTGGCATTTGAAATCCCCCTAAACGATATAATCAACAACAGGGATGCCACTGGCCGTATAGCCAAATGGGCTATTGAGCTCCTTCCCTTTGAAATTGCCTACAAGCCACGACGAGCTATCAAATCTCTGGTGTTGGCAGATTTCCTCGCCGAATGGACAAAGGACGAGCTCTCCAGGGAATATAGTACATACTCCCATTGGACGATGTACTTCGACAGATCCAAAACTTTGGATGGACTAGGGCCCGAAGTTATTCTCACATCCCCCACAGGCGACAATGTTCGATACATGTTGCAAATCATGTATGCCTTGCACGGTCTTCGGATGGCAACATCAATGGGCATATGACGGCTGGAGGTACGGGGAGACTCCAACTTGGCCATCTCCCAAATCAACGACGAATTCGATGCCAAAAACCGAAAGATGGCGGCATACAGAAATGTTGTGCTCAAGATATCCACATGGCTCAAGGGGCTAGAATTTCACCACGTCGCTAGAGATAACAACCAAGCCGCCGACGTACTGGCCCGCATGGGGGCCAAACACGACCCATTCCCAAAAAACACTTTCCTGGAATGGCTGTTTAAGCCAGTGGTTTTTCACGACGATCATAAGGGTGCCGGTCTCACTAGCGCGGAAGAGGTTGTTCCCCCTGTAAATGAACCAGACGACCAAATCATCGGTGGATCCGTAATAGACGAAACGTCTTCGGCTCATGAGGTCATGGCAGTAACCACGCCATGGATAGAGCCCTTCCTCGCCTACCTTCTTCGCAAAGAACTCCCCGACGATCAGACGGAGGTGCGACACATAATTCGGCGATCCAAAGCCTATAAAGTCCACGAGGGTTAGTTATACAAGAAAAGCACCACCAGAATCCTATAGTGGTGCATATCTGAGGAAGAAGGATGACAACTCTTAGCCGAAGTCCACACAGGGATGGGCGGCCATCACGCCACAGCAAGATCCTTAGTTAGCAAGGCCTTCTGGGCTGGTTTCTTCTGGCCCACTGCTCGAGCGGACGCCCAGTCACTTGTCAAACACTGCATGGGGTGTCAACTTTTTGCAAATCAAAGTCACATGCCCCCCAACAACTCTTTAGACTATTCCGATTACCTGGCCCTTTGCGGTCTGGGGGCTGGATATGGTCGGACCACTTAAAGGGGGGACCAAGTAGAATAAATACCTACTCGTCATGGTTGACAAGTTCACCAAATGGATAGAGGCAAAACCTATCAAATCAGCCAAGTCTGGACCAGTAATCGACTTTATATCTGGCATGGTACACTGATACGACGTCCCGCACAGTATAATAACGGACAATGGATCCAACTTCACAACCCAAGAGGTCAAAGACTAGTGCGCAAAAATGTGCATCAAGCTTGATTATGCATCGGTGTATCATCCGCAGACCAATAGACAAGTCAAATGAGAAAACGGCCTCATCATGAGTGGCATTAAACCATGTTTGTTCCAATCTCTTCATGAGTCCAACTGTCCTTGGGTAGAGGAGCTTGACTCTGTTCTATGGGGCCTGCGCACCACCCCGAACAGATCAACGGGATACACACAGTTCTTCATGGTCTATGGGGTAGAAGCAGTCCTCCCATGTGACATTATTCACGACGCACCAAGGGTGCACATGTACGAGGAAAAGGAGGCCGAGTTAGATCGGCAGGACGACCTGGACGCCTTAGAAGGAGAGTGCGACATAGCTCAGGGTCGCTCTACTTTTTATCAACAGCAGGCCCGACGTTACCAGAGTAGGGAGGTCAGGGCAAAAGCGTATATTGTGGGTGAACTCGTCTTACAGCTCCCGAAGAAGCAGAAGCATAAACTTAACCCCAAATGGAAGGGGCCCTTCACAATCGACGAAGTACTTGCAGGAGGGTCTTACCGTCTTCGAAACCCGTTGGATAACCGCCTTGAACGAAACCCATGGAACACAGGTCGTCTTCGGCGCTTCTACGGATAAACCGGTGTCATCATACTCTTTACCCTTTACCTCCTTTTTCTTTCCTTTTTCTTTCCTTTTTCTTTATTTTTTTCCCTTCCCTCCCACCTTGATTTTTGGCAGGTTTGAATTTTTTTCCTTTTCTTCCCAAGTCTATGTTCGGTTCAACCGATCTTGATTAAGATTTCCGGCATACATCCTTAATGGTTAAATCCGAAACACAACATGTGGGGGCTTCTTCCCGAAGCCAATGATTCTATCCTCTAAGCATCTATCCACATTTATTTCATATGCATGTTTTCCTTGTCGATTTTAAGCCATTATATGCATCAATTCGAACTAAGATTTTTGCCAAGTTGGGTTGCATCGCTCCTGTGCTTACCTTCTACTTTCCCGATTGTTCGGCTAAAGGGTAAAGGGAGCACCTCTACGATTGTTACAACCGGGTCATCTGGATACATACCTGAGACGGGTGAAGCCAAAAGCTAGCTATCTTCAACAGAAAATTGGTCGGCTACGACAGAAACAACAGAAAAGATTATGGTCATTGTCACCAGTACTGGGGCTTCTTTTCTCAGAAAAGCCATTAGTCGCATACTAGCAGTATACGGCCTTACTATCTACGATTTACGTACCAGCCTGAAGAAAGGTATCGATAGAGGTACTATGTTCTTCGGAAGATGTTTCTTACGCTAAGCAGTAATATAACATATCTCCTTGTGTGCTTTTGTCTATTCGCACCAAATGGACGGATTGCCTGGTTCCTCGAACATAATTTACTCTTCTCGAGTGATATTTTATAAGGAACACTCCCAAGCTCTTAGCGCGGGAGGTCGAAGCTGATGGCCGGTTAAGACAAAGTTTACAACACAAACGAAGCAATTTCTCTATTATCCGTACATGGTTACATATAATCATACATCTGGCTGTTGGTCGAGATTGTCTATTAAGGCGTCCAGGGAGCAATCTTCTTGCAAGATATGGGCGACGGGCATCACTTCGTCGTACACCAAATGAAGCGTCACTTCTTGCCCATCCGACCCTACCGGCCCAACCCGAGTCATATGCTCGGGGTTAAGGCCGGTATAACGGGTCTTAATCATCGCCCACGCTTCTCGTGCTCCCTCTCGGCAGGCCGATGTCTTCCATAGCTCGGAATCGACTTCGGGCTACCTTGAATCGATCAATCAGTTCGTTCATCTCCTATGGAGGTTGCTCGGCAGGCCATAGCGCTTTTATCTCTTCATGGCCTTCCAAGCCCGCTCATGAAGGGCGGAGAGTTCCTTCAGGAGGCTTCCGCGGTAGGATCTGATCTCTTCTTCGGGCCGCCCGGATAAGAGACCTATACATGAGTCAAGGCATGTACATTATACTTCATATATAAGAAGTATAGTCTAATGTTAGAACCACACTTACCGAACATGCCCCTTTGTAATTTCTGGTTCTCTTCTTGAGCCTGGGCCAATTGAGCCTTTAAGCTCTCAATTTCTTCGGCATGCTGTCTATTTTCCGCCTGGAGGTGGTTCTTCTCCTCAAGATTTCTTTGCAATGAACGGCAGCCAGCCTCATGCTGAGACCCAACGTACCTCTGAGATTCTCGCGCTACATCTAAATCCATTTTGCAATTGCCCTATTGATTCAGCTGCTACAAAGTACCCTTGTGTCAGCATGGGATTATATACTAGGATCAGCAGAACAGATATACTCACCATGCACCTCTCGGGTAAAATTCTTCACTTGCTCAAGTTTGGTATTCACGGTCTCCACCTGTGTTCGGCTCGCCTCCAATTCCTTGGACAGTTGCTCGTTCTGCTGCTTGGAGGCCTGCATCACCAGCAAAGCATTACGCGGACCCTTAAATTCGGTCATTTTGACCAATTCAAGTCTCAGGGGCTACTGGGTTTACAAGTGTGTTCGGACTCACCTGCAGGTTGGATGATATTAGTTTCATGGCCTCCCCGAACCCAGCTTGGGTAGCTCCCATGTATGCGTCAGCCGAGCGTAGGATATTTAACTCTTGTTCGGAAAACGCTGGGTGGCACAGGGCGTCTCGTCGCTGCCGGTGACCCATCACGCTCTCTGCCTCGGATTTACTAATTGATACCGCGTCCCCGGAGTCTTCAGGGGCCTATTGACCACAGGGAACTCTGCAGCGGGTTCAGCATGAGCCGAAGATCTGGAGTCGTGAGCATTGCCGGACGCCTTGGCAATTTCCTCGGCATGAGATGGCTGAACTCGTTGCCTAAGTATTTCGACATGATATCTCCTGTGAGGTCCTATTGATTGTAATTATAAATTAAGCAGCCAAACAAAGCACCTTTTAGATGAGCGAGTGGCCCGGCTTGTCCCCACGACCGGCTCATTTGACGGATCCCTGTTGCTTTCCGGTCTAGGAATTGCCATCATAGACGATGTATGTCGTGCGGACCGACGACGCTTGGGAGCAGGAGCCGGTGTGTTTGGGTCGATGGAGTGTACTTTCCTTTTGCGGGACAATTTTTTCTTCTTCTTGCCTGTACCAGGGGAAGGGAATGATCCAGGGTAATCGGCTATGATAGTCACCTTGGAGCGGTCGAGGCTCTCCTGGTAAAAGACCCCGTCTCCGAATTCAACTGGTAGATCCGGGTCATCATGAAAAACCGGATCATCGTCATGAGAATAGTTCTCGGTTTGGGGGCGGACAGTTAACTGTCTTGATGAAGCTCCTCCATTCCTGTTCACACAAATTAAAGGCTTCGATCAAAAAGGGACAAATTGAAAACCCAAATTTGGGTCACAGAGTCGAAAGGCTCACCCATTCGATGGGATTGTGACTTGAATAGCGCTCCTTGGTCGGTAGCCGAACAAAGTCTTCTTTCTCCCTTTTGTATAGGTCGGCAAGTGTGGCGGCTAAGGCCGTTTGATCGGCAGGGCCCAGCCGTCGGGAGCGAGTGGTGTCGCTTGTCCCGTTGTAACACCACAAAGGGTGTATTCTTTGTTGAAGAGGCTAATGGCGGCGGCCATGACATCTATCATGGTCAACTTATGATGGGCTAGTACCCTTACATGGGCAGCCAAGCGTTGCACTTCAACGCCGTCCTCTTGGGATGAGCTCTTCGGTCGCCAGTTGTACCTTTTCTTCAAGGGGGCGTCAGAGTATTCGGGCAAACACCTCCAAGCTGGATCGAATAGGGGAACGTTCTTGATATAGAAACATTCTGAAGACCATTCTTTGAACTCTTTCGGTGTCCCCATTGGATACCCCGTCCCAGCTATGTGGCATACTTCGGCTCCTCCGACCTCTAAAATTGTCTTATCCCGAGTGCGAGGGATGGGGCAGAAGTACTTCCTCCACATTTCAAAGTGTTCCTCACAGCCCAGGAACATCTCACAAAGGGCGACGAAGCCCGACATATGCAGAATGGATCCTGGGATGAGATGATGGAGATGGATCCCATAGAACTCCAATAATCCCCTCAGGAATGGATGAATGGGGAATCTTAGACCCCGCAAGAGGAAGGGCACGAAAGATACTTGCTCTCCCTTTTCAGGATTGGAAAAGTTTTCCACGAAGGCTTCGCCGTTGAAAGAAGTCAAACCGGCACGGGTAACCTCTAGATCCGAGGAAGGAAGATACCCTTGGGTCTTGAGGTTGCGTAGTTGAAGGAGGGACATAGAATAGCTTGTCCAATCTCCAAGATGGGAGCTGTAAGTGCGCGAGGAAGAGCTGGGGGCGCTCGTCATGTTCTTGTGGTGATCTCTCGCTGAAGGTTTTTTCTGATGGGGAGGCAAAAGAGGATGTGGCCTAGACCACGATTCAATTTGTTTAAATGGGTGGTGCCTCCTTTGTGGGAGGGGCATCTATTATATATAAAAAGTAGTATGAGAGCTAATCAGAGGAAAGAGAAATTAATTAGAAAATTCCACAAAAATTAGAATTATCTGGCCGTTAATTTGATATGCAATAAAATCACAGCCAATGGATACGAAAAAATTACCCACCAATGCCATTAATGATCTTTAAAAATGGGCATTGTTTTTTTAACGTACACATCTATTCCATACGACAATAGATCATAAGGTAATATGAGAGCTAATCAGAGGAAAGAGAAATTAATTAGAAAATTCCACAAAAAATAGAATTATCTCGCCGTTAATTTGATATGCAATAAAATCACAGCCAATGGATACAAAAAATTACCCACCAATGCCATTAATGATCTTAAAAAATGGGCATTGTTTTTTTAACGTACACATCTATTCCATATGAGAATAGTGTTGGAAATATGCCCTAGAGGCAATAAATAAAGTGTTCATTACTATATTTCCTTGTTCATGATAATCATTTATTATCCATGCTATAATTGTATTGATTGGAAACACATTACATGTGTGGGTAAATAGACAACACTTTGTCCCTAGTATGCCTCTAGTGGACTAGCTCGTTGATCAAAGATGGTCAAGGTTTCCTAGCCATTGACATGTGATGTCATTTGATAACGGGATCACATCATTACGAGAATGATGTGATGGACAAGACCCAAACTACAAACGTAGCATATGATCATGTCAGTTTATTGCTACTGTTTTCTGCATGTCAAGTATATATGTTTCTATGACCATGAGATCATGTAACTCATGGACACCTGAATAGTGCCTTGTGTGTATCAAACGTCAGAACGTAACTGGGTGACTATAAAGGTGCTCTACAGGTATCTCCGAAGGTGTCTGTTGAGTTGGCATGGATCAAGACTGAGATTTGTTACTCCGTGTGACGGAGAGGTATCTCAGGGCCCACTTGGTAATACAACATCACAATAAGCCTTGCAAGCAATGTTACTAAGTGTTGGTCACGGGATCTTGTATTACGGAACGAGTAAAGAGACTTGCCGATAACGAGGTTGAACTAGGTATGGAGATACCGACGATTGAATCTCGGGCAGGTAACATACCGAAGAACAAAGGAAACATCATACGAGATTAACAAAATCCTTAACATAGAGGTTCGACCGATAAAGATCTTCGTAGAATATGTAGGAACCAATATGGACATCCAGGTCCCGCTATTGGTTATTGACCGTAGAGGTGTCTCGGTCATGCCTACACAGTTCTCGAACCCGCAGGGTCTGCACACTTAAGGTTTGGTGACGTTTTGGTAGTATACAGTTATGTATGGTGGTGACCGAAGATTATTCGAAGTCCCGGATGAGATCCCGGACGTCACGAGGAGCTCCGGAATGGTCCGGAGGTAAAGATTGATATACAGGAAGTCCTATTTTGACCGCCGAAAAAGTTTCGGGCTCATCGGTAGTGTACCGGGAGTGTCGGTAGTGTACCGGGAGACCATCGGGAGGGGTATTTCGACCCAAAAGGCTACATGGGCTATGGGAGAGTGAATACCAGCCCTTAGTGGGCTGGTGGAAGTCCCACACAAGGCCCATGCGGCTGGAAGAGAAAACCCAAAGAGATAAGGTGGAAAAAGGCAAAATAGGGAGGAATCCTCGTCCTACTAGGATTGGAGGAGGAGTCCTCTCCTCCTTGATTCGGCCGAACCAACGGCTGGTCCCTTGAGGGCCAAGCCTCCTCCTCTCTTCCTCCTATATATACTGGAGGTTTTAGGATTTTTTGCACTAGTTTTTCAGCCACGTGCTACCCGTTCCTTCAGTGCATAGTTTCTTCTCTAGATCGGATTTCTGCAGTGCTTAGGCGAAGCCCTGCCGGAATAGCTCCACCACCATCGCCGGAGCACCGTCACGCTGCCGGAGAACTCTTCTACCTCTCCGCTCCCTCTTGCTGGATCAAGAAGGCAGAGATCATCATCAAGCTGTACGTGTGTTGAACGCGGATGTGCCGTCCGTTCGGTACTTGATCGGGACAGATCGTGATTGGATCGCGGGACGCTCGGCGATTTGGATCGCGAAGACGTTCGACTACACCAACCGCGTTTATTAACGCTTCCCGGTTAGCGATCTATAAGGGTATGTAGATCCACTCTCCCTCTCGTAGATGCTCATCATCATGGATAGGTCTTGCATGAGCGTAGGAATTTTTTTGTTTCCCATGCGACGTTCCCAACAAATAGATCATTGATATTCCTATTTCTTTTTTATATACATCTATTTCCATACAACAATAGATCACTGGTGTTTTTCTGGAAAAAATGTGTTGTTCGTTGTTCCACCTCCTAGAGCCCTCACGCCGTCCTGCAGTAGCCCTAGCTCACCTATGTCGCTCAGGGAATCCTCGCGCTCGCTCTTCTCTGGATCCTCATCGTCGCTTGCTACCGCCGACCGCCGTATTGTTTCACAGCCCTTGGTGGACGACCTCCTCCCATGGATGCACAGGAGCATCTCGGGTGAGGTCCCAATCTTACTGCCTCATGCGCATACACCATACAACCATGTAAGATCGATCTAAAACTACTCTACGACCTGCTAGGTACGTACAAATTACAATACATGCACACCATCTAGCCGTGCAAGTTTGATCGCTACACTTTGCCAGTTGGTTTTGGAACGCTTGATCAAATCCAGCCGGAGCAACCCGCCCGTGTGAAGCTAGCTTCCAAGCAAGCACACATGCACCTTGATTAATAAACAGTAGCCACACATGCACGTACATGCACCTAAACTCACGCTAGCTTCTAACTGAATAAACGGATCTTGGCAACAATCAAGAGCTAGGTGTATGTCTGTAAGAAAGAAACATATGCCACGTGCAGTACTTATGAAGGTGGGTACTCAAGTTTCAGTGCAGGCGTGCGGAGTATTGTAAGGAACGTACTGTAATCCAATTTTCTCAGATTATAAGCTTGATGGGTGTTCATAGTTGATACGATGCCATTGCAGGAAGGTAGATTTTGATGCTTTGACATCACATCGGTCAGGATTAAGAACAAATGAATAACAGGCGGTCTAGCAGAAGTCGGCTACAAAAAGATTGAAGGTTTGTTTTTGTAACGGGACATGGATTGTGCTATGTGTATAGACTAAACACCTATTATCGTTAGTTTTGGATAGATAAAATTAAGGGATGGCTACTAGGATCTACCAAATGAATGTTTAATATTCATTCTAATATATATTAGATAGTCTAAGATTTTAAAGCTATAAGTTTGATTTAGATAATTTACCTAAACTGCTGCATCTTATGTTCTCATGCAAATTGTTGTGATATGTGAGGTACCACAGAGATCTAATAACTAAGCTACACATGTTGAATTTTTAGGCTAAGAGGCCAAGCTGTTACCGATTGACTTCATAGTAGTTATCCGATTGACTTTTTCTATAAAATCAGTGCCTATTTTATTGCAAACTACCTTACTATATGTTCAAGTGACCTCTCAACCTCCAGAAATACCTATGTTCAAGTGGACAAACCTATCTCTCAATGAAGACACCTATGGCGTGACCTGCACAATCTGTTCATTTGGATCTCTTTCCCATCATATGTGCAATTTTTAGTGGTAGTCAATAGCGCATCTAATACTTTTTTATATAACTCATCTATCCGACTTCACTGTTATATGTTGACATGCTGACGAAATGAAGTTATGTATTTGTCTTGCTACGCCTGCTCTTTAACTACTCCAGCAATTTCGTGTTATCATATGGTAATTACTTTATTCTTAAAATAAGGTACTAATATTTACTTCTTTTTGCAAATAACGTGATGATCACTTGCAAGAGTGCAAAGAAGCTTCCATATTTTTTTGGTAATCCATCCATTTGACAAGTGTTCTATGTAGTTGGTTATAATTAAAATTCAATGAAGTTACATGGCCAACAATGTTGCAGCACGAAAAACTTAAATGATAGATAGTCTTGCCACCTTTCCTTCTTCGTGATTCCTGCTTTTATATTGAGGACATGAGAATATAAAAATACAAATGCATTAGGCCGGCCAATTAAAAAATGGATCTTGATAAATTCACCACATATTTAAGCTCCCGTTTTCATTGTTTGTTTTGGGTAAGAATAGACATCCATAACATATATATCTACAAGTATATTTCATAGTTGCCGTTATCAAATGATTTATGGAATCCCAATAATTCGATTTATATTTGCAACGAAGCAATGGTATCGATGTGCTTGAGAGCTGCAAACTATATAATTTATATATCTTGCTATTCTTTCATTCTGTTTGTCGTCAACTGAAAAGAATCATAATGGTCATATGTTGACCCATTGCTAATAATGGAATTATAGTCACAATAGTTGCAAGCAAATTTGTATAAGTATCATGTGCTTATAGTTCCTCAATACAATAAATTTGGTGAAACACTACACCCATTTATTTGATAACCATCACGTGGCTGCTACCTAGCCTGAAAATGTAGTTAACATTACCAATATGGGTATTACTTTTTTCCCTTACCAGATATGTAGATGAATATATAACTGGGCTCTAATGAAGTTTTTATGTTCCTATGGTGATATGGTGTTTTCCGTGCTAGAGTTTTACATGTAATACCACATAAGTATATATTTTTTATTCATGTTATAACAACAGCAACATATGCAAGCAGGGACAGAGGGCTGGGCCAAATGTGTGAGATTTGAGCAGGTTATTTCCATGATATTTTCCCTAGCTTGTAAAGACTATCTACAGCAATTTTAGGCCTAAACATTGGGTTAATGCCCAGGCTGCCGTAGGTGCAGGTCCGCCAGTTTTTGCAAGTGAAGAGACAATTGAAAGACATACAATCTTATGCAAGAGTACAATTCTTAAGAGAGAATGTGATGCTACCTTGAGAAATTGTGCTAATTATTTTCATAGATTTTGAAGAACTAAGTATAGATATGTACCATTCGGTTGATCGGACATAAGAATTCATCAGTTGTTTTTTATCTCTAATCTGCTTCATATAAAAATTAAGTAATTAAAACAAGGCGTAAATATCTCTCTTCATATATGAATTGTAGTACATCGAATTTCCTACCTAATTGTAATTTGTACTTGACCAATGTAATTCTAATCCAAAATTATGATAAAAGAAAAGGCTACCACTTGGCATTGCTCGGTTCCTATCCTTTGTGCTACATCCGTATAAAGCCAGACTAATTTTCCACCATATGTTCCTGGGGTGTTATTTCTTTCATTTAATAGATGATGAGGTTCTAACATTTTTCCTAGAATTCCTCTTGTATGTAATATGAAACATATAGAGTCATACTTAGCTTTGCTACTTCAAATTTTGTGAATTCATTGACAAAGAAAATAACAACCAAAATGTAGGATTTTCCTTTGTGGTTTCGCTTCCTTTTTTTTCCCGAGTAAGAGACATTGGGAATATTTAAGAATCATATTATTTTTACTCTCAATAATTCTGATGTATGATGTGTAGTTGTTCACCAATTTTGTATTTTTATATAATTGAAATAATTGCAAATGGTATGTAAGGTTATGGAGGACCCTAAACTCACTTGATTGGGGAACTTTGGGGTCCACTATGCACCACACAAGCTTTCCCAACAATTTTTTCAAAAAAAATATATGTAAGATTTAACATTTTAATTATCAATAGCGTTGGTATGGCTTCCATACAAGTCTTATTTTGGATGTCCACTTTCGTGCTTGGCTAAGTGTTGGACCCCTTTGTGCATACACATGTCATTTTCTTGATGAATCAATGCCTTACAAATATCCAAAATTATGGAGGTCAGAGCAATATGTAGCAAAGAGCAACATGAACAAAAGTAAGTGTATATGTAAATAAAATGATATATTGTTGTTGTTGTCACATGATGAACACAAGTGTGTTATTCAATTCTAGGAAGACTGGACATTTTGAAATACTTAACCTACCAAATTTATCGGGATGAAATTAGATACAATTTTTCAAATAGTTAACCTACAAAATCAGTTGGGATGAAAATAGATATTCAAATTTTAGCTTTTTTAGAAACTATGTCTTTAGTACTTGCCCAACCTTTAAAAGTCTATCATTGCCTTTTCTGAATATGATCATATTGTTTTCCTTTGTTTCAAAAAGGGAAACAATGTTCTAAAAGTGTATTATTTCGCCTTTATTAAGTGTCAACTTATAAAAAAAACTTTATCAAAAAAAATTGTCAGCTTATACAGGAATATATTTTTCTAAATATATTAAACGTGTACTTTATCCCTGGCTCAACATTTGTACAAACTAACAAAGCACTTCAGTTAATTGAATGAAAATAGATGTGAAATGATCATAGATACCCTTATTAATTATAAAGTATCATAGTACCAATATGTGTTTCTAAATTTATTTACAGAAATAATTATAAATTTATGTATCTAGCCCATGCAAATGCAAGTGAGGGCCTTCAAAAAGGAAAAACATGAAAGCTTGAGAGTGATCCTCACCCGAGGTGGATCCGTAATTATATTATAAAAATCCTTATATTTGTAAAGTTCATTTCATTTCGTCCCGGGTTTATTTACACAAATCCAATAATATGTTCACATTATAAATCTTTCTAAAGATCTAGCCCGCACATCGAGCGGGCTACCTAGCTAGTTCTTGTAAAAAGACGTTGAACCGCTTGTCTCCCCTCGGCGCGCGAGGATCAAGAAATGCTGACGGTTATTACAATGGGATTTGAAAGTTCGTGACGCCTGGGATTTCGCCGATGACAGGATGGTTGCCGAACAAGAAGGGATAGAGGGACTTGCCTCGCAAGACGAAGACTTCGACGCGCAAGATTGTCCGGATAGACCTCGGCGTTGGAGGCTAGTCCGGGGGCTACTGAGGGATTCCTGGTTTAAGGGGGCCTTGGATGGTCGACCTGTTTCTCATGGGCCGGACTATGTGGGCCGCTGGCTGAGCATTGGATGATCAAAGGCCCCGTCGCCAGGGTGGAAGCTTCAAGGAGTCGTGGCGTGTCCTCCAACTCTTCGACAGTAGATAGGCATTTTTTCCTTCGATATGCAACCGACCATGTGTAAACCCTAGTACCCCCCAGGCATCTATATAAGCCAGAGGGTTTTAGATTGTAAGGCAGAGAACAACTCATCCAGGGTTTAGCGATTCGATCTCGAGGTAGACCAACTCTGTAAACTTCATGTCATCAATATAATCAAGCAGGACGTAGGGTTTTACCACTATAGGAGGGACCGAACCTGGGGAAACATCGTCTCTTTCGTCCGTTGTTACCATCGATCCTAGTCTCACAGCTCGGGACCCCCTACCCGAGATCCACCGGTTTTGACACCGACAACAGGGTTGTCGTACTACTCAGGAGCAGTATGCGTCCTTGTCGACCTACGAGGTTCGATAGTAACTTGATCCGAAGCTTCATGATCATCATCATTAACTTCCTCTTCAATTGACATAGGCTCCACAGAAACACCTTTGTGCACTGCGCTACTCTATGGTTGAAACAAAGGTTCAGCAACCTCATCAAGTTCTATCTTCCTCCCACTCAATTCTTTCGAGAGAAACTATTTCTCAAGAAATGTTCCGTTTTGAGCGACAAACACTTTGCCTTCGTATCTGAGATAGAGGGTATATCCAACTGTCTCTTATGGGTATCCTATGAACACGCATTTCTCTGCTTTGGGTTCCAGCTTTTCAGGCTAAAGCTTTTTGACATAAGCATCACATCTCCAAACTTTAAGAAACGAAAACTTTGGTTTCTTGCCAAACCACAGTTCATATAGCATCGTCTCAATGGATTTAAAAGGTGCCCTATTTAAGGTGAATGCAGCTGTCTCTAATGCATAACCCCAAAATGATAGTGGCAAATCGGCAAGAGACATCATAGAATGCACCATATCCAATAAGGTTCGATTACAACGTTCGGACACACCATTATGCTACGGTGTTCCGGGTGGTGTCAATTGTGAAACAATTCCACATTGTCTTAAGCGACTACCAAACTCATAACTCAGATATTCTCCTCCTCGCATATCGTAGGAATTTAATCGTCTTGTATGATGATTCTCAACTTCGCTTTGAAATTGCTTGAATTTTCAAACGTTTCAGACTTGTGTTTCATTAACTAAATGTACCCATATCTACTTAAGTCATCAGTGAAGGTGAGAAAGTAACGATATCCACCTTACGCCTCAATGCTCATTGGACCACATACATTTGTATGTATGATTTCCAACAAGTCACTTGCCCGCTCCATTGCTCCAGAGAACGGCTGATGAGCCACAAGTATATGGGATCTATTGTAGTACTTTCGATAAGTAAGAGTTTTGAACGCAACGAGGAGCAGAAGGAAATGACAAGCAGTTTCAAGTAAGGTATTCTCTGCAAACACTGGAATTATCGGTAACAGATAGTTTTGTGATAAGATAATTCATAATGAGTAACAAGTAACGAGTGTAGCAAAGGTGCAGCAAGGTAGCCCAATCCTTTTTGTAGCAAAGGACAGGCTTGGACAAACTCTTATATAAAGCAAAGTGCTCTCGAGGACACATGGAAATTTCTGTGAAGCTAGTTTTCATCATGCTCATTTGATTCGCGTTCATTACTTTGATAATTTGATATGTGGGTGGACCGGTGCTTGGGTGCTGCCCATACTTGGAAAAAAAAACCACTTATGATTAACCCCTCTCGCAAGCATCCACAACTACGAAAGAAGAATTAAGGTAAATCTAACCATAGCATGAGATGTGTGGATCCAAATTAGCCCCTTACGAAGCAACGCATAAACTAGGGTTTAAGCTTCTGTCACTCTAGCAACCCATCATCTACTTATTACTTCTCAATGCCTTTCCCTAGGCCCAAATAATGGTGAAGTGTTATGTAGTCGATGTTCACATAACACCACTAGAGAAGAGACAACATACATCTCATCAAAATATCGAACGAATACCAAATTCACATGATTACTTATAACAAGACTTATCCCATGTCCTTAGGAACAAACGTAACTACTTGCAAAACATGTTCATGTTCATAATCAGAAGTGTATTAATTATCATAAAGGATCTGAACATATGATCTTCCACCAAGTAAACCAACTAGCATCAACTACAAGGAGTAATCAACACTACTAGCAACCCACATGTACCAATCTGAGGTTCGAGACAAAGATCGGATACAAGAGATGAACTAGGGTTTGGAGAGGAGACAGTGCTGGTGAAGATATAAAATCATGATGCAAAATGGACGTATCAACTCATAATGCAATAAATATCAGCTGCCGACATTCTCCCTCTTCATGGAAACCTTGTAAAATAAGAGAGAAAAGGCATAAGTATTGTACCATAACGTGTAATAACAGCCCATAATGCAATAAATATCAATATAAAATCATGATGCAAAATGGACGTATCAACTCCCCCAAGCTTAGACCTCGCTTTCCCTCAAGTGAAAGCCGAGATCGATAAATATGTCCACATGTTTAGAGATAGAGGTGTCGATAAAAATACAATACGGACATGAGGGCATCATGAACATCCTTAGAATAGCAATACTTATTGTATAAGATTTCTTATGCTAGAGTAACAATTCATTCACAAGATAAAGTATGAACCAAGAACTCTATTGACAACCAACAAACTATGATCTTAGTCATTGAAGCAATTGGCAATTTATCATAACACCGAAAAGAGTCAATATAAGAGCTTGTAAGGCAAAAACACATACTCAATCATCTTTTAGTCTTTCACAATTGGTAACACTCATGCGGTACCCATGAGATCAAAGCTTCAATCAGACACAGCGAAAGATAGGGGATATAGTTTTGCCTCCCAACTATTCACCTCAAGGGTGATGTCAACAATAATAACTCATGATCACCCACATCCGAGTGGATATATCGTCTAGATCATTCCCCAAGACATAATGCTTGCCAAGAGAGACGAAATATAGGAAGTGGTGAGGATCACCATGACTCTTGCATAAAGGTAAGCACTTAAAAAGTAGAGGTAACAGATAGGCCCTTCGCAGAGGGAAGCAGAGGTTGTCATGCGCTTTTTGGTTTGGGATACACAAACTCTTAGTCAGAGGAATGCCTCATTGTATTGCCCTTTGTGATAGCAACCTTTATTATGCAGTCTGTTGCTTTTATTTCTTTACTATCACAAGTCTGTACAATGCTTATTTTCGTTACAATAAAAGGTCACACATATTTAGGAGCAATTTTTATTGCTTTTTGCACCGATGACAACTTACTTGAAGGATCTTATTCAATCCATATGTAGGTATGGTGGACTCTCATGGCGAAACTGGGTTGAGGTTTTTGGATGCAGAAGCAGTATCTCTACTTGGTGCGGAAGTTTTGGCTAATATGAGGTGGAAGCAAGCACTACATGTTGGAGGATCTAAAACCATATCGCTTCTATCCGGAGGTAAGCAAACATAACATATTATGCTGTCTTCCTTGTCCAACATCAACTTCTTAGCACGTAATATTTTAATGAGTTGTCACAATCATAAAATATTACCAAGATAATATATTTATATGTGAATCTCTTTTTTTTATCACTTCCTTTTCAATTGCAGCAATGACCAATTATTATGTTTGTTAACTCCCAACAAATTTCAATCGATATACTTTTTATATGTGAAGTCATCGCTTCCCATAAGATCATTACGTAAACTCTTTGCTTTTATTCTATTCTTCTTTATTCATTACTCTCAAGAGCATAGTAATCTAGCAAAGCCCTCTCATCAAAACTAGTTTTTATTGTATAACTCTCGGACTTTCTTACATAAGGGGAGCAAAGGCAAAAACAAAAAGGTAGATCATATTAAAATTTTATTCTACTAGATCAAAACAAAATCAAAAAGGATCAAACTAAGAAAAACAAGAAAAAGGAAAAAGGAAAAATGTGTGATGGTGATACGATACTAGGGCACCTCCCCCAAGCTTGGCACAAGCCAAGTGGAATGCCCATACCCATGTGCTCAGGTGTCGTTCTTCAAAGGTGATGGTGCTGGAGTTGTTGATGAGGATGGAAGTTTGTCCTCCGTCTTCCAAGGCATAGGCTCACCATCGTAAAAAGATGAACGAGTCTATGGAATCCTCAAATCTGCAGCCAAACTCACTCTCTTAAATATGTATTCATACTCACAGTTTTGGTTTTGCAGATCATAGATCTGCGCTTGGAGATGCTAAATTCTCTCGTAAAGCTTGAACATGTGCTCCCCGATGTCCTTCGTGTCCAGCTTGTGTTTATGGGTAAACTCTGTGATCATCATATGATTTTCGTTGAGTCCAAGTTCCACCATCCCTTGGCACTTGAAGAGTTGTTGCTTCATTGCTTCGAGCCTTGTTTCGACGCTTCTGGTCTTCTTTGGCTGTCGGGGGGATGACCACCGGGTACCCCAAAGACGGCGAGTCGGACGGGGTGCCCGCCCGCCCGGGCCGGCTGCTGCACCCGGCCGGCTACCATGCTAGCTGTCGGCTGCCCCCGCTAGTCGGCTGCTCCCGCCAGCCGACTGCCCAGAATCAACTACGACGTCCCATCGGACACGCGTGGACAAAATGGCCGTACCCCGCATTGTTGGCGAACAGTCGGACGCAGTGCAGGTGACTTCATCTACAGTGTACTTGGCCCTGGACACTATTGTATAAAGTGTCCAGGGGACAAAAGGCCATGCCCCCACCTCACACATTGGCTTGATTTGTAAGCTACCATGTAGCTTACAACCGCCACAGCCCATGCCCCTTTTTACTATAAAAAGGGAGCCATGCCACTAGCCCACTCACTCTCTCATTCCTCACTCATTCACGGTGGAGCTCTCCCATGCCCACTTGCTAGCTAGCTCTCACATACATATGAGACATATACGAGACAGTTGGCACTCGGCCACTGCGCTCAGTCCAATACAGCTCTAGGAGCAACTCTGTACGAGATATATACCAGATATACAGATATGCAGGAGTAGGGATGTTATCTCCCCGGAGAGCCCCAAACCTGGGTAAACCACTGCATGCTATTGCATACCCGTCCCGGATCATCCACGATAGCCTTGCTCTCACCTCAATAAGCCTACCTATGGCATCTGCCGTCTCGCGAGATCCCCCGTGAAAAAATGACGACAGTTGGCGCCCACCGTGGGGCCAGCTGCCGCTGGATTCGCGGTTCGGGCGGGACCATCTTCATCATCACCACCGCGGCGTCGCCACCGTCTCTACGACGGCGCTCGGGGGCTGTCATCAACTCGCCTCCGGGGCAAACGCGCGCGCCGTCGCGTCCTTTGCGTCGGCTTGACCACCACCATCGCCTGCATCCCCGTCGTCGCCTCACTGCGCCGGCGCGACGCCCGTGACGCCGGGCTCCCGACGTCCCCTCGTCACCATGTCGTCCGCATCCCCGTTGCTGCATCGCTGCGTCGACATGGTGCCAGCGACGCCGTGTCCTCACTCCATCCACGTCTGTCCTCGCACTGGTGTTGTTCCCCGTCTGTTGCCCGTCACCCGCGCCTTGGCCGCGCTCCTCTCCTTCCCCGGGCCAGTCCGGTGAGCATGTATGGGCAGCCTGGCCACCTCCATCCTTGTGCGGACACCCGAGGGTCAAGGGGTTCTCCTGTACATGCATACACTCATGCCTGGCTAGCTAGCTAGCTAGAAGAGTTGACCAATTCAACTGCGTGTTTGTTGGCTTAGCTAACTAGCTTGGTTTGTGTGCACGCGGGCGGCCAACCCTCCTGGCGTCGATGACGCAAACGCAGCCGCACGCGCAGGCCAGCCGCCCCTGCAGGCTCAGGCTCCGGCTCCGCTCTGTCTGGCTCCACCCCGGTGATGTCCCCATCATCCCCAGCGCGCGGTTCCATCGACACCCGGCCGCCTCCGCTTCGCCCGCCGGCTCCGACGCCCGTCGACTCTACGCCGCCGTCTCAACGTCAGCACGGCACATGGCCGGCTCAATCTCGCTGGCTCCCGCGCCGGCCGGCTCTGCTCGCGCCCAGTCACCAGCCTTATCCAGCGTCCTTTTCGGTCAACAACATGCACGTGCATGTATTTCATGGCCGGCTGCGTACGCATGCGTATGCCTAGACATCAAAAGAAGATTAGAAAAGGCACGTGGATGGATGGGCTGGCCGCGTGCATGGTCTCATGCATGCGCTTACGAGCCGGCAGCTTGGCCTGCCTTGGCCGGTTGCACTGGCCGGCAGCCTGTCCAGCTGCCTTGGCGGACGGCCTGGCCGGCTGCACTCCGTGGCCGCGTCACCGCGGGTCACCCCGTTGTCTGTGCCTACCCCGGCGGCCGCGTGCGCACTCTGTCCCGCGCCACCTCCTTTGCCCGGCTAGCTGGCCGCCCCGCCGGCAGCTCCTCTCGCGCGCGTCGGCCTGCCTCACCGCGCCGGCTCCGGTACCCAACTGGCTGGTCGCCCCGCCAGCCGGTCCTCCCAGGCGCGCCGACCCGCGCACCCCCGGCCGACTGCCGATTCACAGCTACTGTTCACCGGCTCCCCGGCTCCGGCACCCGCGTGCTCTGGCTCGCCGCCCGCCGGCTCCGGCCCACGCATGCTCGCTTGCCCGCATGGTCTTGTCCCCACGCCCACCTCCGGCTCTGCGGTCGGCCGTTCCAGCGCCGCCGGGCCACGCCATGCTGGCCAGCTGCCGCGCTCCCCGGCCGACTCCTCCGCGCCACCGGCCGCTGCCGCGCCCTTTGCTGGCTCCAGCCACGCGCCCGCGCCTCCGGACCGCTCCGCTGTGCGCCCCCTGTGACGCCCCGCCTCAAGCACCCCGTGTTGGCCGTGCTCCTCATACCAGCCGCGTGCGCAGTCGCCGGCTCGCGCCGCCTATCAGGCAGGCCGGCTGCCCGTCGTGGTCGGATGGCGCGAGAAGGGGGCTGGCCGCCGAAGTCTGGCTGACGCAAAGAAAATGATGAAACGAAGAAGGACGAACATGCATGCATGTATCGTACGTGCATGGCTCACGTGTGTGCATGGCCGGCTGCCTTAGTGCGTGTCTGCATAGCCAGCGAACCCTGGCCGGCTGGATGGCCTTGGCCGGCTGGATGTCCTTGGCAGGCTGCGTGCTCGCCTGCCTGGCCGGCTGCATGGCGCTGGCCGGCTGCACTGCGTGCGCGCGCGCCTGGCCGCCTTCACGTTTGCTGTGTGCTAGGCCGACGGCGCTACGTACGTGCACGACCCGACCTCCCCTTGTCCTCCGTGCGCCGCCACGCTCATGTGGGGCCTCGTCCGCGCCTCCGTCAAGCCGGCTCCGGCCACCGTCGTCCGCATACCGGCTCGCCGCTCCAGCCGGCCTCCACACGAAGGTCTGTGCGGACGTTGGCTCCGCCCGTGCCGCCTCGTTCCTCCGGCTCCGTAATCCCGGCCGGCTCCCTCTGCTCCGACTACTATAGCAGCCGACTGTGCTAGTGAAGAAGAAAAAAAAAGAGAGACACATGTGTCCACCTACTGGCATCCTCACTTTGCCATCCGACCTGCGCCGTCGCCGGGCCGGCTGGTTCTCAACACCTGATCGACAACAGCTGCTTGCCTACTTTGACATCAGACTCTTCATCTGCCCATCTGCTTCGACTTTGGCCGGTCGGGCCTGATGGCACATCCATCAACCGTCTCGAAGGCTAAACCCAACGGGTGCGCCCGGCATGCCCGTTGGTACAAAACCGCGCCGGCAATCTTCAACAACACGCGCTTCGCCTACACGAAAGTCAACAAACCTTCTTGTCCGGAGGCTTGGAGGCTACTTTCGGCAGCGCCTCACGCTCACCAGCCGACAGACCGCATGCCCGTGCCTGGCAGCGCCTCGCGCTCATCAGCCGGCGGACCCCATGTCCGCGCGCGGCATGGCTCCGAGCCTGTCAGCTAGTGGACCCTGCGTCCGTCCCCGGCAGCGTCCCGCGCTCTTTAGCAGGCGGACCCCGCGCCCGCCCTCGGCAGCGCCTCGCGCACATCAGCCGGCAGACTCCGCGTCCGCACCCGGTAGCGCCTCGCGCTCTTCAGCCGGTGGACCCCACGTCCTCCCCGGCAGCGCCTCGCGCACATCAGCTGGCGGACTCTGCGTCCGCGCCCGACAGCGCCTCGCGCGCATCAACTGGACCACGTCGGCGGCGGGACGCGCTGAACGACGTCGACAAAACCGCCTCGCCGACACCCAAAAGCAATGTGAGATCTCCACGCGCATACCCTTGCACCGTACACACAAAGCAAATAAACTCGAGCAACCCTCGGGGGTCCACATTTATTCTGCTGCCCTACTGTTCACCCCGGCGCCAGCTAGTCTCGGCCCGGGGCTGGCCGCTTGGCCCGATACGTTCGTGTTGGAAATATGCCCTAGAGGCAATAATAAATTAGTTATTATCATATTTCCTTGTTCATGATAATCATTTATTATCCATGCTATAATTGTATTGATCAGAGACTTAGATGCATGTGTGGATACATAGACAAAACCATGTCCCTAGTATGCCTCTATTAGACTAGCTCGTTGATCAAAGATGGTTAAGGTTTCCTAGCCATGGACATGAGATGTCATTTGATAACGGGATCACATCGTTGGGAGAATGGTGTGATGGACAAGACCCAAACTACAAATGTAGCATATGATCGTGTCAGTTTATTGCTACTGTTTTCTGCATGTCAAGTATATGTTCCTATGACCATGAGATCATGCAACTCACGGACACCGGAGGAGTGCCTTGTGTGTATCAAACGTCGCAACGTAACTGGGTGACTATAAAGGTGCGTTACAGGTATCTCCGAGGGTGTCTATTGGGTTGGCATGGATCAAGACTGGGATTTGTTACCCCGTGTGACGGAGAGGTATCTCAGGGTCCACTCGATAATACAACATCACAACAAGCCTTGCAAGCAATGTGACTAAGTGTTAGTCACGGGATCTTGTATTACGGAACTAGTAAAGAGACTTTCCGGTAACGAGGTTGAACTAGGTATGGAGATACCGACGATCAAATCTCGGGCAAGTAACATACCGAAGAACAAAGGGAACATCATACAGGATTAACCGAATCCTTGACATAGACGTTCGACCGATAAAGATCTTCGTAGAATATGTAGGAACCAATATGGGCACCCAGGTCCCGCTATTGGTTATTGACCGTAGAAGTGTCTCGGTCATGTCTACATAGTTCTCGAACCCGCAGGGTCTGCACACTTAAGGTCCGGTGACGTTTCGGTAGTATAGAGTTATGTATGGTGGTGACCGAAGGTTGTTCGGAGTCCCAGATGAGATCCTGGACGTCACGAGGAGCTACGGAATGGTACGGAGGTAAAGATTGATATGTAGGCGGTCCTATTTTGGTCGCCGGAAAAGTTCTGGGCTTATCGGTAGTATACCGGGAGTGCCGGTAGTGTACCGTGAGACCATTGGGAGGGGTATTTCGACCCAAGAGGCTACATGGGCTGTGGGAGTGTTAATACCAGCCCTTAGTGGGCTGGTGGAAGTCCCACACAAGGCCCATGCGACTGGGAAGAAAGTACCAAAAGGAAGAAGGTGGAAAAAAAAGGCAAAAAGGGCCAAATAAGGAAGGAGTCCTAATCCTACTAGGAGTGGAGGAGGAGGACTCCTCCCTACTGGTTCGGCCGACCCAAGGGCTGGCTCCTTGGGAGACAAACCTCCTCCTCCTCTCCTCCTATATATACTAGAGGGTTTTAGGGTTTTGGCACAAGATTTTCAGCCACGTGCCACCCGTTCCTCTAGTGCATAGTTTCTCCTCTAGACCGGTTTTCTGCTGTGCTTAGGCGAAGCCCTGCCAGAATAGCTCCACCACCATCGCCGCAGCGCCGTCATGCTGTTGGAGAAATCTTCTACCTCTCCTATCCCTCTTACTAGATCAAGAAGGCGGAGATCGTCATCAAGCTGTACGTGTGCTGAACACGGAGGTGCCGTCCGTTCGGCGCTAGATCGGAAGGACCGTGATCGAGATTGCGGGACGGATCGTGATGAGATCGCGGAACGGATCGTGATAAGTTCGCGGGATGGATCGTGATGAGATTGCGGGACGGATCGTGATGAGTTCGCGGAACGGATCATGATTGGATCGCGGGACAGATCGTGATGAGATCGCGGGATGCTTGGCAATTTGGATCGCGAAGACGTTCGACTACACCAACCGCGTTTCTTAACGCTTCCCGCTTAGCGATCTAGAAGGCTATGTAGATCCACTCTCCCTCTCGTAGATGCTCATCACCATGGATAGATCTTGCGTGTGCATAGGAAAATTTTTGTTTCCCATGCAACGTTCCCCAACAGTGGCATCATGAGCTAGGTCTGTGTATAGATGAGATCTCGAGTAGAACACAAAGGGTTTGTGGGCGTTGATGCTTAGATTGCTTCCTCCCTTGGTCGTGTTTTGGTTCAGCGGTATTGTAGGATGAAGTGTCCCAGACCTACCTTACTCGTACGCTTACGAGAGACCGGTTCCATCGACTGACGTGTAACTTCGTTGCACAAAGATGGCTGGCGGGTGTTTGTTTCTCCTACTTTAGTTGGACTGGATTCGATAAAGGCGGTCCTTGAGAAGGTTGAAAAGCAATGTATGTATCACCATTGTGGTTTTGCATAGGTGAGAATTGTTCTTGCTAGATACCCGTAGCAGCCACGTAAAACATGCAACAACAATTAGAGGGCGTCTAACTTGTTTTTGCAGGGTATGTTGTGATGTGATATGGACAATTACATGATGAGATATATGTGATGTATGAGATGATCATGTATTGTATAGAATATCACGACTTGCATGTCGATGAGTACGGCAACCGGCAGGAGCCATAGGGTTGTCTTTAATTATTGTATGACCTGCGTGTCAATCATTAAGTGCTATGTAATGCTTTACTTTATCGCTAAACAGTAGCAGTAGTAGTAGAAGCATGGTGGGCGCGACAACCCCGATGGCGACACGTTGATGGAGATCAAGATGATGGAGGTCATGGTGTCATGCCGTTGACGATGGAGATCATGCTGGTGCTTTCAAGATGCAGATCAAAAGCACAAGTTCATGGCCATATCATGTCACTTATGATTTGCATGTGATGTTAATCCTTTTATGCACCTTGTTTTGCTTAGGACGATGGTAGCATTATAAGGTGATCCCTCACTTAATTTCAAGATAGATTGTGTTCTCCCCGAGTGTGCACCGTTGCGAAAGTTCGTCGTGTCGAGACACCTCGTGATGATCGGGTGTGATAGACTCTATGTTCACATACAATGAGTGCAAGCCAGTGTTGCACATGCAGAACACTCGCGTTAAACTTGACGAGCCTAGCATGTACAGACATGGCCTCGGAACACAAGAGACCGAAAGGTCGAACATGAGTCATATAGTAGATATGATCAACATGATGATGTTCACCATTGAAACCACCTCAACTCACGTGATGATCGGACTTGAGTTGGTGAATTTGGATCATGTATCACTCGGATGACTGGAGGGATGTCAATTTGAGTGGGAGTTCTTAAGTAATATGATTAATTGAACTCATTATCATGAACATAGTCAGTAGTGTCTTTGCAAAATTATGTTGTAGATTACTAGCTCACGCTGTAGCTCCCTTGAATTTTTATATGTTCCTAGAGAAATAGAGTTGAAATATGATGGTAGCAATATTGCGGACTGGGTCCGTGATCTGAGGATTTTCCTCATTGCTGTACAGAAGGCTTATGTCCTTAATGCACCGCTCGGTGCGCCAACCCCTCTAGCATCGTCTATAGATGTTGTGAACATCTAACAGGCACGTTCTGATGACTACTTGATAGTTTAGCGCGTCATGCTTTATGGCTTAGAATTGAGGCTCCGAAACGTTTTGAATGTCACGGAACATATGAGATGTTCTAAGAGCTGAAATTAGGATCTCAGGCTCGTGCCCGTGTTGCGAGATGTGAGATCTGCAACAAGATTCTTTGCCTGCAAGATGAAAGAGAATAGCTCAATCGTTGAGCATGTGCTCAGATTGTCTGGGTGCTACAATCGCTTGAATCGAGTGGGAGTTGATCTGCCAGATAAGATAGTGATTGATATAGTTCTCCAAGTCACTGTCACTAAGCTACTAGAACTTGGTGATGAACTATAAAAGGCCAGGGATAGAAATACTGATCCCTGAGCTGTTTGCGATGTTTGACACCGCGAAGGTAGAAATCAAGAAGGACCGTCAAGTGTTGATGGTTAGTCAAACCACTAGTTTCGAGAAGGGCAAGAGCAAGGAGGGAAACTTCATGGATAGCAAGTCAGTTGCTGCTCTAGTGAAGCAATCCAAAGTTGAACCCAAACCTGAGACTAAGTGCTTCGATTATGAGGAGAGCAGACGTTGAAGCGGAACAAACCCTAGATACTTGGTAGATAAGAAGGATGGCAACGTCGACGGAATTATATTCGATATACGTGTTATTGATGTGTACCTTGCTAGTACTCCGAGTAGCACCTGGGTATTGGATACCGGTTTGGTTGCTAAATGTTAGTAACTCGAAATAAAAGCTACGGAATAAACAGAGAACTAGCTAAGTGTGAGGTGACGATGTGTGTTGGAAATGTTTCCAAAGTTGATGTGATCAACATCACATGCTCTCTCTACCTTCGGGATTAGTGACAAACCTAAATAAATGTAATTTGGTGTTTGCGTTAAGCATGAACATGATTAGATCATGTTTATTGCAACACGGTTATTCATTTAAGTTAGAGGATAATGGTTATTCTGTTTACATGAATAATACCTTCAATGGTCATGCACCCAGTGACAATGGTTTGTTAAATCTTGATCGTAGTAATACACATGTTCATAACATTGATGCCAAAAGATAAAAAGTTAATAATGATAGTACCACATACTTGTGGCACTACCGCTAAATGTCATATTGGTATAAAGCGCATGAAGAAACTCCATGTTGATGGATCTTTGGACTCATTCGATTTCGAATCGGTTGAGACATGCGAACCATGCCTCTTAGGCAAGATGACTAAGGACCCCATTTTCCAGATTGATGGAGCGGGCATGTGATTTATTGGAAATGATACATGTTGATGTATGCAATCCAATGAGTCTTGTAGCGTGCGGTGGATATCGTTATTTTCTTACCTTTACTAATGATTTGAGTAGATATATTGTATATTTACTTAATGAAACACAAGTCTGAATCGTTTGAAAGGTTCAAGCAAATTCAGAGTGAAGTTTAAGATCATCATGTTAAGAAGATAAAATGTCTACGATATGATCGTGGAGGTGAATATCTGAGTTACGAGTTTGGCATACAACTTTAGACAAATGTGACACTTGTTTCACAACTCAAGCCACCTGGAACACCATAGTATGATGGTGTGTTCGAACGTCATAGTCGTGCTCTATTGGAAATGGTGCTTGCTATGATGTCTCTTATTTTTTTGCTACTATAATTTTGGGGTTATGCATTAGAGATAACTACATTCACTTTAGATAGGGCACCATCTAAATCCGTTGAGATGACACCGTGTGAATTATGGTTTGATAGAAACCTAAGCTGTTATTTCTTAATGTTTGGGGCTGCGATGCTTGTGTGGAAAATGTTTTCACCTAATGAGCTCGAACCCAAAGCAAACAAATGCAACTTCATAGAATACCCTAAGAACAGTTGGGTAAACCTTCTATCTCAGATCCAAGCATAAAGTGTTTTTAGCTAAAATTGGGTCCTTTCTCGAGAAAAAGTTTCTCTCGAAAGAATTGAGTGGGAGGAAGATAGAACTTGATGAGGTTGTTGAACCTTTGTTTCAACCAGAGAGTAGCGCAGCGCAGAAAGATGTTTCTGTGGAACCTACGTCAGTTGAAGAGGAAGTAAATGATGATGATCATGAAGCTTCAGATCAAGTTACTATCGAACCTCGTAGGTCGGCAAGGATGTGTACTGCTCCTGAGCGGTACGACAACCCTGTCTTGGAGGTCATGTTGTTGGACAACGATGAACCTACGAGCTGTGGAGAAGTGATGATGGGCCCGGATTCCGACAAATGGTTAGAGGCCATGAAATCCGAGAAAGGATCCATGTATGAAAACCAAGTATAGACTTTGGTAGACTTGCTCGTTGGACGGCAGGTCGTCGAGTACAAATGGACCTTTAAGATGAAGACAGACACTGATGGTGAATGTCACCATTTGTAAAGCTCGACTTGTCGCAAACAAGTTTCCACCAAGTTCAAGGAGTTGTCTGCGATGAGACTTTCACACTCGTAGCGATGCTAAAGACTGTTGGAATTATGTTAGCAGTTGCTGCATTTTTCAATTATGAAATCTGGCAGATGGATACCAAAACGTTGTTTCCTTCCTTAAGGAAAGGTTGTATGAGATACAACCAGAAGGTTTTGTCAGTCCTAAGGATGCTAAAAGGTGTGCAAACTTCAGTGAACCTTCTATGAACTGAAGCAAGCATCTCGGAGTTGGAATATACACTATGATTAGGTGATCAAAGTTTTTGAGTCTATACAAAGTTTATGAGAAACTTGTATTTACAATAAAGTGAGTGGGAGCACTATAGAGTTTCTGGTAAGCATATGTGGTTGACATATTGTTGATCAGAAATGATGTAGAATTTCTGGAAAGCTTAAACGGTTGTTTGAAAGGAGTTTTTCAAAGGAAGACCTGGATCAAGCTACCTAATTGTTGAGCATCAAGATCTTAAAGATGCTTGATGAGACTTTCAATGAGTACATACCTTGACAAGATTTTGAAAGAGTTCAAAATGGATCAGTCAGAGAAAGAGTTCTCGCCTGATTTGTAAGGTGTGAAGTTGCCCAGTGACTGCAGACGATAGAGAAAAGATGAGTGTCATCCCCTATGCTTCAGCCATAGGCTTTATCATGTATTCAATGTTGTGCACAAGACTCGATGTCAGCCTTGCCATAAGTATGGCCGACAGGTTTTAAAGTGATCCTAGAATGGAGCACTGGACAACGGTCAAGATTATCCTTAGTAACTAATAGACTAAGGAGATATTTCTCGATTATGGAGGTGATAAAGAGTTCATCGTAAAGAGTTACGTCGATGCAAGCTTTAACACCAATCCGGATGACTCGTAGTAGCAATCTGGATACGTATAGTGGAGCAGCCATTTGGGATAGTACCAAGTGGAGTGTGGTAGCAGTGTTTACGGTTTGACATAGAAATTTGCAAAGTACACACGGATCTGAATGTCGCAGACCCATTGACTATAAGACCTCTCTCACATGAAAAGCATGATCGAGCCCCATAACTCATTGGGTGTTAGATTCATAACAATATGAATCACATGGTGATGTGAACTAGATTATTGACTCTAGTGCAAGTGGGAGACTGTTGGAAATATGCCCTAGAGGCAATAATAAATTAGTTATTATCATATTTCCTTGTTCATGATAATCGTTTATTATCCATGCTATAATTGTATTGATCGGAAACTTAGATGCATGTGTGGATACATAGACAAAACCATGTCCCTAGTATGCCTCTATTAGACTAGCTCATTAATAAAAAATGGTTAAGGTTTCCTAGCCATGGACATGAGATGTCATTTGATAACGAGATCACATCATTGGGAGAATGGTGTGATGGACAAGACCCAAACTACAAACATAGCATATGATCGTGTCAGTTTATTGCTACTATTTTCTGCATGTCAAGTATATGTTCCTATGACCATGAGATCATGCAACGTCACGAGGAGCTCCAGAACGGTCCGGAGGTAAATATTGATATATAGTAAGTCCTATTTTGGTCGCCGGAAAAGTTTCGGGCTTATCGGTAGTATACTGGGAGTGCCGGTAGTGTACCGGGAGACCATCGGGAGGGGTATTTTGACCCAAGAGGCTACATGGGCTGTGGGAGTGTGAATACCAGCCCTTAGTGGGCTGGTGGAAGTCCCACACAAGGCCCATGTAGCTGGGAAGAAAAGCTCAAAAGGAAAAAGGTGGAAAAAGGCAAAAAGGGCCAAATAAGGAAGGAGTCCTAATCCTGCTAGGAGTGGAGGAGGAGGACTCCTCCCTCCTGGTTCGGCCGCCCCAAGGGCTGCCTCCTTGGGAGCCAAGCCTCCTCCTCCTATCCTCCTATATATACTAGAGGGTTTTAGGGTTTTGGCACAAAATTTTCAACCACGTGCCACCTGTTCCTCTGGTGCATAGTTTCTGCTCTAGATCGGTTTTCTGCAGTGCTTAGGCGAAGCCCTGATGGAATAGCTCCACCACCATCACCGCAGCGCCATTACACTACCGAAGAAATCTTCTACCTCTCCGCTTCCTCTTGCTGGATCAAGAAGGCGGAGATCGTCATCAAGCTGTATGTGTGCTGAACGCAGAGGTGCCGTCCGTTCGGCGCTAGATCGGAAGGAGCGTGATCGAGATCGCGGGACGGATCATGATGAGATCGCGGGACGGATCGTGATGAGTTCGCGGGACGGATCATGATGAGATTGAGGGGCGGATCGTGATGAGTTCGCGGAACGGATCGTGATTGGATCGCGGGACGGATCGTGATGAGATCGCGGGATGCTCGGCGATTTGGATCGCGAAGACGTTCGACTACACCAACCGCGTTTCTTAACGCTTCCCGCTTAGCGATCTACAAGGGTATGTAGATCCACTCTCCCTCCCATAGATGCTCATCACCATGGATAAATCTTGCATGTGCGTAGGAAATTTTTTGTTTCCCATGCAACGTTCCCCAAAAGTTCGTCAGCTTAGTAGCGTGCATGGGACCGAAGGGCCATTCTTTGTCTCAGCTACAGACCGCACCGCGGCTGTTCGGCTTGTGAGACCAAAAGCTGTAGGTCACCACACGTGAAAAGCATCCAGGGAGAAAACGGATTGGGCGATCCGGTCATTTCATTTATGAGTGTCCGTTCGGTCGAGCCTGCTCCCAGAGTCCGAGTACTGTACGCTCCATTGCGTGGCCCACTCTTCGTCTTAGCTACAGACCTACTCCCGGCTGTTTGGCTAGCGAGAACAAAAGCCAAAGAGCAAAGAGAACATGAAAAAGACTGAAGGGGGCTCGGATGAAACCGAGTCGGCACCCTCTACATGAACATGCACTACCAAAGTCAAATAGTTGATGTATTTGCGCCGACTTAACCGTGTCTTCTGCACGATCGTTTCCATGAGGATCCTCCTTGCCCGGTGGCTACTCCCGGCAGGGCCCCGCACCCATCGGCCGGCGGACCCCACGTCCGCATCCGGTGGGGCCTCGCGCTCGGCAGCCGGCGGACCCCGCGTCCGCCCTCGGCAGGGCTCCACACCCATCAGCCGGTGGACCCCGCATCCGCCCTCGGCAGGGCTCCACGCCCATCAGCCGGTGGACCCCGCGTCCGCACCCGGTAGCGGCTCGCGCTCGACAGCCGACAGACCCCGCATCCGCCCTCGGCAGGGCTCCACGCCCATCAGCTGGCGGACCCTGCGTCCGCGCTCGGCAGCGCCTCGCGCTCGACAGCCGACGGACCTCGCGTCCGCCCTCGGTAGGGTTCCACGCCCATGGGCTGGCGGACCCCGCGTCCGCGCCCGGCAGTGCTTCGCGCCCATCAGCCAGCGGACCTCGCGTCCGCCCTTGGCAGGGCTCGAAGCCCGTCAGCTTGCGGACCCCGCGTCTGCGCCCGGCAGCGCCTCGCGCTCGACAGCCGGCGGACCCCGTGTCCGCCCTCGGCCGGGCTCCACGCCCATCGGTCGGCGGATCCCGCGTCCGCGCGCGACAGCGCCTCGCGCCCATCAACCGGCGGACCCCGAGCCTGTCGACAGGGCTCCATGCCCATTAGCCGGCGGACCCCGCATCCGCCCTCGACAGGCCTCCACGCCCATCAGCCAGTGGACCCCGCGTCCGCCTTCGGTAGTGCCTCGCACCCTTTAGTCGGCGGACCCCGCATTCGTGCCTAATGTCTTCGATGCCAGCGTCTGCTTCAGCAACAGCGAAGACCCTCCGCCTGACTCTTCGAGTCGCCCAGAGGCTCGGAAGCTACACCCAGCGGGTGCGCTGGCGCGCCCCCGCGGGAAACTGCCAGGCGGTGGACTCCGCGTTCGCTCCCGGCAGTGCTTCGCGCCCTTCAGCCGGTGGACTGTGCGTCCGCGCCCGACGTCCTTGACGCCACCGACTACTTCAGCAACAGCAAAGAACCTCCACCCAACTCTTCGAGTCGCCCAGAGGCTCGGAGGCTACACCCAGCAGGTGTGCTAGCGCTCCCCACTGGAAACCGCCAACCGGTGGACTCCGCGTCCACCCTCGACAGCGCCTCGCGCCCTTCAGCCGGCGCACTCCGTGTCTGTGCCCGGCACCCTCAACACCACCATCTACTTCAGGAACAACAAACACCCTCCTCCTGACTCTTGAGTCACCCGGAGGCTTGGAGGCTACACCCAGCGGGTGCGCTGGCGTGCCCCCGCTGGAAGCAAGGCGCATCATCCCCGACCCACAATCAACCGTCATCATCAAATTCTGCAACAACGATGACAAAAGACCTCCTCCCGACTCTTCGAGTCGTCTGGAGGCTCGGAGGCTGCTGTCGGGGGGATGACCCCCGGGTACCCCAAAGACGGCAAGTCAGACGGGGTGCCCGCCCACCCGGGTCGGCTGATCCACCTGGCTGGCTACCATGCCAGTTGCCATGTTGGCTACCGGCTGCCCCCGCCAGCTGGCTGCCCAGACTCTACTACGACGTCCCGTCGGACACGCACGGACAAGACGGCCATACCCCACACTGTTGGCGAACAGTCGGACATAGTGCACGCGACTTCATCTACAGTGTACTTGTCCCTGGACACTATTGTATAAAGTGTTCGGGGGACAAAAGGCCATGTCCCCATGTCACACATTGGCTTGGTTTGTAAGATACCATGTAGCTTACAACCAACACCACAACCCATGCCCCTTTTACTATAAAAAGGGAGCCATGCCACTAGCACACTCACTCTCTCATTCCTCACTCATTCACGATGGAGCTCTCCCATACCCACTTGCTAGCTAGATCTCACATACATATGAGACATATATGAGACAGTTGGCACTCGGCCACTGCTCTCAGTCCAATATAGCTCCAGGAGCAAATCTGTACCAGATATATACCAGATATACAGATATGCAGGAGTATGGGTGTTATCTCCCCGGAGAGCCCCGAACCTGGGTAAACCACTGCATGCTATTGCATACCCGTCCCGGACCATCCATGTCAGCCTTGCTCTCACCTTAATAAGCCTACCTATGGCATCTGCCATCTCACGAGACCCCCCGTGAGAAAACGATGACATTGGCCCCTCAACGTCACGGATGTGCAGCACCCCCTCACGCATCTCAATGGTTTGAGGGTGTTGCAGCACCTCCGCAAGATAAGGGTTGATGACCCTCTTGAAAAACCTTGTCCTTCAGACCACCGGGGGATGCCATGACGTTCTAAATGTGCTACAGAAATAGCTCGAACGAAAACATGAGCTATTGTCGTGATACGAAAGATAAAACCTTTGGGAGATTATATAATGAAATTTTGCCGACCTGAAGGCGTGTAGCACAAGAAAACGGAGTCCAGAGGGCACACGGGGTGGTGACAAGCCCCCTAGGCGTGGCCAGGGGATGGCCGCGCCTAGCAGGCTTGTCGCCTCCCCGTGTGTCCTTCGGACTACTTTTATTTTTATTAATTTTTAAATATTCCAAAACTGAGTAAAATTGCTATTGGGAAAGTTTTGGAGTCGGTTTACTTACTATACCACGTACCTATTCCTTTTCGGAGTTTGAAATGTTCTGGTAGGTCTCCCTAATATGCTCTTCCGGAGTTATGGTATTGATAACATTGGTTTCAACATTAATGGGAGTACCTGAGATATAATGTTTGATTATTTTCCCGTTTACCACCTTTGGATTTCTGCCTTCAGCGTTGTTGATCTTGATGGCACCGGAACGATATACTTCCTCAACAATGTAAGGCCCTTACCATTTAGAGAGAAGTTTTCCTGCAAAAAATCTTAACCAGGAAATTTATTGCAAGACATGATCACCTACATCGAATTCACGCTTTTGTATCCTTTTATCATGCCATCTCTTAACTTTTTGTTTAAACAACATGGCATTCCAATAGGGCTGGGTTCTCCATTCACTGAGTGAGCTAATATCAAATAACCTCTTCTCACTAGCAAGTTTGAAATCATAGTTGAGCTCTTTGATTTCCCAATAAGCTTTGTGCTCTAGCTCTAGAGGTAAGTGACATGCTTTACCATAAACCATTTTATACGGAGACATACCCATTGGATTCTTATAGGCAGTTCTATAAGCCTATCATGCATCATCAAGTTTCTTAGACCAATTCTTCCTAGATCTATTAACCGTCTTTTGCAAGATCAATTTAATTTCTCTATTGCTTAATTCTACTTGACCACTAGACAAAGGATGATAAGGAGATGCAATTCTATGGTTAACATCATACTTAGCAAGAAATTTACGGAAAGCACCATGAATAAAAGCTGAACCACCATCAGTCATTAAATATTTGGGGACTCCAAATCTAGGGAAAATAACTTCTTTAAGCATCTTAATAGAGGTGTTATGATCAACACTACTAGTTGGAATAGCTTCTACCCACTTAGTAACATAATCAACAACAACTAAAATATGAGTATACCCGTTGGACGTTGGAAAAGGTCCCATATAATCAAAACCATAAACATCCAATGGTTTAGTAACAAGAGAGTAATTCATAGGCATTTCTCGACATCTACTAATATTGCCAATTCTTTGACATTCATAAAATGACAAGACAAACTTACGAGCATCCTTGAAGAGAGTAGGCCAATAAAAACCAGATTGTAATATCTTGTGTGCAGTTCTATCTCCACCGTGGTGTCCTCCGAGGCCTCGGAATGACACTTATGTAGGATCTGTTCATGTTCATGCTTAGGTAGATAACGTCTAATAACACCACCTATTCCTTCTTTATAAAGGTGTGGGTTATCCCAGAAGTAATGTCTTAAATCATAGAAACACCTTTTCTTTGGTTGGTATGTGAAACTAGGCAGTATAAATTTAGCGACAATGTAATTAGCATAATCAGCATACCAAGGAGCATTACGAGAAGCATTTATGACCGCTAATTGTTCATCAGGAATGCTATCATCAATAGGTAGTGGGTCATCAAGGACATTCTCTAACCTAGACAAGTTATCTTCTATGGGGTTATCAGCATCCTTTCTATCAACAATATGCAAATCAAATTCTTGTAGCACAAGAACCCACCTAATAAGTCTAGGTTTAGCATCTTTCTTTTCCGTAAGATATTTAATAGAAACATGATCAGTGTGAACAGTTACTTTAGAATCAACAATATAGGGTCTAAACTTATCACAAGCGAACACAACTACTTAAAATATTTTTTCAGTAGTAGCATAGTTTCATTGATCATTGTCTAGAGTTTTGCTAGCATAATGAATAACATTTAATTTCTTATCAACTCTTTGTCCTAGGATAGCACCAATAGCATAATCATTAGCATCCCACATAATTTCAAAGGGTAGGTTCCAATCAGGTGGTTGAACAATAGGTGCAGAAATCAAGGCATTCTTAAGAATTTCAAAAGCTTCTGCACAATCATCATCAAAAACGAATGGAACATCTTTTTGCAAGAGATTAGTGAGCAGAATAGAAATCTTAGAGAAGTCTTTAATAAATCTCATATAGAAAACAAAATGACCAAGGAAACTTCTTATACCTCTGATATCCGTAGGACACGACATTTTTTCAATAGCATCAACTTTAGACTTGTCAACTTCAATACCTCTTTCGAAAATTTTGTGTCCCAAGACGATGCCTTCATTCACCATAAAGTGGCACTTCTCCCAATTCTAGAAAAGATTAGTTTCTTCACATCTCTGTAAAACTCGATCAAGGTTGCTCAAACGATCATCAAAAGAAGTTCCGTAAACAGAAAAATCATCCATGAAAACCTCAACAATCCTTTCACAAAAATCAGAGAATATAGCAGTCCTGCATCTTTGAAAGGTAGCAGGTGCATTGCATAAACCAAAAGACATACGTCTATAAGCAAAGGTACCAAAAGGGCAGGTAAAGGTGATCTTCTCTTGGTCCTCTTTTGACACGAGTATTTGAGAGAAACCAGAATAGCCATCTAGAAAGCACAAATGTGTGTGTTTGGATAATCTTTCTAGCATTTTATCAATAAAAGGTAGAGGGTAATGATCTTTTCTAGTAGCTTTATTAAATTTCCTAAAATCAATTACCATTCTATATCTTGTAACAATTCTCCGCGGGATCAATTCATTTTTATTATCAGGAACTACGGTAATACCTCCTTTCTTAGGGACACAATGAACGGGACTAACCCATCTACTATCAGCAATAGGGTAAATGATACCCGCCTCCAGAAGCTTTAATATTTCATTTATTACCACTTCCTTCATTTTAGGATTCAACCGTCGTTTGTGATCAACAACTGGTTTAGCATCTGGCTCCATTTTAATGTTATGATGACATAGAGTGGGACTAATGTCCTTAAGATCATCAAGAATATATCCAATAACAGCATGGTGCTTCCTCAGAGTTTTCAATAATCTATGATCTTCATGCTCAGAAAGGTTAGCTCTAATAATAACATTATATATCTTCTTTTCATCTACATAAGCATATTTCAGAGTATCCAGTAATTGTTTAAGCTCAAACACGGGATCACCCTTGGGTGGAGAAGGATCCACAAGTATTTCAACATGCAGGTTGTGTTTTAGAATAGGATGTTTATCAAAGAAAATCTTATCCATTTCATTCCTTTCATTCATATGCATGTCATTTTCATGGTCTAGCAAATATTGTTCGAAAGGATCAGTAGGAGGCACAACAATAGAAGCAAGACCAATAATTTCACCCTTACTAGGCAATTCTTTATCATGGGGTTATCTACAAAATTTAGAGAAATTAAACTCATGAGACGTATGCCCAAAACTTATAGTAACCGTTTCCTTCTCACAATCTATCCTGGCATTAACGGTATTCAAGAAGGGTCTACCAAATATAATGAGACAAAAATCATCTTGTGGGGAGCCAAGAAAAATAAAATCAGTAGGATATTTTATTTTCCCACACAAGCCTTCAAAATCTCTAATAATCCCAACTGGCGATATAGTATCTCTATTAGCAAGCTTAATTGCAACATCAGTTTCCTCTAACTCAGCTGGTGCAATATCATTCATAATCTCTTTATATAAGGAAAAAGGAATTGCAGTCAAACTAGCACCCATATCATATAATCCATGATAGCAATAATCTCCTATTTTAACAGAAACAACAGGCATGCCAACAATGGGTCTATGTTTATCTTTAGCATCAGGTTTAACAATTCTAGGCTTCATCACCAAATTGAATAGCATGCCCATCAATATTATCAACCAAGACATACTTAACCATAGCAATACTAGGTTCAACTTTAATTTTCTCTGGGGGTGTAGGTGTTCTAGCACATCTCTTACGAACCACAGTTGAAGCTTTAACATGTTCCTTTATTCTAACAGGGAAAGGTGGTCTTTCAATGTAAGTAGCGGGAATAATAGGATCAACATCATATGTAATAGTTTTGTTTTCAACTTTAATAGGTTCAACTACTTTCACTTCAATGGGAGGATGATATTTAACCCACTTCTCCTTGGGGAGATCAACATGAGCAACAAAAGATTCACAAAAAGAAGCTACTATCTGTGAGTCAAGTCCATATTTAGTGCTAAATTCGTGGAAAGTTTCGGTGTCTACGAAGGATTTAACACAATCAACTTAAGGTTCATACCTGACTCATTACCTTCGTCGAGTTCCCAATCTTCAGAGTTGCGTTTAATTCTTTCCAATAAATCCCATTTGAAGTCAATATCTTTCTTCAAATAGGAACCAACACAAGAAGTATCGAGCATGGATTGATCATTACGAGAAAGCCGAGCATAAAAATTCTAAATAATAATTTTCCCTCGAGAGCTCATGATTGGGGCATGAATATAACATTGACTTAAGCCTCCCCCAAGCTTGAGCGATTCTTTCTCCTTCACGAGGCCAAAAATTATAAATATAATTCTGATCACGATGAACTAGATGCATAGGGTAGAACTTCTGATGAAATTCCATTTTGAATCGGTTGTAGCTCCATGATACAATATCATCACATAGCCTATACCATGTTAATACCTTCTACTTTAAAGATAAAGGAAATAACTTCTTCTTGATGTGATCCTCGGGCAGACCTGCAAGCTTAAATAATCCACATAGATTAGATGCAAATCAAAACATAGTGTTCCATCTCATGCATAAGGATTAGCTAGCAGTTTCTCTATCACACCCGAAGGAATTTCATAATAAATATTTTCAGTAGGTTCAGTAGGTTTAGGGACAAATCTTTGTGTTTCCGGTTGAAGTGAAGATACCCCGAACAAGCCCCTCAAAGGATTACTTTCCATAGTGACAAGTGACAGTAAATTTCAGCACACTATATGAATTTTTCCTTACCAGATTCCACTTACCAAAGGCACTTCACTCCCCGGCAATGGCATCAGAAAAGAGTCTTGATGACCCAAAAGTATAGGGTATCTATCCTAGTCCTTTCGATAAGTAAGAGTGTCAAACCCAATGATGAACAGAAGGAAATGATAAGCGGTTTCTAGTAAGGTATTCTCTCTAAGCACTGAAATTATCGGTAACAAATAGTTACGTGATAAGATAATTTGTAATGAGTAACAAGTAACGAGTGTAGCAACAGTGCAGCAAGGTAGCCCAATCCTTTTTGTAGCAAAGGACAGGCCTGGACAAACTCTTATATAAATCAAAGCTCTCCCAAGGACACATGGGAATTTCTGTCAAGCTAGTTTTCATCATGCTCAATTGATTCACGTTCGTTACTTTGATAATTTGATATGTGGGTGGACCGGTGCTTGGATGCTTCCCTTACTTGGACAAACCTCCCACTTATGATTAACCCCTCTCGCAAGCATCCCCAACAACGAAAGAAGAATTAAAATAAATCTAACTATACTATGAAACGTGTGGATCCAAATCAGCCCCTTACGAAGCAACGCATAAACTAGGGTTTAAGCTTCTATCACTCTAGCAACCCATCATCTACTTATAATTCCCAATGCCATCCCCTAGGCCCAAATAATGGTGAACTGTTATGTAGTCGACGTTCACATAACACCATTAGAGGAGAGACAACATACATCTCATCAAAATATCGAACGAATACCAAATTCACATGATTACTTATAACAAGACTTATCCCATGTCCTCAGGAACAAATGTAACTAATCGCAAAACATGTTCATGTTCATAATCATAGGAGTATTAATTATCATAAAGGATCTGAACATATGATCTTCCACCAAGTAAACCAACTAGGATCGACTACAAGGAGTAATCAACACTACTAGCAACCCACATGTACCAATCTGAGGTTCGAGACAAAGATCGGATACAAGAGATGAACTAGGGTTTGGAGAGGAGACGGTGCTGGTGAAGATGTTGATGGTGATTGACACCCTCTCGATGAGAGGATCATTGGTGATAACAGTGGCTTGGATTTTTCCCCTTCGGGAGGGAAGTTTCCCCTACAGAACAACCCTGTCGGAGCTCTAGATTGGTTCTCTCCAAGTTCCGCCTCGAGACGGTGGCGCTTCGTCTCGAAAGCTCTCTTCTGATTTTTTCTAGTTCAAAACCCTCCATGTAGCAGAAGATGGGCATCGGGGGCCTTCCAGGTGGGCCACAAGCCTGCTCGGCACAACCAGGGGGGTGGCCGCGCCTGGCAGGCTTGTCATCTCCTGGTGGCCCCCCTTGGTATGTGTTTCGTCCAGTATTTTTTATATATTTCAAAATAATTCTCCGTAATTTTTCAGGACTTTTGGAGTTGTGCAGAATTGGTATCCCAGATTTGCTCCTTTCCCAGTCCAGAATTCCAGCTGCCGGTATTCTCCCTCTTCATGTAAACCTTGTAAAATAAGAGAGAAAAGGCATAAGTATTGTACCATACCGTGTAATAACAGCCCATAATGCAATAAATATCAATATAAAAGCATGATGCAAAATGGACGTATCAACATGTTTTTAGTCATCTTGCCCATGAGGCATGGTTCACATGTGTCAAGTGATTCGAAATCAAGTGACTCCAAAAGTCCATCAGCATGGAGCTTCTTCATGCATTTTACACCCATATGACCTAAGCGGCAGTGCCACAAGAAAGTGGTACTATCATTATCAACTCTACATCTTTTGGCATCAACGTTATGAACATGTGTGTCATCACTATCAAGATTCGATATGAATAAACCCCTCACATTGGGTGCATGACCATAAAAGATATTACTCATATAAATAGAACAACCTTTATTCTCTGATTTAAATGAGTAACTCTCGCAATAAACAAGATCCAGATATAATGTTCATGCTTAACGCAGGCACTAAATAACAATTATTCAGGTTCATCACTAATCCCGATGGTAATCGAAGAGCGAGCATGCCGACGGCGATCACATCAACCGTGGAACCATTTCCCACGCGCATTGTCACTTCGTCCTTAGCCAGCTTTCGTCTATTTCGTAGCTCCTGTTTTGAGTTGCAAATGTGAGCAACCGAACCGGTATCAAATAACCAGGCACTACAACGAGAGTTGGTAAGGTACACATCAATAACATGTATATCATATATACCTTGTTTGGTGTTGGCCGCCTTCTTGTCAGCCAGATACTTGGGGCAGTTCCACTTCTAGTGACCAGTTCACTTGCAATGAAAGCACTCGGTTTCTGGCTTGGGTCCAGCCTTGGGTTTCTTCACGGGAGGGGCAACTGATCTTCCACTCTTCTTTGAGTTACCCTTCTTGCCCTTGCCATTCTTCTTGAATCTAGTGGTTTTATTGACCATCAGCATGTGTTCATCCCTTGCATGTTATAGTTCATCACAAAGCTCTTGTAGCTAGGTGGCAATGATTGAAGAACTCTATTAGTGATCGCCTCTGGCGGAAGGGGCATCCCCAACTCAGCCAGACAGTTCGAATACCCAGACATTCTGAGTATATGTTCACTGACAGGACCCGTTCTCCTCCATCTTGCAAGCATAGAACATATTGGAGGTATCATACCTCTCGTTCCGAGCATTCTTCTCAAAGATAACTTCAACTCCTGGAACATTTTATATGCTCCATGACGTTCAAAACATCTTTGAAGTCCCAGTTCTAAGACATACAACATTGCACATTGAACTATTCAATAATCTCTAGAACGTGCCTCCCAGGCATTCACAATGTCTTTAGACGACGCTTGAGCAGGTGCTTCACCAAGTGGTGCTTCACTAAGCCTTTTGGGAAGCTGTGAGGATAATCCTCAGATTACGGGCCCAGTCTACAAAGTTACTTCCATCATCTTTCAACTTGGCTTTCTCTAGGAACACATTGAAATTCAGGGGAACTACTGCGTGAGCCATTGATCTAGAACATAAATTTGCAAATGTTACTAAGACTATTGTTCAAGATAATGAGTTTAGTTAATAGTATCACTTAAAAAATCTCACTCAAATTGACATTCTCCGGTCATCCGAGTGATACATGATCCAAATTCACCAACCCAAGTCCGATCATCATGTGAGATGAGGTGGTTTCAATGGTGAACATCTCCATGTTGATCATATCTACTATATGACTCATGTTCGACCTTTCGGTCTCTTGTGTTCGGAGGCCATGTCTGTACATGCTAGGCTCGTCAAGTTTAACCCAAGTGTTCCACACGTGCAACACTGGATTGCACCCGTTGTATGTGAGCGTAGAGTCTATCACACCCGATCATCATGTGGTGCTTCGAAACAACGAACTTTCGCAATGGTGCACACTCGGGGAGAACACAATTTTATCTTGAAATTTTAGTGAGGGATCACCTTATAATGCTACCTTCATCCTAAGCAAAATAAGATGCATAAAACGATTAACATCACATGCAAATCATAAGTGACATGATATGGCCATGAACTTGTGCTTTTGATATCCATCTCCAAAGCACCGGCATGATCTCCATCGTCACTGGCATATCACCATGATCTCTGTCATCGTGTCAGCATCGGGGTTGTCACGCCCAGCATGGTTCTACTACTATTGCTACCGCTTAGAGATAAAGAAAGCATTACATAGCGCTTAATGATTGACACATAGATCATACAATAATTAAAGACAACCCTATGGCTACTGCTGGTTGTCGTATGCATCGACATGCAAGTCAATATGAACTATTACAAACATGATCATCTCATACATCAAATATATCTCATCATGTCTTTGGCCATATCATATCGCAACATACCCTGCAAAAACAAGTTAGACGTCCTCTAACTGTTGTTGCATGTTTTACGTGGCTACTATAGGTATCTAGAAAGAACAATTCTTACCTGCACAAATTGCTATTCAACCTTATCAAGGACCACCTTTGTCGAATCCGATCCAACTAAGGTGGGAGAGACGCACACCTGCCAACCATCTTTATGCAACAAAGTCACATGTCAGTCGATGGAACCGGTATCTCGTACGTGGACGTGTAAGGTTGGCCCGGGCCACTTCATCCCACAATATCGCTGAGTCAATAAAATACCAAGGGAGGAAGCAATCCGAGCATCAACGCCCACAAACTCCTTTGTGTTCTACTCGTGATCTCATCTACGCATAGACCTAGCTCATGCCACTGCTGGGAAACGTTGCATGGGAAACAATTTTTTTCCTACGCACATGCAAGATCTATCCATGGTGATGAGCATCTACGAGGGGGAGAGTGCATCTACATACCCTTGTAGATCGCTAAGCAGGAAGCGTTAAGAAACACGGTTGATGTAGTCGAACGTCTTTGCGATCCAAATTGCAAGTCGTCCCATGATCCAATCACGATCCGTCCCGATCTAGCGCCGAACGGACGACACCTCCACGTTTAGCACACATACAGCTCGATCACAATCTCGGCCTTCTTGATCCATCAAGTGGGGGCGGAGAGGTAGATGATTTCTCCCACAACATGACGGCGATGGTGGTGGTGTTATCTCGGTAGGGCTTCGCCTAAGCACTGGCAAAACTAGGGGAGACGATCTAGTGGGGAGAGAGGGCTGCACCGTGGCTTAGGGTTGGGTCCGGCTGCCCTCTCTCCCCTCCAATATATATAGGAGGGAGCGGAGGGGCCGATGCCCTAGGGTTTCCCCTAGGGGTTCGACCGTAGGAGAGGTGGAGTAGTCCACCTTCAATCCTACTCCAAGTAGGATTCCAATCCTACTTGGATTTCCTTCCCCCACTTTGGGGTTTCCTTTCTCCACACCCTAGATGCATGGGCCCTTAGGGGCTGGCTTTCCCAACCAACTAAGGGCTGGTGCGCCACCTCTCAGGCCCATGTGGCCTCCCGGCGTGGGTGGCCCCTCCCGATGACCCCCAAAACCCTCCCGGCACCCCCGATACACTATCGGAAATACCCAAAACTTTTCTGGTGACCAAAACGGGACTTCCTATATATCAATATGTACCTCTGTACCATTCTGGAGCTACTCGTGACGTTCGGTATCTCATGCAGGACTCTGAACAACCTTCGGTCACCACCATGCATAACTCAATACTATCGAAATGTCACCGAATGTTATGTGTGAAGACTCTGTGGGTTCGAGAACTATGTAGACATGACCGAGACACCTCTACGGTCAATAACCAATAGCAGGACCTGGATGCTCATATTGGTTCCTACATATTCTATGAAGATCTTTATTGGTTGAACCTCTATGTCAAGGATTCGGTTAATCCCGTATGTTGTTCCCTTTGTTCTTCGGTATGTTACTCGCCCGAGATTCGATCGTCGGTATCTCTATGCCTAGTTCAATCTCGTTACCGGCAAGTATCTTTACTCGTTCTGTAATACAACATCAAGTGGCTAACACTTTGGTCACTTTGCTTACAAGGCTTGTTGTGATGTTGTATTACTGAGTCTGCCCTAAGATACCTCCCTGTCACACGGAGTAACAAATCCTAGTCTTGGTCCATGCCCACTCAACCGACATCTTCGGAGATACTTGTAGAGTATCTTTATAGTTACCTAGTTACGTTGCGATGTTTGATACACACAAGGTATTCCTCCGATGTAAGTGAGTTGCATGATCTCATGTTCATAGGAACAAATACTTGACATGCAGAAAACTATAGCAATAAACTGACACGATCATATGCTATGTTTATAGTTTGGGTCTTGTCCATCACCTCATTCTCCCAATGATCTAATCCTGTTATCAAATGACATCTCATGTCTATGGCTAGGAAACCTTGACCATATTTGATCAATGAGCTAGTCTACTAGAGGCATACTAGTGACACAGTGTTGTCTATGTATCCACACATGCATTTGAGTTTTCAATCAATACAATTATAGCATGGATAATAAATGATTATCATGAACAAGGAAATATAATAATAACCATTTTATTATTGCCTCTAGGGCATATTTTCGACAATGGACGGCAACAATGTCAATGATAATGTCGCACCTCAATATGTGATCATGTTTTTCCCGTTTGAGATTCTGCTAGATTTTCTTCTTCTAGTTTCTCTTATAAATGTGTTCTACTCTAGTTCACATATTCACATGTTGTTTGCCTACTCTTTGTTATATGCATGACTTGTTTTATCTCTATTATGATAGTCATGTTTTACCGACTATTTCTATTAATAAAATCATATGGTATATTGCTCATATTTCCAACAATCCAAAAGCCTTACGATAGGAAATTTACCCCGAGTGGTTTTGCTGCTTCCATGAGGCTCCTATGTTTGAGCATGTGCACTATAAGAGATGGCATGTGAGATCCGTTCTATGGTTTCAAACCATGAGCTTCTATGAATCCACTCTTGGCAAACCTGAAGGAGATCTTGATCCTCAACAGAAACAAGCTTTTCAAAAAACTGATACCTTGTTTAAGACAACTCTCTTGAGTATTCTTGGTGAGAACATAGTTGATTCTTATGTGTTAATTGATAATGGCACAAATATGCGGGACACACTCGAGGTCAAGTTTGGGATCCTGGATGCTGGCACTGAGCTCTACATCATGGATCAATTCTATGACTATAAGATGACTGATGAGCACTACATGGTTGAGCAAGCTCACGAGATACATTCATTTGCTAGAGAACTTGGGCACTTCAACTGTATGCTATCGGGCAAGTTTGTTGTGGGAGGCGCCATCACTAAGCTTCCTCCCTTGTGGAGGAACTTTGCTACCTCTCCGAAGCATAAGAGGCAGGAGTTTTCCATTTTGGACCTCATTGGTACTCTTTATGTGGAAGAAAAGGTGAGAGCAAAAGACATATGTGTTCGAGGTATTGAGGGAGGTTCTAGTGCCAATCTAGTGCCTTAGAAAAACTTCCAGCCCCACAAGTTCAAGAACAAGGGGAAGTTTCATGGTAAAGAAAAGTTTGATGGAAAGAATAAGGCTTCGGAGCACACCAACTTCAAGAAGAAGATTGATAAGAAGAAAGGTGTTTGCCATGCCTGTAGAGATCCTGATCATTGGACTCCTGGTTGCCCTAACTGGTACGACAAGCGTCAATATGGAAAAGGCGACAAGATCGCCAATGTTGTCATTTGTAACACTGAGATGAAGGATGTTGGGTACGATATACTTCCCACTATTCTCTCGGTACGTCATTTGCCTGATTGGTTGATTGACAAGGGTTCTAATGTACATGTATGTGGTGATATTTGCATGTTTTCTACTTATCAGGTCGCAAGGACTACTTCCATGCTAATGGGCAAAAGTTCAAGTTCTTCTCTTCGTGGTGTTGGCATGGTCATCTGAAGTTTACTTTGGGGAAGATCGTGTGGCTAAAGAACGTGCATTATGTCCCCTTCGCCAATATGAATCTTGTTAGCGGGTCTATTGTTTGTCAAGATTGCTATAAGTTTGTCTTTGAGTCCAATAAATTTGTAATGTCCGAGTATGGAACTTTTGTTGGTAAAGGATATGAATTAGGAGGCTTCCTCAAACTATCCTTGTCAGATGTTTGTAATGAAGTTGTTAATCATGTTTATAACATAGTGAATCAAATGTCTGGCATTCCGCTCTAGTATATTAACTTTGGTCGCATGACACAGTTGGACATGTTGAGCTTAATCCCTAATTTCACCATTGTCAAGGGATCTAAGTGTCAATTTTTTTGCAAGCTAAGTAACCTCGTAAATCACATACAACTGTGAAAACACGAAATTTGGCACCAGTAGATCTCATAACCATTCAAATCTTTGTGAAATTAATGGTATTTTGACAAAAGGTGGAAAGAAATATTTCATGATGTTAATTGATGACTCCACTAGATGTTGCCATGTGAATCTTCTAAAATCAAAAGATGAGGCTTTGAAATTTTTCAAGATCTATAAAGTTGAAGTGGAAAACCAGCTTAATTGAAGGATTAAGAGGCTTAGGTATGATCGTGGTGGAGAGTATTTTCCAATGAATTTGATTCCTTCTGGGTGGAACATGGTATAATCCATGAGAGAACACCTCCCTATTCACCCAGTGAAATGTGGTAGTTTAAAGAAAGAACCGTACTCTAACTGGTTTGGTTAATGGCATGTTAGATACATCAGGTCTCTCCAAGGCAAGGTCGGGGGAGCGATATTGATTGCATGTCATGTCCTAAACCCAATTCCCACAAAGAATAAAGAGATAAGTCCATTCGAGAAATGGGAGTATAAAAGGTTAAAACTCTCTTACCTATAAATCTGTGGCTGCTTGGCGAAATTCAGTGTGCCAATTTCAAAGAAACGCAAGGTTGGACCAAAAAATGTGGATTGTGTTTTCCTAGGCTATGTTTTTCATAGGGTTGTGATATGTCTCCAATGTATCTATTATTTTTTATTGTTCCATGCTGATATATTATCATTCTGGGATACTTTTTGGGCATCTTCTTACCAATTTTAATATTTTTTGAGCACTAACCTATTGACCCATTGCCTAGTGCTAGTTGCTATTTTCTGCATGTTTTTTACTTTTCAGGTTTATAGTACCAAACAAAGTCCAATTCCCACCAATTTTTTTGATGATTTTTTGGACCAAAAGACGACCTATAAGCTTCGGAAGGAGGCCGAAAGGCACACGAGGACCCCACCACACATCAGGGTGCGCCCTGGTGGTGCCTGATAAGTGGTGCCCCCCTCATGGCTCTCGCGACGTCCCTCTGTGGCCAATAATTTCTCTAATATCCCCAAAAACTCAACAGGAGGTCCTACTACACTTTTTACGCTGCTGCAAGTCTTTGTTTTGATGGGAGCCCATCTAGAGCTCCATTCGGGCACCTTGTCGGATGGGGGATCGATCATGGAGGGCCTCTTCATAAACCTAGCTGCTTTCCTGATGATGTATGAGTAATTCACGACAGACCTATGGGTCCATAAGCAGTACCTATATGGAAATTTCTCTCTCTTGATCTTCAATACAATGTTCATCGCATCTTTGCCTTGATCTATCTGATGTAATCCCTTTGTATGGTGTGTTTATTGGGATCCGATGAATTGTGGGTTTATGTTCAGATTATTCATGATAAATATTTGAGTCTTATCTGAAGTCTAATATGATTCTTAAGTGCATGATAATTATAGTTTCGTAATGCTCTCTCATCTATTGAGATAGTTTGGCCAACTAGATTGATATTTCTTCGATGGGAGTGGTGGGTTGTGGTAGGTTCAATCTGATGAGTTTCTACATCTCAGTGACAAAGTAGGGGACAAGATACGTCTTTGTGTTGCTGCTACTAAGTAAAACGATGGGGTTAATTCATATTGATTGAGTTTACTTTGTCTACATCATGTCATCGTTCTCCAAGCATTACTCTGTTTTACTTAATAGTCTAGATGCATGCTAGATAGTGGTCGATGAGTGGAGTAATAGTAATAGGTGCAGGAAGGAGTCGACCTATTTTCTTATGGATGTGATGCCTATATACACATGATTATTTCCGTGAAAATCGGATAACTATCCACATTTCTATCAATTGCCCAACAATAATTTGTTTACCCACCGTATGCTATTTTTATGAGAGATGCCACTAGAGAACACTACGACCCCTGGGTCTATTCACTTATATATTTACAAAAGCTACTATTACCTTTCTGCCATTTACTTGCTTCTATTTTATTTTGCAATTTACAGTTCTCTACAATTATCTACACAACTCACTTGCTTGCAAATAATGAGACTAAAGGAATTGACAACCCTCTTGCAAGCGCTGGCTACAAGGTGTTTGCTCTTTTGTGTGCAACTGCTGAAGATGGTTGATTAGTGGTATTCCTATTGGTTCGATAAACCTTACTTTCATAACTGAGGAAAATACTTACCCACATTGTGCTGCGATAACCCGTTCCTCTTCACAGAAAACCCAACGCAGATCACAAGTACCAGGAAGGATTTCTGGCGCCGTTGCCAGGGAATACCATCACCAACCATCAAGTAACTTTGCACAAATTATAATTAACTTGGTCATATTTTTATTGGCTGTTATATTTAGTTTGTCTCATAAAAATCAAAAATACAAAAATATTTATCTTTGCTAGCTACTACTTTACTTGTTTGCTTGCTATACTTGCTAGTTTACTTGTCTCGCTTGTTGCTTTTGCTTGTTCGGTCAAAATGTCTCAAGATACTACTAAGTTGTGTGACTTCTCAAACAACAATAATAATGATTTTATTAGTACTCCTATACCACCTACTGTTGGAAATATGCCCTAGAGGCAATAATAAATTAGTTGTTATCATATTTCCTTGTTCATGATAATCGTTTATTATCCATGCTATAATTGTATTGATCGGAAACTCAGATAGATGTGTGGATACATAGACAACACCATGTCCCTAGTATGCCTCTAATTGACTAGCTCGTTGATCAAAGATGGTTTAGGTTTCCTAGTCATGGACATGAGATGTCATTTGATAACGGGATCACGTACTTAGGAGAATGATGTGATGGACAAGACCCAAACTACTAATGTAGCATATGATCGTGTTAGTTTATTGCTACTGTTTTCTGCATGTCAAGTATTGTTCCTATGACCATGAGATCATGCAACTCACTGACACCGGAGGAGTACCTTGTGTGAATCAAACATCGCAACGTAACTGGGTGACTATAAAGGTGCTCTACAGGTATCTCCGAGGGTGTCTGTTGGGTTGGCATGGATCAAGACTGGGATTTGTTACTCCGTGTGACGGAGAGGTATCCCAGGGCCCACTCGGTAATACAACATCACAATAAGTCTTGCAAGCAAAGTGACTAAGTGTTAGTCATGAGATCTTTTATTACGGAACGAGTAAAGAGACTTGCCGGTAACGAGGTTGAACTAGGTATGGAGATACCGACGATCGAACCTCGGGCAAGTAACATATCGAAAAACATAGGGAACATCATATGGGATTAACTGAATCCTTGACATAGAGGTTCGACCGATAAAGATCTTCATAGAATATGTAGGAACAATTATGGGCATCTAGGTCCCGCTATTGGTTATTGACCGTAGAGGTGTCTCGGTCATGTCTACATAGTTTTCGAACCCGCAGGGTCTACACACTTAAGGTTCGGTGACGTTTCGGTAGTATAGAGTTATGTATGATGGTGACCGAAGGTTGTTCGGAGTCCCGGATGACATCCTGGACATCATGAGGAGCTCCGGAATGGTCTGGAGGTAAATATTGATATATAGGAAGTCCTGTTTTGGTCGTCGAAAAAGTTTCGGGCTCATCGGTAGTGTACCGGGAGTGCTGGTAGTGTATCGGGGGCCATCGGGAGAGGTATTTTGACCCAAGAGGCTACATGGGCTATGGGAGTAGGTAAACCAGCCCCTGGTGGGCTGGCTTAAGCCTCCTCTAAGGGCCCATGCGGCTTGAGTGGTTTGAGAAGGAAAAAATCCAAAGGTGGAGAGGTGGAAAGAGTTTCCAAGTGGAAAGGAGGAATCGTACTCCTAATAGGATTGGAGTAGGACTCCTCCACCTCCAGTTTCGACCAAACCTTGAGGGTTTGAGGCTGCCTCCTCCCCTCCCTCCCTCCTATATATACTAGAGGATTTAGAGGAAAAAGCTAACCCTAATAGCCATGTGCTACCTCTCCTGTAGATCGCAGTTTCTCCTCTAGATTGGTTTCCAGCGGTCCTTATGCGAAGCCCTGCTGGAATAGCTCCACCACCATCGCCAAAACATCGTCGCACTGCCAGAGAACTCATCTACCTCTCTGCTACCTCTTGCTAGATCAAGAAGGCGGAGAACGTCATCGAGCTGTACGTGTGCTGAACGCGGAGGTGTCGTCCGTTCGTCGCTAGATCGGAAGGACCGTGATCAAGATCGCGAGACGGATCATGATGAGATCGCGGGACGGATTGTGATGAGTTCGCGGGACGGATCGTGATGAGATCATGGGATGCTCGGCGATTTGGATCGCGAAGACGTTCGACTACACCAACCGCGTTTCTTAAAGCTTCCCGCTTAGCGATCTACAAGGGTATGTAGATCCACTCTTCCTCTCGTAGATGCTCATCACCATGGATAGATCTTGCATGTGCATAGGAATTTTTTGGTTTCCCATGCAACGTTCCCCAACAGTGGCATCATGAGCTGGGTCTATGTGTAGATGAGGTCTCGAGTAGAACACAAAGAGTTTGTGGGCGTTGATGCTTAGATTGCTTTCTCCCTTGGTCATGTTTTGGTTAAGCGGTATTGTGGGATGAAGCGGCCCAGACCAACCTTACTTGTATGCTTACGAGAGACCGTTTCCATCGACTAACATGTAAATTTGTTGCACAAAGATGGCTGGCGGGTATCTGTTTCTCCTACTTTAGTTGGATCGGATTCGACTAAGGCGGTCTTTGAGAAGGTTGAAAAGCAACTTATGTATCACCGTTGTGGTTTATGCATCGGTGAGAATTGTTCTTGCTAGATACCTGTAGCAGCCACATAAAACATGCAACAACAATTAGAGGACGTCGAACTTGTTTTTGCAGGGTATGTTGTGATGTGATATGGCCAATTACATGATGAGATATATGTGATGTATGAGATGATCATGTGTTGTATAGAATATCACGACTTGCATGTCGATGAGTACGGCAACTGGCAGGAGCCATAGGGTTGTCTTTAATTATTGTATGACCTGCGTGTCAATCATTAAGCGCTATGTAATGCTTTACTTTATCGCTAAACGGTAGCAATAGTAGTAGAAGCATGGTGGGCGCGACCACCCCGCTGGCGACACGTTGATGGAGATCATGGTGTCATGTCGGTGATGATGGAGATCATGCCAGTGCTTTCAAGATGGAGATCAAAAGCACAAGTTCATGGCCATATCATGTCACTTATGATTTGCATGTGATGTTAATCCTTTTATGCACCTTGTTTTGCTTGGGACGACGGTAGCCTTACAAGGTGATCCCTCACTTAATTTCAAGATAAATTGTGTTCTCCCCGAGTGTGCACCGTTGCGAAAGTTCGTCATGTCGAGACACCATGTGATGATCAGGTGTGATAGACTCTACGTTCACATACAATGGGTGCAAGCCAGTGTTGCACATGCAGAACACTCGGGTTAAACTTCACGAGCCTAGTATGTACAGATATGGCCTTGGAACACAAGAGACTGAAAGGTCGAACATGAGTCATATAGTAGATATGATCAACATGATGATGTTCACCATTGAAACCACCTCAACTCACGTGATGATCGGACTTGAGTTGGTGAATTTGGATCATGTATTACTCGAATGACCGGAGGGATGTCAATTTGAGTGGGAGTTCTTAGGTAATATGATTAATTGAACTCATTATCATGAACATAGTCAGTAGTGTCTTTGCAAAATTATGTTGTAGATTACTAGCTCACGCTGTAGCTCCCTTGAATTTCTATATGTTCCTAGAGAAATAGTGTTGAAAGATGATGCTAGCAATATTGCGGACTGGGTCCGTGATCTGAGGATTGTCCTCATTGTTGCATAGAAGGATTATGTCCTTAATGCATCGCTCGGTGAGCCACCCCCTCTAGCGTCGTCTGTAGATGTTGTGAACATCTGACAGGCATGTTTCGATGACTACTTGATAGTTTAGTGCGTCATGCATTACGGCTTAGAATTGAGGCTCCAAAAGCGTTTTGAACGTCACGGAACATATGAGATGTTCTAAGAGTTGAAATTGGGATCTTAGGCTCGTGCCCATGTTGTGAGATATGAGATCTCCAACAAGATTCTTTGCCTGCAAGATGAAGGAGAATAGCTCAATGGTTAAGCATGTGCTCAGATTGTCTGGGTGCTACAATCGCTTGAATCGAGTGGGAGTTGATCTTCCAGCTAAGGTAGTGATTGATATAGTTCTCCAAGTCACTCTCACTAAGCTACTAGAAATTGGTGATGAACTATAAAATGCGAGGGATAGAAATAATGATCCCTGAGCTGTTTGTGATGTTTGACACCACGAAGGTAGAAATCAAGAAGGAGCATGAAGTGTTGATGGTCAGTAAAACCACTAGTTTCGAGAAGGGCAAGGGCAAGGAGATAAACTTCATGGATGGAAAGTTAGTTGCTACTCCAGTGAAGCAACCCAAAGTTGAACCCAAATCCGAGACTAAGTGCTTCTATTATGAGGTGAGCGGTCGCTGAAGCGGAACAACCCTAGATACTTGGTAGATAAGAAGGCTGGCAATGTCGACACAAGTGTATTTCATATATGTGTTGTTGATGTGTACCTTGCTAGTACTCCTAATAGCACCTAGGTATTGGATACCAGTTCGGTTGCTAAATGTTAGTAACTCAAAGTAAAAGCTACGGAATAAATGGAGACTAGCTAAGGGTGAGGTGACGATGTGTGTTGGAAATGTTTCCAAGGTTGATGTGATCAACATCACACTCTCTCTCTACCTTCGGGATTAGTGACGAACCTAAATAAATGTTATTTGGTGTTTTGCGTTGAGCATGAGGGTGATTAGATCATCGGTTATTCATTTAAGTTAGAGAATAATTGTTATTCTATTTACATGAATATTACCTTCAATGGTCATGCACCCAGTGAGAATGGTTTGTTGAATCTTGATCATAGTAATACACATGTTCATAACATTGATACCAAAAGATACAAAGTTAATAATGAGAGTACCACATACTTGTGGGACTGCCGCTAAATGTCATATTGGTATAAAGTGCATGAAGAAACTCCATGTTGATGGATCTTTGGACTCATTCGATTTCTAATCGGTTGAGACATGCGAACCATGCCTCTTGGGAAAGATGACTAAGGACCCCGTTTTCCGGATTGATGGAGTGGGCAAGTGATTTATTGGAAATGATACATGTTGATGTATGCAATCCAATGAGTCTTGTAGCGTTCGGTGGATATCGTTATTTTCTTACCTTCACTGATGATCATGAAGCTTCGGATCAAGTTACTATCAAACTTCGTAGGTCTACAAGGATGCGTGCTGCTCCTGAGTGGTACGACAAACCAGTCTTGGAGGTCATGTTGTTGGACAACGATGAACCTACGAGCTATGGAGAAGCGATGATGGGCCCGGATTCCAACAAATGGCTAGGAGCCATGAAATCCGAGAAAGGATCCTTGTATGAAAACCAAGTATGGACTTTGGTAGACTTGCCCGTTGAACGGTAGGTCGTTGAGTACAAATGGACCTTTAATATGAAGACAGACGCTGATGGTGAATGTCACTATTTCTAAAGCTCGACTTGTCGCAAATAAGTTTCCGCCAAGTTCAAGGAGTTGACTATGATGAGACCTTCTCACCCGTAGTGATGCTAAAAGTATGTTGCAATTATGTTAGTAGTTACCATGTTGTTCAATTATGAAATCTGGCAGATCGATGTCAAAATATCATTTCCTTCCTTGAGGAAAGGTTGTATGAGATACAACCAGAAGGTTTTTGTTAGTCCTAAGGACGCTAAAAGGTGTGCAAGCTCCAGTGATCCTTCTATGGACTGGAGCAAGCATCTCGGAGTTGGAATATACGCTTTGATGAGGTGATCAAAGTTTTTGAGTCTATACAAAGTTTATGAGAAACTTGTATTTACAATAAAGTGAGTGGGAGCACTATAGAATTTTTGATAATCATATGTTGTTGACATATTATTGATCGAAAATGATGTAGAATTTCTGGAAAGCATAAAGGTTGTTTGAAAAGAGTTTTTCAAAGGAATACCTGGTAAAGCTACCTAATTGTTAAGCATCAAGATCTATAGAGATAGATCAAGATGTTTGATGAGACTTTCAATGAGTACATACCTTGACAAGATTTTGAAAGAGTTCAAAATGGATCAGTCAGAGAAAGAGTTCTTGCCTGATTTGTAAAGTGTGAAGTTGAGTAAGACTCAAAGCTCAACCACGGCAAAAGAAAGAGAAAGGACGAAGGTCGTCCCCTATGCTTTGAAAATAGGCTGTATATATTATGCCATGCTGTTTATCGCACCTATGTGTGCCTTGCGATGAGTCCGTCAAGCGGTACAAGAGTGATCCAGGAGTGGATCACTGGACAGCGGTCAAGATTATCCTTAGTAACTACAAGACTAAGGAAATGTTTCTCAATTATGGAGGTGATAAAGAGTTCGTCATAAAGACTTACGTCGATGAAAGCTTTAACACCAACCCGGATGACTCTTAGTAGCAATCCGGATACGTATAGTGGAGCAGCCATTTGGAATAGCTCCAAGTGGAGTGTGGTAGTAGTGTCTACAGTGTGACATAGAGATTTGCAAAGTACACACGGATCTGAATGTTGCAGACCCGTTGACTAAAAGACCTCTCTCACATGCAAAGCATGATCGAGCCCCAAAACTCATTGGGTGTTAGATTCATAACAATGGAATCACATGGTGATGTGAACTAGATTATTGACTCTAGTGCAAGTGGGAGACTGTTGGAAATATGCCCTAGAGGCAATAATAAATTAGTTATTATCATATTTCCTTTTCCATGATAATCATTTATTATCCATGATAGAATTGTATTGATCGGAAACTCAGATACATGAGTGGATACATAGACAACACCATGTCCCTAGTATGCCTCTAATTGACTAGCTCGTTGATCAAAGATGGTTAAGGTTTCCTAGTCATGGACATGAGATGTCATTTGATAACAGGATCATGTCATTAGGAGAATGATGTGATGGACAAGACCCAAACTACAAACGTAGCATATGACCGTGTTAGTTTATTGCTACTATTTTCTGCATGTCAAGTATTTGGTCCTATGACCATGAGATCATGTAACTCGCTGACACCGTAGGAGTACCTTGTGTGTCTCAAACATCGCAACGTAACTGGGTGACTATAAAGGTGCTCTACAGGTATCTCCGAGGGTGTCTGTTGGGTTGGCATGGATCAAGACTGGGATTTGTTCCTCCGTGTGACGGAGAGGTATCTCAGGGCCCACTCGGTAATACAACATCACAATAAGCCTTGCAAGCAATGTGACTAAGTGTTAGTCACGGGATCTTGTATTACGAAACGAGTAAAGAGACTTGCCGGTAACGAGGTTGAACTAGGTATGGAGATACCGACGACCGAATCTCGGGCAAGTAACATACCGAAGAACAAAGGGAACATCATACGGGATTAACTGAATCCTTGACATAGAGGTTCGACCCATAAAGATCTTCATAGAATATGTAGGAACCAATATGGGCATCCAGGTCCCGCTATTGGTTATTGACCATAGAGGTGTCTCGGTCATGTCTACATAGTTCTCGAACCCGCAGGGTCTGCACACTTAAGGTTCGGTGACGTTTCAGTAGTATAGAGTTATGAATGATGGTGACCGAAGGTTGTTCGGAGTCCCAGATGAGATCCCGGACATCACTAGGAGCTCCGGAATGGTTCGGAGGTAAAGATTGATATATAGGAAGTCCTGTTTTGGTCGTCGGAAAAGTTTTGGGCTCATCGGTAGTGTACCGGGTGTGCCGGTAGTGTACCGGGGGCTATCGGGAGAGGTATTTCAACCCAAGTGGCTACATGGGATGTGGGAGGAGGTAAACCAGCCCCTGGTGGGCTGGCCGGCCCATGCGGCTAGAGTGGTTTGAGAAGGAAAAAATCCGAAGGTGGAGAGGTGGAAAGAGTTTCCAAGTTGAAAGGAGGAATCCTACTCCTAATAGGATTGGAGTACGACTCCTCCACCTCCAATTTCGGCCAAACCTTGAGGGTTTGAGGCTGCCTCCTCTCATCCCTCCATCCTATATATACTATAGGATTTAGAGGAAAAATCTAACCCTAATAGCCACGTGCTACCTCTCCTCTAGATTTTATATTGTCCTCTAGATCGGTTTTCAACGGTGCTTAGGCGAAGCCCTGCTGGAATAGCTCCACCACCATCGCTGCAACGCTGTCGCACTGCCGAAGAACTCATCTACCTCTCTGCTCCCTCTTCCTGGATCAAGAAGGCATAGATTGTCATCGAGCTATGCGTGTGCTGAACGCGGAGGTGTCGTCCATTCGACACTAGATCGGAAGGACCGTGATCAAGATCGCGATGAGATCACGGGACGGATCGTGATGAGTTCGCGGGACGGATCGTCATTGGATCGTGGGACAGATCGTGATGAGATCGTGGGATGCTCGGCGATTTGGATTGCGAAGACGTTCGACTACACCAACCGTGTTTCTTAACGCTTCCCGCTTAGCAATCTACAAGGGTATGTAGATCCACTCTCCCTCTCGTAGATGCTCATCACCATGTATAGATCTCGCATGTGCGTTGGAATTTTTTTTGTTTCCCATGCAACGTTCCCCAACACCTGCCACTAGTGCGGAGGCTTTTGATATCAATGTTGCATTGCTAAATCTTGTCATGAAAGATCAATTTTCGGGAAGTCCTAATGAATATCCCGCGTCACATCTTAATACCTTTGTTGAATTATGAGATATGCAAAATAAATGGGTATGTATAATTATATTGTGAAATTAAAATTATTTCTTTGTAAGAGATAAAGCTAAAGCTTTGTTTTCATACTTACCTTGTAATAGTATTGGAACATGGGATAAGTGTAAAGATGCTTTCATTGCCAAGTATTTTCCTCTTGCTAAGATCATCTCCCTTAGAAATAAAATAATGAATCAAACATAAAGATCAATAGCATGTTGAACAAGCTTGGGAGAGAATGAAATTGATGACAAGAAATTGCCCTACTCATGGTTTAAACTTGTTGATGATTATCCAAAACTTCTATGCCGGACTAAACTTTGTGCCTAGAAGTCTTCTTGATTCTGCCACAGGTGGTACCTTTATGGATGTGACCTTAGGAGAGGCCACAAAACTTCTGGAAAATATTATGAAAAATTATTCTCAATGGCATACCGAAAGAGCTCCACTAGTAAGAAGGTAAATTCTGTCAAAGAAATCACTACTTTGAGTGAAAAAGTGGACGCTCTTATAAATATGGTTGCTAGTAAAAATACTCATGTTGATCCCAATGACATGCCTTTGTATACTTGGATTGAGAAAAATAATTATGCTATTGATATGAACTTTATCACATGAAATAATTTCAGTACCAATGCTTATAGAGGAAATTTCAACTCTAGACCGTATCCGGGTAATTCCTCTCACAATTATTGAAATTCTTATGGTAATTCTTATGGAAATTCTTCTACAAATTCTAATAGGATACATACTGATCTTGAGAACACAATTAAGGACTTTATTATTTTTCAAAAGGTTTTCAATGCTATGGAGAAGAAAAGTTGCATGTGATTGATGCTTTGGCTAAAAACATGGATATAATTGCTCTTGATGTAGAAACTCTTAAAAATAAAGCTTTGCCGCCCAAGAATGATTTTAATGAGACTATTAACCTAGGTTTTTTTACGTCTGCCCCTGGTTCCTTAGCTCTACTCATTCATCCCCGCGCTCTTAACTTTTTCTTACTTTTCCCCACTCCCTTGCCCGAAACCCTCAGAATAGGTCACAACAGACGTTGCTGTCGGGTCAGTGGCTTGACGGTTAACTCTGATGAGTGGGGCCATGCTGGACTGTGTCGCCCGTTGGACCTCACAAGTGGGGCCGCATTGGGCGGTGCCGCACTTCGACCGTTGGGTCGTGGTTTTGTTGGGCCACCCCTTGCATTAAACGCCTAGATGCGCCGCCATAATAGAAGCCTGCTGTGCATGCACGCAGCAACCCTTCCTGCATGGGTCGATGCGCACCGCCACGATGCGCCGACTGAGCCTGCATGCGCCGATGCATGCCGCCACGATGCACTGACCGAGCTGCTTTCATGCACGCTAGCTGCCATGGACACAGTGACGGTCGCTGCCGTTGGTTCCTCTCTTCTTGCATTCTTGTCTCCTCGATTTAGAGCATCGTTTTTTACGATCAGTTTGAGCCTTTTTGACCCACTCGCATCTGCACCCGTTTTGCTATGACAAATAAATTGAATAATATGTTTTATATTTTTGTGGATGCATGCCCTAGCTAGGTGGTTACATATTTGTGGCTTGTGTAAAAAAAGATAAGGGTTCGTTGTGGCTGCATGCACTAGGTGGTTACTAACAAAGCGAGCTCTCTAAGAAAACAATCAACAAATATGTACATAGGGCCAACAAGCCCATAGCACGATCACATAGTTCAAACTAGCAAGAAGTTAATAATAGAATAGATAGAAAACTTAATAATAGAACTTAATAAAAGGGCCAACAAGCCCATAACATCCCCAACATAGTTCAATTACAACTTAATAACATAACATAGATTCAGAAAAAGAAAAATATATAGAGGGTTTAGAACCCTAGCCGCCGCCTTCTCCACCTTGATCCTCCTCTAGGCTCCCTTCACTGCTCCTTCGGGGTATTGTCGATGGGGTACAGAAGAGTGTGCATGCGCAATGCGGTGGGGAAGATGTTGTTGTACTCCGTGAACCTGTTGCGGGTGATGAAAGCGATGAACTCACAGCCACACCAAAACACCCATCCGAGGAGGTAGAAGGCATCAAATGTGTTGGTGAAGTGGGCAAGGAGATAAAACAACCACCCCATTTTGGATGAACTTATCGACGCGGAACATCGTTGGAGATCCCTATAGGAGGTGGCGGTAGCCGGCCGCGAGGAAGAACTCGGTGAAGTTCCTTGCGGTCCTCCACCTTGATATCGCCCACACACGTAGTGTGCGCTCAACGTACACGCCTATAGGGTAGAGCCTCTCCAGCATGGTGGGTGGGAAGCGGTAGGTTGGTCCGGTGTACTACATGGCTGAGGGATGTGCAGAAGAATGAGAAGGGGTCAAAGAGCAAGAAGGGTAGATGACAGAGGATGGGAGATGGATGAGGGATGGCAGAGGCAGAGGGTGGCTTGAATAGCCGTTGTGCTACGTGTTATTTCGTCGTGGCAATAACGGGGTCAAATGTGAAGTAGCCCGTTTTCACACCCACCGCGGCATCGAGAGTGTACACGTGTGGGAAACTGTGGTTTGAAAAGAAGAAGAAAAATAAGCTAATTACACGCGCAGCAATTCATGGTCATATATATTATATGAACAAAAAGGGACAATTTTTGAATAGTTTGTGGCCATTTTCCATGATAAAAATAAATTTGGCCGTTATAAATTTGGTCATTTTGCATTTGTATTGAACAAAAAGAACTAAATTTTCTAGGCAATGTCAATTGTTCTGTAATCTCAAACAATGCAAAAAAAAAAACAGAGCAAGCACGTCCACTAAAAACAGAGCAAACGATGCAAAAAAACGACACAATTCGACGGGCCAACCACAGCTTGGTTTCCTTTTGGCCCCTAAAACTACGTTTTTTTCGCGGAGTCAATGATGGGTGAGCATCCGAGCACAACCAACAGGATTGCCTCTCACGGATCGCCCCACGATCCAACAATGCGGAGCCGTCCATTTGATCGGACGGCTGACGTTCGGACTAGGGTTAGGTCAAACCTCGCAGGGTTTAGACGGGTTTTGAGCTGGTCAATGGGATTTCTAAGGCTTTGTCTAAGCATAACTAATTTAAAAAGATCCAAAAAATATCAAACCTTCACCGTTCGTCGTTTTATAAGACACACTAACAAGGGAAAATACTAAACTTGGTATACAGACATTTAAAAAAAACCTAGATCGCACGATCGAGGTCAAATGAGCACCATTAATTTAAAAAAAATAAAAAACCTGCGCACAATGTTGTCTTATGTGACATGTTACCAACGAAAAATCATAAACTTGGTCTATGATCGTTTTCATGAAAAACCTTCACACATATGACCTATCACATACAACATTTTTTTGAGTTCAAGGAGAGGATGTAGGGTTACCTTCTATTTTTGAATTTTTTTAAAAAAAATCAAAAAATCACCAAAGCTTTATTTCAAAGTTAATAAGAAGGATCTGAACTTAGTTTTCCATTTTCATATTTTAAACGTGTTTTTATTAGTTTGTATATTAAAGTATATTTTTTCAAAATAAAATGTAAAAATATGATGATTAATTCAAAAATAGTGAGACTTCGAATCTACACTATATAGATTGAATAGGTGTTAATAAAAAACATTTGGATCATTTAGAGTAGGTCCAAAAAACACTTGATTACAAATGGGGCTGTTTACCCTAGCCTGGGACCTCATTGGGAGCACATTTCTCAAATTCAAATTTATTTGACCTTCTCTAAGTCACCTCAAACTTTGCACACATGATCTCCTACACAAACATAGATAGGTTGCCAAGGTTTTTTTTGCATTTTTTGGAATTTATATTGTCGTGTCGAATGTCAATTCAAAATATTAGATAATGAGACATGTCAATTCAAATAACCAATATAGATAGCCATACCATCATAGTACCATACCATCCATAGATAGTTCACACACAAAATTCACCAAACAACCAAAAGTAAGTAAAACACATCATCACATCATCACATCACTTGGGAAGGGGAGTCAGGACTTTCGCGAGGGCACCATGCTGCCCCTTGATCTTGTAGTCCTCACCGTGGATGGCTACATCTTCCTCATGAGCTAGAAGGTGAACGAAGCGGTCGGACTTTGGCTTTGGCTTGGTGGTGCAGTAGGGGCGGCGCCAAGTGTTGGTCTTGCTTTTGTAGTAGTAATCATCTCCCTTGGCCCTGGTCTTCTCCTCTTCCTTTGTTTTGAAGGACGCGAAGTTCCTGTCATCCACATCCACATCTTCTCCAGATACATACTACACACACGAATGAATTACATTAATACATTATAGATTCATATATAACTATATTAACAACCTAAATTTCAAGTAGGCTTACCTCATACTCTTCGTCGTCACTATACCCTGGATTGTACGGGTCCTTGAACCCAGTAAGGTCCAGCTTCCTTTTCCCCCCAACCATCATCCTCCTGAACATACAATTACATCCATCACTAGTAAATACAGAAGCCAATTGAAAATGTAGATATGCACACATGACACATTGATCATAGGGCTAATATACTATGATCCTATTTGCATTTTCCATTGTCATGCGCACACATTGAACAACAGAGCTAATATAACTACATATTGTGGACAAATTTATATACTAATTAATTAAATAACTTCTTAATCAATGGATTCCATTTGGGCATATGACATTCAAAACCCCAATCCGCGTAGCATTCAAAAACAAATCCAATAGGATCCAATCTAATAAGCATACATGTCTGTAGCATTAAAAAACCCAATCTGTGTAGCATTAAAAACAAATCTAATAAGCATACATCTGTGTAGCATTGAAGCACAGAGATACCTATCTCTCATACAGATCTATCTAGCATTTTTGCAAAGAATGTAATCCAAAAAAACCTAGTACAAAAACCCCAATTCCCCCATAGAGAAAACCCCAGCACATCTGTTAAACCAACTACTCTAACCATATGTACTACCGTACGAATCACAATCTAACCAATGCAACTAACTCTACAAGCTAAATATTGGAACTAACAAGCAAGTGCAAATACCTCCTGCTCCTCGCCAGGCTATGCATCGGGATGGACTGCGTCGCTCAATGCCGTCACCTTCAGCTCTGGCAGTGCTGAGGCGGAGCCCCCCACCTCCTTCTCCACATCCGCAGCGGTTGCGAGTTTCCCCGCACCGCCGTGGATGCCGCCAACGTCCTTCACTTCATTCGCGGTCACCGCGCCCTGCAGCTCCACTACTAGATCTCCGACCGCTGCTCCGGCGTTGCCACGAGCGTCTGCCATCAGACAGATGCAGGCAATGAAGGTGAGGAAGAGGATGAAGTGGGGGAGAGAGAGATGGTGCGGTGGAGGCAGTGGAGGAAAGCGAGCCAACACGATGGGGGAGAGGAAGATGATGTGGCAGGGAGGGGATTTGGGGGAAATGGTAGGGGCGATGCACCGGGAGGTGGTTCCCCCTCTTTATATGATGGGACGTTTCGGGCATGTCCCATGGACACGTGCTACCCACGCCCGCGGTCAGGTGCAAGCGCGGGAGTGGCCCCACTCTTCAAAGTTAATGGCCAGAGGCATTGACCCGATGGCAACATCCGTTGTAACCTGTTCTAAGGGTTTCGGGCAAGGGAGTGGCGAAAAGTGAGCAAAAGTTAAGAGCGTGGGGATGAATGACTACAACTAACAAACCAGGGGCACAGAAATAAAAATCCCTTAAACCTATCCAAATATCTATTAATGAAAGTAAGAAGAGGACCACTAAGTTGAGAGCTAAGCGGGAATTCTTAGAAAAAACTCTTCCACCCGGTTTTTACCGGAGTCATGATGAAGTTATTAAAATGATTGGTGTTTCTCCTATTAATTTTTTTTTAATTCTGTGAATATAAATGATAAAGGGATTGGAGATGAGTCAACTCTAGTTGATAAGCGTCCCATTTGCTTGGAGGGTGATGATTTTGATGCTAAAACTGAAAAAGGTGGGTTTGGAGAGGTCAAAACTTTAACTAGTGATGTGCCCATTGTCTTGGATTACAAGGATTTTAACTATGATAAATGCTCTTTAGTAGAATGTATTTCCTTGCTGCAATCCATTATTATCTCACCCAATCCTTATGAACAAAACAAAGCTTTTACCGAGCGTATAGTAGAAGCTATGATAAAAGATTATGATGAGAAACTTAAACTCGAAGTTTATATTCCTAGAAAATTGCAAGATGAGTGGGAACCTACTATCAAAATAAATATAAATAAATATGAATGCAATGCTTTGTGTGACATTGGTGCTAGTGTTTCAACCATACCTAAAACTTTATGTGATATGCTTGGTCCCACTAATATGGATGATTGTTCCCTCAACTTGCTTCTTGCGGATTGTGCCATTAAGAAACCTTTGGGTAGAATTAATGATGTGCTTATTATTGAAAATAAAAATTACATGCCTGTAAATTTCATTGTGCTTGATATTGATTGCAATCCTTCTTGTCCCATAATACTTGGAAGGCCTTTCTTACGAACTATAGGGGCAATTATTAACATGAAAGAGGGAAACATAAGGTTCCAATTCTCATTAAAGAAAGAAATGGAGCACTTTAATAGGTAGAGAATTAAACAACCTTATGTATCAATCACGAGAGACACTTATGGGTGGAGTATCAAAGATGATAATACTTGAAACTACGCATTATGCCTAGCTAGGGGCACAAAACAATAACGCTTGTTGGGAGGCAACCGAATAGTTATCTTTATTTTTGCTTTGTTTACTTATGTTAGTTTGTGGTAACATGATTATTTCCTTTGTAATGATTATGTTTATATTTTTTAATTAGCGTTTGTGCCAAGTATAGCCTTTGGGATGACTACAAGATGAGTAGAAATGATGCTAAAACAAAACAAAAACTTTTGACTCTAGTACAAGAATTTTCATTTTTTAATGGAGCGTAATAATGATTTTTCACACGGTATTCTTATACAAATTTTCCATGTTGTCCTAATTTTTCAGAGTTTTTAGAGTTACATAAGTATAGGTTATTTACAGATTGCTACAGACTATTCTGTTTTAGACATATTCTGTTTTGCTTGCATAGTTTGCTTTTTTTGATTATGCTATGGATTGTATCGGGGGGTATAAGCCATGGAGAAGTTATAATAAAGTACCTATTATGAAAAAATTAAATTAGACTCAATTTATAATAGTACCTAAAGTATTCAATATGTTTGTTATACTAACGGATCTCACAAAGTATTGTTGAGTTTTTTGTGATTGAAGTTTTCAAGTTTGGGGTGTTATCACAATGGACCACGGAATAAGGAGTAGCAAGAACCTAAGATTGGGGATGCCCAAGTAACCCCAAGTTAATATTCTAAGGAAGACTCAAGCGTCTGATCTTGGGGATGTCCCGGAAGACATCCCCTCTTTCGTCTCAATCCATCGGTATGTCACTTGGAGCTACATTTTTATTCATCACATGATATGTGTTTTCCTTGGAGCATCGTTTGCTTTTGTTTTATTTTACTTTTAGTTTGACACAATCATTGTTTTCTGGACACACATATTTGGGAAAGACACACCTTCATCATAATTTGTTAGAATACTCTATGTGCTTCACTTATATTTCTTGATCTTGGCAATTGCTCTAGTACTTCACTTATATATTTTTTAGCACGGTGGTGTGTAGATTTTATAGAAATAATGTGCTCTCATTATTAACTTATATTTTTTTGAGAATTAATGAATAGTGATGGTAATCTGCATGGGTCAAAAGACTAGTCTAAAAAATAATAGGTATTCAATGATTGATAATCAAAACCATCATGTAGCACATATAGAGGAATTTAGGGTTAATGACATTAATGTGGTAATATTAAAAAGGTGTGAGTTCAAAACTATTGATTTGTAGAAGTATGAATGTTAAGAGGTGTTAACTTGTTATTCATCTAAAAATTAAAGAGGCATGGTTATGATGTGTAAGCTATTCTATTCCTCGTTAAAATCCTATTGTTGTTTCGAGTCGGGGGCGCGTGATGGTTAACTCATCCAAACCTCCTTCCTCGGGCATGCAATTAGTACTTTGATTTATGATAAAACTAATAAAACTTTGCAATAAGTATATGAGTTCCTTATGACTAATGTGATACCATGAACATAAGCATCTTCACCTTCTCATATTTGCTAGACTCTTCGGTACCGTGCATAGCCTATTCTCACCTCGAGGATCAATGCAACTTTCGTCAGTGCATCCAAACCCTGTGACATGATACGCTCTGTTACACATAAGCCTCATTATATCTTCCTCAAAACAGCCACCATACCTACCTATCATGGCAATTTCCATAGCCATTCCGAGGTATATTGCCATGCAAATTCCATTGTCACTTCACATGACTAGTTTGTTCATCATCATATTGCTTTGGATGATCATATAGAGCTGACATAGTATTTGTGGCAAAGCCACTATTCATCATATTTTTCATACATGTCACGCTAGATCTTGCACATCCTCGTACTCGTCCAGAGGCATTCATATAGAGTCATATCATCCTATCAGTTTTTCATATTGAGTTGTAAGTAAATAAAAGTGTGATGATCATACTTATTAGAGCATTGTCCTAGTGAGCAAATGATGACGAAGACTATCATTCCCCCACAAGTCGGGATGAGACTCGAGACAAAAATAAAAAAATGGGGAGGCCAAATGAGCCCATAATATATATATAGAGAGAGAGAGAGGCAAAAAAGAGAAAAACCCACCATAAAAAATAAAATAAATGAGAGAAAAAAGAGATAAGGGATTTGCTACTATCCTTTACCACACTTATGACTCAAAGTGGCACCATGTTCTTCATATAGAGAGTCTCATGTTTTGTCACTTTCATATGCTAGTGGGAATTACCTTTTCATTATTAAACTTGGCTTGTATATTCCAATGACAGGCTTCATCAAATGCCCGAGGTATTCATGAGCAAGCAAGTTGTATGCACACCCACTTAGCTTCAGTTGAGCTTTCATACATTTATAGCTCTAGTGCATCTTTTGCATGGAAAGCCCTACTCCTTGCATTGACATCTATCGATGAGCATCTCCATAGCTCGTTGGCACGCCTAGTTGATGTGAGACTTTCTTCTACACTTTTTACCCCTTTGATATCTACCATCATATTCTATTCCATATACATGCTATATCAAATTGTTCACGCTCATGTATTACATGAAGAACAAAAAGTTGATGCATATTGAAAAAGCACGATCCAATTGCCTGACTTGGACACCAGGGTGCTTAACTTTTGTATTGATGTGGTGTAGACAAAGTCATGCCTTGCTAATATAATAAGATGAATGGTGGTAAACATTCTTTTAGTATCGTATACTTAAAAAAATCAACGATTTTGTTTCTTATACTTATAAATATTGCTATATTAATGTTTGTTAATTCATCGTTTCTCAATGAGCATACATACAAAAGATTAGATAATGGGTACATTGTCGAATCAAAAATTCTGTTTTTATCATTTACCTACTCGAGGACGAGCAGGAATTAAGCTTGGGGATGCTGATACATCTCCAACGTATCTATAATTTTTGATTGTTCCATACTGATATATTATCATTCTAGGGTACTTTTGGGCATTTGTTTACCAATTTGTAATATTTTTGAGCACTAACCTATTGACCCAGTGCCTAGTGCTAGTTGTTGTTTTCAGCATGTTTTTTACTTTTTAGGTTTACAGTACCAAACGATGTACAATTACCACAAAACTTTTTGATGATTTTTTATGGACCAAAAGAAGACCTACAAGCTTCGGAAGGAGTCCGGGAGGCACACGAGGGCCCCACCACACATCAGGGCGCGTCCTGGGGGACGTGCCCAGATATGTGGTGGCCCCCTCATGGATCTCCTAACGTCCCTCTCTGGCCTCTAAATTCTCTAATATCCCAAAAACCCTAGAGGAGGTCCCTAAACACTTTTTACGCCGCTGCAAGTCTCTATTCCAACGGGAGCCCATCTAGAGCTCCGTTCTGGCACCCTGCCGAAGGGGGGTCGATCATGTAGGGCCTCTTCATCAACCGTGCTGCCCTCATGATGAAGTGTGAGTAGTTCACCACATACCTACGAGTCCATAGGCTGTACCTAGATGGCAATCTCTCTCTCTTGATCTTCAATACAATGTTCATCGCATCTTTGCCTTGATCTATCCGATGTAATCCCTTTGTATGGTGTGTTTGTTGGGATCCGATGAATTTTGGGTTTATGTTCATATTATTCATGATAAATATTTGAGTCTTCTTTGAAATCTAATATGATCATTATGTGCATGATCATTATAGCTTCGGAATGCTCTCCGATCTATTCAATTAGTTTGGCGAACTAGATTGATATTTCTTCGGTGGGAGTGGTGTGTTGTGGTAGGTTCAACCTGACAAGTTTCTATATCCTAGCGACAAACTAGGCGACAATATACGTCTTTGTGTTTCTCCCACTAAGGATAAAATGATGGAGTTAACTCATATTGATATAGTTTACTTTGTCTACATCATATCATCATTCTCCAAGCATTACTCTGTTTTACTTAATACTCTAGATGCATGCTGGATAGCGATCAATGAGTGGAGTAATGGTAACAGGTGCAGACAGGAGTCGGCCTATTTGCTTATGGACGTGATGCCTATATACACATGACCATTGGCATGAAAATTGCATAACTATCTGCTTTTCTATCAATTGCCCAACAGTAATTTGTTTACCCACTGTATACTATTTTTATGAGAGATGCCACTAGAGAACACTACAGCCCCGGGGTCTATTCACTTATATATTTACAAACGCCACTATTACCTTGCTGCCATTTGTTTGCTTTTATTTTATTTTTCAATTCACAATTATCTACACACTTGCTTGCAAATAACGAGACCAAGGGGATTGACAACCCTCTTGCCAGCGTTGGGTGCAAGTTGTTTGCTCTTTTGTGTGTAGCCGCCGAAGACGGTTAAGGATTTGTGTTCCTATTGGTTTGATAAACCTTGCTTTCATAACTGTGGGAAATACTTACCCACATTGCGTTGCGATAACCCATTCCTCTTCATGGAAAACCCAACACAGGTCACAAGTATCAGGTTGGTTATAGATTTTTGATTGTAAAATCGGAAGTACCAGACATGCATGTCGGCAAAATCATGGAGTCGAACAATACGAATTTCTTTGAAGATACCTTTCCCATAAAGGATATGGGTAGTTCATCAAATCAGGAGTTGCCTAGTTCATCAAGTCAAGATGTAATTCTTGAACCTACCATTTCGATGCAACATCTTGAAGATCTTGTGGAGGACAACAATGAGACTCCTAAAAGGAGCAAGCTAAATAGGACTCCAAAGTCCTTTTATGATGATTTTGGTGTGTATCTCATAGATGGCACTACCGGTTCAATTTCGGAGGCCTGTGCATCTAAAAATGTCGACTACTAGAAGAAAGCGGTTCGTAGTGAGATGGATTCCATCTTGGAAAATGAAATAAGGGAGATCACTGATCGCCCTTATGGGTGAAAACCTATAGGGTGCAAATGGGTATTCAAGAATAAGCTTAGGCCTGATGGTATTATTGAGAAGTACAAGGCACGTCTCATGGCCAAGGGTTATACCCAAAAGGAAGGTGAGGACTTGTTTGATACTTACTCACATGTGGCTCGATTGACCACTATTCAAGTGCTACTTTCACTACCTGCCTCACATGGTCTTCTCGTTCATCAAATGGATGTTAAGACTTCTTTCCTAAATGAAGAGTTGGACGAGGAAATTTATATGGAACAACCAGATGGATTTATAGTGGAAGGTCAGGAAGGAAAGGTGTGCAAATTGTTGAAGTATTTGTATGGACTTAAGCAAGTACCTAAGTAGTGGCATAATAAGTTTGAAAGAACTTTAACATCTACAGGCTTTGTCATAAACATAGCTGAAAAATGTGTGTACTATCGCCATGGTGGGGGCAAGGGAGTCATCCTTTGCTTTTATGTTCATGACATATTTATGTTATTAAGGAGTTCAAGTATTTCCTATCTCATTGTTTTGATATGAAGGATTTGGGAGTAGTTGAGGTCATTTTGAACATCAAGCTATTGAGAGTGATGATGGTGGGACTATGCTTCAATCTCACTATGTTGAAAATACATTGAGTCGCTTTGGCTATAGTGACTGCAAGCCTTCTCCGACACCATATGATGCTAGCGTGTTCCTTCGAAAGAATTGAAGAATTACTAGAGATCAATTGAAATGTTCTCAGATTATTGGCTTGCTTATGTATTTAGCCAGTGCTACGAGACCTGACATCTCTTTTGCTATAAGGCAAACTGAGTCGGTTTGTCTCAAAACCAGGGGATGTTCATTGGAAAGCTCTAGAGAGAGTTATGCGTTATTTGAAAGGCACTATGAGTTATGGAATTCACTACACTGGGTACCCAAAGGTACTTGAAGGGTATAGTGACTCAAACTGGCTCTTTGATCCTAATGATTTAAAGGCCACTAGTGGATATGTGTTCACTCATGGAGGTGGCGCTTTTTCTTGAAAGTATCAAAAGCAGACCATCTTAACGAGGTCAACAATGGAAGTAGAATTTAGAACACTAGATACAACTACAGTTAAAGCAGATTGGCTTCGTTGGCTCTTGAATGACTTGGTGGTTGTTGAAAAACATGTACCACGAGAATCCAACTATGATCGTGAAAGTGAGTAGATCAAAGGATAACAGGAAGTCATTAAGACATGCACAAAAAGGTTATTTTTTAGGAAAATGAGAAACTCTGAGTTATTGTATTGGATTATACCAAACGTCTAAAAAGCTGACAAATACTTTTACTAAGGGTCTATCACGTACTGTGATAGATAATGCAACGAAGGATATGGATATGAGACCCACAATATGAGTTGTTCATAGTGGCAACCTATTCCTATGTGATCAGAGATCCCGTGAATTAGAACTGGAAGACCAACTGCTGGTCAATTGAGAGGAGAGTATCCTTACTATTATTAATACCACTCCATGAAGATGTAATACTCTCCTAATCTACATGGCAGGTTGATGTATATCTTAATGTGTTCTAGGTGTCTTATTTAAGACATATGTCCCACATAACATCTTTTGAAGAACACACCTATATTAGTCCGATTCTAAAACTCGCAATCTATGAGAGTAAGATGCTCTCTAGTAAAGTCATGAAAAGCCTCGGAGTACGATGCACAAGCTCCACCCATGGGGAAGTCCCACGGTAGCCTAGTATCGGTAAAGGCTTTGTGTGAAGCTAGATTCACGGAAAACTTGTAGTTTAAGGCCTAGTCCATTGTTCAAGTTGCTTAGTAGTGTAGCATAGAGTTCTAAGTGGAAACTCAACTAAATAGTCTCCACTGTAGTACCGGTATATAAATAGTGTTTTGGAACAAAAGCCAATTTGTATGTGCCTCTGTGATTGTTGGGGAACGTTGCATGGGAAACAAAAAAATTCCTACGCACATGCAAGATCTATCCATGGTGATGAGCATCTACGAGAGGGAGAGTGGATCTACATACCCTTGTAGATCGCTAAGCGGGAAGCGTTAAGAAACGCGGTTGATATAGTCGAACGTCTTCGCGATCCAAATCCCCGAGCGTCCCACGATCCCATCACGATCCTTCTCGTGATCCAATCACAATCCGTCCCGTGATCTCATCACGATCCATCATGTGATCAAATCATGAATCGTCTCGCGATCCTGATCACGGTCCTTCCAATCTAGCGTCGAACGGACGGCGCCTCCACATTTAGCACACATATAACTCGATGACGATCTCCGCCTTCTTGATCCAGCAAGAGGGAGCAGAGAGGTAGATGAGTTCTCCGACAACGCGATGGCCTGGCGGCGATGGTGGTGGTACTATTCCGGCAAGGCTTCGCCTAAGCACTGCCGAACTAGACTAGAGGAGAAAACCAATCTAGATGAAGTAGAGGGAGCACGTGGCAATTAGGGTTAGCTTTCCCCTCTAAATCCTCTAGTATATATAGGAGGGAGGTAGGGGAGGAGGAATCCTCAAGCCATCAAGAGTTGGTCGAAATTGGAGGTGGAGGAGTCCTACTCCAATCCTATTAGGAGTAGAATTCCTCCTTTCCACTTGAAACTCTTTCCACCTCTCCACCTTTGGGTTTTTCCCACCCCTAGCCGCATGGTCCTTAGTGGGTGGCTCGGCCAACCCACTAAGGGCTGGCTTGACTCTTACCACAGCCCATGAGGCCCTTTGGGTCGAGACACCCCTCCCGATGGTCCCCGGTACCCCTCCCGGCACTCCCGGTACACTACCAATGAGCCCAAAAATTTTCCAGTGACCAAAATGGGTCTTCCTATATATCAATCCTTGCCTCCTGACCATTCCGGAGATCCTCGTAATGTTCGGGATCTCATACAAGACTCTGAACAACCTTCTATCACCACCATGCATAACTATATACTACCAAAACATCACCGAACCTTAAGTGTGCAAACCCTGCGGGTTTGAGAACTATGTAGACATGACCGAGACAGCTCTACGGCCAATAAACAATAGCGGGACCAGGATGCCCATATTGTCTCCTACATATTCTACGAAGATCTTTATCGTTTGAACCTCTATGTCAAGGATTTAGTTAATCACGTATGTTGTTCCCTTTGTTCTTCGGTATGTTACTTGCCCGAGATTCGATCGTTGGTATCTCTATACCTAGTTCAATCTCGTTAGCAACAAGTCTCTTTCCTCATTCCATAACACAAGATCCCGTGGCTAACACTTAGTCACATTGCTTTCAAGGCTTCTTGTGATGTTGTATTACAGAGTGGGCCCTGAGATACTTCTCCATCATACGGAGTAACAAATCCCAGTCTTGATCCATGCCATCCCAACAAACACCCTCAAATATACCTATAGAGCACCTTTATAGTCACCCAGTTACGTTGCGACGTTTGATACACACAAGGCACTTCTCTGGGGTCAATGAGTTGCATGATCTCATGGTAATAGGAAAAGATACTTGACATGTAGAAAATTGTAGCAATAAACTAACCCGATCATATGCTACATTTATAGTTTGGGTCTTGTCCATCACATCATTCTTCTAATGATGTGACCCCGTTATCAAATGACATCTCATGTCCATGGCTAGGAAACCTTGACCATCTTTGATCAATGAGCTAGTTACTAGAGGCATACTAGGGACATAATGTTGTCTATATACCCACACATGTATTTAGATTCCAATCAATACAATTATAGCATGGATAATAAACGATTATCACGAACAAGTAAATATAATAATAACCAATTTATTATTGCCTCTAGGGCATATTTCCAATAGTCTCCCACTTTCACTAGAATCAATAATCTAGTTCACATCACCATGTGATTTACATTGTTATGAATCTAACACCCAATGAGTTTAGGGGTTCGATCATGCTATGCATGTGAGAGAGGTCTTTACTCAACAGTTCTGCGACATTCAGATCCATTAAAACTTTACAAATCTCTATGTCATACTTTAGATACTGCTACCACAATCCACTTGGAGCTATTCCAAATGGATGCTCCATTATATATATCCGGATTGCTACTCAGAGTCATCCGGATTGGTGTTAAAACTTGCATCAACATAACCCTTTACGATGAACTCTTTATCACCTCCATAATCGAGAAACATTTCCTTAGTCCTTTAGTTACTAAGGATAATCTTGACCGCTATCCAGTGATCCACTCCCGGATCACTCTTGTACCCCTTGACAAACTCATGGCAAGGCACACACCAGGTGCAGTAGACAGCATGGCATACTATATTGATCCTATGGCTAAGGCATAGGGGAGGACCTTTGTCCTTTCTCTTTCTTCTTCCGTGGTCGAGATTTGAGTCTTACTCAACTTAAGACCTTACAAATCAGGCAAGAACTCCTTCTTTGATTGATCCATTTTGAACTCTTTCAAAATCTTGTCAAGGGATTTACTCATTGAAAAATCTTATCACGCGTCTTGATCTATCTCTTATAGATCTCAATGCCCAACAATTAAGTAGCTTCATTCTAGTTTTTTCTTTGAAAAAACTCCTTTTCAAACAACCCTTTATGCTTTCCAGAAATTCTACATCATTTCCAATCAACAATATGTCATCCACATATACTTATCAGAAACTCTACAATCCTCCCACTCACTTTATTGTAAATAAAAGTTTCTCATAAACTTTGTATAGACTCAAAAACTTTGATCACCTCATCAAAGCGTATATTCCAACTCCAAGATGCTTGCTCCAGTCCATAGAAGGATCACTGGATCTTGCACACCTTTTAGCATCCTTAGGACTGAAAAAACCTTCTGGTTGTATCTCATACAAACTTTTCTCAAGGAAGGAAATGAGTTTTTTGTTGGAAATATCCCCTAGAGGCAATAATAAAATGGTTATTACTGTATTTCCTTGTACATGATAATTGTCTATTGTTCATGCTATAATTGTGTTGATCGGAAACCGTAATACAGTGTGAATACATAGACCACAACATGTCCCTAGTGAGCCTCTAGTTGGCTAGCTCGTTGATCAATAGATGGTCACGGTTTCATGACCATGGACATTGGATGTCGTTGATAACGGGATCACATCATTAGGAGAATGATGTGATGGACAAGACCCAATCTAAGCATAGCACAAGATCGTGTAGTTCGTTGCTAAAGCTTTTCTAATGTCAAGTATCGTTTCCTTAGACCATGAGATTGTGCAACTCCCGGATACAGTAGGAATACTTTGGTTGTTCCAAATGTCACAACGTAACTGGGTGGCAATAAAGGTACACTATGGGTATCTCCGAAAGTATCTGTTGGGTTGGCACGAATCGAGACTGGGATTTGTCACTCCGTGTGACGGAGAGGTATCTCTGGGCCCACTCGGTAAGACATCATCATAATGAGCTCAATGTGACTAAGGAGTTAGCCATGAGATGAGGTGTTACGGAACGAGTAAAGAGACTTGCTAGTAACGAGATTGAACAAGGTATAGGGATACCAACGATTGAATCTCGGGCAAGTGTCATACCGGTAGACAAAGGGATTTTTATACGGGATTGATTGAATCCCCGACATCGTGGTTCATCCAATGAGATTATCATGGAGCATGTGGGAGCCAACATGGGTATCCAAATCCCGTTGTTGGTTATTGATCGGAGAGGTGTCTCGGTCATGTCTACATGCCTCCCGAACCCGTAGGGTCTACACACTTAAGGTTCGATGACGCTAGGGTTATAGGGAAGTTGTGTACGTGGTTACCGAAGGTTGTTAGGAGTCCCGGATGAGATCCCAAACATCATGAGGAGTTCCGGAATGGTCCAGAGGTAAAGATTCATATACAGGAAGTGAGGATTTGGTCACCGGAAGTGTTTCGGGCGTCACCGGTAACATACTGAGACCACTGGAAGGGTTCCGGGAGTCCACCGGGAGGGGCCACCGGCCCCAGAAGGCTACATGGGCCAAGAGTGGGACGGAACCAGCCCCTAGGTGGTCTGGTGCGCCTCCCAACTCAGCCCAAGGCGCAGCAAGGGTGGAGGGGGCAAACCCTAGGCGTGGAGGGGCCCAAGGCCCACCCTAGGGCGTCGCCCCTCCTCCCACCTTGGCCGTCGGCCCTCCCATCTAGGGCTGTCGCACCCTCTAGGGTGGGAACCCTAGATGGGGTGCCTCCTCCTCCTTCCCCTTATATATATGGGGTTTTGGGGGGCTGCAACACACCAATCTCTTTCTCTCTCGACGCATCCCTACCCCTCCTCCTTCTCGTCCTCCGTAGTGCTTGACGAAACCCTGCCGGAGTACCACGCAGCTCCACCGTCACCACGCCGTCATACTGCCGGAGCTCTCCCTCAACCTCTCCTTCCTACTTGCTAGATCAAGGCGTAGGAGATGTCACCGGGCTGCACGTGTGTTGAACGTGCAGGCGCCGTTGTTCGGCGCTTAGATCGGAATCCACCGCAATCTGAATCGCTGCGAGTACGACTCCACCAACCGCATTCTTGTAACGCTTCCGCTTTGCGATCTTAAAAGGTATGAAGATGCACTCCCCCCACTCGTTGCTGGTTTCTCCATAGATTGATCTTGGTGACACGTAGGAAATTTTTTGATTTACTACTACGTCTCCCAGTAGTGGTATCAGAGCTAGGTCTATGCGTAGAATCTATGCACGAGTAGAACACAAGTTGTTGTGGGCATCAATTTTGTTAATTTTCTAGCCGTTACTAGTCTTATCTTTATTCGGCGGTATTGTGGGATGAAGCGTCCTGGATCGACTTTACACGTACGCTTACGTGAGACTGGTTCCACCGCCCGACATGCACTTGTTGCATAAGGTGGCTAGCGGGTGTCTGTCTCTCCCACTCTAGTCGGACCGGATTCGATGAAGATGGTCCTTATGAAGGGTAAATAGCAATTGTTATATCATGTTTTGGTTTTTGCATAGGTAAGAAACGTTCTTGCTAGAAACCTGTAGCAGCCACGTAAAAACTTGCAACAACAATTAGAGGACATCTAACTTGTTCTTGCAGCATATGTCGTGTGATGTGATATGGCCAAAAGAATGTGATGTGATATATGTGATGCATGAGATTGATCAAATTCTTGTAATAGGATTCACGACTTGCATGTCCATGAGTATGACAACCGGCAGGAGCCATAGGAGTTGTCTTAATTTATTGTATGACCTGCGTGTCAATCATAAATGCCATTTAATTACTTTACTTTATTGCTAACAGTTAGCCATAGTAGTAGAAGTAATAGTTGGCAAGACAACTTCATGAAGACACAATGATGGAGATCATGGTGTCGTGCCGGTGACAATGATGATCATGGTGCCCCGAAGATGGAGATTAAAGGAGCAAAAGTATATTGGCCATATCGTGTCACTATATTGATTGCATGTGATGTTTATCATGTTTAGATCTTATTTCCTTAGAACGACGGTAGCTTAATAAGATGATCTCTCACTAAAATTTCAAGACATGTGTTCACCTTAACTGCGCACCGTTGCTAAGGTTCGTTGTTCCGAAGCACCACATGATGATCGGGTGTGATAGGTTCTAACATTCGCATACAACGGGTGTAAGCCAGATTTACACACGCAATACACTTAGGTTGACTTGACGAGCCTAGCATGTACAGACATGGCCTCGGAACACGGGATACCGAAAGGTCGAACATGAGTCGTATAGAAGATATGATCAACATGGAGATGTTCACCATTGATGACTAGTCCGTCTCACATGATGATCGGACACGGGCTAGTTGACGTGGATCATGTGCCACTTGGATGACAAGAGAGATGTCTATCTAAGTGAGAGTTCATTAAATAATTTGATTATGTGAACTTAATTATCATGAACTTAGTCTAAAATTGTCTTTACAATCTATATTGTAGATCCAATGGCCCACACTAATGTTGCCCTCAACTTCAACGCGTTCCTAGAGAAAACCAAGCTGAAAGACGATGGAAGCAACTATACGGACTGGGTACGTAGCTTGACGATCATCCTCATAGCTTCCAAGAAATTCTATGTCCTTGATGTACCTCTAGGTGACTCACCCATTTTCCCAGCGACTCAAGACGTTATGAACGGCTGGCAGTCGCGTTGTGATGATTACTCCTTGGTTTAGTGCGACATGCTTTACAGTTTAGAACCGGGGCTCCAAAAGCGTTTTGAGCAACATGGAGCGTATGAGATGTTCCAAGAGCTGAGAATGGTTTTCCAAGCTCATGCCCGGGTCGAGAGATATGATGTCTCCGACAAGTTCTTCAGTTGTAAGATGGAGGAGAATAGTTCTATCAGCGAGCACATACTCAAAATGTATGGGTTGCACAACCGCTTGTCTCAGCTGGGAGTTAATCTTCCAGATGACTCGGTTATTTACAGAATCCTCCAGTCGCTCCCACCTAGCTACATGAGCTTTGTGATGAACTACAACATGCAAGGGATGGAGAAGTCCATTCCTAAGTTGTACTCGATGCTGAAATCAGCGGAGGTCGAGATCAAAAAGGAGCATCAAGTGTTGATGGTCAATAAGACCACTAGTTTCAAGAAAGGTAAGGGTAAGAAGAACTTCAAGAAGGATGGCAAAGCAGTTGCCGCGCCCGGTAAGCAAGTTGCCGGGAAGAAGAACCAGAATGGACCCAAGCCTGAGACTGAGTGCTTTTATTGCAAGGGTACAAGTCGGAAGCGGAACTGCCCCAAGTACTTAGCGAATAAGAAGGCCGACAATGTTAAAGGTATATGTGATATACTTGTTATTGATGTGTACCTTACCAGTGATTAGTTAACATGGTGGTTAACCGTATTATGAAAGACGGAAAAAATCATTGGCTTATCAAATTCTCTATCGAGCCGTGAAAAAGATTCAACAAAAGACAGAAACAAATCCACTATTGGTTTTACGTCAAGCAATATGTAGAGTAACTCCCAATATAGGAGTAAAAACAAGACGTAATAAAAAAAGGATCGAAGTGGAAAGTTCCGATTGAAATAGGATCTCGTAGTAGCTCCTGGGTATTTGATACCGGTGAAGTTGCTCATATTTGCAACTCCAAGAAAGAGCTGCGGAATAAGCACAGACTGGCGAAGGGTGAGGTGACGATGCACGTCAGGAATGGTTCCTAGGTCGATGTGATCGCCGTCGGCACGCTACCTCTACATCTATCTTCGGGATTAGTTTTAAACCTTAATAATTGTTATTTAGTACCAGCTTTGAGCATGAATATTGTATCTGGATCCCGCTTGATGCGAGATGGCTACTCATTTAAATCTGAGAATAACGGTTGTTCTATTTATATGAGAGAAATGTTTTATGGTCATGCCCCGCTGGTCAATGGTTTATTTTTGATGAATCTCGAATGTGATGTTACACATATTCATAGTGTGAGTACCAAAAGATCTAAGGTTGACAACGATAGTCCCACTTGCATGTGGCACTGCCGCCTTGGTCATATTGGTGTCAAACGCATGAAGAAGCTCCATGCTGATGGTCTTTTGGAGTCTCTTGATTTTGAATCATTTGACACATGCGAACCATGCCTCATGGGCAAGATGACCAAGACTCCGTTTTTTGGAACAATGGAGCGAGCAAATGACTTGTTGGAGATAATACATACCGATGTATGCGGTCCAATGAGCGTCGAGGCTCGTGGTGGCTACTGTTATGTTCTCGCCCTCACTAATGACTTGAGCGGATATGGGTATGTCTACTTAATGAAACACAAGTCTGAAACCTTTGAAAAGTCCAAGGAATTTCAGAGTGAGGTAGAGAATCAACATGATAGGAAAACAAAGTGTCTATGATATGATCGTGGCGGAGAATATTTGAGTCACGAGTTTGGCACGCACCTAAGAAATGTGGAATTGTTTCACAACTCACGCCGCCTGGCACACCTCAGCGAAATGGTGTGTCTGAACGTCGTGATCGCACTCTATTGGATATGGTGCGATCTATGATGTCTCTTACCGACTTACCGCTATCATTTTGGGGATATGCATTAGAGACTACCGCATTCACTTTAAATAGGGCACCGTCTATGTCCGTTGAGACGACACCGTATGAATTATGGTTTGGGAAGAAACCTAAGTTGTCATTTCTGAAAGTTTGTGGATGCGATGCATATGTGAAGAAACTTCAACCTGAGAAGCTCGAACCCAAAGCAGAAAAGTGTGTCTTCATAGGATACCCCAAAGAAACTGTTGGGTATACCTTCTACCTCAGATCTGAAGGCAAAGTCTTTCTTGCCAAGAATGGATCCTTTCTAGAGAAACAGTTTCTCTCGAAAAAAGTAAGTGGGAGGAAAATAGAACTTGATGAGGTAATTGTACCTCCACTCGAACCAGAGAGTAGTGCAGCACAGGAAGTTGTTTTTGTGGAGCCTGCACCGGCTGGAGAGGAAGTTAATGATGATTATCATGAAACTTCATATCAAGTTGCTATTCGAAGGTCTACTAGGCACGTTCCGCACCAGAGTGGTACGGCAACCCTGTCCTGGAGATCATGTTGTTGGACAACGGTGAACCTTCGAACTATGAAGAAGCGATGCGGGCCCGGATTCCAACAAATGGCTTTAAGCCATGAAATCCGAGATAGGATCCATGTATGAGAACAAAGTATGGACTTTCGTGGACTTGCCCGATGATAAGCGAGCCATAGAAAATAAATGGATCTTTAAGAACAAGACTAACGTGGATGGTAATGTGACTGTCTATAAGGCCTGGCTTGTCGCTAAGGGTTATCGACAAGTTCATGGAGTTGACTATGATGAGACTTTTTCACCGTAGCGATGTTGAAGTCCATCTGAATCATGTTAGCAATTGCCGCATTTTATGATTATGAGATCTGGCAAATGGACATCAAAACGACATTCCTTAATGGTTTCCTTAAGGAAGAACTATATATGATGCATCCAGAAGGTTTTGTCGGCCTAAAGATGCTAATAAAGTATGCAAGCTTCAGTGCTCCATCTATGGGCTAGTCCAAGCATCTCGGAGTTGGAGCATTCGCTTTAATGAGGTGATTAAAGTGTTTGGGTTTATACAGGTTTATGGAGAACCCTGTATTTACAAGAAAGTGAGTGAGAGCTCTATAGCATTTCTCATATTATATGTGGATGACATATGGTGGATGGGAAATGATATAGAACTTTTGGAAAGCATAAAGGCCTACTTGAATAAGTGTTTTTCAATGAAGGGCCTTGGAGAAGCTGCTTACATATTAGGCATAAAGATCTATAGAGATAGATCGAGCCGCCGCATAGGTATTTCACAAAGCACATACCTTGACAAGATATTGAAGAAGTTCAATATGGATCACTCCAAGAAGGGGTTCTTGCCTGTGTTGCAGGGTGTGAGATTGAGTATGACTCAATGCCCGACCACGACAGAGGATAGAGAAAATATGAGTGTCATCCCCTATGCTTCAGATATAGGCTCTATTATGTATGCCATGTTGTGTACCAGACCTGATGTGAACCTTGCCATAAGTTTGGTAGGGAGGTACCAAAGTGATCCCGGAGTGGAACACTGGACAGCGGTCAAGAATATCCTGAAGTACCTGAAAAGAACCAAGGACATGTTTCTCGTATATGGAGGTGCCGAAGAGCTTGTCGTAAAGGTTACGTTGATGCTAGCTTCAACACAGATCCGGATGACTCCAAGTCACAAACTGGATACATGTATGTTTTGAACGGAGGAGCAATCAGCTGGTGCAGCAGCAAGCAAAGCGTCGTGGCGGCATCTACATGTGAAGCGGAGTACATAGCTGCTCCGGAAGCAGCAAAGGAAGGAGTCTGGATGCAGGAGTTCATCACCGACCAGGAGTGATTCCCAGCACGTCGGGCCCGATGACTCTATTCTGTGACAACACTGGAGCTATTGCCCTTGCCAAGGAGCCCAGGTTTCACAAGAAGACAAGACACATCAAGCGCCGCTTCAACTCCATTCGTGATTACATTCAGGAAGGAGATATAGATATTTGTAAAGTACATACGGATCTGAATGTCGTAGATCCGTTGACTAAGCCTCTCTCACGAGCAAAACATGATCAACACTAGAACTCTATGGGTGTTCGATACATCACAATGTAAATAGATTATTGACTCTAGTGCAAATGGAGATGTTGGAAATATGCCCTAGAGGCAATAATAAAATGGTTATTACTGTATTTTCTTGTTCATGATAATTGTCTATTGTTCATGCTATAATTGTGTTCACTCGAAACCGTAATACATGTGTGAATACATAGACCACAACATGTCCCTAGTGAGCCTCTACTTGGCTAGCTCGTTGATTAATAGATGGTCACGGTTTCATGACCATGGAGATTGGATGTCGTTGATAACGGGATCACATCATTAGGAGAATGATGTGATGGACAAGACCCAATCCTAAGCATAGCACAAGATCGTGTAGTTCGTCTCCTAAAGCTTTTCTAATGTCAAGTATCGTTTCCTTAGACCATGAGATTGTGCAACTCTCGGATACCGTAGGAATACTTTGGGTGTGCCAAACGTCACAATGTAACTGGGTGGCTACAAAGGTACACTACGGGTATCCTATAAAGTATCTGTTGAGTTGGCACGAATCGAGACTGGGATTTGTCACTCCGTGTGACGGAGAGGTATCTCTGGGCCCACTCGGTAAGACATCATCATAATGAGATCAATGTGACTAAGGAGTTAGCCACGGTATGATGTGTTATGGAACGAGTAAAGAGACTTGCCGGTAACGAGATTGAACAAGGTTTAGGGATACCGACGATCGAATCTCGGGCAAGTGTCATAACGGTAGACAAAGGGAATTGTATACGGGATTGATTGAATCCCCGACATCATGGTTCATCCGATGAGATCATCGTGGAGCATGTGGGAGCCAACATGGGTATCCAGATCCCTGTGTTGGTTATTGACCGGAGAGGTGTCTCGGTCATGTCAACATGCCTCCCGAACCCGTAGCGTCTACACACTTAAGGTTCGATGACGCTAGGGTTATAGGGAAATTGTGTATGTGGTTACCGAAGGTTGTTCGGAGGCCCGTATGAGATCCCGAACGTCACGAGGAGTTCCGGAATGGTCCGGAGACAAATATTGACATATAGGAAGTGAGGTTTTGGTCACCGGAAGTGTTTCGGGCGTCACCAGTAGTGTACCGGGACCACCGGAAGGGTTTCGGGTGTCCACCGGGAGGGGCCACGGGCCCTGGAAGGTTTCATGGGCCAAGAGTGTGAGGGAACTAGCCCCTAGGTGGTCTGTTGTGCCTCCCACCCCAGACCAAGGCACAACAAGGGGTGGAGGGGCAAACCCTAGGCGTGGATGGGCCCAAGGCCCACCCTAGAGCGCCGCCCCTCCTCCCACCTTGGCCACCGGCCCTCCCATCTAGGGCTGCCGCACCCTCTAGGGTGGGAACCCTAGATTGGGTGCCTCCTCCTCCTTCCCCCCCTATATATGTAGGGTTTTGGGGGGCTTCAACACACCAATCTCTTTCTCTCTCGACGCAGCCCTACCCCTCCTCCTCCTCGTCCTCCGTAGTGCTTGGCCAAGCCCTGCCGGAGTACCACGCAGCTCCACCGTCACCACACCATCGTGCTGCCGGAGCACTCCCTCAACCTCTCCTTCCTCCTTGCTAGATCAAGGCATAGGACACATCGCCGGGCTGCACGTGTGTTGAACGTGGAGGCGGCGTTGTTCGGCGCGTACATCGGAATCCACCGCGATCTGAATCGCTGCGAGTACGACTCCACCAGCCGCGTTCTTGTAATGCTTCCGCTTTGTGATCTTCAAAGGTATAAAGATGCACTCCACGCACTCGTTGCTAGTTTCTCCATATATTGATCTTGGTGACACGTAGGAATTGTTTTGATTTACTACTACTTCTCCCAACAAGTTTGACATCCATCTGCCAGATTTCATAATTGAAAAACGCAACAACTCCTAAGAAACGGACTTGAGCATCGCTATGGGTGAGAAAGTCTCATCGCAGTCAACTCCTTGAACTTGTCAGAATCTTCTTTGCGACAAGTCGAGCTTTATAAATGGTGACATTCATCATCATCATCTATCTTCTTCTAAAACATCCATTTGTACTCAATGACTTGCTGTTCAACAAAAAGTCTACCAAAGTCCATACTTGGTTTTCACACATGGATCCTTTATTAGATTTCATGGCTCCTATCCATTTGTTGAAATCCGGGCCCATCATCGCTTCTCCATAGCTCGTAGGCTCATCGTTGTCCAACAACATGACCTCTAAGACAGGGTTGTCGTACCACTTAGGAGTAGTATGCGTCCTTGTCGACCTACGAGGTCCGATAGTAACTTGATCCAAAGATTTATGATCATCATCATTAACTTCCTCTTCAACTAAGGTAGGCTCCACGGAAACAACTTTCTATGCTTCGCTACTCTATGGTTGAAACAAAGGTTCAACAACCTCATCAAGTTCTATCTTCCTCCCACTCAATTCTTTCGAGAGAAACTCTTTCTCGAGAAAGTACCCATTTTAGCAACAAACATTTTGTGCTTGGATCTAAGATAGAAGGTTTACCCAACTATTACATTAAGTTATTCTATGAAGGCGCATTTGTCCACTGTGGGTTTGAGGTCATTAGGTGAAAACCCTTTTTCACATAGGCGTCGCAGCCCCTAACATTAAGAAATGACAGCTTAGGTTTCCGCCAAACCAAAATTCATATGGTGTCATCTCAATGAACTTAGATGGTACCCCTTTTAAAGTGAATGTAGTTGTCTCTAATTCATAACAACAAAACAATAGTGGCAAATCGATAAGATACATCATAGTTCACACCATATCCAATAGAGCACGACTACGACGTTCGGACGCACCATCACACTATGTTCTTCCAGGTGGTATGAGTTGTGAAACAACTTCCACATTGTCTTAAGTTGTATACCAAACACGTAACTCAGATATTCACCTCTACGATCATATCGTAGACATTTTATCTTCTTGTCACGATGATCTCAAACTTCACTCTGATTTTGTTTGAACTTTACAAATGATTCAGACTTGTGTTTCATTAGGTAAATATACACTATATCTACTCAAATCCTCACTGAAGGTAAGAAAATAACGATATCCACCGCACCCTACAACACTCATTGGACCGTATACATCAACATGTATCATTTCCAATAAGTCACTTGCCCGTTCCATCAAGCCAGAAAACGGGGTTTTAGTCATCTTGCCCAAGAGGAATGGTCCGCATGTCTCAACCGATTCAAAATCGAATGAGTCCAAAGATCCATCAGCATGGAGTTTCTTCATGCACTTTACACCAATATGACATTTAGCGGGAGTGCCACAAGTATGTGGTACTATCATTATTAACTTTGTGTCTTTTGGCATCAATGTTATGAACATGTGTATTACGACGATCAAGATTCAGTAAACCATTCTCATTGGGTGCATGACCATTGAAGGTATTATTCATGTAAACAGAATAACCATTATTCTCTAACTTAAATGAACAATCGTATTGCAATGATCATGATCTAATCACATTCATGATCAACGCAAACACCAAATAACATTTATTTAGGTTCATCACTAATCTCGAAGGTAGAGAGAGCGTGCGATGGTGATCACATCAACCTTGGAAACACTTCCAAAACTCATCGTCACCTCACCCTTAGCTAGCGTCTATTTATTCTGTAGCTTTTATTTCGAGTTACTAACGTATAGCAATCGAACCGGTATCTAATACCCAGGTGCTACTAGGAGTACTAGCAAGGTACACATCAATAACACATATATCAAATATACTTCTGTCGACATTGCCAGCCTTCTTATCTACCAAGTATCCAGGGTTGTCCCACTTTAGTGATCGATCCCCAGAAGCACCCTGTCTCAGGTTTAGTTTCAACTTTGGGTTTCTTCACTGGATCAGCAACTGACTTGTCGTCCATGAAGTTTCCCTCCTATCCCTTGCCCTTCTCTAAACTAGTGGTTTCACTAACCATCAACACTTGATGCTCCTTCTTGATTTCTACCTTTGTGGTGTCAAACATCGCGAATAGCTAAGGGATCATTATTTCCATCCCTAGCATTTTATAATTCATCACGAAGCTCTAGTAGCTTAGTGATAGTCACTTGGAGAACTATATCAATCACTATCTTATCTAGATGATCAACTCCCACTCGATTAAAGCGATTGTAGTACCCAGACAATCTGAGCACATGCTCAACGATTGAGAAATTCTCCTTCATCTTGCAGGCAAAGAATCTTGTTGGAGCTCTCATACCTCTCAACATGAGCACGAGCCTGAGATCCCAATTTCAGCTCTTAGAACATCTAATATGTTGCGTGCTTTTCAAAACGTTTTGGAGCATCAATTCTAAGCCCTAATGCATGACGCACTTAACTATCAAGTAGACATCAGAACATGCCTGTCAGATGTTCACAACATCTACAGATGACGCTTGAGGGGGTGGCACACCGAGCGGTGCATACAGGACATAAGCCTTCTGTGCAGCAATGAGGACAATCCTCAGATCACAGACCTAGTACGCATTATTGCTACCATCATGTTTCAACTCTATTTCTCTAGGAACATATAAAAAATTCAAGGGAGGTACAGCGCGAGCTAGTAGTGTACAACATAATTTGCAAAGACATTTTGACTATGTTCATGATAAAGAGTTTAGTTAATCATATTACTTAAAAACTGCCACTCAAATCGACATCCCTCCGATCATTCGAGTGTCACATGATCCAAATTCACCAACTCAAGCCTGATCATCACGTGAGTTGAGGTGGTTTCAATGGTGAACATCACGTGGCACTCGATCATCACGTGGTGTCTTGACAAGACGAACTTTTGCAACGGTGCACTCTCGGGGAGAACACAATTCATCTTGAAATTTAAGTGACGGATCACCTTATAATTCTAACGTCGTCCTAAGAAAAACAAGGTGCATAAAAGGATTAACATCACATGCAAATCATAAGTGTTATAATATGGCCATGAACTTGTGCTTTTGATCTCCATCCCCAAAGCATCGGCATGATCTCCATCGTCACGAGGATGACACCATGATCTCCATCAATGTGTCGTCATCGGGGTTGCCGCGCCGGCTATCTCTTCCATGACTATTTCTAGCTCATAGCGATAAAGTAAAGAAAACGAAGAAAATAATTAAAGACAACCCTATGGCTCCTGCCGGTTGCCGTACTCATCGACATGCAAGTCATGATATTCTATACAATACATGAATCTCATACATCCCATATATCTCATCATGTAATTGGCAATATCACATCACAACATACCCTGCAAAAACAAGTTAGACGTCCTCTAATTGTTGTTGCAAGTTTTACATGGCTGCTATGGGTATCTAGCAAGAATAATTCTCAACTACGCAAAAACCACAATGGTGATACATAAATTGCTATTCAAACTTCTCAAGGACCGCCTTTGTCGAATCCGATCCAACTAAAGTAGGAGAAACAGACACCCGACAGCCATCTTTGTGCAACAAAGTTACACGTCAGTCGATGGAACCGGTCTCTCATAAGTGGATGAGTATGGTTGGTCCGGGCCGCTTCATCCCACAATACTGCTGAATCAAAACACGACCAAGGGAGGAAGCAATCTAAGCATCAACGCCCACAAACACCTTTGTGTTCTACTCGTGATCTCATCTACACATAGACCTAGCTCATGATGCCACTATTGGGTAACGTTGGATGGCAAACAAAAAGATTCCTACGCACATGCAAGATATATCCATGGTGATGAGCATCTACGATATGGAGAGTGGATCTACATACCCTTGTAGATCGCTAAGCGGGAAGCGTTAAGAAACGCGGTTGATGTAGTCGAACGACTTCGCGATCCATATCGTCGAGCGTTCGGCAATCCCATCACGATCCTTCTTGTGAACCAATCACGATCCATCCCGTGATCCCATCACGATCCGTCCCGTGATCAAATCACGAATCGTCTTGCGATACTGATCATGATCCTTCCGATCTAGCGCCCAATGGATGGCGCCTCCGCGTTCAGCACTCGTACATCTCGATGACGATCTCTGCCTTCTTGATGCAGCAAGAGGGAGCGGAGAGGTAGATGAGTTCTCCAGCAGTGCGATGGCGTGGCGGCGATGGTGGTCGAACTATTCCGGCAGGGATTTGCCTAAGCACCGTCGAACTAGACTAGAGGAGAAAACCGACCTAGATGAAGTAGAGGAAGCACGTGGCAATTAGGGTTATCTTTCCCCTCTAAATCCTCTAGTATATATAGGAGGGAGGGAGGGGAGCAAGCAGCCTCAAACCCTCAAGAATTGGCCTAAATTGAAGGTGGAGGAGTCCTACTCCAATCCTATTAGGACTATCCACTTGGAAACTCTTTCCACCTCTCTGCCTTTGGGTTTTTCCCACCCCTAGCCGCATGGGACTTAGTGGGGGGCTTGGCCAACCCACTAAGGGCTGGCTTGACTCCTCCCACAGCCCATGAGGCCCTTTGGGTCGAGACACCCCTCCCGATGGTCCTCGGTACCCCTCCCGGCACTCCCGGTACACTACTAATGAGCCCGAAACTTTTTCGGTGACCAAAATGGGACTTACTATATATAAATCCTTGCCTCCGAACCATTCCGGAGCTCGTCGTGACGTATGGGATCTCATCCGGGACTCTGAAAAACCTTGGTCACCACCATGCATAATTATATACTACCGAAACGTCACCGAACCATAAGTGCACAGACCCTGCGGGTTCGAGAACTATGTAGACATGACCGAGACACCTCTATGGCCAATAAACAACAACGGGACCTGCCTTCCCATATTGGCTCCTACATATTCTATGAAGATCTTTATCGGTTGAACCTCTATTTCAAGGATTCAGTTAATCATGTATGGTGTTCCCTTTATTCTTCAGTATGTTACTTGCTCGAGATTCGATCGTCGGTATCCCTATACCTAGTTCAATCTCGTTACCAGCAAGTCTCTTTACTCGTTCCGTAAAAAAAATCACGTGGCTAACACTTAGTCACATTGCTTGTAAGGCTTATTGTGATGTTGTATTACTGATTGGGCCCTGAGATACCTCTCCGTCACACAGAGTAACATATCTCAGTCTTGATCCATGACAACCTAACAAACACCCTCGGAGATACCTGTAGAGCACCTTTATAGTCACCCAGTTATGTTACGACGTTTGACACACACAAGGCACTCCTCTGGTGTCAGTGAGTTGCATGATCTCGTGGTCATAGGAATAGATAATTAACATGCAGAAAATTGTAGCAATAAACTGACACGATCATATGCTACATTTATAGTTTGGGTCTTGTCCATCACATCATTCTCCTAATGACGTGACCCCATTCTCAAATCACATCTCATGTCCATGTCTAGGAAACCTTGACCATCTTTGATCAACGAGCTAGTCTACTAGAGGCATACTAGGGACATAATGTTGTCTATATAGCCAGGCATGTATTTAGTTTCCAATCAATACAATTATAGCATGGATAATAAACAATTATCACGAATACGGAAATATAATAATAACCAATCTATTATTGCCTCTAGGGCATATTTCCAACAGTCTCCCACTTGCGCTAGAGTCAATAATCTAGTTCACATCACCACGTGATTTACATTGTTATGAATCTAACACCCAATGAGTTCTGGGGTTCAAACATGCTATGCATGTGAGAGAAGTATTTAGTCGATGGTTCCGCGACATTCAGATCCGTTAGTACTTTGCAAATCTCTATGTCATACTTTAGATACTGCTACCACACTCCACTTGGAGCTATTCCAAATGGCTGCTCCACTATATGTATCCGGATTGCTACTCAGAGTCATCCGGATTGGTCTTAAAGCTTGCATCGACACGAACCTTTACGATGAACTCTTTATCACCTCCAAAATTGAGAAACATTTCCTTAGTCCTTTAGTTACTAAGGATAATCTTGACCACTGTCTAGTGATCCACTCCTGGATCACTCTTGTACCCCTTGACAGACTCATGGCAAGGCACACACCAGGTGCGGTACACAGCATGGCATACTATATAGAGTCTATGGCTAAGGCATAGGGGAGGACCTTCGTCCTTTCTCTTTCTTCTGCCATGGTCGAGCTTTGAGTCTTACTCAACTTAACACCTTACAAATCAGGCAAGAACTCTTTCTTTGACTGATCCATTTTGAACTCTCTCAAAATCTTGTCAAGGTATTTACTCATTGAAAAATCTTATCACGCCTCTTGATCTATCTCTTATAGATCTCAATGCCCAACAGTTAGGTAGCTTCATTCTAGGGTTTTCTTTGAAAGACTTCTGTTCAAACAACCCTTTATGTTTTCTAGAAATTCTACATCATTTCCGATCAACAATATGTCATCCACATATACTTATCAGAAACTCTATAGTCCTCCCACTCACTTTATTGTAAATACAAGTTTCTCATAAACTTTGTATAGACTCAAAAACTTTGATAACCTCATCAAAGCGTATATTCCAACTCCGAGATGCTTGCTCCAGTCCATAGAAGGATCACTCGAGCTTGCACACCTTTTAGCATCCTTAGGACTGACAAAACCTTCTGGTTGTATCTCACACAACCTTTCCTCAAGGAAGGAAACAATGTTTTGACATCCATCTGCCAGATTTTATAATTGAAAAATGCAGCAACTACTAATAGAATTCCAACAAACTTTAGCATCGCTACGGGTGAGAAAGTCTCATCCCATTCAACTCCTTGAACTTATCCGAAACTTCTTTGCGACAAGTCGAGCTTTATAAATGGTGACATTCACCATCATCGTATGTCTTCTTCTCAATAATCCATTTGTACTCAACGGCCTGCCGTTTAACAAGCAAGTCTACCAAAGTCCATACTTGGTTTTCACACATGGATCCTTTCTCAGATTTCATGGCTCCTAGACATTTGTTGGAATCCGGGCCCATCATCGCTTCTCCATAGCTCGTAGTCTCATCGTTGTCCAACAACATGACCTCTAAGACAGGGTGGTTGTGCCACTCAGTAGTAGTACGCGTCCTTGTCGACCTACGAGGTTCGATAGTAACTTGATCCTAAGCTTTATGATCATCATCATTAACTTCCTCTTCAACTAATGTAGGCTCCACATAAACAACTTTTTGCGCCGCGCTACTCTCTAGTTGAAACAAAGGTTCAACAACCTCATCAATTTCTATCTTCCTCCCACTCAATTCCTTCGAGAGAAACTCTTTCTCAAGAAAGTACCCGTTTTAGCAACAAACATTTTGTGCTTGGATCTAAGATAGAAGGTTTACCAAACTGTTACATTAAGTTATTCTATGAAGATGCATTTGTTCCGCTGTGGGTTCGAGCTCATTAGGTGAAAACCCTTTTTCACATAAGCGTCGCAGCCCCTAACATTAAGAAATGACAGCTTAGGTTTCCACCAAACCAAAATTCATACGGTGTCATCTCAACGAACTTAGATGTTACCCCTTTTAAAGTGAATGTAGTTGTCTCTAATGCATAACCCCAATACAATAGTGGCAAATCGATATGAGACATCATAGTTTGCAACTTATCCAATAGAGCATGACTACGACGTTCAGACACACCATCACACTAAGTTGTTCCAGGTGGCATGAGTTGTAAAACAACTTCCACATTGTCTTAAGTTTTATACCAAACACGTAACTCAGATATTCACCTCTACGATCATATCGTAGACATTTTATCTTCTTGTCACGATGATCTCAAACTTCACTCTAATTTTGTTTGAACTTTTCAAACAATTCAGACTTGTGTTTCATTAAGTAAATATACCCTATATCTACTCAAATCATCAGTGAAGGTAAGAAAATAACGATATCCATTGCACGCTACAACACTCATTGGACCGTATACATCAACATGTATCTTTTCCAATAAGTCACTTGCCCATTCCATCAAGCCAGAAAACGGGGTTTTAGTCATCTTTCCCAAGAGGCATGGTCTGCATGTCTCAACCGATTCAAAATCGAATGAGTCCAAAGATCCATCAGAATGGAGTTTCTTCATGCCCTTTACATCAATATGACATTTAGCGGCAGTGCCACAAGTATGTGGTACTATCATTATTAACTTTGTATATTTTGGCATCAATGTTACGAACATGTGTATTACTATGATCAAGATTCAATAAACCATTCTCATTGGGTGCATGACCATTGAAGGTATTATTCATGTAAACATAATAACCATTATTCTCTAACTTAAATGAATAATCGTATTGCAATGATCATGATCTAATCACATTCATGCTCAACGAAACACCAAATAACATTTATTTACATTCATCACTAATCTCGAAGGTAGAAAGGGTGTGCGATGGTGATCACATCAACCTTGGAAACACTTCCAACACTCATCGTCACCTCACCCTCAGCTAGCCTCTGTTTATTCCGTAGGTTTTATTTCGAGTTACTAACATATAGCAATCGAACCGGTATCTAATACCCAGGTGCTACTAGGAGTAGTAGCAAGGTACACATCAATAACACATATATCAAATATACTTGTGTTAATGTTGCCAGCCTTCTTATCTACCAAGTATCTATGGTTTTCCCGCTTCAGTGACCGTTCCCCTCATAATAGAAGCACTTAGTCTTGGGTTTGGGTTCAACTTTGGGTTTCTTCACTAGAGTAGCAACTGACTTGCCATCCATGAAGTTTCCCTCCTAGCCCTTGCCCTTCTCGAAACTAGTGGTTTCACTAGCCATCAACACTTGATGGTCCTTCTTGATTTCTACCTTCGCGGTGTCAAACATCGTGAATAGGTCACGGATCATTATTTCCATCCCTGGCATTTTATAATGTTGGGAGACATAGTAGTAAATCAAAAAAATTCCTACGTGTTCACCAAGACCTATATATGGAGAAACCAGCAACGAGTAAGGGGAGAGTGCATCTTCATACCATTGAAGATCGCTAAGCAGAAGCATTACAAGAACGCGGTTGGTGGAGTCGTACTCGTAGCGATTCAGATCGTGGTGGACTCCGATCTCAGCGCCGAACAACGGCACCTCCGTGTTCAACACACGTGCAGCCCGATGACGCCTCCTACGCCTTGATCTAGCAAGGAGGAAGGAGAGGTTGAGGGAGAGCTCCGGAAGCACGACGGCATGGTGACGGTGCAGCTGCATGGTCTCCGGCAGGGCTTCGCCAAGCACTAGGGAGAACGAGGAGAGGGAGGAGTAGGGCTGCGCCGAGAGGAGAGGAACTTTTTGGGGAACGTCGCATGGGAAACAAAAAAATTCCTACGCAGACGCAAGATCTATCCATGGTGATGAGCATCTACGAGAGGGAGAGTGGATCTACATACCCTTGTAGATCGCTAAGCAGGAAGCGTTAAGAAACGCGGTTGGTGTAGTCGAATGTCTTCGCGATCCAAATCGCCGAGTGTCCCGCGATCTCATCACGATTCGTCCCGTGATCCAATCACGATCCATCCCGTGAACTCATCACGATCCGTCCTTGACCATGGTCCTTTCGATCTAGCGCCAAGCGGACGGCACCTCCGCGTTCCGCACACGTACGTCTAGTTGAGGATCTCCGCCTTCTTGATCCAGCAAAAGAGAGAGGAGAGGTAGAAGAGTTCTCTGGCAGCACGACGGCGTTGCGGCGATGGTGGTGGAGCTATTCCGGCAGGGCTTCGCCTAAGCACTGCAGAAAACCGATCTAGAGGAGAAAGTATGCACTAGAGGAGAAGTAGCACGTGGCTATTAGGGTTAGCTTTTTCCTCTAAATCCTATAGTATATATAGGAGAGAGGGAGGGGAGGAGCAAGCCTCAAACCCTCAAGGTTTAGTCGAAATTGGAGGTGGAGGAGTCCAACTCCAATCCTATTAGGAGTAGGATTCCTCCTTTCCACTTGGTAACTCTTTCCACCTCTCCACCTTTGGATTTTTTCCTTCTCAAACCACTCCAGCTGAATGCGCCCTTAGAGGAGGCTTCGGCCAGCCCACCAGGGGCTGGTTTACCTCCTCCCACAGCCCATGTAGCCTCTTGGGTCGAAATACCTCTGCCGATGGTCCCCCAGTACACTACCGGCACTCCCGGTACACTACCGATGAACCCGAAACTTTTCCGGCGACCAAAACAGGACTTCCTATATATCAATCTTTACCTCCGCACCATTCCGAAGCTCCTTGTGATGTCCGGGATCTCATCCGGGACTACGAACAACCTTCGGTCACCACCATACATAACTCTATACTACCGAAACGTCACCGAACCTTAAGTGTGCAGACCCTGCGGGTTCGAGAACTATGTAGACATGACCAAGACACCTCTACGGTCAATAACCAATAGCGGGACCTGGATGCCCATATTGGTTCCTATATATTCTACGAAGATCTTTATCGGTCGATCCCCTATGTCAAGGATTCAGTTAATCCCGTATGATGTTCTCTTTGTTCTTCGGTATGTTACTTGCCCGAGATTCCATCGTCGGTATCTCCATACCTAGTTCAACCTCGTTACCGGCAAGTCTCTTTACTCGTTCCATAATACAACATCCCGTGAATAACACTTAACCACATTGCTTGCAAGGCTTGTTGTGATGTTGTATTACCGAGTGGGCCCTCAGATACCTCTCCGTCACACGGAGTAACAAATCCCAGTCTTGATCCATGCCAACCCGACAGATACCCTCGGAGATACCTGTAGAGTACCTTTATAGTCACCCAGTTACGTTGCGACATTTGATACACACAAGGCACTCCTTTGATGTCAGTGAGTTGCATGATCTCATGGTCATAGGAACAGATACTTGACATGCAAAAAATAGTAGCATTAAACTGAGAGGATCATATGCTACGTTTGTAGTTTGGGTCTTGTCCATCACACCATTCTCCCAATGATGTGATCCCATTATCAAATGACATCTCATGTCCATGGCTAGGAAACCTTAACCATCTTTGATCAACAAGCTAGTCTATTAAAGTCATACTAGGGACATGGTTTTGTCTATGTATCCACACATGCATCTAAGTCTCCGATTAATACAATTATAGCATGGATAATATACAATTATCATGAACAAGGAAATATGATAATAAATAATTTATTATTGCCTCTAGGGCATATTTCCAATAGTCTCCCACTTGCACTAGAGTCAATAATCTAGTTCACATCACCATGTGATCGCATTGTTATGAATCTAACACCCAATGAGTTCTGGGGCTCGATCATGCTTCGCATGTGGGAGAGGTCTTATAGTCAACGGGTCTGTGACATTCAGATCCGTGTGTATTTTGCAAATCTATATGTCAAACCATAAACACTGCTACCACACCCCACTTGGTAATATTCCAAATGGCTGCTCCACTATACGTATCCAGATTGCTACTACGAGTTATCCGAATTGGTGTTAAAGCTTGCATCGACGTAACTCTTTACGATGAACTCTTTATCACCTCCATAATCGAGAAACAACTCCTTAGTCTTTTAGTTACTAAGGATAATCTTGACCATTGTCCAGTGATCCACTCCTCGATCACTTTTGTACCCCTTGACAGACTCATGGCAAGGCACACACCAGGTGCAGTACACAGCATGGCATAATATAGAGCCTATGGCTAAGGCATAGGGGACGATGTTCGTCCTTTCTCTTTCTTCTTCTGTTGTCAAGCTTTGAGTCTTACTCAACTTCACACCTTACAAATCAAGCAAGAACTCTTTCTCTGACTGATCCATTTTGAACTCTTTCAAAATCTTGTCAAGGTATGTACTCATTGAAAGTCTTATCAAAAATCTTGATCTATCTCTATAGATCTTGATGCTCAACAATTAGGTAGCTTTATCCAGGTCTTCCTTTGAAAATCACTTTTCAAACAACCGTTTATGCTTTCCAGAAATTCCAAATTATTTCCGAATAGCAATATGTCATCCACATATACTTATCAGAAACTCTATAGTGCTCCCACTCACTTTATTGCAAATACAAGTTTCTCATAAACTTTGTATAGACTCAAAAAACTTTGATCACCTCATCAAAGTGCATATTCCAACTCCGAGATGCTTGCTTCAGTTCATAGAAGGATCACTGAAGCTTGCACACCTTTTAGCATCCTTAGGACTGACAAAACCTTCTGGTTGTATCTCATACAACCTTTCCTTAAGGAAGGAAACGATGTTTTGGCATCCATCTGCCAGATTTCAAAATTGAAAAATGCAGCAACTGCCGACATAATTCCAACAGACTTTAGCATCGCTACGAGTGAGAAAGTCTCATTGTAGTCAACTCCTTAAACTTGACGGAAACTTCTTTGCGACAAGTCGAGATTTATAAATGGTGACATTTACCATCAGCGTATGTCTTCATTTTAAAGGTCCATTTGTACTCAACGACCTGCTGTCCAACGAGCAAGTCTACCAAAGTCTATACTTGGTTTTCATACATGGATCCTTTCTCGGATTTCATGGCCTCTAACCATTTGTCAGAATCCGGGCCCATCATCGCTTCTCCACAGCTCATAGGTTCATCATTGTACAACAACATGAACTCCAAGACAGGGTTGTCGTACCGCTCAGGAGCAGTACACATCCTTGTCAACTGACCTACGAGGTTCGATAGTAACTTGATCCGAAGCTTCATGATCATCATCATTTACTTCCTCTTCAACTGACATAGGTTCCACAGAAACATCTTTCTATGTTGCGCTACTCTCTGGTTGAAACAAAGGTTCAACAACCTCATCAAGTTCTATCTTCCTCCCACTCAATTCTTTCGAGAGAAACTTTTTCTCGAGAAAGGACCTGTTTTAGCAACAAACACTTTATGCTTGGATCTGAGATAGAAGGTTCACCCAACTGTTCTTAGGGTATTGTATGAAGATGCATTTTTCCTCTTTGGGTTCGAGCTCATTAGGTGAAAACATTTTGCACACAAGCGTCGCAGCCCCTAACATCAAGAAATGACAGCTCAGGTTTCTATCAAACCATAATTCACACGGTGGCATCTCAACGGATTTAGATGGTGCCCTATTTAAAGTGAATGTAGTTGTCTCTAATGCATAACCCCAAAATTATAGTAGCAAAATGATAAGAGACATCATAGTACGCACCATATCCAATAGAGCATGACTATGACGTTCGGACACACCATCACGCTATGGTGTTCCAGGTGGCGTGTGTTGTGAAACAACTTTCACATTGTCTAAAGTTGTATGCCAAATTCGTAACTCAGATATTCACCTCCACGATCATATCGCAGACATTTGTTCTTGTCATGATGATCTTAAACTTCACTCTGAATTTGCTTTGAACCTTTCAAACGATTCGGACTTGTGTTTCATTAAGTAAATATACACTATATCTACTCAAATCATCACTGAAGGTAAGAAAATAATGATATCCACCGCACGCTACAAGACTCATTGGATTGCATACATCAACATGTATCATTTCCAATAAATCACTTGCCCGCTTCATCCATCCGGAAAACGGGGTCCTTAGTCATCTTTCCCAAGAGGCATGGTTCGCATGTCTCAACCGATTCGAAATCGAATAAGTCCAAAGATCCATCAGCATGGAGTTTCTTCATGCGCTTTATAACAATATGACATTTAGCGGCAGTGCCACAAGTATGTGGTACTTGTTGGAAATATGCCCTAGAGGCAATACATAAAGTGTTTATTATTATATTTCCTTGTTCATGATAATCGTTTATTGTCCATGCTATAATTGTATTTATTGGAAACACATTACATGTGTGGGTAAATAGAAAACACTTTGTCCCTAGTATGCCTCTAGTGAACTAGCTCGTTAATCAAAGGTGGTCAAGGTTTCCTAGCCATTGACATGTGATGTCATTTGATAATGGGATCACATCATTAGGAGAATGATGTGATGGACAAGACCCAAACTACAAACGTAGCATATGATCGTGTCAGTTTATTGCTACTGTTTTCTGCATGTCAAGTATATGTTCCTATGACCATGAAATCATGTAACTCACGGATACCGGAGGAGTGCCTTGTGTGTATCAAACGTCGCAACATAACTAGGTGACTATAAAGGTGCTCTACAGGTATCTCCGAGGGTGTCTGTTGAGTTGGCATGGATCAAGACTGGGATTTGTTACTCCGTGTGACGGAGAGGTATCTCAGGGCCCACTCAGTAATACAACATCACAATAAGCCTTGCAAGCAATGTCACTAAATTTTAGTCATGGGATCTTGTATTACGAAACGAGTAAAGAGACTTTCCAGTAACGAGGTTGAACTAGGTATGGAGATACCGACGATCGAATCTCGGGCAAGTAACATACCGAAGAACAAAGGGAACATTATACGGGATTAACTGAATCCTTGACATAGAGGTTCGATCGATGAAGATCTTCATAGAATATGTAGGAACCAATATGGGCATCCAGGTCCCACTATTGGTTATTGACCGTAGAGGTGTCTCGGTCATTTCTACATAGTTCTCGAACCCGCAGGGTCTGCACACTTAAGGTTTGGTGACGTTTCGGTAATATAGAGTTATGTATGGTGGTGACCTAAGGTTGTTGGAGTCCCAGATGAGATCTCGGACATCACGAGGAGCTCCAGAATGGTCCGGAGGTAAAGATTGATATATAGGAAGTCCCATTTTGGTCGCCAGAAAAGTTTCGGGCTAATCGGTAATGTACCGGGAGTGCCAGTAGTGTACCGGGAGACCACCGGGAGGGGTATTTCGACCCAAGAGGCTTCATGGGCTGTGGGAGAGTAAATACCATCCCTTTGTGGGCTGGTGGAAGTCCCACACAAGGCCCATGCGGCTGGGAGAAAAAGCCCAAAGGGAAAAAGGTGGAAACAGGCCAAAAAAGGAGGAATCCTAGTCCTACTAGGATTGGAGGAGGAGTCCTCCTCTCCTCCCCACTTCGGCTGAACCCAAGGAGGCTTGGCCCTTGCACCAAGCCTCCTCCCTCCCTCCTATATATACTAGAGGATTTTAGGGTTTTGGAACAGAATTTTGAGCCACGTGCTACCCGTTCCTCCAGTGCATAGTTTCTCCTCTAGATTGGATTTCTGCAGTGCTTAGGCGAAGCCCTGCCGGAATAGCTCCACCACCATCGCCGGAGCGCTGTCATGCTGCCAGAGAACTCTTCTTCCTCTATGCTCCCTCTTGCTGGATCAAGACGGTGGAGATTGTCATCAAGCTGCATGTGTGCTGAACGCGGAGGTGTCGTCCGTTCGGCGCTAGATCGGAAGGACCGTGATCAAGTTCGTGGGACGGATCATGATCAAGTTCGCGGGACGGATCATGATTGGATCGCGGGATGGATCGTGATTGGATTGTGGGATGCTCGGCGATTTTGATCGTGAAGACGTTCGACTACACCAACCGCGTTTCTTAACGCTTCCCGCTTAGCGATCTACAAGGGTATGTAGATCCACTCTCCCTCTCGGAGATGCTCATCACCATGGATAGGTCTTGCGTGAACGTAGGAAATTTTTTATTTCCCATGCAACGTTCCCCAATAGTGGTATCAGAGCTAGGTCTATGTGTAGATGAGATCTCGAGTAGAACACAAAGAGTTTGTGGGCGTTGATGCTTACATTGCTTCCTTCCTTGGTCGTGTTTTGGTTCAGCGGTATTGTGAGATGAAGCAGCCTGGACCAACATTACTCGTACGCTTACGAGAGACCGGTTCCCTCAAACGGAACTTGTTGCATATATGGCTTGCGGGTGCCAGTTTCTCTCACTTTAGTTGGATCGGATTCGACAAAGGCAGTCCTTGAGAAGTTTGAAAAGCAACTAGTGTATCACCGTTGTGGTTTTTGCGTAGATGAGAATTGTTCTTGCTAGATACCCGTAGCAGCCACGTAAAACGTGCAACAACAATTAGAGGACGTCTAACTTGTTTTTGCACGGTATGTTGTGATGTGATATGGCCAATTACATGATGTGATATATGTGATGTATGAGATGATCATGTGATGTATAGATTATCACGACTTGCATGTCGATGAGTACAGCAACCGGCAGGAGCCATAGGGTTGTCTTTAATTATTGTATGACCTGCGTGTCAATCATTAAGCGCTATGTAATGCTTTACTTTATCGCTAAACGGTAGCAATAGTAGTTGAAGCATGTTGGGTGCGACAACCCCGATGGCGACACGTTGATGGAGATTATGGTGTCGTGCCGGTGACGATGGAGATCATGCCAGTGCTTTCAAGATGGAGATCAAAAGCACAAGTTCATGGCCATATCATGTCACTTATGATTTGCATGTGATGTTAATCCTTTTATGCAGCTTGTTTTGCTTAGGACGACGATAGCATTATAAGGTGATCCCTCACTTAAATTTCAAGATGAATTGTGTTCTCCTTGAGTGAGCACCATTGCGAAAGTTCGCCGTGTCGAGATACCACATGATGATCGGGTGTGATAGACTCTACGTTCACATACAATGGGTGCAAGCCAGTGTTGCACGTGCAGTACACTCGGGTTAAACTTGACGAGCCTAGCATGTACAGACATGGCCTCGGAACACAAGAGACCGAAAGGTCGAACATGAGTCATATAGTAGATATGATCAACATGATGATGTTCACCATTGAAACCACCTCAACTCACGTGATGATCGGACTTCAGTTGGTGTATTTGGATCATGTGACACTTAGATGACCTGAGGGATGTCAATTTGAGTGGGAGCTTTAGTAATTTGATTAACTAAACTCATTATCTTGAACAATAGTCTAAGCAACCTTTGCATATTTATGTTGTAGCTCAATGGCTTGCGTAGTAGCACCCCTGAATTTTAATGCGTTCCTAGAGAAAGCTAAGTTGAAAGATGATGGAAGTAACTTTGTTGACTGGGCCCGTAATCTGAGGATTATCCCCATAGCTTCCCAGAAATCATATGTCCTTGATGCACCGCTTGGTGACCAACCAGAAGACATGACCTCCGAAGACGTTAAGAACGCTTGGGAGGCACGTTCTGGAGATTACTCAATAGTTCAGTGTGCAATACTGTATGGCTTAGAACTGGGACTTCAAAGACGTTTTCAACGTCATGGAGCATATGAGATGTTCCAGGAGTTGAAGTTTCTCTTTCAGAAGAATGCTTGGATCGAGAGGTATGAGACCTCTGATAAGTTCTATGCTTGCAAGATGGAGGAGAATGGGTCTATTAGCGAACATATACTCAGAATGTCTGGGTATGCGACTCGTCTAGTGGAGTTGGGAATTGCCCTTCCGCCAGAGGCGATCACTGACAGAGTTCTTCAATCACTGCCACCTAGTTACAAGAGCTTTGTGATGAACTATAACATGCGCGAGATGAACAAGTCAGTCGCCGAGCTGTTTGTGATGCTGAAAGTCGCTGAGTCTGAAATCTAGAAAGAACATCAAGTGTTGATGGTCAATAAAACCACTAGTTTCAAGAAGAATGGCAAGGGCAAGGGCAAGAAGGGTAAAACCAAGAAGGATGGCAAAGCAGTTGCTACTCCTGTAAAGAAGCCCAAGCATGGACCTAAGCGAGAAACTGAGTGCTTTCATTGCAAGGGAACTGGTCACTGGAAGCGGAACTGCCACAAGTACCTGGCTGACAAGAAGGAGGCCAACGACAAACAAGGTATATATGATATACATGTTATTGATGTGTACCTTACTAGCTCTCGTTGTAGTGCCTGGGTATTTGATACCGGTTCGGTTGCTCACATTTGCAACTCAAAGCAGGACCTACGGAATAGATGAAGAAGTGACGATGCGCGTGGGAAATGGTTCCAAGGTTGATGTGATCGCCGTCGGCACGCTCTCTCTTCAATTACCATCGGGATTAGTGATGAACCTGAATGATTGCTATTTAGTGCCTACGTTAAGCATGAACATTATATCTGGATCTTGTTTATTGTGACACGGTTACTCATTTAAATCAGAGAATAAAGGTTGTTCTAATTATATGAGTAATATCTTTTATGGTCATGCACCCAATGTGAGGGGTTTATTCATATTGAATCTTGATAGGGATGACACACATGTTCATAACATTGATGCCAAAACATGTAGAGTTTATAATGATAGTACCACTTTCTTGTGGCACTGCCATTTAGGTCATATTGGTGTAAAACGCATGAGGAAGCTCCATGCTGATGAATTTTTGGAGTCACTTGATTTTGAATCACTTGACACATGTGAACCATACCTCATGGGCAAGATGACTAAAACGCCGTTCTTTGGAACAATGGAACGGGCAAGTGACTTATTAGAAATCATACATACTGATGTGTGCGGTCTGATGAATGTTACAACGCGTGGTGGATATCGTTATTTTCTAACCTTCACAGACGACTTAAGTAGATATTGGTATATTTAATTAATGAAACACAAGTCTGAAACGTTTGAAAAGTTCAAGCAATTTCAGAGTGAAGTTGAGAATCATCATAACAAGAAGATTAAATTCCTGCGATCTGATCGAGGAGGTGAATATCTGAGTTATGAGTTTGGCAGTCACTTAAGACAATGTGGAATTGTTTCACAGTTGACACCGCCCGGAACACCACAGTGTAATGGTGTGTCCGAACGTCATAATCGAACCTTATTAGATATGGTGCGATCTATGATGTCTCTTGCTGATTTGCCACTATCGTTTTGGGGTTATGCATTAGAGACAGCTGCATTCACTTTAAATAGGGCACCATCAAAATCCGTTGAGACGATGCCATATGAACAATGGTTTGGCAAGAGGCCAAAGTTATCGTTTCTTAAAGTTTGGGGATTTGATGCTTATGTCAAAAAGCTTCTGCCTGAAAAGCTGGAACCCAAAGCGGAGAAATGTGTCTTCGTAGGATACCCAAAAGAGAGGGTCGGGTATACCTTCTATCTCAGATCCGAAGGCAAAGTGTTTGTCGCTAAGAACGGAACATTTCTTGAGAAAGTTTCTCTCGAAAGAATTGAGTGGGAGGAAAATAGAGCTTGATGAGGTTATTGAACCTTTACTTCAACCAGAAAGTAGCACAGCGCAAAAAGATGTTTTGTGGAACCTACAACGGTAGAAGAAGAAGTTAATGACGATGATCATGAAGCTTCGGATGAAGCTACCATTGAACCTCGTAGGTCGACAAGGGCGCATACTACTCCTGAGAGGTACGGCAACCCTGTCTTGGAGGTCATGTTGTTCGACAACAATGAACCTACGAACAATGGAGGAGCAGTGATGGGCCCGGATTCTGATAAATGGTTAGAGGCCATGAAATCCGAGATGGGATCCATGTATGAAAACAAAGTATGGACTTTGGAAGTATTACTTGAAGGGCGAAAGGCCATTCAGAACAAATGGATCTTTAAGAAGAAGACAGACGTGGACAGTAATGTCACCGTCTATAAAGCTCGACTTGTGGCAAAGGGTTTTTCACAAGTTCAAGGAGTTGACTGCGATGAGACCTTCTCACCTGTAGCGATGCTTAAGTCTGTCAGAATCATGTTGGCAATAGTTGCTTATTTCGACTATGAAATTTGGCAGATGGATGTCAAAACAGCGTTCCTCAACGGTTTCCTTGAGGAAGAGTTGTATATGATGCAACCAGAAGGTTTTGTCGATCCAGAGAATGCTGATAAAGTTTGCAAACTCCAGCGATCCATTTATGGGCTGATGCAAGCATCTCGGAGTTGGAATAAGCGTTTTGATGAGGTGATCAAAGCGTTTGAGTTATACAAGTTTATGGAGAAGCTTGTATTTACAAGAAAGTGAGTGGGAGCTCTATAGCGTTTCTAGTATTATATGTGGATGACATATTGCTAATTGGAAACAATATAGAAATGCTGGAAAGCATGAAGGAATATTTGAACAAGAGTTTTTCAATGAAGGACCTAGGAGAAGCTGCTTCCATATTAGGCATTAAGATCTATAGAGATAGATCGAGACGCTTAATAGCACTTTCATAGAGCACATACCTTGATAAAGTTTTGAAGAAGTTCAAAATGGATCAGTGCAAGAAGGGGTTCTTGCCTGTGTTACAAGGTGTGAAGTTGAGTAAGACTCAATGCCCAGTAACTGGAGAAGATAGAGAAAAGATGAGTGTCATCCCCTATGCTTCAGCCATAGGCTCTATCATGTATGCAATGTTGTGCACAAGACCGGATGTCAGGCTTGCCATAAGTATGACCGGAAGGTTTCAAAGTGATCCTGGAATGGAGCATTGGGCAGCGGTCAAGAATATCCTTAAGTACCTGAACAGGACTAAGGAAATGTTTCTCGTTTATGGAGGTGATGAAGAGCTCGTCGTAAAGGGTTACGTCGATGCAAGCTTTGACACTGATCTGGATGACTCGAAGTCACAAACCGGATACGTATTTATTCTCAATGGGGGAGAGGTAAGCTGGTGCAGTTCCAAGCAAAGCGTGGTAGCCGATTCTACATGCAAAGCAGAGTACATCGCAGCCTCAGCGGCGGCGAAGGAAGGTGTCTGGCTGAAGCAGTTCATGACAGATCTTGGAGTAGTGCCTAGTGCACTGAATCCAATGTACTTGTTCTGTGATAACACTGGTGCCATTGCTCTGGCCAAGGAACCAAGGTTTCACAAGAGGACCAGACACATAAAGTGACGGTTCAACTCCATCCGCGATTACATCGAGGAGAAGGACATAAATATTTGTAAAGTGCACACGGATCTGAATGTTGCAGACCCGTTGACTAAACCTCTTCCAAGGGCTAAACATGATCAACACTAGAACTGCATGGGTGTTTGATTCATTACAATGTAAATCACATAGTGATGTGAACTAGATTATTCACTCTAGTGCAAGTGGGAGACTGTTGGAAATATACCCTAGAGGCAATAAATAAAGTTTTTATTATTATATTTCCTTGTTCATGATAATCGTTTATTGTCCATGCTATAATTGTATTGATTGGAAACACATTACATGTGTGGGTAAATAGACAACAATTTGTCACTAGTATGCCTCTAGTGAACTAGCTCGTTAAGCAAAGATGGTCAAGGTTTCCTAGCCATTGACATGTGATATCATTTGATAATGGGATCACATCATTAGGAGAATGATGTGATGGACAAGACGCAAACTACAAACGTAGCATATGATCGTGTCAGTTTATTGCTACTGTTTTCTGCATGTCAAGTATATGTTCCTATGACCATGAGATCATGTAACTCATGGATACCGGAGGAGTGCCGTGTGTGTATCAAACGTCGCATGTAACTGGGTGACTATAAAGGTGCTCTACAGGTATCTCCGAGGGTGTCTGTTGAGTTGGCATGGATCAAGAGTGGGATTTGTTACTCCGTGTGACGGAGAGGTATCTCAGGGCCCACTCGGTAATACAACATCACAATAAGCCTTGCAAGCAATGTGACTAAATGTTAGTCACGGGATCTTGTATTACGGAACGAGTAAAGAGACTTGCCAGTAACGAGGTTGAACTAGGTATGGAGATACCGACGATCGAATCTCGGGCAAGTAACATACCGAAGAACAAAGGGAACATTATACGGGATTAACTGAATCCTTGACATAGAGGCTCGAACCCGCAGGGTCTGCACACTTAAGGTTTGGTGACGTTTCGGTAATGTAGAGTTATGTATGGTGGTGACCGAAGGTTTTTCGGAGTCCCGGAAAACCCGGACGTCAAGAGGAGCTCTGAAATGGTCTGGAGGTAAAGATTGATATATAGGAAGTCCCATTTTGGTCGCCGGAAAAGTTTCGGGCTAATTGGTAATGTACCGGGAGTGCCGGTAGTGTACCGGGAGGGGTATTTTTACCCAAGAGGCTTCATGGGCTGTAACCAGCCCTTTGTGGGCTGGTGTAAGTCCCACACAAGGCCCGTGCGGCTGGGAGAAAAAGCCCAAAGGGAAAAAGGTGGAAAAAGGCCAAAAAAGGAGGAATCCTAGTCCTACTAGGATTGGAGGAGGAGTCCTCCTCTCCTCCCCACTTCGGCCGAACCAAAGGTGGCTTGGCCCTTGCGCCAAGCCTCTCCTCCCTCCCTCCTATATATACTAGAGGATTTTAAGGTTTTGGCACAGAATTTTCAGCCACGTGCTACCCATTCCTCCAGTGCATAGTTTCTCCTCTAGATTGGATTTCTACAATGCTTAGACGAAGCCCTGCCGGAATAGCTCCACCACCATTGCCGGAGCACTTTCATGCTGCCGGAGAACTCTTCTTCCGCTATGCTCCCTCTTGCTGGATCAAGACGGCGGAGATCGTCATCAAGCTGCACGTGTGCTGAACGCGGAGGTGTCGTCCGTTCGGTGCTAGATCGGAAGGACCGTGATCAAGTTCGCGGGACGGATCGTGATCGAGTTCGCGGGATGGATCGTGATTGGATCGCGGGACAGATTGTGATTGGATCGCGGGACGCTCGGCGATTTTGATCGCGAAGACGTTCGACTACACCAACCGCGTTTCTTAATGCTTCCCGCTTAGCGATCTACAAGTGTATGTAGATCCACTCTCCCTCTCGTAAATGCTCATCACCATGGATAGGTCTTGCGTGAACGTAGGAAATTTTTTGTTTCCCATGCAACGTTCCCCAACAGTACTATCATTATTAACTTTATATCTTTTGGCATCAATGTTATGAACATGTGTATTACTGCGATCAAGATTCAACAAACCATTCTCACCGGGTGCATGACCATTGTAGGTATTATTCATGTAAACAGAATAAACATTATTCTCTAACTTAAATGAATAACCGTGTTGCAATAAACATGATCTAATCACGTTCATGCTCAACGTAAAACACCAAATAACATTTATTTAGGTTCATCACTAATCCCGAAGATAGAGAGAGTGTGCGATGTTGATCACATCAACCTTGGAAACATTTCCAACACACATCGTCACCTCACCCTTAGCTAGTTCTCCGTTTATTCTGTAGCTTTTATTTCGAGTTACTAACATTTAGTAACCGAACCGGTATCCAATACCCAGGTGCTACTAGGAGTACTCGCAAGGTACACATCAATAACACGTATATCAAATATACTTCCGTCGATGTTGCCAGCCTTCTTATCTACCAAGTATCTAGGGTTGTTTCGCCTCAGCGACCGCTCTCCTCATAATCAAAGGACTTAGTTTCGGGTTTGGGTTCAACTTTGGGTTGCTTCATTGGAGCAGCAACCGACTTGCCATCCATGAAGTTTCCCTCCTTGCCCTTGCCCTTCTCGAAACTAGTGGTTTTACTAACCATCAACACTTGACGCTCCTTCTTGATTTCTACCTTCGCGGTGTCACACATCGCGAATAGCTCAGGGATCATTATTTCTATCCCTGGCATTTTATAGTTCATCACCAAGTTCTAGTAGCTTAGTGACAGTGACTTGGAGAACTATATCAATCACTATCTTATCTGGAAGATCAACTCCCACTCGATTCAAGCTATTGTAGCACCCAGACAATCTGAGCACATGCTCAACAATTGAGCTATTCTCTTTTATCTTGCAGGCAAAGAATCTTTTTGGAGATCTCATATCTCACAACACGGGCACGATCCTGAGATCCTAATTTCAGCTCTTAGAACATCTCATATGTTCTGTGACGTTCAAAACATTTCAGAGCCTCAATTCTAAGCCGAAATGCAAGACGCACTAAACTATCAAGTAGTCATCGAAACGCACCTGTCAGATGTTCACAACATCTATAGACGACGCTAAAGGGGGTGGTGCACCGAGCGGTGCATTTAGGACATAAGCCTTCTGTGCAGCAATGAGGACAATCCTCAGATCACAGACCCAGTCCGCAATATTGCTACCATCATCTTTCAACTCTATTTCTCTAGGAACATATAAAAATTAAGGGAGCTACAGCGTGAGCAAGTAATCTACAACATAATTTGCAAAGACACTATTGACTATGTTCATGATAATGAGTTCATTTAATCATATTACTGAAGAACTCCCACTCAAATTGACATCCTTCCGGTCATTCGAGTGATACATGATCCAAATTCACCAAATCAAGTCCGATCATCACGTGAGTTGAGGTGGTTTCAGTGGTGAACATCATCATGTTGATCATATCTACTATATGACTCATGTTCGTCCTTTCGGTCTCTTGTATTATGAGGCCATGTCTGTACATGCTAGGCTCATCAAGTTTAACCCTAGTGTTCCGCATGTGCAACACTTGCTTGCACCCGTTGTATGTGCACGTGGAGTCTATCACACCCGATCATCACGTGGTGTCTCGATACGACGAACTTTCGCAATGGTGCACACTCGAGGAGAACACAATTCATCTTGAAATTAAGTGAGGGATCACCTTATAATGCTACCGTCATCCTAAGAAAAACAAGGTGCATAAAAGGATTAACATCACATGCAAATCATAAGTGACATGATATGGCCATGAACTTGTGCTTTTGATCTCCATCTTGAAAGCACCAGGATGATCTCCATTGCCACTGGCACGACACCATGATCTCCATCATCTTGATCTCCATCAACGCGTCGCCATCGGGGTTGTCGCGCCCAGCATGCTTGTACTACTATTGCTACCGTTTAGCAATAAAGTAAAGCATTACATAGAGCTTAATGATTGACATGCATGTCATACAATAATTAAAGACAACCCTATAGCTCCTGCCGGTTGCCATACTCATTGACATGCAAGTCGTGATATTCTATACAACACATGATCATCTCATACATCACATATATCACATCATGTAATTGACCATATCACATCAAAACATACCCTGCAAAAACAAGTTAGATGTCCTATAATTGTTGTTGCATGTTTTACATGGCTGCTACGGGTATCTAGCAAGAACAATTGTCACCTACGCATAAACCACAATGGTGATACATAAGTTGCTTTTCAACCTTCTCAAGAACCGCCTTTGTCGAATCCGATCCAACTAAAGTAGGAGAAACTGCCACTCGCCAGCCATCTTTTGCAACAAGTTGCAGTTGAGGGAACCGGTCTCTCATAAGCGTACGAGTAATGTTGGTCGGGACCGCTTCAGCCCACAATCCCGCTGAACCAAAACACGACCAAGGGAGGAAGCAATCTAAGCATCAATGCCCACAAACTCTTTGTGTTCTACTCGAGATCTCATCTACACATAGACCTAGCTCTGATGCCACTGTTGGGGAACGTCGCATGGGAAACAAAAAATTTCCTACGCACAGGCAAGATCTATCCATGGTGATGAGCACCTACGAGAGGGAGAGTGGATCTACATACCCTTGTAGATCGCTAAGCGGGAAGCGTTAAGAAACGCGGTTGGTGTAGTCACACGTCTTCGCGATCCAAATCGCCGAGCGTCCGCGATCTCATCACAATCTGTCCCGTGATCCAATCACGATCCATCCCGTGAACTCATCACAATCCGTCCCGCGATCTCATCACGATCCATCTCGCGATCTTGATCACGGTCCTTCCGATCTAGCGCCGAACGGATGGCACCTCCGCGTTCAGTACATGTACGGCTTGATGAGGATTTTTGCCTTGCTGATCCAGCAAGAGATAGCGGAGAGGTAGAATAGTTCTCCAGCAGCACGACGGCGTTGCGGCGATGGTGGTGGAGCTATTCCGGCAGGGCTTTGCCTAAGCACTGCAGAAAACCGATCTAGAGGAGAAACTATGCACTAGACGAGAGGTAGCACGTGGCTATTAGGGTTAGCTTTTTCCTCTAAATCCTCTAGTATATATAGGAGGGAGGGAGAGGAGGAGGCAGCCTCAAACCCTCAAGGTTTGGTCGAAATTGGAGGTGGAGGAGTCCTACTCCAATCCTATTAGGAGTAGGATTCCTCCTTTCCACTTGGAAACTCTTTCCACCTCTCCACCTTTGGGTTTGTTTCCTTCTCAAACCACTCCAGCCGCATGGTCCCTTAGAGGAGGCTTCGGCCAGCCCACCAGGGGCTGGTTTACCTCCTCCCACAGCCCATGTAGCCTCTTGGGTCGAAATACCTCTCCCGATGGTCCCCCGGTACACTACTGGCACTCCCGGTACACTACCGATGAGCCTGAAACTTTTCTGGCGATCAAAACAGGACTTCCTATATATCAATCTTTACCTCCGGACCATTTCGGAGCTCCTCGTGATGTCCGGGATCTCATCCGGGACTCCAAACAACCTTTGGTCACCACCATACATAACTCTATACTACCGAAACGTCACCGAACCTTAAGTGTGCAGACCTTGCGGGTTCTAGAACTGTGTAGACATGACCGAGACACCTATATGGTCAATAACCAATAGCGGGACCTAGATGCCCATATTGGTTCCTACATATTCTACGAAGATCTTTATCGGTCGAACCTCTATGTCAAGGATTCAGTTAATCCCGTATGATGTTCCCTTTGTTCTTCGGTATGTTACTTGCCCGAGATTCGATCGTCAGTATCTCCATACCCAGTTCAACCTCGTTATAGGCAAGTCTCTTTACTCGTTCCATAATACAAGATACCGTGACTAACACTTAGTCACATTGCTTTCAAGGCTTGTTGTGATATTGTATTACCGAGTGGGCCCTGAGATACCTCTCCGTCACACGGAGTAACAAATCCCAGTCTTGATCCATGCCAACCCAACAGACACCCTCGGAGATACCTGTAGAGTACCTTTATAGTCACCTAGTTATGTTGCGACGTTTGATACACACAAGGCACTCCTCCGGTGTCAGTGAGTTGCGTGATCTCATGGTCACAGGAATATATACTTGACATGCAGAAAACAGTAGCATTAAATTGACACGATCATATGCTACGTTTGTAGTTTGGGTCTTGTCCATCACACCATTCTCCCAATGATGTGATCCCGTTATCAAATAACATCTCATGTCCATGGCTAGGAAACCTTAACCATCTTTGATCAAAGAGCTAGTCTATTAGAGGCGTACTAGGGACAAGGTTTTGTCTATGTATCCACACATGCATCTAAGTCTCCGATATATACAATTATAGCTTGGATAATTAAAGATTATCATGAACAAGAAAATATGATAATAACTAATTTATAATTGCCTCTAGCGCATATTTCCAACAGAACTCATGTGTTGCAGCCTCCAAAACCCCACATATATATAGGGGGAAGGAGGAGGAGGCACCCCATCTAGGGTTCCCACCCTAGAGGGTGCGACAGCCCTAGATGGGAGGGCCGGCAGCCAAGGTGTGAGGAGGGGCGGCACCCTAGGGTGGGCCTTGGTCCCATCCACGCCTAGGGTTTGCCCCCTCCACCCCTTGCTCCACCTTGGGCTGGGGTGGGAGGCGCACCAGCCCACCTAGGGGCTGGTTCCATCCCACTCTTGGACCATGAAATCTTCCGGGGCCCGTGGCCCCTCCCGGTGGACCCCCGAAACCCTTCCGGTGGTCCCGGTACACTATCGGTGACGTCCGAAACACTTCCGGTGACCAAAACCTCACTTCCTATATATCAATCTTTGTCTCCGGACCATTCCGGAACTCCTCGTGACGTTCGGTATCTTATCCGGGACTCCGAACAACCTTTGCTAACCACGTACACTATTTCCCTATAACCCTAGCATCATCGAACCTTAAGTGTGTAGACCCTACGGGTTCGGGAGACACATAGACATGACCGAGACACCTCTCTGGTCAATAACAAACAGCGGGATCTAGATACCCATGTTGGCTCCCACATGCTCCATGATGATTGTTGGAAATATGCCCTAGAGGCAATAAATAAAGTGTTTATTATTGTATTTCCTTGTTCATGATAATCGTTTATTGTCCATGCTATAATTGTATTAATTGGAAACATGGATACATGTGTGGATACATAGACAAACACAATGTCCCTAGTGTGCCTCTAGTGAACTAGCTCGTTGATCGAAAGATGGTCAAGGTTTCCTAGCCATGGACATGAGATGTCATTTGACAACGGGATCACATCATTAGGAGAATGATGTGATGGACAAGACCCAAACAACAAACGTAGCTTATCATCGTGTCAGTTTATTGCTACTGTTTTAAGAATGTCAAGTATATGTTTGTATGACCATGAGATCATGCAACTCACAGATATCGGAGGAGTACCTTGTGTGTATCAAACGTTGCAACGTAACTGGGTGACTATAAAGGTGCTCTACAGGTATCTCCGAGGGTGTTTGTTGAGTTGGCATGGATCAAGACTGGGATTTGTTACTCCGTGTGACGGAGAGGTATCTCAGGGCCCACTCAGTAATACAACATCACAACAAGCCTTGCAAGCAATGTGACTAAGTGTTAGTCACGGGATCTTGTGTTACGGAACGAGTAAATAGACTTGCCGGTAACGAGGTAGAACTAGGTATGGAGATACCGACGATCGAATCTCGGGCAAGTAACATACCGAAGAACAAAGGGAACATCATACGGGATTAACTGAATCCTTGACATAGAGGTTCGACCGATAAAGATCTTCGTAGAATATGTAGGAACCAATGTGGACATCCAGGTACCACCATTGGTTATTGACCATAGAGGTATCTCGGTCATGTCTACATAGTTCTCGAACACGCAGGGTCTGCACACTTAAGGTTTGGTGACGTTTTGGTAGTATAGAGTTATGTATGGTGGTGATCGAAGGTTGTTCAGAGTCCCGGATGAGATACCGGACGTCACGAGGAGCTCCGGAATGGTCCGGAGGTAAAGATTCATATATAGGAAGTCCTATTTTGGTCGCCGGAAAAGTTTCGGGCTCATCGGTACTGTACCGGGAGTGCCGATAGTGTACCGGGAGACCATCGGGAGGGGTATTTCGACCCAAGAGGCTACATGGGCTGTGGGAGAGTAAATACCAGCCCTTAGTGGGCTTGTGGAAATCCCACACAAGGCCCATGAGGCTGGGAAGAAAAGCCCAAAGAGAAAAAGGTGGAAAAGGGCAAAAAAATAGGGTGAATCCTAGTCCTACTAGGATTGGAGGTGGATTCCACCTCTCCCACTTGATTTGGCCGACCCAATTGCTGGTCCTTTGATGGCCAAGCCTCCTCCTCTCTTCCTATTATATATACTAGAGTTTTTAGGGTTTTTTGGCACCAGATTTCAGTAACGTGCAAACCGTAATCTCTAGTGCATAGTTTCTCCTCTAGATCGGTTTTCTGCGGTGCTTAGGCGAAGCCCTGCCGGAATTGCTCCACCACCATCGCCGGAGCGCCGTCAGGATGCCGGAGAACTCTTCTTCCTCTCCACTCCTTCTTGCTAGATCAAGACGGTGGAGATCGTCATCAAGCTGTATGTGTGCTGAACACGGAGGTGCCGTCCGTTCGGCGCTAGATCGGAAGGATCGTGATCAAGTTCGTGGGACAGATCGTGATCAAGTTCGTGGGACGAATCGTGATCAGATCGCGGGATGGATCGTGATTGCATCGTGGGACGGATCGTGATTGGATCGCGAGACGCATGGCGATTTGGATCGCAAAGACGTTCGACTACACCAACCGCGTTTCTTAACGCTTCCCGCTTAACGATCTACAAGGGTACGTAGATCCACTCTCCCTCTCGTAGATGCTCATCACCATGGATAGATCTTCGTGTGCGTAGGAAATTTTTTTGTTTCCCATGCATCGTTCCCAACAGTGGCATCATGAGCTAGGTCTATGTGTAGATGAGATCTCGAGTAGAACATAAAAGGTTTGTGGGAGTTGATGCTTAGATTGCTTCCTCTCTTGGTCGGATTTTGGTTCAGCGGTATTGTGAGATGAAGCGGCCCATACCAACATTACTCGTACGCTTACGAGAGACCGGTTCCCTCAACCGCAACTTGTTGCATAGATGGCTTGCGGGTGACAGTTTCTCTCACTTTAGTTGGATCGGATTCGACAAAGGCGGTCCTTCAGAAGGTTGAAAAGCAACTAGTGTATCACCGTTGTGGTTTATGCGTAGGTGAGAATCGTTCTTGCTAGAAACCCGTAGCAGCCACGTAAAACATGCAACAACAATTAGAGGACGTCTAACTTGTTTTTGCACGGTATGTTGTGATGTGATATGGCCAATTACATGATGTGATATATGTGATGTATGGGATGATCATGTGATGTATAGATTATCACGATTTGCATGTCGATGAGTACGGCAACCAACAGGAGCCATAGGGTTGTCTTTAATTATTGTATGACCTGCATGTCAATCATTAAGCGCTATGTAATGCTTTACTTTATCGCTACGGTAGCAATAGTAGTAGAAGCATGTTGGGTGCGACAACCCCGATGGCGACACGTTGATGGAGATCAAGATGATGGAGATCATGGTGTCATGCCGGTGACGATGGAGATCATGCCGGTGTTTTTATGATGGAGATCAAAAGCACAAGATCATGGCCATATCATGTCACTTATGAATTGCATGTGATGTTAATCCTATTATGCACCTTGTTTTGCTTAGTACGACGGTAGCATTATAAGGTGATCCCTCACTTAATTACAAGATAAATTGTGTTCTCCCCGAGTGTGCACTGTTGCGAAAGTTCGTCGTGTCGAGACACCAAGTGATGATCGGGTGTGATAGACTCTACGTTCACATACAACGGGTGCAAGCCAGTGTTGCACATGCGGGACACTCGGGTTAAACTTGACGATCCTAGCATGTACAGACATGGCCTCGGAACACAAGAGACCGAAAGGTCGAACATGAGTCATATAGTAGATATGATCAACATAATGATGTTCACCATTGAAGCCACCTCAACTCACGTGATGATCGTTCTTGAGTTGGTGAATCTGGATCATGTGACACTCAGATGACCTGAGGGATGTCAATTTGAGTGGGAGCTTTAGTAATTTGATTAACTAAACTCATTATCTTGAACAATAGTCTAAATAAACTTTGCATATTTATGTTGTAGATCAATGGCTCGCGCAGTAGCACCCCTGAATTTTAATACGTTCCTAGAGAAAGCTAAGTTGAAAGATGATGGAAGTAACTTTGTTGACTGGGCCCGTAATTTGAGGATTATCCTCACGGCTTCCCAGAAATCCTATGTCCTTGATGCACCGCTTGGTGACCAACCAGAAGACATGACCTCGGAAGACGTTAAGAACGCTTGGGAGGCACGTACTGGAGATTACTCAATAGTTCAGTGTGCAATATTGTATGGCTTAGAACCGAGGCTTCAAAGACGTTTTGAACTTCATGGAGCATATGAGATGTTCCAGGAGTTGAAGTTTATCTTTCAGAAGAATGCCTGAATCGAGAGGTATGAAACCTCCGATAAGTTCTATGCTTGCAAGATGGAGGAGAACGGGTCTATCAGTGAACATATACTCAGAATGTCTGGGTATTCAAATCGTCTAGCAGAGTTGGGAATTGCCCTTCCGCCAGAGGTGATCACTGACAGAGTTCTTCAATCACTGCCACCTAGTTACAAGAGCTTTGTGATGAACTATAACATGCACGGGATGAACAAGTCAGTCGCCGAGCTGTTTGCGATGCTAAAAGTCGCTGAGACCGAAATCCAGAAAGAACATCAAGTGTTGATGGTCAATAAAACCACTAGTTTCAAGAAGAATGGCAAGGGCAAGGGCAAGAATGGTAAAACCAAGAAGGACGGCAAAGCAGTTGCTACTCCTACAAAGAAGCCTAAGCATGGACCTAAGCTAGAAACTGAGTGCTTTCATTGCAAAGGAACTGGTCACTGGAAGTAGAATTGCCCCAAGTACCTGGCTGACAGGAAGGCGGCCAACGACAAACAAGGTATATATGATATACATGTTATTGATGTGTACCTTACTTGCTCTCGTAGTAGTGCCTGGGTATTTGATACCGGTTCGGTTGCTCACATTTGCAACTCAAAGCAGGAACTACGGAATAAACGAAGGCTGGCAAAGGACGAAGTGACGATGCGCGTGGGAAATGGTTCCAAGGTTGATGTGATCGCCGTCGGCACGCTCTATCTTCGATTACCGTCGGGATTAGTGATGAACCTGAATAATTGTTATTTAGTGCCTGCGTTAAGCATGAACATTCTATATGGATCTTGTTTATTGCGAGAAGGTTACTCATTCAAATCACAGAATAAAGGTTGTTCTATTTATATGAGTAATATCTTTTATGGTCATGCACCCAATGTGAGGGGTTTATTCATATTGAATCTTGATAGTGATGATACACATGTTCATAACATTGATGCCAAAAGATGTAGAGTTGATAATGATAGTACCACTTTCTTGTGGCACTGCCGTTTAGGTCATATTGGTGTAAAACGCATGAGGAAGCTCCATGTTGATGGACTTTTGGAGTCACTTGATTTTGAATCACTTGACACATGTGAACCATGCCTCATGGGCAACATGACTAAAACGCCATTCACTGGAACAATGGAACGGGCAAGTGACTTATTGGAAATTATACATACTGATGTGTGCGGTCCAATGAATGTTACAGCGCGTGGTGGATATCATTATTTTCTCACCTTCACTGATGACTTAAGTAGATATGGGTATATTTACTTGATGAAACACAAGTCTGAAACATTTGAAAAGTTCAAGCAATTTCAGAGTGAAGTTGAGAACCATCGTAACAAGAAGATTAAGTTCCTGCGATCTGATCGAGGAGGTGAATATGTGAGTTATGAGTTTGGCAGTCACTTAAGACAATGTGGAATTGTTTCACAGTTGACACCGCCCGGAACACCACAGCGTAATGGTGTATCCGAACGGCGTAATCAAACCTTATTAGATATGGTGCGTTCTATGATGTCTCTTGCTGATTTGCCACTATCGTTTTGGGGTTATACATTAGAGACAGCTGCATTCACTTTAAATAGGGCACCATCAGAATCCATTGTGACGACGCCATATGAACTGTGGTTTGGCAAGAAGCCAAAGTTGTCGTTTCTTAAAGTTTGGGGATGTGATGCTTATGTCAAAAAGCTTCAGCCTGAAAAGCTGGAACCCAAAGCGGAGAAATGCGGGTTCATAGGATACCCAAAAGAGACAGTCGGGTATACCTTCTATCTCAGATCCGAAGGCAAAGTGTTTGTCGCTAAGAACGGAACATTTCTTGAGAAAGAGTTTCTCTCGAAAGAATTAAGTGGGAGGAAAATAGAGCTTGATGAGGTTATTGAACCTTTACTTCAACCAGTAAGTAGCGCAGCGCAGAAAGATGTTTCTATGGAACCTACGATGGTAGAACAGGAAGTTAATGATGATGATCATCAAGCTTCGGATCAAGCTGCTATTGAACCTTGTAGGTCGACAAGGGCGCGTACTACTCCTGAGTGGTACGGCAACCCTGTCTTAGAGGTCATGTTGTTAGAAAACAATGAACTTACAAGCTATGGAGGAGCAGTGATGGGCCCAGATTCCGAGAAATGGTTAGAGGCCATGAAATCCGATATGGGATCCATGTATGAAAACAAAGTATGGACTTTGGAAGTATTACCTGAAGGGCGAAAGGCCATTCAGAACAAATGGATCTTTAAGAAGAAGACGGACGCGGACAGTAATATCACCGTCTATAAAGCTCGACTTGTGGCGAAGGGTTTTTCACAAGTTCAAGGAGTTGACTACGATGAGACTTTCTCACTTGTAGCGATGCTTAAGTCTGTCAGAATCATGTTGGCAATAGCTGCTTATTTCGACTATGAAATTTGGCAGATGGATGTCAAAACAGCGTTCCTCAATGGTTTCCTTGAGGAAGAGTTGTATATGATGCAACCCGAAGGTTTTGTCGATCCAGAGAATGCTGAGAAAGTTTGCAAACTCCAGCGATCCATTTATGGACTGGTGCAAGCATCTCGGAGTTGGAATAAGCGCTTTGATGAGGTGATCAAAGCGTTTGAGTTAATACAAGTTTACGGAGAAGCTTGTATTTACAAGAAAGTGAGTGGGGGCTCTATAGCATTTCTAGTGTTATATGTGGATGACATATTGCTAATTGGAAACAAAGTGCTTATTCCCACCTTGGGCTGGGGTGGGAGGCGCACCAGCCCACCTAAGGGCTGGTTCCCTCCCACTCTTGGACCATGAAATCTTCCGGGGCACGTGGCCCCTCCCGCTGGACCCCCGGAACCCTTCCGGTGGTCCCCGTACACTATCGGTGATGTCCGAAACACTTCCGGTGACCAAAACCTCACTTCCTATATATAAATCTTTGTCTCCGGACCATTCCATAACTCCTCGTGACGTCCGGTATCTTATCCGGGACTCCGAACAACCTTTGCTAACCACGTACACTATTTCCCTATAACCCTAGCGTCGTCGAACCTTAAGTATGTAGACCCTACGGGTTCGGGAGGCACATAGACATGACCGAGACACCTCTCTGGTCAATAACAAACAACGGGATCTAGATACCCATGTTGGATCCCACATGCTCCATGATGATCTCATCGGATGAACCAGGATGTCGGGGATTCAATCAATCCCGTATACAATTCCCTTTGTCCACCGGTATGATACTTGCCCGAGATTCGATCGTCGGTATCCCTATACCTTGTTAAATCTCGTTACCGGCAAGTCTCTTTACTCGTTCCGTAACACATCATCCCCTGGGTAACTCCTTAGTCACATTGAGCTCATTATGATGATGTCTTACCGAGTGGGCCAAGAGATACCTCTCTGTCATACGGAGTGACAAATCCTAGTCTCGATTCGTGCCAACCCAACAGACACTTTCGGAGATACCCGTAGTGCACCTTTATAGCCACCCAGTTACGTTGTGACGTTTGGCACACCCAAAGCATTCCTACGGTATTTGGGAGTTGCACAATCTCATGGTCTAAGGAAACGATACTTGACATTGGAAAAGCCTTAGCAGACGAACTACACGATCTTGTGCTATGCTTAGGATTGGGTCTTGTCCATCACATCATTCTCCTAATGATGTGATCCCGTTATCAACGACATCCAATGTCCATAGTCATGAAACCATGACCATCTATTGATCAACGAGCTAGCCAACTAGAGGCTCACTAGGGACATGTTGTGGTCTATGTATTCACACGTGCATTACGGTTTCCGGTTAATACAATTATAGCATGAATAATAGACAATTACCATGAACAAGGAAATACAATAATAACCATTTTATTATTGCCTCTAGGGCATATTTCCAATAGTCTCCCACTTGCACTGGAGTCAATAATCTAGTTACATTGTGATGAATCGAACACCCATAGCATTCTAGTGTTGATCATGTTTTGCTCGTGAGAGAGGTTTAGTCAACGGATCTGCAACATTCAGATCCGTATGTACTTTACAAATATCTATATCTCCCTCCTGAATGTAATCACGGATGGAGTTGAAGCGGTGCTTGATGTGTCTTGTCTTCTTGTGAAACCTGGGCTCCTTTGCAAGGGCAATAGCTCTAGTGTTGTCACAGAATAGAGTCATCGGGCCCGACGCATTGGGAATCACTCCTAGGTCGGTGATGAACTCCTTCATCCAGACTCCTTGCTTTGCTGCTTCCAAAGCAGCTATGTACTCCACTTCACATGTAGATGCCGCCACGACACTTTGTTTGTTGCTGTGCCAGCTGACTGCCCCTCTGTTCAAAATATACACGTATCCGGTTTGCGACTTGGAGTCGTCCGGATCTATGTCGAAGCTAGCATCGACGTAACCCTTTACGACGAGCTCTTCGGCACCTCCATATATGAGAAACATGTCCTTTTTCCTTTTCAAGTACTTCAGGATATTCTTGACCGCTGTCCAGTGTTCCGCTCCGGGATCACTTTGGTACCTCCCTACCAAACTTATGGCAAGGTTCACATCAGGTCTGGTACACAGCATGGCATACATAATAGAGCCTATGGATGAAGCATAGGGGATGACACTCATCTCTTCTCTATCCTTTTCCGTGGCCGGGCATTGAGTCGTACTCAATCTCACACCCTGTAACACAGGCAAGAACCCTTTCTTGAACTGATCCATATTGAACTTCTTCAATATCTTTTCAAGGTATGTGCTTTGTGAAAGACCTATGAGGCATTTCGATCTATCTCTATAGATCTTAATACCTAATATGTAAGCAGCTTCTCCAAGGTCCTTCATTGAAAAACATGTATTCAAGTAGGCCTTTACACTTTCCAAAAGTTCTATATCATTTCCCATTATCAGTATGTCATCCACATATAATATGAGAAATGCTACAGAGCTCTCACTCACTTTCTTGTAAATACAGGGTTCTCCATAAACCTGTACAAACCCAAACGCTTTAATCGCCTCATTAAAGCGAATGTTCCAACTCCGAGATGCTTGCACCAGCCCATAGATGGAGCGCTAGAGCTTGCATACTTTGTTAGCATATTTAGGATCGACAAAACCTTCCAGCTGCATCATATACAGTTCTTCCTTAAGGAAGCCATTAAGGAATTCCATTTTGATGTCCATTTGCCAGATATCATAATCATAAAATGCGGAAATTGCTAACATGATTCAGACAGACTTCAGCATCGCTACGGGTGAGAAAGTCTCATCGTAGTTAACTCCTTGAACTTGTCGATAACCCTTAGCGACAAGCCGAGCCTTATAGACGGTCACATTACCATCCGCGTCAGTATTCTTCTTAAAGATCCATTTATTTTCAATGGCTCGCTTATCATCAAGCAAGTCCACCAAAGTCCATGCTTTGTTCTCATACATGGATCCTATCTCGGATTCCATGGCTTCAAGCCATTTGTTGGAATCCGGGTCCGTCATCGCTTCTTCATAGTTCGAAGGTTCACCGTTGTCCAACAACATGATCTCCAGGACAGGGTTGTCGTACCACTCTGGTGCGGAACGTGTCCTAGTGGACCTTCGACGTTCAATAATAACTTGATCTGAAGTTTCATGATCATCATCATTAACTTCCTCTCCAGCTGGTGTAGGCTTCACAGAAACAACTTCCCATGCTGTGCTACTCTCCGGTTCGAGTGGAGGTACGATTACCTCATCAAGTTCTATTTTCCTCCCACTTACTTCTTTTGAGAGAAACTATTTCTCGAGAAAGGATCCATTCTTGGCAACAAAGACTTTGCCTTCAGATCTGAGGTAGAAGGTATACCCAATAGTCTCTTTGGGATATCCTATGAAGACGCACTTTTCCGCTTTGGGTTCAAGCTTCTCAGGTTGAAGTTTCTTCATAAGCATCGCATCCCCAAACTTTTAGAAACGACACCTTAGGTTTCTTTCCAAACCATAATTCATACGGTGTCGTCTCAATGGATTTTGATGGTACCCTATTTAAAGTGAATGCGGCAGTCTCTAATGCATATCCCCAAAATGATAGCGGTAAGTCGGTAAGAGACATCATAGATCACACCATATCCAATAGAGTGCGATTACGATGTTCAGACACACCATTTCGCTGAGGTGTGCTAGGCGGCGTGAGTTGTGAAACAATTCCACATTTCCTTAGGTGCGTGCCAAACTTGTGACTTAAATATTCTCCACCACAATCAGATCGTAGGCACTTTATTTTCCTATCATGTTGATTCTCTACTTCACTTTGAAGTTCCTTGAACCTTTCAAAGGTTTCCGACTTGTGTTTCATTAAGTAGACATACCCATATCTGCTCAAGTCATCAGTGAGGGTGAGAACATAACGGTAGCCACCATGAGCCTCGACGCTCATTGGACCGCATACATCGGTATGTATTATCTCCAATAAGTCAGTTGCTCGCTCCATTGTTCCGAAGAACGGAGTCTTGGTCATCTTGCCCATGTGGAATGGTTTGCATGTGTCAAATAATTCGAAATCAAGAGACTCCAAAAGTCCATCAGCATGGAGCTTCTTCATGCGTTTGACACCAATATGACCAAGGCGGCAGTGCCACATGTAAGTGGGACTATCGTTATCAACCTTACACTTTTTGGTACTCACACTATGGACATGTGTAACATCACGTTCGAGATTCATCAAAAATAAACCATTGACCAGCGGGGCATGACCATAAAACATTTCTCTCATATAAATAGAACAACCATTATTCTCAGATTTAAATGAGTAGCCATCTCGCATCAAGCGAGATCCAGACACAATGTTCATGCTCAAAGCTAGTGCTAAATAACAATTATTGAGGTTTAAAACTAATCCCGAAGGTAGATGTAGAGGTAGCGTGCCGACGGCGATCACATTGACCTTGGAACCATTCCTGACGCGCATCATCACCTAGTCCTTTCCCAGTCTTCGCTTATTCCACAGCTCCTGCTTGGAGTTACAAATATGAGCAACTGCACCGGTATCAAATACCCAGGAGCTACTACGAGCGTTGGTTAGGTACACATCAATAACAAGTATATCACATATACCTTTAACGTTGCCGGCCTTCTTATCCGCTAAGTACTTGGGGCAGTTTCACTTCCAGTGACCGGTACCCTTGCAATAAAAGCACCCAGTCTGAGGCTTGGGTCCATTCTTGTTCTTCTTCCCGACAACTTGCTTACCGGGCGCGGCAACAGCTTTGCCCTCCTTCTTGAAGTTCTTTTTACCATTGCCTTTCTTGAAACTAGTGGTCTTATTGACCATCAACACTTGATGCTCCTTTTTTATCTCGACCTCCGCTGATTTCAGCATCGAGTACAAGGAATGGACTTCTCCATCCCCTACATGTTGTAGTTCATCACAAAGCTCTTGTAGCTAGGTGGAAGCGACTGGAGGATTCTGTCAATGACCGAGTCATCAGGGAGATTAACTCCCAGCTGAGTCAAGCGGTTGTGCAACCCAGACATTTTGAGTATGTGCTCACTGAAAGAACTATTCTCCTCCATCTTACGACTGAAGAACTTGTCGGAGACTTCATATCTCTTGACCCGGGCATGAGCTTGGAAAACCAGTTTCAGCTATGGAACATCTCATATGATCCATGTTGCTCAAAACGCTTTTGGAGCCCCGGTTCTAAACTGTAAAGCATGCTGCACTGAACAGGGGAGTAATCATCGCAGCGTGACTGCCAAGCGTTCGTAACGTCTTGGTCCGTTGGGAAAATGGGTGGGTCACCTAGCGGTGCATCAAGGACATACAATCTTTTGGAAGCTATGAGGATGATCCTCAAGCCACAGACCCAGTCCGCATAGTTGCTTCCATCATCTTTCATCTTGGTTTTCTCTAGGAACGCGTTGAAGTTGAGGGTGACATTAGCGTTGGCCATTGGATCTACAATATAGATTGCAAAGACAATTTTAGACTAAGTTCATGATAATTAAGTTCACATAATCAAATTATTTAATGCACTCCCACTTAGATAGACATCTCTCTACTCATCCAAGTGACACATGATCCATGTAACCTAGCCTGTGTCCGATCATCACGTGAGACGGACTAGTCATCCATGGTGAACATCTCCATGTTGATCATATCTTCTATACGACTCATGTTTGACCTTTCGGTCTTCCGTGTTCCGAGGCCATGTGTGCACATGCTAGGCTCGTCAAGTCAACCTAAGTGTTTCGCGTGTGTAAATCTGGCTTACACTCGTTGTATGCGAACGTTAGAACCTATCACACCCGATCATCACGTGGTGCTTCGGAACAACGATCCTTAGCAACGATGCACAGTTAGGGTGAACACCTTTCTTGAAATTTTACTAAGAGATCATCCTATTTACTACCATCGTTCTAAGAAAATAAGATGTAAACATGATAAACATCACATGCAATCAATATAGTGACATGATATGGCCAATATCATCTTGCTCCTTTGATCTCCATCTTCGGGGCACCATGATCATCACTATCACCGGCACGACACCATGATCTCCATCATCATGATCTCCATCATTGTGTCTTCATGAAGTTGTCTCGCCAACTATTACTTCTATTACTATGGCTAACGTTTAGCAATAAAGTAAAGTAATTACATGGCGTTTATGATTGACACGCAGGTCATACAATAAAATAAGACAACTCATATGGCTCCTGCCGGTTGTCCTACTCATTGACATGCAAGTCATGAATCCTATTACAAGAACATGATCAATCTCATACATCACAATGCATCACATCACATCCTTTTGGCCATATCACATCACAAGGCATATGCTACAAAAACAAGTTAGACGTCCTCTAATTTGTAGTTGCAAGTTTTTACGTGGCTACTATAGGTTTCTACAAAGAACGTTTCTTACCTACGCCAAAACCACAACGTGATATGCCAATTGGTATTTACCCTTCATAAGGACCCTTTTCATCGAATCCTACCCGACTAAGGTGGGAGAGACAGACACCCGCTAGCCACCTTATGCAACAAGTGCATGTCAGGTGGTGGAACCGATCTCACGTAAGCGTACATGTAAAGTTGGTCCGGGCCGCTTCATCCCACAATACCGCCGAATCAAGATAAGACTAGTAGTGGTAAGCAAATTAACAAGATCGACGCCCACAACAACTTTGTGTTCTACTCGTGCATAAATTCTACGCATAGACCTAGCTCATGACGCCATTGTTGGGAGACGTAGTAGTAAATCAAAAAAAATCCTACGTGTTCACCAAGATCTATCTATGGAGAAACCAGCAACGAGTAAGGGGAGAGTGCATCTTCATACCTTTTAAGATCGCTAAGAGGAAGCGTTACAAGAACGCGGTTGGTGGAGTCGTACTCATAGCGATTCAGATCGCGGTGGACTCCGATCTCAGCGCCGAACAACGTCGCCTCCGCGTTCAACACACGTGCAGCCCGATGATGTCTCCTACGCCTTGATCCAGCAAGGAGGAAGGAGAGGTTGAGGGAGAGATCTGGCAGCACAACGGCATGGTGACGGTGGAGCTGTGTGGTCTCCGGCAGGGCTTCGCCAAGCACTACGGAGAACGAGGAGAGGGAGGAGTAGGGCTGCGTCGAGAGGAGAGGAACTCGTGTGTTGCAGCCCTCCAAAACCCCACATATATATAGGGGGAAGGAGGAGGAAGCACCCCATCTAGGATTCCCACCCTAGAGGGTGCGGCAGCCCTAGATGGGAGGGCCGGCGGCCAAGGTGGGAGGAGGGGCGACGCCCTAGGGTGGGCCTTGGGCCCATCCACACCTAGGGTTTGCCCCCTCCACCCCTTGCTACGCCTTGGGCTGGGGTGGGAGGCGCACAAGCCCACCTAGGGTCTGGTTCCCTCCCACTCTTGGCCCATGAAACCTTCCGAGGCCCGTGGCCCCTCCTGGTGGACCCCCGGAACCCTTCCGGTGGTCCCGGTACACTACCGGTGACGCCCAAAACACTTCCGGTGACCAAAACCTCACTTCCTATATATCAATCTTTGTCTACAGACCAATCCGGAACTCCTCGTGATGTCTAGGATCTCATCCAGGACTCCGAACAACCTTCGGTAACCACGTACACTATTTCCCTATAACCCTAGCGTCATCGAACCTTAAGTGTGTAGACCCTGCGGGTTCGGGAGGCACGTAGACATGACCGAGACACCTCTCAGGTCAATAACCAACAGCGGGATCTGGATACCCATGTTGTCTCCCACATGCTCCACGATGATCTCATCGGATGAACCACGAAGTCGGGGATTCAATTAATCCCGTATACAATTCCCTTTGTCTACCGGTATGATACTTGCCCAAGATTCGATCGTCAGTATCCCTATACCTTGTTCAATCTTGTTATTGGCAAGTCTCTTTACTCATTCCATAACACATCATCCCGTGGATAACTCCTTAGTCACATTAGCTCATTATGATGATGTCTTACCGAGTGGGCCCAGAGATACCTCTCCATCATACGAAGTGACAAATCCCAGTCTCGATTCGTGCCAACCCAACAAACACTTTCGGAGATACCTGTAGTGCACCTTTATAGCCACCTAGTTACGTTGTGATGTTTGGCACACCCAAAGCATTCCTACGGTATCCGGGAGTTGCACAATCTCATGGTCTAAGGAAACGATACTTGACATTGGAAAAGCCTTAGCAGACGAACTACACGATCTTGTGTTATGCTTAGGATCGGGTCTTGTCCATCACATCATTCTCCTAATGATGTGATCCCATTATCAATGACATCCAATGTCCATGATCATGAAACCATGATCATCTATTGATCAACGAGCTAGCCAACTAGAGGCTCACTAGGGACATGTTGTGGTCTATGTATTCACACATGCATTACGGTTTCCGGTTAATACAATTATAGCATGAACAATAGACAATTATCATGAACAAGGAAATACAATAATAACCATTTTATTATTGTCTCTAGGGCATATTTCCAACATATAATTCATCACGAAGCTCTAGTAGCTTAATGATAGTGACTTGGAGAACTATATCAATCACTATCTTATCTGGAAGATCAACTCCCACTCGATTCAAGCGATTGTAGTAACCACACAATCTGAGCACATGCTCAACGATTGAGATATTCCCCTTCATCTGCAGGCAAAGAATCTTGCTGGAGGTCTCATACCTCTCAACACGGGCACGAGCTTGAGATCCGAATTTCATCCCTTAGAACATCCAGTATGTTGTGTGACGTTCAAAACATTTTGGAGCCTCAATTCTAAGCCCTAATTCATGATGCACTGAACTATCAAGTAGTCCTAAGAACGTGCATGTCAGATGTTCACAACATCTACAGATGACGCTTGAGGGGGTGGCACACCGAGCGGTGCATTAAGGACATAAGCCTTCTGTGCAGCAATGAGGACAATCCTCAGATCACGGACCCAGTACGCATTATTGCTACCATCTTCTTTCAACTCTATTTCTCTAGGAACATATAAAAATACAAGGGAGCTACAGCGCGAGCAAGTAATCTACAACATAATTTTGCAAAGACACTACTGACTATGTTCATGATAATGAGTTCAATTAATCATATTACTTAAGAACTCCCACTCAAATTGACATCCCTCCGGTCATTCGAGTGATACATGATCCAAATTCACCAACTCAAGTCCGATCATCACGTGAGTTGAGGTGGTTTCAATGGTGAACATCATCATGTTGATCATATCTACTATATGACTCATGTTCGACCTTTCGGTCTCTTGTGTTCCAAGGCCATGTCTGTACATGCTAGGCTCGTGAAGTTTAACCCGAGTGTTCTGCATGTGCAACACTGGCTTGCACCCGTTGTATGTGAACGTAGAGTCTATCACACCCGATCATCACGTGGTGTCTCGACACGACGAACTTCCGCAACGGTGCACACTCGGGGAGAACACAATTTATCTTGACATTTAAGTGAGGGATCGCCTTATAATGCTACCGTCGTCCTAAGCAAAACAAGGTGCATAAAAGGATTAACATCACATGCAAATCATAAGTGACATGATATGGCCATGAACTTGTGCTTTTGATCTCCATCTCCAAAGCACCGGCATGATCTCCATCGTCACCGGCATGACACCATGATCTCCATCATCTTGATCTCCATCAACGTGTCACCATCGGGATTGTCGTGCCGGCTATTGCTTCCACGACTATTGCTAACTCATAGCGATAAAGTAAAGCAAAACGGCGAAAATAATTAAAGACAACCCTATGGCTCTTGCCGGTTGCCGTACTCATCGACATGCAAGTCGTGATATTCTATATAATACATGATCATCTATTACATCACATATATCTCATCATGTAATTAGCCATATCACATCACAACATACCCTGCAAAAACAAGTTAGACGTCCTCTAATTGTTGTTGCAAGTTTTACGTGGCTACTACGTGTATCTAGCAAGAACAATTCTCACCTACGCAAAAAACACAACGGTGATACATAAATTTTTATTCAACCTTCTCAGGGACCGCCTTTGTCGAATCTCATCCAACTAAAGTAGGAGAAACAGACACCTGTCAGCCATCTTTGTGCAACAAAGTTACACGTCAGTCGATGGAACCGGTCTCTCGTAAGCGTACGAGTAAGGTTGGTCCGGGCCGCTTCATCCCACAATACCTCTGAATTAAAACACGACCAAGGGAGGAAGCAATCTAAGCATCAACGCCCACAAACTCCTTTTTGTTCTACTCGTGATCTCATCTACACATAGACCTAGCTCATGAAGCCACTGTTGGGGAACGTTGCATGGGAAACAAAAAAATTCCTACGCACACGCAAGATCTATCCATGGTGATGAGCATCTTTGAGAGGGAGAGTGGATTTACATACCCTTGTAGATCGCTAAGCGGGAAGCGTTAAGAAACGTGGTTGATGTAGTCGAACGTCTTCGCGATCCAAAACGCCGAGCGTCCCGCGATCCCATCACTATCCTTCTCGTGATCCAATCACAATCCATCCCACGATCCCATCACGATCCGTCCCGTGATCAAATCATGAATCCAGACGGCGCCTCCGCGTTCAGCACACGTACAACTCAATGACGATCTCCACCTTCTTGATCCAACAAGAGAGAGTGGGGAGGTAGATGAGTTCTCCGGCAGCGCGACGGCGTGGCGGCGATGGTGGTGGAACTATTCCGGCAGGGCTTCGCCTAAGCACCGCCGAACTAGACCAGAGGAGAAAACCGATCTAGATGAAGTAGAGGGAGCAAGTGCCAATTAGGGTTAGCTTTCCCCTCTAAATCCTCTAGTATATATAGGAGTGAGGGAGGGGAGGAGGCAGCCTCAAACCCTCAAGAGTTGTCCGAAATTGCAGGTGGAGGAGTCCTACTCCAATACAATTAGGAGTAGGATTCCTCCTTTCCACTTGGAAACTCCTTCCACCTCTCCACCTTTGGGGTTTTCCCACCCCTAGCCGCATGGGCCTTAGTGGGCGGCTCGGCCAACCCACTAAGGGCTGGCTTGACTCCTCCCACATCCCATGAGGCCCTTTGGGTCGAGAAACCCCTCCTGATGGTCCCTGGTACCCCTCCCGGCTCTGCGTGTACACTACCGATGAGCCCGAAACTTTTCCGGTAACCAAAACGGGACTTCCTATATATCAATCCTTGCCTCCGGGCCATTAGGGATCTCATCCGGGACTCCAAACTGTTGGAAATATGCCCTAGAGGAGATAATATATTAGTTATTATCATATTTCCTTGTTCATGATAATCGTTTATTATCCATGCTATAATTGTATTGATCGGAGACTTAGATGCATGTGTGGATACATAGACAAAACCATGTCCCTAGTATGCCTCTAATAGACTAGCTCGTTGATCAAACATGGTTAAGGTTTCCTAGCCATGGACATGAGATGTCATTTGATAATGGGATCACATCATTAGGAGAATGGTGTGATGGACAAGACCCAAACTACAAACGTAGCATATGATCGTGTCAGTTTAATGCTACTGTTTTTTGCATGTCAAGTATCTGTTCCTATGACCATGAGATCATGCAACTCACTGACATCGAAGGAGTGCCTTGTGTGTATCAAACGTTGCAAGGTAACTGGGTGACTATAAAGGTACTCTACAGGTATCTCCAAGGGTGTCTGTCGGGTTGGCATGGATCAAGACTGGGATTTGTTACTCCGTGTGACGGAGAGGTATCTCAGGGCCCACTCGGTAATACAACATCACAACAAGCCTTGCAAGCAATGTGACTAAGTGTTAGTCATGGGATCTTGTATTACGGAATGAGTAAAGAGACTTGCCAATAATGAGGTTTAACTAGGTATGGAGATACCAACGATCGAATCTCGGGCAAGTAACATACCGAAGAACAAAGGGAACATCATACGGGATTAATTGAATCCTTGACATAGAGGTTCGACCGACAAAGATCTTAATAGAATATGTAGGAACCAATATGGGCATCCAGGTCCCGCTATTGGTTATTGACCGTAGAGGTGTCTCGGTCATGTCTACATAGTTCTCGAACCCGCAGGGTCTCCACACTTAAGTTTCGGTGGAGTTTCGGTAGTATAGAGTTATGTATGGTGGTGACTGAAGGTTGTTCGGAGTCCCGGATGAGATCCCGGATGTCACGGGGAGCTCCGGAATGGTCCGGAGGTAAATATTGATATATATATATATATATATATATATATATATATATATAGGAAGTCCTATTTTGGTTGTTGGAAAAGTTTCGGGCTCATCGGTAGTGTACCGGGAGTGCCTGGAGTGTACCGGGAGACCATCGGGAGGGGTATTTCGACCCAAGAGGCTACATGGGGTGTGGGAGAGTGAATATCAGCCCTTAGTGGACTATTGGAAGTCCCACACAAGGCCCATGCGGTTGGGAGAGAAAACCCAAAGAGATAAGGTGGAAAAAAGGCAAAATAGGGAGGAATCCTAGTCCTACTAGGATTGGAGGAGGAGTCCTCCTCTCCTCCTTGATTCGGCCGAACCCAGGGCTGGTCCCGTGAGGAACAAGCCTCCTCCTCTCTTCCTCCTATATATACTGGAGGTTTTAGGGTTTTTGGCACTAGATTTTCAGCCACGTGCTACCCGTTCCTCCAGTGCATAGTTTCTCCTCTAGATCGGATTTCTGCAGTGCTTAGGCGAAGCCCTGCCGGAATAGCTCCACCACCATCGCCGGAGCGCCGTCACGCTGCTGGAGAACTCTTCTACCTCTCCGCTCCCTCTTGCTGGATCAAGAAGGCGGATATCGTCATCGAGTTGTACGTGTGCTGGACGCGGAGGTGTCGTCCGTTCGGCGCTAGATCGGAAGGACCGTGATCAAGATTGCGAGATAGATCGTGATGAGATCGCGGGATGGATCGTGATGAGTTCGCAGGACGGATCGTGATTGGATCACGGGACGGATCGTGATTGGATCGCGGGATGGATCGTGATTGGATTGCGGGACGGATCGTGATGAGATCGCGGGACGCTCGGCGATTTGGATCGTGAAGACGTTCGACTACACCAACCGTGTTTCTTAACACTTTCCACTTAGCGATCTACAAGGGTATGTAGATCCACTCTCCCTCTCGTAGATGCTCATCACCATGGATAGGTCTTGCGTGAGCATAGGAAAATTTTTGTTTCCCATGCGACGTTTCCCAACACAAACAACCTTCGGTCACCACCATGGATAAATATATACTACGGAACGTCACCGAACCTTAAGTGTGCAGACCCTGCGGGTTCGAGAACTATGTAGACATGACCGAGACACCTCTACGACCAATAAACAATAGCGGGACCTAGATGACCATATTGTCTCCTAAATATTCTACGAAGATCTTTATCGGTTGAACCTCTATGTCAAGGATTCAGTTAATCCCGTATGTTTTTCCCTTTGTTTTTCCGTATGTTACTTGCCCGAGATTCGATCGTCGGTATCTCCATACCTAGTTAAACCTCATTATTGGCAAGTCTCTTTACTCGTTCCGTAACACAAAATCCCATGGCTAACACTTAGTCACATTGCTTGCAAGGCTTATTGTGATGTTGTATTACCGAGTGGGCCTTGAGATACCTCTCCGTCATACAAAATAACAAATCCCAGTCTTGATCCATGTCAACCCAACAAACACCCTCGAAGATACCTATAGAGCACCTTTATAGTCACCCAGTTACGTTGCGACGTTTGATACACACAAGGCACTCCTCTGGTGTCAGTGAGTTGCATGATCTCATGGCCATAGGAACAGATACTTGACATGTAGAATATTGTAGCAATAAACTGACACGGTCATATGCTATGTTTATAGTTTGGGTCTTGTCCATCACATCATTCTCCTAATGATGTGACCCCGTTATCAAATGACATCTCATGTCCATGGCTAGGAAACCTTGATCATCTTTGATCAACAAGCTAGTCTACTAGAGGCATACTAGGATATAATGTTGTATATGTACCCACACATATATTTAGTTTCCAATCAATACAATTATAGCATGGATAATAAACGATTATCACGAACAAGGAAATATAATAATAACCAATTTATTATTGCCTTTAGGGCATATTTCCAACAGTGGTTGGGGATTGCTGGAATTTGGTCAATTTTTTGGGCCAGCCCAATAGCATTTTGAAAATTCCTAATAAATCCTAGAGTCCCACACAGCCCATTCATGCAAGGAAAGAGGTGGGACTTAAATTTAGTCCCATACTACTCACTTAGTAGGAGTTGGACCTCTTTATAAAGGAGGTTGTTTCTCCACATGTATGAACATGAGAACAAGAGAGACATTCACCCGCGCTCCTCCTTCGCCGCCTGCTTCACGCCGCGGGTTGCAGGAATGAGCCGAGCCGTTGTCTAATTTTTGTGTCACTCATGACTGGTATCCGAAAGGTCGCACGGGAGCTAAAACATTTTTTTGCCGTAGTGGATAATGAATACGAATGTTGCACCTTTCGGCTGCTGGCTATTCGCTTCGTCTCCTATCTTTTTGTTTCATCTTTCGCAACTGCCAGTTTACCTTCTCCTTCTGTGCTTATAAAAGAGAGGTCGCTCTTCTCCAGAGAGACACGCTAGAACATCATCTTGCTCACGCCACCAAGTTCCAAACTCTGAGCTCCTGCTAGGTTTTCCCTCATCCCGGTTTGTGACGTGCATCGTAGGTCGGGACAGTAAGCCTTTGAAACCCCACCTCTTTGAGTCCTGTATGGGAGAAGGGTGATTTGGCTTTTGGGGAGCGCTATGCGCGACTACTGACCTTTTCACCACGGACGCCTCGGACGCCGACGACTACTTCCCCGACGCCGATAACTTCTTCAACGACATGGCTGGCGACAACGTCAATGCTACTGCTGCACCTCAGTATGTGTTCGTGTTTTTCCTGTTTGAGATCTTGCTAGAGTTTCTTCTTCTAGTATCTCTTCTAAATGTGTTCTCCTCTAGTTCACATATTCACATGGTGTTTGCCTACTCTTCGTAAGATTGCATGACTTGTTTTATCTCTGTTATGATAGTCATGTTTTATCTACTATTTCTGTTAATAAAATCATATGATAAATTGCTCATATTTCCAACAATTTCTTCACCATGTTCCAACATGAAGTTTCCTTGTTTTCGAAATATCATTCGCTACCAAATGAAAATATATTTTTGTGTTGGCTCCCTCGAGCAGGTTTTGTCACTGGCTATTTAATACTTTCTCTGTAAAAAAATTAAGAACGTTTAGATCACTAAAGTAGTGATCTAAACATCTAAACCTCTTATATTTATTTAGAGATGGAGTATGATTTTTATTCCTTTTCAGTCGAAGATGAGCTAAGCGCTTATGGCATCATGCCATCATATGCAAGATCTTCATCCGACAAAACCGCGGCCTCTGATGTTCTTTTGTCATGGATTAGTTGTCAATAATTTTTAACGATTCTTGTTTTTCTTATCTGCTAAGCACTCATCAGCATCATGGTTAAGCAATAAGGTCTACATCGTCATGTGACAAGACCGTGACCTCTGATTTGTTTTCCTTGTGACCGTCTTAGACGTCGTATCCTTGCCATTTTGCCACTGGGAAGCCCCATGTTGCTCCTGGACACAACATTGGGACACCATGTCGAGGCAGCCTAACTCAAATATGTGAAGTGTTTACCGGCCAAAACCTGTCTCCGGCGTCCGGCCCGCCGCGTTTGTTCACCGGCTTTGACCTCGGAGTCGTTCCACAAACAATTTACAACCATAACAACCAGATTTGATGTTTGAAACAGGTTTTTGCTTCGCTTTATATACTGTATAAAACAACAACCGAACCGGCGGTTGTCATTTGGTGTTAGCCAGATTTGGTGTAATGCTCAACATAAGTACTATCACCCTTACGTAGCAGGCTGTCTCCAAGGTCATGGCCTGCAGGTCGTCACAACTTTTGACTTTCGAGTTTCGGTGAGTTTGACACACTATAAAAGGCTTGAGGGCTAAGCTTCTTGTCACCACAGCACCACCAAAGCGGAACCTTAACAAGCAACTATTATCCACTAATCCGCTTATCATTCCTTCCCACGCGCCGATCGCCAACGTCCGCAATGGCCAACCATGGCGCCGCGGCTCTCCTGATCGCGTCCCTTCTCGTCGCCGTCACCCTCGCCGACGCCAGGGTCGCCGTGCAGGTGCGCCGCGACCTCAACGAAGGTACGTGTCCATGGACTCAATCCAATCCATGGTAGCGTCTATGTTCCACGAACCAGTGATAACTGTACCTTACTACTCGAACTACGTCTTGATCTGGACTGACTCCGCGCCTCCACTGCTTGACCAGTTGCTGCACGCCCTCGTGCACCGATCACCGCTAGCGCTATGAATCGAGGGGCTGGGTGCTCTCCTGTTTATACTTCCCTTGCAAAGTGTGTTTGCTGCTTTTTTGTTTGTTTTGAGAGATGCTGCTTGTTGTTATCTCGGGTGGACTAGCCCGTCGGTGTGTGTTTGTTGTACCAACCAATAAATGTTCGTCTATGTGGGATAGTGTGGCAATCGGTCTCAAAACTACCATCGTTTAACAAAAATACTTCAATCTATCTATCATTTGTAACGGCAGTGGTGCAAAGTATGTCGAAAGTAATAAAAATTACAACCAGATCCGTACACCACCTAATGACGAACAACTCGCTACAAACAAGAAATTCGGTATAGTTGGGCAAGTAATTTAGATAAGCCATTCTACAGGGTTATTCAGAAATTGCGGGAGCTTGGTTTGATCAAGCTGCCGAGTATTGGAAACAAGTTTAGTGCTTACTCCGAAAAATAATATTGAAGCACATAACTTGTTAAAGATTACACATTGCATTGAATTTGAATAAGGCCATGCTCCTTCTTTTTCATAAAATGGGTGGTTTGGTTGTTGATCTGCTAATCAAATAAATTAGGACATAAGACCGATTCAAGAATTTCATTATATCCATTTCTTATACCTTTTATATGATATTTTATAAGGATAAATCATAGGTATAGGTAGGGCTGGACTAAAAGCTCGTACCTCACGAGCTTAATGAACACTCGGTAGTTTGGCTCGTTAAGCTTGTAGCATGCTTCTTAATGAACAAAGCTAAGCACATGTTTCAACTTATTAAACTTACGAGCTTAATGAGCGAGCTAATGAGTTTCATGAGCAGCTCGTTAAGCTCGTTAATGCAACACAACACCTATTTTTATGTTATGTGGCAACATTTCTTGGCACCTCAACCCATTATATTCCATCCAAGCGATCCAACCTAGCCCACAGGAGACAATAACTAGCATACCCCCTAATCTGGTCAATTTTTTTCCTTCATAAAAAGCACATTACAACTAAAGCAAAAGGGTTAATGTTTGTTAATGAGTACTCACGAGCGCTGACAAGCTTAACAAGCTATTAATTAATGTATATCACTTATCAAAATTTTTTGCTTGTTAAGCTTAACAAGCTCAACGAGCCGAGCCTTAACGAGCATGAGCTTAAAGATCATGAGCTTAACGAGCCCAATAGCTTTTTAATCCACCCCTAGGTGTAGGGTATGGAATAGAAGTAATCAAGTGAATAAAAAGAGGAGGGGCAATCAAAATATTGCCAATATATCATCTGATTAATAGTTCTAGTGACTTATCTTGGAAATTATAACGAAATAAATCGTATATTATACTCAAGGAAAGTAGATATAGATATAAGCTTATATCCTAAAAAAACATTTGTTTCTTAAATTTTAGATAGATTTATCTCTTACACCGTGTGCAATAAAAAGGAAGCACGATTTGGGGAGGTTTTTTTTTTGTAACAAGAAAGAATTATCTACTACATCCGATTAGTTGTGAGTTCGAGTCCCAGGGTGGGAGAGGATCGGCCCCAATCTTCTAACATAGTGTTGTTACACATACATGACACACACATCTCAAACCTCAAATTGAAATGTTATAATCTTTATTACATATAACACATATATTATTAATCAAATTAGTGGATAAAGTTAAATCAAAAAATAAAGATCCTATGTAAAAGGGGGAAATTGAGTATTTTTTTGTCAAACCGATTGCAACATTTTCATTAGGACACCTGTTTTAGAAGGTAAATTTTCCGGTCTAAATCCAGGAGGCTGCACCCTTTCCAAGACAAGTTTTTCATTCTCCTGATAAAAAGTTAAAATGTCCAAAAAGTGTAATAAAATAATGCATATAGGTCTGTCATAAAGTTTACACATGTCTAATTTTCTTAGAAATATGACCATTTATCGCTTGTGCCGGGGAAGTAGCTGAGGGCACTCTCCGAAGTGGTCACCGTGGATCCATAGTTTAAAAATTAAACTGGCGACCAAAGCGATGATTCTTCCGGTTCAGGTTTTCATCGATTGGACCTTCGATTCACCGGTCCAATCATCAGTTGAGTAGGGCAAAAGTTATTATCATTTTTGGAGAGATTATCGGTCAAAAGGACCATTTCCCTGTATTTGTCGGTGGGCCTACCTTTACTTGTAACCATGTGACCAGGGTTCGATTTTGACCCAACACATTTTGTTTTTCACGCTTAATGTAGCGCTCAATCCAACCACTTCGGTTTTAACTTTGGTTGGCATGAAAATCGGTCAGTTTGAATGGTTTTCTCCGGTTCAATTTGTCTGTTGTGCTTAAGAAACCAAACAACGTCATTGGTTTCGGGTTTTTGGTTGGACCATCAGTGCTATCCGATCTTTTAAACTATGTCCAGACCCTGAAGCTATGTGGTTATCTAGCCAGTCACCATGCTATTTGCTAGCCGGCGGACGCATAGGACTGAAATATGTTTTCTGAAATAAACATGCAATAGGTTTAGCCCAACATCAAAATTATAAATTGGTCTTATAGATGTACTACTTCTTATGAGATCTTTTTTGAAGACTCTGTTTTGATATATGAAACTCATTGACTTCATTGTCCCGTGAATGTAGTTGCTTTTTAGGGGAATGTACTTGTTTTTTTTATGTACTAGAAGCTTTCTCCTTTCACCTTCCGAGACTTCTTGGGGAGAAAACTTTCTTCTTTCCACTTGAGTTTAGCAGGCCGCCACACCAGGAAAAGTACATGGATGAACCCATGACATATGAACCCACTTCAAAAAACTTATTTTTAAATGCCAAAAAATGTGAAGAAAGTTTCATGCATACATCTTCACATTTTATTTGTGCGCCGAAAGTTTTGCAAACAATATTTTTTCTTTGATATGTGCAAAAAAGACCCAAAAAATGTATAGTGGAATAATATTTAGAAGCACTGAATTTGTCTTTTTTGGGAGTCAAAATAAAAATATATTTTTTCACAAAACTTTGTGCTGCACACATATGGTGTGAAGATGTATGCGTGAAATTTAATTTTAATTTTTTTAACATTTTAAAACATGTTTAAAATGCATTTAGAAAAACAGGTTCATATGCCATGGGTTCAGGACGTCTGCACTGCCGGATCAGACATTTTCTTTTAGCAAAAAGTAGTAATCCTTCTGTCCAAAAATAAATGTCTCAACATTAGTTTCCTCTTTAGTCTATCAACTTTAATACTTTAGTACAAAGTTGTACTAAGGTTTTGGATTACATCCATCACATCCTGCGGGCCGCAGTATTGGGCTGAATGGGTTTCATTCGGTGAACCAGCTGCTGCAGAAGTCCATAGCCCAACTTCGCTAAAGAAAACTAAGGCTCTCCGGATGGGATGCTCGAGCCCGTCCCCTTTCGTCGCCGGCACCGATTTCGCCATGGCCCATGAGGCAATGAGTGGTCACCGGCGGCGGCAGCGGCGGCTGCGAGGCGATTTCCGCTGCACTGCCTTTTATCGCTGTCATTTTACCTGGACGCGAAGCTCACTCACCCAACTCCGGAGCGTCGTCTTTGGTTACAATTCGAACCTGGTGCGCCATTTCTTCTGCAATTAAAATTGCTGTTGGAGATTCTTGGCTTATTATGTTTTGTTTTCCATAATTTTGTGTGTTGTGTGTGGTAGGGAAAGACGGATCGTGCAAAAATGGAGTCGATGGAAGAGAAAGGGGCGAGGTCAGGGCACCCGTCCCCTTCCCCCTCCAGTCCTCCACCCGTTTTCTTCTGGAAGTCCTGGAAGTCCTGTAGACACGCCGTAGATCAGTAAAATATTTGAGCATGGTGATTGCCAACCACGCCCTTGTGGTGCAGAGTACAACAGTTTCACAATTGTGGACAATGAATGAAGATTGCCATCTTTGTTGCACAGGCGCAGCTGGTTCGTTCTTCTTGTGAAGATATGTTGGGGTTAGTTAAGTCAAGAGTCAGTCCCCGGTCAAAACTCACTACCTCAGGTGGAAGTGGAACCGTGGAAAGGTTGTCCCTAATTATTTGTGGTCAGTGTGTAGTATGATTATTCTTCTACAGACATAAGAGAGTCACATCCCAGCATTGACTGCAGCCATCTTCCATGTTTTATTGGCAATTGGAAAATTGCTTTCATGGAATCTTCAAAGCTGGCAACCCCGGATGTTCATGGTCTGTGGAGACATTTGCTGGAAAAAAGGTTCATGCCATCTTGCAACGATTACAACTAGTATTCTGCTTACCCTGCTCACCCCTTGATTCATTACTTCGAGAAACTCTCAGAGGTATGGAAATTTGAGATCTGCTTATGTTATGCCCTCCTTTTAGTATAACTCTCTTTCTCTCCCTCTGAACTGTTTTGGTTTGCAATTTGCCCAGTTTATGCTTGGAGAAAGCCATGTTGGTCGAAATAAGCTACTTGAAGAAGTGCGCAGTTGTTGTTCTGCTGATTCTATCTGTGTTAGCAATAAGATGTTTCGCAGGTACCACGCCAAGAGACAGCATCAAACTCGGTGAATCCATTTCTGATGGGCAGAGCCTTATTTCTAGTAACACGAAATTTGTGCTTGAATTTTTTAGCCCTGGAGCTTCAAGCCACCGATATATTGGTATATGGTATAACAGTGTCCCAAGAGGAACAGCTGTATGGATTGCTAACAGGAATAATCCAGTACAGGATAAGTCGGGCGTACTTAAGTTTGATGATGTCGGTAATTTGATAGTCCAGAATGGCACAGGCAGCTCGTTTATAGTTGCTTCTGGTTCTGAGGTGGGATTGAGGGACAGGGAGGCTGCAATACTGGATAATGGCAAATTTGTGCTAAGGAGCATGACCGACCATTCAAATATCACATGGGAGAGCTTTGCCTCTCCTACTGATACATGGCTCCCTGAAATGAATATTACACTTGGAAATTTGCTGAAATCATGGAAGAGCTATGATGATCCAGCAACGGGAGATTACACTTTTGGTTTTGGACCGAGCATAGTTAATGCATCAGCATCACAATTCATTATTAACTGGAATAGGCATTCATTTTGGACAAGCGCACCCTGGAATGGTGACACGAATGCTCTCATTCCAGAACTGAAATCTATAGGTATCATCCCTCTTTCATTTCAGTGTGACAACCTTACATGCATGTACACTCCCAACCCTGCTGGCATAATGACTAAGATTGTTTTGGATCAAAGTGGTTCACTGAACATAACACAGTTCGATTTGGAAGCCAAATTGTGGACATTGTTATGGAGACAGCCACCCAGTTGTGACGTGTCTAATTTATGTGGAGTTTATGGTGTATGCAACAGCAGTGTGTTATCAGCACCTGTATCAGCACGAGTATCCCTTTGTCAGTGTCCAGAAGGATTTGCACCACAAGAACAATCAAATTCCAGGAAAGGGTGCACCAGACAAACCCCACTGCAGTGTAATGGTGATAGATTTATTGATATGCTTAATATGACGCTTCCTGACAAGAGACAGAAGCTGTCTGTTGTGGAAAAAAGTGAATGTGAATTTGCCTGTATGAAAGATTGCTCTTGTACGGCATATGCTCATTCGCTATCCGATGGTTGCAGCTTATGGCATGGCAATCTAACAAACTTGCAGGATGGAGTTGAAATTCTTCATCTTCGTGTAGCTGCATCAGAATTACATGGTAAAGGACTAGTGCCATTGGGGAGACAGTATGTGAAGATATGGTTAATTGCAAGAAAACAAAAACATCATTGATAGTATTATTGTGTCAAGTGACAAGCTCTGTTTTTTTGCAGGTCACAAAATGCTTTGGCTAGCATATGTACTTCCGTCAGTTGCATTCCTTGTCTTTTGTCTCATCTCTTTCATTTGGATTAGGAGATGGAAAAATAAAGGTATCCATTCTGAGTTGGAAAAAAAATTCATAGTGAAAGAACATGACATGTCTTGGTCTGATAAACACATGACAAGTCCCCTTTTGTGAATCAGGGAAAGGAAAACAGTATGATCACCCCCTGGTCATGGCTTCAGATGTAATGAAACTTTGGGAGAGTGAAGACACAGGCTCTCACTTTATGATGCTTTCCTTTTCACAGATAGAAAATGCCACAGGCAACTTCTCAACTGAAAACAAGCTTGGAGAAGGAGGGTTTGGACCTGTGTACAAGGTTAATTATGTTCTTTAGTTTTGTTTGTTAATATGTTTGCTAGAATTTCAAGACAAAAAGGGTGCTAATTTCGTCTGAAGCATGTAGTCAGCATGTATAGCTTTGTGTTTAGCCAAGTAACAATAGTGAATGTTCTTATCTTATGATTGCAATAAATCAAAAACAGACTAACTGAAAGGGGAAAATGGAGCATATCATTGCCCAGTCGTCTTGTAAGATGTTCATAGTTACAGCATCCTCCACTTGTTAGTCATGTGTGGCAAATACGTTGTGTTGTTTGATCAAGCAGTTCGGCAAATTCAATATAATTAAGCCATCAGCTCAATATCATGGATAGTGGTAGGAGCTGAATCTATTTCTAATATATGACTGTACTGATGTCTGACTGTTGAAAATTTGACACAATGCTCCAGGGCAACTTACCAAATGGACAAGATGTTGCTGTTAAGAGACTTGCAGCGAATTCAGGGCAAGGACTACCAGAGTTTAAGAATGAAATCTTATTAATAGCCAAGCTTCAACACAGCAATTTAGTTGGACTCTTAGGTTGCTGCATTGACGGGGAAGAAATGTTACTAATCTATGAGTATATGCCAAACAAAAGTTTGGATTTCTTCCTATTTGGTATGTTCACTTTGTATATAAATATCCCTACTTCATAGCTATATTTTCCTTCCATGTCTTGTTGAACCGATCAAGTCTTATTTTGCAAGAACAATCGAGAAGGGCTTTTTTAGTCTGGGCAATGCGTCTTAACATAATTGAAGGGATTGCACAAGGTCTTATTTATCTCCACAAGCATTCTCGGCTGAGAATTATTCACAGGGACCTGAAACCAAGCAACATTTTGTTAGACGCTGATATGAACCCTAAGATCTCAGACTTTGGAATGGCAAGAATATTTGATCCTAAAGGAGGACTAGCTAACACGAAAAGAGTCGTTGGAACATAGTAAGCAGTTCTATTGGTATTTTACATGTAAAGTGGAAGAACCACTATACTGAGAAATGAACATCGAATTTACTAGATAATTGTTCTTTCAGTGGCTACATGGCTCCTGAGTATGCTATGGCAGGCATTTTCTCTGTGAAATCCGATGTATATAGCTACGGGGTACTGCTTCTGGAGATCATCAGTGGACTAAGAAATGCCGCAGCTCGTGGACATGGCAACTCCCTAAACCTCCTTGGTCATGTGGGTCGAAGTTCTAACAAGCTCGAATTGCTCTATAGTTGTCATACCTGATCTTTTTTAATTCTAATTCGATGTCTACAACTGAACTTTGCAGGCATGGGAGCTGTGGAAAGAAGGCAGATGGCGTGAGCTCATTGATAAATCCTTGCACGGCGCATGTCCTGAGAATATGGTGCTAAGATGCATTCACGTCGGCCTGTTGTGCGTTCAGGAGAATGCTGCTGATCGGCCCTCCATGGCCGAAGTCATTTCCATGATTACCAACGAAAACGCCACCTTACCGGCCCCAAAACAACCTGGTTTCCTCTCCATGTTGCTTCCGACTGAAGCTGATGTCCCTGAAGGAAGTTTCTCTCTGAACGATTTGTCAATTACTGCCCTGGATGGTAGGTAGTACTTTCTCCATTAGACGTGGCCCTCTGCCTGAAGATGCAAGTGTGCTACATTTGCTTCTGAATAGATGTATGCTCATATGAGTATCATGTTGTCCCATGGTATTAACTGGAACTTCTTAAGTGCTTGGTCTCAAGGTATTATTTGTCATTATTATAAGGCAGTAAGTTGAGGAGAAGCTGTGTTTGGTACACCCTCTGCTCCTAAATATAAGACGTTTTGGCAGTCGATTTAAACTGCCAAAACGTCTTTCATTTAGAAACAGAGGTAGTACTCCTTGCCACTATTTTGATCTAATTACTTAGTCGCGTTTGCTAATCACCAGACACCTGACATTTTTTTGCTCACGATAGTCAATTCCAGTGAGGCTGAAAAGGGGCGACGTGTCAAGTGCAGCGAGGAGCGTCGACCTCCGCGAAGGACACGGTAAATCAACTTCATCAACTATACGAGATTCTGTCTTCTCCAGCGGTCAGGCTCCAGTGTAACCGGTACACCGGAGACTGAACTACACTGACCGGACAGATGGAGACTGATAGACAACAATCCCGTTCCTCCACCGTTATCTCTTTTTTTTCCTGCTATCGATTCGTTCTTGTTTCTCCACTGTCACTGCGCTACAACCAACGTGGAGCAAGACAGTTTCAAACAAACAAAAAACGAACAACGTGAGGGTAAAATATTAGGGCCGGTCAAAATCACACGGCGGCCGAAGAATATTACAGTACAAAGCAGTTCCATAGGAATCACAGACGGGATTACCCCGGGGCCCGGCCTGTAAATGTTAGGAACGACATGTCCATGCCGTTCGAAGCATAAGCAGCATCGCCCGTACCTCGGACGCCGTCTCCAAGGCCATGGCCGGATTCCCTTCGTCACGCTCTCCATCTTATCGACCTTCGAGTGTCGAGCTCGTTGTTACGCTATAAAATGGGCTAGTGCTAAGCTTTCTCATCACCACCAAAGCAGAGCCTGACGAGCGTCTCTATCCGCTTAGGCTTATCGCTCCTTGGCGTCGGCAGCATCCGCATCTGCAATGGCCAACCACGGAACCGCCGCTCTCCTCATCGCGTCCCTGTTCGTGGTCGCGGTCACCCTCGCCGACGCCAGGGTCACCGTGCAGCTGCAGCGCGACAGTGTTAACGGAGGTACGTCCATGCCAACCCGTCAACATCATCCAGTTGATCTGCATGTGTAGCAGTGGCCAAATTTGTCTGGATTATGACCCGTTGGACGTGCGCCTGTCTGTGCGTTTCGCAGGTTATGCGGCGAATAAGAAGGCGGTGCCGGCGCTGACGTGCAACCAGGTGAGCGCGGTGCAGACGGGCGAGACCTGCTCCTCCCTCGCGGAGAGCGCCGGGCTGACCCAGGAGGACTTCCTGGGCTTCAACCCCAACATCAACTGCGTCAAGATCTTCGTCGGCCAGTGGGTCTGCTTCGACGCATCCTCTGCCTGACGCACGGTCGCATGCATTGCATGTAGTACTAGTACGTGCGCAGCATCGCTGAGTTGCTGCAACTATGAATAAAGGAGGCTAGCGTATACCTCCGCCACTACTCGAGTTGAGCTTACTGCTTGTGCTTCCCTCGCAAAAAGATCGAGGTTGTAGTCCGTCACTCTGTCTTTGTGCCAGCTTTGGCTTGGAAACTGGATCGGTTGGTTTGCGCTTGATTACCAGTGCGTTTACCTCGTGTGTCTCTTTCCTTGGCTGCTCCTGTAACTGATTGGCACTGTGTTACTTCCGTAAATTTGGTCCGTGTGTCATGGATGATGTCGCAGTCTCGAATTATCACGGTTGCACCTAAGAGCATGTCTAGTCCTTACCTCAAAGTGCTATATTTCTTTAAGAGCATCTGCAACCGGACATCCAAGAACAGTAGGGCAAGTATGAAATGTCGGAACGGATGAACCAATCACAAAAATTTAACCCATCCGGGCGTATCAAACCGGTCTCAAATGTCCGGGATATCTGACACCTTTCATATCCAGCCCAAATGTAGTGAGGATATGGACGGTCCGAGCGCGTCCAGTCGCGTCAGTCACCTCGGACCCGACAGGTCCGACACACCACCGGCTCCATGATTGCCCCACAAAAAATTCCAATCCGCCCCCTTCTCTGAACCCTAACTCACCCGCTCTCCACTCTCGCTTTGTCCTCTCCTCTTCCCTCTCCGATTCTGACTCAGTCCGGCGACAAGTCGAGCTCCGGCAGCCACTCCGGCTCCGACCTCGACTACGAGGAGGAGTTGGCCCTTCACATTGCCATGGAGTGATCGAAGGTGAACACCGGGGACAACTCCGAATCTGCACCGATGCTGCTCCCGCGCCGACGCAGCGCGGACATCCGAGCTGGACCATCCCGCCCCACGTGTTCCTCCATCAGGGCCGCGTTGTCCGCTCTGCCCCCGTGCCATCCCTTCCCCCGCTGGCCGCTACTCCGTGCGAGCAGTGGTGGGTACTAGTGTCCGCGCAGCCAACTCACACACGCACTACGGAATCGGAGGAGTGCACCGCCCGCGCGAGAGGCGGCGAGTGAAGGAGAGGGACATGACAGAGCAATCCATGCGCCGTCGCCGCGGGTTGCCGACAAAGCCCGACGATACGAGCGGCTCCTCGCTTGGGTCTACCGTCGGTCGTGATGACGACGAAGACGGACGCTCGCCACCTACGGTGGAAGAACGCGAAGGCGCTCCAACTTGAAATTGAGTAGTCGGAGCGTGAGGCGAATGAGGCAGTGGAGGAGGTGACTCGGGTGGCGAAACTGAAGTGGCAGTAGGACAGGGCCTTTCGCTGGATGAAGGGGTTGATCGTCCTCTCCAACTCCTCGTCCGACGACGGCGACGATCGCAACTCCACCTCCTCCAAAGACGAGCAAGACCCTTCACTAGCCACGGACACCTACAGTTGCGCCGGCGACCAGAAGGGCAAAGGCCCGACGAGGAAGTGCTGAAGAGCCTTGTTATGTCCATTTTGCATCATGTTTTCTTACTGATATTAATTATGTTTTGGGTGATTATTTCACTTTATGATGCAATCCTAGTGCCTTTTTTCTCTTATTTTGCAAGTCTCACACAAAGAAGGAGATTGCCGACAGTTTGAATTCTGGACCGGAAAAGGCTACAGAAGACTTGAATATTCCAACTCCAAATGACCTGAAAATTTAGGGAGAATTATTTTGGAATATATAAAAAATATTAGGGGAAGAATTACCAGGAGGGGCCCCATCAGTGAGTCACAAGATTAGGGAGCATGCTCTACCCCCTAGGCGCGCCTACCACTAGCAGGCCTCCGAGACTCTTCTTCTCCTATGAGATGCTATTTACCCTAGAAAAAAATCAGAAGAAAACTTTCGGGATGAAGCACCGCCTTCTTGAGGCGGAACCTGGGCAGGAGCTTTTTTGCTCCCTGTCAGAGCGATTTCACTTGGGAAACCTTCTCCGGGAGGGGGATATTGAAGCCAACGTCATCACCGACGCTTCCCGTGGGAGGAACAATCTTTGTTAACATATTCACCAGAACCATCTCTTCTCAAACCCTAGTTCATCTCTTGTATTCAATTTTTTGTCTCCAAACCTCAATTTGGTACATGTGGGTTGCTAGTAGTGTTGATTGCATCTTGTAGTTGATTCTAGTTGGTTTACTTGGTGGAAAATTATATGTTCAGATCCTTAAGCATATTAAATACCCCAATGATCTTGAACATGGACATGATTTGTGAGTTGTTACTTTTGTTCTTGAGGACATGGGAGAAGTCTTGTTATAAGTAATCATGTGAAGTTGATATTTGTTTGATATTTTGATGATGTGTATATTGTTCTTGCTTTACTGGTGTCATGTGAACGTCAACTACATGACACTTCACCTGACTTGGGCCTGAGAAAAGGCATTGGGGAGTAATAAGTAGATGATGGGTTACGAGAGTAACAGAAGATTAAACCTTAGTTTATGCGTTATTTCGTAAGGGGATGATTTGGATCCACATGTTTCATGCGATGGTTATATTTATCTTAATTCTTCTTCCATGGTTGCGGATGCTTGTGAGAGGGGGTAATCATAAGATGGTTGCTTTTTAAAATAAGAACAACACCCTAGCACCGGTCCGCCCACATATCAAATTATCAAAGTAACGAACGCGGATCAACTAAACATGATGAACGTGACTAGATGAGAATTCTCATATTGTCGGTGTCAAAATCGGTAGACCTTGGGCAGGGGGGACGAGCTATGAGATCGGATCAATGATAACAGGAGACAAAGAACATGAGGTTTTTATCCAAGTCTAGGCCCTCTCAATGGAGGTAAAACCCTAGGGGTGATGATGATGTGTATGGGTGTAGTAAGTACAGAGTCGATCTACCTCGAGATCGTTTTTTATGGTCTAAACCCTAGGGTTGATGATGATGTGTATAGGTGTCCTCTACTGGCTAAACCCTTTGGTTTATATAGGCACCGGGGGTATCTAGGGTTACATGAATGTCGGTTACCATCTAGAGATTACATAGGTGTTAAACGAATCTTCCCTTCATGAAGCACACGCCAAGTCTTTGGTAGAGTCCGATGTGCTCACACCCCGTCTCAGGGCCTCCAAAGTCCTTCCTCCTAGATGGGCCTCGAGCCCAGCCCAAGGACTAGACCAACTCGGCTGGGACCCCCTATTCCAGGACTCCCTCACATGTGTCCTCAAGAACGCATTGCTTGCTATCAGAGAACATTCCGGGCTGTCATTTTCAATAAAAAGGATTGGGTCGCCTTGCTGCACCTTTGTTACTATTGTTACTCGTTACTTGTTACGAATTGCCTTGCTACAAAACTATATGTTACCGCTACTTTCAGTACTTGTAGAGAATACCTTGCTGAAAACCATTTGCCAGTTCCTTCTACTCCTCGTTGGGTTCGACACTCTTATTTATCAAAATGTCTACGATTGATCCCCTATACTTGTGGGTCATCAATGCTCCTCCTCCTATGTCTATTATCATTTTTAGTTGTTGAAGTTGTTAAGAAGTTGTCCGACGACGAACTCCGATGGTCTTTTAGATGATGTACAATTCATTTATGTGCATTTGGTTGTTTGTTTGATGCCGATTTCGTTGTCCGTTGATTGATCATGTAGAGTAGCTCATCACGTTGCATGTGTAGCATGGATATATGATGTGGATATGAGGTACAGAGAGGGAAATTTGAGACGTGACTGGTCTGTGCCCGCGTACACGTCCAGGCGTGTCCGTGGGCGTTTGAGGGACCAAAATTTTCAAGTCCGACTGTAGTTGCTCTAGGTTTTCTGGTTTGAGGGGTTCAACACCAACTAGCCCTTCCCTCAAATGGTGTAACTCCTCATAGAATCTCTAGTCGATCCCCTAAAAACCTATAGTGGAGTAAAGTTTTGGTTTTACTCGTGTTGCCGACACCTAAGTGATCTCCTAAAACAGTTAGAGGAGTAAAATTTTCACTCCCCAGCCCCGCCAAGGAGTATGAACACTCGTCCTTGAGGCGGATGAGTGAAATTTCGTTGCTACCCTCCAACCCCAAATCCGTTGCCTCATCTTGGGCGGTCGTAGAGCTCATGGAGCCCCACGATGAGCTTGCCACCGGACATGACCTCTGCTGTCGCGAGTAACCTGGTCCCTACAGTAGCAGTCGCCACCGCCGCATCCACATGGGTGACACGCCTTGATCGAACGTGATGTACCAGAGGAGATGGTGGTTGTCGTGTATTTTGCTTCTCCGATACACCCTGTCGTGGCCACACCCATAATCTCCAAGGACTTCATCGACTTCAAGTTCAACATGGGCGGGGGCGTCTACAACACCAATATGCTCCCAACGGACGAGCTCTTCGTTGACGGGAAGTTGCTCCTGCTCCACCAGGCACTGCTACTATCGTCGTGCTGAAGTTGGAGGCTGCCACGATGGTGGAAACACCAACGTGGTTGTTGGATGCAGTTGGCGTCTTTTGGAGTGGATGAAGCCGATCCTCGATGGCATGGTGGTTGGTGTTACCGACCTGTACATATTCTCCTTGAAGACACCCGGAGTTCTCGAGCCGGTGTTCCTGATGTATCTTTCCAATGTGTGGTTGGTGGCAAGTCGATGACGCGGTCAGTTGTAAGTTTTACTCGCCGTAGAGACGCATAGCACGTGTTTGAAGAATGCATAAGTTAATTGTAAGTTTTACTCCACTAAATTTAAGTGATCGGTTAGTCTTGATCAAAACTTAATTGAGTAAAATACTCCAATAAGGTTTAATCGGTCATTTATTCATCTATTTTTAAAAGGAATCATCTAGAGATGCTCTCAGAAGTCACTCCTCAAAACAACCCCTTCTTGCTCAAATTTGATCGCCCCCTCATTCTCCCTAAATTATCTCTTCTCTCAAAGGTAGCGTTAAACACTACCTCTATCAATACTTGAGTTGAGTTTGGTATTTTTACTCCTGTCACTAACCATAATGTTCTGTTGACTCATAATGTTCTTCAGTGAAAGAGATACGAACACAATGCGCACGTACCCAACCTCTGTATGATTAGGATGCACATAGTCAATAAGAAAAATAAATAAAAGGGAGAATAACAACAAAATATCAACAAAAATTACCTCCCTTGACAAAACCCTGACTATGAGAAGGTTCCCCAACAAGAATGCCTTTGGTTAGTAAGAAATGCATGATCGTCATCGGCGCCATCCAACCACATATACCAGATCATGTGTTTTCTTCCATAAGAAAAATTCCAAGAAAACTACAAACAATGCCTTCAACAAGTAAGCATAAACCACTACTCTCATGTACAACTAGTATGGCAGACCTAAGGTTTTCACTTTGAAAGTAGAGACCTAGTACTCAATGAGCAACACAAAAGACAGAGTCTCTTGTGTTTCTGCCACCAGCTTGCTAGAAAAATTATAGCTGCACCTTGCCCACAATCATCGAATCACGAATAAGGATGAACTCCACAATCAAGCATTTCTTGAGATATCATACAAGTTGAGTGTGGTATAACCTGTGCCCATGTAGGGCCAACCCCTGCCATCACATGAACACGAGTATACCCAATGAAGACGATCCATTGCAAGGGTGGTAGACATGAGGGTAGCCTGACATGGCAAGCCAGACAATCAAGCCACACACACCACCATCACCAACTTCATCGCTCGCTCCATACCTTGTACCCATGCCGATGAAAGACCACCAAATGGAGTCAGACACACACAGCAAAATGACCAAAAATGTGCAACCCCCCTCCCAAGTCAACGGACCGGGGATGAGGATACCATAGGGGAGCTGACCATCACTGGATCATACCGGCCCAGGTGTGTCTCAAAAGTGCCTGAACGAGACACATGGCGAGTCACCGCTAAACAGCCACCTGAAGCGACATGCCTCCTTCCAAAGTTGCTAAGAGGATTAGAGATGCAAATCAGCCAACCACCACGGCTTTGAGTACCGCCAACCGGAAAGGGCAGCTTCACCATCATAGTAGGAGGAGTACCCAAAAGGTTGATCTATGTTTATCATTTCATCGACCACAACCTTGGTCGTAAGTGACACAACATTCACTCGTAGACCAACCCCACACTTGGTTGTGCATGCCAAAGCATTGCTAACCACAACAGTTGTTTTCTGCAAGCCCGCATGACACAACCCAACATGGGCGAGCACCGAACGAAAGAGGCCTCGCCGTTGCTGTTTCGCCGAGTGGGATTGGCTAGCAAACATCCTTTGATAGAGGGGGAAGGGAATCACCATCCAACAAGCATGCTTTGTCTGCTGCCATCCTTTGGTGAGGGTGAGGGGAGAGTAGTAGGAGAAGGGGGTCCAACAATAACTAAGAATTTCCACTCGAGGGAGAGCTATGCGGGCATTCAGTTGGAACCAATTTCTCACATGTTATCTGGAGTAGTTTGTCAAGCTCTCTCTGTACCATCTTTGGTTCAGAAATTGGTTGAGTCGGGTTCTGTTTGAGTACCAATGTGTTACCTTGTTGCCCCGATGTTGCAATCTTCGAATTACCACTATTGCACTTGCAATTTCACAGTTGCACCAATGCATCTAGATTTCTTTTTTTTGCAAAAAAGTACTAAATTTTGGTCGCCACTTGGGGACGACTTGGATATGGCCAGCTACAAATCTTTAGTCTCAGACGCCTTCAGACATGTAGGAGCGATGATATTATTAATTCAATATTTATACCTTTACACATTAGAGGAGATATTTTGATCCTGAGTACACATCAAACTTGTGGGGGTATCAGGCCAAAAATACATTTGCATGTAAAGGGTGCATATGTATGTATGAAACTTGAACATGATCGCATGCGGCCTATGCAAAAACTTTAAAATTTACACGTGCATACTTCTATAGATTCTCTACATGCATGCTTTTTCTGATTTTTTTTCAAGACTTAAAAATTATGTTTTTTTAAATCCCTATAGGGTACAAATGTACCTTGGAGTATATGCATAATACGCCTCCAAGGTTTTTATATTTTTCGTATTTTTCTTGTCTTATATCCATCATTTTGTGAAGGTTATGTATTTTATGGAACTAACTTATTAATTCATTATCGAGTGTAATCTCCCTTATTTTGGTTTTGATTTCAGAAAAATAAATAGTTACTTTATCACCAAGATCTGAAAAAATGCATAAGTGATTAAAATACCTGGGTGACTATTGTGCCGGAGGAAGGGAACCTAGGAGACACATGGTGCCTAGCCGCCCAACCCAGGCTTCTGGTTCCCTAGGGCACCAGCAGTGGGTACCTTATATATATAGTAGTTGGTTGTATATACCCTTGTAAACCCTTGTCATATTTATCGAACATTTTTTTCTCCGCTGCCACTTCATGTTTCAAGGCGATTCCAGTATCATCTCTCATCAGGTACTCCATGGAGGGGAAATTCATCCCTTATTCATCAACATTGATCATCCATGTTCCAATATGAGTTGTGACTAGTCCACCCCTAGACTGCATGATCATTTCAATAGCCAATATGTAATCTCTCTCCCCCACCCCCTTGTCATAATACAATGGCTACATGAGTTGTCTATCATGATTGTAGTCCATCTGATTAAACGTAGCGGTGATGTTTTTCATGTGACGATATTTTTAGTGTATAGATGCATATATATTTCTCTCCTATTATTTGTATTCTCTTGACTAGTTTAAATGGGTAACCAGTAGAGGAAGTGGTGTCCATTAGTTTGGTTTAATCATGCAATAACCTACCGCACTGACAATGAATGAAAAGAACTTGCATTGTATTATTGCCACTAATAATAAAGGGATAATAAATGTATTTCTATCAATGATAAGACCAAGGCTTAGGGGGTATTGTTCAATTGTATGTCATCGTGCTTAAGGCAATTTTCCATTTTATTACTAAATACTTGAATGTTGCAGATAGAATCTTGATCAAAGAGTTAGACATTAGCCATAGACCTAGGGAGGGTCTTGGTCTATTCATTTATGAATATATTGTCTATATAATATTAACACATTACACACAATCTAACATGAGCATGAGATATTCGACTTTTTCACATGTATGTCTATGCTACTTGGTTGCACTATTTATCTTATGGAGAGTTACTATTGATGAACTTATGAACCCAGGTTCAGTTTTATTACCACAAAGCACATCCAAAAAATTTAACTTGCACTTTTAGTTCCAGTTAATATTTATTCCAAAAATTTAACACACACACACGCACGCACGCATGCACGCGCGCGCGCACACACACACACATCTTTTATAAAACTGTTTACGCGACATCGCACACAATTACATTTCCGAAATGTGTGTGATATTACGACATCACACATGCTTTTTGGGGATTTACATCACGCACACAGTTTGAGTTACATCGCACATAGTTTGGTTGAATGGTGTGTGATAAATGTGTCGTCCTAAGCTCAATCTACGGTAGTGACTAGCCATGCTACTTGCAATTAGCAATGAGAATTTCCCCTTATGAATGTCATGTTCGAAGAGTCTGAAGTGCATTAAGAGATCAAGTCGTAGATACAACCATGTCCAAAATGAGAGAAATCATCTGAGCATACAAGATCCTAGATATAGAGCTAAATAAGCCCATTTTTAGTCGGTTCATTCAGTTGGCAAAAGTCAAGTCAAGCAAAGAAACAATACGGGAACACTTGAATGAAAAAACACGCAATCGGTATGATTCCATTTCTATAAATATGCAAGAAGCAAAACTAGAACATGCATGTTAAAAGAAACTATAATATCCACAGTCGATCTACTAAACCTCTTAAACATGGCTTATGATGACATAATCACCATATATGAGCATGTTGAACTAGGACCACACGATATGGAAAGATGTTTGATCATATGCGTCAAACTCATTATTAAAGTATACTTATCACATGAAGGAGTGATGAATGTTCTAATTCACTAATGTGTTCACTTTTAGAGTTGCTATAGCTCATTGCTTTTTGTAAAGCTTCATATAAGTACGATTTCCTTCTCAAGAGGGATAGACTTACGTTGGGGTTGCTGATGTAGATAACTTCTAGTTGAAGTTGATGTGTTTGCCCATGGTTTGTGAAGGACTTGTAGTCGTCCCACTTGAAGTTGAGGACAAATGTTTCTTCATGAAATTCCTATCATTCCAATTTTATATGGTGGTTGGCTTTACACGGGATGGTAGGAACTTGAAGTTATCACACTTGGAGTTTGAGCAAGCTTCATAGTGAAATGCACTTTCAACTATATTGTTACTCCCTCTATACCTATTTACATGGCACACTTGTTTTTGTGATTAAACGTTGACCACCAATTTCATCAACAATATATTAATTTTATGTCATAAATATTATATCTATGGAAATAACATTTTAGTATGAAGTGAATACTATAAATTTTGTGACACCTAACTTAGGTTTTGTTAGCCAAATTGGTTGTCAAAGTTGAACCTCCAAATATGTGTGCGACATATAAGGGACTGAGGGAGTGCTAGCAAAGGGACCAACAAGATATCCAAATGATACATGTATATACTCCCTCCGTCCGGAAATACTTGTCCTAGAAATGGATATATCTAGACTTATTTTAGTTATAGATACATCCAATTTTATTCAAATCTAGGACAAGTATTATTGGATGGAGGGAGTACAACATAGTAGAAAGGCTTTGGGTTAACTCAAGCACAAAGATCCCCAAAGCATGCATATAAGTGAGGGTCCAATTCTTGCTAGATGCATCTAGGATAGTTAGATTACTTGGCAACCTACAAAAGATTTTCTAATCGTGCGGTTTAGTAAATATGCCAGACAATTTCTTATAGGTATGAACATTGTTGAGGCTAATGTCGCCTTTAGAAACATGATCACAAATAGAGTGGTGACAAACATTTGTATGTTTGATTCGAGACTGTTGGACGCGATTGTGGGACATCTTTATGACACTCTCATTGTCCCAAAGAAGTTGGATATTATTGAGGTGAATGTCATGATCTTGTGTTGGTATCATCCATAGAAGTTGGGCACAAGAAGAAACGACTGAGATATACTCGTTCAACGACGGATACTGAGACAAAAAAATGTTTCTTTGAGGACCAAGACACAAAGGATATTGTAAGAATTGCAAGTACACAAAGTTCAGTCCCTATAAACCTTATCATTGGTATAGTTTGAGTCGAATAGCCAACATGATCAAAGGACGCCCCTTTCTGATACCATAAGCTAAAGTTGGGAATTTGAATCAAACATCTCAAGATTGTTTTAATGACTAGTAAGTGGCTATATTCTAGAGCTACTTGAAATCTCGCACACATGCATACACTAAGCATTATATTTGGCCAGGAAGCACAAAAGGTAAAGTAGAGAACCAATCGTGAAATGATACACCTTTGGATCAACGAGAACATCGTCGTTGCTGAGGTCAAGGTGTCCATTTATTGGCATGTGGGTTTCAATACGTTTGGTGTTCTCCATTATGAATATCTTAATCACGTTCTTTGTGTGCTTAGTTTGTGACATAATAGTCCCGTCTTGTGTTTGTTTGTTTGATGTCCAAAACAACCATCATTGACATCCGATATCTTTAAGACATCAACACACAAAACTCTTTGCTAAAATGTGAGTTAATAGACCCAAAGATAATATCATCCACATATATTTGACACAGAAAGAGTTCACCATCTTTTTCCGCAAGACGACACCACCATTGTGGTGAAAAGCTGTCAGTCACCTTCGGACACGAACCACACTATTCCTCAATGGTGTCAAAAGACACGCCACTTGGAGATGGAAAGAGTGGGACAGAAACCTCTAGTGAAATCGTTGCCGGCTTGTCGATGACATCCTTGATACCTAATCCCGCTGATCTAAAGAATAGGCAAGAAGGCGATGGAAACAACTCCGAAACAACAAAAAATGAGGGACACCAACAACATAGGAATGGACCTCTTCAAATATATTCTCTGTGGCGGCGCTCCCACCACTTCAATGACATATCTTGAAACCCTATCCCTACTTGTTTGCACGTGAGGGGATAACTTGGATCCTGCCCCCTCATGTCGCCGTAACAGCGGATAGAGGGAGGAGGGACCTTCCCGGTGCATGATGTGGGAATACTGTCGTCCTCCTAATGCCTGTGTGTGGGAGAGTAGAGTCGAGGGGGAAAGGATGAGTCACCTCCAGTCAAGTCCTCTTTCATCCTACACCAGCATCTCTCTCTCTCTCTCTCTCTCTCTCTAGTTTTGCGCCTGATTCACTCTTGTTTCTCCAATGTCATCGTGCTACCACCAACATGGACCAAGATGGGCCAGAGGGCTCGGCACCCCGGATCTACAATGGTTAACCTATGCTCTCCAAGATCGATGGCCATGGCTACAACGCACGGATACTGACGAGGATATGTACCTAGGCGTCTAAGCGACTTCCGGTGAGGTTGCGGTTTTCATCCTTCAACATGTCTTCCGGCGGTGTTTTTGCTCTGGGCCACGAGATCCGTTTCAGAGCACTCACCTTCATCGCCAATGATTCGGCATGGCTCCAGGAGGCGCCTCTCGATGTCAAGGCGCTCCCGGTCCGCGGGGCCGCGCACTTCCTTGCGAGCCCCTGCGGCGTGTTGCTGCGTTAGCCGTCGACCCCCTGCGCGTCGGCTCCTCTCGCCATTCGCGGTCGCAAGCGGTCCGGCCGCTCACGACTCCAGCGGTGGGTCGAACAGGCAGCGATGCGTCAAGCTTCTCCGCAGGTTGCAGTGCTCGAGCCCGCCGAGTCCCTTTATGGCGTGTTTGAGTCAGATTCCGATCCATTTGATGTGCCTTTCGAGTGTGAAAGTTGTGATCCCGCAGCGGAGGTCTTGATGGCGGGCTCTCATCAGAGTTCACCACCTGGCTTCGGCCGTGCCAAGCGCGAGGCTGGAGGTCCGTCGAACGTGCAGCTGTGCCGTGATGAGGAGGTCCTCCATACCCTCATCGTCGGCGCGACTGCCGAGGCCCAGGCTTTGGAGGCCGCGTGCATTCGTTTGGAAGAGCTCCAGGCAGAGATTGACGAGCGCGCTCGCCAGCGCCCGCCGTGCCCCAGTCGACGTCATCGGCAACTGTTTCCGACTAGATCTCACGATGGCGTTAAGGTATACCGAACTCCTGTGCTAAATGTTGTTGTTGCTGCTAGGATAGCGGATTCCATTCAGCCGTCCCGGTCAGAGGCTGGTAGAGGGCTGTTACAGATCAGGGCGCTGTTGGATGCAGCGCAATGTCAGAATTCAGCAGTTTCTCAGTCCCGTAACAGGATATAGTAATTCACCCAAGGCAGAGACTGTTCAGTCGACACATAGCCCTAGATCGCCCTTGCGTCATCGAGGCGGCGGTTTTCGTGAAGGGCAAGACAGAGATCAGCATCACCGCAAAGACCATCGTCGAGTGCCCACTCCTCCGCGGAGTGGTCCGTACGCGCCTCGGCGCCAGGACGACAGGCACTCCCATGGTGATGAGCGGGAAGCGGACTTTGACGCCCGCACCTATCTAGTTCAGAAGCGGATCGACAAGAGCAGAGCCTACAGGGAAGGACTCAACAGATATGTTCCGAGTGGAAGCTCAGTTGTGGTGTCTGGTCCTGAGTGTTTTAGCAGAGCTATACGTTCTGTAGAGATTCCCCCCAATTTCAGAATGGCGGTGGGGATCAGAAAGTTTTCTGGTGAAATAAAACCAAAGACTTGATTAGATGATTACCGAGTGGCTGTGCAAATTGGCGGCGGAAATGACAATGTCGCAATGAAGCACCTGCCCCTCATGTTGGATGGTTCAGCCCGAGCTTGGTTGAATCGTTTGGCTCCTTCCAGCATACATTGTTGGGAAGATCTTGCCCGAGTGTTTGTCTGGACCTTTGAGGGCACTTGCAAGCACCCTACGGGTCTGGTCGACTTACATCACTGCGTCCAGAAACCCAATGAAACCTTAAGGGATTACATTCAGTGATGGTCCACCCTGCATCATACAATGGAGAATGTGTCAGAATACCAGGCTGTTTGTGCCTTCAAGGCCGGTGTGAGATACAGGGAGCTGTACCTGAAGTTCGGGCGCACTGGTGACATTTCACTCGACAAGATGATTGAAATTGCCACTCGCTATGCTAATGGCGAGGAAGAAGACTGCCTCCATAGCGGCAAAGGAAAAACAATCGCCAACGAGTCTGGTGGCGGCAACAATCGGAAACAGAAGCGAAAGGCTGAAGACCCGGCTCCGGTAGAGGCAGCAGCACTGGCGACTCAGTCGAAGAACAAGGGCAAAGCCAAAGCTCAGTATGCCCCCAAGAAGGGGAAAGGTCAGTCAGGAACTGATATCTTGGATTAGCCGTGTGTAATTCACACGAGGAAAGATGCAGAGGGCAACCTGATTTTGCCCAAGCACACCACTCGACAGTGTCAAACCCTTATCCAGCAATTCAAGGGAGACTAGTCGAGTGCAAAGTCTCCTGAAAAAGAAGATGAAGATGAGGAAAAGGAAACATTCCTAGATGTCACTGCAACACTAGTGATCTTCGCTGATGTCGAGAGCAAGACTCGTCTGAAAGTCATCAATAGAGAAATCAACATGGCTGTGCCAGACACCCCCGCCTACCTCAAATGGTCACAATATGCTATCACATTCGACCAGATAGACCATCCTGCTCGTGTGGCCACTCCCGGTCGACAGGCTCTAGTAGTCGATCCGGTGGTGCAGGGGACTCGACTCAGAAAGGTCCTCATGGACGGCGGTAGCGGCCTGAACATTCTGTATGTGGATACCCTAAAAGGGATGGGCATTCCGATGTCCCGTCTGAGCGAGAGAAGCATGCAGTTTCACGGGGTCATCCCCGGAAAGAAGGCCAAGTCACTCGGCCAGATAGCATTGGATGTGGCATTCGGAGATAGGAAAAATTTCCGAAAAGAAAAGTTGACATTTGAAGTCGTGGATTTCAAGAGTGCTTACCACGCCATCTTGGGTCGACCCACTTATGCACGTTTCATGGCCCGACCATGTTACGTGTATCTCAAGTTGAAAATGCCAGGCCCTAAGGGTGTGATCACGGTCACTAGCAATCGACAGCGGGCCAAAGAGTGTCTCCAGCAAGGATCCAAGATCGCCGATCAACAGATGGCCATGGTCAAGCTGGAAGAGTACAAGAAAACCGCTGACCCTGCTGATTTGCTCCGCGCAAAAAAGCCGGTTCCGAGTCAGCATTTCAATCAGTAGGGGAAGTGAAGAAGGTGCACATCCACCCGATGGATCCAACTGCTGCCCCGACAAATATCTCAACAACACTCTACAGTAAATAGGAAGCCGAGCTCATCCAGTTCCTCCGTGAGAACTGGGATATGTTTGCATTGAAGCCTGCTGACATGCCGGGGATTCCCAGGGAGCTGGCTGAGCACCGTTTGCGAGTGGATCCGAAGGCCAAGCCCGTTAGGGAGCATTTACGTCGATCTGCGGCGAAGAATCGCAGGGCAATCGGAGAAGAAGTGGCCCATCTCTTGCAAGCCAAGTTCATTTGGGAGATTTACCACTCCGAGTGGCTCTCGAATGTTGTGATGGTGCCCAAGAAAGATAAGTCGTTGCGCATGTGCATTGACTTCACACATCTCAATAAGGTGTGCCCAAAAGACCATTTTCTGCTCCCCCGCATAGATCAAATTGTTGACTCGACAGCGGGGTGTGAGCGTTTATCATTTTGGATGCCTATTCTGGGTACCATCAGATCCGTCTGTATGGCCCAGACAAAATAAAAACAGCCTTCATCACCCCGTTTGGGTGCTTTTGCTACATCACCATGCCTTTTGGTCTTAAGAATGCCTGCGCTACTTTTATGCGCATGATTTAGAAATGTTTACTCGACCAGATCCCTCGGAATGTCGAGGCGTACATGGACGATATAGTTGTCAAGTCCCGCAAAGGTTCCAACCTGCTGGGTGACTTGGCTGAGACATTCGCCAATCTGAGGCGATTCGACATAAAGCTGAATCCGGACAAATGTACCTTCGGTGTCCCTGGTGGCAAGTTGCTCGGTTTTCTCGTTTCCGAGCGAGGAATTGATGTAAATCCCGAGAAGATCAGCGCCATTACCCGTATGAAGACTCCCGTGCGAGTGCATGACTTTCAGAAGCTCACAGGTTGCTTGGCAGCGTTGAGTCGATTCATTTCTCGTCTTGGTGAGAAGGCTCTGCCCTTATATCAGTTGATGAAGAAGTCCGACACATTCGACTGGACTGCCGAAGCCGAAGCAGCGTTTGTTGAGCTCAAAGCCCTGCTCTCCACCCAGCCGGTGCTTGCCGCTCCTGCCAGCAAAGAGCCCTTGCTCCTGTACATCGCGGCCACAAATCAGGTCGTCAGTATAGTGTTGACTGTCGAGCGAGAAGAGGAGGGTAAAGCCTATAAAGTCCAGCACCCAGTTTATTATGTCTCGGAAGTATTGTCCCCCTCAAAGCAAAGATATCCACACTATCAGAAGCTGGTGTATGGTATTTACCTATCAGCGAAGAAGGTGGCACATTATTTCCAAGACCATCCGATCTCAGTCATCAGTGACGCTCCTTTATCCGAGATTTTCAATAATCGCGACGCATCAGGTCGAGTGGCTAAATGGGCAATTGAGCTTGGACACTTTGACATCAGATTCGAGGCCAAAAAGGCAATCAAGTCCCAAGCATTGGCAGATTTCATGTCCGAGTGGACTGAACAGCAACAACCCATCCAAGTTCACTCGGCACATTGGACAATGTTCTTCGACGGCTCCAAAATGTTGAATGGGTCCGGCACTGGTGTTGTTTTGATATCCCCGAGAGGCGAGAAGCTCAGCTATGTCTTGTAGATTCATTTTGATTCCTCCAACAATGAGGCAGAATATGAAGCACTTTTGTATGGGTTGCGCATGGCTATCTCACTCGGCGTCAAGCGCCTAATGGTTTATGGCGACTCAGATTTGGTGGTGAATCAAGTGATGAAAGAATGGGATGTTAGAAACCCCGCCATGAGTGGATACTACAATGCAGTCTGGAAGTTGGAGAAGAAATTGGAAGGCCTGGAACTTCACCATGTTCCTCGACTGAAAAATCAAGCTGCTGATGAGCTGTCCAAGATTGGTTCCACTCGACGGCCTGTCCCCAGCAGGGTGTTCCTGGAGCATTTTCACACTCCTTAGATTCAAGAGGATCCCTTCGCCAAAGAGTCCCCACAAGCTTTAAGCTCCTCTGACTCGACTGAAGTTGATGTTCCTGCTGTGATTGACTTGGTCATGGAGATACTAGTTATCATACCCGACTGGACTATGTCGTACATTGCCTATATCCTCAGACAAGAGCTCCCTGAAGATGAAGCAGAGGCTCGACAGATTGTGCGTAGGTCCAAGGCTTTCACTGTGATGGGAGATCAGCTATTTAGAGAGAGCGTGACTGGTGTCACCCAGCGCTGCATTTCCCCCGAGGAAGGTCGGATGATTCTAGACGAAATCCACTCGGGAACTTGCGGCCATCATGTGTCTTCAAGGGCGATCATCGCTAAGGCATACCGAGCTGGTTTTTACTGGCTGTGAGCTAATGAGATGGCTAAGAACATCGTTGATCATTGCAAAGGCTGGCAGTTCTATGCGAATCTATCACACAAGCCAGCGTCTGCTCTGAAGACAATCCCTCTCGCTTGGCCGTTTGCAGTTTGGGGACTCGACATGGTTGGTCCCTTCCGACCTGGAAAAGGAGGATTCACCCACCTGTTGGTAGCAGTCGACAAATTCACTAAGTGGATTGAAGCCAAGCCCATCAAGAAGCTGAATTCCCGCACGACGGTCACGTTCATGAGGGAGATCATTGTCCGGTATGGCATTCCGCACAGCATCATCACAGACAACGGCACTAATTTTGACTCGGAAGAATTCAGGAGATTCTGTAACTCCCAAGGCACCCGAGTGGATTACGCTTCCGTTGCACATCCTCAAACCAATGGGCAAGTTGAGTGGGCTAATGGTCTCATTCTGCAAGGTTTGAAGCTTTGTCTCATGCACGATTTGGATCATGCCGCTGGTGCATGGGTAACTGAGCTGTCGTCTGTTTTGTGGGGACTGAGGACAACGCCTAATCGGTTGACTAGACGAACTCCTTTCTTCCTTGTCTATGGTGCTGAAGCCATATTGCCGAGTGACTTGGCCCACAATTCTCCTCGAGTGGAACTATATTCTGAAGCTGAAGCTGAACAGGCCAGACAGGATGGGGTAGATCTTTTGGAGGAGGAGCGTGAGATGGCTCTGATCCGGACCACTGCCTATCAACAAGACCTATGGTGCTTCCATGCAAGGAATGTCAAAAGCCGAGCATTCCATGAAGGAGATTTGGTGCTCCGAGTGAATCAACACCGACCTCACAAGCTTGCTCCTGCATGGGAAGGCCCTTTTTTCATCACTAAGGTGCTGAACAATGGAGCCTATCACCTATATAATCTCATGAAACAGATAGATGAGCCACGAGCCTGGAACGCAGACCTGCTCCGACGTTTTTACACTTGAGACAAGAGTTTTCTGATGTAATAAGAGTACTTCATCAATGCAATTTGTGTTTCTGCGATTAATACTTCGTCGATTCCAACCGTGCAGTTACATTCTTGGGGATACTCCGAGTGATGAGCAACCCTCACACTCGGGGGCTTAGCTGCGAAACATGTTTCGCCTAAGTTAAAAACCCTGTCGGGTCGATAGCAGTCCATTCATTCGACAACCTATTTGTGAATCCGTCTTCTCTTGGGTTCAAAAAAAACTCATCGAGTGGATAGTAATCCATTCACTCGACAACTTAGCTGCGAATTGACATTCGCCTAAGTTCAAAAATACTCCGAGTGATGAGCAATCCTCACACTCGGGGGCTTAGCTGCGAAACATGTTTCGCCTAAGTTAAAAACCCTGTCGGGTGGATAGCAGTCCATTCACTCGACGGCCTATTTGTGAATACGTCTTTGCTTAGGTTCAAAAAAAATACTCCGAGTGATGAGCAATCCTCACACTCGGGGGCTTAGTTGCGAAACACGTTTCGCCTAAGTTAAAAACCTCGTCCAGTGGATAGTAATTCATTCACTCGACAGCTTACCTGTGAATCGACATTCACCTAAGTTCGAAAATACTCCGAGTGATGAGCAATCCTTACACTCGGGGGCTTAGCTGCGAAACACGTTTCGCCTAAGTTAAAAACCTCATCGAGTGGATAGTAATCCATTCACTCGACAACTTAGCTGCGAATCGACGTTCGCCTAAGTTCAAAAATACTCCAAGTGATGAGCAATCCTCACACCCGGGGGCTTAGCTGCGAAACACGTTTTGCCGAAGTTAAAAACCTCGTCGAGTGGACAGTAATCCATTCACTCAACAACTTAGCTGCGAATCGACATTAGCCTAAGTTCAAAAATACTCCGAGTGACGAGCAATCCTTACACTCGGGGGGCTTAGTTGCGAAACACGTTTCGCCTAAGTTAAAAACCTCGTCAAGTGGATAGTAATCCATTCACTCGACAACTTAGCTGCGAATCGACATTCGCCTAAGTTCAAATATACTTCGAGTGATGAGCAATCCTCACACTCGGGGGCTTAGCTGCGAACACGTTTCGCCTAAGTTAAAAACCTCGTCGGGTGGATAGTAATCCATTCACTCGACACCTTAGATGTGAATCGGCATTCGCCTAAGTTCGAAAATACTTCGAGTGATAAGCAATCCTCACACTTGGGGGCTTAGCTGTGAACACGTTTCGCCTAAGTAAAAAACCTCGTCGGGTGGATAGTAATTCATTCACTCGATAGCTTAGCTGTGAATCGACATTCGCCTAAGTTCGAAAATACTTCGAGTGATGAGCAATCCTCACACTCAGGAGCTTAGCTGCGAACACGTTTCGCCTAAGTTAAAAACCTCGTTGAGTGGATAGTAATCCATTCACTCGACAACTTAGCTGCGAATCGACATTCACCTAAGTTCAAAAATACTCCGAGTGATGAACAATCCTCACACTCGGGGGCTTAGCTGCGACACACGTTTCGCCAAAGTTAAAAAGCTCGTCGAGTGGATGGTAATCCATTCACTCGATAACTTAGCTGCGAATCGACATTCGCCTAAGTTCAAATATACTTCAAGTGATGAGCAATCCTCACACTCGAGGGCTTAGCTGCGAACACGTTTTGCCTAAGTTAAAAACAAACTCAGTCGAACAGACGATCGAAAGCCAAATTCGAACAAAATCCAAATGGTAAACCACGGATAAACGTTTCATATGAAAGCAAATGTGCTCAGACCCAAGGCCTGAACGAAGTTTTTAAGGTTACAAATCCACTAGGCATACCGAGGCAAATTTAACTGTTTCTTTCAAAGACAAGTTTTTCAAGCAGGAGACGGACTGGTGGGCTCGACGAAAGTGTCCAGGTCGATGCCGTCGGTGATTCTAGTGGCCGCTTTGATGAAGGTCTCCATGAAGTCCTCGAACTAGAGTTTCTTCGTGTTGACCACCCGAAGCTCCTTTAGCCTCTCCTCCTTCACGTCCGTGCAATGGATCCTGACGAGTGATAATGCCACGTAGGTCCCACAACGAGCGGCATATTTCTTCCAGGCCTGCACTCGACTTGGAAGTTCGTCCAGGAGAGCCATCATAGAGTTGAGGTCGAGCTGAAGGGTGTCCTCTGGCCATAGCTCTTTGTCGATTCTCTCCATCCCAGACTTCAGCCGGATAAGATACGCTTGGACGCCCTGGAGCCGGAAATTGAGTCGGAGCATGTTCAAGGCCATCGCGTCTGCGACAGGAGACTTGGTGGGATCCAGATTGGGCTCAACCTCCTCTGTCTCCTTCTCAAAGTCTTGGCAGAATTCTATTGAACAATGAGGAATGGGAGGAGAATTGGTGAACTACGACCCTCAAAGGTTTTACGAAGCTCAGTCGACAAAAATATTTACTGTCGAGCAGAATATACATCTTCCTTGAGAACTCGCCCAAATGCCTCTCCAGGCCATTGCTCCTCTTGTTCAGCTGCTCGGCCCTTTTGACGAGGTCCGCGTGCTCCTGCTTCAGCTTGGTGTTCTCCTCTTCCAGCTTCTGGGCAGCCGCCAGCTTCTGATCTACAGCTTCATTTTTGTCCCTAGCCACCTGTTGGGCGTCCGCGAGTGCCTTGTCCTTCTCCTCCAGTGCCTTCTTCATGGAATCTAAAGAAACAACATTGTTGAGTTGCGCTTGGAGTCGACGGTTTTCATTGCGCACGTCTGTTCGAGCGAGAGCAATCGGTTCAAAACATGGAAAGTGAAGATGGGAATGCTGACAGTCGACAGTAATTACCTTCCAGAGACTTCAACTCAAGACGCGCTCGCTCCAGGGCATTGTTGGCGACTGCCAGATCCACCTGCAATCGGTTCCTCTCATCCTCCATGTCCTTGTACTGCGTCCCAATTTCTCAAGCCGTCTGGAACCCACAAAAGACAGGAGTTCAATGAGCAAGTAGTTCTTGAACAGTCGACTGAGTTATGAACACCGGCGAATGATCATCTTGGAAGAATTCAAGTAGAAAATCCACTCGACATGTCGAGTGACTCTGGCACTGCGCGCGCCATAAACAAATTCAAAAGTTGTATCTATTAAGACCCTTGCCGATGCAAGCACTCGATAGCGGTCTTGGGGACTACACCCAGTGGGTGCGCTAAGAGCACCCCCACTGAGACGGTTAACTCTCGATCCGTCGAGTAACTCGTCAGAAAAAAACACTCGACATGTCGGGTGACCCCAGTACCACGCGTACGACAAGTTTTCAAGCCTACTGTTTATCGTCTGCGATGAACAGTAGCCTCAGGGACTACACCCGGTGGGTGCACTTAGCGTGTCCCCACTGGTTATTCAAACATTCGACAAGGTCAGCCCTGTCACGACACTCGACCTGTCGAGTCACGCGCCTCTCTACTCTATGAAGTGCAGTGTATCCTGTATACAATAGACTCTAAGACCCCTGCCGATGCAAGCACTCGACAGCGGTCTCGGGGACTACACCCAGTGGGTGCGCTAAGAGTGCCCCCACTGAGACGGTTAATTCTCGATCCATCGAGTAACTCGTCAAAAAATATACTCGACATGTCAAGTGACACTAGTACCACGCATACTATCAATCCCAATCCTACTCGACTATGAGCCGATCTATTCGAGTGGAGAAAGTTCAAACATTCTACGGCAATCACCTAGTGGGTGTACATCAGCTAAGAAAAGACAAGAATTCAATCAACAATGGACTTACAATTGAACTTACTCGGACATTGGTGCGGAGGGCTGCGCTGACGTCAAAAGCCAGTTTGCTGGCCTCGTACGCCTCCTTGGTCCTCATCATGAGCTGCTCCGCCTGGATCATGGCTTCCTTCCCAGCCCCGGTTTGATCTTCCGGGGTGCGATGTAGAGAGAAGGCCGTCACAGGTGGGGTTGGGATGGTTGCAGGACCAGCTGAGGCAGTCTGAGAGGGCCCAGTTGGAGTCGATGCCACAACGGTCGAAACAGTTGGAGGAGCATGCGATAGAGGTACTACAGGTTCAGCCCTGGGTTGTGTCGAGCCACCCCCCCTGGGAAGACTCTGTAGTTTACCGCTGAAGTGCTTGCACCGATGATGCTCCTTGGATGCGAGAGCGCGAAGTGCCGAGTCGCTCCTCGTCGTCCTCCACCTGAATGACCTCTGCATCGACAACCGACGGTGTTAACATTCGCATATGTTGATTTCCATTAGGACAAACCAACAACTATCTAACCTCTATGAGAAGTGGTCGTGTCAGCTGTGTCGACATCCATTGCATCCCCTCCATCTCGAGATGAGGCGAAGACACAGATGTAGCAGCTCTGACGAATTGAGTAGCATTCGGTCAAATACAACTCCAGACTTCAGTCGACAGAACAAGTATGGAAATAAACTCTTATGTGGAGACGGCAGGCACTGCCACCCTCAAGAGAGGTAGAGCCTTACGAGGCTTGGTGACGGCTTGCTTGAGCTGCTTAGCCAGTTTTTCGCTTGGCTCAGCGGTCGAGGGGCGGCTGCACTTCAGGTTCTCCTCGCTAGGGCCCGGAGCCCTGTCCTCAATAGTCAATGGATCTTGGCGGGACTTGGTGCGACTTTTGCGGCGGGGAGGTGACTCGATTTCTTCCTCCTCGCCGGAGTCCTCGTATTCTTCCTTGGAGTCGGAAGAACCGTAGCCGTCCACACTGCCGCCCTCACTCACCACGCCGTCTTCAACATGGTTCCTGTTAGGAACGGGCGAGTGCATGTGCGTCCATTCCTGCATGATTCAAGCAAAGAAGTCAGTTCAATATATCACTCGACAGTACAATACATCAGTCGACATTACACAACTCACCAGGTTCTTCGGTAGGTTTTCGGCCGAATATGGCCGGATCCTCTTGGCTCCCAAAGGATTATCGCAGGCCCCGGTGATGCTACGGAGCCACTGCTCGACAGTTTTTTGAGGAACTTCCTCAGGATGCGCCCTTGTCGAGTCCTTGGGGCCCGCGTAGTGCCACATGGTGTGGTCTCTAGCTTGGAGCAGCTAGATACGTTGACCAAGAAACATCTCCAACAGATCCATGCCGGTCACCCCGCCCCGGATCAGCTGCACCACCGCTTGAACCAAGATGCCTACTTGGACGTGCTCCTCTTCAGTCACCTTCGGGGACTTGGGAACAGCCGGACGGTTGGGGGTGTATGAGGGAAGGCCAGTCGACATATTTGGCGATGCTGCATCCTTGCAGTAGAACCAGGTCGACTACCAACCCCTTACAGACTCAGGAAAGGTCATGGCGGGGAAGGAGCTGCGAGCTCTTTTCTGAACTCCTAACCCTCCGCACAGCTGGAGCACGTGGGTCTTCCCATCGGCGGGGAGGGCTTTCTTCATAGTCTGGGATCTGACCGTGAAGAGGTGTTTGAACAATCCCCAATGGGGAGGGCAGCCCAGGAAACATTCACATAGAGTGACGAATGTGGACAGATAGGCTATGGTGTTGGGCGAGAGGTGATGCAGTTGGGCACCGAAAAAATTCAGAAAGCCCCTAACGAACGGGTGGGACGGTAGAGAAAAACCTCGCTCGACGTGGGAGAGGAGGAGGACCCGCTCCCCATCGCGCGGCTCCGGCTCGCGCTCCTCCACCGGCAGCCTCCAGGCGCCGTTCGCCACGAGCCCGTCAGATACGAGGCCCTCCATGTCTTCGCGGGTGACGACAGAGGGGAGAAAATCCCCCTGCATCCAGCCCGCCGGCGTGGTGAAGCGGGCGATCGAGGGCTTCTTGCCCTTGAGCTTCGCGGCCCCCCTCTTCGCATACTCCAGCTTCTTCGTCGGATTCTTCATCTCCGTCGCGACGGCTCTCGTCGAGGGAGATTGGAGTTGGGCGCTGCGAGCGGAGGAGGCGGAGGAAAAGAGAGAAAGAATTGGCAAAGGTACTATGCAAACCGTGGCGCACCGCCGAGTGTCTCACTAACCAGTGGACCCGCGAGGTTACCGCACATGCCAACCGCTGGCGGCGCTCGGTACGTGGCAATATGACCGGCGCAAAAATCGAGGCGTCGCACCTCCACTTGCCCTGATTGTGGCGTAATCATCACGCGGGAGCGCGCGCTTCCCAAATTTTCAGATTCCGGAAAATCTGGGTCTGTCAGACCGACCCGTCGCCTCCCAAGATACTGCCAACTCACTCGGACCAAAGCGAATGCTGAACATCCACTCGGACACCTTTAAGGCTGAATGGATCCGGGCGAGCGGAGAAGAATTTAATCAACACAAGTTTCGTTGAAGCCCCGAATATCATTCGGAAGATTTTGCATGTTGATCCTGAATGAATGCTAATGCTCAGAGTTCAATCGACACAAGTTTCATGGAAATCCCAAATATCATTCGGAGGATCTGATGGACTAACTCAAGGTCTATGTAGATACCTCCTTCCACCACTCAAACCCCGATCCATTCGGGGGCTAATGACGAGGATATGTATCTAGGGTAGGGTCCTAGGCACGGCCCACATACCCTACCTAAGGACACCACATGGGAGGACTTGAAGATCAAGCATGAACTTCCGAGTGGATCCCTGGAGATCATCAAAGTCACTCGACAGTAATCCACTCGGAGACTCCCGCTCTCACTCGGCAGTCGCGTATCACTCAGAAGACCTTGCTTTCACTCGATGCCAGAAGACCAAGAGCCATCATCAAGAGCACAACGGGCAGACGCTGGTTTAATGGTCATTAATAGCTTTTATTACGTACATTACCTGTAACGGCAGACTTTAATCCCACGACCAAGCCCTTTGATGCAGGGCAGTTATGAGGGGCAGCGAACTCTATATAAGCCACCCCTCCCCTCCTACACAAGGGTTCGCAACCACTGTAATCTTTACATTCCACACGACATAAAGCTCCCGAGCACTGAGACATAGGGTTGTTACCTCCACGAGAGGGGCCTGAACTCATACATCCATGTGTACACCCTCGCCGTAGGTAGGACTCTGCCCTCTCCCTTCGTACCCCTACCATCTATTGTCAGGCTCGTTCCCACGACAGATACCTCTACGCCATGATCTGATTTTGAGACTTAGGTTACGAAGAAGGCGAGCAAAGTTTTCTAGGCGACCACGGTGGTTGAACTTGGCGACGACCATAACGCCTTGTTTTAGGAAGACTGGTGGATGCAGGGTTATAGAGTGTAGGATATTGGATCGTGTCTTTACCTTCGCGTGCCCAAGCATGTTCGCCTTGTTGAACGGTGTTCGAGGCACTCCATGAGGGGGCTTGGACCATCGACATCAGGCCGTACATCGACCACAATTCTCTTCTGGAGGTATTCACGCTCTAGGACAGAACTGTGGTTGTCTAGCCATTGTCGGCATCAAAAGACTCAACTAGATGGGTCTAGCAGGAAAATGGACTTTACTCTGCTAGATGGGTGTAAGAGGCCAAATTCTGGGGCTTGGAAGTGGCCCCATATCCAGAGATTGCATGGAAGTTGAAGGCTCCCCTCCAATGTCATTTCTTTGTTTGGCTTGTGGAGAAATAGATGTTGGACCTCAGATTGCCTGGCTCGCCGAGGTGTGCGGCATCAAGCGGCGTGTCCATTTTGTGACCAAGCCAAGGAGACGTTGAAGCATATCATGCTTACACGTTTGCTAGCGCGAATGGTGTGGCATCACATGCTCATTGCACTAGGAAATCCTGAGTGGACACCAACTGTGGAGCATGAGCTGGTGAATTCGTGCAATTCTTGTCGTGCGACGAAGCTCTGAGCTAAGGAGGTACAAACCATACTCTCATTAGGGACATGGGAACTATGAAAACACCGGAATGCGGTGTTCGACGGTGTAACCCTTTCGATGCACTTAGTCATCACAAGGGTCGAGAACAAGGGTAAAGCGTGGAAACTTGCGGGACTCTTGAAGGGGGACTTATTGTCTTTGTGTCCTTAGCCAGGGGGCGGCATAGAGTACTTAGCATTGTTGCAATCTTTCGGTGAAGCTAGTGACTTCGTGTAACATTACGTAGGGGGTGTTTGGTTGGGCTTTTTCCAGCTGCAGCTGCGGCTTTCAGCTTCCGGCTTCGAAGCCAAAAGCTTCTATTTAGGGGCTTCCGGCTGTAGCTGTGACTTCCGGCTGCGGCTGTGACAAGGCCAAAAGCCGCAGCTGCAGTCGGAAACCCCTAAATAGGAGCTTTTGGCTTTGAAGCCGAAAACCAGAAGCCGCAGCTGCAACTGAAAAAAGCCCAACCAAACACCCCCGTAAGACACTCGTGGATGATGCCTTTTCCCTCTGTTCTTCTTTAATGCATGATACGCACGCTTGTGCATATTCTAGAAAAACAAATGGACGAAGACAGTTTTTAAGAAAAAAAGCGAACAACGTGAAGGTAAAAGGATTTTGCTTGGTCAAAATCACACCGCAAAAATATTACAAAGCAGTTTCATAGGAATCGCAGATGAGATTACCCGGGCGCCGCTCGTAAATGTTAGGAACATACGACATGTCCATACCGTTCTCAGCATAAGCAGTATCGCCCGTACATTGGACGCCGTCTCCAAGGCCATGACCGGAACCATGTCGTCACGCTCTCAGTCTTAACGACTTGTCGTCACCAGGTCGTCAGACTTCCCGTCACCGAGTTCGTTATTACGCTATAAAAAGGGCGAGGGCTGAGCTTTCTCTTCACCACAGCACCACCAAAGCAGTTAAGAGCATTGCAATGGCCAACCACGGAGTCGCCGCTCTTCTGATCGCGTCCCTGCTCGTGGCGGTCGCCCTCGCCGACGCAAGGATCACCGTGCACGTGCAGCGCGACAGCATTAACGGTGGTACGTCCATGGCAACCAACTCGGACGCACGGCCGCGTCGATCTGCGTGCACACATACGCACGCGTATCAGTGATTGAATTTGCTGGATGGATTCTGACCCTTTTGGACATGCGGATGTGCGTTTCGCAGGTTATGCGGGGAAGAAGGCGGTGCCGGCGCTGACGTGCAACAAGGTGAGCGCGGTGCAACAAGGCGAGACTTGCTCCTCCCTCGCGGAGGACGCCGGCCTGACACTGGAGGACTTCCTGGGCTTCAACCCCAACATCAACTGCGTGAGGATCTTCGTTGCCCAGTGGGTCTGCCTCGACGCATCCTCTGCCTAACACACGGTTGCATGGACTACGCAGCATGGTTAGTTGCTGCTACTACTTTTTTATGAATAAAGGAGGCTTAGTCGCTGTCCGTGCACCTCCACCACTACAAGTTAAGTTTGGTATTTGTACTTCCTCCCTCACAAAAGGATGGGGGTTGTAGTCCGTCGTCAGTCTGTCTTTGTACCAGCTGCTTTGGCTTAAAAATGGGCTCAGTTGGTCGTCTTTGATTACCAGGGCGTTTACCTTGTCTGTCTCTTTCCTCGGTTGTGCCTGATTACCAGTGCGTTACTTTGTGTCGCTTTCGGTAAATTTGGTCCGTCTTTCGCGCCTTACAGCATCTACGGACGGGTTTCTTAAACCCTGTTATACGTCTGGCTGACTGATACATTTTATATTCATCCCAAATCTATATCAAATATGAGGAAGTCCAGAAGCATCCATCATGTCAGACCCAATAGACAAAACCATCATAAATTACATCAGACCCCCCCTTCCCAACACCGATCTTGTCCCATCATCCACCCAGACCATCCCCTAGCTCCGCCGCCACCATAACTACACTGCTGCCGCGACCATCAGCGTTGCTAGCACCATCACAAACCTTCTTCTCGTTACTCACGGTGATTCAGACACCGTCACCGCCATGGACGCTGTTGAGGAATGTCTCACTGTCCTCGGATGTTGAGGAATTGGACATGGAGGTGGATACATTCTGAACTTCGAGGATTAGATCAACGGGAGAAGAGTTTTAAACCGGGATATAGTCGCTGGAGCATGGCTGCTCTACAAGGGCTATTTTCAACCCGGGCCAATACTTTTTGATTCATGGTTTCATCAACGCTTCCATATGCATAAACACTTGTTCTTGCGTGTGATGGAGGTAGGCACATGATTCCTACTTCAAGCTCATCAGGGCTTGTTACAGAAAACTCTCGTTCTCCGTTAAAAAGAAATGCACAACTGCTATAAGGATGGTTGCACTAGCACTAGTGTAGGCGCCCGCTATACAAACGGTTTTATTCCCTTTCCCTGACGTAGTCTCAAATTGTCGCCTTGCATTTGTGGGCGATAGGGGGGAGGGGGCTATCCCACACGACACGGAAAACCCGTTGGCGATGACTACTTCCGGTCATGCACGATAGGCAAAATTATGTCGTGCGCGATTGAAAGGGCCATCACAAACATGTATTTTAGGGAAGTCGTGTGAGATGTGCTTAGCATCCCACACAGTAAATCCCAAACGTACGTTTCCGTTCGTATTGTACATCACACACAATTTTCTGCATAACATCGTCTGTGTTAGGAGTGGCCATCACTCACGATGCCTAGAATAAACTGTTTGGCATAGGGCTATCCATCACACACATGTTTTGTGTGACAACTTTTGCGAATGAGTGTTCTAACACAGACAGTTTGCGTCCAGAAGTCGTGTTTGATTGTTCACAGATCAAGCACGCCAATTTTTTAGAAACCATGTGGGTTTATTGAGGTCATCGCTGACGGTGTTCTTTGACAAACCGTCTTCAATATGAAACCTCAATAATCAAGCTAACTTCTCTATTATTTATAATCCAACTAGTAAACAAATTGACACATCATATCAAGCACATAATATATTTCATTTCGTATTACGACAACCAAGATTTCATAATTGAAATACGTCATAGTACAACATCATATAGACATATACTACCTAGCTAGCTACCCAATTACACGACAAGACTAAGTTTCACCATGCAACATCTAAAACCTTTGAAAAATAGCATCATATATGGTAGTTAGACAAATGAATCTCGTCTAGAAAACTGTTGAAGTGGAAGACAAATATTGAGCCTTCGCTGATGTCGAAGGTTCTTGCAACTTTATGCCAGTGCATGTAGATGGTTGCCCGCCCATCCTTCATCCCGGTGAGGAAGACATCAAGATTATACCGTGGGTGTTGTATGAATACCTTGTTCGCCTCTTGACCATACAGGTGGTTTGAGACGTACGCATCGATGAACTGCTTTGAAAAGGACTGGAAACAAAGATATGCATGAATTTCGTTTCGAAAAATTGAAATGTCACAAAGGGAAAAAACAAGGTAAAAGAGATAGTATTATCCTATAGTTCACTAATGTCTTCTTCATTGTGCAGACAAATATCATGTTGTTTTTTGTCGCAAGTTTCTTTATCTTAACAATCTTTTTGAGTTTCTTGATTTGACTGATATTCGTGAACACATCATTTCCCCACATGCAAAATGGGTCGAACAGTGGGTCTAAACCTCTTACGGCAGGGCCTACATGTGCAAGACCAAATTATTGTTAGAAACCTAAATATTAGAATGGTTCCTGCAATTGCGTAATGATGAGCGATTAGCCAAAGGATCATGAAAGTGCAAAGCTCGATGGTAAACCTCACTGTGTCCCATTGTTCCCCTGTAACGTGTTTAAGAATAGATATTGACCAGGTTTTAAGTGAAATTTGGCGTGCTATCAGTAAAATATGTAATGAAAAATAAACGCATTGCAGATCCAGAATATGAATTCAAGCCACATGGAAAGCCAAGCGTGCTAAGAACTATGAAATATAGAAATTGTATGTTTCACATGCATAACAAAACAAAATTGTACCAATAATAATCGAACATCACATTGCAGGTGATCACCGAAACAACTGGACTAAATAGTTAACTGAGCATCACATTGCACAATAGAACATAGTAGAAGGTCAGATTGCATAGTAGCATTACATTGCATATTTCACTAGAATTTCTTAAGGAAAGGCAGGAGCAGCATATGTAGCAGGTAAAACAAACATGCGTAACATGCATAGCTAGCTGAACACAGGTCATTAGTAATTAAGCTTAAAAACAAGATATTACTCGTCGTTGGAGATATCGATAACGATGGGCTTGGATGAGGGCGAGGACTCCACATCGTGGGTGCCCTCCTCGTAGTGGTGAGTTGCCTCAGCCTGTTCGGGCACCAACCTGCCGATTATGGAGTTAAAGAAAGCACAGACACACTGAGAAAACAACTCGTAGTCGTCGTCGAAGGCAACAACGGAGCCCTTGAGAAAACACAATGAGTTGTTGTTCAAAGAAGCCAAAAGGGTGGCGGCGGCCGCACGCTAGGCGTCGACGGTGGCCTCGACGTCTAGGTGCTGCTCCCAGATCTTGGGGTCAGCACGCATGGCAGCTATCGTGGCCTCATCCGGGCGTGCGGTCGCGATTTTTTTCTCCAATGCTAGGTGCTCCTTGAGATCCTGGCTATACTGCGTGCACCATGTCTTTCGACAGCGATTATGTGTGTTTGTGGGGGGTGATTTTGGTGGAATGTGTCACGCCGACAGTCGGGGCATGTGGAATGGAGGAGGAGGGGGTATGGGGAAGGTGTGGATTACCTGACTATGACTAGATGGATGAGGCCAAGCAACAGGAAGGAGCATCGCCGGCAAGGAGGCGACATTGCAAGCAAGCAGTGAAGGTTTAAACTTAGAAAAGGAAGGGGGAAGCAGGGGGAAATGTGGCTTTTGGTTGGTACGAGGGGCGGGGAAGGTAGGTATTTGCGCGGCAGCCCAAAATTTTGTTCGGTGTGACGAAAAAGTAGCGCACACAGTCACATTGGACACAATAACTTTCCATTACTAGGTGCAATACTCAACAACACAAATGTATCCTATAGTTTATCCCGTGTGTGATAAGACTGAATATGGAAATTTTGGTCTCCAAGCTTCCGACGTAAGATATCGGATACTACATTGCACACTATACTTGCATTTCATGTTCATTTGGAAGAGAAAATGGGGATACAGCGACAAATTTTGGTCTGAATTTCCCTTGTTACATTGGTCATCGACGTCATTGCTTAAGTTAACAACACTTGCAAATTTAAGTACTACACAAAAGAGCCTACAATACTGCCTACACTTACTTAGTCAAGCAACAAATAAACATTAGTTAGTTGACCTAAATGTTATTCTAACAAAACACCATCGCTCTAGACAAAGACTAATATTCTGCCTAGCATTTGTCGATCTCCGCTGCCTCCTCGATGACCAGCTCCCGGTCAACGACCAACTCCCGCTCGACGACCTTCGGGGAAAGGAGATCCATGGGATCCATCGCCACATACTCCAACATCTCCAGTCTTCGTCCATCATCTCTTAGGATAAGGCCGCCATGATCCGGGCATGTGCGGCCTTGCTCCTGGCATGGACGACCACAATCTTGGCTAGGTACACCACTGACAGACAGACGCCTGTTTGACCACACTCAGCGATTGCCAACTCAACGGACATGGGTTGTGGACCAATGTCGGAAAAGGCAGATGTGATTTGTGCAATGACCGACACGACATGGGCGTGGGCGTCCTCAAGATGGGAATGGGCATCCGCTGCCAGGGCTACGACGACCGCTGAGGAACTGATAGCTGATGTGTAGTTCTCGCCATTTGCTATCCCCATCTGTCACGCCCAAGATGCGGTCCTATCCTTATTTGGGCATGAGGGCCTTGACAAGGATAGAAGCGCATCTTGATGCGTTCGCAAGAATGGATATCATTACAAGTACACGTACAGAAGAGATGAGTATACGGAATTGGCTTACACTTGCCACAAGCTACATCAGAGTCACAGCAATACAATAACATCTCAAACATCATACAAAAGAGCAGGGTCCAGCTACGGACGAAATCAAACGATAAAATGACATCCACCCTTGCTATCCCAGGCTGCCGCCTGGAACCCATCCAAGATTGAAGAAGAAGAAGAAGAAGAACTCCAAGTCAAATCAAGCAACACGCTCACGTCTAATCATCACATTACCTGAACCTGCAACTGTTGTTGTAGTAATCTGTGAGCCACAGGGACTCAGCAATCTCATTTCCAAGGGTATCAAGACTATTAAAGCTTAAAAGGTAAGGCACGGTTAAGTGGTGAGGCTGCAGCAAGTGACTAAGCATTTATTTGAGTGTCTAACTTATGAGTACAAAAATTAAAGTATGGTGGTCTACGCATGACGAACGAGAACTAGCAATGATCACTAACTGATCCTAAACACCTACTTACGTCAAACATAACCCCACCGTGTTCTCTTCCGGATAAGGACTCACGAGAAGAGACAGTCACGATTACGCACACAGTTGGTGTGTTTTATTAGAGTTTACTTCAAGTTTGCTATGACCGGGTGTTAAACAAATTATCCAGGTTTGCCGCATAACTGCGGGCACGGCTTGTCGAAAAGATTTAACCCTGCAGGGGTGCTCCAACTCGTCCACCACAAATTAACCACACTTAGCGGGAATAACCTCAACCACGGATCTCGTGATCTTCCTAGGCAATTCCAAAGGAAATCCAACACCTCGAGATAATCCGAAGAAAATCAGAGTTCCTCACTCAAGACGTTCGAGAAAGGTAAAACAAATCCAGCAAGGCCGCCCAGCGTGTTGACGAACCCGATAGGAGCCGCGTATCTCGTTCTCAGGACACGACCAGATGAGCGCAGCGTACAGTGGCCTGATAGAAATCTCCCGAGTTGCCTCGGGTTGGCCCCGCACATGACTCTAGTTTGGTCCAACACTCATGAGGAGCACTGGCCCGGGTTGTTGATTAATTATCCACGGGGTCCGAAAAAATATCCCCTATGCAAGTTCATTAATTAGGAGAATGTAGTACCAATGTTGGGCCTTGCCAGACAAGTTTTAATCTAACCCGAAAATCAAGGGGGTCCCCATAACAACCCCGAGCATGTTAGGAGCGCTCATTTATGGAACATAACACCGGTTCACAAGTAACTAGGGGCGACAAGAGTGGAACAAAACACCAAGCAAAAGGCCAAGCCTTCCACCCTTTACCAAGTATATATGTGCATTAAATTAAATAGCAGCAATATTGTGATATAACAAAAGGAAGGCCCATGCTGACACATGGAAGCAATAGCACCTGCAACTAGCAAAGCTATAAGAAGGGCTGAGCAAGCGGTAACATAGCCAAACAATGTTTTGCTGGGATGTGGAGAGGTTAGAGGCTTATCATGGCAATGTTGGGAGGCTTATCAAACAGGTGGTAGGTAGCGAGACATAACGATAAAAGACGAGACAATTAGCATGACAATGATAGTAATGGTATCCAGGGAAATGTGTCATCTTGCCTGAGATCCCGCTTGGAAGAAGACCGAGTCCATGAAGAAGAAGAACCAACGTAGTCGAACAAATCCTCACACTCCAAACACTTTCGCAACTCTATCGAGAAGAAGCAATCTGAAACAAACAATCAACACAAGATACACGACAACATATGCAAAACACGATACACAAATGATATGATGCATGTCCGGTTTAATATGCAATGCATGACAATTCACAACAATCAAATTCTACACATTAAAGTGAAGCTCAATATGCAACGAGTTACATATTGACAAAACTCCACATTCGAAATATTTAGTTCACTCCTGTTAGGTACACGACAATATTAAATGTTGTTAAGCATGGCAAGAGTTGAAGCAAAAGTAAACTATCTATCTAGGCATGTTAAATGAGGCCGGAAACAACTTATAGCATTTCCGAAATGACCTCATATGTTAATTTAGAAATTGGTCCAGATCTGAACTAAACACATTTTATATTTGTTAAACATCAAAATAAATATCACCATGTTATTCTACATAGAATTCTAGTCGATTTACATATATAGAACATCTCAAACGGAGCTACGGTCTAAAAGATATGAGCAACACAAGATGCACATGACATGAATGCAAATGCATGGGGAAAACATTCACAAACACTTCAAATCATGAAGGCAACAGGTTATTATAAAACTACAAGAGATTCTAAGCAAGTTTCATATATGGAATGCTCAAAACGGAGCTACGGTTCCACCACAATCAACAAAACAAGTTTTTGTTGAAATCTGCAAAAAACAGCAAGATAGCATTTTGAACATGTGAAAATAACAAGTTACAATACTCCAAAATGCACAAACTAAGCATGGGGCAATAGCATACAACATTCATTTCATTTCATCTTCACAAATCATATTCAAAACATGCATGGATCACTTAGTAGGAAGCTCACAAGAAGGCTACTTAATAATAATTTCAGACTTGGTGAAAATAGCAGTTTTGACAGTGCAGTTTTTATCATGAAGGCATATTGACAGCAGTGAAAATATATGCTACAGGTCATGAAATGGCATGAAACTTAACAGCATACTAGAGGGCAATATCAACAACAAATAACTGCACCTACCACAAAAGAGGTCTAGATCACTAGCAAATCACATGGCAAGACAACAACAAAATATAACAGATTCCAGACTTAGGAATATTTAGGACCCTCAAAAATAGCAGATTTCATAGCAAGTTGACAACAACAAAACCACACCTAAACATGCATTTCTATGACAAGCAAAATGACCATGGGCTAGGACACATAGCAAAGAGCAACTTACATGTTGAAAATTAATTCATATCATGTCTGGATTAAATCACACGAAAATAACAAAAGGGCATCATGACATACATGACATGCACACCAACATGCTCAAATGGCAAAACTAAATGCACAGCTAATTTCTATGGATTTTTCTACCCCGAAAACATATATAATATGCATATGATCATGTAGAAAAATAATCACAATTAAATATTCGGTAATAGGCCTAATCACGTTAAAGCAATTCGTCAATGCAAAATAAATGCAAACATGATACCGAAAGTTTTATTCATGCATGAAAATGCGGTGCGAAAGAGATGGGCATTTTTAATTTATGAATTTTTATTAATACCGATGCACGTTAAATAATTGTGAAAATGCAATTAATGCAAAAAATGCAAAATGACATCTTAATGTATTTTTGAAATGGATGCAAATGACATGTTAATATTCTACGCATTTTTCTGAACATGTTTCATGTTGAAAATATTTTGGAACGGTGCACGGATATTTAACTAACATCGTTTTAAACCACAAAACGATTAACTAAAAAACAACAAAAGGGGAGGGAGCTGCTCACCCTGGCCCATGGGCCGACTGGGGAGGCAGGGGAGGCAGCTTGGCTGGCAACTGGGCCGCAGGAGAGGGAACGCAGGCCGGCCCACGCGGGGGCTACGGCCGGTCAACGCGGTCGGAGCCGAGCGCTCGACCTGCTCCTCCTCCCGACCCGGGGACGAGCGGAGCCAACGGCGGCGGCGGGGCATCGACGGCGGGCGGCGTGGATCCGGCGAGGGGGAGTTAGGGGAGGCCGGATCCGGCGGTGAGCGGCCCATTCCCGGCGGTGGCTGGCCGGAAGGAGCTCCGGCGCGAGCTTGGGTGCGACCATGGCGGGGCGATCTGCGGGGAGGAGAAGGCAGAAGTGAGGAGAGGAGGAGAAAGGCAGGGGAAGAAGAAGTGGGAGGGGTCCGACGGCGGCGCTGGCGCACTCTGGCGACTGGTGGAGCTCCAGCCACGGGCGGCTCCGGCGAGGGCTGCGGGAGGAGAGCCACCATGGGAGCTCGGGAGAGCTCCGGAGAGCTCCGGGACGCGATCCGGGCCCGGAACGGCTTGAACGGGCCCAGATGGGCTCGGGCGGGCTGGAGGCTGGAGGAGGGAGAAGGAGGGGATGGCTAGGGTTGCATGCGGAACGAGGTAGGGGAGGGGCTATAAATAGGCTAGGGGCTAGGGTTACGACACTGTCCGTTTTCGGACTGCTGGGCGTCGGTACGACGGTCCGGAAGCGAAGGGTCGGGCTGCGGCGGCTGTGCAGAGGGCTAAGTGGGGAGAGAGAAGTCTGCGACCCGGACACGGAGATTTTAAAACACTGAGAAACGACCGACGAACGTCTGATAAACTACCGATAACCTCACTTCTACGGATTACCGACGGGGCATCAAACGAACTCAGAACGCGACGAAAATCGACAGGCGATCTACCTATGCTATAACAAGACCGCACGACAAGTTTCAACTCGATCCGAGAATATTTTGCGCACGCTTTAAGAACAGTTTTATTTCACGGTGTCGCGGGTGTGTGGCTGGTCTCGAAACGGCTACGGCAAGAACGAAAGAGAACCGGCAACTGACAACGGATGCAAGCTTTCGAAAACGGGAGATGATGCAATGCAAATGATGCGATGATGAATGCGACAACCAGATGAACAGATGCCTAAAATGGAAACTAAAGGGGAATCTTCTGGAGCGTCGGTCTCGGGCTGTCACACCGTCGCGATTGTTGCTGTCGCCCTCTCAGCTGCAGCAACTGCCCTTTTGGCTGCTACAGCCACCCTGTTAGAGGTAGCGGCCGCGTTCAAGCATGTTAAGAGCGCGCTCATGCCTAATGCGGCCGTGCTTAGGCCAAAATGGTCTAAGGAGTCAGTGCGGTAAACTGGTCAACGGTGTACTACAGCCGACGAAGCTTCCGGCCTAAGCCATGCATTATGAGAATTGGCCCAAGATATTTTGTACTGCATCATACACGATTCAAGAAAGTGAACTGTTTGTGAAAGACTTGATTTTCAAAATATTTTTGAAACAAAAAATGAGGTTACTTCAACAAAGGACGGTGTTTGGATTGCAATAAGATTTATGCGTAGTGAACATTGACCAATAGCAGTGTTGTGCTAAAATATGGAATTTTTCAGTGTCTGTTTGGCCTTTTGATAAATTAATTGAGTTTTGTAAACATTTAATATGTATAATTCAAATTTGAACTATCCTCCCAATGTCCGTGTATCAAAATGGGATGAAAAATTGTATCAGTGTCCATGCCTTCATCTTTAGGTCACTGGCAAGAAATGGGAATGAACTTCAAACATCTCGACATCTTGACTCGACCACAAATGTTGAGAAACTTGGTTTTTAAATTACTGTAAATCCAAAACGTGTCAGATATTCTAAAAACTTTGCATGTTGTCGTGACATGGCATGTGCCATGGTAAAAAAATTCAACTTGGGACAATTTTAGGCACAAGTCCCTTACAAACCGGAGTTTCTCATTGCAATCTTTGTGGTCCCGATAAGGAACATGTCACCTTACATGGGCAAAACAACACCTGTTCATCTTCTCGCCATGAACCTTTGTTAGAGGCAACTCCGATCAGTAAGAGTGTCTTGCTAAAATATGAAATTATTCAGGGTTCTTTTCTCATTTTAATACGTTAATTGAGTTCTCTAGGCATATAATGTGGATAATGAAAATGTGAACTAAAATCACAGGGTTTGGTGCATCAAAATGGGTTGGGAAATCATATAAGTGTCCATGTCTACTTTGGGCCACATGCAATATATGGGAATGGATTTCAAACATCTCGAGGTCTTGGCTCAGCCACAAACATTGAGAAACTTGGTTTTACATTCATATATAAATCAAAAACTCGTCAGAAATTCATGAAACTTGGCATGGTGTCATGGCATGACTCATATGTGCCCTGATGAAAAATTGTCTGATTTGGGACAATTTTTGGCACAAGCCCCTTACAAACCTCAGATACTCACGGAAAGCTAACTTTTGTGGTTTTGGATATGGAACACGTCACCTTATGTGGGTGAATCGACATACGTGCCTCTTCTCATCTTGAACTATATATTTCTAGAGGCAACATATACCAAAATGAGTGTCGTTCAAAAATATGAAATTATACATGGTTTGTTTGGACTTTTTATACGTTAATTGACTTTTATATGCATTATTGAACATGCATAATTCAAATTTGAACTACATTAACAAGGTACGATGTATCAAAATGGGCTGAAAACCATATAAGTATACGTGCATCTTTAGGATCCCATACTATATATGGGAATGAATTTCAAACATCTCGCCGTCTTGGCTCGGCCATACAAACATTAAGAAACACGGGTTTTAAATCATGTGTAAATCAAAAAATAGTCAGAAAATTCATCAAACTTGGCATGCTGTCATGACATGCATGTCTCATGTGTGTCCTGGTAAGATAATGTACAATTTGGGACAAGTTTTGGCACAAGTCCCTCACAAACCAAAGATTATCATAGGAAGCTTTGTTGTTTCGATATGAAATATGTCACCTTATGTGGGTGAATCGGCATCCTCTGTATCTTCCCGTCTTGAACTATTTTCATAGGCAACATATACAAAAATGAGAGCGCCATTCCAAAATATGAAATTATACATGATTCATTTGGCCTTTTTATACATTAATTGACTTTTATATGCATTATTTAACATGCATAATTCAAATTTAAACTACAATCAAAAGGTCCCGTGCATCAAAATGGGTTGAAAATCATATAAGTATGCATGCATCTTTAGGTCCCATGCAAGATATGGGAGTGAATTTCAAACATCTCGGGGTCTTGGCTCGGCCACAGAAACATTGAGAAACTCCCTTTTTAAATCATGTGTAAATCAAAAACTCGTCAAAAAATTCATGAAACTTGGCATGGTGTCATGACATGCATGGCTCATCTCTGCCATGGTAAAATAATGTCCAATTTGGTACAAGTTTTGGCACAAGCCCTTGACAAACCACAGCTTCTCACAGGAAGCTTTGTTGTTTCGATATGGAATGTGTCACCTTACATGGGCGAATCGACATCCGCCGCCTCTTCTGGTCTTCAACTATTTCTATAGGCAACATATACCAAAATGAGAGTGTTGTGCCAAAATATAAAATTATACATGGTCCCTTTGGCCTTTTTATACATGAATTGAATTTTATATAAATTATTTAATATGCATAATTCAAATCCGAATTACAATCATAAGGTCCGGTGCATCAAAATGGGTTGAAAACCATATTAGCGTGCATGCATCTTTAGGTCCCATGCAAGATATGTGAATGAATTTCAAACATCTCGGGGTCTTGGCTCAGCGACAGAAACATTTAGAAACTTGGGTTTTAAATCATTTAAATCAAAAACTCGTTAGAAGATACATGAAACTTGGCATGGTGTCATGAACATGGCACATAAAGGCGACATAGCATTTTGTTTTCCTATTTGAGACTCGTTTATTAATATATATATTTTCTTTTAGAGCCAACATTGAGAATATTACGTTAAATCATAGTAAATCTAGAACTCATACAAAATTTTATAAATTGGGCATGGCGTCATTATATAACACAAATATGTTGTGGTATTTTTCGTGTCATGAACAAAAGCTTTTTGGAACAAAAAATCATCACGTTTCCACTCAAAACAGTTGCATTATTTTCAAACCGGTGGCATTCTACTACACTTACGTGGTGCCAAGGGTCGCACTCTTTTATTGGCTAGGGATTAGGTGGTGTTATGCAAGCAACTGCTTGAGTTGAAAGGAGGCATGCGATCTGGCCTCCGTTGTGCAGGCTCACCGGGAGGCGTGCGGGAAGTACACCAAAGGCTCATCGGGAACCGATCCATTTGACCTCCGTATCCGACCTTGTCGCTTCTAACATATCTATCAATGGCACCGGAGCCACTGTTTAATAGGCGGCTTTACTTCCCACTTACCCACAATTCTCCATATATCTTCACCTCACATTCCCATCCATCTTCAGACCTCCACAGCGACCTACCCCATGGTGCAGAAGGATCGCATGACACTAGTCTTCCGGTTTGGTGAAGTTGACACCGAGTCGAAGAGATAGAACATAAAGACAAATGGGACGCCATGGACATGGCCCTGGAAGAGCTGCATGCCATAGCGGATGCTGCCCCGACGCACTCGCCAACAAGCATCACGAGGTCCCCGCTGACCCACACGAGCTCGTGTATGTGCAAGCGCCAACGCCTCCTCCTGTCGTTGTGCTCGTGCGCGCCCTCGCACATGCCATGCCAGTACCAGTGCGCGTGCCCGCATCCAAGGCGCCCGACCCCTTGTGTGCGCCTGCACCCACCGCGCCCATTCCCGTGCGCGTGTCTGTACCCATCACGGCTCCCTCAGTAGATTGGGCCGTCGCCGTCGATAGCTCTCTTGCAGCGCCGCTAGTCGCCGACCGTGGCCCCACACCCGTCGATCATGCGATGGTGGGCTCTTTGATTGAGAAGTCCATAACATTCATGTTTCGTTATAAGAACTGTACAACCGCACCCCGAAGCACGAGAGCGCCACCGCAGGAGGCCACCACCGCCGCAACTAGTTTTCTTTATATTGTATATCGATTGTATGAATGTGAAGTGAAAGCTTGACTGAATGAAATCAATGGTTTGATGAACTAAGTATTTATGTCTGAATTCACATAGCAAACAAAAAACCATCATAGTTTTATTTGAATAAACACTCATCACAAACGGTTTAGGTTCAATACCCGTTTGCACATCGGCAGCTATCTTTCATTCGCCTGTAAGCCAAGTCAAAATGTCGACGTGAAGGATTGGTGCAATGCATAGTCACAAACGTTTCTCGAATATGATCCGTGTGCCTAGTACAAACAATCCGGAAAGATTTGCATCTATCATATTGGGTAAATTGCCATGTGTCAAATCAGAAACGTTGGCATCTGTCGATCTAGTAACACTAGCATTTGTCAACATTGTAGCACTAGCATTTGTCAAGTTTTGTAGGGACAAAATCACAATTAGGGTGTAATTTTGCAACTTAAATTCACTTTAAACATGGATTTCATTCATACATTAAGCACTGGTCTTTGTACAATACAGTTCAGCTTGACAGCTGAACCATACAAACTTTTCCCCAATTGGTGCCAACCACGTACTGAAATAGTTAGTTCAAATATATATACTAGCTAATTTAAAGCATGTGGTGTAGTTCAACCATATCTATAGTAAGATGAACTGAACAAAATAGCCCCTAAATACTAGTACTATAGAGGGGCTTTGTACTACATCCAACAGAATCGAGCGTGCTCAGTAAGAGCAAGTGGAGGAGGAGCCCGCCAACGAGTTGGTGGAGTCGTGTCTGTTGCCTGCCAGTGCTACCCTCCAGCGCTCAAGACTACCCTCCTCAAACTGATAGGACTCTGCATAGATCTCTACATTCCGCGTCGTCGCTGCGGCTTCTTCTGCGGCCACGGCGTTTGTGAGCTTCTTCACGTGCGCGACCTGGTGCTCCACCTCCTTCTCTAGGAAGTAGATGTAGCGCGCAAGGGTTGCAATGCAGAAGGCCGACGATGGGACTTTGGCACACTCCACCTCCCGTATTTAGGCCGTGGTGGCGCCGCGGGTGATGACCCTGCCGCCTGATGCCGTGGTCGTGGCAAAGACGGACGACGGTGGGGTGGCGGCTCCGGCGGCTGCCGGCGTGGTGGCGGCCACCTGCAGCAGTTGCCTTCGGGCAGCGATGGTGGAGCGTGTAGTTGATGGCATGTGCACACCCACCAGGGACGCCATGTGCACTACACGCTCCAGAGGACTACCGCGTCGACGCAGTGAAGCCTCCCAGCTGGAGCTGTCCTTTGGCGGAGTGGCTGGGCGACGATGAACGCCCGATGCCATTATCGATTGGGGGAGAAGCAAACTAGACAAGCTATGGGGATGGGGGATGAAGGCAATGTGGAGTCGCCGACTGTTGGGGATATGACCCGCCCCGGAGGCTCCGGGTCATGTTGCTGGCTCGTGAGCCGGCCCAAAGGTGAGTCGTAAGACTAGTGGCCCAGGAAGATAGGCGGCTCAAGGTGTGGGCCTTACAACGGCCCGGATGAATAAAGATCCGGGCGTGCAAGCCGACTCACAGACGGCTTGGATAAGAAGATAGGGAGAGACTCGGTTAGCAATAGTAGCGACCCGGTGGTCCTGACCTCTTATATAAAGGCAGACCCGGGGCGATTTAGAGGGCAGGGTAATCGAGAACTAGGTCAAGCTTCTAGCTCCTTGTAATCGATACACAAGCAATACAAACACAAGCAGGACGTAGGCTATTACCTCGACTTGAGGGGCCGAACCTGGGTAAATCCATGTCTTTCGTCCCGACTAACCCCTTTGAGTCCACCCCGTTAGCGACGGCCTCGAATCTAAGTCCGTTCACCCGGACATCTGCCGTGATAAAACTATGATAGTTGGCGCCCACCGTGGGGCTTGCGCTTGGTGGTGTTGAGTTCTCAAAGGGATCTCTTCCAGGGCTCGAAGGATACGTGGTTGGAAGGATGAGCAAGAGTCGCCGCGGCCGGCTCTACATCGACGAGCCGGATGGGGGCTTGATGCTGGTTCTATGGAGTATGGATTCTGGGTTCCGTTCGGCGGGATCCAGGTTTTCATCGAAAAGATTGATGGATCTACACCCGTGCCGGACGTCTGCACCAACATCGTTGAGCCGACTCGGCGTCTCCAATCTACGAGTGTTGTGCAGCCTGCCCATGCCTGTCCGGGTCAAAAGCACGTTCTCGTGGGCTTCACTCAAGGCATGGACCTGGAAGCGTTCGGGTCACAGGGAACTCTTGTTTGCTCGGAAGATGAGTCCTCTAGTGGGGAGACAAAATCAGTGTATCAGCTCAGTAACGGTGGCCTTGGGGGCTACTACGACAACTATTTTGAGGTAGAGGGCATTAAGACGGATGCTCTGAGCCCCCCGGTCCATGCGGCGGTGTTCATGGTGGGATCGGCTTCAGCCCCGGTGACACAGCTGCGGGAGCCGCCGCAGCGGGTGATAGCCTGCCACCACCGGCTCAGGTTCTAGTAGAATTGATGGACGAACTTACAGCTCTCATGGCCACAGAAGTAACACCGGATAATCAAGCAGCCAGGAATCTAGAGGTGGCACGGATCAAGGGCCGGATGGCAGAGGAATGGCAAAGGATGGCCGAGCTGAAGCCCCGGATGGAGGAAGAAGCGGAGCGTATCAAGGCCGATGCTTTCTGTCTGGAGCTGGAGCATAGGTCAGCGGCCGCGGTGCACCGGAGGAGGCATCAATCCTGTCTACCAGAACGTTACGAAGCGAGGAACCTTTTTAACACCCCTGGTGCGGGGCGGGTTACGGGCGCACCGAAGAGCCGCCCGATGGAACGCCCGGCGACTCATCCACCCCAACATAACCAAATCTCACCTAGGGCTTTTCCAACACCGGCGGGTCATTACTCTAACCCGGCCGAGAACATGGTGGCAGGGGCCGCCCGGCTTGAGACGATTCCCATCCCAGATGAAGCACCCTTTGCGGAGGATGTGCGAAATGCCATTGGATATTGACAGACGGCCATGGCCCAGCAAGAGAGGTATGCTCACAGCCGGAGCCGGGTTCACTCCACCCCCCTCCCCAGTCGAAATTTCAGCCGGCGCTACGAGTCGCCGGCGTGTTCCAGCATTCACCCACGTCGTGGACCATCGGAGGACGAGCGGGCGGCTCTAGATACGCAAGCCCTCACGGACCAGGTGAGAGACAGGCGAGAGGCGGAGATAGCGGCAACCCGTCCAGAGCCGGCGCTTTCTGTCTCAATGGGAGTAGTTAGTACCAGAGCCGTAGGGGTGCCATGTTTGACTCCGGCTTGGAGAAGTGAACGGCTACCGAAAGATTTCAAGGGGCCTCGAAAGGTTCTGAATTACACAGCTGATTTACCCCCTGAGGCGTGGGTTGAAAGTTATGAGCTGGCCATGGAGATGCTGGATGTCAGTGAGGCGGTATGCGCAAAATATTTCATCACGATGCTTGAGGGGCCGAACCTGGGTAAATCCGTGTCTTTCGTCCCGACTAACCCCTTTGAGTCCACCCCGTTAGCGATGGCCTCGAATCTAAGTCCGTTCACCCGGACATCTGCCGTGATAAAACTACGACACCGACCGTGTGGGTATATATAGCAGGCCAACAAGCATTCGGGATTTCATCGAGCCGGGCAGGAAGCTAGAGCCATAGCACGGTTTTGTGCGCGGGAACGGGATCATCAAGCGGTTACGTGGACAAAAGCGGTGTTGAAGCGTGCACATGAATCCTCGAGCGGCAACACGGTGATAAGACACGAGAGAGGAGGATGGACTGATGCGGAGGCACACATGTCAAAATAATAAAACGTCTGCAATATTAATACATGCAAACGACACTTCCCAATGTAGCGTCGGTAATGATTTTATGCATCGCTGAAAATTATTTAGCAGCAACAGTGTGCCCAAAGCACACATGGCTTGTTAGTAGAAATCGTTTGGGTTATTACTAGTGTTCGCACACGATTCTCATTACTCACCTGTTTGTTGTATATCACACATCTCTTGTTATGTCAAGTCGTTTGTGTTCTGTTGTATCAACGCACACAGTTTATCCGAGTGGAGTGTATGCCGTACTTCGCACATGTATGTAGTGTTGCTAACCATTTCTATTATCTTATCTAATCACAAACGGTTCATAAGAACAAACTGTCTATCATAGATCGCACACGCAACTACTTTTTGAATCGCATTTGATGGATCCACCTTCGCACACAGTTCATGTCATTAGCGACGGATCTTGAACTATACCGTTTGCGATTCATCCATCGCACACAGTTTCGTCGAAGGGTCTCTGATTGATGTGCCATCTTTGGACCATTCTATAGTAGTGTGGGTACCATCGTCGATGCCTTTGGTGAGATGGTCTGTATGAGGGATCACACATGCTTGGAGACCACTATTAGATTTGCACGCGCCGTGGTACAGATGTTTGAATCAGGGTATCCAAGAGAACCGAATGTGCAAGATACAAAAAACTTGATGGTTATTGGAGCGGCAATAGGCTTTCCAAGCATGCTCGGTTCAATTCATTGAATGCATTGATAATGTAAGAAAAGCGTCCAAAGGCTTGTGCGAGATGTACCAAGGCCAGACCAAAGAGGCCACCGTCATATGCAAAAGAGTGGCATCCAAGGACTTTGAGATTTGGCATGATTTTTTGGCAGGCCTAGTTCTCATAACGACATCCATGTGCTCCAGCGATCTCCCATGTTTAAAAGACTTTGCCATGGGGAAGTATCGTCGTGCAACTACATTGTAACTGTCATCCTAAAACATGGCGTACTACATTGTAGATGGAGACTTCGCAGAACTGCAATGATGTGGGAATCAAAAAATTTATGGTAATTGTTGGCATGTTGTGTCATTTTGTGCAACAAGATCGTCGAGGACAACGGTGAAGGGACAGTCTGAACCCATGATTTCGAGAAGGCCGGAGAACAAGTCCACATCCCGCATCAAGATGCAGACCAGATTACGAATTATTTGCATATACATCAGAGTCTTTGAGATGAATAGGTGCACGCGTAATTACTCAATGATCTTATGAAGTATATGTGGACCTACAATGGAAACCAAGGAGCTTAATGTTTGAATTGTGCACAACAAGTAATTTTTTTGTTTGAACTATGTATTTCAAGTCTGATGTAAGTTTGAATTGTGGAACTACTCATTGACCTTGTTATATTCATGTGTGTACCAAACGTGCATGAATTTGTTTGGATTTGAGGGTTTAGATAAGAGGGGCTCTCCAATGCTATCCGTGGACGCGTCAGGGCGTGTCTGTGGACGTTTAGGTGGGTGGATTTACTAAGTCCGACTATAGATGCTCTTAGACATGGAAGAGGATACAACATGGGCATTCCACTTCTACACATTCTTCAAGAACCAGAATGTCATTCGCCTCTATTTTTGACGTCTTTACAGAATTAATTGTCATTTGGATGTATCTAGATATATTTTATATCTAAATACATCCATTTTTTTCTTTTTGGTGACAATTAACTCCAGACGGAGGGAGTACTACGGTGTTTCATCATTATTAATTTGTGTTTCTGTAATTCTAGAACATATGCTACATGTGAATATAATTATGCATTGGTTGGTGAACCTTTGTAAATTGGGTGTATCAATGGATATGAATAAGTAATTGCCTACTTTTAAATTCAAATTCTGAAGAATTTCAAATTGCATGGATTAACTTATTGGGAATAATAAACTATGCAGGTCATTATGGTACACATGGTTTGACAAAGCTAAATGTTTGCAATCAACCACAACAATAGGAATGTTTCTTAGATCAGCTATGCGCTGAAGCCATATACGCTAGGTTTTGGCTTTTGGTTTGTGTTTTTTGGCTATGACCGTGATGGCTGAAATTCCACCATTACAAAAATATATAGAAAAAATCAAATTAAATAGTAAAACAAAAATTTAAATTTTGGAACGAAAAATGCCAAAAATTGATCAAAATGCAAATCAATCAAAAAAGGTCACAAACAAACATGACTCGTATGGGTACAAATATAATGTTTTGTCTCTTGAAAGACTCCAAAAGTTGCCAAGTAAAATTAAAATCATGCCAAAAATGTTTTCCCAAAAATTACATATATCAGATCCGCTCGAGATGGCCGCAATTCGGCAATAGGCTTTCCAAGCATGCTCAGTTCAATTCATTGAATGCATTGATAATGTAAGAAAAGCGTCCAAAGGCTTGTGCGAGATGTACCAAGGCCAGACCAAAGAGGCCACCGTCATATGCAAAAGAGTGGCATCCAAGGACTTTGGGATTTGGCATGAATTTTTGGCAGGCCTAGTTCTCATAACGACATCAATGTGCTCCAGTGATCTCCCATGTTTAAAAGACTTTGCAATGGGGAAGCATCGTCGTGCAACTACGTTGTAACTGTCATCCTAAAACATGGCGTACTACATTGTAGATGTAGACTTCGCAGAACTGCAATGATGTGGGGATCAAAAAATTTATGGTAGTTGCTGGCATGTTGTGTCATTTTGTGCAACAAGATCGTCGAGGACAAGGGTGAAAGGACAGTCTGAACCCATGATTTAGAGAAGGTTGGAGAACAAGTCCACATCCCGCATCAAGATGCAGACCAGATTACGAATTATTTGAATATACATCAGAGTCTTTGAGATGAATAGGTGCACGCGTAATTACTCAATGATCTTATGAAGTATATGTGGACCTACAATGGAAACCAAGGAGCTTAATGTTTGAATTGTGCACAACAAGTAATTTTTTTGTTTGAACTATGTATTTCAAGTCTGATGTATGTTTGAATTGTGGAACTACTCATTGATCTTGTGATATTCATGTGTGTGCCAAACGTGCATGAATTTGTTTGGATTTGAGGGTTTAGATAAGAGGGGCTCTCCAATGCTACCCGCGGACGCGTCAGGGCGTGTCTGTGGACGTTTAGGTGGGTGGATTTACTAAGTCTGACTATAGATGCTCTTATACATGGAAGAGGATACAACATGGGCATTCCACTTCTACACATTCTTCAAGAACCAGAATGTCATTCGCCTCTATTTTTGATGTCTTTACAGAATTACTTGTCATTTGGATGTATCTAGATATATTTTAGTTCTAGATGCATCCATTTTTTTCATTTTGGTGACAAGTAACTCCAGACGGAGGGAGTACTACGGTGTTTCATCATTATTAATTTGTGTTTCTGTAATTCTAGAACATATGCTACATGTGAATATAATTATGCATTGATTGGTGAACCTTTGTAAATTGGGTGTATCGATGGATATGAATAAGTAATTGCCTACTTTTAAATTCAAATTCGGAAGAATTTCAAATTGCATGGATTAACTTATTGGGAATAATAAACTATGCAGGTCATTATGGTACACATGGTTTGACAAAGCTAAATGTTTGCAATCAACCACAACAACAGGAATGTTTCTTAGATCAGCTATGCGCTGAAGCCACATACGCTAGGTTTTGGCTTTTGGTTTGTGTTTTTTGGCTATGACCGTGATGGCTGAAATTCCACCATTACAAAAATATATAGAAAAAATCAAATTAAATAGTAAAACAAAAATTTAAATTCTGGAACGAAAAATGCCAAAAATTGATCAAAATCCAAATCAATCAAAAAAGGTCACAAGCAAACATAACTCGTATGGGTACAAATATAATGTTTTGTCTCTTGAAAGACTCCAAAAGTTGCCAAGTAAAAATCAAATCATGCCAAAAATGTTTTCCCCAAAATTACATATATCGGATCCGCTCGAGATGGCCGCAATTCGGCTGAAACTTAATTTTCTTGACCGACATTCAACACTCTGGTACAACCACACACATGTTTCGTTCAGGTCAAATGTGTGCGATGAAACCATAACAATTCACACATATCTTACTCGACAACGTGTGCGACCAACCTACACATCCCTAGAATTATTTTAATGCAATTAATTATTTGATTTTAAATGGTTGCATTTGGAAGCATTCATGTATCATGTTAAATTGAGGAAAGTTGAGTTGAGGAAAATTGAAAGCCTCAAATTTCAATTAAATAAAGGCAAAAACCCTAAAATCTCATTCAATGTTTTCCAAAATGTTCCTTGAAAGTTCTTAGAATTTTTCTAATAGTTTGTAGACAAACCAAAATTTGTGAACATTTGTAAGAAATTGTTTTGGGAATTGAAATTAATTCCAATTGTATTTGAATTGGGTTTTTATCATATTATATAGAATATGGACGCAACAATTCTGAAATTCCATGTGTTACTTTGGTTTTGAGCATTTGGACCACATGTAAATTTTCTGAATATTTGGAGATAGTTTGGGTCTCCGATTATTTCAAATAGATTGAAATAATTAATAAAATATCAGAAAACAGAAATAAAGAAAGAAAACTAACCTAGCCAGCCCAGCACTGTGCATCCCATCTGGCCCACAGTGCTAGTCATCCCTAACCCCTCGAGGAGGACAAGGCGTGGCACCATAGGGAGCGCCCGAGGCCGCCACCTCCTGCTTTGACGTGTCCGAGCACCCCCAGACCTATCCCCTCGCGAGAGGCGTCCCAGGAGACTCCTCCCTCACTCTCAATCGCTCTAACCTCTCTTCCTATCCTCCATATCGCATTCCGACAACCGTCCGAGAGCGTTATCGCGCCGTCGTTTGTCGCCCGTGTAGCCAACAACACTGAGAAATTTCGCCACCATGTCTGGGAGCTTTGAAATCCACTAGAATGTCACCACGCCGAAGATCACGTCCACAGATGCCCTGTAGAGATGCAATCAAGCTCGTCTTCGAGGTTTGCAAGCTCTGCACCGATGGCCACCGACGCTAACCTGTCCCTTGAAGTCGTCCCCGAGGCTTCTAACCTGTCCCTCCGCACGCCCAAAGCTCTTGTACGCGCACCCTCTTTCCCCATTATTGATTTCTTGTTGTATCCCTAGTCCCCATGAGCTCCGAGCGCTGCCCTCCCCCATGGTCGGCATGCATCTTCCTGTCGAGATCCCCATGCGTCCCTCTGATCCCTGTGGTGTTCCTACTGCCCTTTTGCTACCACTTAGATGCTTGGTTTGGTCGCTAGAGCACGGTAGCACCGCGGCCGTTTGACCCAAACTACATCCGCCGCCAAACACTTCGATGTTGTTGATTCCTGTAGCTACCCGACCCAGAGCTTACACCCCTCGACGCATCTTTATGTGTCGCATCTGTAGAATCCACCCACGAGCGCTCTCATAACCATAAACGGTCGGCCATAGACGTCCACCATGCCCTGTTTAACGCCAGTGTAAAGCGCCGACATGACTTACTTAATTAGCGCTGACAACCCATTTAGTTAACTCCTGAGCAACTTACAATGGGCCCCTCATGTTAACTTACCCCGAGTTTTTATTCTAGTTAAATTGGAGTTAAACTCCGAGGTCCACACGTGTTTGGTTTGACCAGGCCTAGTCAGTAGTTGACATGGCCCTACTAGTCAGTGACTTTGGCTAGTTGACCCTGAGTAACAAATATATTTTTGGCATTTTTGATTTATTAGAGATTTCATAAAATACTTAAAACTTTAAAAATTCATAGAAAATAAACTATGGCTCATATCAGAATAATTTATATATGAAAAATGATCAAAGAAATATGAAGAATCTGTTTATGGAATTTTCATGTATGTTTGAACAAGTTAACATCACCAACTAGGATAATTCATGATTAGGGAAATTTATAAAATAACATTTGGAGTTGGAACTTGATCTTGTTTCAATTCCACTTCAATTAACTTGGACTATTGTTGTATTTGGTTAATTCAATAGCTTAACATGGCATGCCATTCATTTTGGTTGTGCATTGCATTGATGTTGTTCCTCGTTTGTTGTCGGTATTGTTCCTTCTCGGTAACAGATGATTCCGATGTTGTGCTACATTACGAAAACAACAATTCAACTGTTACATGTTTTGATAGTTGAATACATTCCTCTGCACGACCTATCTTTGTCACAGTAAATAGTTAAACTTCTTAGTGTGAGTAGCAATTGCTTGAGTAACGCAGTGACTACACATCCATGCTTGCTTGCTATGCTTAGAGTCGTGCTGGGCGATGAATTTGAATGGTGTGTTCATGTCCTGTTGTGTGAGAGTTTAAGTGTGTGAACCCGATTTGGTAAAGAAGCAATGAGAGACCATGTTGGAGTGCATGGCAGGTTGTCTCATTGAGACCACCCTGAAGAAATGAGTTTTATGTATGTGATCCAAGACCATCTACTATCATACATTGGGCCCTGAAATATGAACCCGCTCGACTTATTAATTGACTTGTGCTCTGTCTAGGAGTACCAGCTAGTTTCTAGTGTTTGTAGGATGTTCTAGGGGGCATGTTTAGCATTACCCGATGGGGTGGACTTCATTGCAGTAGATGCACTTGTGGCCTGGTGTACCAAGCATAGTTTCATATGAGGAGGTGGTCTTGGGAACCCTGCATACATCATTTGAGGACGTAATAGAAACGTTGGTTGGACTTACCTTGCGGATAGAACCTTAAATAGACGATAAACCTAGACAAGAGCTATGTGTGATTAACGGTCATGGTATACACCCATGCCAGGCTTCCGCTTGAAGGTTGTCGAGGTCCATGATGTGTATTGCGCTAAGTGGTGGAGACATGTGTTAATAAGCAGACCCCTGCAGGGTAAATGATCTACTCAAATAGTCGCATCCTAGGATATGGACTACTTGGAAGCTTATATGGTTCGTAGACAATTAAAATGGATACTCTAAAATGCGCAAGTGTGAGTGTTATGGATGACCTTCTCGTAGGAAGATGGGAGTGGATCCATAGTGGTGTATTGATGTCATCAATATGTGAACTCACGTGTGCTCTCTCACCTCAACAAACTACTCCTAGTCATAGTACAGGTTGGCCAAGGGTCAAAGCTAGCTTGCAATAAACCCCCAACCCCCTTATTGGTAGTAATGCATATGTAGATAGTTTTATTGTGAATCTTGTTGAGTACCTTTATACCCATGGTTGCTTCAATTATGTTTTACCGAGGAGACCATAGTCTCACTAGTAATTCCTACGTGAAGTTCAACGTTGACCGATTAGCTTGGGAATCCCAGACAAAGGTCTCGCGCCTATGGTGGGTCTTGTAGATAGACATGCTTCCTCGGCCTTCTTTCGAATTTTCTTCATGTATGTACCCAAAAATATTATGCTTCCGCTTGTTTCATGTATAATCTGAGTGCTGGGTCATGTGACCCCTGCTTGCAATAACACATCATGTTGGCTCCTATGAGCCTTTAATAAACACTTTTAGTCATAGAGTTATGTTGTGATGTCATGGTATGGGTACACATATTGTGCATATTGTGTGTATGTTTTGAAATGCATAGGTATGTGTGGGATTCAACACCTATTTGTATGCCTATGGTAGCCTTCCTTACAGGGAAATGCCCCTTTGTGCTTTCACTGAGCCTTGATAGATTGCTACTGCTTCGGACACATTGATTAGTCGGCATGTATCTTTCTTTTATCTTGTGTATGCCCTTTTGGGGGTAACGTCACGATGTAACAGCCCGGGACCGATGCTCCAGAAGATTCCCCTTTTATTTTGTTGTCATCATGTGAATTGTTTTATTGTCACATTCATCATCGCATCATTCGCATCATCTGTATGGCATCCTCACTCGTTTTCGAAAACTTGCATCCGTTCGTTGCTGCCGGTTCTCTTCGTTCGTGCCGTCGACCATTTCGAGACCAATCACACACAGCCCACTTAAACCTCCATCTAACTCGGGTCATCCGATCGTGATCTGATGATCAATTTGCTTCGAACCCCCATCCTATTTGCCTACCTATTTAAGCAGCGCAACCCTAGCCCTAATCTAGACAACTTCCCTATTTTTCCTCCATGTGCCGCCACACACCTGCTTCTCCTCGAAAGCCCCATCGTTCCAACCAGCCATCTCCTTCGTCGGGATCCTCTCGATCCAATTCATCCATCCCAGCCAACCTCAAATCGCCCATGGACGTGTCCACCAACCTGCTGCATCCACTCCTCCAGCTAGAACCCAAACCCCTACAGACTGCCTCCCTCGCCTCGGAAGCTTTGCTGCGGGTCAACCGCTTCAGTCGTTATGGCCTTCGGCCTCGCCAGACCCGACATGCCACCACATCAAGCTGCTCAAGCCTGTCCGTACTTGCTCCGGCGAGATGAGCAAGCAAGCCAACCGGGGCCTTCTACCTCCTCGCTCGTCCACATCCTTTGGAGCTCCCATGCCCGGGCCCATCCTCCTGCGTGACTGCAGCCCAACCGCCGTCCAAGCCGTGCCATAGCACATGTGACACTGGCGCTGCCTGCTGCCTGCTGCTCCTCCCGAGCGCGAGCTTCACCGCCGGACCAGGTCGTCGTGTCCCTCGCCTGCTCCTCTTTCCTTCCTTCCTTTCTTTTCTCTCCTCCCGGTCTCACCTTGTTCCCTCTCTCTGTGCAAGCCATGAACAGGAGCCGCCGACCAGGGGTCAAGCAGCGCCACCAGGGAGCTCCATCGCGCCAGATTGGCCACCTCCATCTGCAGGTAATAGCAGAGCTAGGGCAGCCCGAGGCTCATGATAATTGTTTATTATCCATGCTAAAATTGTATTAATTGTAAATATGGATACATATGTGGATACGTAGACAAACACAATGTCCCTAGTATGCCTCTAGTGAACTAGCTCGTTGATCGAAAGATGGTTAAGGTTTCCTAGCCATGGACATGAGATGTCATTTGATAACGAGATCAAATCATTAGGAGAATGATGTGATGGACAAGACCCAAAACTACAAACATAGCTTATGATCGTGTCAGTTTTTTGCTATTGTTTTCTGTATGTCAAGTATATGTTCCTATGACCATGAGATCATGCAACTCACGAACATCGGAGGAGTGCCTTGTGTGTATCAAACATCGCAACGTAACTGGGTGACTATAAAGGTGATCTATAGGTGTCTCCGAGGGTGTTTGTTGAGTTGGCATGGATCAATACTGGGATTTGTTACTCCGTGTGACAGAGAGGTATCTCAGGGCCCACTCGGTAATACAACATCATAATAAGCCTTGCAGGTAATGTGACTAAGTGTTAGTTACGAGATCTTGTATTACAGAACGAGTAAAGAGACTTGCCAGTAACAAGGTTGAACTAGGTATGGAGATACCGACGATCGAATCTCGGGCAAGTAACATACCGAAGAACAAAGGGAACATCATACGGGATTAACTGAGTCCTTGACATAGAGGTTCGACCGATAAAGATCTTCGTAGAATATGTAGGAACCAATGTGGACATCCATGTCTCGCCATTGGTTATTGACCGTAGAGGTGTATCGGTCATGTCTACATAGTTCTCGAACCCGCAGGGTCTGCACACTTAAGGTTTGGTGACGTTTCGATAGTATAGAGTTATGTATGGTGGTGACCGAAGTTTTTTTGGAGTCCTGGATGAGATCCCGGACGTCACGAGGAGCTCCGGAATGGTCTGGAGGTAAAGATTCATATATAGGAAGTCCTGTTTTGGTCGCCGGAAAAGTTTCTGGCTTATCGGTAGTGTACCGGGAGTGCCGGTAGTGTACCGGTAGGCCTCCGGGAGGAGTATTTCGACCCAAGAGGCTACATGGGCTGTGGGAAAGTGGAAACCAGTCCTTAGTGGGCTGGTGTAACAACCACAAGAGGCCCATGCGGCTAGAAGAAAAAGTCCTAAGAGAAAAAGTGGAAAAAGGCAAAAAAGAGGGTGAATCCTAGTCCTACTAGGATTGGAGGTGGACTCCACCTCCACCCTTGGTTCAGCCGACTCCTTGGTGGCTTGGCCCTTGGGACAATCCACCTCCTCTCTTCCTCCTATATATACTGGTGGTATTGAGGGTTTTTGCACTAGAATTTCAGCCACGTGCTACCCGTTCCTCCAGTGCATAGTTTCTCCTCTAGATTGGATTTCTACAGTGCTTAGGTGAAGCCCTGACTGAATAGCTCCACCACCATCGCCGGAGCGCTGTCACGCTGCCGGAGAACTCTTCTTACTCTCCACTCCTTCTTGCTGGATCAAGACGATGGAGATCGTCATCAAGCTGTACATGTGCTTAATGCGGAGGTGCCGTCCGTTCGGCGCTAGATCGGAAGGATCGTGATCAAGTTCGTGGGACGGATCGTGATTAGATCGCGGGACGGATCGTGATTGGATCGTGGGACGCACGGCAATTTGGATCGCGAAGACGTTCGACTACACCAACCGCGTTTCTTAACGCTTCCCGCTTAGCGATCTACAAGGGTATGTAGATCCACTCTCCCTCTCGTAGATGCTCATCACCATGGATAGATCTGCATGTGCATAGGAATTTTTTTGTTTCCCATGCGACGTTCCCCAACAGTGGCATCATGAGCTAGGTCTATGTGTAGATGAGATCTCGAGTAGAACACAAAAGGTTTGTGGGCGTTGATGCTTAGATTGCTTCCTCCCTTGGTCGGATTTTGGTTCAGCGGTATTGTGAGATGAAGCGGCCCGTACCAACATTACTCGTATGCTTACGAGAGACCAGTTCCCTCGACCGCAACTTGTTGCATAGATGGCTTGCGGGTGCCAGTTTCTCTCACTTTAGTTGGATCGGATTCGACAAAGGCGGTCCTTGAGAAGGTTGAAAAGCAAATTATGTATCACCGTTGTGGTTTATGCGTAGGTGAGAATCGTTCTTGCTAGAAACCTATAACAGCCACGTAAAACATGCAACAACAATTAGAGGACGTCTAACTTGTTCTTTAAGGGTATGTTGTGATGTGATATGGCCAATTACATGATGTGATATATGTGATGTATGAGATGATCATGTGATGTATAGAATTTCACGACTTGCATGTCGATGAGTACGGCAACCGGCAGGAGCCATAGGGTTGTCTTTCATTATTGTATGACCCGCGTGTCAATCATTAAGCGCTATGTAATGCTTTACTTTATCGCTAAACGGTAGCAATAGTAGTAGAAGCATGCACGGCGTGACAACCCCGATGGCGACACATTTATGGAGATAAAGATGATGGAGATCATGGTGTTGTGCCGGTGATGATGGAGATCATGCCGGTGCTTTCAAGATGGAGATCTAAAGCACAAGTTCATGGCCATATCATGTCACTTATGAATTGCATGTGATGTTAATCCTTTTTATGCACCTTGTTTTGCTTAGTACGACGGTAGCATTATAAGGTGATTCCTCACTTAAATTTCAAGATAAATTGTGTTCTCCCCGAGTGTGCACCATTGCGAAAGTTCGCGTGTTGAGACACCACGTGATGATCGAGTGTGATAGACTCCATGTTCACATACAACGGGTGCAAGCCAGTGTTGCACGCGCAGAACACTCGGGTTAAACTTGACGAGCCTAGCATGTACAGACATGGCCTTGGAACACAAGAGACCGAAAGGCCGAACATGAGTCCTATAGTAGATATGATCAACATAATGATGTTCACCATTGAAGCCACCTCAACTCACGTGATGATCGGACTTGAGTTGGTGGATTTGGATCACGTGACACTCAGATGACCTAAGGGATGTCAATTTGAGTGGGAGCTTTAGTAATTTGATTAACTAAACTCATTATCTTGAACAATAGTCTAAGTGAACTTTTCATATTTATGTTATAGATCAATGGCTCACGCAGTAGCACCCCTGAATTTTAATGCGTTCCTAGAGAAAGCTAAGTTGAAAGATGATGGAAGTAACTTTGTTGACTGGGCCCGTAATCTGAGGATTATCCTCACGGCTTCCCAGAAATCATATGTCCTTGATGCACCGCTTGGTGACCAACCAGAAGACATGACCTCTGAAGACGTTAAGAACGCTTGGGAGGCACGTACTGGAGATTACTCAATAGTTCAGTGTGCGATATTGTATGGCTTAGAACCGGGACCTCAAAGACGTTTTGAACGTCATGGAGCATATGAGATGTTCCAGGAGTTGAAGTTTATCTTTCAGAAGAATGCCCGGATCGAGAGGTATGAAACCTCCGATAAGTTCTATGCTTGCAAGATGGAGGAGAACGGGTCTATCAGTGAACATATACTCAGAATGTCTAGGTATTCAACTCGTCTAGCGGAGTTGGGAATTGCCCTTCCGCCAGAGGCGATCACTGACAAAGTTCTTCAATCACTACCACCTAGTTACAAGAGCTTTGTGATGAACTATAACATGCACGGGATGAACAAGTCAGTCGCCGAGCTGTTTGCGATGCTAAAAGTCGCGGAGTCTGAAATCCAGAAAGAACATCAAGTGTTGATGGTCAATAAAACCACTAGTTTCAAGAAAAATGGCAAGGTCAAGGGAAAGGGCAAGAAGGGTAAAACCAAGAAGGATGGAAAAGCAGTTGCTACTCCTGTAAAGAAGCCCAAGCATGGACCCAAGCCAGAAACTGAGTGCTTTCATCGCAAGGGAACTGGTCATTGGAAGCGGAACTGCCCCAAGTACCTGGCTGACAAGAAGGCGGCCAACGACAAACAAGGTATATATGATATACATGTTATTGATGTGTACCTTACTAGCTCTCGTAGTAGTGCCTGGGTATTTGATACCGGTTCGGTTGCTCACATTTGCAACTCAGAGCAGGAACTACGGAATAAACGAAGGCTAGCAAAGGACGAAGTGACGATGCGCGTGGGAAATGGTTCCAAGGTTGGTGTGATCGCCGTCGGCACACTCTCTCTTCGATTACCATCGGGATTAGTGATGAACCTGAATAATTGTTATTTAGTGCATGCGTTAAGCATGAACATTATATCTGGATCTTGTTTATTGCGAGACGGTTACTCATTTAAATTAGACAATAAAGGTTGTTCTATTTATATGAGTAATATCTTTTATGGTCATGCACCCAATGTTAGGGGTTTATTCATATTGAATCTTGATAGTGATGTTACACATGTTCATAACATTGATGCCAAAAGATGTAGAGTTGATAATGATAGTACCACTTTCTTGTGGCACTGCCATTTAGGTCATATTGGTGTAAAACGCATGAGGAAGCTCCATGCTGATGGACTTTTGGAGTCACTTGATTTTGAATCACTTGACACATGTGAACCATGCCTCATGGGCAAGATGACTAAAACGCCGTTCTCTGGAACAATGGAACGGGCGAGTGACTTATTGGAAATCATACATACTGATTTGTTTGGTCCAATGAATGTTACAGCGCGTGGTGGATATCGTTATTTTCTCACCTTCACCGATGACTTAAGTAGATATGGGTATATTTACTTAATGAAACACAAGTCTGAGAGTGAAGTTGAGAATCATCATAACAAGAAGATTAAGTTCCCGCGATCTGATCGAGGAGGTGAATATCTGAGTTATGAGTTTGACAGTCACTTAAGACAGTGTGGAATTGTTTCACAGTTGACACCGCCCGGAACACCACAGCGTAATGGTGTGTCCGAACATCGTAATTGAACCTTATTAGATATGGTGCGTTCTATGATGTCTCTTGCTGATTTGCCACTATCGTTTTGGGGTTATGCATTAGAGACAACTGCATTCACTTTAAATAGGGCACCATCAAAATCCGTTGAGACGACGCCATATGAACTGTGGTTTGGCAAGAGGCCAAAGTTGTCGTTTCTTAAAGCTTGGAGATGTGATGCTTATGTCAAAAAGCTTTAGCCTGAAAAGCTGGAACCCAAAGAGGAGAAATGCGTCTTCATAGGATACCCGAAAGAGACAGTCGCGTATACCTTCTATCTCAGATCCGAAGGCAAAGTGTTTGTCGCTAAGAAGGGAACATTTCTTGAGAAAGAGTTTCTCTCGAAAGAATTGACTGGGAGGAAAATAGAGCTTGATGAGGTTATTGAACCTTTACTTCAACCAGAAAGTAGCACAACACAGAAAGATGTTTCTGTAGAACCTACGACGGTAGAAGAGGAAGTTAATGATGTTGATCATGAAGCTTTAGATCAAGCTGCTATTGAACCTCGTAGGTCGACAAGGCCGCGTACTACCCCTGAGTGGTACGGCAACCCTGTCTTGGAGGTCATGTTGTTGGACAACAGTGAACCTACGAGCTATGGAGGAGCAGTGATGGGCCCGGATTCCGAGAAATGGTTATAGGCCATGAAATCCAGATGGGATCCATGTATGAAAACAAAGTATGGACTTTGGAAGTATTACCTGAAGCGCAAAAGGCCATTCGGAACAAATGGATCTTTAAGAAGAAGACAGACGCGGACGGTAATGTCACCGTCTATAAAGCTCGACTTGTGGCAAAGGGTTTTTCACAAGTTCAAGGAGTTGACTACGATGAGACTTTCTCACCCGTAGCGATGCTTAAGTCTGTCAGAATCATGTTAGCAATAGTTGCTTATTTTGACTATGAAATTTGGCAGATGGATGTCAAAACAACGTTCCTCAACGGTTTCCTTGAGGAAGAGTTGTATATGATGCAACCCGAAGGTTTTGTCGATCCAAAGAATGCTAACAAAGTTTGCAAACTCCAGCGATCCATTTATGGACTGGTGCAAGCATCTCGGAGTTGGAATAAGCGCTTTGATGAGGTGATCAAAGCGTTTGAGTTTATACAAGTTTACGGAGAAGCTTGTATTTACAAGAAAGTGAGTGGGAGCTCTATAGCATTTCTAGTATTATATGTGGATGACATATTGCTGATTGGAAACAATATAGAAATGCTGGAAAGCATGAAGGACTATTTGAACAAGAGTTTTTCAATGAAGGACCTAGGAGAAGCTGCTTTCATATTAGGCATTAAGATCTATAGAGATAGATCGAGATGCTTAATAGCACTTTCACAGAGCACATACCTTGATAAAGTTTTGAAGAAGTTCAAAATGGATCAGTCCAAGAAGGGGTTCTTGCCTGTGTTACAAGGTGTGAAGTTGAGTGAGACTCAATGCTCAGTAAGTGAAGAAGATAGAGAAAAGATGAGTGTCATCCCATATGCTTCAGCCATAGGCTCTATCATGTATGCAATGATGTGCACAAGACCCAATGTTAGCATTGCCATAAGTATGGCCGGAAGGTTTCAAAGTGATCCTGGAATGGAGCACTGGGAAGCGGTCAAGAATATCCTTAAGTACCTGAAAAGGACTAAGGAAATGTCTCTCGTTTATGGAGGTGATGAAGAGCTCATCGTAAAGGGTTATGTCGATGCAAGCTTTGACACTGATCCGGACAACTCTAAGTCGCAAACCGGATACGTATTTATTCTTAACGGGGGAGCTGTAAGCTGGTGCAGTTCCAAGCAAAGCGTGGTAGCTGATTCTACGTGCGAAGCGGAATACATCGCAGCCTCGGAGGCGGCAAAGGAAGGTGTTTGGATGAAGCAGTTCATGACAGATCTTGGAGTAGTGCCTAGTGCACTGAATCCAATGAGCCTGTTCTGTGACAACACTGGTGCCATTGCTCTAGCCAAGGAACCAAGGTTTCACAAGAGGACCAGACATATAAAGCGACGCTTCAACTCCATCCGATATTACATCGAGGAGAAGGACATAAACATTTGCAAAGTACACACGGATCTGAATGTTGCAGACCCGTTGACTAAACCTCTTCCAAGAGCTAAACATGATCAACACCAGAACTGTATGGGTGTTCGATTCATTACAATGTAAATCACATAGTGATGTGAGCTAGATTATTGACTCTAGTGCAAGTGAGAGACTGTTGGAAATATGCCCTAGAGGCAATAAATAAAGTGTTTATTATTATATTTCCTTGTTCATGATAATATTTTATTATCCATGCTAAAATTGTATTAATTGGAAACATGGATACATGTGTGGATACATAGACAAACACAATGTCCCTAGTATGCCTCTAGTGAACTAGCTCGTTGATCGAAAGATGGTTAAGGTTTCCTAGCCATGGACATGAGATGTCATTTGATAACGGGATCACATCATTAGGAGAATGATGTGATGGACAAGACCCAAAACTACAAACGTAGCTTATGATCGTGTCAGTTTATTGCTACTGTTTTCTGCATGTCAAGTATATGTTCCTATGACCATGAGATCCTGCAACTCACGGACATCGGCCTTGTGTGTATCAAATGTCGCAACATAACTGGGTGACTATAAAGGTGCTCTACAGGTGTCTCCGAGGGTGTCTGTTGAGTTGGCATGGATCTATACTGGGATTTGTTACTCCGTGTGACAGAGAGGTATCTCAGGGCCCACTCGGTAATACAACATCACAATAAGCCTTGCAAGCAATGTGACTAAGTGTTAGTTACGGGATCTTGTATTACTGAACGAGTAAAGAGGCTTTCCAGTAACGACGTTGAACTAGGTATGGAGATACCAACGATCGAATCTCGGGCAAGTAACATACCGAAGAACAAAGGGAACATCATACGGGATTAACTGAATCCTTGACATAGAGGTTCGACCGATAAAGATCTTCATAGAATATGTAGGAACCAATGTGGACATCCAAGTCACGTCATTGGTTATTGATCGTATAGGTGTCTCCGTCATGTCTACATAGTTCTCGAACCCACAGGGTCTGCACACTTAAGGTTTGGTGACGTTTCGGTAGTATAGAGTTATGTATGGTGGTGACCGAAGTTTGTTCGGAGTCCCGGATGATATCCCGGACGTCAAGAGGAGCTCTGTAGGTAAAGATTCATATATAGGAAGTCCTGTTTTGGTCGCCGGAAAAGTTTCTGGCTCATCGGTAGTGTACCGGGAGTGCCGGTAGTGTACCGGGAGGCCTCCGGTATGAGTATTTCGACCCAAGAGGCTACATGGGTTGTGGTAAAGTGGAAACCAGCCCTTAGTGGGCTGATGGAACAACCACAAGAGGCCCATGCGGCTGGAAGAAAAAGTCCTAGGAGAAAAATTGGAAAAAGGCAAAAAAGAGGGTGAATCCTAGTCCTACTAGGATTGGAGGTGGACTCCACCTCCACCCTTGGTTCTGCCGACTCCTTGGTGGCTTGGCCCTTGGGCCAAGCCACCTCATCTCTTCCTCTTATATATACTGGTGGTATTGAGGGTTTTTGCACTAGAATTTCAGCGACATGCTACCCGTTCCTCCAGTGCATAGTTTCTCCTCTAGATTGGATTTCTGCAGTGCTTAGGCGAAGCCCTTCCGGAATAGCTCCACCACCACCGCCAAAGCACCATCACGCTGCCGGAGAACCCTTCTTCCTCTCCACTCCTTCTTGCTGGATCAAGACGGTGGAGATCGTCATCAAGCTGTACGTGTGCTGAACACGGAGGTGCCGTCCGTTCGGCGCTAGATCGGAAGGATCATGATCAAGTTTGTGGGACAGATTGTTTCAAGTTCGTGGGACGGATCGTGATCAAGTTCGTGGGACGGATAGTGATTAGATCGCGAGACGGATCGTGATTGGATCGCGGGACGCACGGTGATTTGGATCGCGAAGACGTTTGACTACACCAACCGCGTTTCTTAACGCTTCTCGCTTAGTTATCTACAAGGGTATGTAGATCCACTCTCCCTCTCGTAGATGCTCATCACCATGGATAGATCTGCGTGTGCATAGGAAATTTTTTGTTTCCCATGCGACGTTCCCCAACAACACATACCTCATATTGTGCCAAACCCATACTTGATCACATATCTGTTGTAGCCCAGTTGGTCTCCAACGTAGCTGCAATCCAAGGATGCCAGGGTTCAAATCCCATGCTCCACATATTTTATTTCTTGTCCTTTCATTTTTTTCTTGTGACTCTGGCACCTTGGCCCCACTGCCTCTGTTAGCTGGTAGTACTTGACCTGGTTGACAACTCTCCTGGCCCCACTTGTCATACTCGGTGGTTGAGCCCAACCCATATCCTCTGGTTCCTGTTTTCTCTTTTCTTTCAGTTAAAAACCATGCAGATTTCAGCATAGTGATGCATTTTGTAAAATTCATATTAAATCAACCGTGCATAGTTTGAAGATAAGTTATATATGAATGTTGTTCGGTTTTATGTCTACTTTCAAGATATGTAATTTGTTTCCATGTTAAAAAAACCTTAACCTACTGTTATGTTGCATTAAAGAGGGCATGATTAAGTTAAGGGAAGATTTAACATAAAACTTTGGATGATCATAATTTGAGATCTACAAAGCACTTTGGCATGATATTCATGTGTATTCTCATAAAATTTTTGTGAGCTTTCTAGTGGGATGTTTTGTTCTTAGGTTTGAGCAATCCAACCTCATGGTTGTCTCAGATTTTTGCAAACTGCCTCTTTTCTTTCATTGATCATAACTTTTGCCTCGAAGCCCCAAATCTTATACATTTTATATGTATTTGGAACTACTCTTCCTATCCCATCCAACGACATACTTGGGCTACCAAGATTTTGCCCATGTCCTATTATCCTTCGTGGTTACATGTTTTCCATCCCATAATCATCTCTTTTGCTCTGGTAGAACCATGACTCTGATCATAACATTCTTCATATGCATTGTGGTAGAATTGAGTGTAGAACATGAATAATTCCATGCCATGCATCATATCATCACTATGTTCATGTTCTGACCAGAGTATATAATTCACCTAAATGCACATGAAGTACCATTTGATCCACTCCACTAGTGGACCAAGGCTTCATTTAAACTTGGTATATAATGTCGCCAGGTTAACAACATTTAAAATGACATGCATGCATCGATTGAAGCATAAATGACTTGCCTTGTTTGTTTACCTTGTCGCTTGTTTCTTTTCCGGTTTTGCGTTAGTTCTTGTTTCGGAGTGTGAGGATTCACTCGACTATGTTGGCTCGTCTTATTCATGGACTCATTCTTCTTCCAAGTGGGATCTCAGGCAAGATAAACATTTCCCTGGATACCACTACTACCATTGCCATGCTAGTTGTCTCGTTTTCTACCACTATGTCATGCTACCTACCACTTGTTTGACAAGCCCCCCAACATTTCCATGATAAGCCTCTAAACCCTCCACCTTCCCAGCAAACCATTGTTTGGCTATGTTACTGCTTGCTCAGCCCTTCTTATAGCGTTTCTAGCTGCGGGTGCAATTGTTTCCATGTGTCAACATGGACATTCTTTTGTTATCACAATATTATAGCTATTTAATTTAATGCACATATATACTTGGTAAGCGGTGGAAGGATTTTTCTTTTGCTCGGTGTTTTGTTCCACTCTTGCCGCTCTAGTTACTTGTGAACCGGTGTTATGTTTCATAATTGAGCACTCCTAACATGCTCCGGGTTGTTATGGGGACCCCCTTGATTTCTATTTTAGGATAAAGCTTGTCTGGCATGGCCCAACTTTGGTACTACATTTGCCAACAGAATAATACTGACCACCTTATTAGAGCATAGAGGGTCGCCCCCTACTGGATTAATTTAACATAATATAGGTGGGCAGTGTTACTGGTGCTGGTCCAAAACAGAGCACTGTGCGGGGCCACCCCGGGGCAACTCGGGGGATTTCTATCAGGACACCATACACTAGATTATCTACCATGGCCTGAGAACGAGATACGCGGCTCCTATTGGGATTGTCGGCACATTGGGCAGCCTTGCTGGACTTGTTTTACCTTTCTCAAACATCTTGCGCGTGGGATTTTGACGACACTTTGGGCTATCTTGAAGTTGAGATTTTCCATTGCGATTCCGCAAATACTACAGGTGATTCCGCGATTGAGGAATTCCAATGCGGTGTGTGGTCAGTTTGTGAAGGATGAGTTGGAGCACCCCTGCGGGGTTAAATATTTCGTAAAGCCATGCCCGCGGTTATGTGGCAACATGGAAACTTTGTTTAACACCCGGTCATAGCAAACTTGAAGTAAACTCTAATAAAATACACCAACTGTGTGCATAACCGTGGCTTCTCTTCTCGTGAGTCCTTATCCGAGAGAGAACACGGTGGGGTTATGTTTGACGTATGTAGGTGTTCAGGATCACTTAGTGATCATTACTAGTTCACGTCCATTATGTGTAGACCACCATATTTATTTTTTGTACTCGTAAGTTAGCCACTCAAATATATGCTTAGTTGCTTGCTGCAGCCTCACCACTTAACCATACCTCACCCATTAAGCTTTGGTAGTCTTGATACCCTTGGAAATGAGATTGCTGAGTCCTTGTGGCTCACATATTACTACAACAACAATTGTAGATACAAGTAATGCGATGATTTGACGTGAGCACGATGCTTGTTTGATTTAGAGTTCTTCTTCATCATTGATCTAGGATGGGTTCCAGGCGGCAGCCTGAGATAGCAAGGATGGATGGCATTTTATCGTTTGTTTTCGTCCGTAGTCAGACCCTGCTCTTGTGTATGATGTTTTAATATGTTGTTGTGTTGATGTGATCTTGATGTAGCTTGTGGCGAGTGTAAGACAATTCCATATACTCATCTCTTCTGTACATGTACTTGTAATGATATCCATTCTTGCAAAACGAAGAGATGCGCTTCTATCTCTATCGAGGCCCTTGACACAAAATGAGGATAGGATCGCATCTTGGGCGTCACACATGCGGTGTTTACTGGAGCCTTTGTAGCTTGCTACGACTTGATTACACATGCTGAGGACCCGACATGAGCATTATTGGGTTATATATGTCTGTACATGTATTGTTTCTGCCACTTGGGTCTATAACTAGTCATGTCAACCTGGGTTATTTGACATATAGATTCTAGTGAAATAATCATATACGTGAGCCAAAAGTCACAAATGGTCCCGGCCAAGGTAAGGTGGCAACAATTCTGTACCGTGTGTTAGGACGCAAAGCTATATGATGTGTTACAAGCTAAATTTGTGTGCATTTGGATCATGGTCCCGAAAGCTTTGGTATCAAATCTTGGCTGCCTGTAGGATTACCAACACAAATTGGTGGATGTTGAGTCTGGAAGTGCTTTAGTTATATAAGGGAATTGATTATGGAAGGGAACAAAAGGATTTTTTAAGTCCTTTCCTTGTGTCCTTTTGATTTTGACCTCTTGTTTTATGCGGGGTTTAAGAACTAGGCTTCTAATCTATGTATGAGGATGACGAGTTTAAGGGGCCTATATACATGTTCATTGTCTTGAATAAATATTTCATAACTATACACTTTTGTATCAGTTGACCAACAGTAATTTGTTTACCCCTCCATATGTTGTCTTCTAGAGAGAAGCCTCTAGCAAAAACTATGGCCCATGGGTCTACAAAAATATTATTACTAAAACCCTTAAAATATTTCTGCATTTTATTTTTATATTATTTTATATCTATATCTATATCTATATACCTATCTATCTATAAGTATTTAATCCCTGCAAGTAACGAGTTCAAGGGGCTTGACAACCCTCTTGTCTGCGTTGGGTGCAAGTGTTTGATCTCGTGTGTTTCGGTGCTGACGATGGAAACTTGTGTGATTCTCCTATTGGTTCGATAACCTTGGTTGTCACTGAGGAAAATACTTATATCTACTGTGTTGCATCTCATGTCCTCTTTGGGAAAAAACCTAACGCAATTTACAAGTAGGGGGGGGATTTCTGTTGCCGTTGTCGGGGAGACATCATCAAATTCTTATCAGGTTCCTTTGCACAAATTGTCATTCACTTGTTATACTTTTTATTTGCATTTATATTTGATTGCCTAAAAATATCACAAATACAAAATATTTTTATTTTCTTGTTTGTCTAGTTATCTAGTTTACTTGTTTGCTTGCTAGTTTACTTGCTTCGTCATCATGTCTTGATATAATACCAAGTTGTGTCACTTCTCAAATACTGATAAGAATGATTTTATTAGTACTCCTATACCACCCACCACAAGTACAAAGTTTTATGATATTAATGTTGCATTATTGAGCTTTTTATGAAACAACAATTTTAGGGAAGTCCTGATGAGGATCCCGCTTTGCATCTTAATACCTTCGATGAGTTATGTGATATGCAAAACAAAAAAGATGTGGACAATGATGTAGTCAAATTGAAATTATTTTCTTTCTCACTAAGAGATAAAGCTAAACTTTGGTTTTCATCTTTACCTTGTAATAGTATTGGAACATTGGGATAAGTGTAAATATGTGTTTATTGCTAACTATTTTCCTCTTGCCAAGATCATCTCCCTTAGAAACCAAATTATGAATTTTAAACAGCATGACCAAGAACATGTTGCACAAGCATTGGAAAGAATGAAATTGATGATTAGAAATTTTCCCACACATGGTTTGAATTTATGGATTATTATAGAAAACTTTTATGCGGGACTAAACTTTGTATCTAGAAACCTTCTAGATTCTTTTGCAGGTGGTACCTTTATGGAGGTGACATTATTATAGACTACAAAACATTTGGACAAAATCATGACTAATTATTCTCAATGTCACATCAAGAGAGCTCCAACTAGTAAGAAGGTAATTTCTGTTGAGGAAATTGCTACTTTGAGTGATAAATGGATGCTCTTATGAATCTGGTTTCTAATAAACATGCTCATGTTGATACCAATGATATGCCTTTATCTACTTTGATTGAGCAAAATTATGATGCTATCGATTTGAACTTTGTCTCTCGAAATAGTTTCAACAATAATGCTTATAAGGGAAATTTCAATGCTAGACAATATCCCGATAATTCCTCTAATAATTATGATAATTCCAATGTGAATTCATCCAATAATAATAATAGGATACCTATTGATCTTGATAACACCATTAAATAAATTTTTAGTGCTGAAAAGATTTACAATACCATGGTAGAAGAAAAAATGCATAAAGTTGATGATATGGCTAAAAGTATGGATAAGATTGCTCATGATGTGGAAACTCTTAAAAATAAAAAAATTCCACCTAAAAATGATATAATTACACCATTAAATCTATCCAAGTCTCTATCAATGAAAGTCAGGAGAGGACCGCTAGGTTGAGAGCTAAGCGAGAACTCTTAGAAAAGGCTCTTCCACCCAGTTTTTACTGTAATCATGATGAAGATGTTAAAATGATTGTTGTCTCTCCTATTGAATCATTATTTACTAATCTGAAAGTTGGTTATAAATGTACTGGAGATGAGTCAACTTTATCTAGAAGGTGTCCCGTTTGTTCGGAGGGTCATGATCTTAACGATAAAAATGAAAAAGGTGGGTTTGAAGAGGTCAAAACTATAACTAATGATGTGCCCACTATTTTGTATCATAGAGACTTTAATGATGAAAGTTATTCTTTAATTGAATGTATTTCCTTGTTGCAATCCATAATTAGGTCACCCAATCCATATGAACAAAATAAATATTTTACTAAACACATTCTATAAGCCATGATAAAAGCTCATGGGGAGAAACTTTAGTTAGAAGTTTCTATTCCTAAAAAGTTGCATGATGAGTGGGAACATACCATTAAAAAAAAGCTTACAAATTATGAATGTAATGCTTTGTGTGATCTTGGTCCTAGCGTTTCCACTATACCGAAATCTTTATGTGATGTGCTAGGTCTCACCGATATAAATAAATGTTCCCTTAATCTGCATTTAGCGGATTCCACCATTCAGAAACCATTGGGTAGATTAAATGATGTGCTTATTCTTGCAAATAGAACTTATGTGCATGTGGATTTCATTGTGCTTGATATTGAATGCAACCAGTCTTGCCAAATAATACTTGGTAGGCCTTTCCTATGAACTATAAGTGCTATTATTGATATGAAGGAGGGAAACATAAGATTCCAATCCCCGTTAAAGAAAGGGACTAAGCACTTCCCTATATAGCTAAAGTAACAACCCGATGAATCTATGATGAGGACCACCTATGGACTAAGTGTCAAAGATGACAACAGTTGATACTATGCATTATGCCTAGCTAGGGGCGTAAAAATAGTGCTTGTTGGGAGGCAAGCCAGCGGTGATCTTAAATATTTGGTTTTAGTTTCTGTTTTGGTGTGTTAACATTATTATTGCTACTATAATGATTCTGTTTCTATGTTTTAGTTAGTGTTTGTGCCAAGTAAAGCCTTTGGGATTGTTTTGGATGATAGTAGAATTGATGTTGTGCAAAAACATAAACTTTTGCGTCCAGTATAGGAATTTTTATTTTACTGGACGTGATAAATTGCTGAAAGTTTTTACATGGTATAACTATACAAATATTTCATGTTATCCTAATGTTTCAGAGCTTTCGGTGATATAGAAGTATGGTTTTACTACAGATCATTAAAATTGTTTTGTTTTAGACAAATTCTGTTATTGCTTGCATAGTTTGCTTGTTTTGATGATGCTATGGATTGTATCAGGGGGTACAAGCCATGGAGAAGTTAGAATACATTACCTGTTATGTAGTAATAAAATATGAATCAGTTTATAACAATACCTTAAGTATTTGATATGTTGATTATACTAATGGATCTCACGAGGTTTTGTTGAGTTTTGTGTGCTGAAGTTTGCAAGTTTTGGGTGTAATCATGATGGATTAAGGAATGTGGAGAGGCAAGAACCTAAGCTTGGGGATGCCCAAGGCACCCTGGGGCATCCCCTCTTTCATCCCCATTCCATCGGTATGCCACTCAGAGCTATATTTTTATTCATCACATGATATGTGTTTTGCTTGGAGTGTCATGTATTATTATTGTTTGCTTTTAGTTTTTGTTTTTCGCAATCATTATTTGTTGGACACACCTATTTGAGAGAGACAACCGTTCATCATGATTTGTTAGAATACTCTATGTGCTTCACTTATATATTTTGAGCTCAGTAGTTGCTCTAGTGCTTAATTTATATGTTTTGTTGGAGATATGCCCTAGAGGAAATCATGTATGATGAAATTTCCTATTTTTTATGAATAAAGATAGTCCTTGGACATTATCAATGATGTGTATTAACAAGTAGTGACTTGTTTGTGAGACTATGCATTGTATGATGATTGTCCTAAAAGGTCCCTAGTCGAAAGGGTTGTGTAGACGCACAACCAATTAGACTAGCATATGACACGGGTGAATGGTCCGGTTTCACTGACCTTGTAGCATTGGATGCTAGCCTGATAATATGGGCTCGGAAAGATATGGTTGGATTCGACATAGTCGGATCCTAGTCAAGACAAGGTTTGAGTTGGATAGACCCAACTATGAGATGCAACGATAGGTCATGTGTGAGTCTCTTGTACAACATACATTCTATGTCCTAAGACCTGAGCTAGCACATATAATCAGGATGGTGACATACCTTCTTTGGGCCGACCAAATGCTACTCTGTGACTGGGTAGTTAATTAGAAAGGTAGGTTTCGGGCTTGTCCAGACGCATGCTGAGAGACATGCTCAAGCAAGATGGGATTTCCCCCTCCGATCAGGAGAGATATACTCTGGGCCCCTCAGGTGATCTGGCCTGAATATGCATGGGCATGCGATGAGGATTATGAGATAATCCGAAGTGTTGGTCAGATTCACCAAAACTTGGTATATAATGTTTCTTTACATTTCTATAAAACTCAATCAAGGTTGCTCAAGCAATCATCAAAAGAAGTCCCATAAACAGAAAAATCATCCATGAATACGTCAACAATCTTTTCGCAAAAGTCAGAGAACATATTAGTCATACGTCTTATAAAGGTAGTAGGTGCATTACATAAACCGAAAGGCATACATCTATAAGCATAAGTTCCAAACGGACATGTGAAAGTAGTTTTTTGTTGATCTTCAGACGCAGGTACTTGAGAAAAACAAGAATATCCATCAAGGAAACAAAAGTGTGTATGCTTAGATAATATTTCTAACATTTGATCGATAAATGACAAGGGGTAATGAACTTTTCTAGTAGCTTTGTTTAATTTCTTGAAATCAATTACCATCCTATAATCAGTAACAATTCTTTGTGGGATAAGTTAATTTGTATCATTAGGAACAACAGTTATACCTCCTTTCTTAGGAACACAAAGAACAAGACTTACCCGTCTATTATCAGCTATGAGATAGATTATACGTGCCTCGAGAAGCTTTAATGTTTCAATTCTACCACTTCGTTCATTTTAGGATTCAGACGCCATTGATGATCAATGACAGGTTTAGCATCCGGTTCCATATTAATCTTATGCTGACATAGAGTGGGACTAATGCCCTTAAGATCATCAAGAGTATATGCAATAGCTTCTCGGTGCTTCTTCAGAGTTTTGGGTAATCACTATTCTTCATGCTTTGAAAGGCAGCAGTAATAATAACAAAATATATCTTATTTTCGTCAAGATAACCATATTTTAATATATCAGGTAATTTCTTTAATTCAAACATGGTATCTCCCTTAGGTGGGGGCGGGGGGGGGGGGGGGAGAGGGCGATCTCCTTGAACGTCAACAAGACAATTGTGTTTAAGGATAGGTGCTTGCCTAAAGAATATCTCATCTATTTCATTCCTATCAATCATATGCATATCATTTTCATGTCCAAGCAAATATTGTTCTAAAGGATCAGTAGGAGGCACGACAATAGAAGCAAGACCAATAATTTCATATTTACTTGATAATTCGTTCTCATGTGGTTGTCTACCAAAATTAAAGAAATTAAACTCATGAGACACATCACCAAAACTTACTCTAACCTTTTCTTTAACACAATCAATTTCATCACTAATGGTATTCAAGAGAGGTCTACCAAATATAATGGGACAGAAATTATCTTCTAGTGATCCAAGTACTAAGAAATCAGTAAGATATTTTATTTTTCCACACAAGACTTCAACATCTCGAACAATCCCAAGTAGTTAAATAGTATATTATTTTCAAGTTTAATAGTAACATCAATGTCTTCAATCTCAGAGGGTGATATATAATTCATAATTTCTTGATATAAAGTAAAAGGAATAACACTCACACTAGCACCCTTATCACATAAACCATGATCAATGATCTCCAATTTTAAAAGAAGCAACATAAACACCAACAACGGGTTTATTCTTATTTAGCACATCATGTTTGTTTCTAGCAGGTTTCACGATTCTAGCAGCCTTATTACAGAAGTAAATAACCTGCCCATCAATATTCTCAACAAGAGTTGTTTTACCATAGCAATACTATGTTCTACATGTTGGGGAACGTTGCATGGGAAACAAAAAAATTCCTACGCACACCCAAGATCTATCCATGGTGATGAGCATCTACGAGAGGGAGAGTGGATCTACATACCCTTGTAGATCGCTAAGCGGGAAGCATTAAGAAACGCGGTTGATGTAGTTGAACGTCTTCGCGATCCAAATCTCCGAGCGTCCTGCGATCCTATCACAATCTATCCGCGATCTAATCACGATCCGTCCCGCGATCTCATCATGATCTGTCGCGCGATCCAATCACAAGTCGTCTTGCGATCTTGATCATGGTCCTTTCGATCTAGCACCGAACGAACGACACCTCCACGTTTAGCACACGTACAGCTCGATGATGATCTTCGCCTTCTTGATTCAGCAAGAGGGGGCAGAGAGGTAGACGAGTACTTTGACAGCGCGATGGCGTTGCGGCGATGGTGGTGGAGCAATTCCAGCAAGGCTCCTCCTAAGCACCGCTGAAACCGATCTAGAGGAGAAACTACGAACTAGAGGAGAGGAAGAATGTGGCTTAGGGTTTCTTGATGTGTTCCAAGTGCTAGCCCCACCCCTTTATTTATATGCTGAGACTTGGGGTTGAAACTTGGATAAAAATCCTCCTCAAGCTCGGTTTGCCCGCAAGGCAAGAGTCCTTCTCGGACTCCAGGACCAGACGCCAAGATCCTCGGCGTCTGGCCCCATACGCCAGGGTCCCTAGCGTCTAGCCCCTGGTCTACGCAAAACATCTTTTGCACCTTCCTAAAGCCACATGGGCTTTACCCCTTGGCCCAAATAAAGTGTCCTTGTACCCCGAACATTTTGGGAAACATCTGAAACTATTTCCGGTGAATTTCGGAACCCTTCTGGAAACCAAACACTATTATCCCATATATCAATCTTTACCTTCGGACCTTTCCGGAGCTCCTCGTGACGTTCGGGATCTCATCCGTGACTCCGAACAACCTTCGGTCACCACCATACATAACTCTATACTACCAAAACATCACTGAACCTTAAGTGTGAAGAACCTTCGGGTTCGAGAACTATGTAGACATGACCGAGACACCTCTACGGTCAATAACAAATAGTGGGACCTGGATGTCCATATTGGTTCCTACATATTCTACGAAGATCTTTATCGGTCGAACCTCTATGTCAAGGATTCATTTAATCCCGTATGCCGTTCCCTTTGTTCTTCGGTATGTTACTTACCCGAGATTCGATCGTCGGTATCTATATACCTAGTTCAACCTTGTTACCAGCAAGTCTCTTTACTCATTTCCGTAATACAGGATCCCGTGGCTAACACTTAGTCACATTGCTTGCAAGGCTTATTGTGATATGTATTACCGAGTGGGCCCTGAGATACCTCTCCGTCACACGGAGTAACAAATCCCAGTCTTGATCCATGCCAACCCAACAGACACCCTCGAAGATACCTTTAGAGTACCTTTATAGTCACCCATCTATGTTGCGACATTTGATACACACAAGGCACTCCTCCGGTGTCAGTGAGTTGCATGATCTCATGGTCATAGGATCAAATACTTGACATGTAGAAAACAATAGCAATAAACTGACATGATCATGTGCTACGTTTGTAGTTTGGGTCTTGTCCATCACATCATTCTCCTAATGATGTGATCCTGTTATCAAACGAAATCTCATGTCCACGGCTAGGAAACCTTGACCATCTTTGATCAACGAGCTAGTCTATTAGAGGCATACCAGGGACACGGTGTTGTCTATCTATCCACACATGTATCTAAGTTTCCAATCAATACAATTATAGCATTGATAATGAACGATTATCATGAACAAGGAAATATGAGAATAACCAATTTATTATTGCCTCTAGGTCATATTTCCAACTGTCTCCCACTTGCACTAGAGTCAATAATCTAGTTCACATCACCTATGTGACTCGCATTGTTATGAATCTAACACCCAATAAGTTCTGGGGCTCGATCATGCTTTGCATGTGAGAGAGGTCTTTTAGTCAACGGGCATGCGTCATTCAGATCCATGTGTACTTTGCAAATCTCTATGTCATACTGTAGACACTACTACCACACTCCACTTGGAGCTATTCCAAATGACTGCACCACTATACGTACCTGGATTGCTACTAAGAGTCATCCGGATTGGTGTTAAAGCTTGCATTGATGTAACTCTTTACGACAAACTCTTTATCACCTCCATAATTGAGAAACATTTCCTTAGTCTTTTAGTTACTAAGGATAATCTTGACCGCTGTCTAGTGATGCACTCCTGGATCACTCTTGTACCCCTTGACGGACTCATGGCAAGGCAACACACAGGTGCGGTACACAACATGGCATACTATATAGAGCCTATGGCTAAAGTATAGTGGACGACCTTCGTCCTTTCTCTTTCCTCTGTCGTGGTCGAGATTTGAGTCTTACTCAACTTCACACCTTACAAATTAGGCAAGAACTCTTTCTCTGACTGATCCATTTTGAACTCTTTCAAAATCTTGTCAAGGTATGTACTCATTGAAATTCTCACCAAGCATCTTGATCTATATCTATAGATCTTGATGCTCAACAATTAGGTACCTTTATCCAGGTCTTCTTTTGATAAACTCTTTTCAAACAACCATTTATGCTTTCCAGAAATTCTACATCATTTCTGATCAATAATATGTCAACCACATATACTTATCAGAAATTCTATAGTGCTCCCACTCACTTTCTTGTAAATACTAGTTTCTCATAAACTTCGTATAGTCTCAAAAACTTTGATCACCTCATCAAAGCGTATATCCAACTCCGAGATGCTTGCTCTAGTCCATAGAAGGATCACTGAAGCTTGCACACCTTTTAGCATCCTTAGGACTGACAAAACCTTCTAGTTGTATCTCATACAACCTTTTCGCAAGGAAGGAAACGATGTTTCGACATCCATCTGCCAGATTTCGTAATTGAAAAACCGCAGCAGCTACTAACATAATTCCAACAAACTTTAGCATCGCTACGAGTGAGAAAGTCTCATCACAGTCAACTCCTTCAACTTGTCGAAAACTTCTTTGCGACAAGTCGAGCTTTATAAATGGTGACATTCACCATCAGCGCGTGTCTTCATCTTAAAGGTCCATTTGTGCTCAACGACCTGCCGTTCTATGGGCAAGTCTACGAAAGTCCATACTTGGTTTTCATACATGTATCCTTTCTTGGATTTCATGGCTCCTAGCCATTTGTCAGAGTTCAGGCCCATCATTGCTTCTCCATAGCTCGTAGGATTATCGTTGTCTAATGACATGACCTCTAAGACAGGGTTGTCGTACCACTCAGTAGGAGTATGCGTCCTTGTCAACCTACGAGGTTTGATAGTAACTTGATCCGAAGCTTCATGATCATCATCATTTACTTCCTCTTCAACTAACGTATGATCCACAGGAAAAAAAATCTGTGCCGTGCTACTCTCTGGTTGAAACAAAGGTTCAACAACCTCATCAAGTTCTATCTTCCTCCCACTCAATTCTTTCGAGAGAAATTCTTTCTCAAGAACGGACCCGTTTTTTACCAACAAACACTTTGCACTTGGATATGAGATAGAAGGTATACCCAACTGTTCTTAGGGTATTCTATGAAGATGCATTTGCCCGCTTTGGGTTCGAGCTCATTAGGTGGAAGCCCTTTTCTCATAAGTGTCGCAGCCCCAAACATTAAGAAATGACAGCTTAGGTTTCCGCCAAACCATATGGTGTCATCTCAACGGATTTAGATGGTGCCCTATTTAAAGTGAATGTAGTTGTCTCTAATGCATAACCCCAAAACGATAGTGGTAAAACGATAAGAGACATCATAATCCGCACCATATCCAATAGAGCACGACTATGATGTTCGAACACACCATCACACTATGGTGTTCCAGGTGGCGTGAGTTGTGAAACATCTTTCACATTGTCTTAAGTTGTATACCAAACTCATAACTCAGATATTCACCTCCACGATCATATCGTAGATATCTTATCTTCTCGTCACGATGATCTTAAACTTCACTCTGAATTTTCTTGAACTTTTCAAACGATTGAGACTTGTGTTTCATTAAGTAAATATACACTATTATCTACTCAAATCATCAGTGAAGGTAAGAAAATAATAATATCCACCGCATGCTACAAGACTCATTGGATTGCATACATCAACATGTATGATTTCCAATAAATCACTTGCCCGCTCCATCAAACCGAAAAACGGGGTCCTTAGTCATATTGCCCAAGAGGCATGGTTCTCATGTGTCAACCGATTTGAAATCGAATGAGTCCAAAGATCCATCAGCATGGAGTTTCTTCATGCGATTTATACCAATATGACATTTAGCGGTAGTGCCACAAGTATGTGGTACTATCATTATTAACTTTGCATCTTTTGGCATCAATGTTATGAACATGTGCATTACTACGATCAATATTCAACAAACCATTCTCACTGGGTGCATGACCATTGAAGGTATTATTCATGTAAACAGAATAACCATTATTCTCTAACTTAAATGAATAACCATGTTGCAATAAACATGATCTAATCATGTTCATGCTTAACGCAAACACCAAACAACATTTAGGTTTGTCACTAATCTCGAAGGTAGAGAGAGCGTGCGATGTTGATCACATCAACCTTGGAAACATTTCCAACACACATCGTCACCTCACACTTAGCTAGTGTCTGTTTATTCCGTAGCTTTTAATTCGAGTTACTAACATTTAGCAACCGAACCGGTATCCAATACCCAGGTGCTACTAGGAGTACTTGCAAGGTACACATCAATAACACATATATCAAATATACTTCTGTCGATGTTGTCAGCCATCTTATCTACCAAGTATCTAGGGTTGTTCCGCTTCAGCGACCGCTCTCCTCATAATAGAAGCACCTAGTCTCGGGTTTGGGTTCAACTTTGGGTTGCTTCACTTGAGCAGCAACTGACTTGCCATCCATGAAGTTTCCCTCCTTGCCCTTGCCCTTCTCGAAACTAGTGGTTTTACTAACTATCAACACTTGATGCTCCTTCTTGATTTCTACCTTCGTGGTGTCAAACATCATGAACAGCTCAGGGGTCATTATTTCCATCCCTGGCATTTTATAGTTCATCACGAAGCTCTAGTAGCTTTGTGACAGTGACTTGGAAAACAATATCAATCACTTTCTCATCTAGAAGATCAACTCCCACTCGATTCAAGCGATTGTAGCACCTAGACAATCTGAGCACATGCTCAACGATTGAGCTATTCTCCTTCATCTTGCAGGCAAATAATTTTGTTGGAGATCTCATATCTCACAACACGGGCACGAACCTGAGATCCCAATTTCAGCTCTTAGAACATCTCATATGTTCTATGACGACCAAAATGTTTTGGAGCCTCAGTTCTAAGCCGTAATGCATGACACACTAAACTATCAAGTAGTCATCGGAACATGCTTGTCAGATGTTTACAACATCTACAGACGATGCTAGAGGGGGTGGCACACCGAGTGGTGCATTAAGGACATAAGCCTTTTGTGCAACAATGATGACAATCCGCAGATCACGGACCCTATCCGCAATATTGCTACCATCATCTTTCAACTCTATTTCTCTAGGAACATATAAAAATTCAAGGGAGCTACAACGTGAGCTACAACATAATTTGCAAAGACACTACTAACTATGTTCATGTTAATGAGTTCAATTAATCATATTACATAAGAACTCCCTCTCAAATTGACATTCCTCTGGTCATTCGAGTGATACATGATCCAAGTTCACCAACTCAAGTCCGATCATCACGTGAGTTGAGGTGGTTCCAATGGTGAACATCATCATGTTGATCATATCTACTATATGACTCATGTTCGACCTTTCGGTCTCTTGTGTTCCGAGGCCATGTCTGTACATGCTAGGCTCGTCAAGTTTAACCCGAGTGTTCTGCATGTGCAACACTGGCTTGCACCCGTTGTATGTGAACGTAGAGTCTATCACACCCGATCATCACATGGTGTCTCGACACGACGAACTTTCTCAATGGTGCACACTCGGGGAGAACACAATTGATCTTGAAATTTAAGTGAGGGATCACCTTGTAATTCTACCTTCGTCCTAAGCAAAACAAGGTGCATAAAAGTATTAACATCACATGAAAATCATAAGTGACATGATATGGCCATGAACTTGTGCTTTTGATCTCCATCTTGAAAGCGCCGGCATGATCTCCATCGTCACCGGCACAACACCATGATCTCCATCATTGTGTCACCATCGGGGTTGTCACGCTCACCATTCTTGTACTACTATGGCTACCTTTTAGCAATAAAGTAAAGCATTACATAGCGCTTAATGATTGACACGGAGGTCATACAATAATTAAAGACAACCCTATGGCTCTTGCTGGTTGCCGTACTCACCGACATGGAAGTCATGATATTCTATACAAAACATGATCATCTCATACATCACATATATGTCATCATGTAATTGGCCTTATCACATCACAACATACCCTGCAAAAACAAGTTAGACGTCCTCTAATTGTTGTTGCAAGTTTTGCATGGCTCCTACGGGTATCTAGCAAGAACAATTCTCACCTACGCAAAACCACAAGGTGATAGATAAATTGCTTTTCAAACTTCTCAAGGACCGCCTTTGTCGAATCCGATCCAACTAAAGTAGGAGAAATAGACACCCGCCAGCCATCCTTGTGCAACGAAGTTACACATCAGTCGATGGAACCGGTCTCTCATAAGCGTACGAGTAAGTTTGGTCCGGTCCGCTTCATCCCACAATACCGCTGAACCAAAACACGACCAAGGGAGGAAACAATCTAAGCATCAACGTCCACAAACTCTTTGTGTTCTACTTGAGATCTCATCTACACAAAGAGCTAGCTCATGTGCCACTATTGGGTTATGGGCATGGGAAACAAAAAAATTCCTACGCACACACAAGATCTATCCATGGTGATGAGCATCTACGAGAGGGGGAGTGGATCTACATACCCTTGTAGATTGCTAAGCGGGAAGTGTTAAGAAACGCGGTTGATGTAGTCGAACGTCTTCGCAATCCAAATCGCCGAGCATCCTGCGATCCCATCACTATCCGCCTCGTGATCTAATCACGATCCGTCCTGTGATCTCATCATGATCCGTCCTGCGATACAACCACGAATCGTCTCGCGGTCTTGATCATGGTCCTTCCGATCTAGCACCGAACAGACAACACCTCCGCGGTCAGCACACGTACAGCTCGATGATGGTCTCAGCCTTGTTGATCCAGCAAGAGGGAGCAGAGAGGTAGACTAGTTCTCCAGTAGCGCGACAGCGTTGCAGCGATGGTGGTGAAGCAATTCTAGCAGGGCTTCACCTAAGCACCGCTGAAACCAATCTAGAGGAGAAACTACGAACTAGAGGAGAGGCAGCACGTGGCTTAGGGTTTCTTGATGTGTTCCAAGTGCTATCCCCACCCCTTTATTTATATGCTGAGCCTTGGGGTCGAAACTTGGAGAAAAATCCTCCTCAAGGTCGGTTTGCCCGCAAGGCAAGAGTCCTTCTCGGACTCCAGGACTAGACGCCAAGGTCCTCGGCGTCTGGCCCCAGACGCCAGGGTCCCTGGCGTCTGGCCCCTAGCCTCCGCAAAACATCTTTTGCACCTTCCTAAAACCTCATGGGATTTACCCCTTGGCCCAAATAAAGTGTCCTTGTACCCCGAACATTTCGGGAAACATCCAAAACTATTTCCGGTGAATTCCGGAACCCTTGCGGAGACCAATCACTATTATCCCATATATCAATCTTTACCTCCGGACCATTCCGGAGCTCCTCGTGACGTCCGGGATCTCATACGCGACTCCGAACAACCTTTGGTCACCACCATACATAACTCTATACTACCGAAATGTCACTTAACCTTAAGTGTGCAGACCCTGCGGGTTCGAGAACATGTAGACATGACCGAGATACCTCTACGATCAATAACCAATAGCGGGACCTGGATGCCTATATTGGTTCCTACATATTCTACGAAGATCTTTATCGGTCGAACCTCTATGTCAAGGGTTCAGTTAATCCCATATGTTGTTCCCTTTGTTCTTTGGTATCTTGCCGGAGATTCGATCGTCGGTATCTGTATACCTAGTTCAACCTTGTTACCAGCAAGTCTCTTTACTTGTTTCTGTAATACAAGATCCCGTCACTACAGGAAACAGGTACTTTGCCATCCGCCATCCCGGACGGCAAAGGCATGAAACACGGACGGAAAAGGCTTTGCCGTCCGCCAGCGGACGGCAAACCGTCCGGCTGAATAATCCACGGTAAAGTCCACTTTGCGGTCCGCTGGCGGACGACAAAGACCTTAGGTTCTTTGCCGTCTGCCAGCGGACGACAAAGAGCCTGGACGGCACACGTGGGCACTTAGCTCCGTTAGGTGGCTTAACGGCGTGCTTTTTTGTCCGCTGGCAGACCACAAAGAACTTAGGTTCTTTGCCGTCTGCCCATGGATGGCAAAGAACCTAAGGTCTTTGCCATCTGCCAGCAGACGGCAAAGCACCTTTTTTTTGATAGCTGGGGCTGGCCTAGGTGGGTTCTTTGCCGTCCGCTGGCATATGGCAAAGAATTAGCGGATGACAAAGAACCCACCTAGGCCAGCCCCAGTTTGCACAGGTAGCTGCCACGTGGCCACTTTGCTGTCTGCTGGCGGACGGCAAAGCTCTTTGCCGTTCGCTGGCAGACGGCAAAGTGGCTATATAGTCCGTGTTTTTTTTCTTAAAATCATTCAATTTGATAGAATATTCATATATATCCAACATATACATATCCAGAACATACATATCATTCAACAAGTTCCAACAAGCATACCAAATAAGTTGAAACAAGCATATATATACCAATAATTAAGTTCCAACGTACAAGTCCAACATATATACAAGTTTTCAACAACACACAATATGGTTTCCAACAACATATCCATACATATGTATCCAAAACAAGTTTTTCATAAACATAAAGGTAGCAGAAGTAGAAGAGTATAGTCCATCAATGCACTCTTCCTCATCTATAGCAAATCTGCAAAGTAGGAAAGATATAGCTAGAAGAAGAAGAAGACTAGCTAGAAGAAGAAGAAGAAAATGAAGAGAAAAAAGAAGAAGAATTTATCTTCTATTCCTTTTTATCCTCTCCTCTCCTCTCCTCTTCTCCAAGGTGGTAATGCCATTTTGTAGCTAACTAATCATATCAAGTAATTTTGGAGGAAAAAATGCTAAGTATAGGTCATTTTATAGCTATTCTAGGTAGAATATATCATTTTGGAGGTAAGTAAGGTTATTATGTATTTTTGAGGAAAATAAGCTAAGTATAGGTCATTTTAGAGGTAAACCAAGGTTATTATGCCATTTCTTACCTAAGTGAGCATATTATGTCATAAATGAACTAGCTAAGCTAATTATAGATCAATATTGAGCTATTCTAGGTAGTTATGCAATTTTGTACCTAAGTGAGCTAATTATGTCATAAATGAACTAGCTATAGATCATTATTGAGCTATACTAGCTACTAATGCTATTTTCTAGCTAACTAAGCATATCAAGTCATTTTGGAGGGAAAAAATGCTAAGTATAGGTCATTTTATAGCTATCCTAGGTGAATATACCATTTTATAGCTAACTAAGCATATCAAGTCATTTTTGATGAAAATAAGCCAAGTATAGGTCATTTTATAGCTATCCTAGGTAGAATATATCATTTTGGAGGTAAGTAAGGTTATTATGTATTTTTGAGGAAAATAAGCTAAGTATAGGTCATTTTGGAGGTAAACCAAGGTTATTATGCCATTTTTTTACCTAAGTGAGCATATTATGTCATAAATGAACTAGCTAAGCTAATTATAGATCAATATTGAGCTATCCTAGGTAGTTATGCAATTTCGTACCTAAGTGAGCTAATTATGTCATAAATGAACTAGCTATAGATCATTATTGAGCTATACTAGCTACTAATGCCATTTTCTAGCTAACTAAGCATATCAAGTCATTTTGGAGGAAAAAATGCTAAGTATAGGTCATTTTATAGCTATCCTAGGTGAATATACCATTTTATAGCTAACTAAGCATATCAAGTCATTTTTGATGAAAATAAGCTAAGTATAGGTCATTTTGGAGCTATCCTAGGTAGAATATATCATTTTGGAGGTAAGTAAGGTTATTATGTATTTTTGAGGAAAATAAGCTAAGTATAGGTCATTTTGGAGGTAAACCAAGGTTATTATGCCATTTTTTACCTAAGTGAGCACATTATGTCATAAATGAACTAATTAAGCTAATTATAGATCATTATTAAGCTATCCTAGGTAGTTATGCCATTTTGTACCTAAGTGAGCTAATTATGTCATAAATGAACTAGCTAAAGATCATTATAGAGCTATACTAGCTACTAATGCCATTTTCTAGCTAACTAAGCATATCAAGTCATTTTGGAGGAAAAAATGCTAAGTATAGGTCATTTTATAGCTATCCTAGGTAGAATATACCATTTTCTAGCTAACTAAGCATATCAAGTCAGTTTTGATGAAAAAAAGCTAAGTATAGGTCATTTTGGAGCTAAGTAGTTCATTTCTTAAGCTAAGTATGCATTTGTTAATGAAAACACTTGGGAAAACTTACCATCAACATGGAGGTGAAGGACCGGTAGGGTTTGGGCCAGGGTGAGACGTAGAAGGACCGGTCGGGGTTGCGGCAGACGTAGAAGGATCGGTCGATGCTTGTCGGGAGGCATGCTGCACCAAAGATCATTTGCAATGTCTCCTTAGCATGATGCAACTCAAATGTGAATACTAGTCACTAATGACCATTTAAATGAAACTTACCGTGGGTGCTATAGCAATATGGGGCATCGACGGAGGGGTCTGACCATTGTTCTAGCACACGGTCTGCACATTTTTTTTCACGAGTCATTCATATTAGTTAGTGATGAAATGAACATTACGTGCATAATTTGGCTAATATGCAGGAGAAACTTACCACGAGGAGCTCGTAAAGGGCCCGGTGAGACGCGTCGTTCCAGTTCCTCTCCTCCTCCAACAGCCTAGTCGTCCTCTCCTCCATCTCCCTCTCCCTCTGCGCCGCCTTCCTATTTGCCTCTGCCAGAAGCTCTTGGGCCCTAGCCTCAATGGCGAGCTCCATTAGCCGTGGACGAGGCCTTATCTCAGGACCAGAGCTCGTTTGGTGCTTCTTGATCTCTGGGAGAGTTCTAGGACAACGTATCAGTCCATCCCCAATGGCTATGGAGCCATGGGGCCTCCCACCACCAGATATCATCACGAGCTCTGGATCAAAAGGACTCTGGCTCGGGTTGAAGTCCTCCCCATTACTCGCCTTCCCCTCATCTCTGTACCTCTCGAGCTTGTTGTGGGAGGAGATGTTGCTGAAGCTCTCTAGATGATCGAGGTCATCCTTAGAGAATGCCTTGGCCTTCTTGTACGAGGCAGTATGGGCCATGGCATAGAGGTCGAATAGAGGTGGCACCTCCTTCTTGTTTTCTCGCGCCTAAAAGAGGTGAACAAAATATTAGTGAAGGGCTCAAGCTAGCATGAAGAATGAAATTGCATGAATCATGAAGCAAACCACATACCCAGTTATCCCCGTACTCAAACAGGTTGGAGCTCCCTTGATGGTGTGGCACACCTCTCATTTGGTCACGCTTCTCCTTGGCCTTGTTGTGTTCGGCTAGACATTCGGGAGAGCACCACTCATCCACCAATGCCTCCCAACAGTCCATCCTATCCGCACACCATCTCGGGGGCACCTAAGTTAGACAAGAGAAATTTCAGTGCTACGCCTACGAATCAAATCAAAGAAACTAAGTACAAGGCCTTAAGAATAGATAATTACCTTCATAAAATTCTCCTTACTCAGATAATTTCCGCGGCACTTCTTCTTGGCCCTCTTAATGTTACTCGAGGCGTAGTAGTCTTGAATAGCCTGTACCCGAGCCTTGTGCCGTAAGTTCTGAAGTAGGCGCTTGCACTCGGCTTCGAGAACAACAACCACTCTCGCCTCATCTTCCTCAAGACACCTATAGAAGGTCTACAATCAAACAAGACAAAACATTAGACACTGATTAGTACAATCACTAGGTGTTGTTGATTTTTAATTCTGTAAAGGAGAAATTACCCAAAAGCAACGGATCACAATGTCAGCCACCGTCTCCCACAAGACACCGTCGACCATCTCCTTCGGCGGGGCTGGGCAGCCTTGTATAGCTCCCAGTTCAGTGCTACCTGTGGAGACTCACCCTCACCGGGCAACTGGACCTTCCCCGGGAAGTGGTGCTAGAGGAGCACACCAAGGACCTGGTTGGGCCTGCGGACACCACCACGCTCGTATTTCCAACCCCTGTAGTAGGACAAGGCCAACACAAAAGATATTAATTTGAAGAAACATGCAGGCAAAAGGTTAAAAAAGAGTAAATGCACTTACTTATCCGCATTAGGCGCAATCAACCACCTCTGCTCGCGGGTCGTTAGCACGGGAGGCAGCTTTGTACAACCACGCTGGTAGACCTTCTTGCCCTCCTCAACCAGCTCGCTCTCGCTATAGGTGTCCTCAGACAAGTAATTGTCCTCGCCACCATCAGCATGGCCATTAGCCTCCGGAGTCACGTGGGACGAAGACTCTGGGACCCGAGTCTCCTGGGATGAAGACTCTGGGACCCGAGTCTCCTAGCACGAAGGCTCGGTGACCCGAGGCTCGTGGACCGGAGTCCGAGACGGGTCCAAGTCAGACGGGTCCACCCGAGACAGAGCACTCCTATGGTCAGGCGAATCAGCAGGGGGTGGCGGCGAGGAAGGCGCATCAGCCTTCCTACCTCTAGCACCTCTCTTCGTCTTCCCCCGACCTCTCCCGGTCGAAGAAGAAGCGTCCGCTGGTGTTTGCATGCTGTGTACCAGCGCTCTCCGGAGTTGCTAGGGTGGAATAATAGCACCCCTCCCAGCACGCGCCGAGGAAGGAAGCTCAGAGCGCTCTCGACCCCCGCCCACCATCTGTCAACACCTGCAATGAAAAAGAGTGAACGAAATTAGTTCAACATAAAAAAATTGAATACCTAATAACATGAACTAATTAATAATATATATGTACATACTAATAATTGAATACCTCACATTACTAATATTAATCTTCATCATCTATATATGGTCCGGGATCAATAAATGCATAATCATCATCACTATCAGTAATGACGTGCTCATCAGCATCATTAACAAATGCATCAACATGTGGAAGGCCTCTATGTAATCGGTCAAGCATTGTCAGGTCATCTGCAGCAGTAACCTCTTCTTCTTCCGTCTCTTCTTGTTCCTGCTCAGGGGTGAAGTCGGGTTCACTGTCGCCATTGACCTCAATGTTCTAGGGTGAAGTAGAGCGGTTCTTGAAGCGTTTTTTGGAAACACGTGTTTCTTGGAAGAATTCTCCTTCATATGGGTCTGGGTTAATGTGAGGTTCATAATCATCTTCATTGAGGGGAGGTGGTCTAAAATGTGGCGGCACATCATAAATGACATCCCAATCTTTCAAATTTGGATCCGTTTGGCAAGCCCATGGTAGATAGAAAACTTGGGTCGCCTGTTGAGCCGTAATATAGACATCGGGAACATCCAAATGGGTGCTTTGTTTGATTTCGACTAGCCTTATGTGTTCATGAGTCCTTCTAGTCTCCTTCGGCTGGAACCAATAACATTTGAAGACTACGATGTTTGGTGGGTTTTCACCAAAGAATGTAAGTTCATAAATTGCTTCAACTCTTCCATAATACTCGACCCCTCCTTCGCCGACAGCGGAGACAAAAAAATTTGTCGTCTTTCGGTCAGCCATAGATAGCTCTTTGCCAAAAGTACGAAAGCGATGCCCATTGATGTCGTATTTTTCAAATGAACGGACCTTAAAGTCAAAACCATTAGCGACTTGTCTCAATTTGGAGTCCATAGACTCTGCATTAGCCTACAAGTTTAATACCAAAGGATTGTTGCATTAGCCGCAAACTAGGCGAAGAAACGAAATCGTCTAATTAATGGAAATTACCGTTTGCTTGAACCAAGAGATGAAACCGGGATAGCCGCCTCCATGCTTTGCCAGAAGCTCATACTCTTCGATGGAATCCTTTTGGATCACCGCTCCAGCCGAGAATTGGCGATGTATCGACTGTATCACATATCTAGGAATAAGAGCATTTCAAAGGAATTAGAAGTTATGAAACAATGTACTGAGAACTTACTCGATGTACGACCGCACTTCTGTTAGGTTGTTGAGGATATACAACGAAATGGTCTGCCATTCTTCGACATCCAACCCTAATGATTTCGAAGCACCGGC